>OZ012669.1:7842767-9200267 GCA_963942505.1 Lordithon lunulatus
AGACACTTAGGCCTCAAAATGGGCCCATTGTGAAACCTCCCTTTAAGGCTGCTCACTCGTCCCACCAGTCAATTTTGCGTGCAAGCCGCAAAACTCTGGCGGGTGAGGAGCTGCCAATGCTGAGCATACTAGGCCAGCACTCCCCTAGTATTAGGCTCTTAGGCTCTTAGATGTATTACAACTGAGTATGCCAATTAAGCTAAATACTAATAACTTACTTTTCGGGCGGATGATGAGCATAGTGAATCAGAACAGGATTTGTACTTGGAGGTGAGTCCGCGCGGCGCGGCCGGCGACAAGGGCTGCTCGCCGGTCTCCTGCTGGCTGCTGCCAACACTGTCAGCATGGGCGAAAGGACCATTGGCAGCGACGCCACCCTCCTCGGTAACCAACACATTTGGTGTGCGACTTCTGCGGGGATTGAATATTGTGGGTATATCCCCGTCCCGTGTCATCTTGAAACGCCTCTGCGTTTACATCTTCTTTCTCATTGTTTTCGTAGTCGGCAACTCATCTGCAATTAGATAATGAAGGAGTAGTATTTGATACTATACTACAAAATTTAAATAGTATTTATTTTTTTGATTATTTTATTAATTTATGATGACGATATTGAAATACATAAAATATGAAACCCAACTCAGTGGTCTAGTCGTTAGAGGCGCCGACTCGTACTGAGTATTAAGAAACTACTTCTATGAACTATGCTCTTTCACCATGGAAAATTCATCTGGTTGATAATAAAGGATCTGGGTGATAAAGTATTCACCCAGATCCTTTATTATATATAACCATCCTATTGGAATCGAAGAAATTTTTTATTATTTTTATTTTTGAGGAAAGCGCTGTGGAAAGTATGTACCAGCAGTAAAGTATAGAGTTGTAGGATGTTATATCCAAGATCATTAACAAATAATAATTAGCTACTTCATAGCGCTAGAGAAACGACTGTGCTTGCTTCCTTCTCTTTATCTGTTGGCATCGACATTTGTTACATAAATATTTATATAGCCAGCTCAGTCATCTATCGTCTTTAGAATCTCGACAGTTTATACAAACATATTAAAAATAAACTTAATTTAGAAGTGATTTATGCATTTTCTTGTTGAAATGTTTATATGTTAGCTTTTAATAATATAAATATGTTTTAATTTTAGAAATATTAAACCATTAATCGATAACATTAATATTAATAATTAAAAACTATTTTTTGTATCTTGTGTGTCGTTTCTGTTGTTGTATAATCGTCAGATTACCTTTACCTCAAAGAGTGTGGTGCAAGAATATTTGTATTTTTTAAACTTTTAAATTTATTTATTTATTACCTCCAGTACATTCATACAATATATACAAAAGAACAATAAAAATATTGGATGTAATGATTAGATTTAGAGGTGATGTACGAAGAATGCAGTATATGCTGAGGACATTATAGTTGAAAGTGTATGTTCCAGCAGGAACTGAATTATTTGTCCACCACAACTCATCAATATCATCCATACAAACCACGTTAGAAGAATGTGATGACGTAAAACATCTTTACTTTTATCACACACGGTATAATAAATTATTTATATATACCCTTAATAAAGCATTATTATTATTTTAATTAACTTATCTCACTGTTTTGATTGAGTCTAAATTATACAACCTTTGTACAAACATTATCAAATCGCTATATACAATAACACATTTTCATATATATTTATTCAAATGCCGCTAACATGACTATCATTTTATTTCTGTAATTGCCCTTTTTTTAGCTTGACTATTTCTATATCTACGTATAATTAAAGTGTTCGTTTAATATTAGCGTGATTATTCAATACTAATTGATATAATCTTTCAAGTACTGCGACCTCGTCGCGTTGCGTATATAAATTTCTCGTAACCGCCGTTTTTCTCATTGATAGTTACTAGTTTGAAGCGAGAACATGGCTCCTAAATTGTACATGATTGACGTGAGCCCACCGGTTCGGGCAGTGTTGCTCACCGAGAAGGCGCTAGGGATCAAATTAGAATATGTGCTGACTGATTTGACTACAGGTGGACATATGACACCGGAATATATTAAGGTAATATATTTTATAAATAATGTTTGCATATTAACATTAATTAGCACTATGTTTGTCTGCAAGATATGACTATATCGCACACTTAGATGACAATTGTAACTAAAAATAAATAAAGATAAATGCATTTTATAGTTCCTAGTTTTATCTATAAGGTACCTTACACGGTCAATATTACTGTCAATCCTTGTACTGTCAGTATTTCTTTGAATCCTTCTTCAATATTTATCAAGTAATCAATTATCTGTATAAACACCAATATTCTCTTTATTTCATCATTACTATACCTTACACGATCAGTATTACTGTCAACATATTAGAATAATGAACATTTTAAATACATTATCGTACAGTAATAGTGTCATTATTCTAAAATATTGACAGTAATATTGATCGTGTAAGGTGCCTTAATGAGTATAATATTATCTATTTTTTTTTATAATAATTACTATTATTCTAAACTCAAAAAAAGGATTAAACGAGCGATAAAATATATATAAGAATCATCAAACCAAAAATTAAAACCTGAAAATTCAGTTTGGAAGTTACAACACTTGTAATCTCATAAAGGCACCTTACACGATCAATATTACTGTCAATATTTTAGAATAATGACAGTATTACTGTACAATAATGTTTAAAATATTCATTATTCTAAAATATTGCCAGTATTACTGATAGTGTAAGGTATACTAATGATGGAATCAAGAGAATACTGATGTTTATCCGGATAATTGATTACTTTATAAATATAAAAGGAGAATTAAAGCAAATACTGACAGTACTAGGGCTGACAATAGTATTGACCGTGTAAGGTGCCTTATAGTGATATAGCAGGGGTGGCTAACTTTTATGTACATAAGATCAACTTTTTATCTTAAAAATGTGTAAAGGTCGACTTGTTGTTATTAGTGCTATATTTATCAAGTAATCTAAACAGTTTCTAAGTTAAGACATTGCGAACGATCGAAATTGGCTTCGCGATCGACTTGTTGGCCACCCCTGCTATATAGCAAATACGTCTCATTTGAAAATAAATATGTTGAGCCTATAATTATTCAAATTTCATACAGTAATGTGAATTTACAAACGACTATTGCAATAAAACTAGCTCTGCTAATGAAGAAGATTTAGTTTTATTTATTTAACATATTACTAAACTTGCAAGAAATCTATGTCTATGTTTACTTAGATTATAGGAAAATGTCTATATTTACTTATAGCGTGAATTGCATTGCATATTTTTTAGTTAAAAACAAGATTAATTCCTTAAGAATTAGACCGTTCCTACGATATACGGAAAATACCCATCCCTGATTTTATTTATATAAGAAATATTATCATTAACGCAAATAACGGATAATCCTGATAAGATATCGCATTTTTTCTGTATATATGATGTAGACATATTTTTTATACATATAAAAGGATAGGCATACTTAACACTTTTCAATAAAAATATATAGAAATAATTCAGTTAGTGCTGGAACATACTTTCAACTACAATGTCCTCAGCATGTACTGCATTCTTCGTATATCACCTCTAAATACAAATATTATTCCACACACTCTTTGAGTTAGAGGTAATTTGACGATTATATTTATATATCATTAACAAAATAACTTGAATAGAGTCCCACGTCAGTTACGACCTTCGATCTATTCTCGCCGGAATGCATTTTTTAAAATTTGAATGTTTAATTTTCCTTTCATCACATGAAATACGAATTTTCCCGATGGTATATAATAGTGTATTATGAACAACTCTTAGAAATAGACTGGTACTAGTCACTAAAGTTAGAAAATTAAATAATTGTATTTTAGAAATGTTGAGACATTTCTGTGCTACCTTACCACTACCACGCTTACTGTGAATGACCCATTAGGCCTGTAAAAATATAGTCAAATATGCATGATGAGTTAAATTAGTTTTTTTCTTATTTTATAATTACCAAGACATGAGTAAATAATTGTAGAGTTCGTTAAGTCTCAATGCACCGAAAACAAAAGACCCTGTGTTCTGATATGAATTATCGAAATTGTTTAACTTCATTCTCTAGCTGGTAATTGTGAGCAAGATCGCTTGTCATGGTCCGGTTCTACCATAGTACTTATGAAATTGTAAAAACTATTTTTTTTTTCAGCTCAATCCACAACACACAGTGCCTACGTTGGTAGATGACGACGGCACTGTTATTGCTGATAGTCATGCTATTATCGCATATCTGGTAGGAAAGTACGGAAAAGACGATTCGTTGTATCCGAAAAACCTGGCCCAAAGAGCTGCTGTGGATGCAAGGCTGCATTTTGAGTCGGGCAGTGTTTTTCCCATTTTGAAAAGAATTGTGGTATGTTATGTTTGTGATTATATAATTTTGTAATAACTATCATCTCCATCAAACTAAAACAAATCTTAATAGGGAAAATTAGTAGAAATAAAGATGATTTTGGACCATGTACGCTCATAAAATAAAATTAGTGGCATACTTTTCATAACCTCATATTTATACTCATTACCATCCGCTTTAGGCATATTAAAATTATTATCAATTAAAACTGAATTAATTTCATTAACCAGAGGATTTTCGACTATAAAATTTCTAAGATATTTCCGTCATATCGTCAAATATTGTGAAATATTCGTCAAATATAGTCAAATATGGTCAAATATAGTCAAATATCATCAAATATAATCAAATATAATCAAATATAATCAAATATAATCAAATATAATCAAATATAATCAAATATAATCAAAGATTGTCAAAACTTGTCATATATCGTGAAATAACGTCAAATATAGTCCCCAATATAGTCAAATATTGTTAAATATCGTGAATAATCGCCAGATATTGTGAAATATTCGTCAAATATTGTCAAATATCATCAAATATAGTCAAAAATCGTCAAATATATTCAAATATTGTTAAATATCGTAAAATATCGCCAAATATCATCAAATATTGTAAAATGTTCGTAAAATATAGTCAAATATTTGTAAATAGTTGACACGATATTGAGAAATATTCGTCAAATGTAGTCAAATATTGTTAAATATCGTCAAATATCTTGCTAACTTGCTCTCTATTGCATCAATTTTTAATGTGTTACTTTTATTTTACCTATTTTTAATATTTTCTCTTTGACTTATGTATTGCTGTTCCTGTTCTTGTATAAACACAAAAAACACATACATGAATAAATCTATATAAAATATCTATCGCCAGATATCGTCAAATATTGTGAAATATTCGTCAAATATTGTCAAATATAGTCTAATATCATCAAATATCGTCAAATAACGTCAAATATAGTCCCCAATATTGTCAAATACAGTCAAATATTGTTAAATATCGTCAAATATCGCCAGATATTGTGAAATATTCATCAAATATTGTCAAATATAGTCAAATATTGTCAAATATCATCAATTTGGTCAAATATCTTCAAATATAATCAAAGATTGTCAAATATCGCATATATCGTGAAATAACGTCAAATATAGTCCCCAATATAGTCAAATATTGTTAAAAATCGCCAGATGTCAAATATTGTGAAATATTCGTCAAATATAGTAAAATATCATCAAATATAGTCAAATATTGTCAAATAAAATCAAAGATTGTTAAATATCGTCAAATAACGTCAACTATAGTCCCCAATATTTTCAAATATAGTTATATATCGTCAAATAACGCCAGATATCGTCAAATATTGTGAAATATTTGTCAAATATTGTCAAATATCGTCATATATCGTGAAATAACGTCAAATATAGTCCCAAATATAGTCAAATATTGTTAAATATTGTTAAATATCGCCAAATGTCGTCAAATATTGTGAAATATTCGTCAAATATAGTCAAATATCATCAAATATAGTCAAATAATGTTAAATATAATCGAAGATTGTCAAAGATTGTTAAATATCGTCAAATATCTCTAGATATTGTCAAATATTGTGAATATTCATCAAATATTGTCAACTATCATCAAATGACGTCAAATATCATCAAAGATTGTCAAATATCGTCATATATCGTGAAATAACGTCAAATATAGTCCACAATATATTCAAATATTGTTAAATATCGTGAAATATCCTCAAATGAGAAATATTCGACAAATATTGTCAAATATAGTCAAATATCATCAAATATAGTCAAATATCATCAAATATCGTCAAATATTATTAAATATCGTCAAATATCGCCAAATATCATCAAATATTGTGTAATATTGGTCAAATATAGTCAAATATTGTTAAACATCGTCAAATATTGTCAGATATTGTCAAACATTGTGAAATATTCATCAAATATTGTGAAATATTCATCAAATATTGTGAAATATTCATCAAATATTGTCAAATAGTCAAATATCATCAAATATAGTGAAATACCGTCAAATATAACCAAGGATTGTCGAATATCGTCAAATAACGTCAAACATAGTCCCACAATATTGTCAAATATAGTCAAAGATAGTCAAATATTGTCAAATATTGTCATATATCGTCAAATATCGTCAAATATCGTCAAATAATGTCAAATGTTGTCAAATATAGTCCAATATTCTCAAATATAGTCAAATATTGTTGTATATCGTCAAATATCGCCAGATATCGAAATATTCGTCAAATATTGTCAAATATCGCCAGATATCGTCAAATATTGTGAAATGTTTGTCAAATATTGTCAAATATCGTCATATATCGTGAAATAACGTCAAATATAGTCAAATATTGTTAAATATCGCCAAATGTCGTCAAATATTGTGAAATATTTGTCAAATATAGTCAAATATAGTCAAATATAGTCAAATATCATCAAATATAGTCAAATATTGTTAAATATAATCAAAAATTGTCAAATATTGTTAAATATCGTCAAATATCACTAGATATTGTCAAATATTGTGAATATTCATCAAATATTGTCAACTATCATCAAATATCGTCAAATATCATCAAAGATTGTCTAATATCGTCATATATCGTGAAATAACGTCAAATGTAGTCCCCAATATATTCAAATATTGTTAAATATCGTGAAATATCGCCAGATATCCTCAAATATTGTGAAATATTCGACAAATATTGTCAAATATAGTCAAATATCATCAAATATCGTCAAATATTGTTAAATATTGTTAAATATCGTCAAATATCGCCAAATATCATCAAATATTGTGTAATATTCGTCAAATATAGTCAAATATTGTTAATCATCGTCAAATATTGTCAGATATCGTCAAATATTGTGAAATATTCATCAAATATTGTGAAATATTCATCAAACATTGTGAAATATTCATCAAATATTGTCAAATATAGTCAAATATCATCAAATATAGTGAAATATCGTCAAATATAACCAAGGATTGTCGAATATCGTCAAATAACGTCAAACATAGTCCCCAATATTGTCAAATATAGTCAAAGATAGTCAAATATTGTCAAATATTGTCAAATATTGTCATATATCGTCAAATATCGTCAAATATCGTCAAATAATGTCAAATGTTGTCAAATATAGTCCAATATTCTCAAATATAGTCAAATATTGTTGTATATCGTCAAATATCGCCAGATATCGAAATATTCGTTAAATATTGTCAAATATTGTCAAATATCGTAAAATATAATCAAATATTGTCATATATCATCAAATATTGTTAAACATCGTCAAATATTGTCAGATATCGTCAAATATTGTCATATATCGTCAAATATCGTCAAATATCGTCAAATGATGTCAAATGTTGTCAAATATAGTCCAATATTCTCAAATATAGTCAAATATTGTTGTACATCGTCAAATATCGTCAAATATCGCCAGATATCGAAATATTCGTCAAATATTGTCAAATATAGTCAAATATCGTAAAATATAATCAAATATTGTCATATATCATCAAATATTGTCATATATCATCAAATATTGTCATATATCATCAAATATTGTCATATATCATCAAATATTGTCAAATATTGTTAAATATAGTCAAATAACGTTAAATATTGTCAAATATAGTCCAATATTCTGAAATATAGTCAAATATGGTTATATATCGATAAATATCACCAGATATCGTAAAATATTGTTAAATGTTCGTCAAATATAGTCAAATATAGTCAAATATCGTCATATATAATCAAATATCATCATATATCGTCAAAAATTCTGAAATATTTTCAAATAACGTCAGATATTGTTAAATATAGTCAAATATTGTCAAAAAAAATCGAATATTGTCAAAATGTCCAAAATATCAAAAACGTCAAAAAGATAAAATATATCAAAAACTTAAAAAGCGTAAAAATGCCAAAAATGGTAAAAATGTCAATATAATTCGGAAAGACGTGTGGGACTCACCCCAGATATTTTTCTATTACTATTTTGAAATATTGCTATTTATTACCACATTGGTTGATTAGACCAGTGAGTCTCAAAGTGGGAGTGGCGAAAAATATTTTGGAGGGTCGCAGAGAAATTTGATTTAAAAAAATATCATTCGGGATGTTTTTCTACACATACCAATTATTCAGGGGGTCACTTTTAAGTGCCAACCAAAAAGTTTGAAAAACACTGGATTAGACAGATGTACACGTTATTATTATATAACTAATAATTTGGTTTTAGGGACCAATTTTATACAAAGGTGCAAAAACCATCGACGAAGAACCTATAGAGGGAGCCAATATAGCCTACGACTTCCTCAACAAGTTCTTGGAGGGCCAGCAATGGGTTGCTGGCAAACATGTAACCATCGCCGATTTAAGCTTAATTGCGTCTGTTACAAGCATGCACGTGTTCGTACCGATCAATGCCAAATACAGCAACCTTCTGGCTTGGATCAAGAGGACCGAACAATTACCGTTTTATAGCGCGAATGCGGAAGGACTTGCAAAATTCACTGGATTCTTCAAAACACTTATGAGTTAAATTTTAATAAAAGTAAACTTATGTCTTACTATATCTTGCTTTTTAATCATTTAATTGATTTTTCTGGAACGTTTTACAAAATTTCGATCGGAATACTGTAAACATTCCTTCTCTTACTGTAAACATTCCTTCCCTTACTGTAAACATTCCTCCTCTTACTATAAACATTCCTTCTTTTACTGTAAACATTCCTACTCTTACTGTAAACATTCCTTCCCTTACTGTAAAAATTCCTTCTCTTATTGTAAACATTCCTTCTCTTACTGTAAACATTCCTTCTCTTACTGTAAACATTCCTTCCATTACTGTAAACATTCCTCCTCTTACTATAAACGTTCCTTCCCTTACTGTAAATATTCCTACTCTTACTGTAAACATTCCTTCTCTTACTGTAAACATTCCTTCCCTTACTGTAAACATTCCTCCTCTTACTATAAACGTTCCTTCCCTTACTGTAAATATTCCTACTCTTACTGTAAACATTCCTTCTCTTACTGTAAACATTCCTTCCCTTACTGTAAACATTCCTCCTCTTACTATAAACGTTCCTTCCCTTACTGTAAATATTCCTACTCTTACTGTAAACATTCCTTCTCTTACTGTAAACATTCCTTCCCTTTCCGTTAGACTAGTTTCACGCGAAGACGAGAGTATGTGATGCATTGAACGTACAAGTATCTGCATGTGAATGCTTCCATTGCCTATAATGTAAAATCAAGGTACATACCGGGAATGTACCTTAATTTCACAGAAAACCTCAGAAAAACTGTGAAAGGTGATTCGTGAAAATTCGCCTCGATGGAGTTCGAGCTCAGGCTCTCCAATGCTCAGTACGAGAGTGACTACGCCTCTAACCTCATTCGGCCACTGAGATGGGTGTATCTGTACATTAAATTTGACTTCCTTTTAAATTGTAGTTCAAAATTCCTTGATGTATTTTCTTTTTTTTTCTCATACATGAGAAATGAAAAATAAAAGATAAGAGAAAATACGATTTTTTTTTGTAATCCAAGGTAGCATCAGCTCCAATTTCCTCGGATTATCGCGACTTTACTGTACTGATTTTCGTATTAGCAATAGTAATATTGTAATTTTGATTATAATTTAAATGAATAGACCAAAACGTATATAATAAATTAGTAAAGTTATAATTTTATATAAACAGAGATTTTTTTAAATATTTACAAATTTGCAATTAAAACTTTAAACGATAAAAATTGTATTTTTTGAACTACTGATTTTGGAATTGAGTAGTATAAAACTAGTAACATCTTAGTATTGATTTATAATACCTTTAGAACTGAAAATTAAATATCAATTTAATAGCACTCCATACAATTGTTACAACAAAAATTTAAATATTCACAATTGTTGCCTCTTTCAATTTCCCGCGCTTCAAATCGCACTCGAGAAAATTATTGCGCATGACTGGCTTATTTGCTTTTCCATTTCCGCCCTGTTTCAGTCAGTTTGAAGCATTTTTGTGCGTTTATCACGTGGTGTATATAATAAATTCGATCTTTTGGGTAAATCCAAAATGTGCGCCGCCTCGCATTCGCGCGCGCAAGTACCTTTGGTGGACCTTCCGCCTCCTTCTGGGCCTATACCTGTATTGTACCGTGCCGAGTGGAGTCCACCCTGCAGGACGGTGATGCTCACCGAACACTGCTTGGGCATCAGCCTGCAATATTATGATATGAATCTGTGCGCGGGACGGCAGTTCGACGATTTTTACAAGCCGGTAAGTTAAAATATTCATGATAGCATTTTTAGAAGAACAAAAAACTGATTTGAGTATATCTATGTACTTGTTATATTAGTTTATGCTGTTTTATACTCCTCCTATGTAGACGTATATAGAGACATGTTTTTATAACATTATTTATTTGTTATTATACTAATTTTATTTATATATTGGCGTACATACATTTTTTAAATAAAATTCCAATATGCCAATTGTCAATATAATATACCATTTATCGAATACAATCTTACAATATTGTTAAAAATATACACATTAAGGCAGAAAGACCGCGAGTCGTTAGCCTTTTACAACACATAAATAACCCAAGTAGTAAAATAAATGTATTGAACTTATGTAATGTTGTTGTGAATATATATATATATATATATATATATATAAAGAATTAAAGATAGTTCAAGCTATATCTAAAGCTAGACACCCGAACAATCCACTTTTTAATCCTCCTAACCGACTCCTATACTCAAAATTACCCCAATAAATCTGATGAACATTAAAAGAAATATCACAATAATATTTTTATTATTATTATTATTATTATTTTTAAAGATAATAGTATAATACAATAATAAATACATCTAATATCCATGTTTTTAAATATTTATTATTAACTCTTTGCATATTATTGCTATTAAAATATTCATCTAATTTTTAGAAAGAACAAAAAACTTTATTTATATTAGTTTATGCTATTTTATACTCCCTCTACGTAGACGTATATAGAGAACTTTATGCATATTATTGCTATTGTCCTTGTAAATTGGATTTTGTTTTTGTAGGACAATAAAGCTTATTATTATTATTATTATTATTATAAAGTTGATATGAAATTATGGATTCATGAATCAAGGTTCTGATTTTCAGATTAATAAAATGCATACAATTCCATCATTGGATGACAACGGTCACTTTATTGGTGACAGTCACGCCATCGCCATCTATTTGGTCACAAAATACGCAAAGGACGATACGCTGTACCCGCATTGCATGAAGCACAGGTCGCTTGTCAATATGAGAATGTTCTTCGAAGCTGGCTGCGTGTATCCTCTTATAAAAAGAACAGTGGTGAGTATGAACTGTTATTGCATACATTATTTTAGAAGGGAAAACACATTCTATCTTTATAGGACTATCAACTCTGAGCTTTGACCATTCCGTTGGTCAAAGGAGAAGCTCAGAGAAGTTTAATCACCCGGTATTTAGTTTATTGAAAACCTCTGAAAAGCTGTGTGGTGGATCGTGTAAAGCTCAGATGATCGTAAACACCCGCCATTTACCTTAACTTTCCAAAAAAACTCTGAAAAACTATGAAAGATGATTCGAGAAATTTTGCGTTATCTGTTTGATTTCTCGCTCCGCAATGGTCAGTACGAGATGGACGACACTTCTAACAATAGCCACTGAGCTGGGTGGGAACAAAATTAATTAAATTTTCACTTTTTGAGTAATAAATCAAAGAACCCAGCTCAGTGGCTCAGTGGATACAGGCGCCGTCCGTGTCGTGCTAACTATTGGGGAGCGTAAACGCGAAATTTCACGAATAACCTTTCACAGTTTTTCAAAGGTTTTTTTTGAATAGTTAAAGTAAATGGCGGGTGTTTACACAAATAAATAGGAAATACGAAAAAATATGTATAATTTATAAAATTCAAAAATTAATACAATCAGGAATAGTAACATTATATAAACTTTTATACCCTACGACGTTAATAATTGAGGTAAATAAACGAATCAAACTTTTTTCTAAAGCCAAATAAATGGGCAACGCGATGAAATTTGTATAGTTTACAAAATACAAAAATTTGATTTTTTACAATTTTTTGTATTGCGAATAGTGACATTATGTAAACTTTTATACACTACGACGTTAATAATTGAGACAAATAAACGAATCAAACTTTTTTCTAAAGTTAAATAAATGGGCAACGCGATGAAATTTGTATAGTTTACATAATACAAAAATTTGATTTTTTACAATTTTTTGTATCGCGAAGAGTAACTTTATATAAACTTTTAAACCCTACGACGTTAATAATTGAGGCAAATAAACGAAACAAACTTTTTTCTAAAGCCAATTAATGGGCAACGCGATATGATTTATAAAGTTTACAAAATTCAAAATTTCAATTTTTTACATTTTTTTCTATTGCGAATAGTGACATTATATAAACTTTTATACACTACGACGTTAATAATTGAGACAAATAAACGAATCTAACTTTTTTCTAAATTTAAATAAATGGGCAACGCGATGAAATTTGTATAGTTTACAAAATACAAAAATTTGATTTTTTACAATTTTTTGTATCGCGAATAGTAACTTTATATAAACTTTTAAACCCTACGACGTTAATAATTGAGGCAAATAAACGAATCAAACTTTTTTCTAAAGCCAAATAAATGGGGAACGCGATATGATTTATAAAGTTTACAAAATTAAAAATTTCTATTTTTTACAATTTTTTTGTATTGCGAATAGTGACATTATATAAACTTTTATACACTACTACGTTAATAATTGAGACCAATAAACGAATCAAACTTTTTTCTAAAGTTAAATAAATGGGCAACGCGATGAAATTTGTATAGTTTACAAAATACAAAAATTTGATTTTTTACAATTTTTTGTATCGCGAATAGTAACTTTATATAAACTTTTATACACTACGACGTTAATAATTAAGACAAATAAACGAATCAAACTTTTTTCTAAAGCCAAATAAATGGGCAACGCGATATAATTTATAAAGTTTACAAAATCCAAAATTTCAATTTTTTACAATTTTTTGTATTGCGAATAGTGACATTATATAAACTTTTATACACTACGACGTTAATAATTGAGACAAATAAACGAATCAAACTTTTTTCTAAAGTTAAATAAATGGGCAACACGATATAATTTATAAAGTTTACAAAATTCAAAATTTCAATTTTTTACAATTTTTTGTATTGCGAATAGTGACATTATATAAACTTTTATACACTACGACGTTAATAATTGAGGCAAATAAACGAATCAAACTTTTTTCTAAAGCCAAATAAATGGGCAACGCGATATGATTTATAAAGTTTACAAAATTCAAAATTTCTATTTTTTACAATTTTTTGTATTGCGAATAGTGACATTATATAAACTTTTATATCCTACGACGTTAATAATTGAGACCAATAAACGAATCAAACTTTTTTCTAAAGTTAAATAAATGGGCAACGCGATGAAATTTGTATAGTTTACAAAATACAAAAATTTTATTTTTTACAATTTTTTGTATCGCGAATAGTAACTTTATATAAACTTTTAAACCCTACGACGTTAATAATTGAGGCAAATAAACGAATCAAACTTTTTTCTAAAGCCAAATAAATGGGCAACGCGATATGATTTATAAAGTTTACAAAATTCAAAATTTCTATTTTTTACAATTTTTTGTATTGCGAATAGTGACATTATATAAACTTTTAAACCCTACGACGTTAATAATTGAGACAAATAAACGAATCAAACTTTTTTCTAAAGTTAAATAAATGGGCAACGCGATGAAATTTGTATAGTTTACAAAATACAAAAATTTGATTTTTTACAATTTTTTGTATCGCGAATAGTAACTTTATATAAACTTTTAAACCCTACGACGTTAATAATTGAGGAAAATAAACGAAACAAACTTTTTTCTAAAGCCAAATAAATGGGCAACGCGATATGATTTATAAAGTTTACAAAATTCAAAATTTCTATTTTTTACAATTTTTTGTATTGCGAATGGTGACATTATATAAACTTTTATACACTACGACGTTAATAATTGAGGCAAATAAACGAATCAAACTTTTTTCTAAAGTTAAATAAATGGGCAACGCGATGAAATTTGTATAGTTTACAAAATACAAAAATTTGATTTTTTAAAAAATTTTGTATCGCGGATAGTAACTTTATATAAACTTTTAAACCCTACGACGTTAATAATTGAGACAAATAAACGAAATAAACTTTTTTCTAAAGCCAAATAAATGGGCAACGCGATATGATTTATAAAGTTTACAAAATTCAAAATTTCAATTTTTTACATTTTTTTGTATTGCGAATAGTGACATTATATAAACTTTTATACACTACGACGTTAATAATTGAGACAAATAAACGAATCAAACTTTTTTCTAAAGTTAAATAAATGGGCAACGCGATGAAATTTGTATAGTTTACAAAATACAAAAATTTGATTTTTTACAATTTTTTGTTTCGCGAATAGTAACTTTATATAAACTTTTAAACCCTACGACGTTAATAATTGAGGCAAATAAACGAATCAAACTTTTTTATAAAGCCAAATAAATGGGCAACGCGATATGATTTATAAAGTTTACAAAATTCAAAATTTCTATTTTTTACAATTTTTTGTATTGCGAATAGTGACATTATATAAACTTTTATACACTACGACGTTAATAATTGAGACAAATAAACGAATCAAACTTTTTTCTAAAGTTAAATAAATGGGCAACGCGATATAATTTATAAAGTTTACAAAATTCAAAATTTCAATTTTTTACATTTTTTTGTATTGCGAATAGTGATATTGTATAAACTTTAATACACTACGACGTTAATAATTGAGGCAAATAAACGAATCAAACTTTTTTCTAAAGCCAAATAAATGGGCAACGCGATATGATTTATAAAGTTTACAAAATTCAAAATTTCTATTTTTTACAATTTTTTTTATTGCGAATAGTGACATTATATAAACTTTTATACCCTACGACGTTAATAATTGAGACAAATAAACGAATCAAACTTTTTTCTAAAGTTAAATAAATGGGCAACGCGATGAAATTTGTATAGTTTACAAAATACAAAAATTTTATTTTTTACAATTTTTTGTATCGCGAATAGTAACTTTATATAAACTTTTAAACCCTACGACGTTAATAATTGAGGCAAATAAACGAATCAAACTTTTTTCTAAAGCCAAATAAATGGGCTACACGATGAACTTTGTATAGTTTACAAAATACAAAAATTTGATTTTTTACAATTTTTTGTATCGCGAATAGTAACTTTATATAAAATTTTAAACCCTACGACGTTAATAATTGAGGCAAATAAACGAATCAAACTTTTTTCTAAAGCCAAATAAATGGGAAACGCGATATGATTTATAAAGTTTACAAAATTCAAAATTTCAATTTTTTACAATTTTTTGTATTGCGAATAGTGACATTATATAAACTTTTAAACCCTACGACGTTAATAATTGAGACAAATAAACGAATCAAACTTTTTTCTAAAGTTAAATAAATGGGCAACGCGATGAAATTTGTATAGTTTACAAAATACAAAAATTTGATTTTTTACAATTTTTTGTATCGCGAATAGTAACTTTATATAAACTTTTATACACTACGAAGTTAATAATTAAGACAAATAAACGAATCAAACTTTTTTCCAAAGCCAAATAAATGGGCAACGCGATATAATTTATAAAGTTTACAAAATTCAAAATTTCAATTTTTTACAATTTTTTGTATTGCGAATAGTGATATTATATAAACTTTTATACACTACGACGTTAATAATTGAGACAAATAAACGAATCAAACTTTTTTCTAAAGTTAAATAAATGGGCAACGCGATGAAATTTGTATAGTTCACAAAATACAAAAATTTGATTTTTTACAATTTTTTGTATCGCGAATAGTAACTTTATATAAACTTTTATACACTACGACGTTAATAATTAAGACAAATAAACGAATCAAACTTTTTTCTAAAGCCAAATAAATGGGCAACGCGATATAATTTATAAAGTTTACAAAATTCAAAATTTCAATTTTTTACAATTTTTTGTATTGCGAATAGTGACATTATATAAACTTTTATACACTACGACGTTAATAATTGAGACAAATAAACGAATCAAACTTTTTTCTAAAGTTAAATAAATGGGCAACGCGATGAAATTTGTATAGTTTACAAAATACAAAAAATTGATTTTTTACAATTTTTTGTATCGCGAATAGTAACTTTATATAAACTTTTAAACCCTACAACGTTAATAATTGAGGTAAATAAACGAAACAAACTTTTTTCTAAAGCCAAATAAATGGGCAACGCGATATGATTTATAAAGTTTACAAAATTCAAAATTTCTATTTTTTACAATTTTTTGTATTGCGAATAGTGACATTATATAAACTTTTATACACTACGGCGTTAATAATTGAGACAAATTAACGAATCAAACTTTTTTCTAAAGTTAAATAAAAGGGCAACGCGATGAAATTTGTATAGTTTACAAAATACAAAAATTTGATTTTTTACAATTTTTTGTATCGCGAATAGTAACTTTATATAAACTTTTAAACCCTACGACGTTAATAATTGAGGCAAATAAACGAAACAAACTTTTTTCTAAAGCCAAATAAATGGGCAACGCGATATAATTTATAAAGTTTACAAAATTCAAAATTTCAATTTTTTACAATTTTTTGTATTGCGAATAGTGACATTATATAAACTTTTATACACTACGGCGTTAATAATTGAGACAAATTAACGAATCAAACTTTTTTCTAAAGTTAAATAAAAGGGCAACGCGATGAAATTTGTATAGTTTACAAAATACAAAAATTTGATTTTTTACAATTTTTTGTATCGCGAATAGTAACTTTATATAAACTTTTATACACTACGACGTTAATAATTAAGACAAATAAACGAATCAAACTTTTTTCTAAAGCCAAATAAATGGGCAACGCGATATAATTTATAAAGTTTACAAAATTCAAAATTTCAATTTTTTACAATTTTTTGTATTGCGAATAGTGACATTATATAAACTTTTATACACTACGACGTTAATAATTGAGACAAATAAACGAATCAAACTTTTTTCTAAAGTTAAATAAATGGGCAACGCGATGAAATTTGTATAGTTTACAAAATACAAAAATTTGATTTTTTACAATTTTTTGTATCGCGAATAGTTACTTTATATAAACTTTTATACACTACGACGTTAATAATTAAGACAAATAAACAAATCAAACTTTATTCTAAAGCTTAATTAATGGGCATACGATAAAATTTGCATAATCTTCAAAATTTAAAAATTCGATTTTTTACAATTGTTTGTATTGCGAATAGTGACTTTATATAAACTTTTATTCACTACGACGTTAATGATTAAGGCAAATAAATAGATCAAGCTTTTTTTCGAAAGCTAAATATATAGGCAATACCATGAAATTTGGATAATTTTCTAAATTCAAAAATTTGATTTTTTACTATTTTTTGTATTACAAATAGTGACTTTATATAAACTTATATAAACTTTTATGTACTACGAAGTTAATAATTAATGCAAATAAATGAGTCAAATGTTTTATAAAGCTAAATAAATAGACAACACGTTGCAATTTGCATAATTCTCAAAATTCAAAAATTTGAATTTTTACAATCATTTGTATTGCGAATTGTGACTTTGTATAAAGTTTTATGTACTAAAGTTTTATGTATTCAAGCAAATAAATCAGTCAAACCTTGTCTCTATTACGAAATGAATTTAATAGAAGATTTAAAGATATTTCAAAACTACAGGATATAATATTATTCATGTTTCATTCCATTATTTTCTCTTTGACAATATTATTATTTATTTCAGTTATCTCTTCGTCTAATTGGAAACATTGCAAACCGGGAGATGCTGAACGAGGAAGCGAATGAAGCCTACAAATTCCTAAACATTTTCCTCGAGGGCCAACTGTGGGTGGCAGGCCCCAACACCACCCTAGCCGATTTCTGTTTGATCAGCTCTATCACCTCCCTGCATTTCCTCTCGCCGATGGACGAGGAGAAATACAGCAATGTGACGGCCTGGATGAAACGTATGGATGCTTTACCATACTACCCCGCTAACAGAGTCGGTCTTTGGAGATTTATGCAGTATATGAGGTCATTAGTACCACCCAACTTCTTTGATTGAGGGATTTAAGTATTAAATTTTATTTATTTATACTATTTTGTATTATATTAATATATATTTAGACTAACTTTGATTGTGATGATTAAATGTATTATAGGAGTTTAAATTTAATTATTGTAGTCGGTACCATGATAAAATATTTTCTATATATATAAATAAATATAATATAATAAAAGTTAGTCTAAAGAAACATTTTTTATTAAGGCTATCGGGTAAAGGCCTTTCTGCCACTATAATATATGATGTATTAGTTTAAATTTATTTAATTGTTGTCATTACTAACTTTTATTAAATATTTATAGAATAATTTTATCAAATTGTATTGCGTAAACGAAAGAAACATATAGCACCAACTTGAATATAAAGGTCATTTTAGAAGAGACAATTTCTTAAATCATAAGTTGTTTAAGAAATGAATTAATATATTGACTAACATATTGTCTTGTTTATTTGATGAATATGTATGAAACAAAACAATTTCAGGAATAAGAATGTAGTTCCAAATCAAATTTGTCCTTGAAGAATACAACGCATATTATTTTCCATTCACTCTACAATCCAATTCAATATTTCAAACAATTTGCTGTATGATACTAGACAATTTTAATAAACTAATATCTTGACTAACTTTTGGTTCAAGAAATTGTCTTGTCTAAAACATGCTTAAGATGGTGCTATATGTTTTATAATAATATTATGAAACTTCATTGTGTGAACGAACGAGAGATATTTTAGATTACTAACTTGTATATATGTAATTTTTTAAATATATTTAGCTCGAATAAATTATAATTCTACACAACATTTTATTTTTATATAATACTAGGTGAGATTCTCGTCGAAGGGCGGGGTATCATGAATCAATTGACAAGGGATTGAAATATCGATATATCAAAAGCAATTGAAGGAAGTAAAAAAAAGAAAAATTACTAATTGAGATTGGTTTTATTATGGAGTACGAGTGTTAACAGGTCTTAGTACAAAAACTAGACAGATTATACCGGAAATTTGTAATCTCATTCTGAGGAGAAGATAATTGAAAAGGGAGAGGAGGGCAGAAAGAAAAAACAATATGACCAGCCAGGACCTGAGCTTTCATGAGGGGAAAGCGCTATCAAATTCTTCAGCTTATCATAGAAGGGAACGGATCTGTGGGATGGAGGCAGTACTCGTGGCTTCAAGACGTACGTCGATAGTACCAACAGAGTTAGATCGACTGTCATCGTCCCAAGAAGAAGATTTCATCATATGTCTTGAATTGTTCCGCATTAAGACGTTATTAATTGACCAAAATAAACATATAATATTTAATTTTGTCCTTAAATACGTTTAAAACATAATTAGATTTATATTTAGTTTTTATTTCAACAATTGAATTTGTTTATTCAGTTTGAGTAACAATTTTCTTATATATGTCAGACAATGGCGCAGCTTTTGTATCCCTAGCAAACGTCCTACGGCCATAATTATTCATTCAGCGGAGCACGAAACAAAAATGCCCTGTGGAAAGCTCTTTGTTATATTGTGCATTATCCCCGCAGTCGTGTGCAAAATAATTTATTTGTTTTAATTGTAAGGACTGTAAATGTTTCATTATTAATTTTATGCAGACTGGTTGCATGTATGCCAAGCTATTTGCATATGTGCGAATATTTTCACACTATTGATTGAGTAAATATAGCACAAAACGCGCGAAAAGCTTTGCTTACGTGTGCAGGTGTTTAGTATTTCGGGAATTTAATTACGACTGATTTATCAAGATTCATACTAAATTGTGAAAGAAATAAAAGAATTCGTATATTAATATTTGATCCAGTGGTTAGAAAAAAAATGAGATAGTTTTTTCCTTTTATTTCTAATTCCTATATAGATTCGTCCCATTTTTTTTTTGGTTTTCCTTTTTTCTTGTTTTTGATTTTTGCTCTCCATATTCTTTTGGCTGCTGCTGTCTCTGACATCCTTGACAAATAGAACGCGTTATATTTTTCTATTCGATCTACCATCCAATTCAATATTCCAAATAATTTGCTGTATGATACGAGACAATTTAGATTGTCTCGCATCTTGACTAACTTTTGAGTCAAGAAATTGTCTTGTCTATATTGACTTTAACGAGCGAAATCTAACTTCACAGAAACTACATTTACATTTATAACTATCGATATTTCAGCAATATACGTATATGTAATTTAACGTCGATTAGTTCCATCTATGTGGGCGCAACTAACGCATTCCAATCAACAACACACACATGCACAAAGTTCGATAACCTTTGTACTTATATTTATAAACACAGATTATTACAGGGCATTATCAATTCCAATCCATTAAATATTTGTCACAAAATGACAAGCATTTTTGTTGCTTGCTCAAATACTTTCGCCGCCAACAGCTCCGGCCATAATTACAATGCAGTTTGTCAGCATTTAATTGTCCTAATTAAATTAATATTCGTATTAGAGATCTTCCCCGGGTGACCTCGGCCTTGTGTTATATAAAGGCCCCCGAAAACTTGCACCGTTATTCAGTGCCCGTTGACCAACCGAACTGTGAAACATGTCTCCTAAATTGTACACCATCGAATGGAGCCCCCCGGTAAGGGCGGTGCTGCTGACGGAAAGGGCGCTGGGGATTAAACTGGAACATGTGCCCATCGATTTGCCAGCGGATGAGAACCTTAAACCGGAATTCTTGAAGGTACATTTTATTGCTGAATTGTTGTAAGGTATTAAATTAAAATCATAGAATAAAAAACATTTCTCAATGTGCAAACTCGGCTAACAACAAAATCTATGTTCTTCAAATGTTCAATAATAATTTAAGAGTTCATCCAAGAGTTATTTGTCTGGAATTGTCCCGTATTAAGAAGTTACAGGTAAATTCCGGGTGATTAAACTCGTCTGACCTTCTACCAGGGATCTTCTACCCTGACCGGCGGAAAAGCTTCACAGCTGATACCTCTATAAAGATAGAAGAATTGTTTTAAATATATATTTGTTATAATTGCGGTGACCATACGTCCTTTATTTAAGAGGACAGTCCTTTATTTCATAGTACTGTCCTCTAACTTTATTTAGTATCGCTCAGGTCTTGCGGTCGTGCGCCGCCGTTTGTAAGCGCCGAGGTAGAATTGTGCGCATCGGAAGCGGCAATAAGCCCGTACCAGCCCAGAGTGATAAACGAAAACAGCTTTTGTAAAGTTAATTGTGCTGCCAAACATATTGGACAATTGCACTGCTGTAGAATGTCTTCCGATAGATATATTAGTATACATTTATTCACATTTCTAGCATGATATGGTTTTCTATCGCTCAATTACTATATAGACGTTAATATTAGTCTACAGAAACTAAGACGTTATTATTATTATTTTTTTAATAGCAATAATTTATATAATAAATTAATAATAATATATAATTATAATTTTAATTTTTGGTAACAGTTTGATACAATAGCAATATAGTATCTAGTGGACAATCCGCTAATTGGAATTTCCTTATTACAGATCAACCCGCAACACACGGTTCCCACGTTAATAGATGATGATGGCACTGTTATCTGCGACAGCCATTCTATTATGATGTATTTAGTTGATAAATATGGAAAAGACGATTCTTTGTATCCAAAGGACCTCAAACAGAGATCACTGATCCATACAAGGATGTTTTTTGAGGCTGGCTGCGTGTTTTCTGTTTCAAGAAGAATTATCGTAAGTATTTGTTGTATAAGAAAATTATCGCTAATAAATAGGTACTGCTAATTTTGCTGCTCTTGTATTTGAACAAAATCTTACTGGTAAAACTAACAGTTATCTGAAATAAGTATCCATTTTGCTTCATAACGTTCCATATTAGTATTTATTGGCAATTAATGTAAATATGTCAATAATTTGATTCGAAATAAATTTTAAACTAAATAATTTTTATGGAAAATTAAAATTAATATTTAGTGAAAATGTATAATATGGGCATTTTATAAAAAGTTTAATATTTAATTATACACACCTAGGCAGAGAATTCCGGTGAATTTTGAAATTGAAACATACAAACAGATGCTGTTTGGCGAAGTATCAATGTATTTTTCAATTTATGATTGATTCATCAAACAAATGCTGTATGACGAGGTATCAGTATATTTTTCAATTTCTGAGAATCTTCAAATTTAATATTCACAGAAATTCAAAAAAAAACGCTGATATTTTGCCAAACAGCAGCTGTTGCGGATATGGCAAAATGTAAACACATTTAATTACAATACAAACATTATTGCGTATTCCCCAACTTTTTTAACCTTTAATAAGGGCGCTATAACCCCATTGGGAATCACAGGTTTATGCAATAGAAGCACAAAGAATATGTTAGTGTTTATACCGGTGTAAAGTTATCCTCTATGATCCCAGGCTCAAATCAATTGTATGATGCAGGCATATTAAAAAATAATAATAATGAAATATGTTCGACTTGGTCGCCGAAAATAAAATACTATATAATCAAAATTTTACAAATTCCTTCGGGCATCTAGTGCACTTATATGTTCTGCACTAAGATCAGTAAAAAAATTAAACAAAATACGTTGCATAATTTTTTTATTGACACAGCCTCTAAAATCGGCATATCCAGATAGGAGCGTAAAAGTTAAAAATTAAAAATAAATAGAAGGAACAATTTGCTACGATTGAGACTTTCCATTTTCTATTGTTATTTTGTTATAAACATTGTGTAATTTTTTCAAATCAATCGTATGACGGATTCATAATAAAAAATAATAATTTACTTTACAACGTATATATATATATATATATATATATATATATATATATATATATATATATATATATATATATATATATAACAACGCCTATAAAGATTATTAATAAAAATATATATTATGGTCCGCAAGACATAAACAAAAGAATCCTCAAAATTTGGATTTTATTGGTAACACCAATTGGTCAGTACATACCCGCAAACAATCCACCGCGCGCGCGGTATAGAGGTTGGGATCTTAGAGGATAACTTCACACCGGTAGTGTTTATACTAAATTCAACTTCATAAACTTATTATAAACATATTGTAGATTTATAAAACTTGAGTTTTCAACCTGCTTGGCCCTCAGACATAAAAAGCAATTTCTTATTTATTTCTAGCAATTGATTTGGCACAAAGGATCAAAGGGTGTGTCAGAAGCCGACATCGAGGCAACCATTTCAGCCTACAATTTCCTCAACAAATTCTTGGAGGGCGAGCAGTGGGTGGCGGGCAAACAAATGACCATTGCGGATTTTAGTCTGATCAGCTCAATTGCATCCCTGCATGATTCAGTACCAGTGGACCCCAAATTTACAAACGTCTTAGCTTGGATGCACAGGATGGAGCAGTTGCCGTACTACGACGCCAACTCGGTTGGACTGAAGGACTTAAGGGACTTCTTAAATACGTGTTTAAAAAATTAAATTATACATACTTAAGGCCGGTTCTATTATTTTCTAGGTTAGAGCTTCCTTCCCATAAGCTTCTCGAAGCATTGAAACTATTTCTGTCGATGTTTATTTAACAGAAAACAGAATTTGATGTTGACGTGTTACTACTTAAAATGTATTTGAGGGCATTGGAAAATGCATAAGAAAATAATCATTATGTCTGATACGATGATTTCTCACGAAATCTACTTGGCCGACTAGGCAGGAAGAGTGATACTACATACTTTTCCTGCCTAGTTGGCCAAGTAGAGTTCATGAGAAATCATGACCTACCTAACGAATGAGTCTGTATCTTAAAAATCCGTAATGTCATTGAAATAAGGGTTGCAGATTTAGATTCTCCATGCATTTAGCTTTAAAATAAGTACTTGCACCACCAAACAGCGTCAATAATATAAAAATTATAGATAAACTTCTTGAAAATTAACCAAACATAAGATACTACCTTCATGTATCTTAAAAATCTGTAATGTCATTGAAATAAGGGTTGCAGATTTAGATTCTGCATGTATTTAGTTTTAAGATAAGTGCTTGCACCACTAAACAGCGCCAAGAATATAAAAAATATAGATAAACTTCTTGAAAACTAACCAAACATAAGATACTACCTTCATGTCAAGGCAGTATCTTTAAAATCTATAATGTCATTGAAATAAGGGTTGCAGATTTAGATTCGCCATGCATTTAGCTTTAAAATAAGTGCTTGCATCACTAAACAGCATCAAGAATATAAAAATTATAGATAAACTTCTTGAAAATTAACTAGCCATAATACTACCTTCATGTCAAGGCTGTATCTTTAAAATCTGCAATGTCATTGAAATTACGGTTGCAGATTTAGATTCTGCATGCATTTAGCTTTAAAATAAGTGCTTGCACCACTAAACAGCGTCAAGAATATAGAAATTATAGATAAACTTCTTGAAAATTAACCAAACATAAGATACTACCTTCATGTCAAGGCTGTATCTTTAAAATCTGTAATGTCATTGAAATAAGGGTTGCAGATTTAGATTCTCCATGCATTTAGCTTTAAAATAAGTACTTGCACCACTAAACAGCGTCAAGAATATAAAAATTATAGATAAACTTCTTGAAAATTCACCAAACATAAGATAATACCTTCATGTCAAGTCTGTATCTTAAAAATCTGTAATGTCATTGAAATAAGGGTTGCAGATTAAGATTCTACATGCATTTAGCTTTAAAATAAGTGCTTGCCTCACTAAACAGCGTCAAGAATATAAAAATTATAGATAAACTTCTTGAAAATTAACCAAACATAAGATACTACCTTCATGTCAAGGCTGTATATTTAAAATCTGTAATGTCATTGAAATAAGGGTTGCAGATTAAGATTCTACATGCATTTAGCTTTAAAATAAGTGCTTGCCTCACTAAACAGCGTCAAGAATATAAAAATTATAGATAAACTTCTTGAAAATTAACCAAACATAAGATACTACCTTCATGTCAAGGCTGTATCTTTAAAATCTATAATGTGATTGAAATTACGGTTACAGATTTAGATTCTGCATGCATTTAGCTTTTAAATATGTGCTTGCATCACTAAACAACGTCAAGAATATAGAAATTATAGATAAACTTCTTGAAAATTAATCAAACATAAGATACTACCTTCATGTCAAGGCTGTATCTTTAAAATCAGTAATTTCATTGAAATTACGGTTGCAGATTTAGATTATGCATGCATTTAGTTTTAAAATAAGTGCTTGCACCACTAAACAGTGTCTAGAATATAAAAATTATAGATAAACTTCTTGAAAATCTACCAAACATAAGATACTGCCTTCATGTCAAGTCTGTATCTTTAAAATCTGTAATGTCATTGAAATAACGTTTGCAGACAGAATAAAGTTTAGATAGTTTGAATATATGAGTAAAGCATAGTTCAAGCCGACACTCATTGCCTTATTTTAAAGACAACATAGTTGTTTTCAGATTTGTAAAAACCACACTTCTTTGTTAATATGCGAAAGATCGATAGTTCGTCGCTCTTTCTACATTATAACTAATATTCATGTTTTTAGTAACAAACTGTCTATATAAATTTGTTTTGTTATGTTTCATATTTAAAAATTGCGGTATAACTAATGAGACTTTATAGCACGAAACAAAATCTTTATCACAATATAAATTCATTAAGGTCTTGGAGCATGCGCCCAAATTAAATTAGAGTGCCATTTCGTCGTGAAACTAAATAATGAGGTGCCAAAATGAATATTTATAGCTTAATCGCCACGTTATTGATCAGCCGAACAAATTGCACTAACCTTTCCCTCACTGAACTGACGTTTGAAATAGAATTATCACGTTTTAACATTCAACACTTAATCTACATACATTAGGGCAGTGTAGTAGTTTAATGGAAAATAATTATTACAGTTCAATCGACATATATTTCCATTCTTCAGCGAGTCCTTTGAAATTTTTAATTACGTAATAGGGTAGTAGTTTAATGGAAAACAATTATTACAGATCATTCGACATATATATCCATTCTTCAGCGAGTCCTTTGAATTTTTTAAGTACGAAGGGGGTAGTAGTTTAATGGAAAACAATTATTACATATCAATCTACATATATTTCCATTCTTCAGTGAGTCCTTTGAAAGTTTTTGGTGCGAAAGGGGGTAGTAGTTTAATGGAAAACAATTATTACACAATAATTGACATATATTTCCATTCTTCAGGGAGTCCTTTGAAATTTGTTGGTGCAAAAGGGGGTAGTAGTTTAATGGAAATAATTATTACAGATCAATCGACATATATTTCCATTCTTCAGGAAGTACTTTGAAATTTTTAAATGCGAAAGGGGGTAGTAGTTTAATGGAAAACAATTATTATAGATAAATCGACATATATTTCCATTTTTCAGAGAGTCCTTTGGAATGTTTAAGTACGAAAGGGGGTAGTAGTTTAATGGAAAACAATTATTACAAATCATTCGATATATATTTCCACTCTTCAGGGAGTCCTTTGAAATTTTTAAGTACGAAAGGGGATAGTAGTTTAATGGAAAACAATTATTACAGATCAATCTACATATATTTCCATTCTTCAGCGAGTCCTTTGAAATTTTTAAGTACGAAAGGGGATAGTAGTTTAATGGAAAACAATTATTACAGATGAATCGATATATATTTCCATTCTTGAGGGAGTCCTTTAAAATTTTTAAGTGCAAAAGGGGATAGTAGTTTAATGGAAAACAATTATTACACATCAATCGACATATATTTCCATTCTTCAGGGAGTCCTTTGAATTTTGTTGGTACGAAAGGGGGTTGTAGTTTAATGGAAACAATTATTACAGATCAATCGACATATATTTTCATTCTTCAGTGAGTCCTTTGAAATTTTTAAGTGCGAAAGGGGGGTAGTAGTTTAATGGAAAACAATTATTACATATCAATCGATATATATTTCCATTCTTCAGCAAGTCCTTTGAAATTTTCAAGTGCGAAAGGGGGTAGTAGTTTAATGGAAAACAATTATTACAGATG
Organism: Lordithon lunulatus; assembly: GCA_963942505.1. NCBI lineage: Eukaryota > Metazoa > Arthropoda > Insecta > Coleoptera > Staphylinidae > Lordithon > Lordithon lunulatus. The sequence continues at coordinate 7,870,536 of OZ012669.1, forward strand.
AATCGATATATATATTTCCATTCTTGAGGGAGTTCTTTAAAAATTTTAAGTGCAAAAGGGGGTAGTAGTTTAATGGAAAACAATTATTACACATCAATCGACATATATTTCCATTCTTCAGGGAGTCCTTTGAATTTTTTTGGTACGAAAGGGGGTAGTAGTTTAATGGAAAACAATTATTACAGATCAATCGACATATATTTCCATTCTTCAGGGAGTCCTTTGAAATTTTTTGGTGCGAAATGGGGTAGTAGTTTAATGGAAAACAATTATTACACATCAATCGACATATATTTCCATGCTTTAGGGTGTCCTTTGAAAATTTAAGTGCAAAAGGGGGTCGTCTATATAAAGAATTATGAATTTATGAAATATGAACATTAAGAATACAACAAATTAAATACGTGCAAACTGATTCCATTCGCACATAGAGGCATAATTTTAGAGATCTCAAGCGTCGGTCAAGATTTATTTGACCCAAATCAACTGTGTAAAAAAGTGCGAGAATTCGCTGCTGCTGAAACTATTTTTTTTCTTTAACATTTCGATCATGCGACAATAGATTATAAATCTGATCTTCTAGTTACGCTACTAAAACAAACACGGAGACTCACTTGTAAGGAATCGATTCGAATCATACAAAATTTACTGACACAGCAACCTTGACTCCGTTCTTTTTATAAGTTTTAATCTGTCGATATATCCGATACCCGCTTATGTAATTCATCAATATATCTAATATGATAATAACAGGTAAACTATTGTGAATCACAATACAAACACCCATACAGAATTTATTAATGTATAAACAAGTTGTGATACAGAATCACAAGTAGATGCTGCAAAATCACGACCAATTTTACCGGTGTTTAGTAGTAATTACTATTTGTAACTGGCTATCGACCATCGGGTACTTCTGATGTGTGTTAGTTCCTCATGGCACGATCATTTCGCTATGCTAATCTATAATTTTCTTCTAACAGTTTGTTTAGTATTGCCAATACTCACCGCAATGGCCTCACCAACCTGTGTTGAGGTCTCCCTCATTTTTGTCCTTAGTTCTTTTTATTCCAGGGTACCAGTAGTACCCTTCCTTCATCGTATGCTGTGGTCATCATCGTAGTTATTTCACTCAGTGGTGAAGACAACCACTAAGCGAAATAACTCATCTTATGCAACAAGACTATTCTTGTTGCATAAGGTGAGTTATTTGTCTTCACCACTGAGTGAAATAACTACGATGATGATCACAGCATACGATGAAGTAAGGGTACTACTGGTACCCTGGAATAAAAAGAACTAAGGACAAAAATGAGGGAGACCTCAACACAGGTTGGTGAGGCCATCGCGGTGAGTATCCCCCGACCGTCATCAGACTGCCACATAGAAGAAGATGCAAACACGGAACCAGCACGATCATTTGGCTATGCGAATCTATAATTTTCTTCTAACAGTTTGTTTAGTATTGCCAATACACACCGTGATGGCCTCACCAACCTGTGTTAAGGTCTCCCTCATTTTTGTCCTTAGTTCTTTTTATTCCAGGGTACCAGTAGTACCCTTCCTTCATCGTATGCTGTGGTCATCATCGTAGTTATTTCACTCATTGGTGAAGACAATCACTAAGTGAAGTAACTCATCTTATGCAACAAGACTATTCTTGTTGCATAAGGTGAGTTATTTGTCTTCACCACTGAGTGAAATAACTACGATGATGATCACAGCATACGATGAAGGAAGGGTACTACTGGTACCCTGGAATAAAAAGAACTAAGGACAAAAATGAGGGAGACCTCAACACAGGTTGGTGAGGCCATCGCGGTGAGTATCCCCCGACCGTCATCAGACTGCCACATAGAAGAAGATGCAAACACGGAACCAGCACGATCATTTGGCTATGCGAATCTATAATTTTCTTCTAACAGTTTGTTTAGTATTGCCAATACACACCGTGATGGCCTCACCAACCTGTGTTAAGGTCTCCCTCATTTTTGTCCTTAGTTCTTTTTATTCCAGGGTACCAGTAGTACCCTTCCTTCATCGTATGCTGTGGTCATCATCGTAGTTATTTCACTCATTGGTGAAGACAATCACTAAGTGAAGTAACTCATCTTATGCAACAAGACTATTCTTGTTGCATAAGGTGAGTTATTTGTCTTCACCACTGAGTGAAATAACTACGATGATGATCACAGCATACGATGAAGGAAGGGTACTACTGGTACCCTGGAAGGAAAAGAACTAAGGACAAAAATGAGCGAGACCTCAACACAGGTTGGTGAGGCCATCGCGGTGAGTGTCCCCCGACCGTCATCAGACTGCCACATAGAAGAAGAAGCAAACACGGAACCAGCACGATCATTTGGCTATGCGAATCTATAATTTTCTTCTAACAGTTTGTTAGTTTTATTGCCAATACTCACCGCGATGGCCTCACCAACCTGTGTTGAGGTCTCCCTCATTTTTGTCCTTAGTTCTTTTTATTCCAGGGCACCAGTAGTACCCTTCCTTCATCGTATGCTGTGGTCATCATCGTAGTTATTTCATTCAGTGGTGAAGACAGCCACTGAGTGAAATAACTCACCTTATGCAACAAGAATAGTCTTGTTGCATAAGGTGAGTTATTTCACTCAGTGGTTGTCTTCACCACTGAGTGAAATAACTACGATGATGACCACAGCATACGATGAAGGAAGGGTACTACTGGCACCCTGGAATAAAAAGAACTAATGGACAAGGACAAAAATGAGGGAGACCTCCAGGTTGGTGATGCCGTCGCCGTGAATATTCCCCGACCGTCATCAGACTGCCACATAGAAGAAGAAGCAAACATGGAACCAGCCTGATAAAGACACCAACGCATTTAGAGAAAACAGCGTTACACCCAGGACCTTAATCGAATAGAAGACAAACTGAGGTAGAAACCCCCTGAAAACAGCGATTGCTTGCTGTTTTCGGAAGGTTTCTACTAGGTTCTACCTCAGTTGGTCTTCTGTTCGATTGGGGTAGTCGAGTCGATAATAGCGAAGACTGGAAATTCGGATACAGAGGAAGAAAGCCACTAAACTCAGTCAGCCAAGAGGAAAACGACCTGGGCTCCGGACAGACACTGAGAACCACCAGGCTAAACACTGCAAGAGGAAGACAGCCTGCTGTGCCCTGTGCAAGGCCAGAAGGACATGCCGCGGAAGGCCTAATTAAGAGACGAGGACGAAGGACAAGGCCATAGGAGTCGGCGGACGGGGCCAACCCAATGCACAATGACAACGACCGACCGGTGATGGCCGACCGGGAAAAAACGATAGAACGTTTTAAAGACTATTTGGTGTTCTATTCTATTTGTAGTTCCTTCTATAAAAAAATCTCACCTTAATGTTTAACCACACCTAAACCTTTTTTTCCTATTACGAGGAATCTTCTAAAGACACACTTAAATTGCGAGGCCATCTGCCATCTCTTAATTTTTAATCACACCTAAACCTTTTTTTCTATTACGAGGAATCTTCTAAAGACACACTTAAATTGCGAGGCCATCTGCAAACATTAGCACTTCTAATTTTAGCTAGTAACGAAAGAACTTCAAGAAAATTTATGTTAGGAGGAATTATCTAAAAATGTGATCAGGTTTATTCGGGGCCAATGAATTGCTTCAACTTGCCTCTTCACAATTTATCCGCTTTTTCGTTGATTTCATTCACTGATGTCCCGGTCCCCACACGTATGTTTGTTTTGGACTCTCAGTATCATCAGGTCTTCAGCGCATTTTATGACGATTCTGGAGTTATTCACGCAGTCTAGTACTCTTAGCACTGCTTGACTATGTTACAACATTGATTTCTTTCGTTCTATAGTTTGTTTTCAAAGAAGCTTTAACACAAATTTGAATTGAGATGGTTTCTGCATGAAACACACATGTACACTAGCCTAGCTGAAGGCTTGTTAACAGAAATTGGAGTATATGAGGACGGCTCGGCATATACTCTTATTTCTGTTCCTTTGTTGGTTTTAGATCAATCGGTAAACCTTTAAGTTTTTGAATGTAACCATTTTCCCTTATTCTGCCATATCAAGTAATATATTACATATGAGCTCATAAAGAACACGAATGAGAAGTTTAGTCAATAATCCATTATTCGTAAAGCCCCCCTCAAGTCACAATGTCCCTAGATGTAAACTAAAACGCCAATTTACATGCAAATTGAAAACTACATAAACACCATCCCCCCTCAAGAAACATATCTAAAAATACCAACCTTAACCTATTCCCACCAATAAATAATTCCCGCGGTATGATCGCGATTGCCCGCTAATTTATTCATACAACCAGCCTCGCGGGCGGGCAATTTTCCGTGCGAGAGAAAAGCGCGTGAATAATTTCCGTCCCCTTACCGTTTGTAGTGCAGTGGTGGTAGCAGTTCCCCCCCGCGGTCATGCAAACGACGCTTTTCCGGGGGTGGTGGGTGGCGGTTGCAGGTTTACAAACACGACGACGGCACGACACAACGCGTACTCGCAAAACCGGCGGTGGTGTAATTCTGGCGTGCCATTGATTACTGAATTTTCCCTGTTCAGCCCCGTGGCCGACGGTCGCGCGACCGCGCACGCGTGCTGCCGGAAAAACGGACGGACGGTTTTCCCGAGGCTCCCGTATCCGCGTGACCTTCTGCGGGATCTTCAGTCTGAGAGGGATGGATGAGCGGTTACAATTAAATTAGCTTGTCACTTGGCGCCGAACAAACGTATTCATTTATCACTAAAGTTGAGGTAATTTCTTATATACGAGAAGAGTTTTGTTATGTTATCTACCTAGATATAACAACAAAATGAATGTTCTCTCTGTCAAGTTTCTATTATATTGTACAGTCATCTCCAAGTTTGGTTTCAATCACTTAAGGATGAGATCACATTTTATATTAAGTCTAGTTTTTGTGTTATTTGTTATTACCATTGCTTTTACAACATCAACATTTATCTGCGATTTATATTCTGTCCACAAATGATTTATAATAGATATAAACTGTTAGTTGCTTTGGTACTAAGTAAACAAAACCAAACTGCCACAGATGGCCACCCTCTGACTGAGACTAGAAACGTTCCAGTTGGTGTCAGTCACCAGCATGAGCTGGTCCGGCGTCGGTTGTTGGATTAACCGACGCCGAACTAGTTCATGCTGGAGACTTACACCAACTGGGAAGCCGTGGCCCGGATCGCTGAGACAATGATAGTCTTCAAAAAAAAAATAAAGACCTTTATTGGCATTTCCCTCACTGCCCCTCCACATCACAAGCCTCAACAAAAATATACAAAAATAAAAATAAAAATACATTATAAATAAAAGTATTACTAACTACCCCCATCTACCGCCGCTCCCTTTGCCCTTGCCACTTTCCTCTCCCACTTCAGCCTCCTGCAGATTTTCACGCATTCCCCATCCTCGCATAACCATTCATTCAGCTCTCTGCAGTCTCCCACCCACTCTGCTTTCACACCCTCACATTCTTCGCTAAGGTGCCACCACGTGTCGCTTCCCTTACTACACAGCACACACGCGGTGTACCCTAAACCCATCCACACTTTCCTCCCTCTCTCGTCTGACCCACACCTCGCTCTTGCCATGCATACCTTGTCCTCCCTGCTCCACTCACCCCTGGCTAAGTAACTCGAGAGTCTCCCACTCACTTGCCACTCTACGTAGCCAGGGTTGTAAGAGCTCTCATTAATTCTAGTCTGCCGTTCTTGCCACTCAATATCTCTCAATCTCTCTCTTACCTCAGTTCCTAGGCTTCCCATTTCTCTCAGCTTCTCCTCTACCCACACCTCAGACATACCCACTCTTTCATACATCCTTCCTCTATCCTTTCTCCAACCACTCTCCGTCCTACTCTTACACCTCATCCATACCTCCCGCACCAGTCTTTCCTCACCCAATTCCTGCAATATTTCTTCAAACTTCACAACCCTTACACACGACTCCCACCACATACTCATACGATTCGTCTCCTGCAACAGCACTGCTCTCGGTGTCGACCTTTCGAGACCCAGCAGACTCTTCAGGAGCACACCTTGCTCTCTCTCTATCACATCCCACTCACGCAATCCCCACACTTCCACTCCATACAACAGAATAGGTTTTACACACGCATCCCAGATCTTGCACGCCATTACGAGGTTACCGCCCCACAACCTCTCCCATTTCCTTCTCGCTATTCCCCAAGCCATTCTCGCTTTCGCTTGCATACTTTCCACATGCACCCTAAATCCTCCTCCACTGTCAAACCAGAAACCCAAATATTTAAAGACATTCATTCTCTCAATCATCCTTCCCTTCCATTTCAGCTCTTCCACTCTACCCCTTCTACCCCTATTCCTAAACATCATCCATTTAGTCTTCTCCACATTCACTACTAGCCACATGTACCTTCCCATTCTTTCCAACATCTCTTGCATCTCTTCCACTCTCGTGGCTACTAATACTATGTCATCCGCATATGCCAGCATCCACACGTTGGATAGTCTTCAATGATAGTCTTCGTTCGTCACTTGTGCAAATCTAGATGGGCAGAAATTCCAACTAGATCTGCAGAAGTAACGAACGAAGACTATCATTGAAGACTATCATTGTCTCAGCGAACCGGGCCACGGCTTCCCAGTTGGACGAAGACTAACGTGCCAAGACAAGAGAGTAGATTGACTAACTGATGTGAGACGGTACTAGGGGCTTATGGCTGGTTTACACGTTGCCAGTTACTTGCATGCCAACGGACGTCACAAAAGTAATGCCAGTAGCTAGCAACAGGTGTTTACACCTTGCCAGCCACTAGCTTGCAAGTTGGAGTTATAGTTTGCCAGCAACAAGAAAAACGCAAATGGCGTGTGTTTGTGTTTCTAGAGCAATTCTTCAAAAATCGGTTCGTTTGTTTACTAAATTGTTGTTTCTATAGACTCACAAATTTGGATGTTTCTTTCTCATTCATACGATAATATTTCACACGTGGACGTTTTAAATACAATACGAAAACAGAACAGTAAACAAAGAACGTGTCACTTTGTTTACTGCAGTGGGTATGTATTGGCAGACCTGTTTACACAGTGCAAACAGTGGCATGCCAATCAAACAGAGTGGTGTGGGGAAGGGCCAGCGTGCCAGTAAATCAAATAGTTTTGTTTCACTGGCATTGCGAATGACTGGCACAACAGGCTTGCCAGCCACTGGCAAGGAGATGTTTACACAGTGCCAGTCACTACTTGTCAGTTACTGGCAAGCTCTAACGGCACACTGACTGGCATCGTGTAAACCATACTTTAGTATGCCTATTGGCGGTCAAGCCCTAAGTTACAGAACGATAGTTTTGGTTTATGCTGTAGACGCCCCGGTCAGAACACGTGCCTGTACATACGTAGCCAGTCACTACTTGTCAGTTACTGGCAAGCTCTAATGACACACTGACTGGCACCGTGTAAACCATACTTTAGTATGCCTATTGGCGGTCAAGCCCTAAGTTACAGAACTATAGTTTTGGTTTATGCTGTAGACGCCCCGGTCAGAACACGTGCCTCTACATACGTAGCCTAACATCTAGTGGTGATAGTGAGGCACGGGTGTCTTCCGAAGATTCCACCTCACAAGACAAAAAAAGGTAAACAAAGCCAAAATTCTACAACTTTTGTGAAATACAAAGAATATGATTTCTAGCTGCTTGGATGCTTTATCAGCCTTTATCAGATAGATACTTCGGCAGTCTTCTACCATAGACTGCCGAAGTATCTATCTGATAAAGGCTGATAAAGCATCCAAGCAGCAAGAAATTATATTGAATTGAATTTTGACTTTGAATGTCGCTCCTAACCCTCGACATATTTCATCTGCTACTTTACTTCTCTCTCCAACACACAAGTTTCATTCATTAATCCGCACACATACGTATCTGATATCCCTGCTCGTTCATACATAATTTTCCTACAGGCCGCCAATTTTAGACGTTCTCTTCCCATTTCTTCTATTCTTACAAGCTGTCATATGTACTCTAGTAATTATATCTCATGAGTAATAGCCATCATTACACACTTGTTGAATAATATACAATTATCAAACACTCGATTATAGTAATAGCCATCATTACACGCTTGTTGAATAATATATTCAAGCTGTCATATGTACTCTAGTAATAATATCTCATGAGTAATAGCCATCATTACACACTAGTTGAATAATATAAAATTATCAATCACTCGAATTATTTTTCCCTCAGTAATCCGATCAATGCATTCTCGCCAAACATTAATTAAATACGGTGAAAAGAGCTCGACTAATACTCATAAACAGTTTTATCTGTGTGGCGCTATCGAGTTTTGACCTTTGCGCGATACGGACGCAATGCATCGGACGATGTCGTCTCAGTTTACAACCGGCCGTCTTCCATGATCTCCCTGCTCGCCTTATCGCCCGATTGATTATGTCCGCCAGGTGTATCGTGAGCGTATCTCTAATAGACAGTTTGCAAATACAACTGTTGGCGATTGTCTGCGGGCTGTGGTTCGTGGCGAAACGGTTTGTGAAATGGGCCTGGAGCCCCAACACGTTCTTCTCGCTGGAGATGCGCGACAGTCCGCCCAGTTGTCTTGTGGATTCGTCATTGGGACAACACAAATACGTCAAGTTGAAGGTTATTGTTGTAATAATTTATTTATATTTTAGGTATTGATAACTTAAGACACTATACATTTTTATAGTGCTATGAATAATACATAGAGTTACATTCGGTTGATGAATACACCTCTTGTATTTAATTTAATTTTTAAGTATAATTTTTAATTTTATTAGAGTATGAAGCTTAACTTTTTAAATTATTTGTACCATTAAGATGTTATTATATTTAACGGCCTACAATAGACATTTAAGGGCCGATTCTAGAATTGGCATTTAACCGGAGAATAAGGCTATTTGTGGAATAAGTTTCAGATATTAATGCCAATATGTAAAACTTATTCCACGAATAACCTTATTCTCCAGTTAAATGTCAATCGTAGAACCGGCCCTAAGTGCAGAATAAGGCTATTTGTGTGACATAATCTCTTATTCCACGAATAGCCTTATTCTCCGTTTAAATGTCAATTGTAGAATCGGCCCTTAATCTGTTCTTCTATTCACATTTCAACAATTTTAAAAAGTCGATTGACTTTTCGATGCCTTTCAGTTCATCAGAACAAATGATATACGGACTATCATGACAAACCAACTCGTCCTTTTTGTTGCGTATCATTGATTTTGACGATAAAAAATATGAGAGATTTAAAAAGTAGACGAATATTGTCACTAATGTATTTATAGAACATGCCAATCATATTGAGTCATGAATCTCGTATCTGTATCACTTGAGAGCTCAGGAGCAAAATCTCCAAAGGACGCATACAACATTTGAATAGACAAATATCTGTGATAAGAGATGCCAAAGACAGTATTGATAAAAACGGTCCTTGAATGTGTAATCGATAAGGAAATTACGTTCAAAGATTCATGAACATTATATCTGTAACGTGCATCAAATCCCTATAATATAAAAAAGGAAGACAATCTTTTGATGGCGACAGACTGACAGGTTTATGTATTTTGTGCATTATATCTGTAGCGTACATCAAATCCCGATAATATAAAAACGAAGACAATGTTTTGAAGGCGACCGACCGACATGTTTATGTATTTTTTGCTTTATATCTGTAATGTACATCAAATCCTTATGGTATAAAAACAAAGACAATGTTTTGAAGACTACAGACCGACAGTTTTATGTATTTTGTGTAACGTACATCAAATCCCTATAGTATAAAAACGAAGACAATGTTTTTGAAGGCGACAAGACTGACAGGTTTATGTATTTTGTGCATTATGTCTGTAACCTACATCAAATCCCAATAAAATAAAAACGAAGATAATGTTTTGAAGGCGATCGACTGATATGTTTATGTATTTTCTGCTATCAGTGTCAGGGGATTGCAGTTTTGGAGTAATATTAATGTTTTAAGTAATGTTTTGCTTTTCTAATACATATTAAAATAGTTATATAAATGAAAATTGTACATTGTAATTCACCGAAAATTCATTATTGGGAACAACGCAATTAAAAATCTTTCCCCTGTTGAATAACAGCGAATATCACCTAGTACTGTTATAAAATTTCACTTATTTTTGTTTGCAGGGTATTAAATTCCACTACGTAGAAGCCGGCGCTAAAGAAAGCCCAGCGGTCCTCCTCCTGCACGGTTTCCCCGATTGTTGGTTGAGCTGGCGGTTTCAATTGCCCGCCCTCTCAGAACATTTCCGAGTAATAGCACTCGACCTCAAAGGGTTCGGTGATTCGGACAAACCGCTGTGGAGAACCAGCTATCGCATAGACCGCATTTTAGAAGAGCTGAAACAATTCATACTGGCTGTAGGGATTTCAAAATGTACTATAATCGGGCACGATTTAGGCGGGATGTTAGGCTGGTACTTTGTGCATAAAGAATCAGAGTTGGTCGATAAATTCATAGCTGTGTCCTGTCCACACCCAAACGTCTACTGGAAAACAATCTCCAGCCATACCTATTTCAACCACCAATGGATGAACTTCATTCAGTGGCCATTCCTGCCCGAAATTGATGCATTAAAAGAAGATATTAAACTAATCAACGATTACCACAAGCATTTAGAGTATAATGGTAATAAAGATATGTATTTGGATGCGTACAAATACACGTTTTCGCGGAAGGAGGATTGGACAGGGCCTCTGAATTATTACAGAAACTTGCCATTTGTTAGAGTGAACGAGAACGCGGAACAGATTAAACAATCCACGTTCCTTATTACTGGTAATAAACAGCAGTATGTTAAATTGGAAGGCGTGGTACAATCCACGGATTATTGCGAAAAGTTTTTCGTGAAAATCATCGACGGCTCCGGTCACTTCCCGCACCAGGAGAACCCTGAAATGTTCAACAAAGTCATCCTGAAGTTCCTAAAAGTGAACACTATTGGTGGCAAACAGGTCAGTAGGTCACCGTCAAAAGGGTTGATGGATCGGATGTTTGGTGCTGTCTCAACGACTGTTAAATATGGCAACTCTATGATAGATACCGTTCAGAAGAGGACGGGCGTTAGCAATATGCCTTCAATTGGGCTGAATTTGGCTGCAAATGGTGGGTGTCTTGATGCAAAGTAATTTCGGTTTGTTATAGTACAAATACGCTGCGATAATACGCACAGTATCTCGTTTTTGTATGTTTTATTAGAAGTTTTGTTAACTCGTGTGTATTCAACTGTACGCCAATGTGAGATTTTTATTTATTTATTGTTGGTTCCTTAAATAAATCTATTTTTAAATTTTATTTTGTTATTTACAAACATGATACAACTAAGCCCCTAGGTGGAAAGTTAAACGCCATCTGGCGGCACCACATCAATATATTAGCAATGTACATCCATGTGGTAATAACGTATGTTTTGTGGTAATAATCGTCAACATGCTCATGCCATCAGGATCATAGATGAGCACCACATCAATTAGCACACGCATATGGTAATACTTCAGTTGACAGGTGTATAGACAGCTCCGATATTTTACCGAAATATAGCGGCGTATCGAGTTGAAATATACACGACAGGTGAAAACAGCGACAAGAAATAGGGATACACAAGGAAAGTTAAAAAGTCGAGAGAAAGAGCGGCAAGTGAAAGTAAATAAAATAGAGGGTAGAGGTTATTTGCACGAGGGGTCGACCCGTAAATAACCTCTGGCGCCGATAAAGGTGAGGAGTATATTGGGCGGCATATAGCGACAACAAAGGCAAGAATAGCAAATAAAAATAGCGCCAGGGCCAATGAATAAAAATAAAAGAGGTAGAGAAACGGATAGCGAGGCCAAAGACATCCAAAATCAGAAAGAAACCATTAGAAAAAAACAAAAAAATACTGAGATCACCAGCATCACAAAGAAAGTTAGAAGAAACAGAAAAAAATTGCAACGGTGAAACAAACATTGACAAAGATAAAATGGAAGAACTAAAACAAATGATTATAGAACTAATGAGGAAGATGGAAGAAAACATGTCACAAATAAAACAGGAAATAAAAGAGATGAAGACCGAAATGAACAATAAGGAAGAAACGTGGAAAGAAGAAAAGAGAACATTGGAAGTCCGAATAGAAAAACTAGAAAATAAAGCAGAAATTGAAGAGAAGAGAAGAAGAAAAAATAACATAGCAATAAGAGGTCTAGACAAGATAGATAACATAGAAGAGATAAGATCACTCATCAAAGAGAAACTGGAAGTGGAGACAGAGGTTAACAAAATACAAAAAATAAACACAGGCCCAGAACGAAATATAATAATAGTGGAAATCCCAAGCTGGGAAGAAAAACAAAAAATAATGAAAGCAAAATATAAACTAAGAAATACAACGATATATATATAAACGATGATCTAACGGAAGAGGAGAGAAAAATACAAAGAGAGATAAGAAACATAGCAAAATTGGAAAAAGAAAAAGGAAAACACGTAACAATAGGATATAGAAAGATAATAGTAGACAATGAAATATACATATGGGATAAAAAGGAGAAAGGAGTCGTAGCCAAAGATAATGGGGTGAAAGTAACCAATCCAAAAAACTACTAGCAAAAGAGAAAACGGACGGAAGCAAAAATACAAAGAATACAGCGAGGAAAGGGACAACGAACAAAGGAAAGAAGAACAAACACATAATAAATGGAAACAAAGAAAAGAGTACAGTAAAAAAAAGAAAAATATGGAAAATTGGGATTTGGAATATCAGGAGTATAAATGGAAAGGAAAAAGTGCTGGAAGAAGAATTTGAGAAAGCTGAACTAGACTTCTTAATGGTAACAGAAACAAAAAAGAAGGGGAAGGGAGAGTACAAAATGGACAAGGAACATATATTCATATATAGCGGTGTAGATAACAATCGGAGAGCCGCAGCAGGGGTAGGATGTATAGTGCATAAAAAACTGAAATCGAATATATATATATATATATATATATATATATATATATATATATATATATATATATATATATATATATATATATATATATATTTATATATAAATGGGATGCAATTACGGAGAGGATTTTGTCTATCGAAGTTAGAGATCAAAGAAACGGCTACCATAAAACTATCATAGCAGTGTATGGACCAAACGAAGATGATACTGCGTGCAACAAAGAAACATTATGGGAGCAACTCAACGAAACAACACAAAAAGCCAAAGGAGAAGTGTACGTGGCGGGAGACTTCAACAGCAGAATTGACAACGAAGTAAAAGATAATGACGCGATGAGAGGAAGATATGGAGAAGGCGTACTCAACGAAAATGGTAAGAAAATGCTAGATTATTGTAGAATGAATAATCTAGTAATAACGAATACACTATTCAAACACAAGGACATACACAAATACACCAGGGAAGTGATAAGCAGGAACGAAAAATCTATAATAGACTATGTACTAGCAGAACAAGGGAAAAGGAGCAAAATAATAGACACAAGAGTAAAGAGAAGTTACGAAATTGGAAGTGATCACTATCTAGTAGAGACGAAAATAAAGGAAGTCTACCAAGATAGCGATAAAAAAAGCAGAGACCAAATATAGCAATAAACTACAACAAGATAAGAACATACAAACTAAGGGAAAAAGAAATAGCAAAAATCTATAAAGAGAAAATAGAGGAGAAATTAGTAAAGGACAACTATAGACAAGAAGTGAGGAAATGTGGAATAAATTAAAGAAAAATATACTGGAGACAGCACAAGAGACATGTGGGACAAAACAAAACACAAACAAGAAGCAGCAGACAGCATGGTGGTCGCAGGACATAAGAGAGAAAATAAAGGAAAAGAAAAAAGCATGGCAAAGATACCTAAATGACAAAAAAAGTAAAAACTACGAAGAATACAGTTTAAAGAGGAAAATAGTAAAAGATAGTCAGAATAGCAAAGAGCAGGGAATGGGAAAAGTTCGGAGAGACAATGGAGAAAAATGCAAAGGAAAACCAAAAATTATTCTATAAAACACTAAAACTAAACAGAAAAGAAAAAGGACAAGAAGTAAATTATATACAAGACAATCAAGGAATATTGCTGAAGGACAACGAAAAAATACTGGAAAGATGGAAAGTATATTTTGAAGACTTACTATCACAAAATGGTGGAAAGGAACAGAAGACAAGAGACCAGAACGACTCGGAAGCAGATATAAAGATGATGAATGGAAAAGAAATACTAGAGATAATAAGGGAAATGAAAATAGGGAAATCACCAGGACAAGACCAGATCACAACGGAAATGATTAAACATATGGGACCTGCAGGTAATGAAATACTACTAAAATTAATAAACGAAATATGGAGGACGAATAAAATACGCAGAGATTGGCAAGTATCGTTAATCGTACCGATACACAAGAAAGGCGATAAGACAAAATGTTCAAACTATAGGGGTATAACACTCATAAGCATAGGTATGAAGATCTTAGCAAAAACAATTAACAAAAGAATACTAGCAAAAATAGAGCAGACGCTAGAAGAATCGCAATGTGGATTTAGGAAAGGATAATCCACATTTTCACGATAAAACAAATCACAGAAAAAAGAATTGCAAATAATAAAAACACATACCTAGGATTCATCGACCTGGAAAAAGCATTCGACATGATACCAAGAAATAAATTATGGAAAATCCTGGAAGAGAGAGGTGTAGAAAGAAAGACAGTCGAATTAATACAAAACATATACAACAAAAACACCAATGCAATAATACACAAGGGACAAATATCAAGAACATTTCAGACAACTACTGGACTAAGACAAGGAGGCGGGCTCAGTCCTGCATTATTTAACATATACATGGATGAAATAATGAAGAGCATGAAACCAGAAACCAAAAAAGCAAACATAGGGTACAAAAACATGCAAGTTGTAAAAATATCGGAGCATTCGCTGATGATGTAGTAGTGATAGCAGAAAATGAAGGTAATCTGCAGCACAACCTTTGTGTATGGAACAGACACCTAGAAAAGTATAACATGAAAATGAACTATAACAAAACAAAAGTGATGGTAATAGGAAACCGGAAAGAACAAATAAATAGAAAGATAGAACAACACACAATAGAACAAGTAGAAGAATTCAAATACCTGGGTATAGCACTGACAGAAGACGGAAAAATGGAAGGCGAACTTAGTAACAGAATAAACAACACAGCTAAAACATACCACTCATTGAGCAATATACTGATTAACAAGAAAGAGATCAGCAGAAGGACAAAAATAAATATATATATAAAAGCATATATAGACCTATACTGACATATGGAAGCGAGACGTGGAAGCTAACGAAGAGGGACAAAAGTAGAATACAGGCAATGGAAATGAAATATCTCAGAGGAGTAAAACAAGTTACGAGAAGAGACAGAATAAGAAATGATGACATATATATATATATATATATATATATATATATATATATATATATATATATATATATATATATATGGTAATAACCGTCAACATGCTTATGCCATCAGGATCATAGATGACCACCACATCAATTTGCACACCTATGTGGTAATAACCGTCAACATGCTCATGCCATCAGGATCATAGATGAGCACCACATCAATTAGCACACGCATATGGTAATAACCGTCAACATGCTCATGCCATCAGGATCACCGGGTAGTGCCCTCTATGGAATAATATTCCAACAGAGTGCTTGAGATATCAGCACAATGCTTCGAGATATTGTGTGAATTCAACCTCACTAGCTGAGCTACACTGATGAGATCTAATAAGATCACTTCTATAATAATGTAGAAAATATGTAGATTGCTAAAAAGTAGATTCACACTTGCATATGTTGTTATTTACAGTTTTTATTACCAATAAGAAAGTCGACAACATTGTAAACAGCTCAGAGGACAAATTAAATATAAATATTGAAGAGATGCAAATAACGATCTACTTGAGATATTCATAATAATTTGTTTACGTATTTCAATACAAACATCTCCAGGAGATTCAATTTCAAAAATAGTTAAGGCTCGGTTGTATAAAGCAGATAACTCTCGAGTTAATTTACAATAATGTTGGTGGGAGTCGTGTGTGAGGGTTGTGTCGAAAGAGCTATATTCATGTCTACACAGCCTGGAGGAGCTAGCTAAGCATAACAAACTAGAACTCTGTTGGATCAAAGGACATAGTGGCATCGAGGGTAACGAAATAGCAGATGAGCTTGCCAGGAAGGGATCCTCACATCCTCTAACAACCCAAGAGGATGAACTAGAACTCTACTGGATCAAAGAACATAGTGGCATCGAGGGTAACGAATAGCAGATGAGCTTGCTAGGAAGGGATCCTCACATCCTCTAACAACCCAAGAGGATGAAATACTTTCTAATGGTACTCTAAAAAAATAATAGAGCTAAATGGTCTACCCAAGGTAAGATGGCGAGAAACGCCGGGCGGCAAGCAATCAAAGACAGCAATTAGGCAACCTTGTAAAATTGCAGCCACGGCCCGCTTTAACTTATCTAGAACTAATCTAAAATTTTTGACCAACATCCTAACTGGCCACTGCCGGCTAAACAAGAACCTACACACGATGGGTCTGGTGGACTGCGCGTTATGTAGAGGGTGCAATGAAGAACTAGATACAGCAGAGCATGTAATATGCCTCTGCACAGCTCTAGTAAACACTAGGCATCTAATACTGGCCTAGTATGACTAGCATTGGCAACTCCTCACTTGCCAGAGTTTTGTAGCTCGCACGCAAAATTGACTGGTGGAACGAGTGAGTAGCCTTAAAAAGAGATTTCACTTTGGGCCCATTTTGAAGCCTACGTGTCTGTAGCTACGCTACCCTCTAGCCAACTATCCAGAACTATCCAGAGGGTTGTGAAGTTTGAAGAAAGATTGCAGGATGTGGGTGAGGAAAGACTGGTGCGAGAGGTATGGATGAGGTGTAAGAGTAGGACAGAGAGTGGATGGATAGAGGACGGATGTATGAAAAAGTGGGTATGTCTGAGATGTGGGTAGAGGAGAAACTGAGACAAATGGGAAGCATCGGAACTGATGTAAGGTAGAGATTGAGAAATATTGAGTGGCAAGAAACGCAGGTGAGAATGGCTGAACTCTCATACAACCAACTGGCTACGTAGTGTGACAAGTGCATGGGAAACTCCCGAGATACTTAGCCACTGGTGAGTGGAGCAGGGAGGACAAAGTTTGCATGGCAACAGCGAGATGTGGGACAGAATAGAGAGAAAGGAAAGTGTGGATGGGGTATGGGGTACACCGCGTGCGCGCTGTGTAGTAAGGGGAGCGACACATGATGATACATTGGCAAATAATATGAGGGTGTGAAAACAGAGTGGGTGTAACAGTGCAGAAAGCTGCATGAATGGTTAGGAGAGGATGGGAAAGGCGTGAAAATCTGCAGGAGGTTGACATAAGAGATGAAGTTGGCGAGGGCAGAGGTGGTCTGTAAGCACCCACCCACCCCTCTCTTTCGCATAGTTTTTTCCATAGGATAATTATATGTTAAATTCTTTTATAAAATTGTCAAAAGTGTATCTAATGAAAAGAACTATACACAAAAAGAGGGTTGGATCGGTGGGAGGCCACAGGCCAACACGACTATGCCCATTCATGATTTCAAATGACTTGAACTATCCTTAAAAACTATTAACCCAAAAATAATTTAGTTTAGTATCCTTTGTTTTTTGTTGGTTTCTCTAAAACTTCTATGAGTGAAAAAACAAATGACAATTTCCTGCCATTTTAAACAGTGAATTGATATAGTTCAACTCGTTTGAAATAGTGAATGGGCATAGTTCCAGCCATTTGATATCATGAATAGGCATAATCTGGTCCCTCTCTTTCGTATAGTATTTTTCATCGGATAATTATGTTAAATTCTTTTCTAAAATTGTGAAAACTGTATCTATTGAACCCATAAGTATTCTTTGTTATAGCACCAATAAATACATTATCTAGAAAATGTAGTTACTTTAGATTCTCTCTATTGGAAACACTGAATAATAATTATACGGGGTTAGGAAATGAATTAGTTTTGGTCTCACATGTTCAATGAAAAAATAATAACTGGATTATATGACTGCATGAAACTATTTGAAAAATCAAATCAACTCAATAAAAATTATTTTAGTTTAGTTTACTTGTAATTTAGGACTTGTAATTGATGACTTTTTATATTTTCATTATATAATTATAAAAAGTTAAGGCTTGGTTGTATAAAGCTGATAACTTTCGAATTAATTTCCAACCACTATTGTGACTAACTTTTGACAACTTTGACAGATAATGGGACGTTGCCATATATAAACAGAACTACCCGAGCTTATGAAAAGGAAAGTTAAAAACAATGTATGCAACATTTAAAAATATAATCACATATTGTCTTTATACAAGCATCCGTTTCTTACCGGACAATGAATGAAAGGATATTAATATTTAAAATATAGGTATATTTATCAACATGTTGACACTTCAAATTATATTAATTTAATATAATATATCATATTAAATTAATATAATTTGAAGTGTCAACATGTTGATAAATATACCTATATTTTAAATATTAATATCCTTTCATTCATTGTCCGGTAAGAAACTGATGCTTGTATAAAGACAATATGTGATTATATTATATTACATATGATGTACAAATAAATAAATTAATTAAAAATTTAAAAAAGTGAAAAATAAAGTAATACAATCAAATTATTAAAATTGTCAATGTACATGTAATTAAGCCTGCTCACCACGACAAGGTACTAATTCTTCGAGCAGGGGGAATGGGATAGTAGCATGAGCATCTTTCATCCTTCACTCCCATCCCCGCCTATTTAATTACACATTAATTAAATCGGGCTAGTTCTATTTTCGCGGTAGCTAGATTAGTCTACATGGAAATTTAGAAAAATCTAAAACTACAAACGGATAATATTGTTGGGCAAATAAGAATGTACACAAAAAATGTTTATAGAACCTTCTGAAAACCACTCGCACGTTAGGCGAGCAGTAGCCAGTACAATACATACAATAAATAATAACAAATTGGCTGGCAGCTTTATTTGAAAATGAATATATTACAATTTGTATTTAGTTGAAAACTAAATCAAACTGTTAACCGATTGTTACATGTTTATATGAGTATAATTGACTAATATTCGGTTGCGCATTTTAAAATTGAAGTTATTTAGCACGAGTTTGTTGTTGTCGACGGAACAACATTAGGCGAATTGTGTAATGGTATGTGTGTATTGTAGTGTAAAATATATACAGTTGTAGGCTAATAATCATTAGCCAATTATTGGAATGTACATCCAATATGTTTGTCAATATTATTGACTGTCCTATTCAATTGCGCATTGCATATTAAGTGTAGCTTAGTGTAGTGTGTGTGGTGTGTGTGAGAGTAGTGTATGTGTTATGCAGTTTTAGGACTATTGAAATTCATAAAGTATTTTAATAAATTGGCCAGAGATTATAATAATCTACTGGCCAGAATAACCTGAAACCCCGAAAATTATATTAGAGCCGCAACCGAGTTAAATTGAAATTAAATTCGTTTCTAAGTTTAAAAACAAAAACCTGAAAACCCGAAAATTTAATTACGTCCGAAACCGAGTTAAATTGAAATTAAATTCGTTTCTAAGTTTAAAAAAAAACCTGAAAACCCGAAAATTTAATTACGTCCGAAACCGAGATAAATAGAAATTATATCCGCGGCTAAGTTAAAGAACCTGAAACCCCGAAAATTAAATTAGATCCGCAACCGAGCTAAAGTTAAATTGCCGAAACCGAGTTAAATTTAAATTAAATCCGCAGCTAAGTTAAAAAACCTGAAAACCCGAAAATTAAATTAGACCCGCAACCGAGCTAAAGTTAAATTACATCCGAAACCGAGCTAAATTTAAATTAAATCCGCAGCTAAGTTAAAACCCGAAAATTAAATTTTATCTAAAACCGAGTTGAAGTTAAATTAATACCGCAAAACCCGAAAAGTAACATATACATCATAAAGCAAGTTAAAGCAAAAATAAAGCTGCCATACCAATCATCCCAAGTAATGCACCATATCTCAAAATCTCGTTGGATAATGAGCTATTAATGCACGACTTGAGGACTACTACTACTACTTCCATGTGTCCAAGGCGACGAGCGACGAATCCTTTCGAAAGAGGGGAACAATTCTCTTTCTAGGGTGCGCACACGAATTTACATCTTAAACCCTCTCCCAAACAAAAAAGCTAAAAGTATAACCCTTTGTTTCAGGACAGGTAAGAGTGCGCAACGGAAAAAACGAAACCGCAAAGAAGCGGAACCGAAAAACCGACACCGAAAAACCGAACCCGAAAAACCAAAACCTCAAAACTACTTGCTTTGTTGCGGGGTGTATTCACGTTAGGATATACAACCCCGATTGATGTCCTGCGTGTTGTCCTCCATTTGTCCTCCATTCCATCTCCAAAGGCTCTTCCATACCGAATTTAACAGAAGAACCCTAAACAATGTATACTCGCGAACTAAATTGCAAACGAAACACGCACCTGAAATATTTTATTTTACTGATTACTTGGAGGGCATAGTTCGGTTTAAAGCACGCGCACTTTGGGGACATTAAAAAAGAAAAACATACATGTGAGTGTGTAGGTGTTGTGTAAAGTGTAATGTGTGAATTTACTTTGAAATAAAAAAAGAAATAAGTTCATTTGATTTGTTTTTAAATTGAACTTAATTAAAAATGATTTGACTGTACTTTTTTTTTCTTTCTTAAATTGAACTTAATATTAATTTAATTTGAAACTAAAAAAAATAAGTTCATTTGATTAGATTGATTTTTTTTTTAAATTGAACTTAATAAAAATATTTGATTAAATTTTTTTTTAAATAAGGTCATTTGATTTGTTTTTAAATTGAACTTAATTAAAAATGATTTGACTGTTCTTTTTTTTCTTAAATTGAACTTAATATTAATTTCATTTGAAACTAAAAAAAATAAGTTCATTTGATTAAATTGATTTTTTTTTAAATTGAACTTAATAAAAATATTTGATTACATTTTTTTTTAAAATAAGGTCATTTGTTTACTTATATTGAGCTTAATTTAATATTGATTTAATTTGAAACTAAAAAGGTAAGTTTATTTAATTTAATTGTTTTGTTATTTAAATTGATATATAATATTGATTTTATCTACTTAAAAAAGCAAGATCATTTGTTTTCCTAATATTGAACTTAATTTTGATTTGATTTGAAACTAAAAAAAATCAAGTTCATTTGATTGAATTGTTTTTTTTTTAAATTAAACTTATAAAAATATCAATTGAATTTGAAATTAAAAAAAAAACAAGTTCATTTTAATTTGAACTTAATATTAATTTGATTTGAAACTAAAAAAAATGTTTTTTGATCTGTTAAATTGAAATTAATATTGATTTGAATTTTTTTTAAGTAGGCTCATTTGGTCTGATTTTTGTAATTAAAATTAAAATTGCTTTAAATGACATGAAAAATATTGTATGCATAAATCATATGATGTTTTTAAATTGAATTAATTAAAATTTAATTGACTTTAAAATTAAACTATTTAAGTAAAGCTCATTTGATTTGGATGATATTTTTGATTTAAAGTTAAAATTTGTGCCAACAATAAAATTAATTAAATGAAATTGAGTAATACAATAAAATTAAATAAAAATAATGAGCAATGAAAACAAATTAATCAGCCAAGCAATTTTTAGTGAAATTTTGAACGAAAAATATCTTGAATTACCAGTTGCAGTAAAGGATACAGTGTTCTAAAAAAATAAAAATAAAATTGTTAGTTCAAAATAATGCAAATAATATATAGTGTAAATTTACCTTCATGAATATATATATATATATAAGAAAACCATCTTTATTACGTTATCAACCCCTTAAGGGTCCTTTTTATGATTAAACTTGTAATTGAGACATCAATAAGGAGTACTTTCAATATGCTAGCATAGCACTTTCAATATGCTAGCATAGCACTTTCAATATGCTAGCATAGCACTTTCAATATGCTAGCATTAACAGCAGCTGAAAGAAATAAAATAAAACATAATTAGAAAAGCATTTGTGAGCCTACTTAATTTTAGCTAATATACCCTAGGGATAGCCATTCCCTAGAAGTTACACGTGGTTAAAGTAGACACCTCGTGTTGATTTAATTGCGAAAAACAGTGTAGTATAGAGTACAAGTCACTTGAAATTGTGAATGGGAAGTTTGGTTGGTTTTAAAACACTTCCTCGCCCTATTATTGTGTGCATAGTTTTTTTATATAATATATAACAACCATAAAAAGTGTGTTATATATTAACAAAACTATACTAGCAAACGTAGAGAGGGCAAGTGAGTTCAAACCAACTAAACCCTGTCGATCACGGTTTCAATCGACTTGAACTATGCACTACACTGTTTTATATGATAACCTAACCTTTTTTATTTTAACGATAGCTGGTACTATTGCTAAAATAAAAAAAGTTAGTACTGAAAACAAATAGATTAGTGCACCCTATGTGTCCCGAAAATAAACGACAAAAATATACTCGGCCCCGTTTTGATTTGTGATGTCTTGATTACGCGTTTGCTTCAGGTTAGTGAAAGCTCAAAGAGGAATTATGGTTACCCCTAATCATTGCAATCACGTCAGATCTTGGTTTTCTTCAATGATGTTAATCTCTTCTTTTTACTTGCACCAACAAAGCGAGTATGAGAGACTTCTGGCCTTTTGGAATCTTGCGATTCCAAATAACCCGCTCTCAGTCTTCCCCACCCCACTAGCTTTCTTCTTAGGTTTCTTCAATGATGTTACTCTCTTCTTTTTACTTGCACCAACAAAGCGGGTATGAGAGACTTCTGGCCTTTCGGAATCTTGCAATTCCGAATAACCCGCTCTCAGTCTGCCCCACCCCACTAGCTTTCTTGTTTTCTTTCACTTATAATATCAAGCTACATCTCTTCGTCTCTTGAATGATGGCAAAATCCAAAACAGGGGTATATTTTTGTATTTGAAACCTATGCACTGAATCTCTTCTTTTTACTTGCACCAACAAAGCGAGTATGAGAGACTTCTGGCCTTTCGGAATCTTGCAATTCCGAATAACCCGCTCTCAGTCTTCCCCACCCTACTAGCTTTCTTGAATCTACTATATCTCTTCTCTCTTGACTGATTCAGTACATACATTCCAAATTTTTGTGAATTTATATTAATATAATACTATGGTATAAAAAATATTCATTATAAGAATAATTTTAAACTATAATATTAGAGGCTTTAAATATGATTCAATTGTATTATCAATATATATATATATATATATAGTGTAGTGTGAAAAAAATAAGTTTATTTAAAACATACCAAGCAATATCCAGCAAAATAACTTTTAACCCAATTACCAGTTTTAGTAAACGGATATAAAATATCTGAAAAATAAAAATAAATATTGTAAGCTAAAATTATCATAAATAATATAGTATAATTTTACCTTCATGAATATAACCAAACTATATTTATTAGGCTTTTTCCGCCTCTTTATGGATATACCACATTACCACATTACAACTTACATTTGTCCACACATTATTTGGGATTATTTTCAAGATGCTAGCATTAACAGCGGCTGTAAGACAAAAAAAACATAGTAAAGTACTGTACATGTTTACTTGATCTATTAGCTAACACTAAAAATAAATCATATCATACCTTTAAAAAGCCAGTGTTAAAGCGTTGCAATCTCCATCCATCCACCCCATATCGCATAATGACAGTAGCAACTATAAAAGAAGAACATTATGAAATACAAAGTCTAGGAATTATAAAAATCAAATCACTCACCTTTAGTCGTACGTGTCATTGCAACAGTGGAGAGGATGGTACAATCGCTGAAATGCAAAGCTCTGAAACACACAAATAAATGTGCCCTACTAGTACCTAAAGTAAACGACAAAAAGCGTGGACAAACATAACAAACGCGGGGGCTCTGAAAAGCGGTAAAACTTCAACGAATCGAGTGGAATATGGGCGTGGTGATCACTATAACCACCCTACCTTTATCTTCTAATCTTCAATAAAGATGTGATGCTGCTACTGTTTTAAAATTCCTTCCTCGTCCAGTGCATATCCAGTAATTGTTTGCGAGTACTTCCTTAAAATTCCTGAAGGTCTTGGAGGTCTTGAATGTCTTGGAGGTCTCTGATGCACTCGATAGTACGCGGCACTTCTATATTAGTAATGCGTCTGCTCCCGTTATTTTTGAAATATAAGTTTAAGTGAAATTAAATTAAATTATTCTACCGGTGAGTAGTGACATTCTTCTGTAAACGCGAGTAAGAATGAATGAAACCTAACTGACTATATCCCAAAAACCCTGATTGTATGACAGTTGTATTAACGATTTTATAGTTGATGAGAATAGAGAATGGTATTCAGTTTTATTGGTTTTGGGTCGATGCTTTATTGGGACGTTGGCATAGGTAAAACCTATGAGTTTGAATTGTTTGACCTATAACAGACATATCTAGCAAATCCCAATACCCACTATAATGAAAAAATATGTCTGTTCACTGAAGATATCATTGGATCTGGGATACATGATAGTCCCCTTATAGTGCTCTGTGGTCCCCAAGAATATCGCAATGAATCCCTAATTTGACTTAAATGACCTACCTATAAACTGAGACTACTAACATGGAAAAGGCTTGCATTGTCATAAAAAATGAAATAAATTAGTCTCAGTTTTAAAAAAAAGACTTCATTGCATCTGGGAAACAAAGTCCCCAGGTAGTCACAATAAGTCTCTACATTTAAACTGCCTAAACATTTGATAGTATGAAAAAGACTTGTGTCATTGTGAGAATCCAAATAAACTAGTCGGATCATAAAAAAAACGTCATTGGGGTTGAGAAGTAAAGCAATCAGGTACAATCTAGTTGGACATGAATGACCTGATTATAAACTGAGGCTTCTAAATCGATTATACGCTACTGCAAGCATATTGGTTTCTTCTATGCCTATAGAGCTGGCAAAGGATACTACAGATGAACATATTGTTTAAGGTGGATTACAAACCACTGGAGTACGTTTGGATGAGAATTTCATCTACTCCAGACCAGAGAAGGGTGTTGGCTGTGAAACATCACGCTCGCCAGGCGGGTTAGGGAGATTTGAACTCTATTTTGAGCATCAAAGCAATAGCCCGATGCTTTAACCACTGCACTACACTGCCCCCTAACTTGAAACTACTATTATGAAAAATACCTTGCCACAATGATTAAAATAAAATAGTCTAGGATCTGAGAAACAAAGTCCCCCAGGTTGTCCCAGTAAGTTCCTATGTTGCCATGCCTAAACATTTGATATTACCTGAATGACCTAACTTAAAACATGAGATTACTATTATGAGAAAGCTTGCCTCGTCATAAGGACTGAAATTAACCAATCTCAGTTTAAAAAGAATGACTTAATTTGATCTGGGAAGCAAAGCCTCCCAGGTTGTCACAATAAGTCCCTATGTTGACCTGCTTGGCATACCTAAATACTTGATATTACTACAGATAAGACTTGCCTCATTATGAGGATGTTTAGTTGGAGAAGTAAAGCTCCCCCAGTTACCACCTACTTTGACCTGAATGACTTGCCTACAAACTTGAGACTACTATTATGAAAAAAATTGCCTAGTCATAAGGACTATAATAAAATAGGCTTAGTTTAATAAACAAATGACTTAATTGGATCTGGAAAGCAACGCCTCCCAGATTATCACAATTAGTCCCTACATAGACCTGATTGACCAGCCTAAATATTTGATACTATTACCTATATGACTCACCTCATTGTGAGGAACTTTAGTAGAAGTTACTACCTACTTTGAACTAAATGACCTGCCTACGAACTTGAGATTACTATTATGAGAAAGACTTGTCTCGTCATAAGGACTGAAATTAACTAGTCTCATTTTTAAAAAAATGACTTAATTGGACCTGGAAGGCAAAGCCCAACAGGTTGCCACAA
Organism: Lordithon lunulatus; assembly: GCA_963942505.1. Taxonomy (NCBI): domain Eukaryota; kingdom Metazoa; phylum Arthropoda; class Insecta; order Coleoptera; family Staphylinidae; genus Lordithon; species Lordithon lunulatus. Next base: position 7,896,651 of record OZ012669.1, read on the forward strand.
TAAGTTCCAACGTTGGTCTACATGGCCTGCCTAAACACTTGATACTACTACGGATAAGACTTGCCTCATTATGAGGATGTTTAGTTGGAGAAGTAAAGCTCCCCCAGTTACCACCTACTTTGGCCTGAATGACCTGCCTACAAACTTGAAACTTCTATTATGAAAAATACATGCCTCGTCATAAGGATTATAATAAAATAGGCTCAGTTTAATAAAAAAAAATGACTTAATTGGATCTGGATAGCAAAGCCCTCCAGGTTGTCACAATAAGTCCCTACATAGACCTGATTGACCTGCCTAAATATTTGATACTATTACCTATATAACTCACCTCATTGTGAGGAACTTTAGTAGGAGAAGTTACAACCTACTTTGAACTGAATGACCTGCCTAAATATTTGATACTATTACCTATATGACTCACCTCATTGTGAGGAACTTTAGTAGGAGAAGTTACAACCTACTTTGAACTGAATGACCTGCCTACAAACTTGAGTCTACTATATTGAAAAAGACTTGCATCATCATAATGACTAAAATAAATTAGTTTCAGTTGCAAAAAAATGACTTAATTGGATCTGGGAAGCAAAGCCCCCCAGGTTCTCACAATAAGTCCCTACATTGACCTACTTGGCCTGCCTAAACACTTGATACTACGGATAAGACTCGCCTCATTGTGAGGATGTTTAGTTGGAGAAGTAAAGCCCCCCCAGTTACCACCTACTTTGGCCTGAATGACCTGCCTACAAATTTGAAACTACTATTATGAAAAATAATTGCCTCGTCATAAGGACTATAATAAAATAGGCTCAGTTTAATAACAAAAAAATGACTTAATTGGATCTGGAAAGCAAAGCCCTCCAGGTTGTCACAATAAGTCCCTACATAGACCTGATTGACCTGCCTAAATATTTGATACTATTACCTATATGACTCACCTCATTGTGAGGAACTTTAGTAGGAGAAGTTACAACCTACTTTGAACTGAATGACCTGCCTAAATATTTGATACTATTACCTATATGACTCACCTTATTGTGAGGAACTTTAGTAGGAGAAGTTACAACCTACTTTGAACTGAATGACCTGCCTAAATATTTGATACTATTACCTATATGACTCACCTCATTGTGAGGAACTTTAGTAGGAGAAGTTTCAACCTACATTGAACTGAATCACCTGTCTACAAACTTGAGTCTACTATATTGAAAAAGACTTGCATCATCATAATGACTAAAATAAATTAGTTTCAGTTCAGCAAAAAAATGACTTAATTGGATCTGGGAAGCAAAGCCCCCCAGGTTCTCACAATAAGTCCCTACATTGACCTGCTTGGCCTGCCTAAACACTTGATACTACGGATAAGACTCGCCTCATTGTGAGGATGTTTAGTTGGAGAAGTAAAGCCCCCCCAGTTACCACCTACTTTGGCCTGAATGACCTGCCTACAAACTTGAAACTACTATTATGAAAAATACATGCCTCGTCATAAGGACTATAATAAAACAGGCTCAGTTTAATAACAAAAAATGACTTAATTGGATCTGGAAAGCAAAGCCCTCCAGGTTGTCACAATAAGTCCCTACATAGACCTGATTGACCTGCCTAAATATTTGATACTATTACCTATATGACTCACCTCATTGTGAGGAACTTTAGTAGGAGAAGTTACAACCTACTTTGAACTGAATGACCTGCCTAAATATTTGATACTATTACCTATATGACTCACCTTATTGTGAGGAACTTTAGTAGGAGAAGTTACAACCTACTTTGAACTGAATGACCTGCCTAAATATTTGATACTATTACCTATATGACTCACCTCATTGTGAGGAACTTTAGTAGGAGAAGTTTCAACCTACATTGAACTGAATCACCTGTCTACAAACTTGAGTCTACTATATTGAAAAAGACTTGCATCATCATAATGACTAAAATAAATTAGTTTCAGTTCAGCAAAAAAATGACTTAATTGGATCTGGGAAGCAAAGCCCCCCAGGTTCTCACAATAAGTCCCTGCATTGACCTACTTGGCCTGCCTAAACACTCGCCTCATTGTGAGGATGTTTAGTTGGAGAAGTAAAGCTCCCCCAGTTACCACCTACTTTGGCCTGAATGACCTGCCTACAAACTTGAAACTACTATTATGAAAAATACATGCCTCGTCATAAGGACTATAATAAAATAGGCTCAGTTTAATAAAAAAAAATGACTTAATTGGATCTGGAAAGCAAAGCCCTCCAGGTTGTCACAATAAGTCCCTACATAGACCTGATTGGCCTGCCTAAATATTTGATACTATTACCTATATGACTCACCTCATTGTGAGGAACTTTAGTAGGAGAAGTTACAACCTACTTTGAACTGAATGACCTGCCTAAATATTTGATACTATTACCTATATGACTCACCTCATTGTGAGGAACTTTAGTAGGAGAAGTTTCAACCTACATTGAACTGAATCACCTGTCTACAAACTTGAGTCTACTATATTGAAAAAGACTTGCATCATCATAATGACTAAAATAAATTAGTTTCAGTTCAGCAAAAAAATGACTTAATTGGATCTGGGAAGCAAAGCCCCCCAGGTTCTCACAATAAGTCCCTGCATTGACCTACTTGGCCTGCCTAAACACTCGCCTCATTGTGAGGATGTTTAGTTGGAGAAGTAAAGCTCCCCCAGTTACCACCTACTTTGGCCTGAATGACCTGCCTACAAACTTGAAACTACTATTATGAAAAATACATGCCTCGTCATAAGGACTATAATAAAATAGGCTCAGTTTAATAAAAAAAAATGACTTAATTGGATCTGGAAAGCAAAGCCCTCCAGGTTGTCACAATAAGTCCCTACATAGACCTGATTGGCCTGCCTAAATATTTGATACTATTACCTATATGACTCACCTCATTGTGAGGAACTTTAGTAGAAGTTACAACCTACTTTGAACTGAATGACCTGCCTAAATATTTGATACTATTACCTATATGACTCACCTCATTGTGAGGAACTTTAGTAGGAGAAGTTACAACCTACATTGAACTGAATCACCTGTCTACAAACTTGAGTCTACTATATTGAAAAACTTGCATCATCATAATGACTAAAATAAATTAGTTTCAGTTGCAAAAAAATGACTTAATTGGATCTGGGAAGCAAAGCCCCCCAGGTTCTCACAATAAGTCCCTGCATTGACCTACTTGGCCTGCCTAAACACTCGCCTCATTGTGAGGATGTTTAGTTGGAGAAGTAAAGCTCCCCCAGTTACCACCTACTTTGGCCTGAATGACCTGCCTACAAACTTGAAACTACTATTATGAAAAATACATGCCTCGTCATAAGGACTATAATAAAATAGGCTCAGTTTAATAAAAAAAAATGACTTAATTGGATCTGGAAAGCAAAGCCCTCCAGGTTGTCACAATAAGTCCCTACATAGACCTGATTGGCCTGCCTAAATATTTGATACTATTACCTATATGACTCACCTCATTGTGAGGAACTTTAGTAGAAGTTACAACCTACTTTGAACTGAATGACCTGCCTAAATATTTGATACTATTACCTATATGACTCACCTCATTGTGAGGAACTTTAGTAGGAGAAGTTACAACCTACATTGAACTGAATCACCTGTCTACAAACTTGAGTCTACTATATTGAAAAACTTGCATCATCATAATGACTAAAATAAATTAGTTTCAGTTGCAAAAAAATGACTTAATTGGATCTGGGAAGCAAAGCCCCCCAGGTTCTCACAATAAGTCCCTACGTTGACCTACTTGGCCTGTCTAAACACTTGATACTACGGATAAGACTCGCCTCATTGTGAGGATGTTTAGTTGGAGAAGTAAAGCCCCCCAGTTACCACCTACATTGGCCTGAATGACCTGCCTACAAACTTGAAACTACTATTATGAAAAATACATGCCTCGTCATAAGGACAATAATAAAATAGGCTCAGTTTAATAAAAAAAAATGACTTAATTGGATCTGGAAAGCAAAGCCCTCCAGGTTGTCACAATAAGTCCCTACATAGACCTGATTGATCTGCCTAAATATTTGATACTATTACCTATATGACTCACCTCATTGTGAGGAACTTTAGTAGGAGAAGTTACAACCTACTTTGAACTGAATGACCTACCTAAATATTTGATACTATTACCTATATGACTCACCTTATTGTGAGGAACTTTAGTAGGAGAAGTTACAACCTACTTTGAACTGAATGACCTGCCTAAATATTTGATACTATTACCTATATGACTCACCTCATTGTGAGGAACTTTAGTAGGAGAAGTTTCAACCTACATTGAACTGAATCACCTGTCTACAAACTTGAGTCTACTATATTGAAAAAGACTTGCATCATCATAATGACTAAAATAAATTAGTTTCAGTTCAGCAAAAAAATGACTTAATTGGATCTGGGAAGCAAAGCCCCCCAGGTTCTCACAATAAGTCCCTGCATTGACCTACTTGGCCTGCCTAAACACTCGCCTCATTGTGAGGATGTTTAGTTGGAGAAGTAAAGCTCCCCCAGTTACCACCTACTTTGGCCTGAATGACCTGCCTACAAACTTGAAACTACTATTATGAAAAATACATGCCTCGTCATAAGGACTATAATAAAATAGGCTCAGTTTAATAAAAAAAAATGACTTAATTGGATCTGGAAAGCAAAGCCCTCCAGGTTGTCACAATAAGTCCCTACATAGACCTGATTGGCCTGCCTAAATATTTGATACTATTACCTATATGACTCACCTCATTGTGAGGAACTTTAGTAGGAGAAGTTACAACCTACTTTGAACTGAATGACCTGCCTAAATATTTGATACTATTACCTATATGACTCACCTCATTGTGAGGAACTTTAGTAGGAGAAGTTTCAACCTACATTGAACTGAATCACCTGTCTACAAACTTGAGTCTACTATATTGAAAAAGACTTGCATCATCATAATGACTAAAATAAATTAGTTTCAGTTCAGCAAAAAAATGACTTAATTGGATCTGGGAAGCAAAGCCCCCCAGGTTCTCACAATAAGTCCCTGCATTGACCTACTTGGCCTGCCTAAACACTCGCCTCATTGTGAGGATGTTTAGTTGGAGAAGTAAAGCTCCCCCAGTTACCACCTACTTTGGCCTGAATGACCTGCCTACAAACTTGAAACTACTATTATGAAAAATACATGCCTCGTCATAAGGACTATAATAAAATAGGCTCAGTTTAATAAAAAAAAATGACTTAATTGGATCTGGAAAGCAAAGCCCTCCAGGTTGTCACAATAAGTCCCTACATAGACCTGATTGGCCTGCCTAAATATTTGATACTATTACCTATATGACTCACCTCATTGTGAGGAACTTTAGTAGAAGTTACAACCTACTTTGAACTGAATGACCTGCCTAAATATTTGATACTATTACCTATATGACTCACCTCATTGTGAGGAACTTTAGTAGGAGAAGTTACAACCTACATTGAACTGAATCACCTGTCTACAAACTTGAGTCTACTATATTGAAAAACTTGCATCATCATAATGACTAAAATAAATTAGTTTCAGTTGCAAAAAAATGACTTAATTGGATCTGGGAAGCAAAGCCCCCCAGGTTCTCACAATAAGTCCCTGCATTGACCTACTTGGCCTGCCTAAACACTCGCCTCATTGTGAGGATGTTTAGTTGGAGAAGTAAAGCTCCCCCAGTTACCACCTACTTTGGCCTGAATGACCTGCCTACAAACTTGAAACTACTATTATGAAAAATACATGCCTCGTCATAAGGACTATAATAAAATAGGCTCAGTTTAATAAAAAAAAATGACTTAATTGGATCTGGAAAGCAAAGCCCTCCAGGTTGTCACAATAAGTCCCTACATAGACCTGATTGGCCTGCCTAAATATTTGATACTATTACCTATATGACTCACCTCATTGTGAGGAACTTTAGTAGAAGTTACAACCTACTTTGAACTGAATGACCTGCCTAAATATTTGATACTATTACCTATATGACTCACCTCATTGTGAGGAACTTTAGTAGGAGAAGTTACAACCTACATTGAACTGAATCACCTGTCTACAAACTTGAGTCTACTATATTGAAAAACTTGCATCATCATAATGACTAAAATAAATTAGTTTCAGTTGCAAAAAAATGACTTAATTGGATCTGGGAAGCAAAGCCCCCCAGGTTCTCACAATAAGTCCCTACGTTGACCTACTTGGCCTGTCTAAACACTTGATACTACGGATAAGACTCGCCTCATTGTGAGGATGTTTAGTTGGAGAAGTAAAGCCCCCCAGTTACCACCTACATTGGCCTGAATGACCTGCCTACAAACTTGAAACTACTATTATGAAAAATACATGCCTCGTCATAAGGACAATAATAAAATAGGCTCAGTTTAATAAAAAAAAATGACTTAATTGGATCTGGAAAGCAAAGCCCTCCAGGTTGTCACAATAAGTCCCTACATAGACCTGATTGATCTGCCTAAATATTTGATACTATTACCTATATGACTCACCTCATTGTGAGGAACTTTAGTAGGAGAAGTTACAACCTACTTTGAACTGAATGACCTACCTAAATATTTGATACTATTACCTATATGACTCACCTCATTGTGAGGAACTTTAGTAGTAGAAGTTACTACCTACTTTGAACTGAATGAAACTTGAGTCTACTATATTGAAAAAGACTTGCATCATCATAATGACTAAAATAAATTAGTTTCAGTTGCAAAAAAATGACTTAATTGGATCTGGGAAGCAAAGCCCCCCAGGTTCTCACAATAAGTCTCTACGTTGACCTGCTTGGCCTGCCTAAACACTTGATACTACTATGAAAAAGACCTGATTTCAAGGATCTTTAGTTGGAGAAGTAAAATCCCCAGTTAACACCTACTTTGACCTGAATGACCTGACTATAAATTTTTTATTAATGAAATAGATAATGATTAAAATAAATTAGTCTCAGTTACAAAAATATGACTTAATTGGGTCCGGGAAGCAAAGCCCCCCAGATTGTCACAATAAGTCTCTATATAGACCTGATTGACCTGCTTGAAAACTTGTTGAGTTGTTGTTGTTGCCTGATTGTGAGGATTAAAATAAATTAGTTCATAAATTAAAAGGTCATTGGGTTTGAGAAGTGCAGCATTCAGTTACAACCTACTTTAAACTGAATGATCTGCCTATGTACTTGAGACTACTATTATAAAAAGACTTGCCTTATCATATAACTAAAATAAACTAGTCATCATTTTTAAGAAATGACTTGATTTGATTGAGTCTGGGAAGGAAAGCCCCCAGGTGATCATAATAAGACCCTATGTTGTCCTGATTGATCTGCCTAAACATTTGATACTACTATGAAAAAGACTGACCTACTTGTGAGGATTCAAATAAATTAGTGATTTTATAAAATAAATTAATGAGTTTATAAAAATAAATTAGTGAGTTTACAAAAACAAATTGAGTTTGAGTTCCCCAGTTACCGCCTACTACGACCTGAATGATTTGCCTATAAACATGAGACTATTATTATGAAAAATACTTGATTTCTTATTAATATAAATATATTTTATTAATATAAACTATAAAAAATAATATATTTATTAATATAAACTATTTTCAGTTTAAAAAATATGATTTAATTGGATCTGAGAAACAAAGCCCCCCAGGTTGCCCAATTAGTCCCTACATTGATCTGTCTAAACACTTAATACTACTACTAAAAAGACTGTCATTGTGAGAATTAAAATTATACATGAGAGTACTATTACGAGAAAGACTCGTCATAAAATAAACTAGTCTCAGTTTAATAAAAACAAATTCCTTGTCATAAGGACTAAAATAAACTAGACTCAGTTTAATAAAAAAAATATGACTTAATTGGATCTGAGAAGCAAAGCCCCCCAGGTTGTCCAATATGTCACTATGTTGACCTGATTGACATGCCTGCAAATTTGATATGATGAAAAAGACTTATTGTGAGAATTAAAAGAAATTCGTGTTAGTTTATAAAATAAACACAGTTTTTTCTTGGAGAAGTAAAGTCCCCCAATTAACACCTACTTTGACCTGAATGGCCTGCACAACAACATGTCTCTAATATGAAGAAGAGTAACCTCATTGTGGGAATTAAAATATTAATAATTAGTCAGGGCTTGAAAAGTAAAGCACCACAGTTGCCACATACTTTGACCTGATTGGCCTGCACAAAAACATGTCTCTAATATGAGAAAGAGTAACAGCATTGTGGGAATTAAAATAAATTACTCAGGGCTTGAAAAGTAAAGCACCACAGTTGCCACATACTTTGACCTGATTGGCCTGCCTATAAACATGACACTACAATTATTAAAAAGACACCAGCCACAAAAATATATATATAAGTCTCCAGGGGTGTGATTCTTGAACCACTAGTTGCGAACAAATGTATTTTATTTTCTTAACAAATAAAGAAAAAATATTTTATTATTATTAGTGAGACAATTATGAATATCTACCATTAAATTATTTAATAAAATTTAGCAACATCGGGTCTGTAATGTCTGTAAGTCACAGATTATATCAGAATATGTTTTTAACCCATACTTCTTTGAATAATTCATGAAATCAGTAGATTGAAAACTTACTTTAAACTATTTACAAACACAAACTGATTTGAATACATTTACTAGTCTTGATTTTAAACTAATGCATCAAATCTGCCACCAAACTGTTACACATTATCTCTAGGGCGTCCCCTATTTACCTATTACCAATGACTACTACTAAAGCCTCAGACTAATAAATAAAACTATTTATTTATTAGTCTGAGACTAATACTATAAGCACTAATACCACTACTACTACTAATACCAATAATACTACTAATACCAATAATACTACTACTACCAATACTACTCCCACTACTAACACATAACAGTTTGGCTTTAGAAATGTATGCTATTTAAATAAAAATAAAAGTATGACTATAAATTTGCTAAATGTTATGTTAAGTTATACCATTTTTTTTCTTTTTTCTTAAGCATTTCCCCCTTTATATGATGAGGTGACAAGTTTACATAATTAATAACTTAATTTAAAATGACTTAATATTATTAATAAATATTTATATAAAATCGTTTTTGAGTTTCACAGAATTATTTATTGTGGCATGGTAATTGTTTTGCTGTACTACAATATCATCAGATGGATGAATTTCTTTTCTAAATATGGCAGGATTATATAAATTATATTAACTGTGGTGAAAGAGACAGGTTGTGATAAATGATATATAGGCAGGTTGTAATAAGAGATAAATGGGGAACAGAAATTAAATTTTAATATAACAAATAATTACAAATTAATTAATAAGGAATCCCATTAATTAATGTTGAAATGTATATCATAAAACTAAAATTACCTATGTTATTAAATATCGGTAATAAAAATCCTCAAATGTGATTATAAATCACTAAAACTAGCTATTAATTATTTATCAGTATTCAAACTGTTTTAAATAGATTTTATTTGGTACTGGCAAGTAAAGAAAAATAATTAATATACAAATATCAGGCATTAAAATAGGTAAAGATCCATTAAAATGTATGTCCAAAAACAAAGTTTAGCTAAGTTATTAAATATATGCAATAAAACTCAACAAATGTGGTTGTAAATCATTAAAACTAGCTAATAATTATATATTAGTATTCAAACTCTTAAAAAAAGAATTATAAGGCACTGGCGAGTAAATAAAAACAACTAATTTATAAGTATCAGGCATAAAACTTGTAAATAAACATAAATACTGGTATCGTAAAACAAAAATTAGCCAAGTTATTAAATATCATAAATAAAATTCAACAAATGTGATTATAAATCATTGAAACTAGCTAATAATTAGCAATTAAACTCTTTAAAACATAAATATAGTACTGGCGAGTAACAGAAAACAAATAAAATGTAAAGAACTAGAATAAAACTATCCAAAACTCAATCAGGTCTGTATTGTCAAACTAAAATTAGATAAATTATTTAATATCAGTAATAACATTTTTTAAATGTAATTGTAAATTGCTGAAACTGCTATTAATTATATATTAGCATTGAAACTCTTTAAAAGAGATTTATTAGGCTCTGGGGGGGTTAAGAAAAATAACTAATATAAATATCAGGCATAAAAAAACTTATATTGTAAAATAAAAATTAGCTAAGTTATTACATATCAGTAATAACATTTTAAAAATGTGATTGAAAATCACTAAAACTAGATAATAATTATAAATATGCATGGCCAAATATCATTAAAACTGTTTAGTAATAGATACACAATATAGTTCAGTGATTCCCAAAGTGGGGTCCCAAACAATATTTGGGAGGTCACTGATATAGTTAATAAATCTCAGTAATGAGCAACAAGTCTCAGACTAAAAAGTTAATAATGATATAGTTCATAAATCAGAGTGATGAGGCCCAGGTTCCAAACCCTAATGTTTCAAAAACACTGATACAAATTCATAAATCTGATTTTCCGGCCCAAAAAGTTTATGAAACAGTAATATAGTTCATAAATCTCAGTAATGGGTAATATGTCTCTGACCAAAAAGTTAAAAAAAAATAAAACAATGATATAGTTCATAAATCAGAGTGAGACCCAGGTTCCAGACCATAAAGTTTATAAACACTGGTACAAGTTCATAAATCTGAGTGAAAGGGTCCATTTCTGGCCCAAAAAGTTTATGAAACAGTAATATAGTTCATAAATCTGAGTAATGAACACCCTTATAAATCACTAAAACTATCTAATAATGATTTGTTGGCAAGAAAACTCTTTAAGATAATAATTATAAAGTACTGACGAGTAAAGAAATACAACTAAAATATAAATAACAGGAGTAAACCTAACAAAAAAAATATTAAATATTATATTGCTATAACTAAAATGAGCTAAATTATTAAATATTAGTGATAAAATTCCTCAAATCTGATTATAAATCACTAAAACTAGCTAATAATCATTCATTATCAATTAAACTCTTTAAAAGAAAACTTTAAGGCACTGGCAAGTAAAAAAAAACAACTAATATATAAATAGCAGGCAATAAAACTATTTGAAAAGTATTAGAATTTATATAAAATTCACTCACAAATGTAAATATAAATCTATAAAACTAGTTAATAATAATTCATTAGAAATATAATTTACTGGCAAGTAATGGAAAACCACTAATATATAAATATCAGTAAAAAAAACTATACCAAAAGCAATAAAATATGACATATACATGGCCATGTAGGTACAATGGTTAGCACCCCCGCTTTAAGAATGGGCAGCTTGGGTTCGAATCCCAGACTGGGTAGTCAGTACCATTTGTCGTTGGGATACAATTAACTCAGGTACAATTTTGTGAAGTAGCAAGTCATAGCACTCACATATACTATCACATGACAGGATTCAAAGGTCAATAGCAAGTTACATAATTGTAACTACTACTATGACAAATTAAAATTATAAATATTCATGTCCAAATATCATTAAATTGTTTAGTAATAGATACACAATATGGTTCAGTGATTCCCAAAGTGGGGGTGGTGAAAAATATTTGGGGGGTCACAGAAAAAAATAATTACAGAAAATTCGGGATGTGTTTCTACACATATTCATTCTTACAAAAGGTCCGTGTCTCAGACCAAAAGTTTAAGAAACCCTAAGATAGTTAGCATACATTTGAGCAATGGGATCCATGTCCCAGCCCAAAAAGTTTAAGAAACACTGATAAGTTCATAAATATCAGTAATCAGGAACATGTCCCTGATCAAAAAGTTATAATGATATAGTTCATAAAGCAGAGTGAAGAGGCCCGGGTTCCAGACCATAAAGTTTAAAAAACACTGGTACGAGTTCATAAATCTGCTTTCCTGCCCAAAAAGTTTAAGAAACATTGATACAGTTCATAAATATGAGTGATGAATACCCAAAAATTATTGAATGTATCAAATAGAATAGTTATAATCATAAAACTCACCAAGCAATTAAACTATCAAGTATAATAAAACTGTAAAAGTGAACCTCAATATGAATCAATTGTTTCATAGATTGCTAATGATATAATAATAGAAACATACGCCTGAATGCAATCTATAAACAAGTCAACCCTAAAACACTAATTAAATATGAATAAAAATAATAAAAAGATTGAAAAACAAACAAAGCTAATTAAAACTAACCGCATATAAGCGGTTTCTATTCACTCAGCACCGAAGTGCTGAGAAAATTGTTTATTGGTTAGGGAAATGGTCACTTTATAGTTGAAGAACATTGATTGCACCCTAGTAGTTCCGCATTGACAAATGCGGAACTGCATTAATTGAATTTAATTTAAGATGGCTCACCAAAATCCGCGACACGATACAACTGCCGCAAATAAAATAAGTTCAACAAAAACAAACTCACCGGTAACTCATCTGTCAAAACAAATATCTGCCACCGAGCAGTGCTACCAACATAAATCGACAACTGGCGCCATCTTGAAAACAACCTCAAGAAAATTCATCACTCAGATCGGCCGAAAAACTCGATTTAAGCCACCCGGGGTGGCAAACCCGCGTAATTCGCGCACCCAACGACTAAAACAACTCCCAGGCAACGATTGCCCTTAATAAAACCTCAAATTTTTATAACACACTGGTAACGTTTCACGACGCGAACGGGAGCAGACTGAAATTGGCCTCCCCGAAGCACTGCTTATATAGGAAAATGGCCCCTCCGGCATACCAACTTAAATTTTATGATTTTCAAACGCAAATTAATCATATAAATCGGGCGAATATCGTAAAAAGAAAAACAGTACCATGATTCTAAAAACACCCTCTATCATCTGGAATATTTGTTAGAAATTTTTCCAAAAAAGTTGGTCGGCAACCCAAAATGTGTCAAAAATTGACCATCGATTTGGGCCAAAATATCTATCCTATCTTGTAGCCCGCATTTAAAAACCGGGATAAACCACCGGGTTGGGTCATTTAAACCTATTTTTCGGGTCGAAATTAATTAAAAACAGGTTAGAAAATATTTTTTTTAAATAACATGAAAACCCGACTGTTTCAGGTCTTAAAAATGTGCTCCACGTTCCCGGCGTGGCCGATTACATAGGATAAGAGTGTTTTTGGGGCGCGGGCGGTGAGATTTGCGGTAACTTATTTTTTGGTCGAGAGAGGTTGTGTTTTTCGGTTTCCCGAAAAAATGAGATTTTTTAATTTAGACCGTTTGGGGCCCGCTTGGTGTCAAAATAATGTGGCTTGTCGATTTATAAGGTGTTTACGCATGTTTTTAGATGCATTTCGGTAGTTTTTAATACACTTTTGGCTAATTTAAAATAGTCGTCGGGGCTACCGGAAAATTGGTTATATTGGGGTTGTTTTAGAGAGTTTGGGGTGGCGAATTGTACGCGCGGGTGCTGCGGGGGCTCCACATGAGTATTCCGGTGGTAGTTTATGTCCAGGAAGGGTTTTGTACGTGTAGGGCTTAAATTACGATTTAAGGTTAGGTTTTATAACATTTATTATAAAATTATTTTATTTGTGGGACTTCTAGTGTTTAAATTAGTTGCTAGAGGTAGGATTTAAGATAATTAATGCAAATTAGAAGAGTGTGCAGTGTAAAAACAGTTTTTGTGGATGCCAGAAGCATTTTAAGTTTGACCTGATCGGCTTGATATTTGTCAAGTTTATTTGAGATAGTTTCCATGCAATAAATGTGGGTTTTGTGATTGATAATTACTCAACGGGACATAGGCTTTAAGATTATAAAAAAATATTGCAACATTATATGTGGGAAACACAGTTTTTGGAGACCCTGAGCGAACAGACCGGGTGGACTCAAGTGATAAATCACTTCTGGGGCTGTTTTGAGTGCACTAAAGCTAGATTGTGTGGTGGAAAGTTGTAATACTAGATGTAAGCTTTAATATTATTGAAAAATATTGGAAGAGTGTGTATTGTAAAGATAATTTGTTGTGATAACTCCTACTTTTACGAGTGAGCCAGATGGAATATCACATTTCAAGTTGTTTTGGATGCATTTAAGCTGAATTGTGTGGTCAAATGTATTTATCAGTATGTAGGCTTTAATATGATTGATAAATATTGCAAGATTGTTTGTTACAAATACAGTTCTTGGTGATACCTACCAAAAAATCTTAAGAGCGCTGGGTGAAACTCAATGTTGGTTTTTTAAGATAATTTTATTGCAATAAATAGGAGTTTTATGATTGATAATTACTCAACGGGATATAGGCTTTAAGATTATAGAAAAATATTTCAACATTATGTGTTGGAAACACAGTTTTTGAAGACCCTGGGCGAACAGACCGAGTGGACTCAAGTGGTAAATCACTTATGGGGCTGTTTTGAGTGCACTAAAGCTAGATTGTGTGGTGGAAAGTTGTAATACTAGATGTAAGCTTTAATATTATTGAAAAATATTGGAAGATTGTATATTGTAAAGATAGTTTTTGGTGATAACTACTAATTTTACAAGTGAGCCAGATGGAATATCACAATTCAAGCTGTTTTGGGTGCATTTAATGTGGATTGTGATGTCAAATGTTGTTTTAATGCATGCAGGCTTTAAGATTATTGAAAAATATTGCAAGATTGTATGTTACAAATACAGTTTTTGGTGATATCTACAGAAAAATCTCAAGAGTGCTGGGTATCAAGTCAGATATTGCTGTTGTAACTGTTTTTTAAGGTGAAATGGTGATTGAAAGTTCTTTGGCAAATGGGGCTTTAAGATTATCCAATGTTTGTTGCAGATTATGTGTTATAAAGACTGTTTTTGGTGATCCATAAAATATTTCATGATTGCTCCAAGTAACATGATATATATCAGTGTTATAATGGATTGGAAATTGATAAAATCTACTTATACTAATCGTATGCAATTGAATCATAAGCAAACACTCTTATAAATAAACTTCAGCAAGGTGTAATTGCTGGTGGAAGTTGGGCTCGGAGGTGAAGAGATGATCCATGTGGTTTCCATATTGTAAGCTGAAAAGTTAAAAATAAATATAAAATTTGTCTAAATTTGATGAAACTTTACATATAGTCCTAATTTTTAATTATGAATTAATTATCTTTATAACATTTTTTCAAATTTAGACTACAAATGACACTTTACCTGACACTAAAAAAAACTTTTCTTAGTCAAATATTACCTATTTTGATCAAACTTTGCATAAACTCATAATTTTTAATTTCAAATCAATTAATTTAATAAAATTTTATTATAGAATCACTAGAAATCTAACTTTACCTGAAATATTTGTTGTAACATGAACAACTATTTTCAAAAAGTTGATTAAATTTGATGAAACTTTGTATATGTTCATTATTTATAATTATGAATAAATTATCTTTATAACATTTTTTCAAATTTGTACTAAAAATAGCACTTTACCTGACACCATTTGAAAAAACCATTTTTTCTCAAAAATTAACAATTTTGATGAAACTTTGCATAAGCCCATAATTTTCAATTTTAAATAAATTATTTTAATAAAATTTTGTTATATAATCACTAGAAATCTCAGTTTACCTGAAGTATTTGTTCATCATGAATAACTATTTTCTAAAAATTATATTAAATTTGATGAAACTTTGCATATGCTCATGATTTTTAATTGTGAATTCATTATCTTTATACCATTTTTTTACTTTTTGACTAAAAATGACACTTTACCTGACACTATTAAAAAGGAAAACTTTTTTTTCACAAATATGACCAATTTTGATCAAACTTTGCATAAGCCCATAACTTTTAATTTTAAATCAATTATTTTAATAAAATTTTGTTATAGGATCACTAGAAATCTCACTTTACCTAAAGTGTTCATCATGAATAACTATTTTCTAAAAAATGATTAAATTTGATGAAACTTTGTATATGCTCATTATTTATAATTATGAACAAATTATCTTTATAACATTTTTTCAAATGTGTACTAAAAATTGCACTTTACCTGACACTATTTAAAAAACAAACATTTTTTTTTAATCAAAAATTACCAATTTTGATGAAACTTTGTATAAGCCCATCATTTTCAATTTAAAATCAATTATTTTAATAAAATTTTATTGTAGGATCACTAAAAATATCACTTTACCTGAAATATTTGTTCGACTGAACAACTATTTTCTAAAAGTTGATTAAATTTTATGAAACTTTGCATATGCTCATGATTTTTAATTGTGAATGAATTATCTTTATAACATTTTGTCAAAATTTTACTAAAAATGTCACTTTACCTGACACTATTAAGAGCAATTTTTTGAAAAGTTGTTTACAGTGTTTAAAATGTAACAACTTGAATTATACTCAAAATAACTCTATGAAATTCACATGAGATATCAATAATATGACTAGAATGTAATATAGAAAATTTCAAACTGATAGAAATAAAATTGATTTGTTGGTGAATTTTTAAATCCTCAATTTATTAACTTTTGCCAAAAAATTTGATGTTTAAAGTGTCATAACTCGAGTTACAATCAATTTAATTATATCAAATTCACACATAATGTCAATAATACATTTATAATAAAATATGAATGATTACAAACCGATACGAATCAAATTAAAATTTTTAAGAATTTTTTAGTCCTCCAAAATTTATTTATTCAAGGAAATTCTATGTTTAAAATGGCACAACTCGAGTTATAATCGACATAACTCGATCAAATTTGCACATAATGTTAACAATACACTTATAATGCAATATATAACATTTCAAACCGATACAAATTAAATTAAATTAATTACGGATGTTTTAGTCCTCCAATATATATGTTTTTCAAGAAAATACAATGTTTAAAGTATCACAACTCGAGTTACAATTAATATAATTCGATCAAATTCACACATAATGTCAATAAGACATATATAAAGCTATGTGAAATATTTCAAACTGATAGGACTCAAAATAAATTTGTGGCGATGATTTTTGTCCTCAATTTATTATTTTTTCGATGTTTTAAATGTCCGAACTCGAGTTATAATCGATATAACTCGATCAAATTTAAACATAATGCCAACAAGATATATATATATATATATATATATATATATATATATATATATATATATATATATATATATATAAAGCAATATAAAATATTTTAAACCGATAAGATTCAAAATAAATAGTTGACGATTTTTTTAGTCAATTTATTATTTTTTTGATGATTAAAATGTGACAACTCGAGTTATAATCGACATAATTCAATCAAATTCACACATAATGCCAACAAGACATGTATAATGCTATATAAAAGATTTCAAACAGATACGAATTAAATTGAATGTGTGGCGATTTTTTTAATCCACAATGTATAATTTTCTAATGTTTAAAATATCATTTATACTCAATATAACTCTATAAAATTCACAATTAATATCAATAATGTATTTATAATGCAATATACAAGATTTTAAAACAATTAAATTTATGGTGAAGTTTCCATTACGTTACTTATATATTTTTTTTCAATTGAATACTTTGTTTAATTTATGATAACTCGACTGGTGTAATAAATATTTGAACTGTATCATAATTTGTATTATATAATCAAATAAATGCATTAAAACATGTTTGTTATTATTATCATAGTTTAAATTTTCCGCGCTCATAATGCCGTGCGGTGCATCTGATTGGCTGCGTGATTCATTCTGTTGGTAATCTGTCAATTTAGTCGAGTGCTCTGTGCAAGTAACAATTGCAACAAATAACGACTTTTAACAAATAAATTGCATGGCACATGTTGATTTGTTTATTATAACAGTACCGGGTGTGTTATCGCGAAGTGCCGGGATGACATGCACATTCAAGTGAACGATGGTAGTTTTCTATGGATGATACAGTCCTGTTGAAACCTGCCGGACGCAACAAGTGTTATGTGTGTTCGTGTGTTTGAAACTGTGATGCATTTATAGGGAGAAACAATCTTTATTCGGCTATCGGACGGTTGCCTTTCTACCTATGCAGTTATATTAATTGGTAAGTGAATACTTTGTATGGTTTGTGTGAGAGATAGATGTGCGCAGGGCCGTAACTAGCTTTTTTGGGGCCTTGGTTGACCCTGTCTAGGTACGGCCTGGATGTGTAGCAATTATTTAAGCCTTAAGTAAAATAATTGTGTGAGTGATAGATGTGCGCAGGGCCGTAACTAGCTTTTTGGGGCCTTGGTTGACCCTGTCTAGGTACGGCCTTGGATGTGTAGCAATTATTTAAGCCTGTGCTTTCGGTATTCAGGGGGTGTGTGTGTGATTCTTTTACATATGTTTCAAAGAACAGATGGGTTAGTGCTCACAAAATAATTTCAGGTGACTATTTTAATTATATTATAACTCGAGTTGTAACATTTTAACACATTAAGATTCTAACTAATTCAATATTAGGTCCTTATATATATATATATATAATATGAGCTTTGCAGATTCAAAGAAACATATGCAACTTCTGTAATGAATTCAATTGTGTAATATAATTTGATATTTGCAGTTTGTATTAAGCATTTTCAGTTGTTTTGAAGCTACCAACTTAATATAGACTATATCAGTCTATTAACATCAATCTATATAGCAAAATACATTAAACAACTGTAAATATATCACTTACCTTTTTCATAAATGCAGATGGTACCATACTTATACGATGTTGATGGCTCAATCAATTATCTAATGGATATGATACCATTTAAATATGCAACACTTGGGGATTATCTGGATGGAATTACAGCTTGCAATGTTGTTAGTGGAGTTCTTCACCTATTTGTATTGATTCAGATTTAATAACTCACCTTATTCAATCAATTTGTTATTATATTAACATGCCACAACCAATATAAATTCATTTAAAATTTAATATTTGTAGTCAACTAAATAAACTATATAAAGGTGGGTTTATACTGACATAAAATAATAATATAATATATAAGGAGTTAATTTCATAGGATTATTTCCTCATAATATTATTAATTTTGACAATACCAGTATGTACTAAGAACTAAATGGCAAGTAAATATTCTTATTTTGTGAGCATAAATAAATATGTATGCTCACAAAATAAGAATATTTAGATAGACAGAATGAATCAGTGGAAATCCACTGATTCATTCTGTCTAATTTATTATTTTATATTAGTATAAACTCATCTTAAGCATGAATTCAATTGTACTAGATCACTATATGCATCTGTATTACAATGTACAAGCAAATTTAAACTTCTTGAACACTGAGGCAAAGCATAGCACAAAGTGGTTACAAAAGCAATGTTATTAATACTACTGCACTGTGTAAACCAGGTTTTTGAAATTCACCCATCCACTTTTGTTCAGCCAATATGAAGAGCTTGTTTATAATTAGTCAATTGCTTCAGCGCATTCGGTATAAGACATATATTCACCAACATTCCATAAATGAGCCAATCTATCAATAATTATTAAACTTATATGTATGAGTATTTATAGCAAGAATAGATTTTCTATAGAACTAGTATCTCACAACTAATACCACTATCAGCTATTAAAAAGACTGCATGAGATAAGTAATTAATCAATAAATGCATGCTTTTTAATATTGGATTGTTAAGGCATCTACTTTGTGAATTAATTTTAAAGGATAAATAAAACTATTTTTAGTTTGTTTTTTATTATACTTTAGTTACACTTTGCAACTAGTAATACCTAAGCTCTAACCATTTTGAGCTCCTCTGATGAAAACAGTCATTGGAGGAACTAGAAAATGGCTAGAGCTCAGTCAAAAGCTAGTTTCAGCTAAGCTCTAGCCATTTTTGACCTCCTCCAATGAAATTTTGAAAAACATTCATTGGAAGAACTCGAAAATGGCTACAGCTCAGTCAAAAGTAGTGCTAAGTGTGATAAAAACGAAGTCAAAATCGTTTTATTTGTCCATTTAAAAGAGTTCACAATTCCTGTTAAGAGAAAGTTACAATTTATTTATTAAATATCTTATAGAATCTATACATTTTATGGAATCTTGGTGAATATGGTCATTAAAGGAATAAATGCTTAAAAGCTTAAAAATATATATGCTCTTGTCAAACATGGCTCTCCATATGGTAAATTATTACAAAAATCCAGGCTCCTATGCAGGGTTTTGTTTTCAAGCAAGTATAGTGGTTTTATTACAGTAGCTGTATTATATAAATATCCTATATAATAGAATACAATAAGGTATCAAAATAATTAAAGGAAGGAAATAAATGAACATTCATAATACAGACTAAAAACCATATATTTTCAAGCTAGTAAAATAAAACAGCATAAACAAATTTTTACAAAACAATGCATAACAATATTCATTACATCAAGTTTCCGAAGTCAGAATATGGGCATAAATATTACAAGGGAGCCTAGCTTCATAATATAATTGTATGTAAATGAAATAATTTTGTTTATTTGACACACAAGCATAATACAGTGGATAGGATAAGGGATGAAAGTGCATGCATGCTATTGGGAGCAAAACATATTCAAAAGGAATATAATACTGGTTCTAAAATGTAGTTTTTGTATATATAATGTAAATATTACACTTTTTTATAGCTGTATGTAAATAAATATAACATAGGGCATGAGCTATCCTCTACTTGAGTCATACAATCAACAACATTATAGAAAATATGAGCACGATTATTTTCAAAACAATTACTTATACATACAAATAACACAGCAGAATATCTTGCAGCTCAATAAGCACTTACTAATGTTACAAATATAGAAATAATAATTATAATTACCCAGTTCAGTGACCTAATGATAAAGGCACAATCCATCTTATACTGAGGACATTGGAGAGTACGAGTAGAAACAAATTTCAAGAATCAGAGGCTTCAGTGAAGTTCTAGATGATATGATACAGTCCTCCCTGCTACAGCTTCTCCCTTGACCAGCAGAAAAACCCTCAATGATAGCTATAAAGATTCAGAGCTTCCCCCTTGAACGGCAGAAAATCTCACAACCAATAGACCTATAAAGATAGAAGTTTTTGTAGAAACATAAAACGTATTTGTACAGATTTTTGAATGTTAGTAATTTTTAATAATAATATTTTGTTTGTACAAAGCCAACTATGTAAGGCACCTTACACGATCAATATTACTGTCAATATTTTAGAATAATGACAGTATTACTGTACGATAATATGTTTAAAATGTTCATTATTCTCAAATATTGTCAGTATTAATCATCGTGTAAGGTATATTAATGATGTAATGAAGAGAATTCTGATTTTTATCTGGATAATTGATTACTTAATAAATACAAAAGGATGATTTAAGCAAATATTGACAGTAGTAGTATTGACAGTATTATTGACCGTGTAAGGTGCCTTTATAAGAAAATAGATATTGAAATATAATAATACCTTTATATTTCAGATTACACCATTGTTGCTTGATGAATCCTGCAACTCCAACCTGCCTGCTCCAAGTTGATGGTGGCCCAATTTCACCTATAATGAATTGATTTGTGCCCAAATTATCTACACACTTACTCATATTATTTGAAGGAATCGGCCTGTTTTTATTTATCAGCAATGGCGCACAAAAACAAAACGAACATGAAGTTAGCTGAATCTGAAGGTCAATGTGATGTCAACCGTGAGTTATAAAATTTGTTAATATAAGGTTTATTAATTCGGTTTCGCTGTTTTTTTAGAAGTCTATATAACATTTTAGTCAACCATTTAAGGTTGTATTAAAGATTATTCTTTGTAGTTGCAAATGCAACATTTTTTATATCAAAGCAATTAATCCGTTTTAGTGTTAATAGATGGCGACTGCACGTTTCCATTTGGTAAGTAGGTGTATGCACTCCTTAACAAAACCATCGTTAAGTTGGTAGCCTTACAATATTTTTGTAAATACTTTGCGACTTTTTTATCCGGACTGTCCGGCGAGTTTATTTATTTCTCTAGCTCGGAGTGTTGATTAGCGGTGTCTTCCGGACCGTGTGAATTTAAACAACAATGCGACGAGTGTTCAGCAAAATGCTGCCCAACAAATTAACGTGATGTGCACGTCCTAAACACCATGGAGGACCACCATGAATCAGCCTTGTAACCTTTACGGTTATGTATCGCCCATTTCAAAACATACACTAATTCCGCATTACACTCGCACACTGCGAATCCTTACATAGAATGCGGCTAATTAATAAAACTAGTGTGTGTTTGGTGTGAAATAATGATGGCAGCTTCTGCAGCTGAGATTGAGGAGTTCCTCGCTGGACCTCTAGTCACTTGGGTGAGTTTGAACTGTATATGGTTAATATTTTCAACTAATTTGAGTATACTTGCTACTTTGTGAAGTTGTTTTCAATATCTTACATTATTAATTTATATGTAAAAGAAAATCTTCATAGCTATCAGTGCTTTTCATCTGGTAAAGGGAGAAGCCCAGAGGAATGTAATCACCTCATTATAGCATTAACTTCACAGAGGTTTTTTTCTCCCACTATAAATTTATTTGAACTTGTTTTGAAAATGCCATATATTCAACAAATACACCTAGGATACTAGAATTGACATAAAATAATATAGATCTCTTGAAATTAAATTTTACTCTTAATTGTAGTCTGGATAGTTCTGGATAGTTGGCTGGAGGGTAGCATAGCTACAGACACTTAGGCCTCAAAATGGGCCCATTGTGAAACCTCCCTTTAAGGCTGCTGACTCGTCCCACCAGTCAATTTTGCGTGCAAGCCGCAAATCTCTGGCGGATGAGGAGCTGCCAATGCTGAGCATACTAGGCCAGCACTCCCCTAGTATTAGATGCCTGGTGTTTACTAGAGCTGGACAGAGGCATATTACATGCTCTGCTGTTTCTAGTTCTTCATTGCACCCTCTACATAACGGGCTGTTCACCAGACCCATCGTGTATAGGTGTTTGTTTAGCCGGCAGTGACTGGTTAGGATGTTAGTCAATAATTTCAGATTAGTTCTAGATAAGTTAAGGTGGGCTGTGGCTGCAACTTTACAAGGTTGCCTAATTGCTACCTTTGATTGTTTACAGCCTGGCGTTTCTCGCCATCTTACCTTGTGTAGAGCATGTGTCCTATGCTCTATTATTTTTTTCAGAGTACCTGCAGAAAGTATTTCATCCTCTTGGGTTGTTAGAGGATGTGAGACTGTTAATTGTATGTTGTGAATGTAATTATTTTTGCAGTTGAGCACCTGTCTGAAGAAGCCTGAAAGTCTGCAGGTGTATGAATCATTTTTTGATGGCAGCCCAATCACTGAAGTGCTGCTACAGATTGACCCTGAACCATCACAGCCAGTGCCTACATTAACGAGTCTACAAGGATTAAGCATAATAGCTTCTCGTATAAAGATCTTTCATTGCATTAATAAAAGCATTAAGGCAATTTATGAGGTTAGTAATGGTAAAATCAGTATGTATAGTATTTACTAAAAAATAGTCAGGATCATAGTCATGATCATACATTAAAGAGTCTACAAGGACTAAGCATAAAAAAAAGACCTTTACTGGCATTTCCCTCACTGCCCCTCCACATCACAAACCTCAACAAAAATATACAAAAATAAAAATACAATATAAATAAAAGTACTACTCCGCCAAAAACTAAAAATTACCCCCATATATCGCCGCTCCCTTTGCCCTTGCCACTTTCCTCTCCCACGTCAGCCTCCTGAAGATTTTCACGCCTTCCCCATCCTCGCATAACCATTCATTCAGCTTTCTGCAGTCTCCCACCCACTCTGCTTTCACACCCTCACATTCTTCGCTAAGGTGCCACCACGTGTCGCTTCCCTTACTACACAGCGCACACGCGGTGTACCCTAAACCCATCCACACTTTCCTCCCTCTCTCGTCTGACCCACACCTCGCTCTTGCCATGCATACCTTGTCCTCCCTGCTCCACTCACCCCTGGCTAAGTAACTCGGGAGTCTCCCACTCACTTGCCACTCTACGTAGCCAGGGTTGTAAGAGCTCTAGACACTAAGCATAATATAATAGCTTCTTGTATTAAGATCTTTCATTGTATTAATAAAAGCATTAAGGGATTTTATGAGGTTAGTAATGGTAAAATCAGTATGTATAGTACTTACTAAAAGATAGTGATGATCATATGATCATACATAAATTTGTTCTATGATTGAAAATATAGAGACAAATATGATACTTAAATTCGAAACACTTTTATAAAAATACTATTGTTATAACTCTTCTTGTAATCAAGATAATCAAATCAAACTATCCACCCAAATAACTATTACTATTGTTATAAATCTTCTTGTAATCAAGATAATCAGATCAAACCATCTTATACCAACAGGATAATATAGTTCCACCATGGAAGTAGGAATTATAATACTGGTATTTAGTATTTATAAACTTGATTATAACTGAGTTAGATACAGGCTTCAAGTAGGGATTGTAATACCAAATACAGGGGTTCTCGACAAATTTAACATAGTAAATATCATAATCCTTTTTTGGATGTCATAAGGTACTTAAGGCACCTTACACGATCAATAAAACTGTCAATATTTTAGAATAATGACAGTATTCCTGTATGGTAACATGTTTAAAATGTTCATTCTAAAATATTGCCAGTATTACTTATTGTGTAAGGTATAGTAATGATGGAATGTAGAGAATACTAATGTTTATCTGGATAATTGATTACTTGATAAATATAAAAGGAGGAATAAAGTAAAATACTGACGGTACCAGGACTGACAGTATTATTGACCATGTAAGGTGCCTTTAAAACATTAATGCACCTTACACAATCAATATTACTGTCAATACTTTAGAATAATGACAGTATTACTGTACGATAATATGTTTAAAATATGGTTAATTATTTAATTTTAATGTTACGTTTAATATGTAACAACATTGAATGTAGAAGACATCATTGTCAACAACTGCAAAAGAAAACTCACTCACTTTACATACCATATTTGTTAAATGCCTATACCTTATGGTAGAAGGCATATGATTCAATAAAACATTTGTTTTAGGATGAGCTTGATCAAGTGGTTGTTGCTCTACCAGATTGTGTAGCTATAGGAAGAGCACCTGCATCCCGGCAATCTCTTGAGCAGCTCAAACTTTTAATACTGCTCTTGTTGGGATGTGCAGTTCAAGGTCCCACAAAGGAGATTTTCATCACACGCATTAAACAACTCACACTTGAAGCGCAGCATGATATTGTAGAATGTATTAAACAGGTAATATGGTTTTTTTTCTCCATATATACACAACATAATCATAATTATATAGAAAGTAAAATTAAAATTAATCGTATATCTACACACACAAAAATGATGAATGGTAATTTCTTACCTTGGTACTCTCCGTGAGGTTTGTGGTTTTGATTCCTCCTCAGGCTGTGGGTATTGAGGATTTGTGTTGGATATTTTCTGTGTTTGTGTCTAAGCTATTTGTTTTTTGTTTCTACTATTGCATTTTAATTTGGTTGTTCAGCAGTTTAAACAAATCGCATACTACTGTAGTGTAATTAATTTTGTGGTTCCTGCCAGATGGCGTTAAACTTTGTTTATAGAGAGAAAGTAGCATTACTTTGTATATAAACTACTTGATGTGAATTCATGTTTACAAACATCATGTGCATATCGACGGTGTAGCGCAAGAAGGTCCAATATGCTTTTTTAACAAAAACGACCTCGCTAGTGGTGAGTTTTTTCCGACAGAACAGAACCATAGCCCGCAGACTCTGGGCCTGGGGATTTGGCATTGTTGGGCAGCCCCAGGGGCTTCACTTTGATTGTTTGTCCAATTTACGGCAATCCTTTTGCAAGAATAAACCTGGGTACCATAATAACTTTAATTGGATGCTCTTCCAAACATTCGTGGAAGCTTGGGGGAATCAAATATGAGACCCAACCCCGCTTGCCTATAATTTGGGTGTTGATATACCATGGGGCATTCAAACACCTTCTCAAGTTAATACTCTGGAACCGCTGCAAGCTCAAGCAGTTTGTATTTGGTTAAGACTCTAGCCCAGACAGAAGCACCGTATGTAAGTTTTGGTCTCAGCACGGAGCTGAATATCCTTAACTTATTACACAAACTTACTATAATACTGTATCTCCCAATTAAGGGAGCCTGCCATCGGCTTGTCTGGTTTTGCCAGAATCACTTCTATATGAGTATTCCAACTTGGTTTATGTATCGGTTTATGATCATCTATCTAAGTTTTTGTCAAATAGTGGGATGTCATCTGGTCTCATGAGTGGAATAAATGGATGAGTGAAGTGTAATATATATGCAATTATAGCGATGTTATTTTTTGTAGGTGACTGATGATCAGTCTGTTGTTTTAACACAAGATTGGAGTGAGCAGTCCTCAGAACGATTGTACTCGCATCTACGAATGCTTGCTAGTGAGAGAGATGTATTGTTTCAACATTGGGTTACTGATTTGGGGCAGGATTTGCCTGTCAACTCCAATACCAGCACACAGGCTGTTGATGGATTTGAGTCTAATCATCTTGCTGTGGAGCTTGCGGATTGGAAGGCTAGGCTGAGGAAGCAACGGCAGGAACTGTAAGTATTTTGATGGACTCTGCATACTAGCAAATATTATTTTCAAAAAGTGATGCTTGATTATTGATATCAGATTGATGAAGGAGTTTTTGAAAAGATGTTTTTTGATAAATTCATAATCAAATATTTTGTATGGGCACCACATGATTCTTTGAAATAATATTAAATTAAAATTTAAGATATTTCTCTCTTTTTTTTAATTTGATTTGATTCGGTGCGACTCGGTTCGATTCGGTGCGACTCGGTTCGATTCGGTGGGACTCGGTTTGATTCGGTGCGACTCGGTTCGATTCGGTGCGACTCGGTTCGATTCGGTTCGATTCGGTGCGACTCGGTGCGGTTCCTTTCAACTCGGTTATTATTTCATTTCATTGTCATTTTCATCATATTCATCATCTTCATGATTCAATGAAATTCATTTATTAATTATAGGAATGTAATTCCTCAGAAAAATGGGAGGATGACTAGTTTAATTAGTCATGTTTTTAAGGAATTACATTCCTGCAACTACCATTTGTTGGTTGTAACACATGTAACACCTCTACTGCTAATTGCACATATTTCGAGCCTTGATGAAGTAGCTGTTTTAGCTACGAATATTAAATATTGGCAAAAAGAGGCGCTTTCGTTTAGCATGGTTTATCATTGCTAGTCGCCCCCGCGGCGTGCAGTATCGCTCAGGTCTTGCGGTCGTGCCCCGCCGGTTGTAAGGGCCGCGGTAGAATTATGCGCGTCGGAAGCGGCAAATAGAACAAGAAACAATGAGCCCGTACCAGCCCAGAGTGATAAACAAAAGGCACTATAGAAGTAAAATGTACTCGAACTAACTAGCGTTTTATTGCTACACCACCCTAATAAGCTAGGAACCTAGGTTTTTCTTTTGAATTGTAATTATAAATAAAATAAATATCTGGATCTGGATAGTTCTGGATAGTTGGCTGGAGGGTAGCATAGCTACAGACACTTAGGCCTCCAAATGGGCCCATTGTGAAACCTCCCTTTAATGCTGCTCACTCGTTCCACCTATCAATTTTGCGTGCGAGCTGCAAAACTCTGACGAGTGAGGAGCTAGAAATTGAAATCAATATCTACTCTCTCTCTCTCTCTCTCTCTCTCTCTCTCTATATATATATATATATATATATATATATATATATATATATAAATTATTAGAAACTTTTCGTAAAAACATTACCTTCCTTACACAGCAGAATTAAATTTCAGTGAGGAAAAAACTGAGTTGCTCACGGAATGCAAAGAGGAGCTCGAGCATGCAAACTCATTGGTATCAAAGCTTAAGAATGAAGTAAGTTGTACAACTAAAACCAACAAACAATATTACAACAAAACATTTTTATTCTAGAATACTGATTTACTAGCTGAAGCGAGGAAAGCTAAAGCCTATAGGGATGAAGTTGATGCGATGAGAGAACGCGCCGAGCGCGTTGAAAAACTGGAGGCTGAAGCGCAGCGATACCGGGAGCGACTGGCCGATACTGATTTCTACAGAGTGCGCGTGAATGAGTTGCGTGAAGACAATCGTGTTTTGCTGGAGACTAGGGAGATGCTCGAAGCACAACTGGCTCGAGCACGACAGCGAACCGACCATGTTTTGGAGCTCGAGGCTGAAATGTTGGCCTGCAAGCAGACGATTAATGATATTTCTTTGGTGAGTACAACTATCAACTGTAGCGTGCGTTACTACCCTGAACTGCTGTTTTGCAGTACTTTTGTACGGGAAATAACATACAATTAGATGCATAGTTAAATCATATTTTCCTAATAGTAGTTACTGATTTGTTACAATTCTGTAACTGGCAGGTCCTTATGCCGTGTGTTAGTGTATGGGTGCTAGGATTTGCGACTTCACATTAATTGTATTTTAGAACCCTTCTACTATATAGAAACTGTTGTTTTTTTTAATAGGAAAGAGATTCTGATCGTGAACGCATGCAAGAACTACTCGAAGAAAACATCCAACTACAACAAGTCGCAAAATCGGCCCTACAAGAGTCCAGCATCCTGCACAGCACCGCCATAGACTCAGATCAGGAGGAATCCAATTCCGGCGACAACAGTCTATCCGAGCAACTCACCAACAACGCTCAAGCCCGCGCGCTAAAGTTAGAACTTGAAAACAAAAAGCTGCTCTCCACAATCGATTCGCTTAAAGAGCACAACTTCCATGAGAGCTCCAAGAAAATCCTCGAGCTGGAAAAGGAGAAGAAAAAGCTCGAGTTGAAACAGGAGCAGTTGCTGGAGAATTTCGAACGTATGAAGCAACAGAATCGGGAGCTGGACGAACTGTTCAAGGACTCGATTCAGGAGAACCGGAAGCTGCAGTCGAGTCTGGACACTGTTAAGGTGATTTCGGATCGGCAGACGCAGGATCTGCAAAACGAGCGCGTTAAGATCGAGGAACTGGAGAAAAACATCGATGCGCTGACGAAGGAGAAGCAGCGCGTGCAAATCCTGTGCGATACCATCAAGAAACGGGCGGACGATGCTGACCGGTCACTCGTGCAAACCACCGAGCAGCTTCAGCACGTACAAGTGGTTGCTGATAGAAGTAAAGAGTATCAGAAATTGGGTAATGAGTTGCAGGATCGCATTTCGAGCTTGGAGAAGGAAAACGGAAGTATTCAGAGGGAAATTACTAAATTGCGTGAGACTATAGAGGTACGTGTTTTTTTTATATAACTATATGAAATTCTCATCGCCCGACTGGGGATGATTTTTATTTACAAAAATTATTTAATTCTCCAGACCCGGATCTTTATTTCTTTGCGCATTTCTTTAATCTCTGGCGAATAATTTTGGCTGATGTCCATCGAAATCTTTGGGCGTTTAAAATGCGGGTGACTATGCCAGACACTACATGCATGGTCTATATCCATGTTTTTATAATTAGGTTCATATTGGCTTTCAAAGCTGTCAGCAAGTGCTTCTGCTTCTGTGATAACTGGACCTCCGGGTCCATATTTATGCAGTCCTTGGGTTCAACCATAATACTATTACCTTTATAATTAATCTAGAAAATCGATTTCGAAAATGTCTAGGGTCCTGGAAAAGATTAATCCCGCCAAAATTCTATATAAATCAGACTAATAATTCTATTCAGATATATGTTTTTGATTTTAGGTAAAAGACCGCGATATCGACCAGCACATAGAAACATTGCAAAAACAAGAAAAGGAAATCATGCGATTGAACAAAGAATCCGAATCGATGACGGTGCAACTGGAAAAGCTTCACGAGTGCGACCAAAAATCCCAGGAATTGATATCACAAACAGCCGTATACACTGAAACAATAAGCACCCTACAGAACGACCTGATATCCGAAAAGGTCTACAACGAAAAGTACAAGTGTATCCTAGAACGACTAGGTCTTAGCTCGGATGCTTTAGACAACGACATCAATGTAATAATTGAAAAGATGTTCAACAACGTTGACGTCGCCAAATGTTTAACCACATTCGTTAAAGAGAAGTTGAGTGATGAGGATAAGGTATGCAGTAGCTGTCAAAATAATGTAAACAGCGCCTCCGTGGCAGCTCCCACGGAAGAGGTGTTATCAAACATAATAACCGAATGGACACAGAAATGCGAAAAACTAATAACCGACTTGCACAACCAGCAACAAGCCAGTGAAACCCTACAAAATGATAACGCCAAAATGCAAGTGAACATATCCACCTTAACCTCTCAAATCAACTCCTTGCAAACGCAACAAACAGCCCTACAACTAGCCAACAGTCAGCTAGTAGCCGAAAAGGAAGAGCTAGTAAAACAAAACGAAGTACAGAGCAATCAACATGCAACATTACTTTCAGATCAAGTCACCATGAGAACACTAAACGAACAACTGAATTCCGAGTATGAGGAGCTCAAATTGGAACAGGAGGTGCTCAAAAAGGGCAATCGGGATACGCGTGTTGAAATACGCACGCTCAAGGATGCGAATGTCACGCTGGAGCGCAAAATCAGTGTTATCGAGCAGGAGAAGGACGCGCTGAAAAATGAGTCCAAGAGTTTGGGTAACCTTCGAATGGAGCATTCAAAGTTAAAAGATGATTTCCGCAACTTATTCACCGCGAACGATCGTTTGAAAACTGAGTATCGCGGCTTGCAGGATGACAACAAGAAGCTACGCACGGAGTCGAGTATATTGCGTTTGGGGAATACTGAGATGCAAGGGGAACTGAATACGAGGTCGGATATTGTTAGTGGGTTGCAGCTGGAGAACGCGAAGTTGCAGCAGCGGTGTGATATTTTGTATGAGATGAATCAATCGTTGGATTCGGATAGGCGCGCGTTGATGGATCATGTGTCGAAACTGTTGTCGCAATACCATTCGCTTTTAATGCATTCGTTGGAGGATAAACAGCATTATCACTTGGAGGAGAAGTTGTTTACGGACAAGTTGAATAATTTGTGTCGCCAGAAGGAGAAGCTGGAGGAGAAAATTATGGAGCATTATAGGAAGTTGGATAATGCGTCTGCTAAGAAGAGGGGGTTTGGTGCTACTTTGGTTAGGAGGGTGCGCAAGGCTGGCACGGATGTTATGAATAAAATTCCTAGGAATCGCACGTCATGGCATGAGGATACGCAGAGGTTAACGCAGAGTCAGTTCACGCTGGGGGGAGGCTCGGGTGAGTCGGCGGGTAATGATTCGGATAATAGTGCGGAGGAGGTGACTAGTTCAACGCCGCGAAGTGAGCCCTTTAAGAGGTCAGCGGGGAGTTTGCATGGGCAGAAACCGAGGGATGAGGTTGCACTGAGGAGGTCGCATCGGGATTTGACTGCGCATAGAAATAGTATTGCAGGTGAATATTTATTTTATACGGAGTAGTCGCTGTTATTACGCCTCTTATAATAATCTCGAATTCGAATGATGCATTTTTTTGTCTGGGGGTCCTATCTGTAAGTTCAGACTTGGCTGTTACCCATGGCAACCAAAAAATATGTCTAAAATATAAGTCTTCTAAGGCCCAATTCATACATAAGCGGCGTTGGGCGACGCGCGGTGTAGACGAGGTGCAGGCGCGACGTCGCACAGGCGATTGTGATGTCCATATACAGTGAAGGGGTGGACATTGCACCTTATGTTTACATAGAGGCGGCGTGGAAGAGTTTCACCTGTTCGCTTACCGTGTCTTAGGCGAAGACGCGGTGCCGGCGCGGCGAGAGGCACAAGGCAAATGCCCGCGCCTCGTCACCTAAGTGGGCATTGCACCACATGTTTATATAGAGTGGGCTTGAAGCGTCGTGCCTCTCGCAGCGTCGGCACCGCGTCTTCGCCTAAGACACGGTAGGCGAAAGGCATAACTCTTCCACGCCGCCTCTATGTAAACATAAGGTGCAATGTCCACCTCTTCACTGCATATGGACATCACAATCGCCTGTGCGGCCTAAGGCCCAATTCACTCATAAGCGGCGTAGGGCGCAGGTGAGGCGCAGGCGCGACGTTGCACAGGCGATTGTGATGTTCATATGCAGTGAAGGGGTGGACATTGCACCTTATGTTTACGTAGAGGCGGCGTGGAAGAGTTATGCATTTCGCCTCTTCGCCTGCCTTGTCTTAGGCGAAGAGGCAAAGACGCGGTACCGGCGCTGCGAGAGGCACGACACTTCAAGCCCCCTCTATATAAACATGTGGTCAATGCCCACTTAGGTGACGAGGGGCGGACATTTGCCTCGTGTTTCTCGCCGCGTCATCGCCTAAGATACGATAGGCGAAAGTCATAACTCTTCCACGCCGCCTCTACGTAAACATAAGGTGCAATGTTCACCCCTTCACTGCATATGAACATCACAATCGCCTGTGCAACGTCGCGTCTGCGCCTCGCCTGCGCCCGACGCCGCTTATGTGTGAATTGGGCGAGAAGCAGGCGCGACATCATACAGGCGATTGCACCTTATGTTTACAGAGGCGGGTGGAAGAGTTTCGCCTATCGTATCTTAGGCGGTGCCGGCGCGGCGAGAAGCACGGAGCAAATGCCTGCGCCTCGTCACCTAAGTGGGCATTGCACCACGTGTTTATATAGAGGGGGCATGAATGCGTCGTGCCTCTCGCCGCGCCTTCACCTCCTCGCCTCAGACACGGTGCCTGCGAGGTGAGAGGCATAACTCTTCCACGCCGCTTCTATGTAAACATAAGAATCAATGTCCGCCCACCCCTTCACTGCATATGGACATCACAATCGCCTATAGAAAAATCTCTCTACAAGAGGAAGTGACTATTTTATAGTTTGTTTATTAAAAATATTGTTTGTATTATAGGCGATCAAGTGTATCAACGTGACAGTCCGGCAGCATCTTTAAGTTTAGGTTCTGTAGGTACCCGTAGAACAGTTTATCTTTCAGAGGACGACCCTCCACAGCCTCCGGCGGCAGTACCTCAAGCCGCCCCGCCCCTTCTTGTCTACAATCGTATTTCCACGACGTACGGCGAGGTGCAACGAACACCGCCGGTGGCGGCGCCGCCCGCCACCACAGCCCCCGAAGAGCCTACCAACGTTGATCGCAGCAAAAAGGCGGAAAATACCAAAGAAAACGCAATATGGTACGAGTATGGTTGTGTGTAAGCTAACTTATATATTTTGTGATACTGGATTATTTTTTTTCTATATGTACATTCTGATCTCCAAATTACTTACTTACCCAACACAACACCCTGAGTTAACCATTTATGCATTTAGCAACCAGTTAACTGTATTGCCTTAGATTGCCTTTACGCGTAAATTATAGACTTATTTATATATTTTATATCTTGCCTAATGTTAGGGACAAAAAAGTATTTCCACGAGTAATTATTTATATTTTATATATGTAATTGTTAAGCGACCTTGAGAATCAAAATTCCTAACGTAGATTTTACTAATGCATGATGGATTAAACAAGCAATTGTCATAAACTAAACCAAAAAAATAATAAAATGTATGTGGTTGGTCCACGCAATATAAACTTAGTTGAACGCACATTTATTAAATAGTAAAGACAATAGTGATGATCTTCCATTATATGTTGCTAATGTATTTACCATACTTTTCACTGAATAAAAACAGGTTTTAACAAGATATTGTACTGCAACATACCCAAGGAGCTTTTATGTATTGGATGAAACAACAGTGCTGGTTGGAGGTGATGGACAAGCTAGATAAAATATAATCTAGTTGTGATACTGTTAAGAGCATTTGTTATAATTGTGTTTATTTGTCCCTTGTAGTCAATGGCCTCTTGTACATGTATATATATCTTGTATCTATGTGTAGTTGTGATACTGTTAAGAGTATCTTTAATGTTGGTAGAATGTGGAGATTTGTATGATCTATAAGGGACAAGAAGAAGATATATTTATTGTAACATATGTATGTTACAATAAATATATCTTCTTCTTGTCCCTTATAGATCATATAAATCTCCACATTCTACCAACATTAAAGTACTCTTAACAGTATCACAACTACACATAGATACAAGATATATATACATGTACAAGAGGCCATTGACTACAAGGAACAAATAAACACAATTATAACAAATGCATGACAACCAATTAAATTAAATAAATGCTGTTGCTATTTACAAGAAGTAAGGGTAAGTAAATGCACCCAGAAGGAATTGACTTTGACATGAAGTAGATACCTTAAGAAATCTTTCATTTATAGGAAGAAGTAACGCCGATATTGGAAGTAGTATGTTGAGGTATATCCAAAGATCTGTGATGAATAATGTTGGGCAACACAATTTTTGTCTTTCTGTCGGAAAAGTAAGAACTAATTTAACGGAGAACCAGCAATGTTTGTGGAGCTTTTTGCCTATGGCCCATGCATGTTCAATGGGTGAAAAAGGTGAAAGGTGCGCCGTTCTCCCTCGTGCGCCGTCATATACAATCCAAGGTTCTCTTGATCCATCGCTGAAAACAACTCTAATTCTAGATTTTATCCAAGAAGTGAGGACTGTTGCCTTAGCGGCGCCAGTGATTCAACGATGGCGTCTGCGGCTAAATAAAAATAATTAAATACTTTACATTTTTGTTTGTTTCCAAATGCAAAGTGTTTCTTGGCCCTAACATTTGTGTCAACTGATTCGGTCTTATGTATAGCTAAACGTTAAACCAATTTTGGTTGAATTTTTTAATTCCTTTTTGGTGTTCAATGCCAGTTTCCAAGCCATTGAGTGTCAAATCATCCCGTTTGTGTAACATAAGTTACAACAAAATATGAAACATGTTTTAAACGGACGCGTGAACACTTGTTCAAAAGTTGACGGTTATTACCATATGGATGTGCATTGCTAATTGATGTAGTGCCACCAGATGGCGCTTAACTTTCCTCCTAGGGGGTTCGTTGTATAATTTTTGTATATAATCACTCGATATTGTGTGAATTCATCCTCACTAGCTGAGCTACACTGATGAGATCTAATAAGATCGAAATCTAGATATGTAGATTGCTAAGAGGTGAATTCACACACATATATATATATATATATATATATATATATATATATATATATATATATATAAGAGCGAAGCTCTCATTAATGCAGTTGGCAATGGTATGGGTGTGCATTGCTAATTGATGTGGTGCCGCCAGATGGCGTTTAACTTTCCTCCTAGGGGGTTAGTTGTATAATTTTTGACATTATTTAGGTTTTTTATGTGCCAATTTTGTAGTGTACAAATTATTATTTGTGTATGAACGATATTTTTATTTCATACAAATCTCCGAAAACAAGTGTGAAGAACATACTGGTGCATGTCATCCCGGCACTTCGCGATAACAACACCCGGTACTGTTATAATAAACAAATCAACATGTGCCATGCAATTCATTTGTTAAAAGTCGTTATTTGTAGCAATTGTTACTTGCACAGAGCACACGATTAAATAGACAGATTACCAACAGAATGAATCACGCAGCCAATCGGATGCACCGCACGGCATTATGAGCGCGGAAAATTTAAACTATGATAATAATAACAAACATGTTTTAATGCATTTATTTGATTATATAATACAAATTATGATACAGTTCAAATATTTATTACACCAGTCGAGTTATCATAAATTAAACAAAGTATTCAATTGAAAAAATATATATATAAGTAACGTAATGGGAACTTCACCATAAATTTAATTGTTTTAAAATCTTGTATATTGCATTATAAATACATTATTGATATTCATTGTGAATTTTATAGAGTTATATTGAGTATAAATGATATTTTAAACATTAAAAAATTATACATTGTGGATTAAAAAAATCGCCACACATTCAATTTAATTCGTATCTGTTTGAAATCTTTTATATAGCATTATACATGTCTTGTTGGCATTATGTGTGAATTTGATTGAGTTATGTCGATTATAACTCGAGTTGTCACATTTAATCATCAAAAAAATAATAAATTGACGACTAAAAAAATAGCCAATCTATTTATTTTGAATCTTATCGGTTTAAAATACTTTATATTGCTTTATATATATATATATATATATATATATATATATATATATATATCTTGTTGGCATTATGTTTAAATTTGATCGAGTTATATCGATTATAACTCGAGTTGGGACATTTAAAACGTCGAAAAAATAATAAATTGAGGTCAAAAATCATTGCCACAAATTTATTTTGAGTCCTATCAGTTTGAAATATTTCATATAGCTTTATATATGTCCTATTGACATTATGTGGGAATTTGATCGAATAATATTAATTGTAACTCGAGTTGTGATACTTTAAACATTGTATTTTCTTGAAAAACATATATATTGGAGGACTAAAATATCCGTAATTAATTTAATTTAATTTGTATCGGTTTAAAATGTTATATATTGCATTATAAGTGTAGTGTTAACATTATGTGTAAATTTGATCGAGTTATGTCGATTATAACTCGAGTTGTGCCATTTTAAACATATAATTCCATTGAAAAAATAAATGTTGGAGGACTAAAAAATTCGTAAAAAAATTAATTTGATTCTTATCAGTTTGTAATCATTTATATTGTATTATAAATGTATTATTGACATTATGTGTGAATTTGATATAATTAAATTGATTGTAACTCGAGTTATGACACTTTAAACATCAAATTTTTTGGCAAAAGTTAATAAATTGAGGATTTAAAAATTCACCAACAAATCAATTTTATTTCTATCAGTTTGAAATTTTCTATATTACATTCTAGTCATATTATTGATATCTCATGTGAATTTCATAGAGTTATTTTGAGTATAATTCAAGTTGCTACATTTTAAACACTGTAAACAACTTTTCAAAAAGTTGCTCTTAATAGTGTCAGGTAAAGTGACATTTGTAGTTAAATTTTGACACAATGTTATAAAGATAATTCATTCACAATTAAATATCATGAGCATATGCAAAGTTTCATAAAATTTAATCAACTTTTAGAAAATAGTTGTTCAGTCGAACAAATATTTCAGGTAAAGTGATATTTTTAGTGATCCTACAATAAAATTTTATTAAAATAATTGATTTAAAATTGAAAATGATGGGCTTATACAAAGTTTCATCAAAATTGGTAATTTTTGATTAAAAAAAATGTTTGTTTTTTAAATAGTGTCAGGTAAAGTGCAATTTTTAGTACACATTTGAAAAAATGTTATAAAGATAATTTGTTCATAATTATAAATAATGAGCATATACAAAGTTTCATCAAATTTAATCATTTTTTTAGAAAATAGTTATTCATGATGAACTAACACTTTAGGTAAAGTGAGATTTCTAGTGATCCTATAACAAAATTTTATTAAAATAATTGATTTAAAATTAAAAATTATGGGCTTATGCAAAGTTTGATCAAAATTGGTCATATTTGTGAAAAAAAAGTTTTCCTTTTTAATAGTGTCAGGTAAAGTGTCATTTTTAGTCAAAAAGTAAAAAAATGGTATAAAGATAATGAATTCACAATTAAAAATCATGAGCATATGCAAAGTTACATCAAATTTAATATAATTTTTAGAAAATAGTTATTCATGATGATCAAATACTTCAGGTAAAGTGAGATTTCTAGTGATTATATAACAAAATTTTATTAAAATAATTTATTTAAAATTGAAAATTATGGGCTTATGGGAAGTTTCATAAAAACTGGTAATTTTTGAGAAAAAATGTTTTTTTCAAATAGTGTCAGGTAAAGTGCTATTTTTAGTACAAATTTGAAAAAATGTT
Organism: Lordithon lunulatus; assembly: GCA_963942505.1. Lineage (NCBI taxonomy): Eukaryota > Metazoa > Arthropoda > Insecta > Coleoptera > Staphylinidae > Lordithon > Lordithon lunulatus. The sequence goes on from OZ012669.1 coordinate 7,934,494, forward strand.
ATAAAGATAATTTATTCATAGTTATAAATAATGAACATATACAAGGTTTCATCAAATTTAATCAACTTTTTGAAAATAGTTGTTCATGTTACAACAAATATTTCAGGTAAAGTTAGATTTCTAGTGATTCTATAATAAAATTTTATTAAATTAATTGATTTGAAATTAAAAATTATGAGCTTATGCAAAGTTTGATCAAAATAGGTAATATTTGACAAAAAAAGTTTTTTTTAGTGTCAGGTAAAGTGTCATTTGTAGTCTAAATTTAAAAAAATAATGTTATAAAGATAATTAATTCATAATTAAAAATTAGGACTATATGTAAAGTTTCATCAAATTTTATATTTATTTTTAACTTTTCAGCTTACAATAAAAAACCACATGGATCATCTCTTCACCTCCAAGCCTAACTTCCACCAGCAATTACACCTTGCTGAAGTTTATTTATAAGAGTGTTTGCTTATGGATTCAATTGCATACGATTAGTATAAGTAGATTTTATCAATTTCCAATCCATTATAACACTGATATATATATATATCATGTTACTTGAAGCAATCATGAAATATTTTATGGATCACCAAAAACAGTCTTTATAACACATAATCTGCAACAAACATTGGATAATCTTAAAGCCCCATTTGCCAAAGAACTTTCAATCAAATATTTCACCTTAAAAAACAGTTACAACAGCAATATCTGACTTGATACCCAGCACTCTTGAGATTTTTCTGTAGATATCACCAAAATCTGTATTTGTAACATACAATCTTGCAATATTTTTCAATAATCTTAAAGCCTACATGCATTAAAACAACATTTGACATCACAATCCACATTAAATGCACCCAAAACAGCTTGAATTGTGATATTCCATCTGGCTCACTCGTAAAATTAGTAGTTATCACCAAAAACTATCTTTACAATATACAATCTTCCAATATTTTTCAATAATATTAAAGCTTACATCTAGTATTACAACTTTCCATCACACAGTCTACCTTTAGTGCACTCAAAACAGCCCCATAAGTGATTTACCACTTGAGTCCACTTGGTCTGTTCGCCCAGGGTGGAACATACCAGTTGTTTGAAACAAACTTGTACCTTGTACATACAAAATGTATATTGGTAACTAACATAGCTATCTTATCACAAAAGTATTGACCCTATTATATACATACCTAAAATACATCTAATGTACTTAAAATTGATGCTATAAAGAGTTTGGTACTAGAAACCATTTTAAATGTATTTTCCTTCTGTAAAATTAATGTATTTTGATGATTAGTTAATGTTCTGATGAACACGGGGTTAGAAATGTAAATAAGATAAGATAAGAAAGTGGTTTTAGCTATGGTGACACTATTATATAATTTCCATAATAAAACATAATAATCAAATAGGCTTTACAAATCTGTCTAAACAAAAAATAAAAGTGACAACTCATATTGATATCTGAAATATCAAATATCATCATTTTATAGTGTGCGATAAATATATAACTCGTAGCATTAATTTTATATCATCGCGAGTCGTTATCAAGGTCGGTCTGCTGCGCTTGGAGTAAAGTGCACACGTGACCGCGCGCAAATATAGATCGGGAGGTATTGCATGCAGCCGGTGTTCTCAGTGTTATTTAGTGTTGTACATGCTGCTTGTAAGATGGCTGTTAAGACACCGACAATAAAATTCAATAATGGAATTGAGTTTCCTATGTTTGGACTCGGAACATGGAAAGTAAGTATTTGTTGTATATCCTTCTAACTAAAATATAAGGATATTAATATCAAGACAATAGTGTTTTGTAACAAAAAATCTAGAGATTAGGATTTATTTCGCCGGTTCCCAGGCGAATCAAGCTGATAACTGTTTGTATTTGTATGTACTTTGTTTTTTGATATTATTAGTTGTATTAACTTTGTTTTTTCTAATTGCATTTTTTTTTGTATTGATATACTAATTTTATATTATATAACAAAATATATCAGTATATTTTTCACCGCCGGTGTGATCCAGGAGCATGTGTGACATGAAATTGCTACTGGAAATAATTGAACCGCCTCGACGCATCAAATCGGCTCTTGCTAGAACGGACAGCGCCCCGAAATTTAATATTTGTTAATATATATATATATATATATATATATATATATATATAATTTCTCAAAAACTTCACTCTCCGGAACCCACGTCTTCGGCTATCGCGGCCGTCGCGCTACCAACCGCCTCACGGAGGGTGGTAGTGGATAGCGCATTTTTTTTACATAATAAAGCATACATTAATAAATAAAATTAATTGAATCATTGAAAGTAATGGATAACAATGTAGTGCATAATTCAAGCCGTTTGAAATAGTGAACGGGAATAGTTTGGTTGGTAGGGACCACCCGCCCACCCCACCTACGCTCGCATAGTTTTTTCAATGGATACAAACGTCTTATATTGTTTTAACCATTACAGGAAGAGGGTTATCCTATGGAAAAAAGTATGCGAGCATAAGTGCGGTGGGCGGGTGGACCCTACCAACCAAACTATACCCGTTCACTATTTCAAACGGCTTGAACTATGCACTACAGTGTTATCCATTACTTTCTATGATTCAATTAATTTTATTTATTAATTTATGCTTTATTATGTAAAAAACTGCGAGAAACAATGTAGTGCATAGTTCAAGCCGTTTGAAATAGTGAACGGGTATAGTTTGGTTGGTAGGGGCCACCCGCCCACCCCACCTATGCTCGCATACCTTTTTCCATAGGATAACCCTCTTCCTGTAATGGTTAAAACAATTTAAGACGTTTGTATCCATTGAAAAAACTATGCGAGCGTAGGTGGGGTGGGTGGGTGGTCCCTACGAAACAAACTATACCCGTTCACTATTTCAAACGGCTTGAACTATGCACTACATTGTTTCTCGCATTTTTTACGAATTAAGCATAAATTAATAAATAAAATTAATTGAATCATAGAAAGTAATGGATAACACTGTAGTGCATAGTTCAAGCCGTTTGAAATAGTGAACGGGTATAGTTTGGTTGGTAGGGGCCACCCGCCCACCCCACCTATGCTCGCATACTTTTTTTCATAGGATAACCCTCTTCCTGTAATGGTTAAAACAATATAAGACGTTTGTATCCATTGAAAAAACTATGCGAGCGAAGGTGGGGTGGGCGGGGGGCCCCTACCAACCAAACTATACCCGTTCACTATTTCAAACGGCTTGAACTATGCACTACAGTGTTATCCATTACTTTCTATGATTCAATTAATTTTATTTATTAATTTATGCTTAATTCGTAAAAAATGCGAGAAATAATGTAGTGCATAGTTCAAGCCGTTTGAAATAGTGAACGGGTATAGTTTGGTTGGTAGGGGCCACCCGCCCACCCCACCTATGCTCGCATAATTTTTTCCATAGGATAACCCTCTTCCTGTAATGGTTAAAACAATATAAGACGTTTGTATCCATTGAAAAAACTATGCGAGCGTAGGTGGGGTGGATGGGTGGTCCCTACCAAACAAACTATACCCGTTCACTATTTCAAACGGCTTGAACTATGGACTACAGTGTTATCCATTACTTTCTATGATTCAATTAATTTTATTTATTAATTTATGCTTAATTCGTAAAAAATGCGAGAAACAATGTAGTGCATAGTTCAAGCCGTTTGAAATAGTGAACGGGTATAGTTTGGTTGGTAGGGGCCACCCGCCCACCCCACCTATGCTCGCATACTTTTTTCCATAGGATAACCCTCTTCCTGTAATGGTTAAAATAATATAAGGCGTTTGTATCCATTGACACAACTATGCGAGCGTAGGTGGGGTGGGTGGGCGGCCCCTACCAAACAAACTATACCCGTCCACTATTTCAAACGGCTTGAACTATGCACTACAGTGTTATCCATTACTTTCTATGATTCAATTAATTTTATTTATTAATTTATGCTTAATTCGTAAAAAATGCGAGAAACAATGTAGTGCATAGTTCAAGCCGTTTGAAATAGTGAACGGGTATAGTTTGGTTGGTAGGGGCCACCCGCCCACCCCACCTATGCTCGCATACTTTTTTCCATAGGATAACCCTCTTCCTGTAATGGTTAAAATAATATAAGGCGTTTGTATCCATTGACACAACTATGCGAGCGTAGGTGGGGTGGGTGGGCGGCCCCTACCAAACAAACTATACCCGTCCACTATTTCAAACGGCTTGAACTATGCACTACAGTGTTATCCATTACTTTCTATGATTCAATTAATTTTATTTATTAATTTATGCTTAATTCGTAAAAAATGCGAGAAACAATGTAGTGCATAGTTCAAGCCGTTTGAAATAGTGAACGGGTATAGTTTGGTTGGTAGGGGCCACCCGCCCACCCCACCTATGCTCGCATACTTTTTTCCATAGGATAACCCTCTTCCTGTAATGGTTAAAACAATATAAGACGTTTGTATCCATTGAAAAAACTATGCGAGCGAAGGTGGGGTGGGCGGGGGGCCCCTACCAACCAAACTATACCCGTTCACTATTTCAAACGGCTTGAACTATGCACTACAGTGTTATCCATTACTTCCTATGATTCAATTAATTTTATTTATTAATTTATGCTTTATTATGTAAAAAACTGCGAGAAACAATGTAGTGCATAGTTCAAGCCGTTTGAAATAGTGAACAATTATTCACCCAAATTGACGCTTGAACTGTGTTGAGAATCCAATGGGATTTTTGGATTTCGCTCATACAGCCGTGTCGATGTGTGAATAATTAGAAGGTGAAATGTTCAATCTAATTTATAGTGAAGTACTTAACCATTCAACAATTGAAAATGTTTTTAAGTATACACGAGTTACTTTTATGAGTTCAAACACATACAAATTCACCACATTTTCGTTTTGATTATGATAATCGAAATATCATACTTTGTTGAGTCTTGCCGGTATTGTTAGCGATATGTGGAAAACAACATATTAGTGTTTTGAGTGTATATAACAAAACATGTAGTATATTAGTATTATATATACATTATTAAGAACCTTGTTATTATAAAATAATTCTACTTTAAAATAGATGATTTCTAGTTGTATAACTATTCTATCAACAAAGAGAACAGCTAGAGAGCAGTTATGGAAGTGTTGACGCCCGGTTTCTTAAACGAATCTTAACTATTTTAAGACCATCTTAATAATAAGACGGTCTTGAAAGTGTTGCATCAAACAAAAATCAGATGTTACAACGATAAAACGGTCTTAAATTGTAAGGTCTTAAGATTCCGATTCTAACATAGTGTCAATTGAAACATTGTGTTTACATATATTCCTAAAAATGGTTAAAAAATTAAGACATGGTTATAAATAAGACCTACACCTAAGCCTACACCGAAAGGTAAAAGGCAATTGATAATATATATATATATATATATATATATATATATATATTCCCCACCCGAATCTATCGTGCTACCCAATATACAAGCCTGATGCAATGATATTTAAATTTACCGCCAAATATCACAGTTTGATGACGTCGGATTGGTCGGCAGATCGTCAAATGCTTTCCTTTTCGACGGAGCGACCAATCCGGTGAATGGAAACATTTGTGATGCAATGTCGTCTGGTATACAGTCCTTTGTTTGCCCACCATTGTCGATACATTTACCACCACTCTTCATGTTTCTCCGTGATTGGCTGATCGCAGTCGATCCCTTCTTAATTATGACTGTGGCAACCAACCAAGAGTGGCTCGTACATTTTTTAACGCCCGGTTTCTCCAACGAATCTTAAAGCTCGTCTTATATATAACCACGTCTTACATTTTTATTCTGTTGCACCAAACATATGTAGATCTTATTTAGTCTTACAATGTAAGACCTTCTTATCGTTTTAAGATCCGTTTTTTAAAGGATAAATAAAACGATTTTTTACTTTGCTTTTTTATCACACTTCAGTTACACTTTGCAACTAGTTTCGGTTACGCTCTAGCCATTTTTGAGCTCCTCCGATGACGAGGAGGAGCTCGATCATTCATGGAGCCAGGAAATCGGTGCCATGAATGACTTCGTAGTTAATTGGATCTATCATTTCCATCGGTAATGTTTGTAGTAACTCCGCACAGTTGCTGGACTATTTTTGTAGATTGAAACATCCGCGTTTAAGAATTGCCATGAACTGCTATTTTTTCTGTTGAGCCTCCTTAAAGGATTTTGCTTCTGACAGGACATCGTCGACATACGTGTCTTCCATGAGTATTCGTGATGCCTTATTGATGTTTTTCATCGTCTGCAAGACGCCTAATAGTTTTCATTGAACATGGCGGTGAACAAACATGTTAAACATGTTAAACATGTTTCAACACCTGTTGAAAACAAATATGCAAATATTCTGCATACGAAATTGTATCAAATAGAGACTAATATGTTTGATTTGTATTATTCAAGTCTCTGTCTGGCGAAGTAACACAAGCTGTGAAAGATGCCATCGATGCTGGCTATCGCCACTTCGACTGTGCCCACGTATACCAAAACGAGAAGGAAGTCGGTGCAGGAATCGCTGCAAAAATCAGCGAAGGTGTTGTTAAAAGAGAAGACCTTTTTATAACGAGCAAACTATGGAACACCTACCATCGTCCTGGAGCTGTTGAGCCTGCTCTCAGAGTAACTTTGGCTAATTTGGGATTGGAGTACTTGGACTTGTATTTGATTCATTGGCCATTCGGATTTAAGGTATAAAGGCACCTTACACGATCAATATTACTGTCAATATTTTAGAATAATGACAGTATTACTTTACAATAATATCTTTAAAATGTTCATTATTCTAAAATATTGCCATTATTACTGATCATGTAATGTATATTAATGATATAATGAAGAGAGTACTGATCTTTATCCGGAATATTGATTACTTGATAAATATAAAAGGGTGATTGAAGCAAATATTGACAGTACTAGGATTGACAGTATTATTGACCGTGTAAGGTGCCTCATACAGTAAGAAAAAAAAAGACCTTTATTGGCATTTCCCTCACTGCCCCTCCACATCACAAACCTCAATAAAAATATACAAAAATAAATATAAAAAAAAAATATAAATAAAAGTACTGCTCCGCCAAAAATTACTAATTACCCCCATCTATCGCCGCTCCCTTTGCCCTTGCCACTTTCCTCTCCCGTCAGCCTCCTGCACATTTTCACGCCTTCCCCATCCTCGCATTACCATTCATTCAGGTGGTGTACCCTAAACCCATCCACACTTTCCTCCCTCTCTCGTCTGACCCACACCTCGCTCTTGCCATGCATACCTTGTCCTCCCTGCTCCACTCACCCCTGGCTAAGTAACTCGGGAGTCTCCCACTCACTTGCCACTCTACGTAGCCAGGTTTGTAAGAGCTCTCATTCATTCTAGTCTGCCGTTCTTGCCACTCAATATCTCTCAATCTCTCTGTTACCTCAGTTCCTAGGCTTCCCATTTCTCTCAGCTTCTCCTCTACCCACACCTCAGACATACCCACTCCTTCATACATCCTTCCTCTATCCTTTCTCCAACCACTCTCCGTCCTACTCTTACACCTCATCCATACCTCCCGCACCAGTCTTTCCTCACCCAATTCCTGCAATCTTTCTTTAAACTTCACAACCCTTACACACGACTCCCACCACATACTCATACGATTCGTCTCCTGCAACAGCACTGCTCTCGGTGTCGACCTTTCGAGACCCAGCAGACTCTTCAGGAGCACACCTTGCTCTCTCTCTATCACATCCCACTCACGCAATCCCCACACTTCCACTCCATACAACAGAATAGGTTTTACACACGCATCCCAGATCTTGCACGCCATTACGAGGTTACCGCCCCACAAACTCTCCCATTTCCTTCTCGCTATTCCCCAAGCCATTCTCGCTTTCGCTTGCATACTTTCCACATGCACCCTAAATCCTCCTCCACTGTCAAACCAGAAACCCAAATATTTAAAGACATTCACTCTCTCAATCATCCTTCCCTTCCATTTCAACTCTTCCACTCTACCCCTTCTACCCCTATTCCTAAACATCATCCATTTAGTCTTCTCCATATTCACTACTAGCCCTCTCCTATCCATGTACCTTCCCATTCTTTCCAACATCTCTTGCATCTCTTCCACTCTCTTGGCTACTAATACTATGTCATCCGCATATGCCAGCATCCACACCTTGGTTCTCCCCACCACGACCCCTCCAGCCTGTCCTCTCCTCAGCACCGCCTCCAACTCGCTTGTGTATAGATTGAACAGGATTGGGCTTAGCGGGCACCCTTGCCTTACACCCACATTCACCCTAAACTTCTCAGACACTTCTCCATTCACTCTCGATTTTGCCCACGTCTCTTTATATATACTTCTCACCCACTCCACTTCTTCCACTTCCATACCCAATCTATCCATACATTCCACCGGTTTCCCCCTAGGAACTGAGTCATACGCCGCCTTCAAATCCATAAACACCGCATACACTCTCCCTTTGCACTCCAACGCTTCCTCCACCATTCTCGCAAGCGTGAAAATCTGCTCCCTCGTCCCTCTTCCCTTTCTGAAACCCCCCTGGCATTCCGGCAGCAGCCCTTTTCTATCCACTTCCTTCCCTAGTCTATTTTTCACAATTGTCATCATCGCTTTGTATCCCGCATTCATAACGGTAATACCCCTATAATTATTTACGACCGATGCCGCTCCCCCTTTGTGTACCGGGACCACCACCCCCACACGCCACTCCTCCGGCAGTTCTTCCTCACCACTCCAGACTCTATTCAAAACCTCCAGTAACTTATCTTTTCCTTCCTCTGTTAATCTTTTGAAGGCCTCTGCCTTCAGCCCATCTTCCCCCGCCGCCTTTCCCAGTTTCAGCTGCCCTATGGCCACGTCGACCTCTTCCCGCGAAAACGCCTCCCTTCCTACCACCGGTCTCGGACTCCCTAAATCCACCTCTGACCCCGCCATCTCTCTACAGCTCTTCTTCCACTCTGCCAGCTCTATGCTAACGTTGCCCTTTTTTACGCTTCCCCTCAGGAGTTCCCACAACCCTTTCTCTGTCACACACTCCCTCAACCTCGTTTCTACCTTCTGCAACTCCTCTATCTTCTTCCTCTCCCTCTTCGCCTGATTGGCCCTTTCCACTTCACCTCTCCCATTTCTCCACTTCGCCATTGCTCTTCGCCAGCTCGACTTCTTCACCCTACATTCCTCGTCAAACCAACTCTCCCTCTGCCCCCCACTCTTCTTCTTCTCCAATGCAGCCACCATCACTCTCTCCAACTGGAGCATCGAATGCACATCCTCCCACTTGATGCGTTTTAGTTTTTTCTCATATACAGTAAGACTTATTGTCTGTAATTTAGGTTGACATAAAATTATTGTAGCTGAATAATTGCTCAACTTTTTCGGTCCCTCCTACTTATGCCAAGCATGCATCGCTCCATTGTCTTTGGCAGACCCTTAACTTTTCACCAGATCTGTGTATATATTTTGTAGGAAGGCGAGAACATATTTCCACTTAAAGAGGACAACAAACTCGATTTTGCCGATGATGATTACGTAAGTACTTGGCAAGCCATGGAGGAAGTCTATAAGAAAGGCCTCACTAAATCAATTGGCATTTCGAATTTCAATAAGAAACAGATAGAACGGCTTCTCGAAACTGCCACCGTGGTACCTGTAACTAATCAGGTAACATTTTTTGAGTCGTCGACAGCGAATCATGCATTGCATTGTCTTATTGTTTGTATTAGATTGAATGTTCTCCATACTTGAACCAAAAACGACTAATGGAGTTTTGCAAAAGCAAGTCTATTACTATCACCGCGTATAGCCCTTTAGGCTCCAAAGATAGACCCAGTGCAAAACCGGAAGACACGTGCCTTTTGGATGACGTTAAACTTAAAAACATGGGTGAGAAGTACAAGAAAACAGCAGCGCAAATTGTCCTAAAATACCAAGTGCAGCGTGGCAACATTGTGATCCCGAAATCCGTTACGAAATCGAGAATTATTGAGAATTTCGATATATTCGATTTCGAAATATCTCCGGAAGATATGGCGGAGCTGGATTCGATGGATTGCAATGGAAGAACGTGTCCGTTTAAAGAGTAAGATATATTTGGGGTAATTATAACCTATTGTTTCTTATTTCTTTTCAGAGCGTTCGAGCATAAGTACCATCCATTCATAAACGATGAGTATTGAAATTAATTACATTGTTAAATATATTTTATTTTATACAAATTTTAGGAACTAAATAATAAAAAAAGTTTATTCTTCATCACAATCATCACATTCGGGTATTGTGGGGGGTATGGAGAGGGAGCTGACCATCGTCGGCACGAACTGCGGGCGGATGACTGGCGCTGCCTGAATTGCCATGTTATTGTCCTCGTCCTTTTTATCCTCGAAACTGTCCGGATCGTGAAAATCATCATCGTCCTCGTCCTCATCATACTTTCGCTGCACTTTCATCAGCTGCAGCTGGTAGTAACGTTTCTCCTCGTTCATGCACGCCATGTCTTTCTCTTGTTCAGCGATGATTTGTCGCAAGTCGGATATCATGTTGATGTCCTCCTGGCGGGAGTCGCGGCGTTCGTAACGCATCCTGACTTCCTCAAATCTGTAAAAGAGGAATTGAGTTGAAAAACATGATCGTTTTAAAAGATTATAGTCTGCGTTGTAGTGGGTAGTCACACTATATAATTATGTGCTACATGCCGAAGTGAGCTTTACGGGCGGGTTCTAATCCCGTCCCGGGTAGTCGGTACCATTGGAGGTTGAGATACAATTGTATTCCAACCTGCAATGGTACCGATGTATAATAGTGTGACTACTACGACGCAGACTATGCTCTTTCATTGTTTCTATTAATTGAATCGACGCTCTTCAATAACACAGACAACACTTCTCAACTGTTTCCATCAATTGAAACAACGCTCTTCAACTGTTATTCTCACCAACAGCAATGTGTTGATCTAATTTTAACAGTTGCTATGTAATGTTTTTATTAATTGTATCAACGCTCTTCAATAACACAGATAACACTTCTCAACTGTTTCCATCAATTGAAACAACGCCCTTCAACTGTTATTCTCACCAACAGCAATGTGTTGATTTAATTTTAACAGTTGCTATGTAATGTTTTTATTAATTGTATCAACGCTCTTCAATAATACAGATAACACTTCTCAACTGTTTCCATCAATTGAAACAACGCTCTTCAACTGTTATTCTCATCAACAGCAATGTTTTGATCTAATTTTAACAGTTGCTATGTAATGTTTTTATTAATTGTATCAACGCTCTTCAATAACACAGACAACACTTCTCAACTGTTTCCATCAATTGAAACAACGCTCTTCAACAGTTATTCTTATCAACAGCAATGTGTTGATCTAATTTTAACAGTTGCTATGTAATGTTTTTATTAATTGTATCAACGCTCTTCAATAACACAGACAACACTTCTCAACTGTTTCCATCAATTGAAACAACACGCTTCAACTGTTATTCTTATCAACAGCAATGTTTTAATCTAATTTTTACAGTTGCTATGTAATGTTTTTATTAATTGTATCAACGCTCTTCAATAACACAGATAACACTTCTCAACTGTTTCCATCAATTCAAACAACGCGCTTCAACTGTTATTCTCATCAACAGCAATGTGTTGATCTAATTTTAACAGTTGCTATGTAATGTTTTGATTAATTGTATCAACGCTCTTCAATAACACAGATAACACTTCTCAACTGGTTCCATCAATTGAAACAACGCTCTTCAACTGTTATTCTTATCAACAGCAATGTGTTGATCTAATTTTAACAGTTGCTATGTAATGTTTTTATTAATTGTATCAACGCTCTTCAATAACACAGATAACACTTCTCAACTGTTTCCATCAATTGAAACAACGCGCTTCAACTGTTATTCTCATCAACAGTAATGTTTTGATCTAATTTTGAAAGGTGCTATGGAATGTTTCCAATAAATAACTATTGAAGAGGGTAGTCCACATTGTGGGAACTAACACTTTAGAAAACTCGGGAACAATTTACTTACACTTACGTACACATGCAGTAACAGACAACCGAAGGTCCTTAAGGTCGACAGCCAGTTATAGAAACTATTACTATTACTATTGAAGGTGATTCTACTTACAATTTAGTTAACGTATTACACTTTCTCTGCAAATGATCAATTGTGCCTTGTGCTTGCGACTGCTGCTGGTTGAGTTTGTTTTGGAATTCATCGCGCTCCTGCTCTTGCAACGCCTGCAGTTTCATCAGGACATCCTGAAGACCTCTGTTTGAGGGGAAAATGGCACAGATTAGGACTAGGCTCCATTTGTGTGTGTAGTTTGGGTTAGTAAAGGTTAGAGCAGACTCACACAGATATTAGTTTTACAAACAAGTGTTGGTTTTAAAGCAGTAGTAAATGCAAACATTAGCTAGGAGGTAAAAATTACTTTTTGTAAATTACTAGAAAAAGTGATAGGAGGATGAACGTCGTGATAAGGAAGTAAGAATCTGAGAGGATGTACGAGATTAGCGGGAAGAGAAATACTAAGAAGGTTCTATCCGATGTTATGGCCTTAGTATATCTAAAGAGGAGAATAATGTTGTTTTAGTTGTAGTAATAATGTTTGTAACACATTAAGTTTAAATTATAAATGCACAAATATTAAGTATATTCATATTGAGTATAAGGCCCAATTCACACATAGGAGGCGAGAGGCACGACAGTCCACTTAGGTGACGAGGCCCTGGCATTTGCCTCTCGCCGTGCCGGTACCGCGTCTTAGTCTGAGACACGGTGGCTGCGAGGCGAAAGGCAAAACTCTTCCACGCCGCCTCTATGAAAACATATGATGCAATGTCTACGCCTTCACTCCATACGGATATCAGAATCGCCTGTGTGACTGCGCCTGCACCTCTCCTACACCGCGCCTCCGCCCGACGCTTACGTATGAATTGGGCCTTATATCGAGACTTCCATTTCGTTTGATCTCATTAGTGTAGCTCAGCTAGTAAAAACGAATTTACATAATCTCAAGTGGTTTTATATATTACATAAGTTACAATACTGTAATTACTATAAATTTATTTCATATTTAAGTCGTGTTAAAATATGAAATAAAGACAAATACCTGATTTTATTATCGGCATCTCTCCTATTCTTCACCAGCTGCTCGCCTTGATGAGCAATCTCTTGATGCAGCACCTGCACGCCTCCTTCCAACACATCCACATTGTTCTGCAAGTCCTCCATAGTCGACGACTTGCTTTCAAGGTCATTCTTCAAACTGTCGACAGTCTTCAGCAACTCGATTTCGCGCGCCTCGTGCGACTTCTGCTGCGTGTAAAATTGTTCCTCAAGCGTTTTATATTTGCCCACGTACTCGTGCTCCACCAGCCGTATAGCCTCACTCTTTTGGTGTACAAGATTGGCCCATTGGGTATCTAAATTAAATAAATAATATATATATATATATATATATATATATATATATATAATAAACTTATTCCGTATCTAATTTTCAAAGGATATTACCTAATTCAGACCTGTGCTGTTCAATTAATGATTTTATTTTCTGTTGTGATTCGTCCTCCATTTGCTCCTTCATGGAATCCTGTGAGATTCGCAACGAGTCTACTTGATTTTTATAGTCGTCTTCTAACTCTTTTAGTCTTGATTCGTTTTCTGTATTAATTGCATCTGTAATAAGTTTTTGTAACTGTAAGTAATTGGTAGTTGTAGTAGATACAATTTATCGTCATATTTATTATTCCAATTATTTAAGCTTACTTATTAACTAACATACGGATGCGAGACATGGACATTAAATAAAGCACAAAAGAGCAAAATACAAGCAGTTGAGATGAAGTATATGAGGAGAGTTAGAGGAGTGACAAAAAAGGAACAAATGAGGATATAAGAAGAGAACTAAATGTAACACCGACAATAAAGTACATAGAGGAAAGACAATTAGGATGGTGGGGACACATAATTAGGATGGCAGAGGCAGCACTAGTCAAAAGAATATGGAGAGCAAAAGTCAAAAACAAGAAAAATGGAAGACCAATAAAAAAATGGGATGAAGCTAAATCAGAACTATTAGTAACGAAAGGAAAAAACTGGAAGGACGCAAAAGAACTGGCAATAAATAGAAGAGAATTGTTGTTGAATAATTAGGATGGTGGGGACACATAATTAGGATGGCTGAGGCAGCACTAGTCAAAAGAATATGGAGAGCAAAAGTCAAAAACAAGAAAAATGGAAGACCAATAAAAAAAATGGGATGAAGCTAAATTCACAACTATTAGTAACGAAAGGAAAAAACTGGAAGGAAGCAACAGAACTGGCAATAAATAGAAGAGAATTGTTGTTGAATAATTAGGATGGTGGGGACACATAATTAGGATGGCAGAGACAGCATCAGCCAAAAGAATACGGAGAGCAAAAATCAAAAACAAGAAAAAAGGAAGACCAAGAAAAAAATGGGATGAAGCTATATCACAACTATTAGTAACGAAAGGAAAAAACTGGAAGGAAGCAAAAGAACTGGCAATAAATAGAAGAGAATGGGAACAATTTATAAAAGAATAGAGGAAAATTCAAATGTTTACATCACAATATGGTAGAAAAGGCCAGCGGATATATATATATATATATATATATATATATATATATATATATATATATATAATTGCAAATTCTCTAAAAATTTCACCCTCCTACTATTTGGCAATAATAACAGTCTTTAAATTTTCTTTATATATATATATATATATATATATATATATATATATATATAACTTACCAATTTCTTTTTCGTGATCAGCAGCCAGCTTTTCAAACCTCTCGTGATGCGCATTGTCAATCTTATCCATGATCCGCCTCAGTTCCAGTATCTCACGATCCGTGATGGTCTGCTGCGAAATAAGTTCCTTGTGATAATACTTCTCCTTCTCCTCGAGTGTCTTCTTCAACGCGGTGATCTAGAATAAAATTCTTAATTACATTAATGAAATACCGATAAAACGTTGTTTGCGTGATAAACCTCCTTAATGCACTCCTCAATCTTCTTCTGCCAACTCTTTTTAGCGTCCTCAAACTCCTCCTCCTTCTGCCTGCGGATGTTCTCAATAGCTGCGTGCTTCTCCTCAAAGTACAGCTGCTCGAGCTCATATTTAAGTCGGCCGATCTCATGCAGCAGCCGCTCCTCCCAATAAACAGCGATTTCAGTCTTTTTCTCCTCGAGGGTGTGCTGCAGCCAGCGCTCCTTATCCACAATCTCCTGGTGGTGCATGCGTTGCATGTGCTGCAAGTTTTCCTTCTCCAGCTCGATTAGACTACGCAACTTCTTCGCCTCTTCTTTCAAACTTTGCTCGACTAGCTGCATTTGCTCGTGCTGCTCTTTCATCATCTCCAGGGACTTCTCTTGCAACTTGGTTTTGCCTTTTAGGTCTTCCACTTCGACTTCGTATTCTTTTAAATGCTCCACCTTAAAAAAAGAATTGTAACAATTATCAGGAATTAATCTTGCAATAAAATAAAATTAACTGCACATTAGTAACCTAACTGCTTCAAAATTCATATTAAATATTTATATTGGGTCCGTGGAGATCTCGATTAAAATATTACTATCTGTCTTGCTCGTCTAGTCCCGCTGATCTTTTATCTCTTATAGCAATATATTGCTATACGAGATAAAAGAATTTCACCTAATTTTATAATAAATTGCAATTCACAGAATCACGCGATCTTTCACAGCTGTTTGCTGGAGTAAAAGGTCATACGTGAACTAAAGACAAAGGATGAACCTTATTTGCTGCTCTAAAAATGGCAGTAGTGCTAAGGATTATGGCTTGTTGCATATTTATATAATGCTGTACCAAAGTACAGTATTATAAATATGCAACAAGCCATAAGTACCAAAGTACTTATACTAATTTATTATATAGAAGTACTAGTTTATTATATAGAAGTCCATTTGCGGTATTATTATAGTATTAAGTATTCCGAAAAAAGAAAAACTTAAAAAAAATAAATACCTCATCCATCATATTCTGTGCCAATTTCATTTTTTCTTCAGCCTCTTTGTACGCCTCCTTCAGCTTCTCATCAATGCTTCTCTCCTTCTCCTGCAGTTTTTTCTTGCACGTCTTATGCACCTCCCGCAGCTGCCACTCGAAATCATCCAGCAACTGTTGCTCCTTCAAAATATTCACAGTGCGCAGCTTCTCAAACTCGTCCTCCCACCGCTTGTTCACGTTGTCCTTCTCCTTCAGCGCCTCCTCCAATTTGATCTCAACCAGAAGCTTCTCCTGCTCGCGCTCCGCCAGAATCGCCTCGTGCTGCGCCTCCAATTGCCGCTTCTCCTTTTGCAGCTCCTCTATTTGCGATTCCAGCGATACTATTCTGTCCTTGAGCTGTCTAATTACGGCCTCAAGTTCATTTATTTTCGTGGTCGCCTCGGCTTCATTCTTCGCGAGACTCTCTGCAAGTTAATGCAGATTGGTTATATTTAATTAAAAACAAAGGGATTACAATTACAATTTTATTTTTTATTTTAACCATTTTATCACGTACAGTCGTATTTCACAATTTGCTGACATTTAATGACATTTTGGTAGTTCACAGACTACCGCCGAGCGCATACTGTGGTGTAAAGAATCACCCTTTTTTTTTTTAATTTACACCTTTACTTATCAATAATAAAACACATTCATAAAAAGATTCAAATAATTTGTACCTGTTTTCATGACGAGTTCCTCTGATATATCGCTGTTCTTCAGCCGGTACTGTCGTAGGTCTTCCTCGATGTTCCGCAGTCGTTGTTTCACATACTCGGACTCTTTGTGGGCAGCTTGTAGCTCTGCTTGCAAACCTAAACAGGAGGTACATGCGCCCATTTTATTTATGTCGTAGTGTGGCTGTGGTAAATAAATTGATGAGTTTGGTTGTAATTAATTAGGAAGTCGGCTATCTGCGTAATCTGTATTGTGAGGGCGCGATATGATAATATTTTTATATCAGCCTATTAAATATTTGCAGAGCCTAACAGAATTAATTTGTATACAGAGTGTTTTTTGAAGAATTAATTCTATATTTAGCTACAATAAATAAATTCTTTTTACATTTGGGAAAATGTAATTTGGAATGCTTATCCAGGGAGATATAGTTAGCTCGATCCGGGTAGCTAACTGTATCTCCCTGGATAAGCATTCCAAATTACATTTTCCCAAATTTAAAAAGAATTTATTTGTTGTAGCTAAATATAGAATTAATTCTTCAAATCCATTCTTTTATTTATTTAATTTGCAAGAAGTTTTATCAATATTTCAGACTAAATTGCTGCTAAACATAGAGAATGATATTTGTAAAGTAACAATAAATATTATGTGCACTTACGATCAATTCCAGCAGATTTTGTGAACACGTCTCTTTGTAGATCGTCCATTTGAAATCGCAACTTATTCGCCTCGCCATCTCGCTGGGAGAGCTGCTTGGACAATTCGTTGAGTTGACTTTGGAATTTGGCTTCTTGATTTATCAAACTTTTCCTGGAAAATACAAATATAAGCTCGCAACACTACTTTTCCGAAGCAATTGATACTAAGACTTGGAGGAAAAGTTGGAGGAAATGTTGAAGAATGAAAAAAAAAGACCTTTATTGGCATTTCCCTCACTGCCCCTCCATATCCCAAACCTCAACAAAAATATACAAAAATAAAAATAAAAATACAATATAAATAAAAGTACTACTCCGCCAAAAATTAAAAATTACCCCCATCTATCGCCGCTCCCTTTGCCCTTGCCACTTTCCTCTCCCACGTCAGCCTCCTGCAGATTTTCACGCCTTCCCCATCCCCGCATAACCATTCATTCAGCTTTCTGCAGTCTCCCACCCACTCTGCGTTCACACCCTCACATTCTTCGCTAAGGTGCCACCACGTGTCGCTTCCCTTACTACACAGCGCACACGCGGTGTACCCTAGATCCATCCACACTTTCCTCCCTCTCTCGTCTGACCCACACCTCGCTCTTGCCATGCATACCTTGTCCTCCCTGCTCCACTCACCCCTGGCTAAGTAACTCGGGAGTCTCCCACTCACTTGCCACTCTACGTAGCCAGGGTTGTAAGAGCTTTCATTCATTCTAGTCTGCCGTTCTTGCCACTCAATATCTCTCAATCTCTCTCTTACCTCAGTTCCTAGGCTTCTCATTTCTCTCAGCTTCTCCTCTACCCACACCTCAGACATACCCACTCTTTCATACATCCTTCCTCTATCCTTTCTCCAACCACTTTCCGTCCTACTCTTACACCTCATCCATACCTCCCGCACCAGTCTTTCCTCACCCAATTCCTGCAATCTTTCTTCAAACTTCACAACCCTTACACACGACTCCCACCACATACTCATACGATTCGTCTCCTGCAACAGCACTGCTCTCGGTGTCGACCTTTCGAGACCCAGCAGACTCTTCAGGAGCACACCTTGCTCTCTCTCTCTATCACATCCCACTCACGCAATCCCCACACTTCCACTCCATACAACAGAATAGGTTTTACACACGCATCCCAGATCTTGCACGCCATTACGAGGTTACCGCCCCACAACCTCTCCCATTTCCTTCTTGCTATTCCCCAAGCCATTCTCGCTTTCGCTTGCATACTTTCCACATGCACCCTAAATCCTCCTCCACTGTCAAACCAGAAACCCAAATATTTAAAGACATTCACTCTCTCAATTATCCTTCCCTTCCATTTCAGCTCTTCCACTCTACCCCTTCTACCCCTATTCCTAAACATCATCCATTTAGTCTTCTCCACATTCACTACTAGCCCTCTCCAACCATGTACCTTCCCATTCTTTTCAACATCTCTTGCATCTCTTCCACTCTCTTGGCTACTAATACTATGTCATCCGCATATGCCAGCATCCACACCTTGGTTCTCCCCACCACGACCCCTCCAGCCTGTCCTCTCCTCAGCACCGCCTCCAACTCGCTTATGTATAGATTGAACAGGAGGGGGCTTAGCGGGCACCCTTGCCTTACACCCACATTCACCCTAAACTTCTCAGACACTTCTCCATTCACTCTCGATTTTGAAGAATGATATCATTGAAATTCTCTAGTGGATGGTCCTCACCTATTTTACTAACACCTAAGAAAGATGGTAGCTAGAGACTACAGAAATTTAAATGCCGTGACGAAACGAGATGCCTACCCCCTGTCTTATATATCAGCAATTCTTAATAAGCTATGCTCTGTCGTCGATAGACATTAATTCGTCCTAATGGCAGATATCTGTTGCCCAAAGATCGAGTTTTACTGTGCCTGGACGAGGCCTATTTCGTTTCAAAAGGTTACCGTTCGGCCTGTCGAATTCGCCTGATCGACCCTGTTCTAGGATCCGAACTAGAACCCTTTGTGTTTGTCTACTTAGATGATATCATCGTCGTCACTTTCAACCTCAAACCCCATTTGTATAACATTTGATTTTTCATCATATACATGACGATATTATCCAAGGTTTTACTATTTCTACATTAAAAATACCTTAACAATCACTCATTGTTGTAGAAGTGACTGAAATGGTGTAATTATAATACAATCATCCAGTTATCAGGGATGTTGCATGCACGTCCAGCACCTGCCTTATCTACAGAATGGCCATGCAACAACCGATGTGAACTTAGCCCCTATGATCCCAGCCTCTATACCGCGCGGCGCCGTGGGGCCGCGCGCACGGCAGATTGTTTGCGGGTCTGTACTGACCAATTGGGGTGAAAATCCAAATTTTGAGGAATTCTTTACTAATGTCTTGCCGATCATAATATATATAACTAAATTTTTTTTAATAATTTTTATAGGCGTTGTTGTATAATATATATTGTTACGTAAATAATTATTTTAAAAATTCCACCGTCATACAATAGATTTGAAAAAATTACACAATGTTTATAACAAAATAACAATCAGAAAATGGAAAGTCCCAACCTGAGCAGGTAGTTCCTTCTATTTA
Organism: Lordithon lunulatus; assembly: GCA_963942505.1. Classification (NCBI taxonomy): domain Eukaryota; kingdom Metazoa; phylum Arthropoda; class Insecta; order Coleoptera; family Staphylinidae; genus Lordithon; species Lordithon lunulatus. The sequence continues at coordinate 7,954,541 of OZ012669.1, forward strand.
ATTTTTATTTTTAACTTTTCCGCTCCAATCTCGCTTTTAATAGCTGGGTCGATAAAAAAAATATGCAGCATATTTTGTTCAATTTTTTTACTGATCCTAGTGCAGAACATATCAGTACACCAGATACCCGAAGGATTTTGGAAAATTTTGATTATTTTTTGTTCGGCGACAAAGTCTAACACATTTCATTATTATTATTATTTACAATCCCATCGTCATACAATTGATTTGAAAGAATTACACAATATTTATAACAAAATGACAATTAGAAAATGGAAAGTCCCAACCCGAGCAGGTATTTCCTTCTATTTTTTTTTATTTTTAACTTTTTCGCTCCTATCTGGACATGTCGATTTTAGAGGATGGGTCAATAACAAAATTATGCAACGGATTTTGTTTTTTTTTTTTTATTGATCTTAGTTCAGAACAAAAAATATTAAACAAAATATGTTGCATTATTTTTTTATTGGCCCAGCCTCTAAAATCGACATGTCCAGATAGGAGCGGAAAAGTTAAAAATAAAACAAAAATAGAAGGAAATACCTGCTCGGGTTGGGACTTTCCATATTCTAATTGTTATTGTGTTATAAATATTGTGTAATTTTTTCAAATCAATTGTATGACGGTGAAATTTTAAAAATAATAATAATGAAACATACACGACTTTGTAGCCGAGAAAAAAATACTTAGAATCAAAATTTTCCAATTTCCTTCGACCATCTGGTGCATTTATATGTTCTGAACCAAGATCCAAAAAAAAATTAAACAAAATATGTCGCATTATTTTTTTATTGACCCAGCCTCTAAAATCGGCATGTCCAGATAGGAGGGGAAAAGTTAAAAATGAAAAAAAATAGAAGGAACTACCTGCTCGGGTTGGCACTTTCCATTTTCTAATTGTCAATTTGTTATAAATATTGTGTAATTTTTTCAAATCAATTGTATAACGGTGGAATTTTAAAAAAAAATAATGAAACATACTCGACTTTGTCGCCGAAAAAAAAATACTTAGAATCAAAATTTTCCAATTTCCTTCGACCATCTGATGCATTTATATGTTCTGAACCAAGATCCAAAAAAATATTAAACAAAATATGTTGCATTATTTTTTTATTGACCCAGCCTCTAAAATCGGCATGTCCAGATAGGAGCGGAAAAGTTAAAAATAAAAAAAAAATAGACCTGCTCGGGTTGGGACTTTCCATTTTCTAATTGTCATTTAGTTATAAATATTGTGTAATTTTTTCAAATCAATTGTATGACGGTGGAATTTTAAAAATAATAATAATGAAATTTGTTCGACTTGGTCGCCGAAAAAAAAGTACTTATCAAAATTTTCCAATTTTCTTCGGACGTCTAGTCCACTGATATGTTCTGAACTAAGATCAATAAAAAAAAATAAACAAAATCCGTTGCATAATTTTATTATTGACCCAGCCTCTAAAATCGACATGTCCAGACAGGAGCCGAAAAGTTAAAAATAAAACAAAAATAGAAGGAAATACCTGCTCGGGTTGCGACTTTCCATTTTCTAATTGTCATTTTGTTATAAATATTGTGTAATTTTTTCAAATCAATTGTATGACGGTGGGATTGTAAATAATAATAATAATGAAATATGTTAGACTTTGTCGCCGAACAAAAAATAATCAAAATTTTCCAAAATCCTTCGGGTATCTGGTGTACTGATATGTTCTGCACTAGGATCAGTAAAAAAATTGAACAAAATATGTTGCATATTTTTTTTATCGACCCAGCTATTAAAAGCGAGATTGGAGCGGAAAAGTTAAAAATAAAAATAAAATAGAAGGAACTACCTGCTCGGGTTGGGACCTTCCATTTTCTGATTGTTATTTTGTTATAAACATTGTGTAATTTTTTCAAATCTATTGTATGACGGTGGAATTTTAAAAATAATTATTTACGTAACAATATATATTATACAACAACGCCTATAAAAATTATTAAAAAAAATTTAGATATATATATTATGATCGGCAAGACATTAGTAAAGAATTCCTCAAAATTTGGATTTTATTGTTCACCCCAATTGGTCAGTACAGACCCGCAAACAATCTGCCGTGCGCGCGGCCCCACGGCGCCGCGCGGTATAGAGGCTGGGATCATAGGGGCTAAGTTCACATCGGTCATCCAACAGATAACTTAGATAACAGTCGTCTAAATTGAATTCCAAATACTAGAAGTTCGCATCTCTTTTCGTTTTTGATATACATTGTGAATTTTGGGACAATATGTGTGTGTTTGTATGGTGTATGTTTTTTTGTGCGTGTTCGTGTGCGTGTGCGTGTGCGTGTGCGTGTACGTGCGTGTGTGCGTGCGTGTGTGCGTGTGCGTGCGTGTGCGTGCGTGTGCGTGCGTGTGCGTGCGTGTGCGTGCGTGTGCGTGCGTGTGCGTGCGTGTGCGTGCGTGTGCGTGCGTGTGCGTGCGTGTGCGTGCGTGTGCGTGCGTGTGCGTGCGTGTGCGTGCGTGTGCGTGTGCGTGTGCGTGTGCGTGTGCGTGTGCGTGTGCGTGTGCGTGTGCGTGTGCGTGTGCGTGTGCGTGTGCGTGTGCGTGTGCGTGTGCGTGTGCGTGTGCGTGTGCGTGTGCGTGTGCGTGTGCGCGTGCGTGTGTGTGCATTTGTACCAATACATACACACACATACCCACACGCACGTACACGCATACGCACACGCACACGCACAAAAAAACATACACCATACAAACACACACAAATTGTCCCAAAATTCACAATGTATATCAAAAACGAAAAGAGATGCGAACTTCTAGTATTTGGAATTCGATTTAGACGACTGTTATCTAAGTTATCTGTTACATGGTATGTGTATGCGCGTGTGTGTTGACGAAAATTTTATAGATAATAAAGCTCAGTAGATTGAGTGATTGATTATAAAAGGAGTTCTTCATTATCCTTCATCGGTTTACACATAGCTATTACTCCTTAAATTATTTAAATAGAGTTGTTTTGCCGAAAACCTAGTTAAGCAAGAGCAACACGAACAACACTCTTGGGAACTGGCGAAGGTTTATCTCCAGCCCAACTTTATGGATTATGAAATTTGTACGAACATTTTACATAAATTGTGAACAAAGAGTTAAAGTTTGCTCCTTCCTTAAAACTAATATTAGAGATTTATTATATAACAGATATTCCAGTCCAATGCAATTTTGTATGCACTAGAAATTCTGTTATATAAGCTGACTATAGAAACATTAAATTATTGTATGAATTTGAAAACTTGGTGGTTAACAAAAATGTTCTACTAGTAGTAATTGCAGGTGCTAAGTGACGCAACTGTGTATTTATATACACCTGACCTGACACAAATTTCCAGTCGACTCCCACAAATGAGGATCTCTAAATCCGTTTCCGAGCAATATAAACAGTGATATAAAATTGATGAATTTTCCCGAATAACACATCGACATGTGGTGTCTAATTTTACCCGCGCAAGTGGGAGTTTTGAATACATGCACGAAAATGCGTCAAGTGGGCCTGGCTATTTATAAATGGTAGAACCGTGCGTGCAATTTCGATAACGTACTTCTCGTCTTCGTCTATGACTGGGGCTTTGTTCCCGTTGCATAAGCTCGCCGGGAAGTCGGCGCTGAGCTTCCTCGGCTTGATGCGGTCGCGCTCCTGTTCTTTGAGGCTCCCCTTGCGGTGACGCAACGCGGCAGGACCTACAGAAATAGCACCGTCTTCGTGATTATTTCGAGACTTATCATAATTACGGCTGTCCAGTTTGGGGCTTTCAGGCGGTGTCGGGTTATTATTTTCCAGACGGGTGGCGGGCGGCGGGATCCTGGGGGAGATGGCGACGGTGCCGTGGCCGCACGGTTTCACGTTGCGCGTGTTGGTTTTCCGCATGTTCACTGGGGTGTCGTCGGGTAAAAAATATTCGATCGTTTCGGGGTGCCGGTTCACCTCATCGCGGGCACTTTCGCACACCGCGATATCTGGCAAAACTATGTCTGGTACGGTGCCACCTTGCGCCGAAATCGCAGCTTTATTTTTACACATAGTAGGCGAGTGCACTTCATCATTACTACTCTTCGCGTCCGGCTCCCGTTTCGTCTTTCGAAAGAAACTGAACATTTTTCTGTTGTTTTTGCGCGAAAACTTTTTTTTTAACCAGGCAGCGGCATGGTTGTGGGAGCGGTGTGTTTTCAGGACGAATGTCCAAACACAACTATGCTCATCTCGCGATTTTAACTTCACTTGAGTTTATTTTTGGAGCCAGAAATACAAGCGCGAAGATAAACGGCGTAATTTTTATTTGCGCTTTTTGCGCTTCGCGAGCTTCAATAGTATGCACACACACACCACTTGGTTCGAAATAAAACTGCCGCGCGAATTCGCTATAAAATATTTTATTTAGAATTATATAAAGGTTTATTTTTACTGAGTTATATTTACCTGAACAATGTTAGAGCTCATGTATTTATATTGTTCCTAATGAGTGATTGATGTAGCTAGTTACACAGGTAATGTACTCAGTGCCGTTTTAATATTCATTAGGGCCTTGGGCAAAATAAACTTTGTATTACACTAGTGTTCACAATATTGTGTAATTCAATCAATTTCAACCAGCTCAGTGGCCGAGTGGTTAGAGGCGTCGTCCCTCTCGTACTGAGCATTGGGGAGCCTGAGTTCGATTGAATTTTCGCAAATCACATTTCACAGTTTTTCAGAGGTTTGCTGTGAAGTTAAGGTAAATACCGGGTGATTAAACTCTAAGCTTCTCCCTTGACCGGCTGAAAAGCCTCATGGCTGATATCCCCATAAAGATAGAAGTCTTTTTTTCAATCATTTTCACATAATTATAATTCAATTCATACAAAATTGCAAATATAATACTAATAATAAGTCGCTTGAAATGGTGAAAAAAGGCTCAAAAATCATACAATTTGTTGCATTTTGAGATAAAACGGGAAGAGATAGCAGGAAAACATTCAAGGGATCGTTTATCAGAGTTGAGATTCTCTATAACTTTGCAATTTGAATCTTCGTTCTAGCGAAAGAAAAAAGTTACGGCAATAAAAAACGTGAAAAGGCTTAAACATCACATCATATTATAAGATTAGCCTTGTGCTGATATCTCAAGAAATATTATTCCCTAGAGGACACTATCCGGTGATCCTGATGGCATGAGCATGTTGACGGTTATTACCATATGGGTGTGCATTGCTAATTGATGTGGTGCCGCCAGATGGCGTTTAAATTTCCTCCTACTGGGTTAGTTATATCATTTTTGTATACAACCACTCGAGATATTGTGTGAATTCATCCTCACTAGCTGAGCTACACTGATGAGATCTAATAAGATTAAAATCTAGATATGTAGATTGCTACGCGGTGGATTCACACTTATATATGTTAAACATCACATTTTTCGCGCATTTAAGCAATATTCAGTGAAAACGGCAAGCGGCAGTGGCAAACATCTAAAGGGCAGTTTTGCAAAAACATATTTGTTAATATATGTATTTAAAGAGTTTGAAACTTTGGTATTGTTTTGATTGGAAAATATTTTTCATTGGAAAATACGTGTTTATTTAATGCGTATATAATAACTTTAGATGTTCATTGTGCCAAGTAAACAATACCTTTATTTTTACAGCGCTATTAAATGCGTCTTAGAAAAAAATAAATATATATATGTCGGCGCTTGATTACAATAATCGTTTTCAAGCCGTAATGATAGCACAAGGGTGCATTGCGCAGCGTCTGATTGGTAGTGCAACCAATCAGGAAGGCCGATTTTAAGGAATGTGTGTACTTGAGATCTTACCCTCGACGGGGTTTGAGCAGAATCAGTTGACATAGCGCGTCGGTATGGAAATACCGAGCGTTGGCGTTGGCCGGGACTGCTTTCTCAAGATAATTATTAGTTATTGTATAATCAGTGTTTTAAGTTAGTTACTCAGTTGTTAATAAAATGTGTTAGTTGACTGTGGCAAAGGACTTATTATTTATTGTGTATCTAATAATATCCTCCAAAGAGCACGCCCTGGATTTACCGGACCAAGTACTTGACCATACTAATTGTCATTAGTAATAAAGATATGTGATACATCTAATTAATACATCGCCCTGTATATACTATACACTCGCTCCGACATATATATATATATATATATATATATATATATATATATATATATATATATATATATATATATATATATATATATATATATATATATATATATATATATAAACAAGACGTATATGGATTCAAAAACAATCCCCACTGCAACATAACGAAAAAAAATAATTTGATGTATGTTGATAATCACGTTTACGATTGACCAGCCCTTGAGGAGAAGTGAGAAATTTTTTAGTCTGGTTATCATATTATTGTACATTAATAATAAACAGTGCCCATCACTAATTATATCACGTGGTTTTTGTTCATAATTTTCTACATAATTTTAATAAATGATCTCGAGATCGATCTCGTATTAGATTAATATAAAAAACAAATTATATCTCTAAAAGGCACCTTATACGGTCAATAATACTATCAATCCTAGTACTGTCAGTATTTGCTTGAATCCTCCTGCAATATTTATCAAGTAATCAATTATCCGGATAAACATCAGTATTTTATTCATTCTATCATTACTATACCTTACACGATCAGTAATACTGTCAATATCTTAGAATAATTTTTTTTTTATATTATCAATTGCCTTTTACCTTTCGGTGTAGGCTATTACATTAACATTATTAACATTATTATAGTTTACAATTACTGTTGTTTATACATTTGTAAATTCTTTCCACTCCTTTCTGTTCTTAGCCAGTTCTCTTGGTTGCTTGACTGTTTTTCCTTTCTTGATTATTATGTCCTCTATTATGTTGTCCCACTCTTTTCTTGGTCTACCTCTTCTTCTTTTATTTTCAGTTCTTGCTTCCCATACCTGTTTTGTTTGATTATTTTTGTCTATCCTAATTAAATGACCCCACCAGTTTAGTTGTTTCTTTTCTATATACTTATCTACAGCTTCAATTCCCAGTTCTTCTCTGATGTCATCATTTCTTATTCTGTCTCTTCTCGTAACTTGTTTTACTCCTCTGAGATATTTCATTTCCATTGCCTATAATCTACTTTTGTCCCTCTTCGTTAGCTTCCACGTCTCGCTTCCATATGTCAGTATAGGTCTATACATGCTTTTATATATATTTATTTTTGTCCTTCTGCTGATCTCTTTCTTGTTAATCAGTATATTGCTCAATGCGTGGTATGTTTTAGCTGTGTTGTTTATTCTGTTACTAAGTTCGCCTTCCATTTTTCCGTCTTCTGTCAGTGCTACTCCCAAGTATTTGAATTCTTCTACTTGTTCTATTGTGTGTTGTTCTATCTTTATATTTATTTGTTCTTTCCGGTTTCCTATTACCATCACTTTTGTTTTGTTATAGTTCATTTTCATGTTATACTTTTCTAGGTGTCTGTTCCATACACTAAGGTTGTGCTGCAGATTACCTTCATTTTGTGCTATTACTACTACATCATCAGCGAATGCTCCTTCCGATATTTTTACAACTTGCATGTTTTTGTACCCTATGTTTGCTTTTTTGGTTTCTGGTTTCATGCTCTTCATTATTTCATCCATGTATATGTTAAATAATGTAGGACTGAGCCCGCCTCCTTGTCTTAGTCCAGTGGTTGTCTGAAATGTTCTTGATGTTTGTCCCTTGTGTATTATTGCATTGGTGTTGTTGTTGTATATGTTTTGTATTAATTCGACTGTCTTTCTTTCTACACCTCTCTCTTCCAGGATTTTCCATAATTTATTTCTTGGTATCATGTCGAATGCTTTTTCCAGGTCGATGAATCCCAGGTATGTGTTTTTATTATTTGCAATTCTTTTTTCTGTGATTTGTTTTATCGTGAAAATGTTGTCCTGTGTGGATCTTCCTTTCCTAAATCCACATTGCGATTCTTCTAGCGTCTGCTCTATTTTTGCTAGTATTCTTTTGTTAATTGTTTTTTCTAAGATCTTCATACCTATGCTTATGAGTGTTATACCCCTATAGTTTGAACATTTTGTCTTATCGCCTTTCTTGTGTATCGGTACGATTAACGATACTTGCCAATCTCTGGGTATTTTATTCGTCCTCCATATTTCGTTTATTAATTTTAGTAGTATTTCATTACCTGCAGGTCCCATATGTTTAATCATTTCCGTTGTGATCTGGTCTTGTCCTGGTGATTTCCCTATTTCCATTTCCCTTATTATCTCTAGTATTTCTTTTCCATTGATCATCTCTATATCTGCTTCCGAGTCGTTCTGGTCTCTTGTCTTCTGTTCATTTCCACCATTTTGTGATAGTAAGTCTTCAAAATATTCTTTCCATCTTTCCAGTATTTTTTCGTTGTCCTTCAGCAATATTCCTTGATTGTCTTGTATATAATTTACTTCTTGTCCTTTTTCTTATCTGTTTAGTTTTAGTGTTTTATAGAATAATTTTTGGTTTTCCTTTGCATTTTTCCCTGCTCTTTGCTATTCTGACCTTATCTTTTACTATTTTCCTCTTTAAACTCTATTCTTCGTAGTTTTTACTATTTTTGTCATTATCTTAGAATAATGAAAATTTTAAATATATTATCGTATGATAATATTACTGTATAGTAATACTGTCATTATTCAATATTTTAGAATAATGAAAATTTTAAACATATTATCGTACAGTAATACTGTCATTATTCTAAAATAATGACCGTGTAAGGTGCCTTTAACAGAAATGGCAGTTTATTATTGAATATTTATTTTTGAAAGCATGAGACTGATGTTTTCAAAAATAAATATTCGATTTAAGTAAAAGGTATTTTCAAAATATAGACAGACATATCAGAATTTAAAACGCATACACACATATTAACGTTATATGCGTGATTAATTATACAGTTATGATAAACCGATTTTGGATTTCGAACCTCAGGGTCTCAAATTATTGAGAACGGGAACTGGCGCTCCCGAGGTGCCCGAGCTGAGTCTGAATCGTTTTTCCACTTTCCGTCGATCAGACTCCTTCGTTTTCTCTCTATACTAATTATTGGGTATTTCTTTCGACCATCAAGGATGGAATCATTTCTTTATTATTCTTATGGTACGAGTTCTGAATTTGTATTGAGCTTGTGTCATTACATTGTCTGGTTTTAGACACCAGACAATGTAATGTCGTAAAATTTACGCAACTTAATAAAAATATTTTGTTTCTGACTAATTTTGACTAATTTTGACTAATTTTGACTAATTTTGACTAATTTTGACTAATTTTGAAAATGATTTTGTAAGAATTTGAGACAATCATCCATCCGAGCTTATAGTCTAAAACCAGACAATGTTATATCGTAAAATTTACATAACTTAATAAAAATACTTTGTTTTTGACTAATTTTGAAAATTATTTTGTATGAATTTGTGACAATAATCCATCCGAGCGTATAGTCTAAAACCAGACAATGTAATGTCGTAATAATATCACAACTTAATAAAAAATACTTTGTTTTTGACTAATTTTGAAAATTAGTTTGTAAGAATTTGAGACAATAGTCCATCCGAGCTTATAGTCTAAAATCAGACAATGTAATGTGATAAAATTTACATAACTTAATAAAAATACTTAAGAATTTGAGACAATAATCTATCCGAGCTTATAGTCTAAAACCAGACAATGTAATGTCGTAAAATTTTCACAACTTAATAAAAAATACTTTGTTTTTGACTAATTTTGAAAATTATTTTGTAAGAATTTGTGACAATAATCCATCCGAGCTTATAGTCTAAAACCAGACAATGTAATGTCGTAAAATTTACATAACTTAATTAAAATACTTTGTTTTTGACTAATTTTGAAAATTATTTTGTAAGAATTTGAGACAATAATCTATCCGAGCTTATAGTCTAAAACCAGACAATGTAATGTCGTAAAATTTTCACAACTTAATAAAAAATACTTTGTTTTTAACTAATTTTGAAAATTATTTTGTAAGAATTTGAGGCAATAATCCATCCGAGCTTACAGTCTAAAACCAGACAATGTAAAGTTATAGAATTTACATAACTTAATAAAAATACTTTAGTTTTGACTAATTTTGAAAATTATTTTGTAAGAATTTGAGACAATAATCCATCCGAGCTTATAGTTTAAAATTAGACAATGTAATGTCGTAAAATTTACATGACAAACGGTCATTAAGAATCTGACACTGTCTTCCTTGTAAAGGATGTCGTCTTATGTAAGATTTTGTAAGCACATCCTGGCTAGTGCCAAACCAAAAAAAATAACTAAAAAATGATAAAAAATAAACAGCATTCTGTTCTCCCTCACCAAACATGAGAGGGTCGATTTATAAACGGTCCAGCTGCTTTACCACGCCGTATCTTAATATTTAATTAAATTAATTAAAAAAAAAAGTAAGGTTCGTTAAAATATATGAAAATATGTCTTTAGATTTTTGTTAAATTCTAAACAAAATATGAAAGTTTTTAGTTGTCTAGTATCCGAGCTTATAGTCTAAAACCAGACAATGCAATGTCGTAAAATTGTCACAACATTATGAAAATATTTTGTTTTTGACTAATATTCAAAATCCAAAATATCTATTAATTACAATTTTTTTAAACAAAAAAATTTGTTTGGTTTACATTTTTTGTCATCATTATTTTAATGAAAGGAAGAAATGAATAAATAATAGCTCATTTTGAAGCTAAAAGAATACGTAATGCAATTTTCTAATCATAATATTCAAAATCCAAAAAATGGATTTATTACAATTTTTTTAAACATAAAAATTTGTTTTGTTTACATTTTATATCTCCAGGATTTTAATGAAAGGGAGAAATTAATAAATAATAGCTCATTTTGAAGCTAAAATAATACGAAATGCAATTGTTTAACCATAATATTCAAAATCCAAAAATTGGATTTATTACAATTTTTTAAACATAAAAATGTGTTCTGTTTACATGTCCTATCTCCACAATTTTAATGAAGGAATTAATAAATAATAGCTTATTTTGAAGGTAAAATAATACGAAATGCAATTGTCTAATCATAATATTCAAAATCCAAAAATTCTATTTATTACAATTTTTTTACCAAAAAGAATTGTTTAGTTTACATTTTCAATCACCATGATTTTAATGAAAAGGAGAAATTATGAAAAAAATAGCTAATTTGGAAGCTAAATAAATACGTAATGCAACTGTCTAATCATAATAATCAAAATTCAAAAATTGGATTTATTACAATTTTTTTAAACATAAAAATGTGTTTTGTTTACTTTTTATATCACCACGATTTTAATGAAAGGGAGAAAGTAATATATAATAGCTCATTTTAAAGCTAGATAAATACGTAATGCATTATAATATTCAAAATCCAAAAATTGGATTTATTACAATTTTTGTAAACACAAAAATGTGTTTACATGTTCTATCTCCATGATTTTAATGAAAGGGAGGAATAAGAGCTACTTTTGAAGCTAAATAAATGCGTATTACAATTGTCTAATGTATGAGTGTAATCTCACACTGAAATGTGATTCACTCAGGTGTGCCCTCCCCAATGTAACGAGACGGACGGTAATATTAATATTTTTTGTAATTAAATTAAATTATTTTAGAATTTGAGACAATAATCTATAGATATTGGATGAAGGATATTTTTATCGAACGCTCAGCGTTGAAATGGTGGAGGGTTAGCTCTTCTTAAGACAGGCACGGAGAGGGTTATAAACGGTTTTTAAGAATCTGACACTGTCTTCTTTGTGAAGGATATCATCTTATGTAAGATTTTGTAAACACTTCCTGGCTAGCGCCAAACCAAGAAAATAACTAAAAAATAATCAAAAATAAACAGCATTCTGTTCTCCCTCACCAAACCTGAGAGGATCTATTTATAAACGGTCAGCCTGCCTTACCACGCCGTATACTTACATGTTTATGTTTGAAATTAATTTAAAAAAAATGTAAGACCCATAAAAACATATGTCTGTTGATTGTTGTTAAATTCTAAACAAAATATGAAAGTTTCAACATAAAATCGTGGGCGTAACTTTATTAAAAATTGCAATTGGTTTTATTGCAAATACTATTCAATAGCAGCTAAACAAATTAACTTAAATTTGTATTTTTCTTATTTTATGGTTACCAAGACATGAGTAAACAATTGTAGAAAAAGAAACAATTTTTTTGCACACTCTGTTTAGTCACAATGAATCAAGAAAAAAGACCCGGCGGTGCGAAGCCACGCGGCGGCCGGAATTATCGGTAAAGTAAGGCTCGTAGAAATATAATAATAATAAGTTTAAAAAAAAATCGTGGGCGGAACTTTATTAAAAATTGCAATTTGTTTTATGATATATATATTATTCAATAACAGCTAAAAAAAATAACTTAAGTTTGTTTTTTTCTCTTATTATGGTTACCAAGACATACGCAAACAATTGTAAAAAAAAACAATTTTTTTGCACACTCTGTTTAGTTACAATTCACCAAGAAAAAAGACCCGGCGGTGCGAAGCCACGCGGCGGCCAGAATTATCGGAAAAGTAAGGCTCGTAGAAATATAACAAAATATGTTTGATAATTGTTGTTAAATTCTAAACAAAATTTGAAAGTTTAAAATTAAATCGTGGGCGGAACTTTATTAAAAATTGCAATTTGTTTTATGACAAATATTATCCAATAACACCAAACAAAATTAACTTAATTTTATTTTTATCTTATTTTATGGTTACTAAGACATGAGTGAACATTTGTAGAAAAAAAATATTTTTTTTGCACAATCTGTTCATAATGCACGGAAAAAAAGACCCGGAATGTTCGGAACAGTAAGGCCCGAAAAAATATAACAAAATATGACTGATAATCGTTGTTAAATTCTAAACAAAATATGAAAGTTTAAAAAAAAATCGTGGGCGGAACTTTATTAAAAATTGCAATTTGTTTTATGACAAATATTATTCAATAACAGCTAAAAAAATTAACTTAAATTTGTGTTTTTCTCATTTTATGGTTACCAAGACATAAGCAAACAATTGTAGAAAATAACAATTTTTTTGCACACTCTGTTTAGTCACAATGTTCCGAGAAAAAAGACCCCGCCGGGCGAATCCACGCGGCGGCCGGAATTATTGGAATTGTTTAACTTTACACCGGTTTCGAGTACTCATATATCCTCCGAATAGCTGACCCGGGCAACGGACTGCAGTTTCCTTCACCACCCTGTCGATAACAAGATCTTCGAATTCGAATTAAATAAGTCTCAGAGCCAAAAACAAATAATGCTTTGTCTTTGGCTCTGAAACTTATTTAATTCGAATTCAAGATCTTGTTATCGACGGGGTGGTGAAGGAAGCTGCAGTCCGTTGCCGGGCTCAGCTATAACCATTTTATACAGGAGTATAAATTCTATGTCTAGTCTTTATTAAAAGCTCAATACAATATCATAAGCCGCGTATTGTAGTAATATATAGGCGTGATCCTACCCGTAACAGGCCGAAAAAATATAGACAAAATAATTTATTATCCTTAGTTGCATTCTCTTTGTTAAAGTAAATGACTCGCATATTCCATGATCGTAGCGGTAGAATTTTTGCCAACAAAAATCGTTGACTAATATCATTGTCACGATTATATTTAGAACTTCCTTCTGATAAGTTTTAAATATACAATTTTAAAATAACTCTTTGATTCATTGAACTTGAGCAGTTCCATTCACAAAGTACAATATACGTATGTGGGCATTTATATACGACCAAATACTACAGCGCGATCTTGCCAAAATTTAATTCAATCTACTTTTAAACAAACGTAGAAAACAGCATACAATGGAAAATGCTTTTAATTAAACGTATAATCATTTGTCATACAATGGAAAATGTAAAATATTTATAATTATAGTATTGGAATGAATCAAGGTTTGTACTGAATTATCTTGTTTCATATGAATTTCAATTTGTAAGTTCTCACTATTATAGAGCATAGTTCAACTCGACTTTGCCCATGCACTCACCGCTTTGCATGGGCAAAGTCGAGTTGAACAATGCTCTCACTATTATAACTTACAAATTGAAATTCATATGATACAATTCAATGCAAGAATTTTGTTTTGTTTCATACGAACAAATTCGTTTTCATCATTTTCAATAGTATCTGTAGATATTAATATTTATCGAGCGTCACGATGAATCCTCGCCTTATACATCCAAAGCGATTGCAATAAACTCAAAGCAATAAAAAAAATGGGATTGTTGTTTAAAAAAATTATTGACTAATTTTTGACTGATTTTGAAAATTATTTTGTAAAAATTTGAGACAATAATCCATCCGAGCTTATAGTCTAAAATCAGACAAGGTAATGTCGTAACAAAACTTAATAAAAATACTTGTTATTGACTAATTTGAGTATAATTTGAGCTCATTCAAAAATAATCGAAAAAAAATTGACTTTAATTAAAACTTGGAAATTTGAAATTAAAATCTAGTACTGAACCTGAGTTTGATCCCCAGCGGGGAGCGAATTTTCGCGAATCACCTTTCACAGTTTTTCAGAGGGTTTCTGTGAAGTTAAAGTAAATACCGGGTGATTAAACTCCTCTGAGCTTCTCTCTTGAGCGGCGAAAAAGCCTCACGGCTGATAGGCCCTATAAAGATAGAAGTTTGTTTTCCTGTTGTTGGAAAAAAATCATAAATAAACTTTTTATTGAATTTATTCGCTAATTAATTTCCACCCTGTATACTAATTGAAATACGTACAAAAAAGTTATATTTTCCTAGATTATATAAATTATAATTATAAAATCACCCCTCGTTTATACATAAGGGTGTATAATGATTTTAATGAATTTTTTTAATGATATCGATAATATTCAACAAAATCTTTCAAATGATACATACCGGTCTGGAGATATAATGAGTTATAACGATCTATGAAGAGTTATATCTCATTGTTCTCATAGCTTGAGACAGTTTATGTATGACTTGACCAAATCATTCAAATCATACATAACTGTCTCAAGTTACAATGAGTTATAAGTCCTCATAGATCGTTATAGCTCATTATATCTCCAGACCGTTATGTATGACTTGAATGATTTTGTTGGATGTTTTTTATTTTTTATTTTTCTTCATTGTAACTTGTCATGGCTCATTTATATATATATATATATATATATATATATATATATATATATATATATATATATATAAATATATATATATATATATATATATAAATATATATATATATATATATATATATATATATATATATATATATAGACTATGAGCTCGGATGGATTATTGTCACAAATTCTTACAAAATAATTTTTAAAATTAGTCAAACACAAAGTATTTTTATTAAATTATGTAAATTTTACGACATTAAATTGTCTGGTTTTAGACTATAAACTGGAATGGATTATTGTCTCAAATTACTACAAAATAATTTTCAAAATTGTCATGGCTCATTTATATATATATATATATATATATATATATATATATATATATATATATATATATAATCCATTAAATTAATGAAACGGTACGCACACTTTGTCAGCCATTTAAATGTCCCGTATGACATCCAGCGAAATGTGCTGTCCTCAAATGCAATTCCGTGCGGCAGTAGTCTGTTGACCCGGGCCACAAATAGACTACCCCAAAAACTCTAAATGCCGATCTTCTGATATTAATTGAGAACGCTTGGGTGCGAAATCTTAGATATGTGCGTGGGTTGGCTCCTGTCTATTTATTACGCGTACATTTTGCAGGGTAATTAACAAATCACGACACTTAAAGTGGTGGATGTAACGTAATCTGCGCTGGCAAATGCACTATATGAATATTGTGTGTATTTTAAAATAGTACCTGCAGCCATATTCTTGTTTTGATTCTCACATACCGACACCTATGCACTATTATTTTTACTTGGAGTAATTTATTTTATCGCCTGGTTGGTTGCGTTCGCTTGAAATAGTCTTGAACTTTTTAAATAAATCAGGAAGTGTTTTAGTTTAGTTATAACTGCTTTGTAGTATATTCAGCAGGGCCGAATTAACCTATTTTTATCCCACTAGGGATATAATCGATTGAGCACCCCCAATTGATCAAGACAATAGATACAAATTTGAGTTTATTTTCTTAAAATCAACTCTATTAGCTTAAAAACAGCTTATAAAAGCTTAGTATAAGCTTGTAACAGGTCATCTTGTTTAATTGAGGGTGTTCTAACGGTTCAATATCTACTGACAGTCTTAAGAAAATAGACTACAATAATACACCCACAATAATAGACCACAAAATAGACAACAATAATAGACCACAAAATAGACAACAATAATAGACCACAAAATAGACCATGGAATAGACCACAATAATAGACCATGAAATAGACAACAATAATAGACCACAAAATAGACCATGGAATAGACCACAAAATAGACCCCAATAATAGACCACAATAATACACCACAAAATAGACCACAAAAATAAATATTTAACTAATTACAGAGATAATTTTTTTTTACAAGTTGAAGGTGTGGCGGGCCCCTCAACAAAACCGACTCATAGTTATTTGTCTATCCTATAAGCCTGGACTGTCAGTAGAACCGAACAGCACACAATGTGGACCCGGTTTCTATGTGAGATTGTTTATTTAATTCAAATGTGCCCCTATAGAAACAATTTTATGATAAAAAAAGTATTATCAATACTATTTTTATCAACAAATTTCACAGTTTTTTTGTGTAAGCTTCTATAAATCAATCCAGAATTAATTAATGAAATTGATTATATCATAAAAAGTTACGGATGACAGTATAGTGCCGAGTTCAAGTCATTTGAAATAGTGGACGGGTGAAGTTAGGTTGGTATGGGACACCCGCCCACCCCACCTTTGTTTACATAGTTTTTTTGTAATGGATTCTGAAGTTTTATATTGTTTAAACAACTTCAGAAAGAGTGTTGTCCCATGGAAAAAATATGCAAGCAAAGGTGGGGTGGGCGGGTGGCCCATACCAACCTAACTACACCCGTCCACTATTTCAAATAGCTTGAACTCTACACTACACAGTTTTTTGTAAGCTTATATAAATCAATCAAGAATTAATTAATGAAATTGATTATATCATAAAAAGTTACGGATGACAGTATAGTGCAGAGTTCAAGTCATTTGAAAGAGTGACGGGTGTAGTTAGATTGGTATGGAACACCCGCCCACCCCACATTTGTTTACATAGTTTTTTTGTAATGGATACTCAAGTTTTACATTGTTTAAACAACTGCAGAAAGAATGTTGTCCCATGGAAAAAATATGCAGGCAAAGGTGGGGTGGGCGGGTGGTCCATACCAACCTAACTACACCCGTCCACTATTTCAAATGGCTTGAACTCTACACTACACAGTTTTTTTTGTAAGCATCTATAAATCAATCTAGAATTAATTAATGAAATTGATTATATCATAGAAAGTTACGGATGACAGTATAGTGCAGAGTTCAAGTCATTTGAAATAGTGGACGGGTGTAGTTAGGTTGGTATGGGCCACCCGCCCACCCCACATTTGTTTACATAGTTTTTTTGTAATGGATACTGAAGTTTTACATTGGTTAAACAACTGCAGAAAGAGTGTTGTCCCATGGAAAAAATATGCGAGCAAAGGTGGGGAGGGCGGGTGGCCCATACCAACCTAACAACACCCGTCCACTATTTCAAATGGCTTGAACTCTACACTACCCATTTTTTTTTGTGTAAGCTTCTATATATCAATCAAGAATTAATTAATGAAATTGATTATATCATAAAAAGTTACGGATGACAGTATAGTGCAGAGTTCAAGTCATTTTAAATAGTGGACGGGTGTAGTTAGGTTGGTATGGGCCACCCGCCCACCCCACCTTTGTTTACCTAGTTTTTTTATAATGGATACTCAAGTTTTACATTGTTTAAACAACTGCAGAAAGAGTGTTGTCCCATGGAAAAATATGCGAGCAAAGGTGGGGTGGGCGGGTGGCCCATACCAACCTAACTACACCCGTCCACCATTTCAAATAGCTTGAACTCTACACTACACAGTTTTTTTGTAAGCTTCTATAAACCAATCAAGAATTAATTAATGAAATTGGTTATATCATATAAAGTTACGAATGACAGTATAGTGCAGAGTTCAAGTCATTTGAAATAGTGGACGGGTGTAGTTAGGTTGGCATGGGACACCTGTCCACCCCACATTTGTTTACATAGTTTTTTTGTAATGGATACTCAAGTTTTACATTGTTTAAACAAATTCAGAAAGAGTGTGGTCCCATGGGAAAAATATGCTAGTAAAGGTGGGGTGGGCGGGTGTCCCATACCAACCTAACTACACCTGTCCACTATTTCAAATGACTTGAACTCTGCACTATACTGTCATCCGTAACGTTTTATGATATAATCAATTTCATTAATTAATTCTGGATTGATATATAGAAGCTTACACAAAAAAAACTGTGTAGTGTAGAGTTCAAGCCATTTGAAATAGTTGACGGGTGTAGTTAGGTTGGTATGGGACACCCGCCCACCCCACCTTTGCTCACATATTTTTTCCATGGGACAACACTCTTTCTGCAGTTGTTTAAACAATGTAAAACTTCAGTATCCATTACAAAAAACTATGTAAACAAAGGTGGGGTGGGCGGGTGCCCCATACCAACCTAACTACACCCGTCCACTATTTCAAATGGCTTGAACTCTACACTACACAGTTTTTTTGTGTAAGCTTCTATATATCAATCCAGAATTAATTAATGAAATTGATTATATCATAAAAAGTTACGGATGACAGTATAGTGCAGAGTTCAAGTCATTTGAAATAGTGGACGGGTGTAGTTAGGTTGGTATGGACCACCCGTCCACCTCACATTTGTTTACGTAGTTTTTTTGTAATGGATACTGAATTTTTACATTGTTTAAACAACTTCAGAAAGAGTGTTGTCCCATGGAAAAAACTATGCGAGCAAAGGTGGGGTGGGTGGGTGTCCCATACCAACCTAACTACACCCGTCCACTATTTCAAATGGCTTGAACTCTACACTACACAGTTTTTTTGTAAGCTTACACCTGTCCACTATTTCAAATGACTTGAACTCTGCACTATACTGTCATCCGTAACTTTCTATGATATAATCAATGTCATTAATTAATTCTGGATTGATTTATAGAAGCTTACAAAAAAACTGTGTAGTGTAGAGTTCAAGTCATTTGAAATAGTGGACGGGTGTAGTTAGGTTGGTATGGGCCAACCGCCCACCCCCCCCTTTGCTCGCATAGTTTTTTCCATGGGACAACACTCTTTCTGAAGTTGTTTAAACAATGTAAAACTTCAGTATTCATTACAAAAAAACTATGTAAACAAAGGTGGGGTGGACGGGTGGCCCATACCAACCTAACTACACCCGTCCACTATTTCAAATGACTTGAACTCTGCACTATACCGTGATCCGTAACTTTATATGATATAATCGATTTCATTAATTAATTCTGTGTAGTGTAGAGTTGAAGTTATTTGAAATAGTGGATAGGTTTCTATGAAACACCCGCACACCCCACCTTTATTAACATAGTTTTTCCAATGGACATTTATGTTTTATGTTGTTTAGGCATATGATGAAATAAATTAATAAATGTTGGATTGAATCGGAATCTACTTTGTGATAATTCATTATAATAAATAAATAGAACGAATATTGGATTGTTAAGGCGTCTACTTTGTGATAATTCATTTTAAAGGATAAATAAAACGATTTTTTACTTTGTTTTTTATCACACTTCAGTTACACTTTGCAACTAGTTTCGGCTAAGCTCTAGCCATTTTCGAGCTCCTCCGATGACTCGAAAATGGCTAGAGCTTAGCCGAAACTAGTTGCAAAGTGTAACTCAAGTGCGATAAAAAACAAAGTTAAAAATCGTTTTATTTATCCTTTTTGTAGAACGAATTTTGTTTTGTTTTTTAGCTTGATAATGGCTAGAGCGTAGCCGAAAATATTCGCAAACAGCAATAAACAAGTGATAAAAAAAAAACAAAGAAAAATTCGTTTTATTTATTAATTAATAAATGTATTTTATAAAGATTGTAGAGGGTACTGACAATAGCTTAACCCTCTAGTGCCCAGGTTTTTTATTGTTACGAAAAAATGTTGCTCATATAATTGAAGACGGTTGATGTATATACAGAGATTAATAATGAATTAACGTATGTACATGATATTTTTTAGAATTTGATGGGAAACTATGTATTTAATAATGAAGGTCACGAAAAAATGTTCCTCATATAATTGAAGACGGTTGATGTATATATAATTGAAACTGTATTCAAATATTGGCTATCGGTATACCGTCACTTGGTACACCTGGTAAAGGTACGCCCGCCTTAAGACGTTGGGCATAGAAGCTATAATATATATATATATATATATATATATATATATATATATATATATATATATATATATATATGCGATTAAGCGTGGTCCGCCTTGAGGTGGAGTTGGGCATTAGTAACCCTCTAATGCCCAACTCCACCTCAAGGCGGACCACGCTTAATCGCATATATATATTTTATAGCTTCTATGCCCAACGTCTTAAGGCGGGCGTACCTTTACCAGGTGTACCAAGTGTCGGTATACCGGTAGCCAATATTTGAATACAGTTTCAATTATATATACATCAACCGTCTTCAATTATATGAGGAACATTTTTTCGTGACCTTCATTATTAAATACATAGTTTCCCATCAAATTCTAAAAAATATCATGTACCTACGTTCATTCATCTCTGTTTATTTAAATGTGATTAAGCGTGGTTCACCTTGAGGCGGAGTTGAGCATTAGAGGGTTAAACCTTGATTATTAAATACATAGTTTCGCATGAAATTCTAAAAAAATATTGTGTACCTACGTTAATTCATTCTCTTTGTATATTTGAATCGCCAAAAACATAATATTGAAAGATCGACCTACATAAAACAAACCTGATTTTCCGCAGTCCTTGAAACTTAATTGCCTGGATTATCGTATGTCGTAACACACATTATTTTCGAGTATTTTTCTACTTGCCAACTAGTTCATGGGGCTAAATAATTATCAGAAATAAACAACGTAAACAAAACACCTGGACGTACCTCAATCAGATCCCTACGGGCACCTAATAAACCAATAAAAGGTGTATACAACTACGAAAATTGCTAATATAGTTTTTGTCTTTGATAAACGAATACAATGTTCTCCGTACGTTAACTTACATCTTGTCGCACTGCCAAGTAATAAAACTGTACGCGTTTCTGAAAAACGTGACTACCGAAAAACAAACACGACGCTAATTTAAGCGTTTCCATTGTCTGATTTGTGACGTACACCATAAAAAAAAAACACAAAGAACAAAAAACAAAAAACATACCAATAACCGAAAAAATTGGAAATCGCGCTGCAGTCGGCTTCGTTGTTGTTGTCCAACTCGAGGCTGGAATTAATGCCCGTATCCGCGGAGTCTTCCGAGGACGAACCACCAGTGTCCTCGTCATCCTCCACCTCTTTCTCCTCGTTCGGGCTGATCTTGCCGAGTATCGTTTGGACGAAGCTCATCGTTTCGGGCTATTGTGTTACATGGGGCGACGTGATGTGCACTGAGCTCTGCACCGCACCGCAGAATTTTCGGCGATTACACGTCTATTTGCGGCGAAGGGAGCCTTGGACTCGGTCGCCGTTGATCAGTGCCAGAGGTATAGACTGTGCTTCGAAGAAAATGTATGCGAGACATTTAGCACCGCGCGCGCCGTGATTGGGATTACTGCACAGACGGCCATAAACAAACGATGGCAGATGAGTTTAATTAAGGGACAGGCTTTCCCAATCGGTATTATATCACCTTTTTATTTGTAGATTTATCTCTAAAAATAGACTGTTAGTGCAGAATGATAATAGTTTTTTTATAATTTTAGACGTGACATTTATGGTGAATGCTCTGGGAATTATAACGCTTAAGAACTACTATCAAAATAGCGGGAAAAATAATGGAGCAGGTGGAAAATACTTGGGTATAAATATAAATAACAAGGGAAGGCTGGAACCAGAAATAAACAATAGAATATGGGCAGCAAACAAAAGCTACCATATGCTAAGAAAACAAAACTCATAATGTTCAAAACAATATATTGTAAATTCAAGCCGGAGGATACTCCATCTGGTGGCACGAAATGAACTAAATTTAGTAGGGAATTAGTTTGCATAACATTTGTTTTTTCATCTTATAAATGACTATAGAACCAAGGTTATACTATTTATACCATAAAAGTATATTAGCAATTATTGTAGAAGTGACTGAAATAATATGATTTTAATGCTATCAGCTGATCAAACAATAACAAAGATCAGCTGTTTACCTACTACTTTGAAGAAAACCGTTAACATTTGAATCGCGAATAGACCACTACTGATATACAGAAGCGAAACATGGACATTGGACAAGAGAAGATAAGTACATAATATATATATATATATATATATATATATATATATATATATATAAATATATATATATATATATATATATATATTTATATAATTACATACATTATTGTCTTGAATTTAAAAAATTAACGCACATATGCAATTTAATATTTCCATAATTTACTCCCTTTAAAAACTTTATATAAAGTTTCGCATAATTACAACCAACCCCCCATATAATTTAAATAATTATAACGTCCGATTGCTATAAAACAGTCGGATTACGATCGCTAAACCGATTGGTACAATATTTTCAAAAATGACCATTATCAATTTAAATATTGAGAAGTTTTCTAAAGGTTTCTCAGTTGAAACAAACCCAAAAAAATGCGGTTACATTCCTAATCTTGCAGATTTCGATCATCATTGCCGCGGGGACGCCTCTAAACATTGCATATTGCTGCCCAAATACATTCTACAGGGGCTTTGCGTTTGGCCTGATAATAACGATAGAGCTAAACAGTGGTTTGTGATTATAATGTTTGTTAATTTGGGAATAATGGGGTTTGGGCATTTTATGTTTTTACTACTTAATTTCACGTCTATTTCGAAAATGACGACAGCGTTGGCTCTTATTCCAACCATTGTTGAGGTAATTATTATGTAGGGATCATATATAATTACCTACAACCCCACCGTGGGTTCATAAATGTCGTTTTTTTGGTATAAATTTGCAACGTTTTGTATCTAGACATTGGACAATAATGTAGTAAGATAAATATATATATATATATATATATATATATATATATATATATATAATCTTTTAAAATCTCTTTATACCCTTTCGGATGTCGAGATTATTTAAGCGTAAATTCCTTCCAGTCCTTCCTATTGCTCGCCATTCTCCTTGCATCCTGCCATCCAATGCCATTCCTCGTTAGTATTTTATGTATGTTGTCTTCCCACGTTTTGTGTGGTCTACCTCTTCTTTTCTTTCCTTGTATTCTTGTGTTCCATACACTTTTTGTCTGTCTCCCTTCTGGCATGCGAATTATGTGTCCATACCATCCGAGTTGTTTCCTTTCTATAGTTTTCTGTATACTTTCTATCTTGTCGAGTTGTTCGAATTTGCTCATTTCGTATTCTGTCAATTCACACCTTCTATCCTCCTTAAGTACTTCATTTCTGCTGCTTGTATTTTGCTTTTAAGTCTCTTGTCCAATGCCCATGTTTCAGTACATTAAGTACTAAGGAGAAATTAGTTGTTCGGTGTTATACACGCAACATCGCACATTTTTTTGTTCTTAACATGTTAACTACTATGTGTATGATTTTGAATACACGCACAATTACGTTTCGTTTTGTTTTACGTTTGGCAGTAGTATTAAACTAAAATATTTTGAACACTTTTGTAGCATTCTGTAGTTTTTGTTAGTGACATTCATATATTTTCTCATAAGTATAATGTCTTAATTAGAGGTGTAATAAATTCACAAAGACTGCCGATTATCATTAAAAACATTTCAACACTTTTGTAGCATTGTATTAGCGTTAGCGTTAAACATCCCCGCTTAGTATTGTCATGAAAATTACTTATATTATATTGCTTGTATATATTTTAGACAATGGCAAAGTTAATAACACTACTATACTACCGAGACACCCTCAACCAAATCATCCAAGTAATCTGGCACGACTTCTGGCCTGCAGACATAACATCCCCCCAACGTCAGCAAGATATAAAATTTCGCAGTACTTATATAGTCGTAATAATGTCAACATTCCTAGGCGCAGCTTTTGTATCCTGCGCTCAGTTGGTGTCCTTTCCACTGATTGAAGGTACCGGTCAACTACCGTATGCGTCGTGGTACCCCTTCAACTTCCAAGTCTCGCCCATGTATGAGATTTTGTTAATATGGCAGTGGTGTCTGGGACAAGTCGTTATCACAACGCTATCAGGTTTCGATTCGTTTTTTAATGCATTAGTTATGATTTGCGCGACACAATTCCAGGTGCTGCAAGATGTCCTGGAGAATATCTTTACACCCGCGGGTAACGAGCAAAGCCGGAGAATTTTACAAAAGGATGGTGCTACCGAGATGGACGTTTTGGTGAAGTGCGTGGAGCTGCATAATAAATTAATCAGGTATAATGATTGGAAGCAAATTATGGCTTTTATCTATTATCTGATGTATCTGAGTCATGATTACTTTTTAGTCCATATGTGTCAAACTAAAATGAATTGAGTATTACATCTGAGGAATTATATTTATACAAAGAAATTAACATACATACATACATATCAGGGGGCATTTTAGGGCTACCATGGGCTCGGTAGCCCTAAAATGCCCCCTGATATGTATGTATGTATGTTAATTTCTTTGTATAAATATAATTCCTCAGATGTAATACTCAATTCATTTTAGTTTGACACATATGGACCAAAAAGTAATCATGGTCTCAAATTGTAACGAATTTAATCTAGTTTTAAAATGCATAGAATGGTCTTTGTTGAAAACGTGCTACTTCATGGTAGAAATGGGGAAAATATTTAGCAGTTTTTGAGATATTCGAAAGTGTTCCGGAGGGCTGGCGAGGTCGAAAACTTTACATCTCAGTCACATCCCATCCTAACATCCTAACCGGCCACTGCCGACTAACTAAACAAACACCTACACACGATGGGTCTGGTGAACAGCCCGTTATGTAGAGGGTGCAATGAAGAACTAGAAACAGCAGAGCACGTAATATGCCTCTGCCCAGCTCTAGTAAACACCAGGCATCTAATACTAGGGGAGTGCTGGCCTAGTATGGTCAGCATTGGCAGCTCCTCACCCGCCAGAGTTTTGCAGCTTGCACGCAAAATTGACTGGTGGGACGAGTGAGCAGCCTTAAAGGGAGGTTTCACAATGGGCCCATTTTGAGGCCTAAGTGTCTGTAGCTATGCTACCCTCCAGCCAACTATCCAGAACACATCCCATCCTAGAAAAACAAACGAAACTAACTACCCCTACTTGATGCAACTTAGACCCCCTATATCCATAGCAAGGTTTCTGGATTAGTAACCATGTCCTATTAGATTTCTTTATACTGTGAAAATAATAACTGGAATCTCTAATATATAAATCATCTCTCTAGCAAGATTTAATTTGTTTTCTCCAGATATAAATCATCCTGTATTTATTCAGTAAAATCAAAAATGTTTGATTCTTCTTTTTTTCATCCGTTGCAGATGTAGGCGATAACATATGTTTATAATTATTAAATTAATTATATAAATCATCTCTCTAGCAAGATTTAATTTGTTTTCTCCAGTTATAAATAATCCTGTATTGATTCAGTAAAATCAAAAATGTTTGATTCTTCTTTTTTTCATCCGTTGCAGATGTAGGCGATAACATATGTTTATAATTATTAAATTAATTATATAAATCATCTCTCTAGCAAGATTTAATTTGTTTTCTCCAGTTATAAATCATCCTGAATTGATTCAGTAAAATAAAAAATATTTGATTCTTCTTTTTTTTATCCATTATAGATGTTGGTTATCGCCTATATGTTTATAATTATTAAATTAATTAAATAGGGGTTTCTAAAATTAAATTGAACATAATATGATACATAAGATAATGTTATATAGCTACAACAGTTTCAAATTATCAGTCAATAATTATTTATTTTTAAGCGTATGCATAAAGATCGAAGAAGTATTCTCGCATATCATATTCATACAATTCGTTGTGAGTACTGCGTCCATTTGCTGTTCTGCTATAGCGTTGGTAAGTTATTTGAATTGAATTATTCTTTTTTTTTGAGGTAGAATGAATACACATATTACTCAACCAGTGAAATTAAAATAACATTGAAAATCTAGGAAAATATGGTAACTTGAACAGACGATAAATGATCTCATATCTCTTCTGACTTTATGATTCAAGTTCTCTGGATACTGATGATTTTATTTCAGTATAATCTGATTTCTACTAACATAGATACTTCGGTTGTTTTTAAAATTAGTTTCCTGTTATGTCATGTCTCTTTTTAGCAAATTAAATCATATTATATATATAAGTGTGAATCCACCTCTTAGCAATCTACTTATCTAGATTTCGATCTTATTAGATCTCATCAGTATAGCTCAGCTACTGAGGATGAATTCACACAATATCTCGAGTGGTTATATACAAAAATTATACAACTAACCCCCTAGGAGGAAAGTTAAACGCCATCTGGCGGCAACACATCCATTAGCAATGCACGCCCATATGGTAATAACCGTCAACATGCTCATGCCATCAGGATCACCGGGTAGTGCCCTCTATGGAATAATATTCCAACAGAGTGCTGATATATCAGCACAAGACCAATCTTATAAAAACATATATAAGTGTGAATCCACCTCCACCTCTTAGCAATCTACATATCTAGATTTCGATCTTATTAGATCTCATAAGTGTAGCTCAGCTAGTGAGGATGAATTCACACAATATCTCGAGTGGTTATATACAAAAATAATACAACTAACCCACTAGGAGGAAAGTTAAACGCCATCTGGTGGCACCACATCAATTAGCAATGCACACCCATATGGTAATAACATACTCATCCTGATGACATGAGTATGTTGACGGTTATTACCATATGGGTGTGCCTTGCTAATTGATGTGGTGCCGCCAGATGGCGTTTAACTTTCCTCCTAGGGGGTTAGTTGTATCATAAATCATATTAGTCTCAATCATGCTTTATGTCCATTTGATTCAATTTCTCAGGATACTGATGTCTTTATTTCACTATAATCTGATTTCTACTAACTCTGATGTCCCTCTTGTCCTAATAGTGGGTTTTATCCCATTTGTGATGTAAATTTGGCTTTCCAATCGTATTACTGTCAACTCTAATATCCCTTTTGACTCTTTAATTCAATTTCTTAGTACACTGTCTTTTTGATTCACTTTCTCATGACACTGATGTCTTTATTTCACTATAATCTAATTTCTACTAACTACGATGTCTGTCTTGTCCTCATAGTATTATTTCATTTGTTATGTCAATTTTGATTTTCCAATCATATTACTGTCAACTCTAATATCCCATCTGTCTTTTTGATTCAATTACTTAGGACACTATCTTTATTTCAGTATAATCTGATTTAACTAACTGCGATATCTCTCTTGTCTTTATAATTAGTTTTATCTCATTTGTAATGTCAATTTTGGCTTTCCAATCATATTACGGTCAAGTCTAATATCGCTTCTGTCTTTTTGATTCAATTTCTTAGGATACTAATGTATAATAATATAAATAATCTGATTTCTACCAACTGCTATGTCTTTCATGTCTTTATAGTTAGTTTTATCTCAGTTGTGATATCAATTTGACTTTCCAATTGTATTACTGTCGACTCTAATATTTCTCCTTACTTTTTAATTGAATTTCTTAGTACACTGATGTCTTTATTTCACTATAATCTGATTTCTACTTACTGCGATGTCTGTCTTGTCCTCGTAATGTAATGCATAGTTCAAGTCGTTTGAAATAGTGGACGGGCATAGTCAGGTTGGTGGGGGCCGCCCACCCACTCCACCTTTGTTCGCATAGTTTTTTTCAATGGATATAGATGTTTTATATTGTTTAAACTATGCCAAGGAGAGTGTTATCCTATGGAAAAACTATGCGAACGAAGGTGGGGTGGGTGGGTGGCCCCCACCAACCTAACTATGCCCGTCCACTATTTCAAATGACTTGAACTATGCACTACACTATTATCCGTTATTTTCTATGATTAAATGATTGTAATTTATTAATTTACGCCTAATTAAAAAAATATATATGAAAAATAATGTAATGCATAGTTCAAGTCGTTTGACATAGTGGACGGGTATAGTCAGGTTGGTGGGGGCCGCCCACCCACCCCACCTTTGTTCGCATAGTTTTTCCATAGGATAACACTCTCCTTGGCATAGTTTAAACAATATAAAACATCTATATCCATTGAAAAAAACTATGCGAACAAAGGTGGGGTGGGTGGGCGGCCCCCACCAACCGGACTATACCCGTCCACTATTTCAAACGACTTGAACTATGCACTACACCATTATCCGTTATTTTCTATGATTAAATTAATGTCATTTATTAATTTAAGTCTAACTAAAAAAATATATATATGAAAAATAATGTAATTCATAGTTCAAGTCGTTTGAAATAGTGGATGGGTATAGTCAGGTTGGTGGGGACCGCCCACCCACCCCACCTTTGTTCGCATAGTTTTTCCATAGGAAAACACTCTCTTTGGCATAGTTTAAACAATATAAAACATCTATATCCATTGAAAAAAACTATGCGAACAAAGGTGGGGTGGGTGGGCGGCCCCCACCAACCTGACTATACCCGTCCCCTATTTCAAACGACTTGAACTATGCACTACACTAGTATCCGTTATTTTCTATGATTAAATTAATGCCATTTATTAATTTAAGTCTAATTAAAAATATATATGAAAAATAATGTAATGCATAGTTCAAGTCGTTTGAAATAGTGGATGGGTATAGTCAGGTTGGTAGGGAACGCCCACACACCCCACCTTTGTTCGCATAGTTTTTTTCAATGGATATAGATGTTTTATATTGTTTAAACTATGCCAAGGAGAGTGTTATCCTATGGAAAAACTATTCGAACAAAGGTGGGGTGGGTGGGCGTCCCCCACCAACCTGACTATACCCGCCCCCTATTTCAAACGACTTGAACTATGCACTACACTAGTATCCGTTATTTTCTATGATTAAATTAATGCCATTTATTAATTTAAGTCTAATTAAAAATATATATGAAAAATAATGTAATGCATAGTTCAAGTCGTTTGAAATAGTGGATGGGTATAGTCAGGTTGGTAGGGGCCGCCCACCCACCCCACCTTTGTTCGCATAGTTTTTTTCAATGGATATAGATGTTTTATATTGTTTAAACTATGCCAAGGAGAGTGTTATCCTATGGAAAAACTATGCGAACGAAGGTGGGGTGGGTGGGCGGCCCCCACCAACCTAACTATGCCCGTCCACTATTTCAAATGACTTGAACTATGCACTACACTATTATCCGTTATTTTCTATGATTAAATGAATGTAATTTATTAATTTACGCCTAATTAAAAAAATATATATGAAAAATAATGTAATGCATAGTTCAAGTCGTTTGACATAGTGGACGGGTATAGTCAGGTTGGTGGGGGCCGCCCACCCACCCCACCTTTGTTCGCATAGTTTTTCCATAGGATAACACTCTCCTTGGCATAGTTTAAACAATATAAAACATCTATATCCATTGAAAAAAACTATGCGAACAAAGGTGGGGTGGGTGGGCGTCCCCACCAACCTGACTATACCCATCCACTATTTCAAACGACTTGAACTATGCATTACATTATTTTTCATATATATTTTTTTAATTAGACTTAAATTAATAAATTACATTCATTTAATCATAGAAAATAACGGATAATAGTGTAGTGCATAGTTCAAGTCATTTGAAATAGTGGACGGGCATAGTCAGGTTGGTGGGGGACGCCCCCCCACCCCACCTTTGTTCGCATAGTTTTTCCATAGGATAACACTCTCCTTGGCATAGTTTAAACAATATAAAACATCTATATCCATTGAAAAAAACTATGCGAACCAAGGTGTTACCTCAATTTTGATTTTCCAATTATATTACTGTCAACTCTAATATCTCTTTTGTCTTTTTGATTCAATTTCTCAGGACACTGATGTCTTTATTTCACTATAATTTGATTTAACTAACTGCGATGTCTCTCCTGTTTTTATAATTAGTTTTATCTCATTTGTGATGTCAATTTTGGCTTTTCAATCATATTACTGTCAACTCTAATTTCCCTTTTGTCTTTTGATTCAATTTCTTAGGATACTCATGTATAATAATATAATCTGATTTCTACCAACTGCCATGTCTTTCATGTCCTTATAGTTAGTTTTAGCTCATTTGTGATGTCAATTTGATTTTTCAATCGTATTATTTAATTTATTATGTCAATTTTGGATTTCCAATCATATTACTGTCAACTCTATCTCCCTTTTGTCTTTTTGATTCATTTTCTCAGGAAACTGATATCTTTATTTCACTATAATTTGATTTAACTAACTGCGATATCTTTCTTGTCTTTATAATTAGTTTTATTTAATTTGTGATGTCAATTTTGGCTTTTCAATCATATTAATGTCAACTCTTCTGTCTTTTTGATTCAATTTTTTAGGATACTAATGTATAATAATATAAATAATCTGATTTCTACCAACTACCATGTCTTGCATATTCTTATAGTTAGTTTTATCTCATTTGTGATGTCAATTTGATTTTCCAATCGTATTACTGTCGACTCTAATATTTCTCCTGACATTTTAATTGAATTTTTTAGTGCACTGATGTCTTTATTTCACTATAATCTGATTTCTACTAACTGCGATATCTGTCTTGTGCCCATAGTTAGTATTATTTCATTTGTTATGTCATTTTTGGTTTTCCAATCATATTACTGTCCACTCTAATATCCCATCGACGTTAACAGGTCTCATATCGCTTCTGATTTTATGATTCAAGCTCTATGGATACTGATGATTTTATTTCAGTATGTCTTTTTGATTCAATTACTCAGGACACTGTCTTTATTTCAGTATAATCTGATTTCCACTAACTGCGATATCCTTCACGTGCTTATAGTTAGTTTTATATTATTTGTGATGTCAATTTTAGCTTCAAATTATATTACTGTCAACTCTAATATCCTTTTTGTCTTCTTAATTCAATTTATCAGGATAATGATGTCTAATTATATTACTGTCAACTCTAATATCGCTTTTGTCTTTTTGATTCAAATTCTGAGGACACTGATGTCTTTATTTCACTATAATCTGATTTAACTAACCGCGATGTCTTTCTTGTTTTTATAATTAGTTTTATTTCAGTTGTAATATCAATTTTGGCATTCCAATTATATTACTGTCAACTCTAATATCCCTTTTGTCTTTTTGATTCAATTTCTTAGGACACTGATGTCTTTATTTTATTATAATCTGATTTAACTACCTACGATGTCTTTCTTGTCTTTATAATTAGTTTCATCACATTTTTTATGTCAATTTTGGCGTTCCAATTATATTACTGTCAACTCTAATATCCCTTTTGTCGTTTTGATTCAATTTCTATTCAATTTCTTAGGACACTGATGTCTTTATTTCACTATATTCAGATTTAATTAACTGCGATATCTCTCTTGTCTTTATAATTCGTTTTATTTCATTTGTGAACTCTAATATCCTTTTTGTCTTTTTGATTCAATTACTCAGGACATTGATGTCTTTATTTCACTATAATCTGATTTAACTAACTGCGATGTCTCTCTTGTCTTTATAATTAGTTTTATTTCATTTGTGATGACAATTTTGGTTTTCCATTTATACTAATGTTAACTCTAATATCCATTTTGTCATTTTGATTCAATTTCTCAGGACACCGATGTTGATATAATATAATATTTCACTATAATCTGATTCAACTAACTGCGATGTCTCTCTTGTCTTTATAATTAGTTTTATTTCATTTGTGATGTCAGTTTTGGCTTTCCAATTATATTACTGTCAACTCTAAAATCCCTTTTGTCTTTTTGATTCAATTTCTGAGGACACTGATGTCTTTATTTCATTATAATCTGATTGAACTAACTGCCATGTCTTTCATGTCCTTATAGTTAGTTTGATCTCATTTATGATGTAAATTTTGGCTTTCCAATCTGTTAAATACAATGTCTTGTTCCTATTATAAAATGATGTCTACTAATGATGACTGTTTATAAACAGATCTGTGATGCCTTACCTATTATATTTCAAAACTGATGTTCATTCTGTCCTCAGGATTAAATTTCCTTAGGATTAAATTTCTCTTGACGTTGATATATTTATATCATTTAAATCTAATCCTCTGTTGTGTTTGTAATTATGTTTATCTCATTTGTAATGTCTCTTTGGCCTACCAATAGCAGAGTATGGTAAAGAATATTTGATATGACCATATTAAGAGTTTTTTTTTTAATTATGTTAAAATTATAACTTAAGTTAAGAACTATGCTAGATTCAATAGAAATGTTTTTTGGCTTTTAGAAAGCGGATCCTACGCTATTGCAGCACATGATGTCCTTCTGTGCAGCGCATGTGCTACAGTTTTTCATTTATTGTTCGGTGGGTAATGAACTAACATATCAAGTAAGTATTTTCTTAAGTCACTGCTGTATATTCTTCTAGCACTTGTTTTGGTAATAACGCATATAGGGTTGGAATGTTTATTGGTTGATATTCTAGAAAATAAGAATTCTAAACTAGGCATTAGAGTTGTTGAAGTAGTCTTTTAAGTCATATACATGGCTATCTCAAAATATTTGCTAAAAATTGCTAGACATTTTTTTTTTCTTAGAATCACATCAGCTTTCCGGAACATCCAAAATTGATATATTTCAAAAATTCCTCGAACGATATTTTTCAAACTTTGATAATACATGATCAATATACTGGTCATACATTACAGTCATAATCAAATATTACGATGTTGCCAGTTTTCATGTTATTTAATGCTAAAGTCAGTATTACATACAATTTGATTTTGATCTGCAAATTTGTACATATTTACAAAATGGGCGGAGTCTTTATGCCCGCATCAAATTTTCTAGTTGCTTATAAACAGTTATTGTTATCTACACTGGAATTTTAATCTAATCTAATAATAATAATAATAATAATTTATTAAACGGGAAACCCCTTTAGAAACATAAATACATTTGGCAACTTAAAAAATATAAATAGAAATAAATAAATTTCGATAATATACAAATTCTGCTCTAATAATAAATTAAAAGATGCGACAGGTTAATAGATTTCAGAACCTTTTCGAATAATTTTAAATTTTCAATAAAATAGTTAATGATAGTGTTTGCCATGTACATCATTCTCGTTATTGGTTCATTTTTACCATAGTCGGTTCTATGAAATGATATTCTAAATAAATGCATACTTCTGGTTGAACCCCCCTTGCTTCTCCACACAAAACTAATGCTAGATAATGTTGTTTGTGTTTGCATTATTGGATTAGAGGAATTTTCTTTCGTTAGGTATTGATGGTTTATATGGGATAAGATGTTGGTCAATTAGTTATTGTATTTGTTAATGAATTTTTAGTTTAATGTTTGTATCTCAGATTTATTGGGGTAAATTTGGATTTACAGTATAGTAGTTAGTTAGGAGGATTAAAAAGTGGATTGTTGGGGTTTCAAGCTATTGGCGATTCAAGCCGGCTGATACGCCATCTGGTGGCACGAAATGAACTACATTTAGTAGGGAATTTGTTTGCATAACATTTGTTTTTTCATCTTATACATGACTATAGAGCCAAGGTTATACTATTTATACCTTAAAAGTATATAAACAATCGCGCATTATTGTAGAAGTGGCTGGAATCATATCATTTTAATGCAATCAGCTGATCAAACAATAACAAAGATCAGCTGTTTACCTACTACTTTGACGAAAACCGTTAACATTTGAATCGCGAATAGATATAGGCTGACTTTGGATGCATTTATTTCAGTTTCACTTTCAATTGTATATCTGAAGAGCTGCACACATATATCCATAGAGCCACAGTTTGCCACCCCTGCGCTAGGCTAGGGAACATACAAACAAACAAACCATAAAGTATAAGAAACGCAATGACAATTTTAATTTGCACATTTCCTGATAATTCTAGGATTAGATTTGCCCAATTTTTGTTCAAATCTGTTAGAATTTTACGCTATCTTTGAAAGAAACAGCTAAAAACTACGATGCCATATAGTATTATATTATAGTATTATAATATAGTATTATATTATAGTAATATAATATAGTATTATATTATAGTATTATATTATAGTATTATATGATAGTATTATAATTAGAGTGAACAACTAGCTGATGCAGCGTACAACTGCGATTGGGAGATTTCAACTGACAGTAAACTACGGAAGAGTCTAATGATGATCATTCAAAGAGCTCAAAGGCCGGTGGTGTTGACGGTAGCTGGGCTTATGGGCCTGAGTTTCGCCAATTTCGTTGGGGTAAGCTATTTCATAAACTGAAAATTTTAATATAAAACTAGATCACTGATTTACTGACGCATCAACCTAACAGCAAGAACAGAGTTATATTCCAACTCTCCGGGCTCTAAAGCTGCCATTTTGATCATATTTGACTAGGGACCTGTTCGTTTGGCTACTGCTAGTGACTAGTAGTGACACATGCTGACGTCACGCTCATTCTAATAGTATAGCGTAACGTCAGTATTCGTTACTACTAGTCACTAGTAGTAACCAAACGGACAGGGCCTAGATAGATAAGATGAGACAGATACAGGCAACTAGACGTACAATTAGTTCCCAGCCCTATCTCATATACTACTAGTTACAAATTGTAACAAATAGAGTAATTATTATTACAAACTTACTTTTAACAACATTTGTGTTGTATATGTCCATTGTTAATGATCTCTTTTGTTTCAGACTTTACAACTCTCCTTCTCGTTTTACACTTTATTGAATTCATTTGTTTAAACATCATTTTCGTTTTTCTTTTAACATGCACTTAAATACAAATATCTCTTTTCTTATAAAATGTTCCTCAATTAAAGACACTCTCATCACGAATTACATATTTTCTTAAATTCGAACTACCGTTCAAACTTATGTTATATGAGCACCAACAGTTGTCGGTTGACATCTGACCCTTCTTACGGTGTTGCCCTCCTTACTTGTTACGTTACGATGTTCACCTAGCCGCCAGCTATTAGATTCCGTGGAATTGTGACCTTCACAGAGTTGTAACTAGTGAAACCCCGTATATAAAACAATTATTCGCGAAACCTGTAACTCTTTATGAAAGGATCAAGGTTGCGGGAAGTGATTGAAACCCACGCGCCATCTAAAGAAAGTTTGTATTATTTTCATGATATAATACAAAGTTTGATCAGTCTTATAATAATGGTAACATACAAAAATAAACGAGACTTCGAGATAAAAATTAACAACCTAACAGAAGAAAAAAATGCATTTGGGAAGGGAGTTGGTTTTTTTTGTTTGTTTGGGGATGAGATAAGAATTTATTCCATTTTAAGTATTAGGAGGACAATTGTTTGGAGGCGGAGACGGCTCGGTGACCGTATCAAAAAACTCCTCATTGCTGTCATTGCTGAGCGCGCTGGATGTGGCTCGCACTACCAACGACTGTCCGACGACCTCCAAACGGGGTAGCAGTGGGGCACTGTTGCTATCAGTGGGAAGCGTGCCCAAGTCGTCCGTCTCCGATATGCCCTGCTCGGCTTGTGCATCATCGTTGCTGGATGTATCGGAGCTGCTGTCGTCCACGTCGACATCCACGATGGACGGGTGCACGCCTACAAAAAAAATGTTTTAATTACACTCATTGTTTTTAGATAGTGTTAGTTATTGACCGGTGAATATACCTATTCCGTCACCTTGGCAGTAGAAATGTGGCTCATCACTGTTACCCTCGTTTTCTTCAGCGGGCTGACCTAATAATTGGAGGAGCCAATTTGGAAAAGGATTTACATCTACAAAACATGTAATTACAATTGTTATTTACTTGTAGCTTTTGTTATACCTGCATCGTCCACGGGGCTCGCGCTTACAAGTGTTACGGGTACATTCATTTCCTCGTTTGAATCCAATTCAGGTATAACATATTCCTCTAACATATCCAGTTGGGAGTTTGGATCAAACAACGCCTCTCTACTGGCGTGATTGAGAGTGAATTCATCTAGTTTGTTCAGTTCAGCTACTTCGTCGTCTTCGTCATCTTCGTAGTCTACAAGTGGGATTGCTTGGGCGGGGTGATCGTTATGGACGTCATTCCGATTAGCCTGGTCCTGCACGCCAGCCTGTACAACATTATTCCCGGCTATAAACATTAGAATTAAATTACACCCGCAAATTGGTATTGGGTGGTTTACCTCTGTTTTCATTCGCAATGTCCGCTTCTATAGGCTCTATTAAAGGCATGATATCATCCGGATAGTTATTACCCTCATTGTCTCTATTATTGTTGGCCAAATCACCGTTTTCGACAATCAACAGCGGTAGTGGCTGCATTGGCAGTGGGGGTGGTATTGGCGGCAGCGGTATTGGCTCTTGAGGCGGCGGATCCTCAACAATATTTAAACGATTTAATGAGTTGTATAGTATACAGTTTGCGATGTTTTTCACGTCATCCCGGCCGTTTTCATCCGCCCATTTTGATTTGCGTGGTTTCTTCTTGCAGTCCGATGTGCCGGGCGGCGAGTATTTTTTTGAGGAGCCTGGTCTGTTGCTTTTTTCAGGACACACTTTATTGTTGATTTGCTTGAAATTTAATCCTTTCAATTGACTGGCTGTGAAATAAAGTAAACAATTGTAGTTTATTAAATTAAATATTTAATCAGTTGTACGTCGATGTAGTGTAGTTACGGGTTAGTTCGATAAACGAAAGCGGCTTTTAGAACTAGGTCTAATCAAATACAGCAACTACTACTTTGTTGTAGTTGGCAAAAAGGTACTTACGTTTAAGGGTATCCTTTATATCGTTCACATCAATTTTGTTAGCAAAATGTTGTTCGAGCTCCTCAATGGGTGACTGAGGGGATTCAGGATTGGATTTTTGGTAGCCGGAATCAACTAGCTGATCAGATGGTTCATTGCTGAGGGGGCTACTTGGTGTGTTATCGCTGGGTACGATCTTCTTCTCTAAGGACAGGTCGAGTTTGGTGGTTTCCACGACGTCCAATTCCCAGTCTGAGTCGTTCCCTGTGTTAGGGGAGTACTCCGTGTCGGACCTGTCACTCTCACTCGGCGCCTCCGATGATGATCGGTCCATGTTAATGTCGTAGATAACACAGGGGCATGCCACCTCGGAGCCATGCGGCACGCATTCTTCTATTGTAAACTCATCCCCCGTTAATATTGTACTGAAAATACGATTTTGAAGTTGCAGATGATGACAAAATGGATTTTGACTGACACACTCTGACGTACGTCAAGGGTGACAGTATGAAAAGTATTTACATACTAGATTTACAAAAATAGCGTAGCTGATTTGGGAGTCAAGGTTTTTGTTTATATTTGTCTATTTACAATGTGATTTTTGTGTCTAGACCACACATGTGGAAACAACTTATTTCAGAACACCGATGGAACTATATCCAGGGACTTTGACAGAAACAAATTGGAATGAGTGTTAACAAATATCATTGAATACTAACCTCAGCTCATCTATAGAAATGTAATTGTGCTCTTTCAGACTAGCGGCAACCTTGTACAGTGGTATTTCCACAAACCCCGTATCCTCATTAAAGAACCGACTATTCTCACTGAGATTCATGTATATAAAGTAGGTGGCATCATGCCTTATTTTCTCCTCCGGCGTCCTCTTATCCTCAGTATACGGATACTTAACGTTCTCAACCAATTTATAGTAGTGGCCCGGCTTCAGCTTAGGGTCGCCGCATTTGATTTCGTCCTCGTCCTTCTCAAACTCAGCAAACTGTTTGCTGTAGCTATAGTAGTTGCACACACCGTGCGACTCTTGCTGTTGTTTGCGCTGTTTAGAGTCGCTTAAATTCGGCACCTCCATGTCCACGAGGCTGAACTGCTTCTGGAAGACGGCCATCTGGGAGCAGCACCCTAATGACTCGGTGCCCAGCGGGCCCTTGCCGATTCCTGTGAAGGAGACAGAGTACTCTGGATAGCGTAGCGTTAAATTTGTCGCCCTGCAAACATAATGATGTACTAATTGTCTATTTTAAATTATCTTAAGATCAAGCACAGATGATGAAAATATGTAACTCAATAAGATCAACACTTTTTCCACTTACCAATCCTCAAACTGGGCCCTGCTCCACTCGAATTTGTGATCATAATGCCTGAAACCCTTGAAATTGGGAAACAAGATGTTGAAGTCCGAGTTTGGCGTTGTGAAGATCACAAGGTGTGGATTGATGAATCCGAATACGTTGTACGGCATCGAGTCCAGCGTGTCTGGATACAAATGTTCGATGCTGGAACATTTTTAGTAAATTGTTGAAATTGGTATCATATATCATTGTAATTTCTATCAAGTCTATAACACATTGTATAATACATGTGTCTTTGCTGCTTGTTAATTACTTGAACAAAACAAAAAATTAAATGATGAAGGAGATATGAGTGAAAAAAAATGTAAAAGATGAATGTGAAGGTGTTAAGACTTACAATGATAAACAAAAAAGAAAATTTCACCTTTTTCTTTTTTGTTTTTCATTGTAAGTCTTTTAACACCTTCACATTCACCTTTTGTATTCTTTTTCACTCTATCTCCTTCATCATTTCATCTTTTTTTTTTCATGTAATTAACAAGCAAGAAGTCAAGAAGTTGAATAAGAGAGTGGAAGTGAAGGAACAGTGAGTGAATCAAGTAATTTGAAATAGTGAATGAATATGGTCTGGTTCCACCTGTTTCTGGCAAAACAAAAATTCTTGGGATACATTTTTCTTTGTTTTTTGTTTTAAATCATATGTCTTCTACTGTAAGGTGTAGGTGTTGTGGAAAGTACTGAGTATATTCTCTCACTCATCTAGCACCTAATTTTTGGAGAAAAAAATGCCTCAATACACTTTTGACAATTATATAAACAATTATCAAAAGTGTATGTTTTTCCAAACAACCTGGTGCAGATGGGTGAAGGAATAGACTCAGTACTTTTCCATGACACCTTACAGTAGAAGATATATGATAAAAAAAAACTTTTCATAATATTGGATAAGATTACTTAAAATATAAATGAAAACAACTACAAAACAAAGTATGTAGCAACTTACAGCTCAATAGCAACCACGGCATCAGCATCCTTCAATCGGTAATCTGGATCACTGATGCTCCCATTAAAAACTTTAACATTCAATGGATTTGTCCGGTGCATCAAGTAATCAGCAGTCAGTGGCTGTATCCGATACTTATTATCAAACAACAGCTCACTATCAATATCCACCTCGAATATCTCACTAATACCATCCAAATTCTTCAAGTACTGAAAGAAACTGAGCTCGGCACAGCCAAAATCAATCACCTTCTTCACCTTCTGGAACTCAGACAGAACATTCTGCACTACGAAGTACCGCTGCCGATAGACAGGCGGGTCGAACAGCGGGCTGCATTGCTCTGAATCCAACCCAGACTCAGCAATCTCCTGCTCCTTGTGCTCCTCCAAATTCAGCCGCCTGAACTCCCAAATGGCCCGGTGCTTGCGGTATAAATCCAACGTGAATTTGTAGAAAAAATATAATGAATGGAAAAGGAAGATCATGATTGCAACATTATACGGGACTTCACATGGAATTTTCACCAGGTACAGATGATATGAACATATTTGTGTTTTGCGAAGACTTGCAGGTTAATGATGGTACGTCAAAATACTGTCACTCAGTTAACAACAAACCTACTGGGATTTACTCACGGCGCAATTTGTTTATTGTTAATAATATGGGTGCATTAATAATCGACCGGTGGTTGTTTATGGAAATGTTGTTATTGCTTTGTATGCTATGCAACCTTCAAAATTTATCTGAGTTTATTTGTAGGCTTATAAGAATATTTGGTTGCATATATTTTAAAGTTATTTCCAACACATCTGAGGCGTTCTTATTAAGATTTATAAAATCTAAAGTAATTCCAAAGGAAGAACTGAATGTTTAAGTAAACTTCTATATTTATAGGGCTATGTCAAGGAAGACGTTCTGAGGAGTGTAATCATTCGATATTTTTACAGAAAAACTCAGCAGCGATGACGCCTCTAACTACTCGGCCACTCAGCCGGGTAAGGTTAATATATTAATATATAATTATATATAATTTTAATTAATATATTATTAATTTAATTTAATTATATTACTTTTAAATTTTAGTGCATCCACATTAGCGCCGCCACTGGTTGCGCGCGCCGTAACGTTGGCCGCCTGTCCGTCAAACTAGCTGTCATTTGTCAGTTGTTCAGTTGAGTTTGTGAGTCGTTGACGGAGTTTCGATAATATGGCGTTTGCGTTTGTGCCCGTTCGGTGTGTTTTAACAGAAGTGTGAATTAAACCTAGCTTGCTGCTTCCTCGGCGGCGCTGTGGACGGTCGAGCGGGACGCATTTCGGAGGCCCTAGGTGAGTGCGAGGTTTTTTTATTTTATTATTCAGCTGGGGGCATGCAGACCTTGCCAGTGAACTTGTGCCAATATGCTTAATTTGCTGGGAAAAAATTCTAATGTGTTTACACACACGGCTATTTTGATTTCGTGTGGAAAAACACGATTGGTTTGCGGCCGTTCGGCAGGATGTTATTGTTTTGTAATTGGTTTGTAAGCACAACAGAGGTTTATTAAAACTTGTTGTTTTTATGACTCGTGTTTCGTTTCGATTGTTTTCGCAACGAGGTTTTTTTTATTAATTGTGAAACTGGTATGGGATTTCAGTTCGTGTTGGAAGAGCGTTGTTTTCTCGCGGTGATTGTGTCTGCGGTTTGTTTTCATTGCGGGATTAATGTGTTACGAGCGGATGAGGATTATTATTGGACAGCTGGTTAGGGGATTTAATATTTACAGATGTATTTATGGGAATCCAGACTAACAATTTTATTAAATCCTTCTTGTGAAGAGATAATCACTATTTAGAGGTAAATATACAGACATATCAACTCCTGATTTTCATTTATTACTTTAGGTAATATATAATTATATCACCCCTTCTACACTGATGGTGTTTTTGTTTTGTTGAAATAATTGATTTTTAACATCTTTTTTGTATATCTTCTTATGTTCTATATCATTCTATATTCTTGTTATGTTCTATATCGTTCTAAATTCTTCTTATGTTCTATATTGTTCTATATTCTTGTTATGTTCTATATTGTTCTTATGTTTTATATTGTTCTTATGTTCTATATTGTTCGAGCACAGTAAGGCTCAGTTGTATAAACTATAACCTGTAATTATATTGTTAGATGTTGCATACATTGTTGTTCACTTTCCATTTAAAAGGCACCTTACATGGTCAATAATACTGTCAATACTAGTACTGTCAATATTTGCTTCAATACTCCTTTTATATTTATGAAGTAATCAATTATCCATATAAAAATCAGTATTCTCTTCATTACATCATTAATATACCTTACACGATAAGTAATTCTGACCATATTTTAGAATAATGAACATTTTAAACATATTATCGTACAGTAATACTGTCATTATTCTCAAATATTGACAGTAATATTGATCGTGTAAGGTGCCTTTAATAGCTTCATGTACCTCTGTTTGTATATGGCAATGTCTCATTATGTGTCAAACTTGTCAAAAGTGATGTTTCATGAGAAATTTATTCAAGAGTTTTATACAACCAAGCCTAAGATTGGGCTGTATAAAAGCTGATAACAATCATAGTCAATTTTGAATCCGTGTAGGTAATATATAATTATACCACCCTTTCTACAGTGATGGTGTTTTTTTATGTTGTTGAAATAATTGACTTTTAACATCTTATTTGTTTATCTTCTTATGTTCTATATTCTTCTTTTACTTTTAACATCTTATTTGTTTATCTTCTTCTGTTCTATATTGTTCTATATTCTTCTTATGTTCTATATCATTCTATATTCTTCTTATGTTCTATATTTTTGAGCACACTAGGCTCAGTTGTATAAACTATAACCCATTATTATATTGTTAGATGTTGTATAAATTGTTGTTAACTTTGCATTTCATAGCTTCATGTACCTCTGTTTATATATAGCAACGTCGCATTATGTGTCAAAGTTAGCAAAAGTGACCATAGATGTCAAATTGACTCTAGAGTTATCTGCTTTATACAACCATGTCTTAGTTTTGGTCGTCAAAATTTGCCAAGCCCTATAGCTTTACCGTTTCCTGTTGAAACAATCTCGTCATTTTCCTCGCCATCTAGACTATATTTCAAATCAAATGACTTAGTTTCGGTGTCATGTCACTGCCATGACGACCTCTGCTTTGACACAACAGATGATAGTTTTAGCAATTTTACCGATTTTTTTCACTTTTCAAATTAAATTTGTGACGGGAGTATCTTTCGTTTTAGGGAAAAATTGTACTAAGACTTTTTATTTGGTTGAAAATTGGCTATCCAATGGACTAAACCTGATTTTGATTGGATAATTTTCATTTTATTTTTATTCACTTCTTCGGCTTGACCGCCAAAATGGTACACTTTTTATAACAATGTTTTTCGTAATTTTATTTGGAATGAAAACACCTAGAAAATGAGATCAAGCACAAGTTCGAAACATTTACCAAGCCCTGTATGCCTGTAGCTTTATCGTTTCAATTTGAAACTTTCTACAACCGTGTCTTAGTTTTGGTCGTCAAAATTTGCCAAGCCCTATAGCTTTACCGTTTCTAGTTGAAACAATCTCGTCATTTTTCCACCATCTAGACTATATTTCAAATCTAATGACTTAGTTTCGGTGTCATGTCACTGCCATGAAGACCCCTGCTTTGACGCAACAGATGATAGTTTTGACAATTTTACTGATTTTTTTCACTTTTCAAATTAAATTTGTAACGGCAGTGTCTTTCGTTTTAGGGAAAAATTGTACTAAGACTTTTTATTTGGTTGAAGATTGTCTATCCAATGGACTAAACCTGATTTTGATTGGATAATTTTCATTTTATTTTTATTCACTTCTTCGGCTTGACCGCCAAAACGGTACACTTTTTATAACAATGTTTTTCGTAATTTTATTTGGAATGAAAACACCTAGAAAATGAGATCAAGCACAACTCTATCATGAAATAAAATTTTCCAAGTTGGAAACATTTACCAAGCCCTGTAGTTTTATCGTTTCAATTTGAAACTTTATACAACCGTGTCTTAGTTTTGGTCGTAAAAATTTGCCAAGCCCTATAGCTTTACCGTTTCCTGTTGAAACAATCTCGTCATTTTTCCGCCATCTAGACTATATTTCAAATCTAATGACTTAGTTTCGGTGTCATGTCACTGCCATGACGACCCCTGCTT
The DNA here is from genome assembly GCA_963942505.1 of Lordithon lunulatus. NCBI lineage: Eukaryota > Metazoa > Arthropoda > Insecta > Coleoptera > Staphylinidae > Lordithon > Lordithon lunulatus. The sequence goes on from OZ012669.1 coordinate 7,998,207, forward strand.
TGACGCAACAGATAGTTTTGGCAATTTTACCGATTTTTTTCACTTTTCAAATTAAATTTGTGACGGGAGTATATTTCGTTTTAGGGGAAAATTGTACTAAGACTTTTTATTTGGTTGAAGATTGTCTATCCAATGGACTAAACCTGATTTTGATTGGATAATTTTCATTTTATTTTTATTCACTTCTTCGGCTTGACCGCAAAAACGGTACACTTTTTATAACAATGTTTTTCGTAATTTTATTTGGAATGAAAACACCTACAAAATGAGATCAAGCACAACTCTCTATCATGAAATAAAATTCGAAAGTTCGAAACATTTACCAAGCCCTGTAGCTTTATCGTTTCAATTTGAAACTTTCTACAACCGTGTCTTAGTGTTAGTCGTCAAAATTTGCCAAGCCCTATAGCTTTACCGTTTCCTGTTGAAACAATCTCGTCATTTTCCTCGCCATTTAGACAATATTTTAAATCAAATGACTTAGCTTCAGTGTCATGTCACTGCTATTACGACCCCTGCTTTGGCGCAACGGAGGATAGTTTTGGCAATTTTACCGATTTGTATCACTTTTCAAATTAAATTTATCACGGGTGTATCTTTCGTTTTAGGGCAAAATTTTACCAAGATTTTTTATTAGACTGAAAATTCTCTATCCAACGGGCTAAAATTGATTTTGATCGGACAATTTTTATTTGATTTTTATTCACTTCTTCGGCTTTACCGCCAAAACGGTACACTTGTTATAACAATGTTTTTTGTAATTTTCTTTGGAATTAAAATACCTACAAAATGAGATCTAGCTCAACTCTCTAACATGAAATAACATTTTCCAAGTCCAAAATATTTGCCAAGCTCTGTAGCTTTACCGGTTTCATTTAAAACAATCTCGACATTTTCCCGCTATCTAGACTATATTTCAAATCAAATGACTTAGTTTCGGTGTCATGTCACTGCTGTGACGACCCCTGCTTTGGCCTAATGGAGGATAGTTTTGGCAATTTTACCGGTTTTTTATCAAGTTTCAAATTAAATTTATGACGGGTGTATCTTTCGTTTTAGGGGAAAATTTTACCAAGTTTTTCTTATTAGACTGAAAATTCTCTATCCAACGGGCTAAAGTTGTTTTTGATCGGACAATTTTCATTTGATTTTTATTCACTTCTTCGGCTTTACCGCCAAAACGGTACACTTGTTATAACAATGTTTTTTGTAATTTTCTTTGGAATTAAAATACCTACAAAATGAGATCAAGCACAGCTCTCTAACATGAAATAAAATTTTCCAAGTCCAAAATATTTGCCAAGCTCTGTAGCTTTACCGTTTCCATTTGAAACAATCTCGTAATTTTTCCTGCCATCTAGACTATATTTCAAATCAAATGGCTTAGTTTCGGTGTCATGTGACTGCCATGACGACCCCTGCTTTGACGCAACGGAGGATAGTTTTGGCAATTTTACCGATTTTTATCACTTTTCAAATTAAATTTATCACGGGTGTATCTTTCGGTTTAGGGGAAAATTGTACTAAGATTTTTTATTAGGCTGAAAATTCTCTATCCAACGGGCTAAAGTTGATTTTGATTGGATAATTTTCATTTTATTTTTACTCACTTCTTCGGCTTTACCGCCAAAACGGTACACTTGTTATAACAATGTTTTTTGTAATTTTCTTTGGAATTAAAATACCTACAAAATGAGATCAAGCACAGCTCTCTAACATGAAATAAAATTTTCCAAGTCCAAAATATTTGCCAAGCTCTGTAGCTTTACCGTTTCCATTTGAAACAATCTCGTAATTTTTCCTGCCATCTAGACTATATTTCAAATCAAATGGCTTAGTTTCGGTGTCATGTGACTGCCATGACGACCCCTGCTTTGACGCAACAGAGGATAGTTTTGGCAATTTGACCGATTTTTATCTCTTTTCAAATTAAATTTTTCACGGGTGTATCTTTCGCTTTAGGGGAAAATTGTACTAAGATGTTTTATTAGGCCGAAAATTCTCTATCCAACGGGCTAAAGTTGATTTTGATCGGACAACTTTCATTTGATTTTTATTCACTTCCTCGGTTTTACCGCCAAAACGGTACACTTTTTATAACAATGTTTTTTTGTAATTTTCTTTGGAATTAAAATACCTACAAAATGAGATCAAGCTCAACTCTCTATCATGAAATAAAATTTTCCAAGTACGAAAAATTTGCCAAGGCCTGTAGCTTTACCGTTCCCATTTGAAACAATTTCGATACTTTTCTCGCCATCTACACTATATTTTGAATCAAATGACTTAGTTTGAGTGACCTGTCACTTGTAGGACGCTCCCTGCTTTGACCCAACGGAGGATAGTTTTGTGATGTTTACGGAAATTTTGCATTTGTGCTTGTTGCAGCTTTGCCGGTAAATTTGTTCTTCTTCTTGTGGTGCCGTCTCCAATCGGAGGTTGGCAATCATCATGGCGATTCTAATCTTAGACGCTGCAGCTCTAAATAGTCCGACCGAATGTTTGTCCGTACCATTCTCTAAGGTTCTTTAACCTTTTAAGGTTCTGCGACGCCCAATGTTTCTTATTCCTTGTATTTTTCCTTGCATGGTCAATTGGAGAATAGAGTATCTCTCTCGCCGGACGATGTGTTCCAAGTACTCTAGCTTTCGTGTTTTGATCATAAGGATCAGTTCCTTTTCTTTATGCATTCTTCGCATGACTTCTTCGTTGTTTACTAGGTCCATCCAGGATATCTTGAGCATGCGGCGATAGATCCACATCTCAAATGACTCTAGTTTTTTTTATGTTATTTTTCTTTAATGTCCATGCATCCATCCCATGTAGTAGTGTTGAAAAAATGTAACAGCGAATTATTCGGACTCTCAAGACTAGATTGAGATTTCTATTTGAGTAAAGATTTTTCATTTTAACGAAAATTACTCTTGCTATTTATACGTTTGTTCACTTCTATGGTTTGGTGGTTATTGTCTTCAATACATGTTCCTAACTATTGGTAGCTTCTAACTCTTTCGATTGTGGTGTTGTTTACTAGTATTGCTGATATATTATTTACATTGGTTTTATTTACAACCATAAATTTGGTTTTCTTCAAATTTATTTTGAGCCCATAGGATTGGCTAGTCGTATTTATGTCTTGCATCATTTTCTGAAGCTGGCAGATGGATGTTGCTATTATCGCAGTGTCGTCTGCGTATCGTATGTTATTGATAACTTGACCGTTTATGATTACTCCACCCGAGTCATCATTGATGGCTTCTTTGAATAAACATTCTGAGTACATATTAAATAGGACCGGTGGTAGTATGCATCCTTGGCGGACTCTCCGTCGGGTATCCAATTCTTCAGAGTTATGTCCTTCAACAGTTATTTGTGCTTTCTGATTCCAGTACAAAGTTTTTATTATTCGGACGTCATTGTAGTTTAGGCCCTTCTGCTGTACTATTTCTATTAACCGATCATATTTAACTTTATCGAAGGCTTTCTCGTAGTCCATGCCTATAAATAAATCTACGTTCATATCGAGATATCGTTGGATGACATTCATTCCAAATAGAGTCTCTCTTGTGCCTAGATTATTTCGAAATCCGAACTGTGTCTCACTGATATCTGTTTCTAATTTCTTGTAAATGCGGCTGTGAATGATTTTTAGAAAAACCTTTAATGTGTGACTCATCACGCTTATTGTTTTAAAATCTGAGCACTCACTTGCGTTGTGTTTTTTTTGGTAATAAAGAGAATGTAGATTTTAACCATTCTTGTGGTATGATTCCAGTCGTATAGATGGTATTATATAGATTTACCAAGATGCTAATATTGTCTTCCTCAATTAGTTTAAGAATATCGACTGGTATTTTGTCTGGTCCTATTGCCTTTCTATCTTTTGAGTTCTTGATAGCATACATTACTTTTTCGGCTGTTATTCTTGGTCCTTGCGATGTTTCTTTTATCTCTATTTCATTTCTGGTGTCTTCTAATAGTTGTTGTATGTATTCCTCTCATATTTTGATCTTTTTCTCTATGTCCACTATAATATTACCGTTGTTATCTTTTATTATACCAGTCTGTTTCTTCTTTCCCATGCCAGTGAATTGTTTGATCCTTTTATGTAAGTTAAATGAATCATACCTCAGCTGAAGCGATTCTATCTCCTCACATTGGTTTCTCATAAATGTTTCTTTGGCTTCTATAATTTTTTTCGTATTTCTTGTTGAATTTTTTTGTATTTATTTCTATCCTTGTCTTTGTATTATTTTCTCTTTTCCATCTTTTTCTCTATGTCTAGAATAATATTACCGTTGTTATCTTTTATTATACCAGTCTGTTTCTTCTTTCCCATGCCAGTGAATTCTTTGATCCTTTTATGTAATTTAAATGAATCATACCTCAGCTGAAGCGATTCTATCTCCTCACATTGGTTTCTCGTAAATGTTTCTTTGGCTTCTATAATTTTTTCGTATTTCTTGTTGAATTTCTTTGTATTTATTTGTATCCTTGTCTTTGTATTGTTTTCTCTTTTCCATTCCTGCCAAAATTTCATCTGTCATCGATTGTTTTTTGGGGGGTTGGGAGTTGTTTTTCTGTTTCAATTTATCGTTACTGCTGTAAGCCAGTACTCCCCTAGTTTTATACAGATCTAGATTTCGATCTTATTAGATCTCATCAGTAGCTGAGCTATTGAGGATGAATTTACAAAATCCAGAATAGTTTATACTCTGATGATTCTTTCATTGACGTAGAATGTATCTTCTATATTCCTTTGTTTTCTTTTCTTATTTATTTATTATTGTACATATTTAATCGCAATTTCTCATATATTCTGTTTATTTATTATTGTACATATTTAATTGCAATTTCCCACATATTTTTACAACTTTTGTATATTGCTTTCACCGCGTTAAAATTCCTCTTTTTGTGACGGGGGGGACATCTAGACAATTTCGAATTCGACTTTACGTAGCCTGTGTTACGCTTTCATAAATACGAACTATGTTTATTTCATTCTACAGTTATATCATTTTTATTTCCTAGTTGCATGAAATCAATTCGTCTCTAATTATATACCTGCACGTTAGTTATGTAGTAATTGTAGCTATTGTGACTTGAGATTTATAAGAGCTGTTTAATAATTTATGTTTACATTATTGGACTTTTGTTTAAGTTAGTTATTAATTAGTTTGTGGAAGATTGTAGGATAGAATCACGCCGAAGGCCAATTAAGATTAACTTTAACTTTATATGTGGAAACATATGTGTCATTTTCTTTTTAAAGTGCCTTATCCTTTCGACGAATGTTGACTATTATTTCTTTAAAGGATAAATAAAACGATTTTTTACTTTTTTTTTACTACATGACTATATATTCATCCGTTGGAATTTAAATTTTGGTTAATATTTATTATAATTATATTTTAAGTAAATTACACGATACTATAAATAGCTAATCGATAAATAGCAACATGTAATAGTTTAATGAAGTTATTTTTCCTGTACATTTCCGTGATTCATGATTGCATTTGCGCTGGTGTATTTATTACATATCCAGCCAATACCAATTCTATTCGAGAATGTCCTCCAGCGATTTGATTTCCCATCACCATGGAGACACCCGTAGAAATTTCAATGTCTCTAATTTTGCTGGTGCACGCGAGCGCTTCGTGACGATCCTCGCGTATAAAACGTATTTGTAAATTATCTCAACAATGCTATGTAATGTTGCCAGTCCGCAATTTTCTTGTATATGCGACATGTAAATGCTAGCATTTTAGATAGTTGGAAACGTAGAGGTTTCAAGAGATTTAAAATAAAATAGTTGATAAATGCAGAGAAACAAATAGCAAATTTATTCACCAAAATTATCTACCACATGACATACTGCATTTTTCTTTAGCAAACCCTTAGTTACACAATGACGTAAGGGTTTGCTAAAGAAAAATGCAGTATGTCATGTGGTAGATTATGTTGGTGAATAAATTATTAACTACTTCTATAGAGTTCTTACCTTATAAGGTTTTGAAGTAGTTTATTTTGTGCCTTTACGCCGCCTAACTAGTTTGTCGGCATAAACGACCCTCTGAATACTTTTATTATTATAAAAATGATACAACTAACCCCCTAGGACGAATCTGGCGGCACCACATCAATTAGCAATGCACACCCATATGGTAATAACCGTCAACATGCTCATGCCATCAGGATCGCCGGGTAGTGGCCTCTATGGAATAATTTTCCAACCGAGTGCTTGAGATATCAGCACAAGGCCAATCTTATAAAACATATATAAGTGTGAATCCACACCCCTTAGCAATCTATATGATGCCGTTTAACTTTCCTCCTAGAGAGTTAGTTGTATCATTTTTGTATATAACCACTCGAGATATTGTGGGAATTCACCCTCACTAGCTGAGCTGCACTGTTGAGATCTAATAAGATCGAAATCTAGGTATGTAGATTGCTAAGGGGTGGATTCATACTTATATATGTTTTATAAGATTGGCCTTGTGTTGATATCTCAACCACTCTGTTGGAAAATTATTCCATAGAGGGCACTACCTACTACTACTACGGTTATTACCATATTTATTATTATGTTTTCTTTCTGTTCTTGAAACGGGACAGCATTGATAATTATGTATGATGTTTTAATTTTAAGTTCGAGATAGAATAACTTAAAATTAAAACATCATACATAATTATCAATGCTGTCCCGTTTCAAGAACACAAAGAAAATATAATAATCTCGTTTCAAGTATGTTCTTCTTACTTTCCCTATTTTTGTGTGTGTTTTTCTTAAATAGTTTCATTAGTATGCAAAAGTATCTGGGACATCTTGATAGATCTTCGGGGTCATCCCACAAAAGACTAGTGTAGCAAAAACGAATATAACCACCAGATGTATTACCATCATAAATCATCAAGTTTATGATTTTACATCCATTAAAATGAATATGCTATTTCTAACTCTTATGCATTTTGTAGCGTTAATTTGGGAACGGATACCAGAAACGATACTTAACTCATTTCCTACAAAATATAAACGTGTGTAAATCCCGAGGCTGGCAACTGTTCTAATTTTACCAACATCATTAATTCGAGCTTTGCTAATAGACGGTTTTGCGCCGTGTTCGTTCGGCCAGTTTCACTTTCGCCGGGCAAATCACGCACGACCTATGTTAAAACACCAGAAACGAGATTCGGCGGAGCGTCATATAAATCCGAACCGATTCTTGGCCGAGTGCCAGATGGGGTGCTTTATTTTAGGAATAATGACCTTTTACGAGAGCCGTACTACTTTCAACGGTGACATAAGTGCACTGGAAATTCTCGCGATTTGTTTCAATAATTCTCATATCCGTATGTTTTATGTATTTCATTAAGGTCGTTTTAGACAAGACAGTTTCTTGACTCAAAAGTTAGTCAAGATGCGAGACAATCTAAATTGTCTGGTATCTTAAGGTCGTTTTAGACAAGACCATTTCTTGACTCAAAAGTTAGTCAAGATACGACACAATCTGAATTATCTTGTATAATACAGCAAATTATTTGAAGTATTGAATTGGATGGTAGATCGAATGGAAACTATAACGCCTTCTATTTATCAAGGACAAATTGCATGGGAGGAGGATATATGAATTCATTTCTTGAACAACTTTTGAGCTAAGAAATTGTCTTGTCTAAAACGACCTTTACAGCAAATTATTTGCAATATTGAATTGAATGGTAGATCGAATGGAAAAATATAAGGAGTTCTATTTGTCAAGGACAAATTGTATGGGAGGAGGATATATGAATTCATTTCATGAACAACTTTTGAGCTAAGAAATTGTCTTCTATAAAACGATTATAGTTTTCATCTCAGTTCTCTTTTTTTAAATTAGAGCTATACGTTAGAATTGGTTTACATTCTTTCAACGAAACCCCGAAATTGCTCTGACTGGAGCGTATCTTCTATATGACTCTACTATTGATTTTAGTTAGTACCTTGCACTGTCTTTGATGCCTACTATATTAGTATCAAACTAAATATAAAACACTAACTAGAAATTTGTTTTCTTAATTTTATATAATTTAAAAATGCAGCAAAATCTAAAAGTACATATGCATTGATTAACAAATTCCGAATAATGATAATTTTCCATATATTTCTGATATCATTAAGTTTCAAAATCAAAAATGGAAGTATTATTTATTAGTTTTCATCAATTAGTTAGGCCAAGGGTTCTCAATCTTTAGAAACGCTGTACCTCATGATGATATCAAAGAATATGGGTATATCAGGGTTTAAAGACGGACTAGATTTAATTTACATTTTTGAAAAATGTAGCTCTACATAAGGAATGTCTTGAAATTTCTTTTGTACCACCAACCTGACCATGTCCGTTCACTATTTCAAATGGCTTGAAGTCTGCACAACACTGCTATCATTAACTTTATATGATTTAATTAAGTTTATTGATTAATGTAAGATTAATTCGTAGAAAATTATGGGAAACAATGTACTGCAAAGTTCAAGTTGTTTGAAATAGTGGATGGGCATAGTCAGGTTGGTAGGGACCACCCGCCCGCCCCACCTATGCTTGCATAGTTTTTTTCCATGGGATACACTTCTTCCTGGAATTGTTTAAACAATATAAAACCTCTGTATCCATTGAAAAAAACTATGCGAACGTAGGTGGGGTGGGCGGGCGGCCCATACCAATCAAACTATGCCCGTTCACTATTTCAAACGGCTTGAACTCTGCACAACACTGTAATCATTAACTTTCTATGATTTCATTAATTTCATTGATTAATGTAAGGTTAATTCGTAGAAAATTGTGGGAGACAATCTACTGCAGAGTTCAAGTTGGTTGAAATAGTGGATGGGCATAGTCAGGTTGGTAGGGAACGCCCACCCACCCCACCTCTGCTCGCATAGTTTTTTCCACGGGATACAATCTTTCCTGGAATTGTTTAAACAATATAAAACCTGTATCCATTGAAAAAAACTATGCGAACGTAGGTGGGGTGGGCGGGCGGCCCATACCAATCAAACTATGCCCGTTCACTATTTCAAACGGCTTGAACTCTGCACTACACTGTAATCATTAACATTCTATGATTTCATTAATTTCATTGATTAATGTATGGTTAATTCGTAGAAAATTGTGGGAGACAATGTAGTGCAGAGTTCAAGTTGTTTGAAATAGTGGATGGACGTAGTCAGGTTGGTAGGGAACGCCCACACACCCCACCTCTGCTCGCATAGTTTTTCCATGGGATAAAATTCTTTACAGAATTGTTTAAACAACGTAATGTACCACCAATGGTACCCTAGTTTGAGAACCTATGAGGCTATAATTCATACACGTGCCAAAAACGGGATTCTTATTAAATATCTATATATAACATATATAAGTGTGAATCCACCTCTTAGCAATCTACATATCTAGATTTCGATCTTATTAGATCTCATCAGTGTAGCTCAGCTAGTGAAGACACTACCTGGTGATCCTGATGGCATGAGCATGTTGACGGTTATTACCATATGGATGTACATTGCTAATTGATGTGGTGCCGCCAGATGGCGTTTAACTTTCCTCCTAGGGGTTAGTTGTATCATTTTTATATCTATATATATATATATATATATATATATATATATTTAATTGAGTTGTACTCAAAAATGTTACTCTCTCCGGTAGGACTCTAACCCACGCTAACCAACCGCGCCACGGAGGGTATATTGGTGTGCGTGATCTTTGTTATAATCCAAAATTAATTTTTGAACATAACTCAATTAAATATTTAATAACTCGGTTGATTAGTAGTCATTCTACCAGAGCCTGAATTTCTCTCATAATATATATGTATGTATGTATATATATATATATATATATATATATATATAATTTTTGAATTCCCTGAAACAAGTATTTCTCCGATACGAAGTCATTAGACTTCAAAAAGAAGTATTTATATTCATTAATTAGTTATATGGAGTACAATTCAGAAAAGGGAATCTTCTTGTACACCGGAGGAAGTAAAATAATTTATATCGTCAGCCTTTATTATTCCCAAACATAGTTAGTTACCTTAGTTATAGTTATAGGTTTCTCCAACCTTGACGTGTGAGTTAATGGCAATATATGAGATAATTTAGATTTATTAGAGTCCATTGAGTTTGAATTAAACCGTAACATGCCCAGCAGAAAAAAGAAATAACACAAAATATATACGTTTATAAAAAGGAAGGAACTGGTATACTGGATGTGGCTCGTTAACCGCCTGAATTGAGCAATGAACACGAAATTGCTGCAATTAAATCGCGAGTTCCCATCAAACTCACGTCCAGTTCGCAGTCAATTCCGATATGCGGTCTGTGAATGTGCGCGCCCTGGATAGCGTTTTATCTCGTCGCCAGTTTTGCTTTTTCACTACCCAAACGTCCAGACGTGTCATATGGCGGTTGGAGCGATTCAACACATGTGCGTAATCTAATTAAAATATCTGGCCTCTCGCTGTGTGTGTATGTGGTTTAGTGTATTTACAAAATTAAAATAAACAGAGCGTGTAAATATTTGCTGAGTTTAGTAGATTGAGGTTTATTTCATGTGATAGGAATTTGCGAAATTATAAAATATGTGCTAGCTAATACGTTTTATGTTTGTATTTTATTACTTACCATGTTTAATAGTTTAACTAGTAACTATAAACACTATTTGAATAATTGCTTGTTTTCACTAACATCCTATAATTTTAGTAGCAACTTCTTCATCTTAGGGCCTTGTGGCAATTACGAGGCATATCCAGAAAGTAAGAGTACTGAATTTTTGTAGGTGTTAAAATTTTTTATTTAAACAAAAAAATTACGTAAAACTTTAGTACATAATAGAAGCTATTTTTCGACATAGTCGCCATTCCTCTCTATGCAGGTGGTGTAGCGAGGTATCAATTTTTTGATGCCTTCCTCGAAGTAGTTTCCCGCCAACTCCTTCGTCCACTTCTCCAACTCCTCCTTTACCTCCTCGTCGGTTAAAAACCTTTTTCCACCCATGTGCAGCTTCAGGGAGGTAAAGAGATAGTAATCTGAAAGTGCTAGATCAGGGGAATGCGCGGGATGGTTCAGGACATCCCATTTAAACGAGACGAGCAGTTCCTTCGTGGCGTTGGCCGTGTGTGGTCTGGCACTGTCGTGCAGCAGGCAGACTCCTTTTGTCAGCATGCATCTCCTCTTGTTCTGAATCGCCCTCCGCAATTTTTTTAAGGTCTCACAGTATCTTGCAGAGTTGATGGTCTCCCCTTGAGGCAGATATTCGATTAAAATTACGCCTTGACAGTCCCAAAACACGGATGCCATGACTTTCTTGGCTGAAATTGTGATTTTGAACTTTTTGGCGGAGGGTGAAGAGGTGTGACGCCACTGTTGAGACTGTCTTTTGGTTTCGGGCGTGTGGTGTGCTACCCAAGTTTCATCTCCAGTTACGATGGAGCGGAGAAATTCATCTCCATGGAGTTTCCAGCGCCTCAAAAACTCTTGCCCGGCCTCCACTCGAGCCAACTTGTGCTGGTCTGTCAGTTGTTTTGGGTCTCACCTCGCGGATAGTTTCCGATATCCGAGGGTTTGTGTGATTGTTTCGTGTAGTAGAGATCTGGAGATTTGCGGATACATCGCAGAAAGTTCATCCACAGTCAATCTGCGATCGTCACGGAGCGCATTTTCATTTTTTTCTACAATTTTGTCAGTCACAATTGAAGGTCTTCCGCTCCTCTGATCATCATGCACAGACGTACGACCGTTTTTAAACTCGCGACACCACTTGTACACATTCGTACGATTCATAGCTTTATCACCATATGCAGTTTTCACCTCATTATAAATCTCAAATGGAGGTTTTCCCTCCCAAACGAGATAACGGATGACGCCGCGTATTTCGCACTTGGCGGGAGATTGGATTGACATTATTCACGAAACTTGTTGTCGTGTCAACAGTTCTCAACGTACTGACCTCGAACCGGTCTCGGTGCAAAGGGGAGGAGTCAGGCTACACTGCCGTGTGGCCAACATGATGAAAATAAAATCCCTCCGACCGTGAGAGCCTCAGTACTCTTACTTTCTGGATACGCCTCGTATAAGAGTTATAGAGATTTGTTGAAAGCTACTCTAAAGAGTTCGACGATTGTCGTTAAAAGGGCAATTATTATTAATAAGATTGCTCCTGCAACAAGCTTCTAGATAATCGATTTTCGTTACAACCAATATTCGTGATCTTGATTACAATAGAGTGAGAATTTGCTAGATTCTTCAAGAAACTTGAACAAATAATTCTACAGAAAAGAACCAACCTACAAAATATGTTTCTTTCTTTCTCTTGCCATTATACTCAAGGTAAACAATTAACTTAACGAAATAAATATAAATATATATATATATATATATATATATATATATATATATATATATAATTATCTTTATTGATAACAACATTACATATAATTCAGTACATTTGTTTTACTTTACTAGTTGGGATTGTTACGTGTTGTAATAGGCTAACGACCCGCGGTCTTTCTGCCCTAAATATAAATATTAAAATATAGCTCTAAATCTCTAGAAGTCCAAACTTATTAGATCTCATCAGTGTAGCTCAGCTGGAGAGGATGACTTCACACAATATCTCGAATGGTTATATACAAAAATAGTACAACTAACCCCCTAGGAGGAAAGTTAAACGCCATCTGGCGGTTTCTCCTAGGGGGTTATATTGTGTGAATTTATCCTCACTAGCTGAGCTACACTGATGAGTTTTAATAAGATCGAAATCTAGATATGTAGTTTGCTAAGAGGTGGATTCACACTTATATATGTTTTATAAGATTGGCCTTGTGCTGATATCTCAAGCACTCTGTTGGAATATTATTCCATAGAGGGCACTACCCGGTGATCCTGATGGCATGAGCATGTTGACGGTTATTACCATATGGGTGTGCATTGCTAATTGATGTGGTGCCCCCAGATGGCGTTTAACTTTCCTCCTAGGGGTTAGTTGTACTATTTTTACATAATTTTTAATTTATATTAATATGTGTGTAAATCTGATTTATCAACTTTAACATTAGGTGGATTGGTTGTAGAAATGCGTCCTATTATCAGCAATATCAGCATTTCTTCTACTCCAGTCGTGTATAGATTAAATAAGACTGTAATGTCCTAATCAAGCAGAATTAAAGACAAGCGGTTTGTCATGCATAGAGCTCTTAAAATGTCCATCTTGTTCCCGAAACTGCACAAATATTTACTACTATATTTTCTTTCATTTTAAAGTACTGTAATTACAAGTTTGAGAGCCTTATAATTAAAGTACTTTAAAATGAAAGAAAATATAGTCATATTTGTCCAGTTTCGGGAACAAGATGGACATTTTGAGAGCTCTATCCTTGACAAAACGCGTGTCTTTCTGGATAGTTCTGGATAGTTAGTCATATTTGTCCAGTTTCGGGAACAAGATAGACATTTTGAGAGCTCTATCCTTGACAAAACGTTTGTCTTTCTGGATAGTTGGCTGGAGGGTAGCATAGCTACAGAAACTTAGGCCTCAAAATGGGCCCATTGTGAAACCTCCCTCCGCTTGTCTTTAATTCTGCTGTTACTGGTGTTACTCTATATAGATTGCAAACAAGAATATCAAACAAAACAATTTCCATCTATAATTTTGTTAAATAGTCTTAAATTAGATATATAACAATAAATTTCTTCTGGTTTCAGAATTTCCAACATCTGATCATGACTGAAACAGCCCGCTCATTACGCGTATAGTGTTTATTTGTTATACATCGTTCGTGTTTTTTGGTGTGATAGTTGTGGCACACTCGTGTGTGTGTGTGTGTCTCTGCGGACTATGTCTTGATCTTCCAACCTTTTGCGGTTATTTATGACAAACGGACGCGGCGCCGGCATGGCGTCGTTCATGAGCAAGAAGAAGAAGTACAAGTTCCAGGTGGAGGTGTGTCTGGAGGAGCTGCTCGAGGTGCCGTTCGTGTCCGCCGTGCTCTTCGCCAAGCTGCGCCTGCTGGATGGCGGCAATTTCCAGGACCACAGTCGGAGGTGAGTTCTATTTCGCTAGATTTATTTCTCGGCTGATTTATTTCCCGAGTTACGTATTAGGTTTGTTTTTTTTTTCTTGTTCACGCGCGAGCAACAGATTTATATATTTTACGAGCGCCGTTGCATCAGCGAGGAGTTTAAATCGCGTGCTGACCCAAATTGGATTTACCGGAAACAATATTACTTGGGTATTTTTCATGGAAATTATTCGGTTTAGTAGCAATGTGCATACTTGTTGCGTCATTTTTATATCTTATTGATTATCCAATAGTCCTAACGGATTCCGTCATAGCTGTTAATATGTTCTTCTTCTTCTTCTTCTTTCCGGAAGCCATGTGGCTTGTTTTGACCAAAAATGTGTTATTTATTATTATTTCTTTAATTGTTATTTATTAATATTTCTTTAATTGTTATTTATTATTATTTCTTTAATTGTTATTTAAACTCAGCTCAGTGGCCGAGTGGTTAGAGGCGTCGTCCGTCTCGTACTGAGCATTGGGGAGTTCGATCCCCATCCGAATTTCCGCGAATCACCTTTCACAGATTTTGATTTTCAGAGGTTTTCTGTGATGTTAAGATAAATACCCAGACACTTCTCTCTTTGCCCGAGGAAAACCCCTCAGGCTATTTATTGCTATAAAGATACCGGGTAATTAAACTCCTCTGAGCTTCTCCCTTTACCGGCCGAAAAGCCTCACTGCTGATAGCCCTATAAAGATAGAAGTTTTTTTTTTGTTATTTAAAAATGGTATATGTGTATGGGAATGATGATCTTGTTGATACACTGTTAGTGTTTGGTGAGTACTCTGCACTTGTATCTCGCCGTTACGCGCAACCTTTCCCTTTGATAGTCCACCCAGCTCCGAAACAATTCCTCCGCTTCGTTCATCCAGCCTGCAAAACTAGAAATTTAAAAGGACATCGCGGAAGACATGGAGGTCGATCTAGAACAGCTCGTACGGTAGAGGTAGAAGAAAACATCTTGGACGTTGTTTAGGAAGACCTGACTATTAGTATCAAGCAAATTTCCAATGATTAAATGTCCCTTCTACTTGAGTGTGGCGTACATTGCACGAAATCCAACTTTATCCGTTCCGCTACCATTGCTTTCAATCATTACCGTCTAAGTTTTGCCAGCGAGAGTTCGTTTTTGTGCTTGGATACTACGAAAAAATGCTAATGTAAATTGTACAATTTATTTTTATTTTTATTTTTATTTTTATTTTTATTTTTATTTTTATTTTTATTTTTATTTTTATTTTTATTTTTATTTTTATTTTTATTTTTATTTTTATTTTTATTTTTATTTTTATTTTTATTTTTATTTTTATTTTTATTTTTATTTTTATTTTTATTTTTATTTTTATTTTTATTTTTATTTTTATTTTTATTTTTATTTTTATTTTTATTTTTATTTTTATTTTTACTTATTCTTTTATTTTCGGAAAAGTGTAAGTCCTGGGCACCAGTAATTTGCACTGCTTACAGCCACCCCTTCGTGGTTCTAAAATAAATTATAGAAATAAAAATAGAAATAATTTATTTTTATTTTTATTTTTATTTTTATTTTTATTTTTATTTTTATTTTTATTTTTATTTTTATTTTTATTTTTATTTTTATTTTTATTTTTATTTTTATTTTTATTTTTATTTTTATTTTTATTTTTATTTTTATTTTTATTTTTATTTTTATTTTTATTTTTATTTTTATTTTTATTTTTATTTTTATTTTTATTTTTATTTTTATTTTTATTTTTATTTTTATTTTCGCAAAGTGCAAGTCCTGGGCACCAGTAATTTGCACTGCTTACAGCCACCCCTTCATGGTTCTAAAATAAATTATAGAAATAAAAATAGAAATAATTTATTTTTATTTTTATTTTTATTTTTATTTTTATTTTTATTTTTATTTTTATTTTTATTTTTATTTTTATTTTTATTTTTATTTTTATTTTTATTTTTATTTTTATTTTTATTTTTATTTTTATTTTTATTTTTATTTTCGACAAAGTGTAAGTCCTGGGCACCACTAATTTGCACTGCTTACAGCCACCCCTTCATGGTTCTAAAATAAATTATAGAAATAAATTGTCACACAAATTGAGTGCGATGTATAATTAATTGAGCACAACAACCATATAAAAACATAGTTGTATAACACTACATATTATGAACCGTCTCTCTGAGTGTATGCGAATAAATTAAAAATTACCGCAACGGAATTTGCGGCAGGCGCAATTGATCCTTTCCGTTACAAAATGTGTTTCGCTACCAGTTGCATATGCGCTTTAATTGGATGTTGCGCAAGCTGCAATACATTAAAAGGATCACTTTCGTGCGAGACATTTCACTTGTGCGCGGGGTTTACGTAAGTGCCCTGCAATGTGCAATTAGCAATTTGTTGGAGGTCGAGGACGTATGTTGCTGGCACAAATACCTTTGACAGAAACAAGATTATAATATTTAAGCAAAAAAAGTTCATCATCGAAAAGTTATTAATTGGTCAATAATATAGTGTATCTTAAAAAACTAGATCTAATAGACTATGCTATTATGCATTCTACATTCAAAAATTACCTAGAAACAAAAATTATACAACTAACCCCATAGGAGGAAAGTTAAACGCCATCTGGCGATGTGGTGCCGCCAGAAGTCGTTTAACTTTCCTCCTATGGGGTTATTTGTATCATTTTTGTTTCTAGGTAATTTTTGAATGTAGAATGCATAATAGTATACAACTACTCGAGATATTGTGTGAATTTATCCTCATTTATTGGTCTCTATCTACCTATTCTTCCTATCGGTCTCTATGTACCTTCTTATCCTATCGGTCTCTGTCTACATAGTCTTCATATCAGTCTCTATCTACCTATTCTTCCTATCGGTCTCTATCTACCTACTCTTCCTACATTACCAGTTATGAGTTAAGATGTCGCCTTCCTGTAAATAGGCATTTAGCATGTTGGTCCATCACATTCTCGTCTCCCTCGATGTCGAATTCCAACACTCTGCAGAGCTTAGACGATCTCCATCCTCCTCATGCTCTCGGTCTCCACCCACCTCTTGTTATCGGTCTCCATCCAGCTCTAGCCATTGGGCTCTACCTATCTATTCTTCCTATCGGTCTCTATCTACCTATTATTCCTATCAGTCTCTATCTACCTATTTTTCCTATTGGTCTCTATCTACCTATTCTTATTATCGGTCTCTATCTACCTATTTTTATTATCGGTCCCTATCTACCTATTATACCTATCGGTCTCTGTCTACATATTCTTCGTATCAGTCTCTATCTACCTATTCTTCCTATCGGTCTCTATCTACCTATTCTTCCTACATTACCAGTTATAAGTTAAGATGTCGCCTTCCTGTAAATAGGCATTTAGCATGTTGGTCCATCACATTCTCGTCTCCTTCGATGTCGAATTCCAACACTCTCCAGAGCTTAAACGATCTCCATCCTCCTCTTGATCTCGGTCCCCACCCCCCTCTTGTTATCGGTCTCCATCCACCTCTTGCCATTGGGCTCTATCTATCTATTCTTCCTATCGGTCTCTATCTACCTATTATTCCTATCAGTCTCTATCTACCTACTTTTCCTATTGGTCTCTATCTACCTATTCTTATTATCGGTCTCTATCTACCTATTCTTATTATCGGTCTCTATCTACCTATTATTCCTATCGGTCTCTGTCTACATATTCTTCGTATCAGTCTCTATCTACCTATTCTTCCTATCGGTCTCTATCTACCTATTCTTTCTACATTACCAGTTATGAGTTAAGATGTCGCCTTCCCGTAAATAGGCATTTAGCATGTTGGTCCATCACATTCTCGTCTCCCTCGATGTCGAATTCCAACACTCTGCAGAGCTTAGACGATCTCCATCCTCCTCTTGCTCTCGGTCTCCACCCACCTCTTGTTATCGGTCTCCATCCAGCTCTTGCCATTGGGCTCTATCTATCTATTCTTCCTATCGGTTTCTATATACCTATTATTCCTATCAGTCTCTATCTACCTATTTTTCCTATTGGTCTCTATCTACCTATTCTTATTATCGGTCTCTACCTATTCTTATTATCGGTCTCTATCTATCTATTATTCTTATCGGTCTCTGTCTACATATTCTTCGTATCAGTCTCTATCTACCTATTCTTCCTATCGGTCTCTATCTACCTATTCTTCCTATCGGTCTCCATCTACCTATTATTCCTATCGGTCTCTAAAAAATCGCAAGCACTAAAATATCTGCCGAGTAGTGTTATTTGTATAATTGTGTAAGTTTGTAGAATACTAGAGTAAATTTAAGATATTTGTATAGTCTATAGACTGTTTTTTTTTCTGTCTCCCCTTAATTAATGAAAATATGTGAGAGTCGACGCAATGAAATTATTATATAATAAAAATACTGTCATGCATAACGTAATCTTGTACCTAAAAAAAATATTTATCGTTATAACTACCAGCTTGAAGGCTTTTTCACTGATCTTGTTTGAATTATAGCTGAAAATACAAGTCAGTACGCGAATCAGTGATCAGCGCTGTGCTTAATTAACCGAAACTTGTGACGGTCACTCGTTGCGTTGTAATTATTACCGAATAAATAATTAATATCATGCGTACAGCAGTGGCATTATCGAGACACGTGGTTTGGTTACGTAACGTTAATTGCATACCGTTTTGTATAAATAAAGTGTAATTATTTTAATGTACGGTTGGTATAGCATGCACACGCACACATATACGGGCCTGTTGTTGCGACCTTAATGGAATCAGGGGTGATATAGGGATCGGTTGGATGTAGGGCTTCAACAAATTGAATTCACCCAAAATCGGGCGAATTTAACGGTGCGGGACATTTACGGCTTCCTACTTGGGTTTGGTATGGAACGTACCTATTTCAATATAAAAAATATGGATATAATACAATTCAAAGAATTAAGAAGAAAAAGTTATGTCACAGATGTTATCTATATGAACAAATTTAAAAAACAAGTGAAACAAAAATTATAACTTGCTTTGCTCATTTCTCCCGTTAGTTTCTGATCTGATTTGGTCAGAAACTAACATAAAAATTATGGATACAATACAATTCAAAGAATTAAGAAGAAAAACTAATGCCATAGATGTTATCTATATGAACAAATTTAATAAACAAATGGAAGAAAAATTGTAACTTGCTTTGCTCATTTCTCTTATTAGTTTCTGACCAAATGACCTGATTTGGTCAGAAACTAACAGGAGAAATGAGCAAGTTACAAATTGGAACCCTAGATAAGAAAAAGGAAGCTAAGGAAGACAACTAAGGCGATGGGAAGAGCAGTAGCTTGTTGCCACTACTTCTCTGAGATGAATGGAGGAAAAAAAGCCACAGATTGAGAACTTTGGAGGAATTTACAGGAGGCCTATGCCGAAAAGCAAGACGATTATCTGGGTACTGATGTCATAGGACACATATAACATTAGAGACTACTACAATGTAAAATCTCATGGTCGGTCAATAAACTCTATTATTATTATTATTTTAGCCTACACCGAAAGGTAAAAGGCAAATAGATAATATATATTATTATTATTTTCTCTATTTAGAGGAATCGATTAATAATAATAATAATAATAATAATAATAACAACTAAATATATATATATATATATATATATATATATATATATATATATATATATTTATATATATATATATTTAGTTGTTGTTATTATTATTATTATTATTATTATTATACTTGCATTTGAGGAATTCATTTAGCATGAAAATGGTTAATACTTTTGGTATTCTTCCTATCTGACTATCGACCGATTTATTATTCTACGTAACTTTCACCCTTATATAGCTAAATTCACACTAATTATACAATCAATTATTTCCGGTTTGAAAACATATTTATTGACCTGCAAAAGTTCTACTAACTTTAACATACTTGCAAGTTAGAGGGTAACATTTTATTACTACTAACCGGTGCAAATCAAATTGAAATTATAGTTTAATTTCTTTTCGAAATCCCCATCAAGTGCATCTGTTGCCCGCAATTCAATTCCCACACGTGCGGTTTTGTTGAAACTTTGTTTCAAGTTTGCTCACCTTCACCGAGTATAGATTTTGCAGTGTAAAAGTTTCGAGAATTTAACTCTTGTTTCAAGTACTTAGGTTTGCTATTATTTACCGGTTTGTTGATATCAGGTTTTAAAACAAAATTGTTACCTTATTGAATCGTATATAATATAAAAACGAAGACAAAGTTTTGAAGCCGACCGACTTGTCATTTATGACTTTTGTGCTGTTACGAATATTTTTATTACTGACAGTTTGGACAAAAGCAAAGTGATAGACGGATAGTTGCATCTATTGTTATCTTAGAAGTTGCAACTGCATAGTTAAAAAAGGAAGAAGGACGGCGTACACTATTACGTTCGGGAATGTTTTGAGATGAAAAGTATACAAATAGCCAAACGGGCTCAGAGGTGTTGGCAAGATTCATCATTCATCGGACGACGAGATTTTCACCTCGTATAAATTATAAATAAACTTTGATGTTTTCCATTCGATTCACGGAGGTTCTTAAACCACGATGTTCTGCTCCGCCCTACGCTTCCCTTCCACTGTACCTTTCCCTGTATGATAATTTGGAGACTTGTATATCTCCTCGGGTAATACGATTCAAGTATTCGTATTCCGTTTTAATCGAAACACAAAATCAATTTAAGTAAATAGTTTAAATATGCAAAATGATAATCAAGTTCCCCTTTATCGTTTCAAATTTTATAACATTGCGAGTCGATATAATATTATAATATTATATCAATATTGAATATCAGTATCAAGTATACAACGTCACAACTTCGTCAAACAAACGATGAATGAAACCGCTGTCCTTTCCAGTGAGCGCTATGAATGATCATGTTTGCGAAAGTACTCGCAACATATTTCAGAGATTATATTTATCTAAAATAATAAACATTACCAGCAACGGTGAGTAAATGAAAGCAGAAGTTATTTACGATGCATGCGTACATTTTGTTATGTTTATTTATACGATAATTTTTGGCTATAAATAGCAGCAATTGTTTTGCGTATGTTTCATTCTTCAACCGTGTTTCATTTACAACAATCGCTTTTGAATAATATACATAGATATGTCGAAAAATAAAAGTTAAGAAGTAGAAACTTGCATTATGAAGTAAATATATAAAATAGCTTCTATCTTTGGGTGCTTTCGTTTAACATTACTAGTCGCCCTATGGTGTGCTGTATCGCTTCAAGTTTTATGGTTGTGCGCCGGTTGTAAGGGACGAGGTAGAATTGTGCGCATCGGGAGCGACAAATAGAACAAGAGACAATAAGCCCACAGTGGTAAACAGCTTTTATAACTATCAGCCCAAGAGCTTAGCTTTTCCGCGGATAAAGGGAGTAACTCAAAGGATACACAGAAAACCTCTGAAAAACCATGATTCACAACTCTCGCTACCCAATACTGAGACGGACGGACGAAGTCTCTAACCATAGGTCGCTATAAATATAACGCTCGAAATACGTTCGCTATTATTTTGTTAATGGTGTCGATTTTTAATTACATTGTACTAAATTCGTTAAGAAATTTGAACAAGTTTATTCATGTGCTTTGTTCAGCTCGTACTATGACCAATCATGTCTTGAATTGAAGACATGCGCAGTATGTGATTCGTCATAGTACGAGCTGAACATTAATACTTGTATGTTGTATCTAATACAATGTAATACACGTGTTAGTTTCGTGAAAGGTGATTGCTATCTTTGCCAGAACAAAATGCTTGGCAGTAGATGAGTTTTGACATTTATTTTATCTATATTATATTTCGCAAACTGATTGTGGCTTCATCAAGAATCTTTAGTAGAGTTGTATGAAATTATTACTAAAGAAGAATATAATACAATATAATTCACTTGTTAGCTTCGTGACAGGTGATCGCTATCTTTGTCAGAACAAAATGCTTGGCAGTAGACGAGTTTTGACATTAATTTTATCTATATTTCGCCAACTGATGTGGCTTCATTAGGAATCTTTAGTAGAGTTGTATGAAATTATTACTAAAGATGAAAATTCTAGAAGAATCTAATACAATGTAATACACGTGTTAGTTTCGTGAAAGGTGTTCGCTATCTTTGTAATAACAAAATGCTTGGCAGTAGTCAGTGAGCCGGGGGGTATACATAGTATAAATTGACACTTAATAAATTTCTTCTAGTCTAGTTATTATAATATATGAATAGTATATATTGTAATCCTTTTGAGCTTTAAAAAATAATCAATATTAATTTATATATTTTATTAGATTCAATAAGTTTTCCACTCATCATCAATACGTTTATTATCTTAATCTGTTCAATATTTGCATAATTCCCGTTTTACTTTTTTATCATTTCAAACGCAAAGAAATTACATTACACCGCCCGTGCTGTATACATCTCGTATATTCTGTGGCCCCTCTTGGGAGATGGAATTCACAATGCACAGTAATAAGTATTCGATCGATCGACCCAGTTCGCATGCAAGCTCAGTGTAGCAAAACATCCAGTCAAGCCTATCTCTTCCGTTATTGGAGAAGTATGCTTTTAATTAATTGACGGAAAAAGCTTCGTCTGCCAAAACGTTGCCAAAAAAGTGTAAGCACCCAAATGAGAACGGCGTAAGCCCAATTTGTCCCGGATTGTTTTGATATAACGAGCGCAAGATAATAGAAAAGTTTATAGGATTTTCATTGTATTGTTTTCATATATTTATTTGATGGCTATATTAGAGCCAATTATGTATACAATTGTCTATTCAAATTTAGTATATAGAATTGGAACCAGAGTCTTAAATTGCAAAAATATACATATATTCAATAGTCACAGTTAATTTTGTAAAATTATATACATCCAATATTTAGTTATCACGATATATAGAAATTTGTATTTTTTTTCTAACTTAAAAAATCATTAGTTATCGCGATATATAGAAATTAGTTTTTTTTTTCAACTTCAAAATCATTAAAAATTGAAAATATTATTTATAATACTAAATTTTAATTATCATAGGGGAAGAGAAAAGAGGAGAGAAAGCGAATAAGAGAATATAATAAAGAAGCAATTAATCATAATTAGAGCTGTTTTTTTTTTTATAAAATCACTGTTATATTTATTATATCACCTGACGATTTATTACTCTGGGTAGTAATAAACAACTTCAACTGCCAAACACAGACACACTTCAATAGACATAACTATAAAAGCCACCAGTCGCTATTATATTTTTATTGACACTATCAGGGTCTTTTATGACGCACCATACATTAAAATAAAACGTAGGTACTTAACCATGGCTAGTGCCAACAATATTATATGTTGCTGCATTATTATAGTTGCCGTGCGCGTTATCTCTTCAGTAAATATTTAACAATAAATGCACGAGTTGATAATTATGCTAATGTACAGGACAATCATATAGATTTCGAGAAAATATTCATTTGCATCTAGGTTTTATTTGCAGTAGTTGGGTTAAAATAGTACTGGGGGTAGCTCAGTACTATTTTAACCCAACAACTGAAAATAAGACCTAAAACCTAGCTGCAAATGAATATTCATAAGATTACAATACTACCATACTCCGTATTATAAAGTAATTATTTAAATGATGTAATAATGGTTGACTGTTTTAATTATACTTTCGCATCGGATCTTAAAATACATGTAGATTATTCCATTGATATAGAAAGTACTGCTAATTTGGTTGTAGTTTTTGGGTTAAAATAGTACTGGGCTATCCTGGTACTATTTTAACCCAAAAACTGCACACAAATAGTAGTACTTTCTATATCAATAGAGTAATCTACATGTATTTTCAGATCCGATTCGAAATTATAATTAAAATAGCCAATAATTTAAATTAATTACTTTATAATACGGAGTATGGTAGTATTGTAATCGTATGATTTTCTAAATATTGTGAACATCCTTTTTTATGGTCTCCTTGCATCCCAGGAGGCCTAAACATGCCTGACACCCCTTATTCCGAATTTATTCGTTTAACTATCAGTCGAACAATTCACAAATGTGATCTCCTAAAATGATGGAATTTCGACAGTACAACTTACCCTCGTAGAGGGAAGTTAAACGCCATCTGGCGGCACCACATCAATTAGCAATGCACACCCATATGGTAATAACCGTCAACATGCTCATGTTATCAGGATCACCGGGTAGTGCCCTCTAGAGAATATGAATAATTATACCACTCGAGATTTTGTGTGAATTCATCCTCACTAGCTGAGCTACACTGACGAGATCTAATAAGATCGAAATCTAGATATGTAGATTGCTAAGAGGTGGGTTCACACTTATATAATATGTTTTTGATGGAATTTCGTTTTACTAGCCTTATAAAAACATTAAAAATAAGATTGTATACAGATTTTCATAAAATCGCATAAAAAATGAGAGGCTAAAATATTATTATTTCTTTCAAAATAAATCCATCCTTTAATTATTATGATAATTATCATCGTAATGTAGATTTGACTTTTGAAATGAATGAAATTAAATGAATTGAACTTTTCTATTCTAAGAATTATCAAAAGTTGTGAAAGCAGGTATGAAAATAAACTGATATAATTCTAGAATATGATTATCAAACATTTATAATTGTACATCTAATGATTTCTAGTAAGTTAATGCAAAAAATAGTTACTGTAAAAAGTGTTACTAACAAGAAATCTGCCATTAATACCTTCCTATCAATAAAACTAGCGTAGAAAAATGCGTAAGTATACGAAAAATATTTTTTTTAATTCCAATTCGTAGTAGATTTTAATGGAAACATCAAGCAATTGCGTGCTGGAAACAATTATAGCCGTACTGGGAAAACGAACCGGCATAAATTATTAAAACCAATCCTGAACTGCTCGGTTTGCGTTGGTGGCAATAATGATGTGCTCGGGTATTTAACATTAGCGACCCCTTCTCGTATTTGATTTAGTGACAACGAACATATCGACCGAACTACAAAATATTGAACAATTACAATTTTAAATAACAAACACCGTGGCTGGATTTTGTTAGCAGCTGGCAGCAACAAGTTTGTTTCATTTACAATTCACGACAAAATACTAATTGTCTATAGAACACTAATTAGTGACGAGCATCATTGAATGCATTGTATTTTAAATAACAATCCAGTAAAAATTATCGATAGTCTGATAATCATGAACTAAAAAGTTTCGATAGTCCGATATAAAATTTGATAAAATTTATTGCGATGCTCAAAAACGGTTTTTTGAAATAATACAGTAATATGTAGTTTACTAGTTTACTAGTTTACTAGTTTACTAGTTTACTAGTTTACTAGTTTATAGTTTATAGTTTATAGTTTATAGTTTATAGTTTATAGTTTATAGTTTATAGTTTATAGTTTATAGTTTATAGTTTATAGTTTATAGTTTATAGTTTATAGTTTATAGTTTATAGTTTATAGTTTATAGTTTATAGTTTATAGTTTATAGGCATAGAAACTATCGTGCTGCGCACTTCTATAACAATTCTCTGTGTTTCAAGTTTAAAAATACATAATTCTATATGAGCAGCTATAAATCTCTCTTCTAAAGTTCTCATTCTAAATATTCTATGGTTGAAATGAAATTGTAATAACGAAAATAGACGAGATGTTATGTTATTTCATGTTTTATATTTTCATTTATATATCGCACTATGTCATCTCATAGATTTATAGCTGCTCATATTGAATTATGTTTTTTTTTAACTTGATATATAGAGAATTGTTATAGAAGTGCGCAGCACGATAGTTTCACTTATATTGGAACCACAAAGGCACCTTACACGTCAATAATACTGTCAGTACTTTAAAATATTTTATTCCTCTGAGATTTGTAAACTATTGATGTAAAATATTGAAGAGTAGTTGTTTCTAGAGGACTTGTCATCTCATAGTGCGATAAATAAATAAAAATATAAAACATGAACTAACATAAAATCTCCTCTATTTCAATGCAAACTAAAAAAATTTTCGAAAATCTTAAAAGCTAAATATTCAGATAGAAAAAATTGCAAGAGGATAAAGACCAAGAAAGATAAAAAATATTGTATATACAAAATGACCTCAGCGCAATGTTTTTTTTTCTCTCTCGCTTACAACCGATTATAATTGATGAACTTTAGGAAGGCCGACGTTCGTCTGCCCCACGGCCGCGGCCTTCATCACACCGCGGCTGTTATTGTTTTTCCGCTTTCACGCAGACCAAATTCGCGACGCTTCTTCCTCTCGCCAAAGTAAGTGGAAATTATTCGCGGCCCAACGGGCCGGCTAATGAGCCTTTTAAACGCTCATCGGGGCTTGTTTACATGATGCACGTAATGAGACGCGACGTTTCTAATTATGTTCTCATCCTGATGTCATAACAGAAATTCTATTAAAGTATTACGCAAAAGTAAGGACGCGTCCATTCGAATTTAATACATATCGGCCGAAAACGATAACAATAAAGACAGGGACAGGAATGTATACATATATATATATATTTTTATATTTTAAAATACGAGGCATATCCAGAAAGTAAGAGTACTGAATTTTTGTAGGTGTTAAAATTTTTTATTTAAACAAAAAAATTACGTGAAACTTTAGTACATAATAAAAGCTATTTTTCGACATAGTCGCTATTCCTCTCTATGCAGGTGGTGTAGCGAGGTATCAATTCTTTGATGCCTTCCTCGAAGTAGTTTCCCGCCAACTCCTTCGTCCACTTCTCCAACTCCTCCTTTACCTCCTCGTCGGTTAAAAACATTTTTCCACCCATGTGCAGCTTCAGAGAGGTAAAGAGATAGTAATCTGAAGGTGCTAGATCAGGGGAATGCGCGGGATGGTTCAGGACATCCCATTTAAACGAGGCGAGCAGTTCCTTCGTGGCGTTGGCCGTGTGTGGTCTGGCATTGTCGTGCAGCAGGCAGACTCCTTTTGTCAGCATGCCTCTCCTCTTGTTCTGAATCGCCCTCCGCAATTTTTTTAAGGTCTCACAGTATCTTGCAGAGTTGATGGTCTCCCCTTGAGGCAGATATTCGATTAAAATTATGCCTTGACAGTCTCAAAACACGGATGCCATGACTTTCTTGGCTGAAATTTTGATTTTGAACTTTTTGGCGGAGGGTGAAGAGGTGTGACGCCACTGTTGAGACTGTCTTTTGGTTTCGGGCGTGTGGTGTGCTACGCAAGTTTCATCTCCAGTTACGATGGAGCGGAAAAATTCATCTCCATGGAGTTTCCAGCGCCTCAAAAACTCTTGCCCACTCGATTCAACTTGTGCTGGTCTGTCAGTTGTTTTGGGACCCACCTCGCGGACTTTTTCCGATATCCGAGGGTTTCTGTGATTGTTTCCTGTAGTAGAGATCTGGAGATTTGCGGAAACATCGCAGAAAGTTCATCCACAGTCAATCTGCGATCGTCACGGAGCGCATTTTCAATTTTTTCCACAATTTCGTCAGTCACAATTGAAGGTCTTCCGCTCCTCTGATCATCATGCACAGACGTACGACCGTTTTTAAACTCGCGACACCACTTGTACACATTCGTACGATTCATAGCTTTATCACCATATGCAGTTTTCACCTCATTATAAATCTCAAATGGAGGTTTTCCCTCCCAAACGAGATAACGGATGACGCCGCGTATTTCGCACTTGGCGGGAGATTGGATTGACATTATTCACGAAACTTGTTGTCGTGTCAACAGTTCTCAACGTATTGACCTCGAACCGGTCTCGGTGCAAAGGGGAGGAGTCAGGCTACACTGTCGTGTGGCCAACATGATGAAAATAAAATCCCTCCGACCGTGAGAGCCTCAGTACTCTTACTTTCTGGATATGCCTCATATGTATATATGTATGTAAGGTGCCTTTAAACCTTACATTTTTAGAATACTGACAGTAGTGATGGATTGTACAGAATACTGACGTTAATTCGCATAATTGATTGGTTTATAAATATTGAAGCAAATACTGATATACTAGGAATGACAATATTATTTACCGTGTGAGGTTAAAAGGGTGCCTTTAACACGATCAAAAATACTGTCAATATTTTAGAATAATGACAGTATTACTGTACGATAACATGTTTAAAATGTTCGTTATTCTAAAATCTTGTCAGTATTACTGATCGTGTAAGGTGTAGTATTGATGGATTGAACAGAATACTGACGTTAATCCAGATAATTGATTGGTTGATAAATATTGAAGTAGATACTACTGCCAGTACTAAGCAGGACAGTATTATTGACCTTTTACGTCTGGGCAAAGATATTTATCCTCGCAAATATAATCATTTAAAAAAAGGGATTAAAAAGTAATTACTAATACAAATGTATAATTTATGTTATGAACAGTTTAAGATATTTGCTAATCCCAGCAAAGCACGGAAGGCAATTGGAGCGACAAGCGCATAAAGCTTGTGAAATTAATGGAAATTTAAATATTGAGTGGACACAGGGATTAGACTACCCGAAATTGAAAATCATTATTATAGATTATTATTATTATTATAGATTGATACAGCTGTAATATGCTTTTTATAGTCCCCACAACGAAGAAATTAAGTAATTTTGAGACATTTTTCGGAGCGCTCTTCTTATTGGCTAAGCAGATATAAATTTGCCTCTGTAATTCCATATCCGATCGTATCGTGCTGTCCAATATTTATGTATTTCCCAAGAGGACAACTACATAAGTAAACTCTACTGCATTTACTTGAGTTGTATGATTAACCGAATCAATACTCTTGATCAGATATACAATATTGCTGGCATTAAAAACACGTACTTACGATATAAATAGTCGGGGGGTTGACACTGAAATAGCGCGTGGCGTGTGCGCTATCGCACTGTCAGGCGGCCCTTTTGTAGATAGCGCAATGTGGCACGAGGTTATTGCCGAGGGCTTTAAATTCCGCTTTGGCTTCCGTGCACACGGATTGTCCCAATGTCACGACTACATTGGGCACGTATTGAATATTTTGAGAGCGCGTATCAGAGAATGCAAATTGTATTCCAAGCCATGAATGGCAGTATGACAGTGTTTGTTACACAGAGATAACCACAAATTGGATGTCGTGAATGGAGGGTTGTTCTATGTACTTGCTGTATATAATTTGCACGAAGAATTCTGTCTACTTTACATATAATTTTCACCAAGAATTTTATCCACTAGATTTTAAAGATTGTTTGCAATTAGGAAATATTGGGATTAAAGAAATACCAGTTTCATGCTGATATGAGAACCGTCTTACAAAGTTTGATTATGTTATTCAAAGATTCTTCAACTTTCGCCATTATCAACGAATTAAATCGAGTATGGCGTTTAGTGTTTATTGTTTTTGTTAATTTTCAATATAATTCGTTTATTTATATCATTATGCCAATCGCGTAACTTGCTCTGCATTGTTACTAGCTCCCAATTTAAACAACTCCTACCGTATCAACCCGAGTAGCCCACAGACACCCATACAACAATCGTTTTTCAAAGAGAACACTTGTTATAAATGTCCTAACAGAAAGAACAACATTGAAGTTCTACAAATGTTTTACAGCACTTTCCTCTAATTATTCTAAGCGTCAAACCACATGATTTCATCTATCCCTGACCACAAGAGGTGTTTTATGTTGATAAAAACTTCTATCTAGTAAAGCGCCTTGGGAACGAAATAAACTTGTTGGACTGAGTTAGCTAAATCTATATCTGCAGTAGTTTCGGTCATGTGATTAATTCGTATGCCATTTAGCAGTCAAATTCATTCATACATAACACTGTCACACGATTATGCAGTAATGC
This sequence comes from Lordithon lunulatus, assembly GCA_963942505.1. Taxonomy (NCBI): domain Eukaryota; kingdom Metazoa; phylum Arthropoda; class Insecta; order Coleoptera; family Staphylinidae; genus Lordithon; species Lordithon lunulatus. Next base: position 8,028,144 of record OZ012669.1, read on the forward strand.
GAGCGTAACATTTCGACGAGACGTGCGAGAGCTACCTTGGGAGAGCAACCTTGCCGCGAGGCAACAGCTCGGCGCGACCTACACGCGCGTCCGCCACTTTGCTTCGGTGTAGTATGTAGAATGTATGTAGATCAGGTCGTACATTTTAATTAGGCTCCCGGGCTCCCTTGCTGTGTTTTTTTTTGCGTATGCATATAATTAGAGTAGAGTGGAAATCCGGAGAAATTGTCAATACATAAATTACACACACTGAAGGAACATTTTTCCGCACCTATAATTGATTAATAAATAGCATATCCGACTAGTTGAAGATATAAATGAATGGAAGAAATTAGGGGAGGCTTGTCAAGGTGCTCCTTATCAGTCTATATAAACCTGAAAATAATTGTAGCATTCCGAATGATAGTTAAAGCACAATCCGACGACGCGTTCGTTGTGTGAGGGCCTGTATATAAGGAAATATAATTGTTTTGTAATTTTTGTTGTTCTTGTTCTTATAATATAAATTTATAATATCAGTTATATTAAATTCTCAAAGATGACTGATAAGAATTAATAAAAATCATAACATACCAATTTTGATATTGCTCGTATCAAAATTATTTTGTAAAGGTCGTTTTAGACAAGACAATTTCTTAGCTCAAAAGTTGTTCAAGAAATGAATTCATATATCCTCCTCCCATACAATTTGTCCTTGACAAATAGAACGCGTTATATTTTTCCATTCGATCTGCCATCCAATTCAATATTTCAAATAATTTGCTGTATGATGCAAGATGCAAGAAATTGTCTTGTCTAAAACGACCTTAAGACTCAGAAATTTTGGTTGCATGATATGTAAAAACAAAACTCTCGGGTCCTGGCACGCATAAGATGAGTTATGTTTTTTTTACCACTGGCATAACCTACTGAATATATCAAATTAAAATAGGTGTAATTGATAATTTGTTAATCTCTATTTCTCTTCTTGTTGCAGGTGAGTCATCACACTTATTTCCACACACAGCATCACGTACTTGTTTGAGGTAATTGAGCAATACTCTTTCTGTAAATCACTGTAGCCGCCTATGCTGCGAGCCTTATTTGACCCAGCGCACTGCAAGCTTTCAGACTTGATTTATGCAATCATTATTCTATTAAAATTCCTGACCATTTGAAAATATTCCGTTTAGTGTGTCGGAACATCCAATGTCACACTAATATACTACCGAGGGACTGGTGTTTAAATTCGCCAATTCAATAATGGTAATAACATTTTTATTAGTGTAAAGATATACATATTTTAATATGATAGCGTCATTTGAATACCAAAAAAATGTTTTAGGTATAAGTAATTGCATAAATTTCACCATTATTCATATAGTAACTTATTGCCTTTATGCATTTTGATGGATGACAAATGAGGGTTTATGTTGTTCTTGTGCTGTTCTTCTATTTGTATCCCTTTTTAGGTTTCAGGACTATGTATCGTTATTTCGTTTCACTAGTATCTGCTCTTGTACGGTTTTTTTGAATCGTTTCACAGTCATTTCCTTTGTGAGGTTATTTAAAGAGTTATAAAAAAAGACCTTTATTGGCATTTCCCTCAGCCCCTCCACATCACAAACCTCAACAAAAATTTAAAGAGTTATAGTTGTTTATTGCTCCGTTGAATGTTTTCTTTAGTGTTGTTCTTATTTAATTTTTATTTCGAGTTCCGTAATGGTGAGTCTTTGTTTCATTTAAAATATATGTTATTTTTGATTTGTTTCTGCTTAGTTTTGTGTATCATTATCACATTACTCATGATGATTTTATTTTCTATGTATAACTCGTTGTGTATCTTGTTTACCTCTTTTGTGGGAGTGTATTTTGGTAGTTTGTGCCATGTTTTCAGAATTTTAGTTTGTTGTCTCTATAGTTTTTCAACATTTTTTTTGCATGTGTTTCCCCAAATATTTATTAATATGTTATTTTGGACGCATAAAGGCACCTTAAACGTCAATAATACTGTCAATCCTAGTACTGTGAATATTTGCTTCAATACTCTTTTTATATTTATCAAGTAATCAATTATCCGGATAAAGATCAGTATTCTCCTCATTACATCATTATTATACCTTACTCGATAAGTAATAATGGCAATATTTAAGAATAATGAACATTTTAAACATATTATCATACATTAATACTGTCATTATTCTAAAATATTGACAGTAATATTGATCGTGTAAGGTGCCTTATAGAGGGCATTAAAAATGTTTTTTTTGGCGTTTGGTGGTATTAACTCCCTCGTTCTATAAAATGTTCCATTTATTGATGAGTTTCTTTTTATCATGTTTTTTTGTATGGTTGTCCCAGCTTAGGTGTTCGTTTATTTGTATTCCTAGGTCTTTTACGTTGTGCACTTGTTTAATTAGGGTTTCGTTTATTTTTATGGTGATACTTAACTTTTTTCCCTGCGTTTATTACTATGAATTCGGGTTTGTCTTCGTTTATTGTTAAGTAGTTTTTTGAGTAATATGCTTGCAAGTTCTTCATGTCGGCATTGATCCTTTCTTGCAATTACAATTATTTAAATTCTGTTATCTATAAATGAAATACAATTTAATCTATAAATAAATACAATTTAAAATACATTCATTATACAATTTATAGACCTACTATTTAATATAAAACTTGATAAATTAGTTTTGCATGACTCATTTATCGATTACATTGCATGTCCAGTTAATTTTTTTTCACAGCTAATAGCCTCGTGTCAAATAAATAAAAGTCCATTTAATCCCATCAATTACTAATGGACACCCTCACGCAGTGCGTGTGACATGTTGAATGTTTGTTGTGTGAATTTATTGGAAACACAAAAGCGCGGACAAGCCGGCCCACGGATTGCACTGAGATCACTCGCGGATATAATCGGCACACAATATTATTCTCGATTGGGCGCAATTGACCTCTGTCAATTGAGTCAGACACGTGTGTGATGCAAATATCATGCTTATTTATTGTTATTATTCATTGAATGCATCACAGGTATAAGCTATTTATAAACATTCACGTATGATTTTCCGATCGGAATAAAACGTATTTTCCAGAACAATTGGTATTGGAAAATACGGTACGCAGGTTATTATTAACTACCTACTAACTAAAAACCGATTACAGTGGTTAAATCAAACAAAAAATTAACTATTAATAAACTTTATCGTATGATTTATGGGTTTCCGATCGTAATATAATGTATTTTCTTCAATAATTGGTACGAATTAGAAAATACGACGGGCAGATTATTACCTATATACTAACAGAAAACTGACTACAATAGTTATAGTTTGTTTGCAATTTTACAGGATAACTAATTTTTACTTTACATACGAGCCATATCCAGAAAGTAAGAGTACCGAATTTTTGTAGGTGTTAAATTTTTTTTAATTAAAAAAAAAAAATTACGTGAAAATTTAGTACATAATAAAAGCTATTTTTCGACATAGTCGCCATTCCTCTCTATGCAGGTGGTGTAGCGAGGTATCAATTTGTTGATGCCTTCCTCGAAGTAGTTTCCCGCCAACTCCTTCGTCCACTTCTCCAACTCCTCCTTTACCTCCTCGTCGGTTAAAAACCTTTTTCCACCCATGTGCAGCTTCAGGGAGGTAAAGAGATAGTAATCTGAAGGTGCTAGATCAGGGGAATGCGCGGGATGGTTCAGGACATCCCATTTAAACGAGGCGAGCAGTTCCTTCGTGGCGTTGGCCGTGTGTGGTCTGGCATTGTCGTGCAGCAGGCCGACTCCTTTTGTCAGCATGCCTCTCCTCTTGTTCTGAATCGCCCTCCGCAAATTTTTTTAAAGTCTCATAGTATCTTGCAGAGTTGATGGTCTCCCCTTGAGGCAGATATTCGATTAAAATTATACCTTGACAGTCCCGAAACACGGATGCCATGACTTTCTTGGCTGAAATTGTGATTTTGAACTTTTTGGCGGAGGGTGAAGGGGTGTGACGCCACTGTTGAGACTGTCTTTTGGTTTCGGGCGTGTGGTGTGCTACCCAAGTTTCATCTCCAGTTACGATGGAGCGGAGAAATTCATCTTCATGGAGTTTCCAGCGCCTCAAAAACTCTTGCCCGGCCTCCACTCGTTTCAACTTGTGCTGGTCTGTCAGTTGTTTTGGGACTCACCTCGCGGACAGTTTCCGATATCCGAGGGTTTCTGTGATTGTTTCGTGTAGTAGAGATCTGGAGATTTGCGGAAACATCGCAGAAAGTTCATCCACAGTCAATCTGCGATCGTCACGGAGCGCATTTTCAATTTTTTCCACAATTTCGTCAGTCACAATTGAAGGTCTTCCGCTCCTCTAATCATCATGCACAGACGTACGACCGTTTTTAAACTCGCGACACCACTTGTACACATTCGTACGATTCATAGCTTTATCACCATATGCAGTTTTCACCTCATTATAAATCTCAAATGGAGGTTTTCCCTTCCAAACGAGATAACGGATGACGCCGCGTATTTCGCACTTGGCGGAGATTGGATTGACATTATTCACGAAACTTGTTGTCGTGTCAACAGTTCTCAACGTACTGACCTCGAACTGGTCTCGGTGCAAAGGGGAGGAGTCGGGCTACACTGCCGTGTGGCCAACATGATGAAAATAAAATCCCTCCGACCGTGAGAGCCTCAGTACTCTTACTTTCTGGATATGCTGGAGATTTATAATGAGGTGAAAACTGCATATGGTGATAAAGCTATGAATCGTACGAATGTGTACAAGTGGTGTCGCGAGTTTAAAAACGGTCGTACGTCTGTGCATGATGATCAGAGGAGCGGAAGACCTTCAATTGTGACTGACGAAATTGTGGAAAAAATTGAAAATGCGCTCCGTGACGATCGCAGATAGGCTGTGGATGAACTTTCTGCGATGTTTCCGCAAATCTCCAGATCTCTACTACACGAAACAATCACAGAAAACCTCGGATGTCGGAAACTGTCCGCGAGGTGGGTCCCAAAGCAACTGACAGACCAGCACAAGTTGAATCGAGTGGAGGCCGGGCAAGAGTTTTTGAGGCGCTGGAAACTCCATGGAGATGAATTTCTCCGCTCCATCGTAACTGGAGATGAAATTTGGGTAGCACACCACACGCCCGAAACCAAAAGACAGTCTCAACAGTGGCGTCACACCCCTCCACCCTCCGCCAAAAAGTTCAAAATCACAATTTCAGCCAAGAAAGTCATGGCATCCGTGTTTTGGGACTGTCAAGGCATAATTTTAATCGAATATCTGCCTCAAGGGGAGACCATCAACTCTGCAAGATATTGTGAGACCTTAAAAAATTGCGGAGGGCGATTCAGAACAAGAGGAGAGGCATGCTAACAAAAGGAGTCTGCCTGCTGCACGACAATGCCAGACCACACACGGCCAACGTCACGAAGGAACTGCTCGCCTCGTTTAAATGGGATGTCCTGAACCATCCCGCGCATTTCCCTGATCTAGCACCTTCAGATTACTATCTCTTTACCTCCCTGAAGCTGCACATGGGTGGAAAAAGGTTTTTAACCGACGAGGAGGTAAAGAAGGAGTTGAAGAAGTGGACGAAGGAGTTGGCGGGAAACTACTTCGAGGAAGGCAACAAAAAAATGATACCTCGCTACACCACCTGCATAGAGAGGAATGGCGACTATGTCGAAAAATAGATTTTATTATGTACTAAAGTTTCACGTAATTTTTTTGTTTAAATAAAAAATTTTAACACCTACAAAAATTCAGTACTCTTACTTTCTGGATATGCCTCGTACATACAACAAAAAATACAATGGTTTGAATATGTAAACCTACTACATTGGCTAGATCATTAAATGTAGTAAGTAGTAGTAATGTCATGAAATGAATATTATGTATAATTAATCGTGAATTACAAACAATTTCAGTAGTCCAGAAATTATATTTTTTTTTTTGCATGAACGCGTTCATAAATACCTCGCTCCAACGTCATTTGGGCGTTTGAAATTGTAACATAATTATTTAAAGTTTCAATCTCGCCCACGTTTAGTATTTAAAAGCCAATTATAACGCACAGCAGCGGCAAAAATCTACAAATTTACATAGTAAAAATCATTGCATTGGTAATTGTTTGAGCAACTCGTTTCGTGACCAACTCAACCCGCATTGGGATAACACTTTAGGAATGTATCTCACACTGAATTAAGGGTATCGCGTTTATAGAGCACTTCCGGTGCTCCAGTTTTCAGCGCGTTTATTTATTTACATCTATGCACGCGGGAGGCAGGAAGGATCGGATGTCGGGGCATAATTAACACTGTCGTCGCCTAATTGGGTCAGTGGTGCACATTTGTTGGGTTATTATAATTTTCAACTTACTAAAGTGCGTTTCATAAATAATATCGAATGATTAGTTTAGTTAATAACAGGAATCATTAATTTTTATAACAGAAATCATTAATTTTTATAACAGAAATCATTAATTTTTATAACAGAAATCATTAATTTTTATAACAGAAATCATTAATTTTTATAACAGGAATTATTAATTTTTATTTTTACTTGATTATACCATTAAAAAATGTATAATCCTTCCGGTTCTGTAACTCAATCTAATATCAATAAAAAACAGTATTGATTAAGATGGGTAATAGGGTATCGTAAATGTCATTATATGCATTCGGTGTGTTTTCCTAGGAAGGTGCACCAATCTAATATCAATAATACTTGCTTTAGTTTAGATGCCTAAAGTCCTTGGGGTTTTGTAGAACACACCGAATGCATATAATGACTTTTTTTGTATTGTCCCTAAGGCACGCATTGATTTGGGTGCGGGAAAAACTACTTTCCGCACTAGTGCGGGAAGTCGCCAGTGTTGCCAAGTTAAAATTCGGTATCAATGTAAATGTGTATTTATAAATATGAGAATGCATGCAAACACAGCGCACACCTCTTATACTTCAAATAGCATTAAAATTTAACGATATGGTACTGAATAAATACAATTTTGAAGAAAATTTATACTAAATTATAAGTAATTAGTAGTGTGACATAACATATTTGTCACAACAGCTTTAAATGACTTTAAATAAATATTAAGTATTTATTCGTACAAAAAAAAGTGCGATAACGCCGTTTCCCGAATTCGTTCTGAATACAGCACGAACCGAAGGCTCATTCGGGAAACTTGCCTTCCAGCACTAATAATGTAAATTACTATTACGATACCCTACATGTCTTAATACTGTTTTTGGCTTGTAATAGTGTATAAACTCCCAGTTATTAGCTCAAGTTTATGGTGGAGGCGGCGGTCTTCTAAAAGAGACCATTTGCGCCTTATCCACGCCATCCGTAATTAAACCGCTCCCAGTACGATTAAAAAGACGTTTTCTCCACGCAACGAGACGTGTGAAACCCGCCAACGGCACGCAATGTCATTAATCGCCACTAATGACGAGGCTCTGTAAACGTTTGCACAAAAACAAAAGGTTGTAAATTGTGAGAACTGAAACTATCTCATTCAAAACTTAATTTGTTGATATGTGTTACTTCTTTAGCAAATTTATTTGGTAGTGATTAATTAAATACACGATTAGCGCAGTAATCCAAGTTTAAAATATAGTCCCACACCAAATTTTACAGAAAATCTTGAACCCAACCGGCTATATTTGAGTAAATACAGAATTTATATTCGCGTTCTCAATCTAAAAAAAACTTCTATCTTTATTGGGCTATAAGTGAGGCTTTTCCGCCGGTCAAGGGAGAAGCTCAGAGGAGTTTAATCACCCGGTATTTACCTTAACTTCACAGAAAACCTCTGAAAAACTGTGAAAGGTCATTCGCGAAAACTCGCTCCCCGCTGGGGATCGAACTCAGGCTCCCCAATGCCCAGTAGAAGACGGACGACGCCTCTAACCACTCGGCCACTGAGCTGGGCCGTTCTCAAACTAATTTTGTAAGACTTAATGTTAGTTATTGACATTTAACTCTCTAGAAAAATGAGCAATCATGAAATCATTAGAATATGCTTGAAAGGCTTCTGTAATTAGTATTAGTAGTAAGTATTTCAGGTCTTCCAGGTACATACTCCTCAAATTGATATACGAGGTAGCCACAATGTCAGTATAGTTGATATTACTGACATTGTAGCTTCCTCGTATATGCTCAAATTTATATACGAGGAAGCTACAATGTCAGTAATATCAACTTTGCTGACATTGTGGCTTCCTCGTATATCAATTTGAGGAGTATGTACCTGGAAGACCAGAAATACTGACTACTAATTATAGGAGCTTCTCATGCATTTTCTAATGATTTCATAACTGCTCATTTTTCTAGAGAGTTAAATACCTGGAGGACCTGAAATAATTACTACTAATACTATACTAATACTAATTACGAGATACGTAAAGAACGACATATGAGTAAATTCAATCTCACCAAAAACGATTTACACTCGCCCTGGAGGATGTCTTCAAAAGGCTCGATTAGGAGGAGAAAGGTATTAGTATCGATGGTTTATACCTATACCACCTACGTTTAGCAGATGACATCGTACTAATTAATAGAGACCCGGAAGAACAAATAAAGCCTGATTAAACAACTAAGCCAAGCTTCACGAAAAGTAGGACTTCAAGATTTATTTTCTACCTGAATCTCATCATGTTGTTTCTTATAATTACGATGGTGTTTAAATTCAAATGTAATATTTCTCCATGTCCCTGGCCCTCGCGAAAATAGCCTACATAGATTCGTAACTACCCAGAGAGCCATGGAGAGACAAATGTTGGATATCAGTTGCGGAGAACATCAGGAATGAGGATATCAAACGAAAAACGTTGATGTCGGATATAATCGAAAGATTGGCACAACCGTGTGCATACTTCATATAATTACGCGGAATGAAATTGACAATGTGTACAGAAAAAAGCAGCCGATAAAAGTCAGTGCTAATTTTATATAAGACTTCCCCGTAGCGTGTGCCCGCCGGTCATTTAATAGAGCTAATAATAGCTGAATGTATCCCCTTCCACGTGATTCCCCAGCAGAAATACACCCGCTCCCTGTTTGACCTAAATAGCGCCGCCGCCGACGCCTCCACCTTGAACTGGCGCGCCGTGTCAGGGCCGATGTGCGCCGCCCCAAAACCCCGTGGCTATATAATGCATTCGTGAATGAAATTACCGCTCCACAGCTCGCGGTATTGTTCTAATAAAAAATATTTTATGGCGGGACCTAAAGGGGTGGCCGTTATTTTCAAGAGGCTTAGTAAGTAGCCTTAGGGTTTACCGTTGGAGTATATTGTTTTACATGAATGAATTTAATTGAAAACGAGGTTTCAATACCGTGGCAATTAAATTGTGGTGTTAAATCAAATCCACTATTGTTTGTGATGGTATCCTGAATATTTAGAACACGCGTGTAGAAATTAATCCTTAATTAGGCGCACTGGGGTATAGCGCACCCCATCGGGATACTTTATGGTATTAGTTCGTAACCCTGCTAGGCTGGCACGTGGCGCTGGATAGTTCTGGATAGTTCGCTTCTTCTAACCTTTTAGTGACATATTTACTTGAAGAATGTATCTACTTCGGTCATTCTCTATTATCCATTGTGCACAGTTTAGGCGAAAACCTATCAACTTGTGAATTGTGTAATAAAAACATAAGAAAATTAATATTTTTGTTCATGAAAAGAAACAATATACCAGCCTTCAACTGCCCTTTTCTTCTTCTTCTTCTTCTTCTTCTTCTTCTTCTTCTTCTTCTTCTTGAAATAGGCTTGCAGCCTGTTTTTTCCAACTTTAAGGAGTTGTTTGTGATGTCGACACCCAGCTATCCCTCCATGTCTTTGGTGGTCTGCCTGGGGGCCTTTTAGATTGTGGGTTTCCGTCTCTGGCAATCTTTGCAATTCTGATGTCTTCCATTCTGTTAATGTGTTGATTCCATTCTCGTCGTCTCTGCCTTATCCATCTTACTATGTGTTCTGTACATCGCACATTTGTTTTATGTCTTGGTTGGGTATTCTGTCACGTAGTGTGTGTCTCGTGATACTTCGGAGCGTTCTCATCTCAGCCGTTCGGGTTATGCTCTTGGTTTTGTTGTTGTCTGCTCTAGATTCTGCGGCGTATGCGATGATTGGTCTAACGCATGATTTATATATTCGGGTCTTTGATTCCAGTTTCAGGAATGGGTTCTTCCATATTATGTCCCTTAACCACCTGGATATTCCAGATGCGTTATCGGTTCCGACATCCTGTCTTGATGGGCAGTTATTTCTACCCCTAAGTACCTAAAGGACATTACCTGCTCTATTATTACGTTGTTAATGGCCAGTTTGCATCTTGTAGGCTCTATTGCTACAACTAGTGTTTTTGTCTTCTGTGCCGCAATCAGCATATTGTAGCGTTTCGAGCTTAGGTAAAATGTATGTGTAGCCTCTGTAGTTCATCCTCGTTCTCAGATATGATTACTGCGTCATCTGCATAGCACAGTATTGATATTTCTTCTTTATTAGTTCTGAATTCATGCCCCGCGTTTTTTACGTCTACTTTTATTTTGTTTATAATTAGGTTGAAGAGTGTCGCGCTTAGTGAATTCCCCTGTCTTATTCCTGTTGAGATCGGCACTTCCTTGGACAAGCCGTTGTTAACAAGTAGTCTGGTCGTTGTATTAGTGTTCATGTTTTCAGCGGTTCTAACGATTTCTTCCGGGGTATTGCCCTGTCTCAATACGGTTGTAATGTCTTTTAGCCTCACTTGGTCGAATGCTTTGGTTAAATCTATAAGCACATATACGCCGGTTTCTCGTATTCTATTGATGTCTCTACTACGAGGCATATCCAGAACGTAAGAGTACTGAATTTTTGTAGGTGTTAAATTTTTTTATTTAAACAAAGAAATTACGTGAAACTTTAGTACATAATAAAAGCTATTTTTCGACATAGTCGCCATTCCTCTCTATGCAGGTGGTGTAGCGAGGTATCAATTTTTTGATGCCTTCCTCGAAGTAGTTTCCCGTCAACTCCTTCGTCCACTTCTCCAACTCCTCCTTTACCTCCTCGTCGGTTAAAAACCTTTTTCCACCCATGTGCAGCTTCAGAGAGGCAAAGAGATAGTAATCTGAAGGTGCTAGATCAGGGGAATACGCGGGATGGTTCAGGACATCCCATTTAAACGAGGCGAGCAGTTCCTTCATGGCAAAAGCCGTGTGTGGTCTGGCATTGTCGTGCAGCAGACTCCTTTTGTCAGCATGCCTCTCCTCTTGTTCTGAATCGCCCTCCGCAATTTTTTTAAGATCTCACAGTATCTTGCAGAGTTGATGGTCTTCCCTTGAGGCAGATATTCGATTAAAATTATGCCTTGACAGTCCCAAAACACGGATACCATGACTTTCTTGGCTGAAATTGTGATTTTGAACTTTTTGGCGGAGGGTGAAGGGGTGTGACGCCACTGTTGAGACTGTCTTTTGGTTTCGGGCGTGTGGTGTGCTACCCAAGTTTCATCTCCAGTTACGATGGAGCGGAGAAATTCATCTCCATGGAGTTTCCAGCGCCTCAAAAACTCTTGCCCGGCCTCCACTCGATTCAACTTGTGCTGGTCTGTCAGTTGTTTTGGGACCCACCTCGCGGACAGTTTCCGATATCCGAGGGTTTCTGTGATTGTTTCGTGTAGTAGAGATCTGGAGATTTGCGGAAACATCGCAGAAAGTTCATCCACAGTCAATCTGCGATCGTCACGGAGCGCATTTTCAATTTTTTTTCACAATTTCGTCAGTCACAATTGAAGGTCTTCCGCTCCTCTGATCATCATGCACAGACGTACGACCGTTTTTAAACTCGCGACACCACTTGTACACATTCGTACGATTCATAGCTTTATCACCATATGCAGTTTTCACCTCATTATAAATCTCAAATGGAGGTTTTCCCTTCCAAACGAGATAACGGATGACGCCGCGTATTTCGCACTTGGCGGGAGATTGGATTGACATTATTCACGAAACTTGTTGTCGTGCCAACAGTTCTCAACGTACTGACCTCGAACCGGTCTCGGTGCAAAGGGGAGGAGTCAGGCTACACTGCCGTGTGGACAACATGATGAAAATAAAATCCCTCCGACCGTGAGAGCCTCAGTACTCTTACTTTCTGGATATGCCTCGTATTTGCAAGTTAATTTTAGTACAATGTATGTATGTCTGATGTATTGTATGTACCATATTATATATTTTTTCTTATTTTGTATGTTGTTCTGTAAATTGATGTAAATCTGTAGAACAATAAATCTATTATTATTATTATTTGTCAGATGACGAGTATGACGTCTGTTGTGGACCGATTTGTTCGGAAGCCCTGTTCTTCTTTCTTCTTCTTCCGGCCAATTGTATTTTTCTTCTTTTCAACTGCCGTGAAGAGAGAAAAAATAAGAAAAATACAAATATTGAATTGAATCGGCATCTACTTTGTGATAATTCATCGGATTAGCTTGATAATGGCTAGAGCGTAGCCGAAAATATTCGCAAACAGTAATAAACAAGTGATAAAAAACAAAGAAAAATTCGTTTTATTTATTTAAGAAAAATACAATTGATCACTCCCAATTTTATACACTTTCACACAAAATATATTATCTGTTAATATTATAACATGGATAGCCCAATAAAGATAGTTCGAAGGTTGGGTTGTTCTTTCTCGTGATGATTTACCTCTATTATAATACCACTTAGAGTATTTATATAGTGAGCTAGTGGGATAATCTAGTGAGAATCAGTTGTAAAAATTAAATTAGAGAGTGTTGTAATTAAAACAACAATCCGTTTTCAATTTCCTAAGGTCGTGCGCCGCGGGATTTTCATTATAAGAGCTCGGCGGAAACGCAGGCGGTGCAATTAAAAGGAGATTCTTGGGAATTAAGCGCGACTCGTTAATTTTGTTAAATTGAACTGCGAGAAGAAAAATACAGCCCCCCAGCCACCAGCGCTGCCACCGCGAAGTTTTAATTGCAATTATAAGTTCAGTGTCAAATCCACACAACGAGGTAGTAAAAACTGTACAAAATATCTACCACAGCACCGCACGACGAATAATTTATTAATAAATACTCAATCAGAATTTAATAGCGGAAAGTCCAAGGGCCGATAGCCTAATAAAGATTGATTTCTCTTGCAGAATTTAAAATATTTCTGAAAATAATTCTTTTAAATCAACGTAATGCAACTTTTTCTTTACCATATGTTTGATATGATAGGATATACATAGGTCTCGGTAATGCTTTATGTTGTGCGGTGGTTTGCCAGGTTTCGAAGCCAGATTTCTGATTTATAATTTCTGATGCTAACATACTTGTTCATCGCCGCAATTAGGCTAAAGTCCTGGTTTCCTAGCAAGCGATGTCGATAAATACGGCCGTTTTTGACGTAATTTTCACGTTACAAGATACGTTTTAAGTACATGTAATTGTATAACTCACTAGATTCTAGTGTAATTCATGACATTTTCTCAATACTTTGAAGTATTCCGCTCACGGAATTACCAGATTTATTTAATTATACATACAAAAAATGTGTGACGTCAAAATGACGTGAAATACGGCCGCTTTTTAGACACCGCTTCCTAGGAAACCATGGCTTAAGGCAGATGCCATACTGCGTATCTGCCTTATCCTAATATGCGGCGATGCAGAACTATGTTAGCATAGGGATGTTTGAGTCAGTTATAAGATCATATTCAGTCGCCTTCTTGGTATTCAGGTTGCATATTTCTGTTTTGACTTCACCTAGTTTTATCAAGTCTATGTTCTCATTGTCTATGTTTCTTTTCATTGCAATGTCCATGATTGGTCCCTCATGGGGTGTGAAGGTTTCTTCAAGGTGGTTTGCAAAAGCTTCTGCTGTTTGCATATTTTCTCTGATCCATTCTCCATTTGTATCTCTAATGGGAGGGGCCTTTTCTTTTCCGTGTCTTTTTCCATCGTGATATGACGAGAAATGGTACGTGTACTACTACACTACTCTTACTGGTATTCCCAATAATGGGCTCTCCTTGATAGTTTTCGGTAGTTTTATTTTTACTCTTATTTGATTAGTGAATTTCAAAATTAATTCATTAATGACAAAATAAAATAAGAAAATTAACAAAAACAATAGTAGGTTTATTGTTCTTTTAACAGTTTGTACAGTTACTACTAGTTTAGTACTTTATAAAATTATAACTATTTAGTTTAATAGAAGTAGGAGACGTACAATTTACGACTTGCCCAAGATAACTGTGTTTTATTTACAAAGTACAGTACAGGCTCATAAAAACTAAAACACTGCTCCCCTCGCCTGTATTTCATCACGACATTGTTTAATGTGCAACTGTTATCTTCAAAGAGTTTGCATGTGCCCTCAGAGTAATTGCGCTCGCTATTATAGCGAATTTCCAACCCCCCCGACATGACCGCTGTGGTTTGTTATATTTGTCCCGTAATAACTTGCGAGTTGTGGTTGCCCGAATAATGTCGGAATTAACTTCGTCCGCAACGTATGAAATATTCCCTTTGATGTGTGTGAGGGTTATATAGAAAGTATGGGGACATCGGAGGTTGCAAAAAAAGTCTTTGTATTAAAAAGCATCCTCAGACGACGGGCACTTTACCTAGTATATTTTATTTAATATACTAGGTAAAGTGCCCGTCGTCTGAGGATACTTTTTAATTACAAAAAAATCTTTTATTGTATCAAAACACATAATATTGCAATAAATTATGAGGTTAAAACTATAAAAACCAAGCCTCGGCTACAATCGAACTCATGACTCATTTTTGCATTGACAGTACAAAATAAACATATTTGATAAGTCAGTCGACTTCAAAACATTTTTAGTTTGCTTTTAAAGGCACCTTACACGATCAATTTACTGTCAATATTTTAGAATAATGACAGTATTACTGCACGAGAATATGTTTAAAATGTTCATTATTCTAAAATATTGCCAGTATCTCATCGTGTAAGGTATAGGAATCATGTAATGAACAGAATATTGATCCTTATCCGGATAATTGATTACTTGATAAATATAAAAAGAGGATTGAAGCAAATATTGGCAGTACTAGTATTGACAGTATTATTGACCGTGTAAGGTGCCTTATATATATAAAGACTAGTTTAAATACCCGTCATCCGACTGTTGATGATTCAACTATCTCGCCAACTCCTCTGGCCATGTGTAAATTATTTTTTAGTTATATTATTCGACTCTATTGGATCGTGCACGAAGTATATTTTACCTCTCATCCGTCGTACACAATCCATTAGAGTTGAAGATAACTAAAAAATAATCTTCGCAACGTCATCTCGGCGCTCTCACGGCTTTCTCCGCAAACAGAACTAAGCTATACGTTTTGCTTTATCTGTAGAACCTGAGGGTGAAATTATAAACGTTTTAAATAAATAATGTCGATTGTAATGCATCCGTTTCGCTGCGATATGTGCCTTTGGTCGGATCAAAGTGGAAAGGCCGACCTTCTAGGTGTCGGCCGGTTGATAAGATAGTGCAATCTACTTACTAATTATTACACATGAGTTGTGTGGTAGAAATGTTTGTATTTATTGTGACTTAATTATGTAAATATTTACTTGAAATATGCACTTGATTTCGAATTATTTAATGAGTTGCGGTTAAATTATTATTTGTGTTTGTTGGTTTATAGAATTATCCAACTATATACTCTCTCAGTTGTAGTATTAGTGTCAGGACAAAAGTTAAACTCAATAGTGTAGGGTTTAACTTTTGTCTTCCTGAATAAATATATGCATTTCAACTTTTACGTTCTCACACTACTGTTTTTCGGGACAATTCGGGACAAATGTTATAAATTCGGAACAAATGCTATAAATTCGGGACAAGTTGTATACATTCGGGACAGAAAAGCGAGTTGTGAAAAATCGGGGCAGAAACTACAAATTCGGAACTGTACCGGAAAATTCGGGACGTCACCTTACATTTATTGAATACAATCTTACAAGCTTGTTATTATAATAATATAATAATATGTATTTATTTTCCATAAATATACAAAATATAAATACAATTGATACACCTATATTATATATACGTACAGTATATGGAGGAAAATACCTCACACTAACATGTAATCATATAAATATATACATTAATAGAATAATAAATTTACATTTATTATCTATTTAGTTTCTCTCTTATTTTCATCTTCTTCATTTATTTGTGCCTCACAGTTCACAGTTTAAATCCCTGATGCACATAATTGATTAACTCAACATCATCCGTTATACACCAATAGCAGCAACAGTTTTCGAGTTGAAAACTTCAGCTAACTGAATTCAAACAGATACCGTAGTGTATTATATTTACAAGTTTGGTGGATTGTTGAATTTCGTATCGCGTATTGATATACGCCGTTTTTATACTGTACATACAAAGTTTTCGTAACGGGACCGCACGAAATTTGGAAGTTTATAGACTTTTTTCAATATTTTTATGAATGATAATGATGTCATTCATTTCTGTATTGTTATAATCTAAGAAGAGTGTTTTTATGCATTTGTACATTCCTGTTTTTAAAACTTGCATCATTTTCTCTACTTGTCTCCTAGTTAGTTAGCGAATTTACCTCTGGTTAGTTTTGTATTACTAACCAGAGGTAAATTTGTTAACTAACTATACAGGTAGAGAAAGTTTTAAAAGCGGGAAAGTTGGGAGTATTTTGACTTTAATTTAAATTTAAATATATTTGTAAATTGTATATTAATTTGTATTTAATTTGTAATATGTATATTAATATGTATGTAATTTGTAATATGCATATGGTACATTTGTGACGTACTATCCTATGTGTGTGATACTCCTACCACGCTTATTGTGAATAAGCGTGGTAGGGCAATAAACATTATTTTTATTATTAATGGTCCTTAAGGCTTCTACCGTATTTAGGGTATTTTTGTTTTTATTATAAATAATCTTCTTATTTCATCCTTCTTCGTCAACATTTTATTCCCAGAAGTGTCTCTGATATGTTTCATTGTGCTTCGTTTTTTATTTCCGAAAAATATTTATAGATATTTCGTGTAGGGGTTTGTGTCGTTTTCTTACTTACCTTTAAACCTATGATAAAATCATCGTTACTTGTATGTCAACATTTCTCTGTTGCCCTCTGTTCCTTTTCTCCAGATTATAAATTGGATTTGCATGTCGTTTATAGCTGTTTTCGTTTATCACTCTAGGCTGATACGGGCTTATTGTCTCTTGTTTTATTTGCCGCTTCCGATGCTCACAAATCCACCTCGGCCCTTACAACCGGCGGCGCACGACCGCAAGGCCTGGTAAATACTGCACGCCACGGGGGCGACTAGTAATGCTAAACCATGCTAAACGAAAGCGCCTTATGTGTACTTCATCTGAAGTTGTTCCTTCTTTTTGTTTTAGAGATGAAGTGCGCGACCACACAGTGAAATGGGGCGCGCGCTACTCGTTCCCCTGCAAAATGCTCGCGAACGCCTCCACGGGCGTGCTCGAGCGTTGCGTCCTGCGGATCTCCGTGCGCAAGGAGTGCAAGGGCGGCAGGTCCTTCACGAAGCTCGGCTTCGTCGACATGAACCTCGCCGAGTTCGCCGGCGCCGGCGAGACCTGCAAGAAAGCGCTGCTGGAGGGCTACGACGCCCGCCACCGCCAAGACAACAGCATGCTAAAGATTTCCATTAAGATGAACATGCTGTCCGGAGATATACTCTTCAAAGTGTAAGTGATACATTCGCAGAATTTTATTTCGGGTTTTTTGTTTTGTTTTTGGCCTTGATCTATCGATCACCTAGCCATTAACTATGTATTATTATTATTATTATTATATTTTTATAAACTGTATTTATCACTATTACACGAAACCACACTAAACTATTGACAAACACACCACCCATGGATTAATAGACCCAAATTCCGTACGGAAAAGAATACCGGACTCGAACCGGTAACGGCATGGACGCACAGGCTTCAGAACGTCGCTTTAGACCACTGCGCCACGATCGCCCCATTTAGGGGGCTTAATATACAAGAAGTCTTCTTATCGAATCTTGCTATTATTTTTTACGATATTTTTGTTGACACTTAAGAATCGCGAGTTCGAACAAATTTAGCATATTGTTGATTCGAAAGCTTACTGGTAACTCAATTGTTACAAATAACCTGCAAAACAATATCAATAGCCCATAAAAATTTAGACTTTGAGTGTATTTTAAGGAGGTAACTAAATGATTCGACTAACCAAAAGAATTTTCCCACTCGTTCAAATCGATTTTTAAGGTGTTTTGATAGAATTTCATGCAATAAATCTTGCTTGGATAAAAAAAGCTACGGTAGTTTTCCCACAGTGATTAATACATGGTAACTCATTTACCATGTATTTATCACTGTGGGAAAACTACCGTAGCTTTTTTATCGATAGCTGGTAAACTCATACTGCCCCCTCATTGGTTGAAAATGACCACCTAATAACTATAAGAGGGCAAGCTCTAAACTACAACTACAACTCGAGTTATCATAGTTTAAGTAGAGCAACTGTTGAAATTAAATACACGCGGGTTTTCAGAAATTCGTCAAAAATTCAGTTAGTATCACATTTTTCTTAAATTTTGTGAAATGTATTCTAGATATATTCAACACATTCTGTAGCAATTTTAATGACTTACAGCTGTTACAACTCGAGTTATTATACTTTAAGCAGTGCAACTATTGAAATTATATACACGCGGGTTTTCAAAAATTCGTCAAAAATTCAATTAGTGTCACATTTTTCTTAAATTTTGTGAAATGTATTCTAGATATATTCAACACATTCTGTAGCAATTTTAATGACTTACAGCTGTTACAACTCGAGTTATCATACTTTAAGCCTTGCAACTGTTGATATTATATATACGCGGGTTTTCAAATATTCGTCAAAAATTCAGTTAGTGTCACATTTTTCTTAAATTTTGTGAAATATATTCTAGATATATTCAACACATTCTGTAGCAATTTTAATGACTTACAGCTGTTACAACTCTAGTTATCATACTTTAAGTAGTGCAACTGCTGAAATTTAATACACGCGGGTTTGCAAAAATTCGTCAAAAATTCAGTTAATGTCACATTTTTCATAAATTTTGTGAAATGTATTCTATATATATTCAACACATTTTGTAGAAATTTTAATGACTTACAGCTGTTACAACTCGAGTTATCATACTTTAAGTAGTGCAACTGTTGAAATTACATACACCCGGGTTTTCAAAAATTCGTCAAAAATTCAATTAGTGTCACATTTTTCTTAAATTTTCTGAAATGTATTGTAGATATATTCAACACATTCTGTAGCAATTTTAATGACTTACAGCTGTTACAACTCGAGTTATCATACTTTAAGTAGTGCAACTGTTGAAATTAAATACACGCGGGTTTTCAAAAATTCGTCAAAAATTCAGTTAGTGGTACATTTTTCTTAAATTTTGTGAAATGTATTCTAGATATATTCAACACAGTCGGTATCAATTTTAATGACTTACAGCTGCTACAACTCGAGTTATCATAGTTTAAGTAGAGCAACTGCTGAAATTTAATACACGCGGGTTTGCAAAAATTCGTCAAAAATTCAGTTAGTGTCACATTTTTCTTAAATTTTGTGAAATGTATTCTAGATATATTCAACACATTCTGTAGCAATTTTAATGACTTACAGCTGTTACAACTCGAGTTATCATAGTTTAAGTAGAGCAACTGTTGACATTAAATACACGCGGGTTTTCAGAAATTCGTCAAAAATTCAGTTATGTCACATTTTTCTTAAATTTTGTGTAATGTATTCTAGATATATTCAACACATTCTGTAGCAATTTTAATGACTTACAGCTGTTATAACTCGAGTTATCATACTTTAAGTAGTGCAACTGCTGAAATTACATACACCCGGGTTTTCAAAAATTCGTCAAAAATTCAATTAGTGTCACATTTTTCTTAAATTTTCTTAAATGTATTCTAGATATATTCAACACATTCTGTAGCAATTTTAATGACTTACAGCTGTTACAACTCGAGTTATCATACTTTAAGTAGTGCAACTGCTGAAATTAAATACACGCGGGTTTTCAAAAATTCGTCAAAAATTCAATTAGTGTCACATTTTTCTTAAATTTTGTGAAATGTAGTCTAGATATATTCAACACATTCTGTAGCAATTTTAATGACTTGCAGCTGTTACAACTCGAGTTATCATACTTTAAGTAGTGCAACTGTTGAAATTAAATACACGCAAGTTTTCAAAAATTCGTCAAAAATTCAGTTAGTGTCACATTTTTCTTAAATTTTGTGAAATGTATTCTAGATATATTCAACACATTCTGTAGCAATTTTAATGACTTGCAGCTGTTACAACTCGAGTTATCATACTTTAAGTTGTGCAACTGCTGAAATTAAATACAGGCGGGTTTTCAAAAATTCGTCAAAAATTCAGTTAGTGCTTAAATTTTGTGAAATGTATTCTAGATATATTCAACACATTCTGTAGCAATTTTAATGACTTACGGCTGTTACAACTCGAGTTATCATACTTTAAGTAGTGCAACTGCTGAAATTAAATACACGCGGGTTTTCAAAAATTCGTCAAAAATTCAATTAGTGTCACATTTTTCTTAAATTTTGTGAAATGTAGTCTAGATATATTCAACACATTCTGTAGCAATTTTAATGACTTGCAGCTGTTACAACTCGAGTTATCATACTTTAAGTAGTGCAACTGTTGAAATTAAATACACGCAAGTTTTCAAAAATTCGTCAAAAATTCAGTTAGTGTCACATTTTTCTTAAATTTTGTGAAATGTATTCTAGATATATTCAACACATTCTGTAGCAATTTTAATGACTTACAGCTTCTATAACTCGAGTTATCATATTTTTAGTAATGCAACAGCTGAAATTAAATACACGTGGGTTAAAAAAATTCGTCAAAAATTCAGTTAGTGTCACATTTTTTTTTAAATTTTGTGAAATAAATACTGGAGTATTATTAGCGAAGAAGATCTTATCTTTAATGAAGAAAACCAAACCGTTTAGGCAGGTTATGCCTAAACAGGCTTTACAAGTTATTCGCATCCATAATACACGAGCGTGTACTCCGGTATGGGAGAGCATTGGGGAACAACGTTACTTAGGCAATGCACTTATTCACGAGCTGCTCTATAGTTAAAAAAAATAATTAAAAAAAACTTAATTTAACCCGAAAAATCAACATAAAACATTAATATCAAAAAAATACAAATATATAAACATTTAGTAATTTTCTTGGAATATTTCGACTTGTATGGTTTCAGGCCATCTCCCTCACTGAAACACAAGCAAGTTCCTACAGAAGACGTGGTGGTTATCGAACCTAGGGTGCTAGATGAGTTTTCCAGCGGCTCTTTGGCGGGTTCGATAGCCAGCGGCAGTTCAGGGTTTGGAAGTTTGCCAAAGAAACGACCGCCACTTCTATCTTCCGGTAAGTTAGACATACTTTTCAATAATAGTAACCTTAAAACAATGACGGAGTTTTAACTTTAGATATAATATACACGTATGTAATATATGTATGGAACTCCCGGACACAAGGGTAGTTAAGAGGGCGTCTACTATAATTGGCAATTACCTGTATTCCACGAATGACTATTCCAAAATATCACTTGTGTACATGACTACGAACAATATTCGTCAAATCAGAATTTTCTCGGAAGGAAATGCCTCATTTTCATTCGTGCAATTTCATTACGTGACACACGGGGGCGGCGAGTGTCTCCTAAATACATTTATTGTCCCCCAACAAGTGGCTGCTTGTTGATGCTGAACACGTCGCTCGGTCATTGGAATTTTCCGGCATCGTGACGCCACGAAGAAAGTGCGCACACTTCCACGATCCTCCTCCAAATGTCCAATCTATTGATCATACACCCGCGGATGTTCGCACGAAATGTTTATTTTGTATGCACACTCCCACTCGTGCATTTGCTCTCTCCGTAATGAAACCTGCTAAACATTTCGCTCTTATTTTCTTAGTAGAGGCCGTAATTAATTAGCACGTGGGCGCAATGGTTATTTTCGTTCGGACTTATATAGAAATGATGACTATATGAATATTGCGAGAAATTTAGTTTATATGTAAATATCTGTATATATAAAAATCAAATCAATGTTTTCAAGCCGATCCGAATAGCCGTATCTGAAGTTTTTTTGCGGGGTCTAAAACAATTCTCTTACAGAATTAGTTATAGGACACACGTTAGCTGAAGGCAACGTCCCAGTGACGGTGGCGTTCGACAGCTACGAACCCACCCCGGCGGCCTCTTTAGAGCCTGAGGAGGCGCAACAGGAGCAGGGCCACTCGCGTAACTCCTCCAACACCAGCCAAATGTCAAAGGCGTCCGGTTACAGCAGTATTCACTCGCATAGCCGACAATCGAGCTCGGGCGATTCCGGACATATCAGGTAACACAGCCAGCAAAGATTTTGGGGGAGATTTTGTTTCACACAATCCAAATTAAATATTATTATTTTATGTTTGCATGCAATTATTTTTTGTTTTGTATTAGGGATCTGCACAAGCCTAAACGGGGGACTACCACAATTAATATCCCCAGCACCTTTCCTGAACACTCACACAATAACACCCCTAAATATAATAATAACAACAACAATGATGTATTTGCCACACCTAGGGGCTCTATAACTCCATTTGTTAATGAAAATAATTACTTAAATTGTTCGTACGCGCTGTACCACACCCCTAAAGAGATGATTAGTCAAATTAGTGTTAGCAGTGAGGAGTTTAAGACACCCGATTGCACTCTAAATAAATCCGATGTATTTGGGGTGAATTTCAAAAATAATTTCGCTCGCAAAACGACGACGGAGCGGTATAGTTTGGAAAACAACCCGGGGCCGTTTAGCCAGGAGGGCGTTCTGCGGTCGAAAAGCGATTTTGAAATACCCCGCCGTGTGCCGGTGGTCAAATCGGAGAGCATTTTCCAAAATCTCGCGCAACGCTCGGACGGCCTGTTCGCGTTCCTCACCCCAATGACCAGACGGCGCGCGCAGAATATGGCTGTTAACCACTCCACCCCAACCCGCGGCCTCACCACCAGTGCCTCCTTTAAAATCTCACCCATCCAAAAAGTCCCCCAAACTAGAACCACGTCTTTGAACTCGCTCAAATCAACGGCGGGTGCAGGCGGCGACGGGGGGCTACATTTAGGTGTTCAACCCAGCGACAGGTAGGGAGTACTACAAACACTTTTTTCTGATGTTGATTTGAGAGAGGAGTTTAGTGCTTGGGGTTTTTTTTTGACTGTTTAATCACACGTTTCAAGTTTAATACATTAATCGTGTTCGAGTTCACTATACTTTACCATGCTTGTAGTTTGATATCATGCATATATATTGTTTTAGAAGGTGCAAACTAGATTCGTTCTATAGAAAACTATTGAATTCTATTAAAAAATTAGTATTTACATCTCATCTTGCTGCACATCTCTTTAAAGCGTGAATTATATTCTACTAGATTTATTTTTTCTATTTTGATTTACTTAAACGAAACTTCTGTGATAATTGAAACTATGTTCAAGTCTCTTGAGGAATCTAGTACAATGTACAGCTCGCTATAGACGATGTGACGAACGTAAACGCATACGTTAATTTGCCACACACACGGTAAATATTGCATACATTAAAAGAAATATGAATGTTCGTTCACATTCGTCTATAGGGCGCTTAATTCATGCCTAACACAAACACATATGCTTAATTACCTCACATACAAAAAAAACCTTTTGTGTATCGACTTTTCCAGACAAGGCATTGGGCTTCACACACACGCGTATGTATTAATTACTCATTGACCACCGTCCACTATATGTTAAACCTAACCATTCCATTTAATTGTCGTGTGCTCATTGTTTTTTTTTGGGGGATTTGTTGGATCGTTTTGCAGGGGCTTGCCTCACCGCAAGCTGCTGGATGGAACGTCGGGCGGTAAGCTGGCCCCTATGGCCACAAGTCCCGACGACACTACCACCGCCGCCACCACTGTGTCGTCCGATTCACAACCCCCCGCAATGCGCCGTCCCAGCGTCACACAGTTAGTGGATGTTTAAACGTCTTTAGATGTCTACCGGGTAGCGCATTCAAGTTGCTTGATGTTGATGCGTTATTTGGGCCCATTGTTGTTTTTATATTTGATTTCGCAACACACTTTTTATTTTCCATCACTAAAACTACTTAGATACAAACTAATAGCACACCACAGTACGTAATAATATAAAAAATAACTGCATGTTCGCTTTATGTCCGTTATATTTTTTTTAATTTCTAGAGGAAGTATATTGTAGTTGCTCGTATGAAACCCATTAAATATAAAACTTATTTTTTACAGAAACCCCAGTTCAGGTAGTTTAGTTCTTTCGGAAACGGGTTCGTTGGATAGGGCGAAGGCCGCACTGGAGCGGCGTAAAAAAAATCAGTCGCAGGAGTGCGATCAAGTGCCAGCCCCGGGGCGCGTTGAGGGCACCCGGGTTAATCTGGATCATTTAATCGATGAGATAATCAAAAACACTAATTTGGAACAGGGTGACGATTCAGCCGAATGTAATAAAACACTCATACAAAAAAAATAACGTTACAAATCTAAAACTTTAAATATTTCAGCGTCCGGTCTGCAGTTGTTTATAGCGAAAGACGGCACGGCCGCGCTGGGTAGCCACGAGGTGAAATCTCAAATGTCCACGGGGGTGTTCAAACAAGTCGTCATGGAGGACAACAGGTAGCCTTGATTGATTTAGCCCCCATCTCAATAAATAAATAGGCGTGCAAAGCGACACAATTCAATCGGACGGTGTATTAAAACAATGCTCAGTATTATTTAATAGAGATTCAAATTGACACCTGCAGGACATTCAGATTTTGAAATATTACTTTTTACGTTACTGGATACTAAAGTGTTGCCAATATTTGTGATAAAAAAAAACATTAAGGAGTTAAATAACAATAATAATAATAATAATAACTTTAGTGCAAAATATATTGATAATACATCACTGGATAATAGAATATCGTTTCTCTTGTGGTGTCGAGATATACAAAGGTGACAATATTATTTATTGTAAATTATTATGTATAATATTTGTGTATGATTTGAGTTGTTGTTTCTCTTACATTTAATCCTTTTTTTGGTCCACTTCCCTATTTTAAATAATAATATTCTATAGTTTGTGGACTGTAAAATGCCAAAGTTGAAAGCAGCAGACCCGAGTTGAAATGCCGGCGTTGCAATTTCATGCATCCTAAGCTGCTTTCGTTTAACGTTTCTAGCTAACTACCCCGAACGGTTCGCACCGGAGCTACTCTACTCGTGGATTAGTAAATCCACACATATATTAAATGTTTTAAACAGTAAGTTAATATAATAGTTAACAACAAAACTTATAACTCCCTAGTGCTTTTCCGTCGGTAGAAGAAGAAACTCATGGAAGATTAATTACCCCTAACTGAAAACCTATAAACACTGACGTGAGAAAATTCGCGATCGGTAGTGCTTGCAGTGTCGGGTCTAGGAAATTTCTTAGTGGGGGGGGGGGGGGGGGGTGTCAGCTCCATGCCGCCCCTGTAGCTGTTTTCATGTGAAGTTCTAAAAAGTGATCAAATGTTCAATCTCATTTTGCCGCCCTCAGGACGTGCCGCACGGGCAGTTGCCTTGCCGTCAATCCAATCCGTTACTGGGTGCTTAAACTCTGGCTGCCCAATCTAAACATTGAGCAACGAATGGACTGCGCCTTTGGCAACTAAGCTACCAAGCTGGCTAGACATTAAAAAAAACTTGATTATTAGTTTTACAACTAAGTACACGATTAAACAGATCAATAGTTGATTTGGTTCACTGCGTGTTCGCGGGACATGTTTAAAGCAGTCCGTGCAAATCGAGCGCAACTGTCTTTTATTGTGAGGGTGTTTTTTCATCATAAATATTATCTACAGTTAGTATTTTCAGCCATATTTCCAAATTGGTAATACGGTACAACCGGATTAATATATATTTGCCTAAATGGTATGTTTTATTGACAACATAGCGCAGTGGTAAAGGCATCGTACTACTGTCCTGAAGATCGTGAGTTCAAACCTGGCACAAAGCGAAATATTTTTCAGATTGTACCCTCTCTCCCTAACCCGCCTAGCCAGTAAACTTCACTGCTAACATACTTCAGTGGTTCGGAATCGACGTTAAACTGCAGTTCCACGTGTCAGTTGCTAGCACTATAGGGAGAGAAGAGACCAATACACCTGCAGAGAGTGAACGAGGTTGAGGATTGATGTATTATCAGTTTGAATTACAGTATATTATGTAACTATTACAGGTGGTCTATTCTATATTCCTCAGTTACCCATGGCAACAAAATAAACGACTGTTTGTATGCCCAATTCACACATAAGCGGCGCCGGGCGCAGGCGCGGTGTAGGCGAGGCGCAGGCGCGACGTTGCACAGGCGATTGTGATGTCCATATGCAGTGAAGGGGTGGACATTGTACCTGATGTTTATATAGAGGCGGCTTGGAAGCCTACCGTGTCTCAGGCGAAGAGGCAAAGGCGCGAGCCGGCGCGGCGATAGGCACGACACTTTCACGCCCTCTCTATATAAACATGTGGTGCAATGCCCACTTAGGTGAGGAGGCCTCTCGCCGCGTCTTCGCCTAAGGCGAACTATGCACTACACTATTATCCATTATTTTCTATGATTAAATTAATGTCATTTATTATTTTAAGACTAATTAAAAAAATATATGTGAAAAATGATGTAGTGCATAGTTCAAGTCGTTTGAAATAGTGGACAGGCATAGTCAGGTTGGTAGGGACCACCCGCCCACCCCACCTTTGCTCGCATAGTTTTTCCATAGGATGACACTCTTCTTGGAATAGTTTAAACAATATAAAACATCTGTCTCCATTGAAAAAAGTATGCGAGCGAAGGTGGGGTGGGCGGGTGTCCCCTACCAACCTCACTATGCCCGTGCACTATTTCAAACGACTTGAACTATGCACTACACTATTATCCATTATTTTCTATGATTAAATTAATGTCATTTATTACTTTAAGACTAATTAAAAAATATATGTGAAAAATAATGTAGTGCATAGTTCAAGTCGTTTGAAATAGTGGACGGGCATAGTCAGGTTGGTAGGGGCCGCCCGCCCACCCCACCTTCGCTCGCATAGTTCTTCCATAGGATGACACTCTTCTTGGAATAGTTTAAACAATATAAAACATCTGTCTCCATTGAAAAAAGTATGCGAGCGAAGGTGGGGTGGGCGGGCGGCCCCTACCAACCTGACTATGCCCGTCCACTATTTCAAACGACTTGAACTATGCATTACACTATTATCTGTTACTTTCTATGATTAAATTAATGTCATTTATTAATTTAAGACTAATTAAAAAATTATATGTGAAAAATAATGTAGTGCACTGTTCCAGTCGTTTGAAACAGTGGACAGGCATAGTTAGGTTAGGTTGGTAGGAGCCACCCTCCCACCCGACCTTCGCTCGCATCTATGTAAACATATCGTGTAATGTCCATCCCTTCACTGCATATGGACATCACAATCGCCTGTGCGACGTCGCGCCTGCGCCTCGCCTACACCGCGCTTGCTCCCGATGCCGCTTATGTGTGAATTGGGCCTAATACTGCCTTATATCAAATGTCACAAATTTGTCAAGAGTAAGGATAATAACCTGCTTTTTTACCTATAATAATTGTAGCTATCATATATAGCTTCCACAGAACCAGAGTTGTACGAGCCACATTGAACTGCGTTACTTGTTCTGACTTCAGTTCCTACACTTCCTCTAAATATTTCCTCCACCCAGACCTCAGGCTATTACGGTGCTCCTGCAGGAAATTAATCGGAGGAGCATGTGGTGGGAGTTGTGTGGAAGGGTAGTGGTTGGAAGAAAGATTGCAGAAGTTCGAGGAAACGAAAGTGCGCGAGATGTGAGAGTAGCGAAGCGAGCGGATATAGAAATTATAGAGGAAGGATTATGAAAAAGTGGAGATTTTTTCATAATCCTTACTCTATATTTTCTACGTCCGCTCGCTTCGCTACTCTTACATCTCGCGCACTTTCGTTTCCTCGAACTTCTGCAATCTTTCTTCCAACCACTACCCTTCCACACAACCCCCTACCACACGCTTCTCCGATTAATTTCCTGCAGGAGCACCGTAATAGACGTCGATCTGTCTAGTCCTGATTCTTCTACTACTCTCCACTACACGGAGCGCACTCTTACGCCATTTCCAGACTAATACTTGCTTGGTGTGCTGGTGCGCCAATATGTGTCCCCACCCCGGGGCGCCGTAGAGAATCTTGCTCTGGGATACCCTCGCCAGCATCACCCGCTTTAGTTGTCCTGGCCCTCTCCGGTTTGACATGATCGCTACCAGGGCCGTGGTGCATTTGGCTGTCCTAGGTCCTGCCAGCTAAATGCATGCGGAAGGTCATGGTCATTGGTACATGACAACTCCCAGGTACTTGACCTTTCTTTTCGGGATCAACTCCTGCAATCTTCCTCCAGCCACTACCCTCCCACATAAATTTTTATTTACGGTGAGTACCGCCTTCGCCCCTAGGCTGTGTCCACTGCGGCCCTTCGCGGACATATTGTGCCTCATACAACATCCATGATATGCTAACCGGGTCAACTCATTGTAGAAAAGTTTCCCGACTAGCGGTGGATTCGAACCACCAACGTTCCGTACGCAATGGCTTCAGACCGTCGCCTTAGACCACTGCGCCACAGACCGCCTCTGCATATGCATTCTTCCACAACCCCTCCCGCTTGCCCTATTCTCAACACCTTCAATTCATGTATGTATAGATTAAACAGGAGAGGACATCTCTGCCTTACTCCTACATTCATTCTAAATTTTCCGAAACTTGTCCATTCGCTGTCGCTTTCCCCTTTTGTTGCTGAATAAAAGTAGAGGTGAAAGAATAAAGGAAGAGAAACTTTTGAAAAATCATTTATTTATGTTTTTCATCTGTTGTCTAAATAGCTGCCTTTTCGAGCCAGGACCTAGTCAGACTCCGGTGAAATGATGATAGTCGGGACCAGACGGTGCTTCAACCCCTACTGCTATAACCGGGTACCTCATTCTTCCGACTGCTCTAGCGCCATGCGTTTTAGACACGCCCTGAAGCAGCCGTGCCCTGATAAGACGGGGGTAACCTTATGGCCCATCACTTCGCGCATCCAGCTCCCCATGGCAGTATTTCGGGGATGTCTAGCCCATTCGACCATTCCCTCTAGGTTGTGCCAGTCACTCTGCCATCTCGATAATGTTTAGTCTCTGTCGACTGTGGTGCTCAGCCCTTCCCAAATTCTGGCGGTGCACTTCTGCTATGGGAGGTACGCCAGCTATGACTAGGATAGTTTCCCTGTAGACCATCCCGTATCCTCTCATTACCCGGATGGCACTCTTGCGCCATACCCCGGTCAATAGTTGCTTGGTACGCCAACCTGTTTCCCCATCCCGGGGCGCCGTAGAGCATCACGCTCTGGGATACCCTCGCCAGCATCACCCGCTTTAGTTCCCCTGGCCCTCTCAGGTTTGCCATGATCGCTACCAAACCGTGGTCCATGTGGCTGCCCTAGGTTCTGCCAGCCAAGTGCATGCGGAAGGTCAAGCCCTGGTCTATTACTACCCCAGATACTTGACGTTGTTGCGCGATCTCCCCAAATACCAGGATTTTGCCCATCACAGAGGGGTCTGTATGCCGAGAGAATGTACGCTAGACCAGTAATGTTTAGTCTCTGGCGACTGTGTTGCTCAGCCCTTCCCAAATTTTGGCGGTGCACTCCTGCACCAATAGCTCTATGAGAGGTATGCCAGCTATGACTAGGATAGTTTCCCATCCGGATCCCCTCACTACCCGGATGGCATTCTTGCGCAATAGCCCGGTCAATAGTTGCTTGGTACACTGGTCAACTTGTTTCCCCACCCCGGGGCACCGTAGAGCATTACGCTCTGGGATACCGCCAGCATCACCCGCTTTAGTTCCCCTGGCCCTCTCCGGTTTGCCATGATCGCTACCAAAGCCGTGGTCCATGTGGCTGCCCTAGGTCCTGCCAGCTAATTGCATGCGGAAGGCCAAGCCCTGGTCTATTACTATCCCCAGGTACTTGACGTTCCTCTTCGGGATCTCCTCCGTGGCGCGAATCTCTGATCATTTGCCAATGCGTCGAAAATGTTTGTCGATCCAGCATCCTCCAGGCTTGCGTGCATTCTCTCCCGCAATTCCTCGTCGTTTGCGAGTAGGCATAACCCACAAGCCTAGTGCCTATGGGCAGCGTAATCCACTTATCTATAAGTCGCCAGTTCCTATGGTAGCTCTCTTTATCAGCCCCAACTCCCTACACCGCTTCAATATGCGTTCTTAAATGCACTACCCACGTCTAGCGTGGAGTGTGCAAAACTGCCTCCTCCACGATACTACCCGTGCCGCCGTGGCTGCATTAATCTATCTTCTAGGACTTGTATGGTGGATCTGCCCGGCATGAACTCATGTTGGTGGTCGGGCAGTCCACCAGTTGCCTCCGTTTGTTGGGCGATCTCCCCCAATACCAGGACTTTGCCCATCGCGTCTTGCATACAGAGGGGTCTGTATGCCGACGGAATGTACGCTAGACCAGTAATTCTCAAAGTGGTTCGCAGAAAAAAAATCATTCGGGATGTTTTTCTACACATACCCATTTCTCAGGAGGTCATCTGATTTTTTCAAGTGGATCGCGAACTAAAAAGAATTACGGCGCTAGACAACCTGTGAAATATTTAATTCACAGGCCCCATTATCTACGCGTTTGCGTCTAATTTCTTTTCTAATAATAATTCCTTAAATTTTTCAGCTATTTTCGGTTTCTTTCATCTATCTATATATTCTTATTTTGAAAATAATTACTGTTCAGTAAATTTTCATAGTAGCATTTGTTCACTATCCTACTCGTTAGTTACACTAACAAGCTCTCACAGGTGTGTGAGTGTGTATCAGGATAGACATGAAAATGTTTTCCTAAAAAGTAGTGGTAATAAACACAACTTTTGTTTTTCTTTTCTTAAAATCATTTATTTTCACGTTATATTATTTTATGATGCATTAGGCGACATTTACAACTACGCTAACTCTTCATTTTGACATTAATTAACAATCTCCTGCATTGCAGGATGCCAGAAATTCCTATATATATCTATAAACCTACAATATTGATGTATATAAGTGGATTTTTCATAAGATTTAATCATAATATGACGCCCTCTTATTTCCCAACCGCAGTAACAACGATAACATAACAGAGTTCCATTTCGGGTCGCGAATATGAAGGGCAACACAACAGTTTTATCCTATCTACACATACAGTTTGCGTTATCAAAAAAGGACTTGTATAAACAACGATGGTACGTCAACAACGGTCATAAGGAAATTCAACAATACATGTATTGCTGCAATAAAAAAGAGAGGCAATATGTGATACGCATAATCACTTCAATCGTTGTCTACTGTATGTATATATTTTGTTTGTTTCGCTAAATATTTGTATTTATATATAACAAATGTGGTATTGTCAAAAAATTTAATTTAAATTTAATTACACACGGTTACGACATTTATAAGTAACTTGGTGACGCGTTACATTTAAAAGCTGACGCGGGATTGATTAAAAAAATAATAGTTCCCCAAAACCTGGTATGATATGTTTTGTATTTAAAATACCTTATGCGTAAAACAAACCATTTTATGGGTGTGTATGTTTCTTTTTTTTTCTTTTTTGGTCATCCGCGCAGACACCAATTTTGAGCGCAGTTGGTTTTTATATGTACAACTGAATTTTTTGAATTCCAGAACCGCTTAATAATTTAAATATATATATAGCACAGTTATAATTTGTTTATTATATTCGAGTCCAATATAGGTGTTATTTACTCGAACGTTTGGGACTCCTGCTGGACGAGTTTGAACCGTCTGGGGCTCTTCACGGCCATGGAGCCGTGGCCCTCGAACGAGTGCCTGCCCTTCATCTGTAGGTAGCGTTTGATGTATCGAGCGACTAGTTTTTGCGGGCGAATTTGCCACTCGTTCAATACCTCTTTCGGTGTTGACACCTAGAATTATGCCATCTTATGTTATATGTTTGATATATAGATGACAAAAAAACTAGTAGTAGTAATATGTTTCATTATATGCTATGATTATATCCAAAGGTTTTAGTATGTATGATTTAAACATTGATTAACTATCACACGTTATTATAGAAATAAATGTAATTAATACCTGATCCCCGTTGAATCTATCCAGTAACGCAACGCATATAATAGCTGCTTTGATGCCCGCATGATGTGTGAGGGCGGCGAAG
This sequence comes from Lordithon lunulatus, assembly GCA_963942505.1. Lineage (NCBI taxonomy): Eukaryota > Metazoa > Arthropoda > Insecta > Coleoptera > Staphylinidae > Lordithon > Lordithon lunulatus. The sequence continues at coordinate 8,060,587 of OZ012669.1, forward strand.
GGGATCGCTTCCATTTCGATGTTCACCACCCCGTGGCTTTTCAATTTATTTAGGTACTCAATCTTGTCCTGCTCGCTGTACTCGCAGAACGCGCCGTCAAGCCTGCCTTGTCCTGTGGTCGAAACATTTATAAAAGAGATCCTTTTTTTTGGGGGTGAGAATCTATCGGCTTACCTTCGTAAAAGTCGGACGTGCACATCGTCTTGCCCGAAACCGTTTCGTAGGGATCTTCCGGGTCAGCGAGCGCTTTAAATTCGCGAATCAACTTTTTGTCGAGCTTCGCGGGGCGTTTGACTAGCTTTCCTAACATTGGCTGAAAGAAACATTAACATATTATTTGTTTTGTGTGGTATCGTGTTGTGGAATTGGTGGACCAGTGCAATGATGTTGTAACTAGAGGGTGGAAAATAGTGATGGGGGGATTTCGACAGCTGTTCTCGATTCTTAAAAGATCTCGAGAACTTGAACGCGAACAGAGAACAGAAAATCGAGAACTCGAATTTTCCGTGAATCGAGAACAGAAAATCGAAAACTTTAACCCTGAAGGACTGCCGAGAACTTTAAACGTTTAAAATCAATCGTACTTGTACAGGAATAAACGTATCCGTTAAAGTACGCCGACTAGGCAGCACATATTTTAAATTTAATGTATACTCGGTTCTCGGTACTCAATACCTTTGAAAACTGTTCTCGGTTCTCGTTTTTTAGTACTCGATTCCAAGTTCTCGATTCCTAAATGATCTCGAGAACGAAGTTCTCAATTCTTGAAAGTTCTCGATTCTCCCCATCACTAGTGGAAAAGGTGGAAATTCGATTTCAACCTACATTTTGCACATCAACGCGTATTATATTTATATGCGGTAATTCTTTACATATGAATAAAATAGTCTATTTTGACTATATAGGTATGATACATAAAGAAAAATCAAAATTAGCAGTTCGACTTATTTTGCGATAACAAAACTGCTGTATTTGGGAGTTAAAAAGTATCGGTGCAGGTTTAAACACTAACATTTTAGGAAAAATAGGAGTTGGAAGAAAAAATATGTTGTGGCTGTTTAAAGACCATCAGAAGTCTTGTTCATATCGCGAAGAATCATATTGTCACATTGTCAACATTCATTAATGGATATATGCATAAGTAAAATATAAAAATGAAGGCGCCGCAGGTGGAAGATGAGGTTTCCACCTAGTGTTATACCTCACCATAACATTGTGTTAAAAAGGCGTCTTCAATTTCGATATTAATTGTTTCAATTTGTCGGTAGTTAGCCCTTTGGGGTGGTGTAGCGTAGCCTCTTATGACTATTAATTTATTTTGTAGCTAGTTTTCGTAAGTAACTCGGGATATTTGTCATTTAAATAGATAGATTGTCCACTTGAAATGTATGAAGTTGATTTAATACTCTCGTTGCATTAATTGCTATCACACAAATCGCAGATGGAATTCCCGTATGGCGGAATTATGCGCGTCCGCGAATCTAATTGTTCTATATGCATTTGTGATGTTTAATTTATCATAAACTCCAATATTTGATGGCCGGGGCCGCGAGCGAGTAATGCAGTTTGCTAATGAATAATAATGCAAATTATACACGTGCAATCTGTAATTTAATGGGTTGTGCTTTATAACTAGGTTTATAATTATTAGTTTATACGCTAGAACGGGTTTTTAGTCTCTTATTCCATTTGCTTTGATACTTGAATCTACAACGAATATATCGCACTAGTACCGTAAAACGAGGTTACTGTGCACCGCGTGGGGTAACTTTGCACCAACGTCCGAAAAAGATTAATCGTGGAGCCATATATATAGTTTCTAATTTAACTGCGCAACATGTTAATCACAAGATGGAAGTGTCATCTGTAGATCTTGTGAGAGAGTGACTAGGAGATTTCTACATCAAAACCTAACTTTACGGGACTTGTTTATGACACCAATCTGTTGCAGTTTTTTTTAGTGTTGAAAAATTGCGTGTTCCACCGATTCGTGTGTAATACTATCAGATAAGTCACCATTTTAGTACCAGTTACACATCTTTGGCTATATATTTTGATAATTAGTTTATATTTAAAATCATCTGGTAAGTACTTGTTAACATTTTTAACACGTGGGGTAACTTTGCACCACAATATGGGGAGACTTTGCACCAACGTCAAACTGTGTTAAAACTGGTGAAACATTTTTTTTTTAATTCACAAAATATATAAAAGACAGAAGAAAGGCAATAGGATATATCAGAAAAGACAAAGCGAATCCAGCGAGATGATGACACTGATGATCCAGTATTGCAGGACTCTTTGGATGAAGAATATCCCAATTTTCAAACATACTCGGAGCAAATGGTAAAAGAAATGGAAAAGGAAGAAAAAGCTGCAATGATGGAAGGTACGAAATCTCTAGCAGATGCTCTTGGCATAATTGTTGCAAAGAGAGTTGTAGGAGAATACATGATTTTCAAATACGAAGGGGAATTGTTTTCTGGTAAAATAATATCATTGGAGTTGTAATTTCTTCTATGGTTAAATCTATCAAGTCGTGAAAATTGCCTAAAAATCCAGATGTTTCATACTATGATAGGGAGCATGTACTTGACAACATAAACCCCTCTACCATGGTAAATAGAAGAGGATTGTATCGAATTCCAGAAATGGAAATGTTGGGTTGGCTGTAAATAATTAATTTGCAATGTGTCGTTTATGTTTTTTGAAGAAAAAATCATGAATAAATTTTGTGTGCTCTATTGATTTATGTTTTTAACTTCGCATCTTTCCTATATACAACGGAGTTTCGATCAAAATGATGTAATGGTGCAAAGTATCCTACTCAAAGGGGTAACTTTGCACCAAATTTATATAATAAATATTGCATAATAAATTACTCACATTACATATATTTTATATTAAATAGCAACTAATAACACTAAAGAACAAAATGCAACAAGTCCCATATTTTTAACGCGCTTCAAAAAATATGTCTGTTCAATTAAAGACAAAAAACCTGAAAAATGGTGCAAAGTAACCTCATTTTACGGTATATCTAAAGTGGCAACCCAAAAACTTGTGTTTTTGGAAAAATCGAAGTAGGGAGAGGTAACTTTGGGGCAGTAAGAGTGACATAACTGCCTCGGGCAGCAAGCTCTGAACCTAGGTTAAAACACTTTTGATTATTGATAGAGGGATATTTTCCCTATTTTTACATGGACACAACTCAAAAACACATAATTTTGAGTTGTGTCACTTTAGAAATACTATCGCACTACTACTATTTCTAAAGTGACAACTCAAAATCATGTGTTTTGAGTTGTGTCAAAGTCGCTCCGCAAAATACGGATAATTCCAGATTTGAGTTCGTTTAATGAGGGAATTTTGGGTTCTTAGTAAAATGATACAACTAACCCCCTAGGAGGAAAGTTAAACGCCATCTGTAGGCACCACATCAATTAGCAATGCACACCTATATGATAATAACCGTCAACATGTTGAATTCATCCTCACTAGCTGAGCTACACTGATGAGATCTAATAAGATCGAAATCTAGATATGTAGATTGCTAAAAGGTGGATTCACACTTATATGTTGGGTTCTTAGTGTTTTTGAAGGCTAGTAAACCGAAATTCCATACTTTTACGAACTCATCGAGAATCTAATTATTTTCTGATGTTTTTGAGTATATATTTCCAACCACAGTGTGACATTTTGAATCTTGAATACATTTAGTTTATATTTTCATACATATACTCATACATTGTTATTCCAATAATTTACCTTATATCAACATAATTGGCTCGCTATTATGTTGATATAAGGTACATTATTGGAATCACAATAGTAATAGATATTTTTATAGCCTACTCCAAGAACATTCCATTTATCATATAAAACGTTTATGTGCGACTGTATACAGCGGAAAGGACAAACTGCGCTCGTAAACTTTTAACAACTAGGGAAATAAATTCAATTCCAGCATTTAATGCCACCATTAAATACATCTTATGTGCCCTCTCAGTTCAGAAAACTATTATTGTACTGCTTTACAATCAGAGCTTTACTGTTGAGTATATGTATATATATATATATATATATATATATATATATATATATATATATATATCAATCTTTATTTGGCAATCAACCCATACAAGGCTCTTTCCGCCTCAGATTTGAGTATTATTCGGTTTCTGTATATTTGTCATATTATGATGGCTAAGAATTTCAGTTAGAATCGTTCCGGTAGAAAATTTCAAATCATAGAATACTTAAGATGGTTTATTTTTTATAAAAAAACTTCTATCTATATAGGGCTATCAGCCGTGAGGCTTTTCCGTCGTATTTTTTATATTATTCAAACATTAACCCATCTTCATATCTCCTAACAGTAAAGTATTCATTTCTAGCTGATATATAGCATTTTACCCCCTTAGGAAGGCGGTATACCCCCCACCACGATTATATGTTACAATGTGTTGCTTATGGGACGACAAGCATCAATTATTTTGTACAGATCTTAAGTTACAGCAAAGTAATATTTTCAAAATATATACTAATCAATTCCCATATCATTGTAGTTAATAGTAAGGTAGTTTAATTACTTGAAATATGGCTCTACAATTTGTAAATTATTATTAAAGTCAGTACATGGAAAAATCGTATATGCTTTTACCAATGTACAAGTAAATAGTTATATTTCTATATATTGCCTATTACTTGAACTACATTTTCGTTTTTTTTTTTTTTTAAATTGGTCAAGTAGTTTTTGAGAAATATACGACGTCACACAGGCGATTCTGATGTCCATATGCAGTGAAGGAGTGGAAATTGCATCATATGTTTAGATAGAGGCGGCGTGGAAGAGTTGTGCCTCTCGGTTCGCAGCCACCGTGTCTTAGGTGAAGAAGCGAAGACGCGGCGAGGGCCACGAGGCAAATGCCCCCACCTAAGTGGGCATTGCACCATATATTTATATAGATGTGGCACCACGCCTTCGCCTCTTCGCCTCCTATGTGTGAATTGGGCCTTACACGGTCTGGATAGTTCTGGATAGTTGGCTGGAGGGTAGCATAGCTACAGACACTTAGGCCTCAAAATGGGCCCATTGTGAAACCTCCCTTACACGGTCAATAATACTGTCAATCCAAGTACTGTCAGTATTTGCTAAAATCCTTCTTCAATATTTATCAAGTGATCAATTATCCGGATAATCAGTATTCTCTTCATTCCACCATTACTCTACCTTAGGCCCAATTCACACATAACCGGCGTCGGGCGAAGGCGCGGTGTAGGCGAGGTACAGGCGCGACGTCGCACAGGCGATTGTGATTTCCATATGCAGTGAAGGGGTAGACATTGCACCATATGTTTACATAGAGGCGGCGTGGAAGAGTTGTGCCTCTCGCCTCGCATCCACCGTGTCTCAGGTGCAGAGGCGAAGGCGCGGTGTCATCGCGGTGAGAGACCCGACGCTTTCACGCCCTCTATATAAGCATGTGGTGCAATGCCCACTTAGGTGACGAGGCGCGGGCATTTGCCTCGTGCCTCTCGCCGCGCCAGCACCACGTCTTCGCCTCTTCGCCTAAAACACGGTAGGCGAAGAGGCGAAACTCTTCCATGCCGCCTCTATGTAAACATATGGTGCAATGTCCACCCCTTCACTGCATATGGACATCACAATCGCCTGTGCAACGTTGCGTATGCACCGCGCCTCCACCCGACGCCGCTTATGTGTGAATTGGGCCTTACACGATCAGTAATACTTTAGAATTATGAAAATTTTAAACATATTATCGTACAGTAATACTGTCATTATTCTAAAATATTGACAGTATTATTGACCGTGTAAGGTGCCTTATAATGTTGCATCGTACATTTCGTACATTTTGTACAGTCTAGAATTTTTTTTATTCAATTAATATGATACTATATAAAGAGAACTGATAGAAGCCAACTATTGATCCGATTGCGCTAAATAATTCCAACCTCGAGGAAATGTAATAAATACAATTTCGATTTTCTATCCCGTCACGAGTATGTACTTGCTCTTGTTTTAGTAAAAAAACAGCAAAACAAATATAAACGCAATCGATACCGGCGACTTGAGGGTCGTCACGGTGGCGGATCGATTACGTCGGCTTTCTCGTCACACAGGAAGAATGTAGGTGTTGTTTCAATGAACGTGGTGCGGAAGAGAAAGAATCGAAAGAAAGCGGTAGATATTATTTGAAGGACGTAGGCGAGCCTTCGTTATAGGTGTTTTTTTTTGTGTGTGTGAGCAAAACAATCAATTACCACCACGCAGAGTAATTGATTTCTTACGCCCGGTTTCTCCAACGAATCTTAACTGATTTAAGACGGTCTTGATAATAAGACGGTCTTAAAGCGTTGCACCAAACAAAAATCGAATCTTAAAACGATAAGACGGTCTTGCATTGTAAAACTAACGTCCGGTGTCTCCAATGAATCTTATAGCTCGTCTTATATAAGCTCGTCTTATATAAGCTCGTCTTATACAAGCTGGTCTTATTTATAACCTCGTCTTAAATGTTTATCCATTTTTTAGGAAAAGTAAACACGCAATGTTTCAATTGATACTATGTTAGAATCCGAATCTTAAGACCGCGGTGTCTTACAATTCAAGACCGTTTATAGTTTTAAGATCCGATTTTTGTATGGTGCAACGCTTTAAGACCGTCTTATTATTAACGGTCTTAAACTAGTTAAGATTCGTTGGAGAAACCGGGCGTAAGTAAGATCTACATATGTTTGGTGCAACAGAATACAAATTTAAGACGTGGTTATATATAAGACGAGTTTATATAAGACGAGCTTTAAGATTCGTGAGAAACCGGGCGTTAGCATTTTATATGAAATAAAACTGGCATTACGATATTATTTGCCAGCATTTGTAGATTAAATCGAATAATTGAGTTTTAAAAAGCACACTCAAAACATTTATTTGAGTGAATACAATTATTAGCTATGAAATATAAAGTTAATAACAACTAACAATATAATCACGGGCTATAGTTAACTCGCCTTTATACAACCGAGCCTAAATATTACAATAACAAACAAGAGTAATGCAAATTACAATGTTGAACATCATGACGTATGTGACTAGCACAAAATGGCCATTCCGCGTAATGATGTTTACATTTAATTAAGGGGTGGGCGTCTAGTGTATGTAATTTGTAGGAAACTGGGGCTATTCAATTTGCTTACCACTTCATAGTGATTGCCGAGCATGGCGTCGACACAGTCATCGGAAAGGACGACGGTGCCACCCTCCACCCCTATGCCGCCGCACGTTCCGATCCTGATGAAGATTGGGTCCTTGACTTTCGCGTGGTACATCAGTTTTATCATTTCGTGGAGCAGTATGCTTATTGAGGGCACCCCCATTCCATGCTATAAATATTAAAATCATACATACATTTTTTTTTTATAGAAGGGCAGATTTCATTACATCAGGGTACAAATACAGTACATTTATTAGACATCAATATATTTAGACTAAAACCTTCTATAGACAACTGAATATATAGCTTTGTATTTTAAGATGAAAACACGTTTTTTTTATTGACTCATTATAATCGCTCTTTATAATACTCCGTAGCGTGTTGTAAATGAATATCAAAACACATGTGCTTTAAATTTGCTAAGGACAACAACGTCAATTCATATAAATATCATAAATAAATCTCATTTATTTGTATTAATTTCTAATTGTATTCCTCTCTATATGTAATTCCAACTTCGGTGGAGTCAATCTACTCTCGGCATCTACTTTGGTACCTAGATTCTCAAATCTTGACTGCATTTCATTCAAAACTAATGACAAATTAACAGATTTACTTTCATGTATTCTACATAACATTTCATCTGTTGTATATTTTCCTGTATAGGTGTTAAAATTTTTTATTTAAACAAAAAAATTACGTGAAACTTTAGTACATAATAAAAGCTATTTTTCGACATAGTCGCCATTCCTCTCTATGCAGATGGTGTAGCGAGGTATCAATTTTTTGATGCCTTCCTCGAAGTAGTTTCCCGCCAACTCCTTCGTCCACTTCTCCAACTCCTCCTTTACCTCCTCGTCGGTTAAAAACCTTTTTCCACCCATGTGCAGCTTCAGGGAGGTAAAGAGATAGTAATCTAAAGGTGCTAGATCAGGGGAATGCGCGGGATGGTTCAGGACATCCCATTTAAACGAGACGAGCAGTTCCTTCGTGGCGTTGGCCGTGTGTGGTCTGGCACTGTCGTGCAGCAGGCAGACTCCTTTTGTCAGCATGCATCTCCTCTTGTTCTGAATCGCCCTCCGCAATTTTTTTAAGGTCTCACAGTATCTTGCAGAGTTGATGGTCTCCCCTTGAGGCAGATATTCGATTAAAATTATGCCTTGACAGTCCCAAAACACGGATGCCATGACTTTCTTGGCTGCAATTGTGATTTTGAACTTTTTGGCGGAGGGTGAAGAGGTGTGACGCCACTGTTGAGACTGTCTTTTGGTTTCGGGCGTGTGGTGTGCTACCCAAGTTTCATCTCCAGTCACGATGGAGCGGAGAAATTCATCTCCATGGAGTTTCCAGCGCCTCAAAAACTCTTGCCCGGCCTCCACTCGATTCAACTTGTGCTGGTCTGTCAGTTGTTTTGGGACCCACCTCGCGGACAGTTTCCGATATCCGAGGGTTTCTGTGATTGTTTCGTGTAGTAGAGATCTGGAGATTTGCGGAAACATCGCAGAAAGTTCATCCACAGTCAATCTGCGATCGTCACGGAGCGCATTTTCAATTTTGTCCACAATTTCGTCGGTCACAATTGAAGGTCTTCCGCTCCTCTGATCATCATGCACAGACGTACGGCCGTTTTTAAACTCGCGACACCACTTGTACACATTCGTACGATTCATAGCTTTATCACCATATGCAGTTTTCACCTCATTATAAATCTCAAATGGAGGTTTTCCCTTCCAAACGAGATAACGGATGACGCCGCGTATTTCGCACTTGGCGGGAGATTGGATTGACATTATTCACGAAACTTGTTGTCGTGTCAACAGTTCTCAACGTACTGACCTCGAATCGGTCTCGGTGCAAAGGGGAGGAGGCTACACTGCCATGTGGCCAACATGATGAAAATAAAATCCCTCCGACCGTGAGAGCCTCAGTACTCTTACTTTCTGGATATGCCTCGTATATATATATACATAAATAATACATAAATACAATTCAGTAAAAAAAATAAACTGAAAATATCTAGATTTTGATCTTATTAGATCTCATCCGTGTATCTCAGCTAGTGAGGATTAATTCACACAATATCTCGAGTGGTTATATACAAATATACAACAGAGGTTATTACTATATTGGTGTGCATTGCTAATTGATGTGGTGCCGCCAGATGGCGTTTAACTTTCCTCCTAGGAGGTTAGTTGTATCATTTTTGTATATAACCACTCGAGATATTGTGTGAATTCATCCTCACTAGCTACATTGATGAGATCTAATAAGATCGAAATCTAGATATGTAGATTACTAAGAGGTGGATTCACACTTATATATGTTTTATAAGATTGGCCTAGTGCTGATATCTCAAGCACTCTGTTGGAATATTATTCCATAGAGGGCACTACTCGGTGATCCTGATGGCATGATCATATGGGTGCCGCCAGATGGCGTTTAATAATCCATACTAGTTCTTGTTTGTATGGATTAACAAGTTCTGGATTTAGATTAAGATTATGATATTTATACTTACGCTAATACTCAAAATAGGTCCCACTTTGTACATGCTATACCGGTATGAATATTGACTTATGTCGTGCAGGGTTGTTCCGGTGGGCAGTTTGTGGCCAATTTCCTTCATTATATAGTTAGCAAACGTTTCCATGCGCTTCGGAGTGCCTCCCATGCACACAAACTGCAAACAAACAATTATTTTATATTAAAAAAAAAATTTCTATCTTTATAGGGCTGTCAGCCGTGAGGCTTTTCCGCCGGTCAAGGGAGAAGCTCAGAGGAGTTTAATCACCCGGCATTTACCTTAACTTCACAGAAAACCTCTGAAAATCAATATAAATTATTATATTGGTATCGTGCCATTGGGCGAAGCTGCCAAACAATTATATTGAAGATGAAACTGTGAAAGGCGATTCGCGAAAATTCGTTCCCCGCTGGGGATCATTTTATAATATTTTCAAATAAATATTAAATAAAAACAATACACACACATTATTATCACTCATTGTGTAGTGAATTTCGATACATTTCGACACAATCATTTTGAAACTGAAAGAAAACTGGCATTGCGATTTTATTTACCAGCATTTATAGATAAGTTTATGTTTGTGAACCGAATAATTTCTTTTTTCAAAAAGTATACTCAATATATTTATTTGAGTGAAAGAACTTTATTTTGAACCAGAGTTATGTGGCTATAAACTAACTTACATGTTTACAATTTTTAATTTATATGTCAGGTAATTGCTGACAAGGCATATAATAATAATATTTTTTTTTTCATCTACTGGCCTTGATCCAATGATCATGTACCCAATAACTATCTATGTGATTATATATATATATATATATATATATATATATATATATATATATATTTATATATATATATATATATATATATATATATATTTATATATATATATATATATATATATATATATTATCCATAAATTACATGTAAACTATAAACTGTAGACAACTCACCTCTTTTATTTTATTTATTCTTTAAATAGATTGTTGCTTTTTAATTCTAAATTAGGGTCTATTCATCTTTGGGGGATGATAGATCCTAATTTAGAACTATAAAGCATCAATATCTTTAAAGAATAAATAAAATAATTTTTACTTTGTTTTTTTAATCACAGTTTAGTTACACTTTGCAACTACTTTCGGGTAAGCTCTAGATATTTTCGAGCTCCTCGGATGAACTCGAAAATGGATACATCTTAGCCGAAACTAGTTGCAAGTGTAACTAAACTGTGATAAAAAAAACAAAGAAAATATTTTATTTATCCTTTAAAATGATTTATCACAAAGTAGACGTCTTAACAATCCAATATTTAATCAATCTACAAAAAACTTATATCTTCATATCATCAGCCGTGAGGATTTTCCGCCAGCAAAGGAAGAAGCTCAGAGGAGTTTAATCATCTGGTATTTACCTTAACTTCACAGAAAACCTCTGAAAAACTGTGAAATGTGATTCGCCCTGATGGGGTTCGAATTCAGGCTCCCCAATGCTCAGTATGAGACGGACGACGTCTCTAACCACTCGGCCACTGAGCTGGGTTGAATCAATCTATTAATTTAAAACATGTTAAGGCTCGGTTGTATAAAGTAGAGTTAAATATAACGTATAATGTTGATACATTGTGGTTAACTTTCCATTGCATAGCCTCATGTACTCTGCGGGACGGCAGTAAGGATAAATTGAAACAGAAAACCCTCAAAAGAACAATGGATGACAGATGATATTTTGGCAAGAATGGAAAAGAGAAAACAACACAAAGACAAGGATAGAAATAAATTCAACAAGAAATACGAAAAAAATATAGAAGCCAAAGAAACATTTATGAGAAACCATTGTGAGGAGATAGAATCGCTTCAGCTGAGGTATGATTCATTTAACTTACATAAAAGGATCAAAGAATTCACTGGCATGGGAAAGAAGAAACATACTGGTATAATAAAAGATAACAACGGTAATATTATATTGGACATAGAGGAAAAGATCAAAATATGGGAGGAATACATACAACAACTTTTTGAAGACACCAGAAATGAAATAGAGATAAAAGAAACGTCCCAAGGACTAAGAATAACAGCCGAAGAAGTAATGTATGCTATCAAGAACTCAAAAGATAGAAAGACAATAGGACCAGACAAAATACCAGTCGATATTCTTAAACTAATTGAGGAAGACAATATTAGCATCTTGGTAAATCTATATAATACCATCTATACGACTGGAATCATACTACAAGAATGGTTAAAATCTACATTCTCTTTATTACCAAAAAAAAACACAACGCAAGGAAGTGCTCAGATTTTAGAACAATAAGCGTGATGAGTTACACATTAAAGGTTTTCTAAAAATCATTCACAGCCGCATTTACAAGAAATTAGAAACAGATATCAGTGAGTCACAGTTCGGATTTCGAAATAATCTAGGCACAAGAGAGGCTCTATTTGGAATGAATGTCTTAATCCAACCATGTCTCGATATGAACGTAGATTTATTTATAGGATTCATCGACTACAAGAAAGCCTTCGATAAAGTTAAACATGATTGGTTAATGGAAATAGTCCAGCAGAAGGGACTAGACTACAATGATGTCCGAATAATAAAAACTTTGTACTGGAATCAGAAAGCACAAATAAATGTTGAAGGACATAACTCTGAAGAATTGGATATCCGACGGGGAGTCCGCCAAGGATGCATACTATCACCGATCCTATATAATATGTACTCAGAATGCTTATTCAAAGAAGCCATCAATGATGACTCGGGTGGAGTAATCATAAACGGTCAAGTTATCAATAACATACGATACGCAGACGACACTGCGATAATAGCAACATCCATCTGCCAGCTTCAGAAAATGATGCAAGACATAAATACGACTAGCCAATCCTATTGGCTCAAAATAAATTTGAAGAAAACTAAATTTATGGTTGTAAATAGAACCAATGTTAATAATATACCAGCAATACTAAACAACACCACAATAGAAAGAGTTAGAAGCTACCAATACTTAGGAACACGTATTGAAGACAATAACGACCAAACCATAGAAGTGAACAAACGTATAGAAATAGCAAGAGTAATTTTCGTCAAAATGAAAAATCTTTTCCCAAATAGAAATCTCAATCTAGCCTTGAGAGTCCGAATAATTCGCTGTTACATTTTTTCAACACTACTATATGGAATGGAAGCATGAACATTAAAGAAAAATAATATAAAAAAAAACTAGAGTCATTTGAGATGTGCATCTATCGCCGCATGCTGAAGATATCCTGGACAGACCTATTAAACAACGAAGAAGTCATGTGAAGAATGCATAAAGAAAAGGAACTGATCCTTACGATCAAAACACGAAAGCTAGAGTACTTGGGACACATAACCCAGGGAGAGAGATACTCTATTCTCCAACTGATCATGCAAGGAAAAATACAAGGAAGAAGAAGCATGGGGCATCGCAGAATCTCATGGTTGAAAAACCTTAGAGAATGGTACGGACAAACATCGGTCGGAGTATTTAGAGCTGCAGCATCAAAGATTAGAATCGCCATGATGATTGCCAACCTCCGATAGGAGACGCCACCACAAGAGGAAGAAGCCTCATGTACCTCTTTTTATATATGGCAACGTCGCATTATCATAATCCGTGAGTCAAACGTCATTTTTAACAACTTTGGCGTTAAAAGTGACGTTTGACTCACGGATTAGAAATTAACTCGAGTGTTATCTGCTTTATACAACCGAGCCTAATATTTGCATCAAATTATTGTAATAACAAATATGAAGATAAGAATATGTGGAATGGAGTGGATATCGGATGTACTAGCGTGTAAAAATAGCTCGGGGGTTTGCGTGCTTGTGCCGGAAATGTAATACCGGAAAAGTTATATTCAATTCTGCAATATTGTTACCGGTTCGAGTCCGGTATTAATAGACTCTATTCCGTACGGAATTTGGGTACCGTAAAACGAGGTTACTTTGCACCGCGTGGGGTAACTTTGCTCCAACGTCCGAAAAAGATTCATCGTGCCATATGTGTAGTTTCTAATTCACAAGATGGAAGTGTCATCTGTAGATCTTGGGAGAGAGTGATTAGGAGATTTCTATATCAAAACCTAACTTTACGGGACTTGTTTATGACACCAATCTGTTGCAGTTTTGTTTAGTGTTGAAAAATTGCGTGTTCCACCGATTCGTGTGTAATACTATCAGATAAGTCACCATTTTAGTACCAGTTACACATCTTTGGCTATATATTTTGATAATTAGTTTATATTTAAAATCATCTGGTAAGTACTTGTTAACATTTTTAACACGTGGGGTAACTTTGCACCACAATATGGGGAGACTTTGCACCAACGTCAAACTGTGTTAAAACTGGTGAAACATTTTTTTTTTTAATTCACAAAATATATAAAAGACAGAAGAAAGGCAATAGGATATATCAGAAAAGACAAAGCGAATCCAGCGGGATGATGACACCAGTATTGCAGGACTCTTCAGATGAAGAATATCCCAATTCTCAAACATACTCGGAGCAAATGGTAAAAGAAATGGAAAAGGAAGAAAAAGCTGCAATGATGGAAGGTACGAATTCTCTAGCTGATGCTCTTGGCATAATTTCCGCAAAGAGAGTTGTAGGAGAATACATGATTTTCAAATACGAAGGGGAATTGTTTTCTGGTAATATAATATCATTGGAGTTGTAATTTCTTCTATGGTTAAATCTATCAAGTCGTGAAAATTGCCTGAAAATCTAGATGTTTCATACTATGATAGGGAGCATGTATTTGACAACATAAACCCCTCTACCATGGTAAATAGAAGAGGATTGTATCGAATTCCAGAAATGGAAAAGTTGGGTTGGCTGTAAATAATTAATTTGCAATGTGCCGTTTATGTTTTTTGAAGAAAAAATCAGTTCCATGAATAAATTTTGTGTGCTCTATTGATTTATGTTTTTAACTTCGCATCTTTCCTATATACAACGGAGTTTCGATCAAAATGATGTGATGGTGCAAAGTATCCTATTCAAAGGGGTAACTTTGCGCCAAATTTATATAATAAATATTGCATAATAAATTAATCACATTACATATATTTTATATTAAATAGCAACTAATAACACTAAAGAACAAAATGCAACAAGTCCCATATTTTTAACGCGCTTCAAAAAATATTTCTGTTCAATTAAAGACAAAAAACCTGAAAAATGGTGCAAAGTAACCTCATTTTACGGTATATTAATCCATGGGCGTTGTGTTTGTCTACAGTATAAGTTTACTTTACTTGTAATGTAAATAATATATATACTTAGTATACATTAATAATACATAGTGGCTGGCTAAATGATAATTAGATCATGAACATTAAATTAAAAAAAACTGCAATAACACAACGTGACGTGAGTCAGTTTTGAGTGGTGCGTCGCGTTTGATTGTTGTAGTTTAATTTGAATCCTGCAATTATGAAATGTTAAACGTATTTAAGGGGGGAAATATTAAACTTCTTTAATAAACCCTGCATCCAATTAACTGGGCGTGAGATGTCCTTACAATTCACGACAAACAACAGGCAATAAGGATGATTTATGTGGAATTACTTATATTTGATTTTAAAACTACGAATCTTGTCATTATTTGTATCAGGAATTGATTGATTTATTCGTAAACATTTTTGATTATGATTATGACGCAGGCTTTCATACGACATAATCCATATGAATAGGCTTTGGAAAGTCCTTGAAGAAACCAATTGTATTGTGTAGACGCGAAATTAATTTTTCACTTTTTATAAAATACAGATCAAAATCATACTTTCACCATTTTTAAATCATCCGCCATGGTGAAAATTCAATTTGTAGACATTTTTGATTATGATTATGCCGTAGGCTTTCATACGACAAAATCCATATAAATAGACTTTGGAAAGTGCTTGAAGAAACCAATTGTATTGTGTAGACGCGACATTAATTTTTCAGTTTGGATAAAATACAGATCAAAATTATACTTTCAGCACTTTTAAATCATCCGCCATGGTGAAAATTAAATACGTAGACATTTTTTATTATGTTTATGCCGTAGGCTTTCATACGACATAATCCATATGAATAGGCTCTAGAAAGTGATTGAAGAAACCAATTATATTGTGTAGACGTGACATTAATTTTTCACTTTGGGTTAAATACAAATCAAAATTATACTTTCACCATTTTTAAATCATCCGCCATTGTGAAAATTAAATTCGTAGACATTTTTGATTATGATTATGCCGTAGGCTTTCATACGACATAATCCATATGAATAGGCTCTGGAAAGTGATTGAAGACACCAATTATATTGTATAGACGCGACATTTTCAGTTTGGGCTAAATACAGATCAAAATTATACTTTCACCATTTTTAAATCATCCGCCATTGTGAAAATTAAATTCGTAGACATTTTTGATTATGATTATGCCGTAGGCTTTTATACGACATAATCCATATGAATAAGCCTTGGAAAGTGCTTGAAGAAACCAATTGTATTGTGTAAACGCGACATTAATTTTTCACTTCGGGTAAAATACAGATCAAAATTATTCTTTCACCATTTTTAAATCATTCGCCATGGTGAAAATTAAATTGTATCTTATATGATTTGTATGTACGCCATATACTGCGATTACAAGCATCGCAATCCGCAGTATAAATATTCGCTAATGTAAGTCATAACGGAACTTTGATCAACATTAAAATGCTCTGTTGCTAATGTTGAACAAAGTTCTACTACAAATTCAAATACTTCTCGAAAACAGGCTATGAAAATATACATTTCGTATAAACCAATATAATATAGCGAATGGATTATTGTTATAATTAGTGAGAACATTCTGTAACGTTGAAATTAGCAAGGTAAATGCCATAGAAAATGCAAATCAAACAATTTCATAATCAGGGTTAATTATTATATATTATATAACTTTCCGCTATGCAAAACTTAGTAAAAATGAAAGTACATACAACACCAACCCACAGACGAGGTGTGGTTTTCTAGTTATGTAAGTATTATATTTAAACAACATACATGATACCGTATATCCATAATAATATTTACAATGATATTCAGAAAGTAGTTGCCTTGCGCAATGTTTTTTTGCTAAAATAATTGATGATGGGAATGTAAATATACACTAGAAATGCGTCCTTGCAAACATATTAGATACGAGTGTAATAATAAATATTCGAAATTTCTAACAATAATAGTAGTAACAACCGATAAACCATTTCAGGAATTGTTCTGAATCAGATCTATCAGCTTAAAAACAGTAGATCATCGAGATCAGAAATTGCTCAGAATCAGATGAATCTGCTTAAAAATAGTTTATAATAGCGTATGTGCGCAATCTTTTTTTTGCTACAATAATTGATGTTGATGCGAATGTAAATATACACTAGAAATGCGTCGCTGCAAAAATATTAGAAACGGTTCTAATAATAGGTATTCGACATTTCTAACAATAATAGCAGATAAAGCATCCAGATTAGGAATTGCTCAAAATCAGATATATCAGCTTAAAAACAGTAGATCATCAAGATCAGAAATGGTTCAGAATCAGATCAATCTGCTTAAAAATAGTTTATATTAGCTTATGTGCGCAATGTTTTTTTTGTGGCTACAATAATTGATGTTGATGGGAATGTAAATATACACTGAAAATGCGTCGTTGCAAAAACATTAGAAACGGGTCTAATAATAGGTATTCGAAACAATAATAGCAGTAACAACCGATAAAACATCCAAACTAGGAATTGCTATGAATCAGATCTACTAGCTTAAAAACAGTAGATCATCGAGATCAATAATTGCTCAGAATCAGATCAATCAGCTTAAAAATAGTTTATAATAGCTTAGAACAGCGTAGACTAGTTGTAAAGTCTAACTGAAGTGTGATAAAAAACAATGTAAAAAAACGTTTCATTTATCCTTTTAAAATGAATTATCACAAAGTAGACGCCTTAAGAATCCAATATTTTCGTAGAATAAGTTTGTAACAGGTCAGCTTACTCAATTTCCCTCTACTCTTTGACAATATTATTACAAATCGATTTTTTATGACCAACCAAAGTAATTAATTAAAAATTTGCTCGCGATCGTAAATGAGCGAATATAGCACTAATTCCATCAAACTCAAAAACGCTGAGGGACAAGCTTGAGATCAGGGATAGTGAAATACTACTTGCACAAACAACAAGTTCGGAAATACTGTCATATCCCACTCGATTTATATTAGTATTATCAAATTGATTCGTTAACTGGCCAAGAAAATATTACGCTGTATTCAGCTATGACCTACAATTATTTTTTGTTTGTTATCTCCCCATGTTAAAGTTGATTAAATAATTGAGTCAGTGGATTACATTATTAATCATTGTAACGGGCGAGATTTGATAAAAAAAAAAAACATAAATAATAAATTACGTCATCTAAAATGTGCGATATGGTGTAACATATTTGTGCATGCAAACGAATTTGCCAATCGATTTGCTAGCCTGAATCATTTTACTCGACCGTCAGAAATGCAATTACAGTTATCGGTT
Source organism: Lordithon lunulatus (assembly GCA_963942505.1). Taxonomy (NCBI): domain Eukaryota; kingdom Metazoa; phylum Arthropoda; class Insecta; order Coleoptera; family Staphylinidae; genus Lordithon; species Lordithon lunulatus. The sequence goes on from OZ012669.1 coordinate 8,078,925, forward strand.
TGCCATAATAAATTAATTGTGCAATTTAAAAGATGTGGTGTAACAAACATATTTGTGCATGAACACGATTTTCCCAATATGTTTGATTATTATGAATTGAATAGAAAAATAATTATTAATGTAACGTGATTGTATGTGACATAAATAACACATTTTTTCAACCATTAATCACACAGGAATTTTTATTATCCGTTATAATAATTTTAATTTAATTTATGACGGGTTCATGCTGAGATACAATAAGAAATTAGTAATAAAGTTAGAAAGTTTAACAAACATATTTGTGCATGAACACGATTTTCCCAATATGTTTGATTATTATTAATTGAAAAGAAAAATAGTTATTAATGTAACGTGATTGTACGTGACATAAATAACACATTTTTCAACCATTAATTACACAGGAATTTTTATTATCCGTTATAATAATTTTAATTTAATTTATGATGGGTTCATGCTGATATACAATAAGAAATTAGTAATAAAGTTTATAGCAATTAAATACGTTATATCGACTTTTGGTTTTCAGTATGAGTCATGTTCCATTGTTTTTAATAACCATACAGTAATAAACATTTAATGTTTGTTTTATTTAAGAAAAATCAACCGTACTGGAATAATCAAACATTGGTTGGTGAAATTAATATATACTCGCCGCTATAAACACACCTAGTAAACGTCCATGTATTTTGATGAACATTTCAGAAAATGTAGATTGTATTATTAAGAAACGATAAAAATTCATCAGCAAAATACAATAAAGATTAATCAAGTTAAGATCGACAATGAAACAAATACTCTTAAGGTCGTTTTAGACAAGACAATTTCTTGACTCAAAAGTTGGTCAAGATGATCTAAATTGTCTCGTATCATACAGAAAATTATTTTAAATATTGAATTGTATGGTAGATCGAATGGAAAAATATAACGCATTCTATTTGTCAAGGACAAATTGTATGGGAGGAGGATATATGAATTCATTTCTGGAACAACTTTTGAGCCAAGAAATTGTCTTGTCTAAAACGATCTTTACTTATCATTTGGCATTTGTTACTTAAGTGTCAATTTAAAGCATATTTGTAATCTTACGCCCAGTTTCTCCAACGAATCTCAAAGGCACCTTACACGGTCAATAATACTGTCAATCCTTGTACTGTCAGTATTTGCTTCAATCCTCTTTTCATATTTATGAAGTAATTAATTATCCGGATATACATCAGTATTCTCTTCATTTCATCGTTACTATACCTTACATGATACTGTCAATATTTTAGAATAATGAACATTTGAAACATATTATTGTACAGTAATACTGTCAATATTCTAAAATATTGACAGTATTATTGATCGTGTAAGGTGCCTTTTAAAGCTTGTCTTATATAAGCACGTCTTTTATAAACTCGTCTTATATATAACTACGTCTTAAATTTGTAGTCTGTTACATATGTAGATCTTACTTACGCCCGGTTTCTCCAACGAATCTTAACTAGTTTAAGACCGTCTCAATAATAACACGATCTTAAAGCAAAAAAAATGCATGATGTTGTACAGGACGCATTATTTACTTTAATATGTTTACTTTATTATCGCCCGGTTTCTTCAACGAATCTTAACTAGTTCTTAATAATAAGACGGTCTTAAAGCGTTGCACCAAACAAAAATCGAGTCTTAAAACGATAAGACGGTTTTACATTGTAAGACTAAGTAAGATCTACGTATGTTTAGTGCAACAGAATAAAAATTTAACACGTGGTTATATATAAGACGAGTTTATATAAGACGAGCTTATATAAGACGAGCTCTAAAGGTCGTTTTAGACAAGACAATTTCTTGACTCAAAAGTTAGTCAAAATGCGAGACATTCTAAATTGTCTCGTATCATAGAGCAAATTATTTGAAACATTGAATTGGATGGTAGATAGAATACGACCTTAAGATTCATTGGAGAAACGTTAGTATTACAATGTAAGACCGTCTTATCGTTTTAAGATCCGATTTTTGTTGGGTGCAACGCTTTAAGGCCGTCTTATTATTAAGAACTAGTTAAGATTCGTTGATGCGAGACAATCTAAATTGTCTCGTCTCATACAGCAAATTATTTGAAACATTGAATTGAATGGTAGATAGAATACGACCTTAAGATTCATTGGAGAAACGTTAGTATTACAATGTAAGACCGTATTATCGTTTTAAGATCAGATTTTTGTTGGGTGCAACGCTTTAAGACTGTCTTATTATTAAGGACTAGTTAAGATTCGTTGGAGAAAGCGGGCGATAATAAAGTAGACACATTAAAGTAAATAATGCGTCCTGTACGACATCATACAAATTTTCATGAACGTAGCAGAATAATCAGGGTCTACTAGAAGCCGCATTATCAATTCGTGATGTTGTTGGTGTATTGTGAGTTGATAATAAAAAATATAATTTCACACTACATTAAACTCGAGCGGATGCCAATATAATTATTCATCTTGTTTTTTTCACTATAATATTTTTACACAATAGCATTTAATATTTTATATCGCAGATAGTATGAACCCACTGTACTCGTTGTAAGTCAAGCAAACGAAAATATTAATCTCGTGGGAAACTATCGATCAGTTTGTATCACGTTGCGTTACAAGTTCAAATCAATAGAGCCGCCAGCAGCATGCGAGCAGCTGGTTGAATTTATTACGACCCGCATAATAAATGCGGCATGACAAGATGCAATTAGATCATCATAAATAATGAGGTACCTTCACGTCCCCGAACATTTCCACCAAGTCGTGCGACTCGCTGCCCAGGGCCAGATGGTACAGGATGTCCTGGTCCATCAGCTCGATGTTCGGGTTCCTTAACTTCACCGAACCATCGGGATATCTGAAAAAATATAAATAATTTAAAATTAATATTATATTAAATGTTAAAATAATATTAATCATATTAGGTATTTTTTATTAGAAATACTGTCTTTTTTTGACATATCTAAAAAAATGATTAACCATTTATGTAAACTACTAATGATTATCTAGATTAGTACATACTAAAGTATAGCCCAACCAGACCATTAAAGCATGGTCATTATTTCATCCTACAATTTCAAAAATATACTCTCTACAACTTAAACTTAAATTGACTATATAATCTTTATTTGACTACAACTGAAAGTCGTGTTAAATAATCGAAATGGACCGGGCTGTAGGACAACATCCTGGCTGAAAAACATGCGTCAATGGTATAGAGAATTAAGAAAAGTAGTGTACAAAGTACATGTCATGAAACTGACGTTCTCGGAGGATAGGGCACTTGAAGAAGAACAAAAACAACAGTGTGAATAACATGGTTTAGGTGTAAAGATTGTGTTGCATTATAATTAATTTTAGATTAAAATAATATATATATATATATATATATATATATATATATATATATATATATTTGCCTTTTACCTTTCTGTGTAGGCTATTACATTTACATTACTTAACATTATACTTTACAATTATTGTTGTTGTTTATACATTTGTAATTCTTTCCAAACCTTTCTATTCTTCGCCAGTTCTCTTGCTTGCTTGACTGTCTTTCCTTTCTTGATTATTATTTCCTCTATTCTGTTGTCCCACTCTTTTCTTGTTCTACCTCTTCTTCTTTTATTTCCAGTTCTTGCTTCCTATACCTGCTTTGTTTAATTCTTTTTGGCCATCCTAATTAAATATCCCCACCAGTTTAAAATAATAAGGGTTCTAATTCTAATAATGACTTTTTAATGAATTTTATTAAATGTATTTTCCTCAGGGGTTCACATCTGGTGAATACGGGAACTGGCAATCCCGAGGTACCCTAGCTGGATCTGGTTCCTTCTTCAACAAGTCTTGGAACAGATGCCTCTCTTGTATCTTTTGAACTATCCAGTCTCTTGACTAACTTGTTTGTTTCTAACCCTGACGATATTAGAACACTCGAGAGTTCGGGTCTATGTTTTCTTAATAAATAAATAAAAACATGCGGTGACAAGAAATCATCTCAGGGGTGCTATTCTTGACACCTTTCGCTCGGGACGTTTATCAGTCAAATCTGTATTCTTGACTATTCGTTGTTTATTCGTTTACTTTGATTTAGTAGAAACGCGGAAAAAGTGTCTTCCAAATATTTATATTCCACAATATCGGCTTCAAGTCTTTAGAGCTGCCCGAAAGAGAAAACCGTTTAAAGCTATTTCAATCGAAAACATACTGATGGTCATTTGAAAGTTGAATGGTTAAAACTTTAGTGGTTGCAGTTTCTAGTTGAGAATTCTTTCATAAATTATTAAAAATAGACTAGACTGATCTAATAAGATCGAAATCTAGATATGTAGATTGCTAAGAGGTGGTTCATACTTATATATGTTCTATACTAATAGTATAGAACATATATAAGTATGAACCACCTCTTAGCATACTAATAGTATAGAACATATATAAGTATGAACCCACCTCTTAGCAATCTACATATCTAGATTTCGATCTTATTACATCTCATCAGTCTAGCTCAGCAGGTGTGCATTGCTAATTGATGTGGTGCCGCCAGATAGCGTTTAACTTTCCTCTTAGGGGGTTAGTTGTATCATAATAGTATAGATTTATTTAAGGAAGTTAATATTGAAAATACAAACTCCAACAAATATAGGTGGTGTTGACTCTACACTGGTCACTATACTAGACTGACTATCACTACACCCTACTGTATCCCAATGGAAATTGTATATAAAAAAATTATAGCTATCGAGTCCAAGGATTTTTCCGCTGGTAAAGAGAGAAAGATAGAAAACGGAGTATAATCACCCGGTATTTACCGTAACTTCATAGTGAAACCCTGAAAAACTGTGAAAGATGATTCGCGAAATTTTGGCCACAACTGGGTTTCAACTCTCATTCCCCAATGCTCAGTACGAGACGGACGGTGCCCGTAACCACACTAAGTTCAGTGGAAACTATATAAATTCGTTATTATGTAAATTTAGAGCTCAGGCCGAGTGGTTAGAGGCGACGTCCGTCTCCTCTCGTACTGAGTATTGAAATTCGAATTTTCGCGAATCAACTTTCACAGTTTTTCAGAGGAGTTCTGTGAAGTTAAGGTAAATACAGGCTCCGTTTCTCTTTACCAGCAGAATAATTTTCCGACTCCGATAGCTATAATTTTTTTATATAATTTCCATTGGGATACAGTAGATCTAGTGTAGAGTCAACACCATCTATGTTTACAGGTAGTGATTAAACTCCTCTGAGCTTCTCTCTTCACCGGCGGAATAATCTCACAGCTAATAGCAATTATATGTATGCCTTTTAATTGACTATTTTTTAGTAAAATCTCAACCAAAATTCTTCTTCTTCTTGTGATGCCGTCTCCTATCGGAGGTTGGCAATCATCATAGCGATTCTAATCTTTGACGCTGCAGCTCTAAATAGTCCGTACCATACTCTAAGGTTCTTTAACCATGAGGTTCTGCGACGCCCATTGCTTCTTTTTCTTCCTTGTATTTTTCCTTGAATGATCAGTTGGAGAATAGAGTATCTCTCTCCCCGGGCGATGTGTCCCAAGTACTCTAGCTTTCGTGTTTTGATCGTAAGGATTAGTTATGCATTCTTCGCATGACTTCTTCGTTGTTTACTCGGTCCGTCCAGGATATCTTGAGCATGCGGCGATAGATCCACATCTCAAATGACTAGTTTTTTTATGTTATTTTTCATGTTCATGCTTCCATCCCATATAGTAGTGTTGAAAAAATGTAACAGCGAATTATTCGGACTCTCAAGGCTAGATTGAGATTTCTATTTGAGAAAAGATTTTTCATTTTGACGAAAATTGCTCTTGCTATTTCTATACGTTTGTTCACTTCTATGGTTTGGTCGTTATTGTCTTCAATACGTGTTCCTAAGTATTGGTAGCTTCTAACTCTTTCGAATGTGGTGTTGTTTACTAGTATTGCTGGTATATTATTAACATTGGTTTTGTTTACAACCATAAATTTAGTTTTCTTCAAATTCATTTTGAGCCCATATGATTGGCTAGTCGTATTTATGTCTTGCATCAGTTTATGAAGCTGGCAGATGGATGTTGCTATTATCGCAGTGTCGTCTGCGTATCGTATGTTATTGATAACTTGACCGTTTATGATTACTCCACCCGAGTCATCATTGATGGCTTCTTTGAATAAGCATTCTGAGTACATATTAAATAGGACCGGTGATAGTATGCATCCTTGGCGGACTCCCCGTCGGATATCCAATTCTTCAGAGTTATGTCCTTCAACATTTATATGAGCTTTCTGATCCCAGTACAAAGTTTTTATTATTCGGACGTCATTGTAGTCTAGGCCCTTCTGCTGTACTATTTCCATTAACCGATCATGTTTAACTTTATCGAAGGCTTTCTCGTAGTCGATGTAGCCTATAAATAAATCTACGTTGATATCGAGACATCGTTGGATTATGACATTCATTCAAAATAGAGCCTCTCTTGTACCTAGATTATTTCGAAATCCGAACTGTGTCTCACTGATATCTGTTTCTAATTTCTTGTAAAGGCGGCTGTGAATGATTTTTAGAAAAACCTTTAATGTGTGACTCATCACGCTTATTGTTCTAAAATCTGAGCACTCCCTTGCGATGTGTTTTTTGGTAATAAAAAGAATGTAGATTTTAACCATTCTTGTGGTATGATTCCAGTCGTATAGATGGTATTATATAGAATTACCAAGATGCTAATATTGTCTTCCTCAATTAGTTTAAGAATATTGACTGGTATTTCGTCTGGTCCTATTGCCTTTCTATCTTTTGAGTTCTTTTCTTTTCATTACTTCTTCGGCTGTTATTCTTGGTCTTTGCGATGTTTCTTTTATCTCTATTTCATTTCTGGTGTCTTAAAATAGTTGTATGTATTTCTCCCATCTTTTGATCTTTTTCTCTATGTCCACTATAATATTACCGTTGTTATCTTTTATTATACCAGTCTGTTTCTTCTTTCCGATACCAGTGAATTCTTTGATCCTTTTATGTAAGTTAAATGAATCATACCTCAACTGAAACGATTCTATCTCCTCACATTGGTTTCTCATAAATGTTTCTTTGGCTTCTATAATTCTACAACTACGAATTATTGTAATCTATCTTTACAAAGTAAGTTTCACAGCCAACAGCTTGTTTTATTTACTTCCTTGAAATTGTATGCCTTTTAATTAACTATTTTTTTAGTAAAATCTCAACCAAAATTCTATAACTACAAATTATGGTATTCTATTCTTACAAAGTAAGTTTCAGAGCCAACAGCTTGTTTTATTTACTTCCTTGAAATTGTATGCCTTTTTATTAACTATATTTTTACTAAAATCTCATCCAAAATTCTATAACTACGAATTATGGTATTCTATTCTTACAAAGTAAGTTTCGGAGCCAACAACATGTTTTTATTTACTTCCTTGAAAAAGGCATACACTTTTTGTTGACTTTTTTTTTACTAAAATCTCAACATCATTTCAGAATTTGCGCTTATAATCAACAACATAGACCAGATAGTATAGATCGAAATTGATCAATCTGACCACAATGTGATAATAATCATTTCAGAATTTGCGCGATGAAAAAAGCATATAATGTGATTCCACTTTATACTCATTTGAATTTAGTAAATACTATATACTTATAAAATTATCAAAACATGGCTATTTTGATGTAAGTAATGATAATTTTTGGTTTTCATATTGTAATCATTTGTTAGTTTTATCACAATAAACATTTTGTGAAAATTGTATTCAAATTGATCATTAATTGATGTAAGTAATGATAATTTTTTTGGTGATTAGTACAATTTTACCCTCAATGCCTCATATAACAGAACTTATGTTATATTAACAACAAAATATATAATAAAATAATTTCCTTACGTATAATTCTTCAAGTCTTCTACACAATGGTTACACGTATCTGTAGTTGAACATCCATTTTCCTCCACTTTACAGGTGCAGACCGTCCCGTTGCCATTTTTATGGCTATTACCGTTCGCAACTTTCGTCGACATTTCAAACTGTTAATGAACTTCGCGTGTCAAACGGCAACGGCGAACTAAACTACAGCGAATAAAACTGTAGCACTTTATACGCGAAATGATCGCTCTGTTATCGTCTAAATTATCGCGCGATTTTTCAAACCGTATTCGTATGAGCTGTTCGCGGGCGCGAGCGAGACAAGTTGTAGTCCAGAGATTCCGGTGAGAGACAAGAGTGATGATGGCGGTGGTGGTGGTGGGGTCCTGATGCAATGGAACGCATTGCCTGAAGGGAAAACGACGGTTTGCTCGAATAGGGCGTCCACAATTGGTCTATATTTAGACACAAATGCTTTGTTTTACAGTGCAATTTATTCCTATTGCCGTTGTGTGTGATAGAAGGAAGTTGTGATGTAACTCTAATGTTTAGTATTTACATGTGATATGAAATTATTTTCAAATTTAGACCATCCTCCGTAATATACATTACATAGAATTTATTATGTAAAAGGAAACATTACTTTAATTGAATTCAATATCGCATTAGACCATCCTCCGTGATATACATTACATAGAATTTATTATGTAAAGGAAAACATTACTTTAATTGAATTCAACATCGTATTATTGAAACTATAGTTGCTTTAATGATAGATAGATAGATTTATTTAATACTTAGCATACAATTAGTGTCAGTATATCATAAAGGCACCTTACACGATCAATAATACTGTCAATATTTTAGAATAATGACAGTATTACCATACGATAACATGTTTAAAATGTTCATTATTCTAAAATATTGACAGTATTACTTATCGTATAAGTTATAGTAATGATGGAATGAAGAGAATACTGATGTTGATCCGGATAATTCATTACTTAATAAATATAAAAGGAGGATTGAAGCAAATACTGACATTACTAGTATTATTGACCGTGTAAGGTGCCTTATATATGAACATAACAAACTTTCAGAATTATAAATATAACATATATAGAATTGCAACAATTAATTTATAAAATACTACTAAATAAAACAAATAAATAAATAGCTAAAACTAATAAATTAATAATTTAAATTTCAAAAATTCGTCAACGCTCTAAAAAACATTATTTAATAAAATTGATTTTAGTTTGTTAATAAATGTTTTCCTAATAAGGCACCTTACATGGTCAATAACACTGTCAATCCTAGTACTGTCAATATTTGCTTCAATCCTCCTTTTATATTTATCAAGTAATCAATTATCCGGATAAAGATCAGTATTCTCTTCATTACAGCATTAATATACCTTGCACGATGAATAATATAGGCAATATTTTAGAATAATGAACATTTTAAACATATTATCGTACAGTAATACTGTCATTATTCTAAAATATTGATAGTAATATTGATCGTGTAAGGTGCCTTAATATTTATGGTTTTTAGTTTACTAGGAATTTTATTAATATAATAAAATATTGGCGCAACCAGTGATTTTCGAGATTTTTTCAGTGACGATGCCCTAGATCTTAGAAGCGTATTCTTTGTTCTAGTGTTATGGCTGTTAATGTTCGCCTTTGTATCATAATTACATTTATTATCGAAAGCAAACACTATAGTTTCCAAAATGTTAACCACCGTCATAATATTTAGTTTTTTTTTTAATGGGGACTCTGTTGGGAATTTTTAACATCGTTCGAAAGACATAAACAAATTCTTGTTGAAGTAATAACTTTTTTCCGCCCTTCAATATGTTTAGACTATTTTACGTAACGAGGGAGTATGGTAGTATGCTACAGTCGACGGGTAACCACGTTAATATAAATATTACTTTACAGTACAAATAATTTAAATACGTAACAAGTATAGATTCACACTGTAAAAAACTGCATGACCTTATAAAATTTATCACATATTATCAAGTGCCATTGAACCTTAACGTTAGAATTGAAGAAATTAAAATTTTTGGTGTGTTACTAATCGCTGTAATTTGATAATGAAATGACATTATCAGGGAATAAAACAACAACAATCATTATTTATTTACTGTGCACAGATAATAGAAAATACAATTTTGCAAATACGTCTCATTGAAAAATAAACGTATTATATATGTAACTAGGTCAAATAGCCAAATTAAGTATATTAAACCATAGAAAATCGCGAAAAACAGTAACAGTAAACTTAAAATTGCGAATGAATCTTGTATAGTTGGTTTATATCCATATAAAAAATATGCATCACAGAGATGTGGAAGATTACATCTCTGTTATGCATATTTTTTATATGGATATAGAAATATTGCAACAACAAGAAAAAGAGTGTTCTGCCATGAAAAAAACTATGTGTAAAAGGGGGGTGGTTACAAGACCAATAACAAACAATTTTTTTTCCCTGAAGGATCTGATTTCGCTGTAGCATCCCACTGCACTGCGGCCACGGTTGGCCTATTGTGCTCCCCCATAACTATTCCTCATTCATGAGCTCTGTATCTTCAATGAAGTCCAGAAGTCTCGTGAATGGGAGAGCTTGGAGCTCTTTTTGGTTCATTCGCGTTGAACCAACGAGCTTTTTCCAGTCTGAGTTTATTACATGTAGTGGGGTTTCTTCTTCTTCCCCACAGCCTCTGCACGTTGGTGATTTGTTTACCCCCATAGTGTGTAGGTGTTTATTTAATGTGCAGTGTCCTGTTAGGAGTCCTACGAACATTTCTTAATTGGTTCCTATTTAGTTATAGGATTTCTTCCGTCGCCTCCGTACTGGGAGCTTTAATGAACCTCTTCGAGTGTTTCATTCCAGTTTAGGCTTCCCAGTATCGGCTTCTTTGATGCTTTCTAAAGCTATTCCTTACGGTCCTATATGGTATCCTGCAGGTTGGTTCGGGGCCAATGAATTTTAATTCGCTAGCCTCTTAGTTTGTCCGCTTTTTCGTTGCCTTTGATTCCCTGATGTGCCGGTACCCACACAAGTGTTTCGGGCTCCCAGTATCATCAGGGCTTCAATGCATTCTGTGACAACTCTAGAGTTATTCACGTTGGAGTCTTGAGCTCTCAGCACTGCCTGACTGTCTGTCACAATATTGTTTTCCTTGTTACTATAGTTTCTTTCCAATAGAATTTTAACGCAGCATTGAATTCTGCTTGAAACACGGAGGTATGCTCGCAAAGCTGGAGTCTTGTGTCTCCTACGGAGTTGCTCTCATACACTCCTATTCCTGTGCCTTTGTTGGATTTCAATCCACCAGTAAACCAGATTGATCCTTTAAGTTTTTGCAAACAGCCATTCTGCCCTATCTGGTATTACTATTACCTTGTAAGGTTTCATCATGTGAAGTGTATTTATTGTCCTGCCGGGACATATTCTTAGAATGTATTCATCGGTTTTCCCTAACGCTAGATGGGTGTGGTCTATAGATGAGTCGTATGACTTCCCCATGGTGTTAGTTCTGTAGATTGCTATCTTGGACTCTGTCTCCACTTTGATGTGAAGTAGAGGCAGGTCCAATATAACCTCCATTGCGGCGATGGGGGTTGTTGCCATTGCTCCTGTTATTCCTAGACAGGCCATTCTTTGCACTTAGCCTAGTATTCTCCTGCTTACCCCGTGTGAGGCTTTATGCCACCAGATTGTTGGTGCGTAAGTCATAATGGGGCTTATAACCCGAGTATAGAGCCAATACACCATTTTTGGTGTTAGTCCCCAGTTTTTTCAGAACATTCACCGGCATGCCCAGAACGCTTTCACGGCCTTGTTCGTAATCTTTGTCATATGTGGCTTGAAGGTCAGTTTAGAGTCTAGGGTTACACCTAGATATTTAACTTGTTCCTCCATTTGTATATGCGTTTGAAGTAAGAGTTTCAGCGCTTCCCCTTCGGTTTCTGTGTATGTTCCGTCATTTTTCCGCGTTGATCCAACTTTATTGAACAACAACAAACAATGCTCGTTTACGACTTTAACTGTGCACTATATTGTTTCTCGCCTTTCTTTATCTAAATAAAGAAAGGTCAGAAACAATATAGTGCAGAGAGAAAAGGAAATTACGTCTAAACGTAAATATTCTTTTTGTTTTAAACTTTTTTATAGGCACTATGTGTCTGTTTCTTTAATTTTCTCAGCAATTCCTAGATGCATTATAGAAGAGAGATAAATCAACCTTTCTAGGATATCGGCTTTTGGCCTTTCTGCCTAGTTCTAGTCTAGTCGATATTTGAGCTTACTTTAAAATTCTATAAAGTTTGTGCAAATCTTTATCTAAATAAAGAAAGGTGAGAAACAATATAGTACAGAGAGAAAAGGAATTTACGTCTAAACGTAAATTCATTTTCGTTTTAAACTTTTTTATAGGCACTATGTGTCTGTTTCTTTAATTCTCTCAGCAATTCCTAGATGCATTATAGAAGAGAGATAAATCAACCTTTTTTAGGATATCAGCTTTTGGCCTTTCCGCCTGATTATAGAAGATTAATCGATATTTGAGCTTACTTTAAAATTCTATAAAGTTTGTGTAAATATTTATCTAAATAAAGAAAGGTGAGAAACAATTTAGTGCAGAGAGAAAAGGAATTTACGTCTAAACGTAAATTCATTTTCGTTTTAAACTTTTTTATAGGCACTATGTGTCTGTTTCTTTAATTCTCTCAGCAATTCCTAGATGCATTATAGAAGAGAGATAAATCAACCTTTTTTAGGATATCAGCTTTTGGCCTTTCCGCCTGATTATAGAAGATTAATCGATATTTGAGCTTACTTTAAAATTCTATAAAGTTTGTGTAAATATTTATCTAAATAAAGAAAGGTGAGAAACAATTTAGTGCAGAGAGAAAAGGAATTTACGTCTAAACGTAAATTCATTTTCGTTTTAAACTTTTTTATAGGCACTATGTGTCTGTTTCTTTAATTCTCTCAGCAATTCCTAGATTCATTATAGAACAGAGATAAATCAACCTTTTTTAGGCTATCGGCATTTGGCCCTTCCGGCTGATTATAGAACATTAATCGATATTTGAGCTTACCCTTAAAATTCTATAAAGTTTGTGCAAATAAAATTATTTCTACCATTCACAAATTGAACGAATACTGAAAGTAATCTCCCATACAATTGCATGCCTCATTAAAAAAATATCAATATTGTGCGGAATTGAAAACAAACAGCTTCCTGCAGCCGCAATTATCCTTCCGCTCCTCTTTAACGTTCTTTCGCGGTTTCCATAGCTACCGACAGTACAAAAGGGTGTGCCTCGTTACAAACCACCGATATGCGTGAACAACAACCAAAAAAAAAAACAGCCTGAGTACTTGACACCGCATTTAATTTGTAGCTCAACAGGAAATTCAATTGCCATAGCCGCGATTAATACGCTAGACGTGTCCTTTTTCTTTGCATCCGGCGCTTGCACCAGATTTCATGAATGAACGCCGCCGTCGCTGGATTCGATCCAACTCCTTTGTTGCACGGATTAAGAAAAGTTCGGTTGGTGTAATTATCGATTTCGCCACACATGTGTGTTTTAATAAGATGCTTAATTTGGAAAACGCATGCGTGTTGAATTATACATGCGGGAATATCGATGTGTTGCGGATGAAATTGGATTAACTCCCATACAATGATATACAATTTATAATACTACTAAAAATCTACTCACTCATCCCTCTCCTCGTCGGATGCAGACATCATTTTAAAAATTGTGGCGGCTTAAGGGGAACGGCTTAGTTGAAGAATCGGGAGCGGCTTTCACTAGCACTCTCACACGCGAATGATGCCGGTTAGTGGGTTGTTTAAGAGGCGTTTGCAAGGGTGGGAATTAAAATTATATTTGCTAGGCTAAGGTTGCAACTAGGGGTGCGACGCGTACTAGTACTGTAATCGACCACTCGGAAGCTAAGAGCGCGCGTTTTGGGGTGTTTGGCGACGTCGACGGAGGGGTTGCTAGCGGGCTTCTGGCGTCCTAATAGCCCGCGGGGTTCGTCCTGCGTGTTTTGTGCCCCGCCGTGCGCGCTTACGGGCTTGCACCCACTCGGCAGCGCAGGAATTTATTTTGAGGGACCTCAGGAAAATGCTTGAAATAAGTGTTAGAGCGCAGGGAAATTGTAAATATGACCCAGGGGGCCATTTTGAAGATAACTATTAACTTTTAACGCTACGTGACAAAGGATTTTAAACATTTAAAGTTCAAAGGGCAAAATAGTACGATTTGTTAACTCGGAAAGAGAATTATTTTGATTTTAATCTGAAAATACATATATAATTATAAAAATTTTGAACTCAAATTTCGCTTCGAGTCCAACCCTCGCTCTACACCCCGTTATTCTTCCGGACGCAGAAAAAGAAGTCGTAAATGATACGGAAAGGCAAGATCAGTATATAACAATGCCGTCGTATTTTCACCCTATTTCCTTGGAATTAATTTCACCACCACAAAAAAAAAACAACCACATAATGTCGAGATCAATCTATTTCCCATGCAGAAAAGTCTCCGTTATGAATGGAGCTAGTTACGTAATAACGCAGGTGTCGGCGTGGTGCATTAGCCACGGCTGAACTCAATTAGCGCGCGTTTAATAAAATCATTCTCCGAATATCCCGGTAATTAGTGAACCGCGCGCGACAAGGACACGTTTAACCATTTAAGGTTACCACCTGAAGAAAATCACTCGACCACGAACGACTTTTGTCAACGAGTCCCCTATATAAACGGCTGCGCGACTTTTCAACAGTCAGTACAACTCGAAAATGTTCAAATACATCATACTAGCCATCGCAGTTGTCTGTGCAGTAGCACAACAGGAAAGAAAACCCATGTACAAGTACCGATATGAAACAGAGGATTTCATGAAGACCGCTGCTTCATCAACACCGGTTCATGGGTACCATGTTGTTGAGGGAGGGTACTACCCTGAAGGTGGTTTTCAAAGATTCGGACCTGGATTTGGGTATGGTGGCTATGGCGGTTTAAATGGTTATGGTGGTTTAAATGGATATGGTGGTTCAAATGGATATGGTGGTTCAAATGGATATGGTGGTTATGGATTTGGAGGCTACACCGGAGGTGCACACTACACCCCTATAAACCACGGCGGTCAGTACATTGATAAATCAATGTACGAAGGCGCTAATAAACAACTAAACGATGCCTCATTTGAAAAGGCTAAAGGTACCAACCACGAATCAGGCAAACACGGCGAAGAAGGCTATACTCACGGAAAAGTCGCCCTGAAGAACACCAAAGGTGATTCCGCCTACTACAACGATGAAACCGGTGGCAAGAACGTGCACGAAGACGGAAAAACCTACCAGGGCGGCCAGCACTTCAGCCAGCAAGGCAAAAACGAGGGCCAAAAAAACTCGAAACAAGGCCACAAGAAAGGCCACGTGATCAAAGGCTTCAAAACGTCCCACCACAAAGACGAAAGCGGAAAAACCGAGGAGTTCTACGATGAAGCCAATGATGAGGCCGGCAATTACAACTACAACGGCCAATCGGGGGCGTTTGGAGAGAACGCGCAGGCCGCATATAAAGGTGGTCGCGAGGACGGGAAATTCAACGCCGGGGTTAATCAGAAGCAGGGCCATCACGATTCGCATCACGCTATCGATAATAGCAACGCCGATCAAGGGGAGTATGGCAAGAAGAAGTCTTACGGAAACGAGCAGGTTTTCGGGGCCAACAACGGGGTCGATCAACAATCGCTGCTGGGGCATCAGGAAAACACACGGTTTTACAACCACCATCCGTACCATGCACCGTTTTACCGACAGTTGTAATTAAAAACAGGGGTTGAGTGTATATAAGTTACTGCACTACAGCACGCATATGGCTGATGGCGTTTTAATAAATCATCTTTATAAATAATAAATTATTTCTATAGCAATGATTATGAATATAATTTTGATAAGTACCTTCATCATAACATCATTATATTATTAACTTTACCGGCATTTGCCAGTGTCGAGTTATTTTTTACTATTAATTGTATTGCATTTTGCTTCCGTTCCAACAATTCGTTTAGGCCAGTGATTCCCAACCACGGTACCGCGGCTCTTTAGTGTGCTACCAAATCTTATGAAGGCATATAAAATTATACAACTAACCCCCTAGGAGAAAAGTTAAAGGAAATCAACATCAATTAGCAATACACACCCAGATGGCGTTTAACTTTCCTCCTAGGGGGTTAGTTGTATAATTTTTGTATATAACCACTCGAGATATTGTGTGAATTCATCCTCACTAGCTGATTTACACTGATCTCTAATAAGATCGAAATCTAGATATATAGATGCTAAGAGGTGGATTCACACAACTCGCTCGAATTCGCTCTCCACCTTAGAAAAATTCGAATCTTGGACTTCCGAGTTTGAAAAAGTGGTTCTGGACATAGTAGTGATAGGAGATCTGCCCTGAACCACTTTTTCGAACTCGGATTCCAAGATTCGAATTTTTCTTAGGTGGAGAGCGAATTCGAGCGAGTTCGAATTAGTCGAACCAGCAGCAAGGAATTTTGTCATCATGTAATGGATGCTAATTAAGTGGACTAATTAGAGTAGTTAACTAAATAAATAAATAAATGATGTAATGGAAGTCCTGGAATGTCACACCATGATTTACATAATTAACATACTACTCTAAGTATCTACTTAATTTACATACATACATACATTAAACCATAATAATCTCCTCCACACTTTTATTCTCCTTTGTTTATTTTTCTTTGTTTGATTCAATTTATACGAGGAATTTCTATATAGCAGCGATTCAAAAGCATACATACATCTATATCTCTATGATATAAAAACGAAGACAATGTTTTGAAGCCGACCTACAAGCCATTTATGACTTGTGTAGTCAGTGCATGTTGCTACAAATAATTTTATGACTGACAGTTTAGTTCGTCAAATGATTGTAGTTGTAGTTGCAACTGAATAATAAAGGCACCTCACACGGTCAATAACACTATTAATCCTAGCACTGTCAGAATTTGCTTGAATCCTCCTTAAATATTTATCAAGTAATCAATTATCCGGATAAACATCAGTATTCTCTTCATACATCATTACTATACCGTATCACTAATACTGTAAATATTTAAACATGTTATCGTACAGTAACACTGTCATTATTCTAAAATATTGACAGTATTATTGATGGTGTAAGGTGCCTTATAAGAAATAGGATTCACAATATTAGTTTTGATAATATTTTGAGAGGAAATGTATACAAAGGTGCTTTCGTTTATCATTGCTAGTCGCCCCCGTGGCGTGCAGTATGCTCAGCTCTTGCGGTCGTGCGCCGCCGGTTGTAAGGACCGGGGTAGAATTATGCGCATCGGAAGCGGCAAATAGAACAAGAAACAAGAAGCCGGTACCAGCCCAGAGTGATAAACAAAAGGCACTATAGATGGTCAGCCTCTATTAATCGATGAGCATGGGCAGTGTCGCATTCACCCCGCATTCTGGCGGGGCGCCTCCGACTAAACCTCCAGAGTGATAAACGAAAGGCACTCAAGTAGTCACACGGGCTCTAGTCCAATCAATAAATATATTATAGAGTGCATGACATATGCGAGAGTTTTTGACTTCAGGACTTTGTTAGTAGGTAAATATACTAATAATAACATAATTATGATAACATATCAAGTTGGGGTGTAAGGGGTGGCGAAATACACCGACGGAAACCAAAATGCCATCCAAATGTCAACCTCACCTGCACGCGGTACACCCTGCTAGAAAACTAAAGAGGCTCTGGCGACCGAACATTGGCGGGATAACCATATTCTCATAAAACACAGGACTAAATCCCTGATAACACGAAATTGAGGAAGACAACGGGAACCCACCTCAATAATTACCTTTCCACGAAAATTAAATGGCTTTACTAAAAGATAAATTTTCCGGAGACAATCCCCCAATCGGATATCCGGGGGGATGGCTTCGAGAAAAGCTAAATACAATGGTATTAGAGACCTAGACAATACCAATATCGGCCCCTGGAATGTGCGAGGACTCTCGCAAACCGGAAAGACATACATAATGGAAAAAGAACTGAAAATATATAATCTGGACCATACTACCCGAAATGGGAGTCCCCCATCATCTAAGCTCATTAATACAACAACTATACAAAATAGTAAGGCAAGAGTAAGAATAGATAAACACCTCTCAAATCCATGCAACAGCAACAAATGAGCGAGACAAGGATGTATACTTTCGCCAATCCTCTTCAATATATACACAGAATACATAATGCGCAGAGTTCTAGAAAACTGGAATGGAGGTATTGCCGATTCAAGCCGGCTGACACTCCATGTGGTGATGAACTACATTTAGTAGGGAATTTGTTTGCATAACATTTGTTTTTTCATCTTATACATGACTATAGAGCCAAGGATATTCTATTTATATCTTAAAAGTACATTAACAATCGCGCATTATTGTAGAAGTGACGGAAATCATATGATATCAGCTGATCAAACAATACCAAAGATCAGCTGTTTACCTACTACTTTGAAGAAAACCGTTAACGTTTGAATCGCGAAAAGTTATAAGAGGAACATCCATAAACAACCTGCGCTATGCCGACGACACTGTCCTGCTAGCATCAACTGCAGAAGAACTTAAAGGCCTAGTGCAGAAATTGAAAACAGAAAGTGAGAACTATGAACTGGAAATCAACATGATCAAGACGAAAATCATGATTATAGACCGAGGCAACAACAATAACACATATAGATGGATACGAGGCCGTCAGCCAATATACATATACCTAGGAACACTCATTACAAACGATGGTGCCTGCACCAAAGAAATAAGCAGAAGATCTGAAATGGCCAGACGAAGCGTAAGAGAACTTCAAAGAACATGGATGGATAGTGATATAACTCTAAACACTAAAAAACAAATAATAAAATTCCCAGTACTACTATATGGTTCCGAATCTTGAACAATTAAAAAACAGGATAGACGAAAAATTGATGCATGTTGCTGGAGGCGAATACTACGTGTCCCATGGACGGCTCACAGAACTAACATATCTATTACTAAAGAAATAAATTAACCCCAGCGACTGTCACAGATTGTCTTTACTAGAATCCTAAAATTCTTCGGCCACATCAATAAAAGAGATGATAACAACCTAGAAAAACTGGTGATACAGGGGAAAATGGAAGGAAAAAGACCAAGAGGAAGATCGCCGATGAGGTGGACCGACACTATCAAGACAACAACCAACAGCACGATAACACAAGCAACAAAGGAATCAAGGAACAGGGAAAGATAGCGGGATATTATACCTACAGGCGATGTTCTTGAGTCTATATATGTCGTTCTGAGCACAGCTGGGCCCCGTATATACAGCATGGGGGTAGCTCTGATACCAGCCAGGTGCAAACCATGTCCATATAGGGCTATAGGCGATGTTTAAGGTTGATATATGTCGATCTATTATACAGCAAAAGAGTAAACCATAATCACGACCTCGATGGAAAGAGAGAAGACGAAAAAGAAGAAACATACTAAAAGTCCCTGGCCCTGGGAGGTGAGAATAAGGTCGGAATGGGAAGGAGAAGATCCCATTTTTGTTTTTTTCGATTATATATCGGAAACCGTGGACCCTAGAAAAATATGTTTTATATATGTATATATTTCATGCACTCTACACCCCCTTTTGAGCACTCATTGACTGGACTACTCACGGATACAGAGAAATTATTCGTACATATTTTTTACGTGTTTATGACTAGAGGCGAACATAAAATGAATCATCTGTGCATGTAATACGACGGAGCGAACCAAAATGAATCATCTGCGCCAGTCGACGCTGCGCGCGGACAAAGTCATTCAGTCGCGAGTGAATTGCATTGTGCGCGTATCGATTCCCGTTTAAGTAAAGTAAAATCGAAGTTGTAATTAGACTTTAATTGTGCGTGTGTGTTTTAATATAAGTGCAGTGCCCTGTGAAGTGTTAGAACAGTGACACATTCCATAAATATGATAACGATCGGAGTTTTTGTGCGGCATATACGGGTAAGTTTGTGTATGTGCACAATTTATATCTCCTGTGATTCATTACAATTGCTTAATTCAACTTGTAACAAACGCCTTATTTATTCATGTGGGGTTTATTTCGTGTAGCCCTACTAATTATTAATCAGATAACGTGTATTTTCTGTCCGAGTTTTTTTTTATTGGATATCGGGTTAAAATCTAAATATAATAACAGGTTTTCGCTTGCGTATGTTTTTGGTCTTATGACTATGCACGATTATTCCTAGTACTGTCAGTATTTTATTCAAACCTCCTTCAATATTTATCAAGTAATCAATTATCCAATCTCTTGATTGCATCATTACTTTACCTTACACGATTAGTAATACTGTTAATATTTTAGAATAATTTATCGTACTGTAATCATTATTCTAAAATATTGACAGCATCACCGTGCCTTTATAAGACACCTTACACGGTCAATAATACTGTCAATATTTGCTTCAATCTTCCTTTTATATTTATCAAGTAATCAATTATCCGCAATAAGATCAGTATTCTCTTCATTACATCATTACTATACCTTACACGATGAGTAATTCTAGCAATATTTTAGAATAATTTTAAACATATTATCGTACAGTAACACTGTCATTATTCTTAAATATTGACAGTAATATTTATTTATTTATTTATTTAATATAGACATCTACAGTTTAACAGAAACCAATTACAGATGATATAATAACAACATAATAAATAAAAAAAAAGAAAAAACATAACACAAAGATATATAATAAAATAAATATATAAATAATATAAATAATAATATAAAATAAAAAAATATAATAGAACATTCAAATTATATATT
Organism: Lordithon lunulatus; assembly: GCA_963942505.1. Classification (NCBI taxonomy): domain Eukaryota; kingdom Metazoa; phylum Arthropoda; class Insecta; order Coleoptera; family Staphylinidae; genus Lordithon; species Lordithon lunulatus. The sequence continues at coordinate 8,099,766 of OZ012669.1, forward strand.
TTTAATAGCACTTACCACAGAGGCGTTCGGCATATTAACAATATAAATGTCAATATATGTGTTAAAAACATGCGACAATCTATACAAAGGACAGTTCTTATATATATATTTGTTTTCACAGTGGTCTCATAACATAAATCATTGCACCTAGTATTTAGCGAAGGAACTCTTATATTAAATAATGACAAGAACAGTTTATCATCTATCTTATTAGTAAATAATTTATATAAATACAATATCATATTTATTATTCTCATTCTTTCAAGAGATTTTATACTGAACATTAACAGTAGTTCATCATGTGGAAAACCCCTACACGGATATACACGGTGTGTTTTAAAGTAGAGAAATTTCAAAAATTTTCTTTGTAATTGTTCTAATTGAATTTTATATTTATCGTAATATGGCGACCATATAACGCATGCATATTCCATTTTTATCTGACTAATGAATTATATAAAGCTATAATTATATTGATATTACTAAACTTTTTACAGGACCGAATAATGAAACCTAATATTTTGTAACATTCATTAGCTACCTTGGCGATATGATCATCAAAGATAAGCTTCTGATCGAAAACTACCCCTAAATCAACACATTTTGTGCACCTATTTATAATCATATCACCTATTTTATAATCATATAAGAGTATTTTTTTGCGATATGAAAACGACATCACATTACATTTTTTAATATTAATTTTAAAACTATTATTATCACACCAATTTATCACATTATTTATATCACTTTGTAGTTGATCACATTCCGAAGTATAAGAAACATCTCTGAAAATTTTAAAATCATCTGTAAATAGTAATCCTTGGCTATTTACTAAAGTATTGCAAATACCATTTATATGCAATATAAACAATAAGGGTCCTAAGTTACTACCCTGTGGCACTCCAGATGATACATTTATAGATGTTGATCTACATCTTTTTAACACAACTATTTGTTTTCGCTGACAAAGATACGATTTTATTATACTTTTAAGATATTCATCAATCTCTACACTATTCAATGAATTAATAATATCATTATGGGCAACTCTATCAAAGGCTTTTTCCATATCTGTGTAAATTACATCCACCTGGCTATTATTTTTAAATGATTCGTGTATGAATTGTGTGAAGTTACATACATTTGTTACAGTAGATTTTCGACGAAGAAATCCGTGTTGAATCTCAGTAATTTTGAACTTGATTTGTTCATATAAACGATTATAGATAATTATTTCAAAGATTTTAGATAAAGAACTACATATACTAATCGGTCTATAGTTTGTTATTAATGTTTTCTTGCCTGATTTAAGAATTGGAATAATTTCGCTTGTTTTCCAATAACTAGGAAAAAATACCGTTTTGTAAGCTTAAGTTAAAAATATATATAAGAGGATGCATGAAATAATCAGCACAGCCCTTAACAATGAATGGCGGTATATCGTCTGGCCCACTGGATTTACTGCAATTTAACTTTCTGACTGCATCTTTGAATTCAGTAATTGATATTAAGTCATTACAAAAATAATCTTTAATATTAATATTGCTGCTATTACATTCAATATTACGCTCAGAAGGATCATTCGTATATACCGATGCAAAATAGTTGGCGAATGCATTGCAAATATCAGTGCAGTCACTGAAAACGTTTCCATCAATAACCATAGTATTTCGAATATATGTATCATTCTTTTGATCTTTTACAAAGTTCCAGAAATTAATTGGATTAGGTATCAAATCATTTTGAATATTTACCAAGTATTTATGGTATTCCTTTCTGATCATTTGTTTAGTAATACTACGTAAAGTTTTATATTTTTCGTTCCAACTTCGATCTCCTGTTTTTTTATACATATTTAAGCAATGCTCTTTGTTTTTTAAATTTGTAATTATAGGTTTATTAAACCATTTTGGAAATTTTTTATTTTGGTTTGCTAAACTAGTAAGCGGTACCGTCTTTTGAAACACATTTGTAACACTTCTGTAGAAATATGAAAGAGCATTATCAACATCCTCCAGCAAATATAATTCAGACCAGTTTATAGTTTGTAGCGGATTACTTAGTTGCTGAAAGTCTGCTTTTAAAAAGTTAAAGCTTCTTGTTTTCGATGCATTGCATTCTTTTTCTTTAATGTTTATCATTATAGTAATTTCTAGTGCTGAATTATCCTCATTCAATAGAGGACAGCTATCACGCACAACATGTTATTCATATTACTTATAACTAGATCAAGACATGCACCAAAGTAGTTTAACACATCATTATATTGCAAGTAATTATTGAAACTTAAAAAGTTATCTAAGCCCATAACATTGTAATTATGAATTTCATTAACAAAATAGTTGACATAATGTGAGATATTGAAATCACCTAATATTAATACTTTTTTGTCACTTAGTCGATCCTCAATTTGCTCGAAGATATCTTCATAAGTATCCGCGGTAGTTGCAGGGGGTACATACAGTACTACTACGTACAACTCCATGTTTGTCCAATTAAGTTTAACACAGATACCCTCCATAGTTGTATTAAATACATCCACTTCATAAGAATTAATGGTTTTACTTCTTAGGAGCATCACACCACCTCCTTTACTTTTTCCTGCGATTAATTTGTCTCTATCTTTACGATATATATTGAAGTCATTATTAAATTCATTGTTTAGCACAGATGCATCGAGCCATGTCTCAGTTAACGCACATAAGGAGTAATCTGAATGGTTTGATAATAAACCTATCTTTAACTTGTCAAGTTTTCATTTTAATCCACTTACATTCTGGTAGTACAATTTAATATTGGATATTTTATTTAAGTTTTTGGTACACTGTACAATTTTCTCTACTTCTTTCCCAGAGCAATAGGTTTCTTCTGAAAAAACCGTTTGATACAAATGCCAGTTGCCCATAATTCTTCATCTAATACATCGTTCATTTTCTCAAATGGAATAGTTATTTTAAATGATGCACAACTCTCTGGATATTTATTATTAAGCTTCTCACATTTAACTTTAACTGATTTTTCATGTAATATATGCTTAATTATATCCTCTTCCGACGTATTGGGATCAATATTGATATTATAAAGGCACCTTACACGGTCAATAATACTGTCAATCCTAGTACTGTCAGTATTTGCTTGAATCCTCCTTCAATATTTATCAAGTAATCAATTATCTGGATAAACATCAGTGTTCTATTCATTCCATCATTACTACACCTTACACGATCAGTAATACTGTCAATATTTTAGAATAATGAAAATTTTAAACATATCGTACAGTAATACTGGCATTATTCTAAAATATTGACGGTATTATTGACCGTCTAAGGTACCTTTAAGATATAAATGATGTATAATTATTTATACACAATTTGCTTATCGCGGTTTATGTCACAGACAACTTCTGCAATGAATATAAATAAACTGGATAACATAAACATGTTCGAAGAATTATTTTCTTGACTAGGTAGGCAGGCTTAATCATATCCACATTGAGAATGCTCGATACCAAATTTTCATTTACTTCTGTTGTCCCTTTATCCCTCTCGAAGGTGTCCAGCACTCGTCGTCTTTGTTATTCCTTCCTTCCACTGTTTTCTTGGCCTTTCCCTCTTTTTCCTAGAAGAGCGAGATGAAATGGTTCCCATATCGCTCATCAAGGTATTTGAGTTTCACTCATCCTTTTGACAAGGCTATACCCGGTGGCCTTGCTTTGTTTCCACATCTGTGTATACTGTTCCTTAGATTTCGATTTGATAATGCATTTCTTCGTTTCTTATTCTTCTTCTTCTTCTTGTGGTGCTGTCTCCTATCGGAGGTTAGCAATCATCATAGCGATTCTAATATTTGACGCTGCAGCTCTAAATAGTCCGACTGATGTTTGTCCGTGCCATTCTCTAAGGTTCTTTAACCATGAGGTTCTGCGACACCCAATGCTTCTTCTTTCTTGTATTTTTCCTTGCATGATCAGTTGGAGAATAGAGAAACTCTCTCCCCGAGTGATGTGTCCCATGTACTTTCGTGTTTTGATCGTAAGGATCAGTTCCCTTTCTTTATGCATTCTTCGCATGACTTCTTCGTTGTTTACTAGGTCCATCCAGGATATCTTGAGAATGCGGCGATAGATCCACATCTCAAATGATTCTAGTTTTTTTATGTTATTTTTCTTTAATGTCCATGCTTCCATCCCATATAGTAGTGTTGAAAAAATGTAACAGCGAATTATTCGAACTCTCAAGATTAGATTGAGAATTCTATTTGAGAAAAGATTTTTCATATTTACAAAAATTGCTCTTGCCATTTTTATACGTGTGTTCACTTATATGGTTTGGTCGTTATTGTCTTCAATACGTGTTCCTAAGTATTGGTAGCTTCTAACTTTTTCGACTGTAGTGTTGTTTACTAGTATTGCTGGTATATTATTAACATTGGTTTTATTTACAACCATAAATTTAGTTTTCTTCAAATTCATTTTGAGCCCATAGGATTGGCTAGTCGTATTAATGTCTTGCATCATTTTCTGAAGCTGACATATGGATGGTTGCTATTATCGCAGTGTCGTCTGCGTATCGTATGTTATTGATAACTTGACCGTTTATGATTGCTCCACTCAAGTCATCATTGATGGCTTCATTGAATAAGCATTCTGACTACATATTAAATAGGACCGGTGATAGTATGCATCCTTGGCGGACTCCCCGTCGGATATCCAATTCTTCAAAGTTATGTCCTTCAACATTTATTTGTGCTTTCTGATTCCAGTACAAAGTTTTTATTTTTCGGACGTCATTGTAGTCTAGGCCCGTCTGCTGTACTATTTCCATTAACCAATCATTTTTAACTTTATCGAAGGCTTTCTCGTAGTCGATGAAGTAAATAAATCTACGTTCACATCGAGACATCGTTGGATTATGACATTAATTCCAAATAGAGTCTGTCTTGTGCCTAGATTATTTCGAAATCCGAACTGTGTCTAACTGATATCTGTTTCTAATTTCTTGTAAATGCGGCTGTGAATGATTTTTAGAAAAACCTTTAATGTGTGACTCATCACGCTTATTGTTCTAAAATCTGAGCACTCTCTTGCGTTGTTTTTTTTTTGGTAATAAAAAGAATGTAGATTTTAACCATTCTTGTGGTATGATTCCAGTCGTATAGATGGTATTATATAGATTTACCAAGATGCTAATATTGTCTTCCTCAATTAGTTTAAGAATATCGACTGGTATTTCGTCTGGTTCTATTGCCTTTCTATCTTCTGAGTTCTTGATAGCATACATTACTTCTTCGGCTGTTATTCTTGGTCCTTGCGATATTTCTTTTATCTCTATTTCATTTCTGAACGATGTATTAGATGAAGAATTATGGGCAACTGGCATTTGTATCAAACGGCTTTTTCAGAAGAAACCTATTGCTCTGGGAAAGAAGTAGAGAAAATTGTACAGTGTACCAAAAACATAAATAAACTATCCAATATTAAATTGTACTACCAGAATGTACGTGGATTAAAATCAAAACTTGACAAGTTAAAGATAGGTTTATTATCAAACCATTCAGATTACTCCTTATGTGCGTTAACTGAGACATGGCTCGATGCATCTGTGCTAAACAATGAATTTAATAATGACTTCAATATATATCGTAAAGATAGAGACAAATTAATCGCAGAAAAAAGTAAAGGAGGTGGTGTGATGCTCCTAACAAGTAAAATCATTAATTCTTATGAAGTGGATGTATTTAATACAACTACGGAGGGTATCTGTGTTAAACTTAATTGGACAAACATGGAGTTGTACGTAGTAGTACTGTATGTACCCCCTGCAACTACCGCAGATACTTATGAAGATATCTTCGAGCAAATTGAGGATCGACTAAGTGACAAAAAAGTATTAATATTAGGTGATTTCAATATCTCACATTATGTCAACTATTTTGTTAATGAAATTCATAATTACAATGTTATGGGTTTAGATAACTTTTTAAGTTTCAAAAATTACTTGCAATATAATGATGTGTTAAACTACTTTGGTGCATGTCTTGATCTAGTTATTAGTAATACGAATAACATTAATGTTGTGCGTGATAGCTGTCCTCTATTGAATGAGGATAATTATCATCCAGCACTAGAAATTACTATAATGATAAACATTAAAGAAAAAGAATGCAATGCATCGAAAACAAGAAGCTTTAACTTTTTAAAAGCAGACTTTCAGCAACTAAGTAATCAGCTACAAACTATAAACTGGTCTGAATTATATTTGCTGGAGGATGTTGATAATGCTCTTTCATATTTCTACAGAAGTGTTACAAATGTGTTTCAAAATACGGTACCGCTTACTAGTTTAGCAAACCAAAATAAAAAATTTCCAAAATGGTTTAATAAACCTATAATTACAAATTTAAAAAACAAAGAGCATTGCTTAAATATGTATAAAAAAAACAGGAGATCGAAGTTGGAACGAAAAATATAAAACTTTACGTAGTATTACTAAACAAATGATCAGAAAGGAATACAATAAATACTTGGTAAATATTCAAAATGATTTGATACCTAATCCAATTAATTTCTGGAACTTTGTAAAAGATCAAAAGAATGATACATATATTCCAAATACTATGGTTATTGATGGAAACGTTTTCAGTGACTGCACTGATATTTGCAATGCATTCGCCAACTATTTTGCATCGGTATATACGAATGATCCTTCTGAGCGTAATATTGAATGTAATAGCAGCAATATTAATATTAAGGATTATTTTTGTAATGACTTAATATCAATTACTGAATTCAAAGATGCAGTCAGAAAGTTAAATTGCAGTAAATCCAGTGGACCAGACGATATACCGCCATTCATTGTTAAGGGCTGTGCTGATTATTTCATGCATCCTCTTATATATATTTTTAACTTAAGCTTACAAAACGGTATTTTTCCTAGTTATTGGAAAACAAACAAAATTATTCCAATTCTTAAATCAGGCAAGAAAATATTAATAACAAACTATAGACCGATTAGTATATGTAGTTCTTTATCTAAAATCTTTGAAATAATTATCTATAATCGTTTATATGAACAACTCAAGTTCAAAATTACTGAGATTCAACACGGATTTCTTCGTCGAAAATCTACTGTAACAAATGTATGTAACTTCACACAATTCATACACGAATCATTTAAAAATAATAGCCAGGTGGATGTAATTTACACAGATATGGAAAAAGCCTTTGATAGAGTTGCCCATAATGATATTATTAATTCATTGAATAGTGTGGAGATTGATGAATATCTTAAATGTATAATAAAATCGTATCTTTGTCAGCGAAAACAAATAGTTGTGTTAAAAAAGATGTAGATCAACATCTATAAATGTATCATCTGGAGTGCCACAGGGTAGTAACTTAGGACCCTTATTGTTTATATTGCATATAAATGGTATTTGCAATACTTTAGTAAATAGCCAAGGATTACTATTTGCAGATGATTTTAAAATTTTCAGAGAAGTTTCTTGTACTTCGGAATGTGATCAACTACAAAGTGATATAAATAATGTGATAAATTGGTGTGATAATAATAGTTTTAAAATTAATATTAAAAAATGTAATGTGATGTCGTTTTCATATCGCAAAGAAATACTCATACATGATTATAAAATAGGTGATATGATTATAAATAGGTGCACAAAATGTGTTGATTTAGGGGTAGTTTTCGATCAGAAGCTTATCTTTGATGATCATATCGCCAAGGTAGCTAATGAATGTTACAAAATATTAGGTTTCATTATTCGGTCCTGTAAAAAGTTTAGTAATATCAATACAATTATAGCTTTATATAATTCATTAGTCAGATCAAAAATGGAATATGCATGCGTTATATGGTCGCCATATTACGATAAATATAAAATTCAATTAGAACAATTACAAAGAAAATTTTTGAAATTTCTCTACTTTAAAACACACCGTGTATATCCGTGTAGGGGTTTTCCACATGATGAACTACTGTTAATGTTCAGTATAAAATCTATTGAAAAAATGAGAATAATAAATATGATATTGTATTTATATAAATTATTTACTAATAAGATAGATGATAAACTGTTCTTGTCATTATTTAATATAAGAGTTCCTTCGCTAAATACTAGGTGCAATGATTTATTTTATGAGACCACTGTGAAAACAAATATATATAAGAACTGTCCTTTGTATAGATTGTCGCATGTTTTTAACACATATATTGACATTGATATTTTTAATATGCCGAACGCCTCTGTGGTAAGTGCTATTAAAAATATATAATTTGAATGTTCATTATATATCTTTGTGTTATGTTTTTTCTTTCTTTTATTTGTTATGTTGTTATTATATCATCTGTAATTGGTTTCTGTTAAACTGTAGATGTCTATATTAAATAAATAAATAAATAAATTTCTGGTGTCTTCAAATAGTTGTTGTATATATTCCTCCCATCTTTTGATCTTTTTCTCTATGTCCACTATAATATTACCGTTGTTATCTTTTATTATACCAGTCTGTTTCTTCTTTCCCATGCCAGTGAATTCTTTGATCCTTTTATGTAAGTTAAATGAATCATACCTCAGCTGAAGCGATTCTATGTCCTCACATTGATTTCTCATAAATGTTTCTTTGGCTTCTATAAATTTTTTTCGTATTTCTTGTTGAATTGTTTGTATTTATTTCTATACTTGTCTTTGTATTGTTTTCTCTTTTCCATTCTTGCCAAAATTTCATATGTCATCCATTGTTCTTTTGGGGGTTGGGATTTGTTTTTATGTTTCAATTTAACCTTACGGCCGTCCCACAGAGCTCTTTTTATGGTTCCTTATGTCTCATCCACATCCACATTGGTGCCTATAACTTGTTGCATGATTTGTCCGAGATTTTTGTTGATGTTCGTCTTCACGCTTTGTCTTATTTCTTCATCTCGAAGCATAGTGGTTTTTAATTTCTGGTTTCGACATTTTATTTGGACTTTTTTCAGTTTGATTTGTAGAGTGGCGATAAAGGGGTTGTGATCCGGCTCGACATCTGCTCCCGGGTATATTTTGACTGTGCGAATGGCGTTCCTATATCTTTTGTTAATTAGAATATAGTCTATCTGGTTTCGTACTATATTATATGATTTATGCCTTGGGGATGTCCAGGTGTTTTTGGTAGTTTGAACCAAGGGTTAGTTATTACCAGATTTCTAATCTGAGCGAATTCAATAAGTTTTTCCCTTCTCTCGTTTCTTTCGCCAATCGCATATGGCCCAACACAATCTTCTACACTTCCGTTCACTATTTTAGCATTAAAGTCTCCTAGAACAATAGTGACATCTATATTTTTTATTGTCTTCATGATTTCTTCTAGTTGGTTGTAACATTCTTCTAATTTCTCATCGCTCTTGTCCGCTGTGGGTGCATATATTTGAATAACATTTATTTTTATATTCTTGTTACAGTAGAAAAAAGTAACTTAATTCCACAAGTGAATAATATGACAGTGATATCCTTCAATGGATAGTTATAATTTTTAATTTTTGTTTCTCAATATCTTCGATGTTTTTCATAGTTACACAATTGAAATAGTATAAATCTGAATTCAAAACAACTCACCTTGTTTCTTGATGCTTCTCTTTAGTCTCCACCATGCCCATGGGTGGTATCAATCGTTCAATACAATATTAATTTGAAGAACTTGTTGCTAGTCAATGTGTGTTGAAGCACCCGCGCACCATTTGTATAAAAGCACCATGATCGGTTCATTAAATTATGAATTTTACTTAGTATCATATTTTTTTGTAGATGAATAAATTACAGCTATGCTAAGCCGCTTGTCACTCTAATTAATTTAGTTCAGCCATATTGTTTCCAAAGCAAGGCTGACTTTTATTATTTGCCCATGGTAAAATGATCATTAAAATTCGTCGCAGCAATGCACGAAAAATCGCGCTGAAATCACAGTTTTAGACTTTTTTTTAATTTAGCGGAAAACATTCAATAAGTCATTTGTCGGGCTTGATGTTCTCTACACCATGAAATCATCCTTCTTAGGATTAAAACAAAATTTTTATGCAAAATAGCCACGAAATTGTATTTTTTTCCCCTGTATATCTGGAATAAATTCGATAAAACCTTTATTTAGGAATTTTTCAAAAATTGCTCCGACAGATCGATTTAGATTTTAAATTGACAACTTTTAATGAAAGTGACATTTTTTTCCGAACATTTTTGAATGAGAAATGACGAAATTTTTTTCAAATGACAAGCCAGTTTTGTATTGCAGATTCTGAAAGCGGTTATTTTTCTGCTAAATAAAGGTTTTATCGACATACTTTAGGGACACCCTGTATAAGACTTACCTGTCTATGTAGAAATTTTTTATATATATATATATATATATATATATATATATATTTATAGGTGTAAATAAATAAACAAACAAACAAACAAACAACAAAAGTAGTATTATCTAATTTATTCACAGCATGATACAGATTCAAGCAATATTTTCAAATACAATTTACTCAAGTGTAAAGTTTTTTTTTAAACATCCAGTAGTATTTTTTTTTTTAAGCGTCACGTTCTTCAATCCGAGCGACGACGCCCTGCGCTTTTTGCAACATTTGTACAATATTGTTTCAACCCCAATTTACAAGAATATTTTCCCAAAATATATATATAGTGTTGCGCAAAGCGCCCGTACGCTCGGACATCAGCGCGAAATTTATACGTATATAATATATAATATAGAGCACATTTAGATTTAATTAACATTTTCATTGAGTCTACGCGTTGCGCGCGCAATACTGAAAACTATTGCTTCGTTCGGTTTCGTCCACCCTCAATCAAATAATTAACATTAAAAAAAAATTCAAAATGTCTACATAAAAATCAGTCAACTTAACAGATCACAATTATGAACTAAACAGTAATATTAAACTATAGTACGTTTCATTTAAAGCTGCAGTGAAATCTTTGTTAACTAGTTTTGAGTTATTATTATAAAATAGATATTTTTTATTATACTTAATAATAACTTAATATACGTTAGATAGCTGCCGTCTTGTTTAAATTTCTTTTTTAATGTCACTTCAGACACACATACACGAAGAAATTAGAGGTATTGTAGTTTTCGGATTATGCCACATCCTTTATATATAAAATGTCAGAAAGTTTTACTACGGATTTATAAGTTTTATGCCCGTATTCACCAACATTATAGGTCCCATAAGCTATTGAATGTATAAATTGAAAATATCATTATGACAGAAATGTCAACACTTTGAGTAACTTTGATGACACATTTTCCTTAATTTTTCAATGTTTCCAATAAGGCACCTTACACGGTCAATAATACTGTCAGTCCTAGTACTGTCAGTATTTGTTTTAATCCTCCTTTTATATTTGTCAAGTAATCAATTATACGGATAAACATCAGTATTCTCTTGATTCCATCATTACTATACCTTACACGATCAGTAATATTGGCAATATTTTAGAATAATGAATATTTTAAACATGTTATCGTACAGTAATACTGTCATTATTCTAAAATACTGACAGTAATATTGATCGTGTAAGGTGCCTTAATAGAGCGAATTTGTAGTAACTACATTAACATAACATTTGTTTTTCATCTTATACATGACTATGGATCCAATGTTATACTATTTATACCTTAAAAGTACATTAACAATCGCGCATTATTATAGAAGTGACTAAAATCATATGATTTTAATGGAATCAGCTAATCAAATAATAACAAAGATCAGCTGTTTACCTACTACTTTGTAGAAAACTGTTATCGTTTGAATCGCGAATAGCTATTGATAGATTTATAGAACGTTGGTGAATACGGGTGTTGATATAATAATAACACAAAAACTATCGCTGTTCCACTGTAGCCTTACATGAAATGTACCGTGAGAGATTGTTCTTAAATGACGCATGCATTTATTTGTCTATTTATATGCCCTAAACTCTAGAAACATTTAGGAAGAATATTAAAATATTTGTTCAAGTTACAGCCTTTGAAACACTGGTTCCACAGTTTTAATGGTAAATGCACTAACAGTATTATTCATATTGGTTTGCTCCATTCTCCCGGCAAGTCGGTGATGAGGAAACTGAGAAATCGCGATACAGTTTTGATGAGGAAATGAGCAAGTTATTTGTCAGCTAACAATAGCTAATTCACTAAAATTCGCCGCGATTTGTAATGCAATATGTTAACACCCCGTGCAACATATATAATTTTCCTAACAAAAACTGTAATTTTTATATTTAAAAAAAATTCTCGATGTAGATTGACTTTATATCTTAAAAATTCTCCCTGCAGAGAGCACAAATCGCGCAACTTCCATCATAATCTATCTAATCGAGCGACCTGATATGTATGCCGATGTAAATATTCTTGTTTGAATGTTTATTATTTTTGTTTTGTTTTGTTTGTTTGGAAATGTCGCGTATTGTGCTCCCGCCAGGATCTTCTTTGGTATGGCAAAAAAGAAACGCCTAGAAGGGTACTACAAGGGGTTAATATGTGAAGTTATGCCGTGGGAATATAGCGGTCGCCATTTTCTCTGCCGGATCGTACTGGTTGCGATAATGTCTCGTAAACAATACGCCTATAATCTGAAAATGCGCGCAGAAAAAACAAAAAAAGTATTAGATCCCATAAATATTTATAAATAGTGGAAGTTATTACCATCACCAACGAAATAATAATTATATACAGCATACATTTGGTTGTTACTGGATGAACTAAAGGAATCTAATGTGCATGCAAATAAGGTTACAGAATTAATACAAAATTAATTTAAAAAGAAAACGTATTTGCTACAAACAAACAAGTATTTGCTACAATCAAACAAGTATTTGCTACAAATAAACAAGTATTTGCTACAAATAAACAAGTATTTGTAACAAATAAACAAGTATTTGTAACAAATAAACAAGTATTTGCTACAAATAAACGAGTATTTGCTACAAACAAACAAGTATTTGCTACAAACAAACGAGTATTTGCTGCAAACAAACAAGTATTTCTTACAATTTTTGGTTCAATAAATAAGCTATTAAAGCACCCACAGTAAAATTAATTAGTTTGGATAGCCACACATTTTGGACTTTATATATTTGTCATTTTCATCCATATGCAAAAGACAATCAACAACAATTGATTCTTATTTATAACTTCATATAAAACAGATACAGGGACGGCATGGAGCTGACTGATATTTTTAGATATTGCTAGTGTACCTATTAAATTATTATGAATATTTTTCGAATTTCTGTAAGATTTTGATGTGTTTTATCAGCAAATTTGTAAATATTTCAAAAAATCCTCGATGGATATTTTTCAAACTTTGCTAATGCAATAGCAATATACTAGTCTACCCATTAAAGTCATAAACAAAAATTACGGTATTGATAGTTTTCATGCTATTTAATGCCAAAGTCAGTATTTCATAAAAATACGATTTTGTATGTTTAGCGAAAAATTTATATTTTGAAAATCCCTCGATAAATATTTTTCAAACTTTGCTAATGCATTAGCAATATACTAGTCGACCTATTAAAGTCATAAACAAAAGTTACGGTATTGCTAGTTTTCATGTTATTTAATGCCAAAGTCAGTATATTATAAAAATACGATTTTGTATGTTTAGCGAAAAATTTATATTTCAAAAATCCCTCGATAAATATTTGTCAAACTTTGCTAATGTATTAGCAATATATTAGTCAACCAATTAAAGTCATAAACAAAAATTACGGTATTGATAGTTTTCATGTTATTTAATGCCAAAGTCAACATTTCATAAAATACAATTTAGTTTAGCGATAAATTTATATTTCAAAAATCCCTCGATAAATATTTTTCAAACTTTGCTAATGCATTAGCAATATACTAGTCTAAATATTAAAGTCATAAACAAAAAATACGGTATTGCTAGTTTTCATGCTATTTAATGCCAAAGTCAGTATATTATAAAAATACGATTTTGTATTGATAGCGAAAAATTTATATTTCAAAAATCCCTCGATAAATATTTTTCAAACTTTGCTAATGCATTAGCAATATACTAGCCTACCTATTAAAGTCATAAACAAAAATTACGGTATTGCTAGTGTTTATGCTATTTAATGTCAAAGTCAGTATATTATAAAAATACGATTTTGTATGTTTAGCGAAAAATTTATATTTCAAAAATCCCTCGATAAATATTTTTCAAACTTTGCTAATGCATTAGCAATATACTAGTCTACCTATTACAGACATAAACAAAAATTACGGTATTGCTAGTTTTCATGCTATTTAATGCCAAAGTCAGTATATTATAAAAATACGATTTGTATGTTTAGCGAAAAATTTATGTTTTAAAAATCCCTCGATAAATATTTTTCAAACTTTGCTAATGCATTAGCAATATACTAATCTACCTATTAAAGTCATAAACAAAAATGACGGTATTGCTAGTTTTCATGCTATTTAATGCCGAAGTCAGTATTTCATAAAAAGACGATTTTGTATGTTTAGTGAAAAATTTATATTTCAAAAATCCCTCGAAAAAAAAAATTTATATATCGAAAATCCCTCGATAAATATTTGTCAAACTTTGCTAATGCATTAGCTACAACTAGTCTACCTATTACAGTCATAAACAAAAATTACGGTATTGCTAGTTTTCATGCTATTTAATGCTAAAGTCAGTATATTAGAAAAATACGATTTTGTACATTTAGCGAAAAATTTATATTTCAAAAATCCCTCGGTAAATATTTTTCAAACTTTGCTAATGCATTAGCAATATACTAGTCTACGTATTAAAGTCATAAACAAAAATTACGGTATTGCTAGTTTTCATACTATTTAATGCCAAAATCAGTATATTATAAAAATACAATTTTGTATGTTTAGCGAAAAATTTATATTTCAAAAATCCCTCCATAAATATTTTTCAAACTTTGCTAATGCATTAGCAATATACTAGCCTACCTATTAAAGTCATAAACAAAAATTACTGTATTGCTATTTTTTATGTTATTTAATGCCAAAGTCAGTATATTATAAAAATACGATTTTGTATGTTTAGCGAAAAATTTATATTTCAAAAATCCCGCGATAAATATTTTTCAAACTTTGCTAATGCATTAGCAATATACTAGCCTACCTATTAAAGTCATAAACAAAAATTACTGTAATGCTAGTTTTTATGTTATTTAATGCCAAAGTCAGTATTTCATAAAATACGATTTTGTATGTTTAGCAAAAAATTTATATTTCAAAAATCCCTCGATAAATATTTTTCAAACTTTGCTAATGCATTAGCAATATATTAGTCTACCTATTACAGTCATAAACAAAAATTACGGTATTGATAGTTTTCATGCTATTTAATGCCAAAGTCAGTATATTATAAAAATACGATTTTGTATGTTTATCGAAAAATGTATATTTCAAAAATCCCTCGATAAATATTTTTCAAACCTTGCTAATGCATTAGCAATATACTAGTCTACCTATTAAAGTCATAAACAAAAATTACGGTATTGCTAGTTTTCATACTATTTAATGCCAAAATCAGTATATTATAAAAATACGATTTTGTATGTTTAGCGAAAAATTCATATTTCAAAAATCCCTCGATAAATATTTTTCAAACTTTGCTAATGCATTAGCAATATATTAGTCTACCTATTACAGTCATAAACAAAAATTACGGTATTGATAGTTTTCATGCTATTTAATGCCAAAGTCAGTATATTATAAAAATACGATTTTGTATGTTTAGCAAAAAATTTATATTTCAAAAATCCCTCGATAAATATTTTTCAAACTTTGCGAATGCTAAAGCAATATATTAGTCAACCTATTAAAGTCATAAACAACAATTACGGTATTGCTAGTTTTCATGCTATTTAATGCCAAAGTCAGTATATTATAAAAATACGATTTGTATGTTTAGCGAAAAATTTATATTTAAAAAATCCCTCGATAAATATTTCTCAAACTTTGCTAATGCATTAGCAATATACCAGCCTACCTATTAAAGTCATAAACAAAAATTACGGTATTGCTAGTTTTCATACTATTTAATGCCAAAGTCAGTATTTCATAAAAATACGATTTTGTATGTTTTTACAGCAAATTTAAGAATTTTTCAATAATCCCTTGATGAATATGATTCAAATGTTGCTGATATATTACACTTTTAGTTGTATTTCTCAAGAGCCACACAGATATATCTATAGAATATCAGTTTGCCTTAGATCAGAATTCGGCAAAGTGTATGGCTCTTGAAATAAAATAAAATTACTGTGAGGGATACATGGATTCAAAAGGTTGAGACCAACTATTAATTTTACACTAATCTATCAATCTGGGAAAAGCTTGTATATGATGTAATAAAACAATTGTAAGCACATATCACTGGTGTTTGGGCAACTGTGAGGGATACATGGCTTCGAAAGGTTGAGACCAACTATTCATTTTAGACTAATCTATCAATCTTTGGAAAGCTTGGATATGATGTAAGAAAACAATTGTAAGCACATATCACTGGTGTTTGGGTAAAAGGGTCATCATTTTTATGAAAATAAGGTTTTTAACTAAAAAAATCTGCTTTTTCCATTGGTACAAACGGCTTGTAAACTTTACATTTCCTGACTTCAGCCCGTTTGCCCAAACATCAGTGATATATCACCCATTAGTTTGTAGTTTCCAGCTAATATCGTTTGAATCGCCCGAATTGATAATTATTTTTTTGAAACACTCCATATATTAGTTTGAAGCAATAAATACAAAGCAGTACCATATAAAATATCTATATAAATAAAATAATGACAAAATATACAAGTAATTAGTAAACAAAATCCACCAACCAATTGTTATGGAGACATTACTGGCGCACGTGTATTGTCTACAGGAAAGCGCTCGGGTTAGCTCTGGGATCTTTCTGGTTGCGGTAACGCACTGTTAACCATACGCCCAAGAACTGAAAACGTGCAAACCGACCACCAAATTAGTACCACCACATGTTAATTGCGATGTTTACTAGCGTGCACTTACCTCTGTGAAGCTGAAGAAAAGCCCGATCCAGCCGCAGAGTTTGAACGCGTAGTTTATCGTTGATTGCAGCTTGTTCATGCAGGCCGGGCAAATGCACTCGGGGTCGCTGGGGTTGGGGCAACATTTGGGCTGAAAGTAAAAAAAAACAACTAATAAAATAAACATTACCCTCTTAAGCAGCCCACATGCACATCATTTTTACCTTTAGTCCGTCCTCAAGGAACATGGACTGAAGGAAACACTTTTTGACAAGACTAGTCTGAACTTACAGATTATACAGAATATACAGAACTTGCAGATTATACAGAATATACAGAATATACAGAATATATCCTAATGTCACTTTAGACAAATTTGTGACATTTAACATAAGGCAGTATTGAACTTACAGAATAGACCCCCTTGAGTGCTTATCTTGTAACCACTCATTTGGAAACTTATTCATTTAACTGTCATGCACAATTCACGATTTGTTTTCGTTCAACATTGATAATAATAGTTTTGAAATACTACACACTTACCATTATTGTATCACATGAAGGAAAGCCCATTTTGGTATCATTTTGCTTGTAGTCCTTGTTGAAACCGCAGCAAGTAAACACTTCTTGCACCTCCATTTTTGTGCTGTTATCCACACGGCCCCAGCCCTAAACAAAAATATTTATTTGTATGATATTTAATTGTGCAATACAGAAACAATTTATATTTACATCAGTAGTTATCCTGATATTTATAATAATACTAATATTTTGTGTCAAATTTTTATAACTAAAACTAGCAAACTCACCTGCTCAGCTAGTTGCTCCTGTTGTTCCATATTTACTCCAAGACAAGCACAGGCTACAGAAAATTGAATCAAAAACAGAAGGAACAAAATGACCATGTACTAAGAAAATATTAAGAAAAATAGTTTATATAAATACTAACTATACTAAATTGAAAATTACTCCTGTCAACATCAAATAAAATTTTAAATATGTGGTGTTGCTGCTTAAGTGACAAAAAATATTCTCGTATCATTGAAGACAGCTGATGAATGTATGAATGAATCTGTATTCAAACAATTGCTATTGGTATACTGTCACTTGATACACCTGGTAAAGGTGTGCCCACCTTGAGGTGTTGAACATAAAAGCTACTATATTTGTATGCACAGTTATATGTGATAAAGTGTGGTCTGCCTTGAGGCAATTAGAGGCTTAATTATGTTTCTTAAAAATACACGATTTTTAAGAAATCATCAGAGTTAATATTCATCATTTATCAGTTTATATGAATCTCTGACACCTTCTGATTTCCCAGAGAGATTGATAGTATTAGTATACTATCGATCTGTCTTGCACTTGCCCTGCCATTTAACTACAACCTTATGATGTAAAAATTAGGTTACACTATCCCACAGTAATCTGTGGGATAGTGTAACCTAATTTTTACATCATAAGGTTGTAGTTAAATAGCATGGCAAGTGCTATGTTACTGAGTTAATATTAATTTCAAAAATAATGGAAACCTATTCAGATATTTATGTTTGACTAATCAGAAGTAATGCCAAATGTTTCTTTATTTTATCTTTTTTATTTAACTGTATTGACCTGTGACCTATTTCCAAATATGCTTTCATATGTAACAACCTCTTAAATCCATAATGTAGCACACATATTATCAAACCCACACAGATTTTGATAACATATATCAAACTACAAACACCATAAAGAAATTCATTGCAATTTTTAATCATGCAAGTATTTTTTATATAAAAGGATACAAAAAACAGAAGAACTTGGTGGTGTTTAACTGATCCCACCAGCCCCAGCAATGAGATCAAAATCAATATAATCCCACATGCTAGAATCCCACCAATTATGGGTAAATTTGTTACGATTGAAGCAGCCCTTCCATAAACAGCGACACTGATTAAAATTGAAGCAACCACCTAAAAAGAAAAAAAACAATTACCCCATTTTAACTTTCCAATTTAAATAGAAACAATTGCCTTGAAACAACTTCCGTTTGAAATAAATTAAATAATTACAAACAAAAAAATCTTTTATTATTAAATATAGCATAATTGAATTACTACTTACAATATATAGAATATTCAACGCAATTAATGCGTTCTTCGAGCACGTAAAGCCGCCGCACATTTTCACCGCTAATTATTTCCGCAAATATACTTTATAAACTGACAATCTGTTTCATAATTAATCAATCAACAAATTAAACTGAATTTAGCAACAATTCGCGGTAAAACATAATCCCCCTAAAACATTGTATTGGTTTACAATGTTGGTGTATTAGGGATTTTCAGTTTGTTTAGTTGGTTGTTGACTTTTCAAACGCCGCACGTGTGTTGTTTTTGCTGTGAAATAAAACAAACCCTAACAATGCCGGAAGCGCTTGCTTTAGTGAAGAATAAGCAGAGCAAGTTTGCGAAGAAGATAACGAAATTGAAGAAGAAAGTTACGGTGAGTTGGATAACATAGAATGTTTTGCTGCAAACATAACCTATAAGTTATTGCAATGCGTTTTTCAGAAAGGCGATGTTGTGGTTAAAGAGACGGCTGCGCCTGTGAGGAAGGTTAATGCTAGGATTACTAGGGATCGTGGGGTTGTATACATTGGGCACCTTCCACATGGGTTTTATGAGCCTGAGATGAAGGCTTACTTTTCTCAGTTTGGAGTTGTCACTAAGGTTCGGGTGAATAGATCTGCGAGCAATGGCAAGAGCAAGGGGTTTGGGTTTGTGGAGTTTAAGGAGCCTGAGGTGGCAAAAGTGGCTGCTGAATCTATGGATAACTATCTTATGTTCAAACGGAGGCTAGTTAGTAAGTTCTACTCAAGTTTTTATTCAAGTTTACTACACAGTATGTGATTTGATATAGTATAAGCTGAACATAGCTTGTAGCATTATTTTGATTTTTTTTAACAGAACTTTTATGATAATTGAAACTAGAATATTTTTCAAGTTTCTTGATGAATCATAGCACAATATATTGATTTTTTTTGCCATATGTAAGCAGAGGGTATGAAATGCAATAAATGATTCAATATCTACCAGTGAATTAACTACAATCACTGTACAACAGTTAATTTGCTTCTTATCTATTTTATTTTTTAGCTGAAAATACTTTTACTAATTTTTATATTGATTTATAGCTACATATATCCCCCCAGAGAAACAGCATGGAGGTATATTTAAAGGCTTGGCATGGAAAGAAAACAAAACACCTGCCATGAAGGCACTGAAAAAAGTTGTCCTAAAGAAAAACAAAAATACAGATGAAAAAGGTCACTTGAGATCAGCAAGAAATAAAATGTCCTCAGTTAAACAAACAATTCAAAAGCTTGCAGCATTAGGTATTGATCACAATTTCCAACCAGTTGATGCTCCAAACATAACAGCAGCCACTGAACCCCTAATAAAAGACAAGAAACCAACAAAATCAAAAAAGACTGCTTTAAAAGTAGAAAATACAGGCAAAGGGCCTCTGTTACGAAAAAGAAATAATTCAATAGTTTCCAATGATAATCCTAAAAAAGTTAAAAAATCAGACTTAGTGCTGAAAAAGAAAAAGAAGGTTGCAAAGAATGATTCAATCATTTCTAATGATAGTCCTCTACTGAAAAAGAAGAAGGCCACCAAAAATGATTCAATCATACCCAAAAAAATACTTAAAAAAGTTAAGAAATCAGACAGTGTCCCATTGCTAGAAAAAGACACTCCAAAGGTGAAAAAGAGTAAAACACTAAAATCTACCAATAAACAGGTTGTAATTGACACATTGGAGGAAGTCAAGAAACCAATTGTTAAAAAAATCAAGGGTGCTTTAAAAACAAAGGCTGTTGATCCGATTGTGACACCTGTTAAAGTGGTTGCAAAAACCAAAAAGGCTAAAAAGGTAGAAACCGAGAAGAAGTCACAGACAATTATTGAAAAGAAATCACTTAAAACTATTGAGAAGAATAAAACAAAGTTGTTGGGGAAGAAGAAAACTGTTAAGAGTATGAGTGACAAAGTAAAGTTAGCAGCGAAGAGTATTTTGGATAGCAGTTTGGTTAAACAGACGACGGGTTTAAAGAAAAAAAATAAAGCTGGCAAAAAGAAGTGATGAGTTACGGCTGGATTTGTTTGGTAGAATGTAAGCGTTAACAATATTATATTTGTAAAATTATAAATTGAATTGTGTATACATTTGAGTTTGTTTGCTACCTTTAATAAGTTACTATTTCTACAACTTACCTTTTACCGTCTTCTCCGATCCCTCCTTCCAGCTCCCCCACCCTTACATTCCAGTCGCCCCCGATGATCCACATATCTGCTGCCGTATCCAGTTCGTCTAGTACCTCCATTAATTCCACCCTGTTTTTGTTACAGTACACTGCTCCCACCCACACCGCACTTCTATGCATTTCCACCGTCCCTATTACGAGTCCTGTAGCTTCTCTTAGCGTCTCTCTGTTCCATTTTCCCACTATCTTCCTCACCCCCAATAGGATTCCTCCTTTGGCTCTACCCATCTTAGCTTCCTTCTTCGCCCCCCTAGTCATCCAGTCCCATCCTGTCGGCATACAGCACTCTATCTGCCCCCAACCCTCTTCAGTCAGCCACGTCTCTACTAGCCCCACTATGTCCTTTGAGCCCAACCAATCCTCTAGTTCTTTTACCCACACTTCTCCCAGCACTTTTTTCACTAGACCCGCAGTGTTCCAGAAGCCCACCCTGCAGTTGCTCTCGTCACCTCTTCCATCCACCCCATACTCCTGGCTCGTCGTCCTCACCCCCTTCAGCACTTTTTTGCCAGACCATCGCCCTGCCAGATCCACCACTCGCCTGCCTCTTTCATTTTTCGGTAGCCCACTCTCACTTCTACACCTTTCGCTCTTTCCTCCTTGGCCCTCTCCCTTATTTTCTTCTGAACGTCCCTCTCCGCTACGGTTAAATCATCGTCTATATATATGTTTGTCCCCTTCAATTTGTGTTTAGACCTCATTATCTGCATTTCCTCGTCCCAACTGGCCAACTCTGGCAGCATTCGGTCCCCCTTTTTCCCCAGCTCCACCTCTCTCCGCATCTGCACACTAACATGCAGCTTCTGTATAACTCCCTCCACCCCTTCCTTTCCTATCCCCGACACCACTACATTGTTTTTCCTCTCTTTTCTATCGTGACCACTTTCCTTTTCACCTCCTTTACCCACTCTGGCGCTGCTTTCCCCTCCGGTTCGTTCCTACTCTCCCCCATTTTTACCAGCTGGTCTATCTTCACCATCATCTCCTTTCGCTCCCGTGTCCATTCCCTCTGCATTTCCCAATGTTTGCTTACTACCTATAATAAGTTACTATCTCAACAACTTACCTTTTATTATTTTCCTAACTACATTCTTTCCTGCAGTCATAAAATATATAAAATCAATTTACAATAGAACACCTGCTAAAGTTGATAACAATAAACCACAAAAATAAATGAAACAATATGAATGGTACTAGTGCCTGACTAGTGCAACCCTGAGGAGATAACAATAAACAACATAAATAAATAAAACAATAATGAATGGTACTAGTGCAACCCTAAGGAGATAACAATAAACAACATAAATAAAGGAAACAATCATGAATGGCACTAGTACCATTCATTATTGTTAATTCATAATTATTACTTTTTATATGTTTATTGTTATCCCATCAGGATTGCATTAGTAAGAAGATAACAATAAACAACATAAAAAATTAAACAATAATGAATGGTGCTAGTGCAACCCTGAGGACATATCAATAAACAGCATAAAAAAACAATAATGAATGGTCTAGTGCCTGACTAGTACCATTAATTATTGTTTCATTTTTTTATGTTGTTTATTGTTGCCTCCTCAGGGTTGCACTGGTGCCATTCTATATTGTTTCATTTATATATGTTGTTTATTGTTATCCTCTCAGGGTTGCACTAGTACCATAACAATTAACAACATAAATAAATGAAACAATCATGAATGGTACTAGTTGGGCACTATTACCATTCATTATTGTGTAATTTTTTTATATTGTTTATTGTTATCTCATTAGGGTTGCATTAGTGAGAAGATAACAATAAACAACATAAAAAATTAAATAATAATGAATGGTATTAGTGCAATCTTGAGGAGATATCAATAAACAACATACAAAAATTAAACAATAATGAATGCTCTAGTGCCTGACTATTACCATTCATGATTGATTCATTTATTTTTGTTGTTTATTGTTATCTCCTCAGGGTTGCACTAGTACCATTCATTTATATTTTATTTTTTATGTTGTTTATTGTTATCTTCTCCCTAATGCAACCCTGATGAGATAATAATAAATGACATACAAAAATTAAACAATAATGAATGGTCTAGTGCCTGACTAGTACCATTTATTATTGTTTTATTTATTTATGTTGTTTATGGTTATCTCCTCAGGGTTGCACTAATCAGGCAGTAGTACCATTCATTATTGTTTCATTTATTTATATGGTTTATTACTGTATTTCCTCAGGGTTGCACTAAATGTATAGAGGGTTATTGTTTGTGATAAGGTGTAACATGCAGTAGGGTAACAAAAATATTATGATTACTAAATTATTTTTATTTATCAATATTAAAGGTCGTTTTAGACAAGACAATTTCTTGACTCAAAAGTTAGTCAAGATGTGAGACAATCTAAATTGTCTCGTATCATACAGCCTATTATTTGAAATATTGAATTCGATGGTAGATCGAATAGAAAAATATAACGCGTTCTATTTGTCAAGGACAAATTGCATGGGAGGAGGAGATATGAATTCATTTCGTGAACAACTTTTGAGCTAAGAAATTGTCTTGTCTAAAACGACCTTAACTTTTGAGTCAAGAAATTGTTTTGTCTAAAACGACCTTAATTAACAAAGGATTACAAGAACCAGGACTCAAAATTTACAACATACAAATTATTATGTGAATAAATAGTATACATATTCGTACACATGAATATGGGGCAACATTTGGATGTACCTATAACTCTGGAAAACCGTTTTTATTAGATATTTTACAAAATTTATTTATACTAGAATTAAATTTCTTATAACAGCCCTGGTTTACATAAGTAGGTAATAGTTTATTTACAAATCTACATCTAATATTTGGTTAAATTCTTAAATTAATATATTTACAAAAGTTTTATAAGGAAACAAAAAGGCTATTCTAAAATGCGGCTCTATAGTTAGAAGAAATCAAAAATTCTCATTCGTGTTGAGGCAAATTTGGCATTGGTAGTGCATCACAATTGTTTTGAGGGCACTGCTTTTTTGCTGATGATTTCTCGCCACTTTTCGTGCGTTTCCACTTCATTCTGCGATTTTGAAACCATACTTTTACCTAGATAAAAGAGTAATTAAATAAATAAACTAATTTGATATATCCATTCATATGATGAAAGCACATCTATATTTTTCTGTGACTATAAATTAATTGTGTAAGAATTGATGAGTGTAATCCATATAGATTTTTAACTTACCTGTCGTTCTGTAAGATCTAAAGCGACTGCAATTTCATATCGCCTCAGACGTGTTAAATAATTCGAGTGGGCAAATTCGTCTTCTAGTTCCTTAATTTGCCCTTTTGTAAACGCAGTTCGCTCTTTTCGCGGCTTGTTTGGATCAGAATGCTTTCCATCTGCAATACAAACATTAATAAAAGAAAATATAATGACTAACGGGCGGGAATTTATAGGCAAGTATATAAAGAAAATTAATTCTATGGATATTTGGCAGAAGCTGGATATGTGAATTAGACTAACTTTTTTTTTTTATAAATTTCCATAAATTCACTCATTAATAAATGGGATGTTATTATTAATTTGTAATTGTAAAACTCGCCTGACTGTTATTTCCATATATAAATTATTACTTTTATAGGATAAATAAAACGATTTTTTACTTTGTTTTTTATCACACTTCAGTTACACTTTGCAACTAGTTTCGGCTAAGCTCTAGCCATTTTCGAGCTCCTCCGATGACTTTTATGTAACAGAACATGTGGCGATTTAAAGATAATCTGAGTAATTGAAAACGGCTTTTAGTCACAGAATTAATTTATTGATAAATAATATTCAGGTGACTACTGTAGCATTCCTCTCTTATTTTTGTATAAATGTTCATTTGAAATTAAATAAATACTGGGTGGTAAATTTCTTTGAGCTTCTCCATTTACTTGCGGAAAAGCCTTGGGCTAATAGCCGTACAAAGATAGAAGTTTTGTGTATCTCCCAAATAATTAAAGATATTATTATTATTTCGAATTCAAACCAATATCAATTATGCAAAATTTATAATTAAAAAAAATCTAGGGCAAACAGTTTTTAATGTGTGCCGTTTCTTTCGATTGTCCTGGCTAGGACGTTTAGATTCATAACTGGACAATGAATGATTTTTATCACTTTTCAAATTAAATTCGTAACGGGTTTATTTTTTGTTTTAGAGAAAAGTCACACTAAGATTTTTTTATTTGGTTGAAAATTGTCAATCCAACGGGCTAAAGCCCGTATGACATTATCTAGTTTCCTATATCGTTTTATATATAAGAATTGATATATTAAACTGTATAATTATTTTTAAATGGAGAATTAACATTATGTATTACGGTGTTGTTATTGTTAGGTGAATTTATTATTATTTCGCCGCTATATCATTTTCTACATGTGTGTATGACACTATGTACTTTGTGTCTGCATCGAAAACGATATAAGAAACTAGATAATGTCATACGGGCTTAAAGCTGATCTTGATTGGACTATTTTCATTTTTATTTTCTTCACTTCTTCGGCTTTACCGCCAAAACGATACAATTTTTAATAATTTTTCGCTTTACTAGGACTCGCATGTCACACGTACAAACGATGTTCATTTCTTTTCATGTTTGAATACTAAAAATCGCACGATATCCTACAAAAAATACTCTAAATTAAACTTTAAAGTTTCTATAACTAACTGTATAGAATTGATAACATTATTGAACCCCAAAACGACAATAATTCAACAACCTTGTGATGAATATATTATGACATTGAAATATTCTTTTTATTCTGCATGCGTTCAGATTGCCATAAAAAAAACGTATGACCATCTAATACTTTAAAGGCTATACATTATTCAAACTACTACATTTATAATTATTTTAAATTCATTAGTTGTAGTAGCAACAAACAGAAGTGCAACATTAACTGTCTAGTTTAAAGGTTAATTTTTTTAAATAAACTCAATTTAAAATCTTGCAGCTCTAGGAACGGAGCACAATATTGCACCAGCTAACACTTAAATAAAAACGAGTACAACAGGTGAAATATAAGATAAGATATATTTATTTTTTAAAAATACTTGGCACCAAAATTAATAAAATTTAATAAACATCTTAAAGTGTATTTTCGCAACAACACAAATTTTGCACGATCTATTTTACCAACTATGATTTTCCGATTTCGAAAAAACGTTAACATGATGTTTTAGAAATTTTTTTTATATATTTTTTTAAAAATTACCTCTTATAAAAATAACACTTTATCCGTATCAATTTTTTTCAAAAATCTACTTTCTGTTCAGCTAATACAAATAACACACATCAATACATCTTTATACAACTATTAATCCCAGGACTTTTCTGTTGGACTAGGGGGAATACTCTAAATTGCCTTAACTTCACTCAAAAACTATAAAAGGTGATTCGCGAAATTTTGCCTACTACGGGGTTTGTACTCCGCCTTCCTAATACGCAAGGAGCAATGAACGCATTTATTAGTAATTTTGCTTATTTATTAATTCACTGTCTTATTTGACTTGTTCTTAATATATAATTTTTTTTAACTAGGATCTTTCTGATGTTTATCCAAATGTATCTGAATCCTTGTTACCGCTGTAGTGTTCTGACTTGCTTTCATCAGCCACTAATAAATGTATCTCATTTACGGGTAAAAAAGATCTTTATTTGGCATGCCAACTCAAAAAAATACAAAAATCTTCCAATATACAATGCTCATCAAGAACAACAACAAAATTTCATTTACGGGTATTGGGGGTATATATTTAGTCCCAAATAACAACTTTAGTTTTCGTGCTTCATAGTATAGTCTACATAAATTACATTTTATGGCCGTTTTTAATTAATAAATTATATGCATTATCATACTTTCGAATGGACATGTATGTAAATCACACGTTTTAAATTCAACTAAATGCACTATGCGTAATACTCTAGACTTTCTCCGACCACACACAGGCACTAATCGGACCAGGTCCTCTTTTAATCCCTAAAGATTATGTTTTTGAATGTAATTTAAAAGTTAGACATGCCTGTCGTGACGGGCTGACAAATTTGTAACGCAACCTGATACCATGTCGAACAGATGGCTCAACTCGATACCTTTATTCTTCAGTTTGAGTCAAGTTGTGATTAATAGCATGGCAATCAATTTAAATACGTATTTACGAATTTATTTCATTAAATTATTATCTATACAATTTTAGTCAATAATATAATGCATTTCACATTTATTTATATTATTACTTATTTTGCTACAATAAACAATTAATAATTATAATTACTTAGTAGTAGTTACTGTATTTGTTACAACTTATAACTGGCTATCATCATGGATGATTTCATTTTTCAAGTGCTAAGTACTAATAAATAAAATAATATAATATGCGAATATGTTATTATAGTTAGTATTATTTTATATTATATATCTTATCTTATTTATTATTTATTTATTTAATATAGACATCTACAGTTTAACAGAAACCAATTACAGATGATATAATAACAACATAACAAATAAAAGAAAGAAAAAACATAACACAAAGATATATAATGAACATTCAAATTATATATTTTTAATAGCACTTACCACAGAGGCGTTCGGCATATTAAAAATATCAATGTCAATATATGTGTTAAAAACATGCGACAATCTATACAAAGGACAGTTCTTATATATATTTGTTTTCACAGTGGTCTCATAAAATAAATCATTGCACCTAGTATTTAGCGAAGGAACTCTTATATTAAATAATGACAAGAACAGTTTATCATCTATCTTATTAGTAAATAATTTATATAAATACAATATCATATTTATTATTCTCATTCTTTCAAGAGATTTTATACTGAACATTAACAGTAGTTCATCATGTGGAAAACCCCTACACGGATATACACGGTGTGTTTTAAAGTAGAGAAATTTCAAAAATTTTCTTTGTAATTGTTCTGAATTTTATATTTATCGTAATATGGCGACCATATAACGCATGCATATTCCATTTTTGATCTGACTAATGAATTATAT
This sequence comes from Lordithon lunulatus, assembly GCA_963942505.1. Lineage (NCBI taxonomy): Eukaryota > Metazoa > Arthropoda > Insecta > Coleoptera > Staphylinidae > Lordithon > Lordithon lunulatus. The sequence goes on from OZ012669.1 coordinate 8,128,171, forward strand.
AAAGCTATAATTGTATTGATATTACTAAAGTTTTTACAGGACCGAATAATGAAACCTAATATTTTGTAACATTCATTAGCTACCTTGGCGATATGATCATCAAAGATAAGCTTCTGATCGAAAACTACCCCTAAATCAACACATTTTGTGCACCTATTTATAATCATATCACCTATTTTATAATCATATAACAGTATTTCTTTGCGATATGAAAACGACATCACATTACATTTTTTAATATTAATTTTAAAACTATTATTATCACACCAATTTATCACATTATTTATATCACTTTGTAGTTGATCACATTCCGAAGTACAAGAAACTTCTCTGAAAATTTTAAAATCATCTGCAAATAGTAATCCTTGGCTATTTACTAAAGTATTGCAAATACCATTTATATGCAATATAAACAATAAGGGTCCTAAGTTACTACCCTGTGGCACTCCAGATGATACATTTATAGATGTTGATCTACATCTTTTTAACACAACTATTTGTTTTCGCTGACAAAGATAGGATTTTATTATACATTTAAGATATTCATCAATCTCCACACTATTCAATGAATTAATAATATCATTATGGGCAACTCTATCAAAGGCTTTTTCCATATCTGTGTAAATTACATCCACCTGGCTATTATTTTTAAATGATTCGTGTATGAATTGTGTGAAGTTACATAAATTTGTTACAGTAGATTTTCGACGAAGAAATCCGTGTTTAATCTCAGTAATTTTGAACTTGACTTGTTCATATAAACGATTATAGATAATTATTTCAAAGATTTTAGATAAAGAACTACATATACTAAGTGGTCTATAGTTTGTTATTAATGTTTTCTTGCCTGATTTAAGAATTGGAATAATTTTGCTTGTTTTCCAATAACTAGGAAAAATACCGTTTTGTAAGCTTAAGTTAAAAATATATATAAGAAGATGCATGAAATAATCAGCACAGCCCTTAACAATGAATGGCGGTATATCGTCTGGATTTACTGCAATTTAACTTTCTGACTGCATCTTTGAATTCAGTAATTGATATTAAGTCATTACAAAAATAATCTTTAATATTAATATTGCTGCTATTACATTCAATATTACGCTCAGAAGGATCATTCGTATATACCGATGCAAAATAGTTGGCGAATGCATTGCAAATATCAGTGCAGTCACTGAAAACGTTTCCATCAATAACCATAGTATTTGGAATATATGTATCATTCTTTTGATCTTTTACAATGTTCCAGAAATTAATTGGATTAGGTATCAAATCATTTTGAATATTTACCAAGCATTTATTGTATTCCTTTCTGATCATTTGTTTAGTAATACTACGTAAAGTTTTATATTTTTCGTTCCAACTTCGATCTCCTGTTTTTTTATACATATTTAAGCAATGCTCTTTGTTTTTTAAATTTGTAATTATAGGTTTATTAAACCATTTTGGAAATTTTTTATTTTGGTTTGCTAAACTAGTAAGCGGTACCGTCTTTTGAAACACATTTGTAACACTTCTGTAGAAATATGAAAGAGCATTATCAACATCCTCCAGCAAATATAATTCAGACCAGTTTATAGTTTGTAGCTGATTACTTAGTCTGCTTTTAAAAAGTTAAAGCTTCTTGTTTTCGATGCATTGCATTCTTTTTAAGATAAGATAAGATATATAAGATATATAATATAAAATAATTCAGTCTTATCTTATAAGATATATAATATAAAATAATTCTAACTATAATAATAACTAGAAATATAATATAAAATAATATAAATTATAATAATAACATATTCGTATCTATTATTGTTATATTTATGACTCGCAATACGCGATAAGGCTAGCAAAAAAGTTTTTTTTATCAAAAAAATCTTTTATGTGCTAGAATTACTAGCACTTTCAAGTGCTAAGTACTACACAAAATAAAAACAAAAATAATTTATTATTCTTGTTTTTATTTTGTATAGTACTTACCAGTTGAAATTGCTAGTAATTCTAGCACATATAAGATTTTTTTGATAAAAAAAACTGGTCTAGCTAGTCTTATCGTGCACATCGAGTCATAAATAAAACAATAATAGATTCTAATATGTTATTATTATAATTAGTATTATTTTATATTATATTTCTATTATATATAAGAAATATAACATGAAATAATACTAACTATAATAATAACATATTCGCACCTATTATTATTTTATTTATGACTTGCGATGCACGATAAGACTCGCTAGACCAGTTTTTATCAAAAAAATCTTATATGTGCTAGAATTATTAGCACTTTCAAGTGCTAAGTACTACACAAAATAAAAACAAGAATAATTAATTATTTTTTATGTAAATATAATATATGTATATTTACATAAAACAGAATTAATTATTCTTGTTTTTATTTTGTGTAGTACTTAGCACTTGAAAGTGCATTGTGCTAGTAATTCTAGCATATATAAGATTTTTTTGGATAAAAAACTTGTCTAGAAGACTAGCTAGACAAGTTTTTATCCAAAAAAATCTTATATATGCTAGAATTACTAGCACAATGCACTTTCAAGTGCTAAGTACTACACAAAATAAAAACAAGAATAATTAATTATGTTTTATGTTATGCACATCGCGAGTCATAAATATAACAATAATAGATACGAATATGTTATTATTATAATTAATATTATTTTATATTATATTTCTAGTATATATAAGATATATAATATAAAATAATACTAACTATAATAATTACATATTCGCATCTATTATTATTTTATTTATTAGTACTTAGCACTTGAAATGAAATCATCCATGATGATAGCCAGTTATAAGTTGTAACAAATACAGTACTACAACTACTACTAAGAAATTAATTATTAATGGTTTATTGTAGCAAAATAAGTAATATAAAAAAAATGTGAAATACATTATATTATTGACTAAAATTGTATAGATAATAATTTATTTAAATAAATTCGTAAATATGTATTCTTATTTTGTTTACGATTCGCGATGCGCGATAAGACTAGCTAGACCAGTTTTTTTTTTATCAAACATCGGATAAATATACATAGACTGCTTGTTTTGTTATCAACAAACCGGCTTTAGTTCAACGTGAATATTCAGTACAGTCGCTTCGTTTTAGAAAGAATTTCTATTTAGTGTGTAAAATGAAGATTGTGAAGTGGGGAGGGCAGGGCAGTGTAATTAGTAATATAAAGGACAATTGTGATAAGGAAGATTGTGGCAATTAACACAGTGATTTGTGATTACATAAGGTTCTGTTCGTGTGGAAATATATTGATGGCAAACATGTACATCATATAAGACATTTACAATTATAATAAATCGACTATTATGGCTAATTCGAGCTGCTATAAACGCCAAATAAACAAGAAGAGGAATAAGATGAAGAACTCGATTATTGAAGGTAGATAAATTTAATTTCACTCAAGTTCAGAGTAGCCGTCTTAAAAGTACATATTGTAATGATTATTGCCAATCTCCAGAGCGAAGACAGCACTTGAATAAGAAGAATCATTCACCGTGTTTAATTCACACACGGTGAATTATTCTTTTATATTCAAGTGCTGTCTTCGCTCAGGAGATTGGCAATAATTATCACACATCACACACACAAAATAGAAAGAGATATAAAAACAATAACAAAATATTTGGTGTAGGTACCATATGACTTTCCCAATTAATTAATAGTAGTAGTGTAGAAGAATAATTCACCGTGTTTAATTCACACGGTGAATTATTCTTCTTATTCAAGTGCTGTCTTCGCTCTGGAGATTGGCAATAATTATCACACATCACACACACACAAAATAGAAAGAGATAAAAAAACAATAACAAAATATTTGGTATGGGTACAACATGACTTTCCCAATTAATTAATAGTAGTAGTGTAGTAGAAGATTCACCGTGTTTAATTCACACGGTGAATTATTCTTCTTATTCAAGTGCTGTCTTCGCTCTGGAGATTGGCAATAATTATCACACATCACACACACACACAAAATAGAAAGAGATATAAAAACAATAACAAAATATATTATGTGGGTACCATATGCCTTTCCTAATTAATTAATAGTAGTAGTAATTTGTAAAACTTGCCATCGATCTTCGGTGATATTTCTGTCGATATTAAATCTCGAGGATAATGATTTAAGGAGATATTTCTGTCGATATTAAATCTAACTTAAAATATTTCTCAATATATTGTAAGTTAGATTTAATATCGACAGAAATATCTTCTTCCTCGAGATTTAATATCGACAGAAATATCCCCTAAAATCACTATCCTCTAACAAAAAAGCATTTTACTTATATTGAATGTATATTTTTGAAAAAATTGTCATTTTTGCCAGAGATATTTTTTGTTCTTTATAATAAAACTAGGCGAAATTCCCGTTGTCCGATTGAATATCGATAGCTAGTAACAAAATTGTAACAAATACAGTAACTTCTAATATAGTAATATGAAAATTTTACAATAAACTTGTTATAAAATTTTCACATTATTGTATTAGAAATGACTGTATTTATTACAATTTTGTAACTAGCTATCGGCATTCAGTCGGACAACGGGAATTTCGTAGTTTTATCCTGGTTTTATTATACACTCGCTATCGACCGTCGGGTCCTTCTGCCATGTGTTAGCCTATGTATGTATTAATGTATATCTGAATAAATATTTGAAAATTTTATTAGAAGCAGTTGTAATGTATATGTGAAGACTTGCTACTTGCGCACAACTTATATTTAAAATAAATGTTTTTTGAGATAGCTTTGAAATTCTGATTTAATATTCTTTCATTTGGAAAGTCGTGTGGTGCCCCCATCAGATTTTACTATAAGTAGGTATTTCTATCACGAAAAAAGAAATCGAATTGCTAATTTTGAATTCATGACTAATATAGTCGAAATGCACTATTTTTGAAAACTGTCTATGTGTGTGCATGTGTGTGTATGTATGTAAGTATGTATGTGTGTATGTATGTATGTATGTATGTATGTATGTGTGTATGTATGTGTGTGTGTGTATGTATGAATGTGTGTATGTATGTGTGTATGTATGTATGTATATATGTATGCGTGTGTGTGTGTATGTATGTATGTATGTGTGTATGTATGTAAGTATGTATGTGTGTGTATGTATGTATGTATGTATATATGTAAGTATATGTGTGTGTGTATGTATGTATGTATGTGTGTATGTCTGTGAACAGAATTGAGGGAGAACTGTTGAATGGAATAAAACCAAATAAGTAAACGGCGGAGAAAGCAAGCTGGGATGATCCCGTGAAAATTTGACCAAAATCTAACATGAAAATTATATTTGTATCTGAAATTTTGTTTTGCGGATAACATTATGACGGTCCATTTCTACGAACATTTTAAGGACACTTTTGAAGGAGTATCATTTTATTCCGAATAACTTTTATTAAAATATTTTTTTCATCAAATCAAAAATAAGGATAATTATTGGTTGGTTACTTTGTGATAATTCATTTTAAAGAATAAATGAAAACGATTTTTTACTTTGTTTTCGGAGGAGCTCGAAAATGGCTAGAGCTTAGCCGAAACTAGTTGCAAAGTGTAACGGAAGTGTGAAGTAAAAAATCGTTTTATTTATCCTTTCAGGATAATTATATATTTTTGTATTTCGTATAACTTTCTAATTGTCCATTTATTTTGAGATAAGATTTTATAGAAACATTGTAGGTGTCTAATTTTATTCTGTTAATATTATTTTTGCAAAAAAAAAACAAAAATAAAAAAAGTCACGTGCCAAATATAATTAATATCGCCATTTAGGCATAGTTTCAAGAATTTCATTTATTACAATTCTTAGAGGAAGTTTTTATCGAAAAGTTATGTGATATTATTAGACCAATAAAGCGTTATCTCAAAACTAGTTCAGATGGACCTAATCTAAAGGCTATTTTGGATTTTTCGCAAAAATAAAAAATGAGAAAAGTAACGTGATTGTCTTATTATTAAGACGGTCTTAAACTAGTTAAGATTCGTTGGAGAAACCGGGCGTTAGCGTCTTATCTAAATAGTAATAACAATTACGCAAACTTTTTTTAAATTTTTTTTTTCCTTTTTGTTATTTATTTAATAAGACTAAAACTAAAACTACTAAAATATAATATTTTACTCTTATTAAATAAATAACAAAAAGGAAAAAAAAAATTTAAAAAAAGTTTGCGTAATTGTTATTACTATTTAGATAAGACGCTAACGCCCGGTTTCTCCAACGAATCTTAACTAGTTTAAGACCGTCTTAATAATAAGACAATCACGTTACTTTTCTCATTTTTTATTTTTGCGAAAAATCCAAAATAGCCTTTAGATTAGGTCCATCTGAACTAGTTTTGAGATATTTAAAATCCATATACTACTAATTACCATTATTATCCTCCGACGACTGTGTTTCACTCTCCTCCGCCTTAGCACCATCCTCAACCGCCTCCCCAAAACCACCACTTTCATAAAAACTCCTCACATTTTCGCCGCCACCAAAACCATCCTGACTGACCTCCTCTTTCTGGCAATAGTAGTAATTGGGGTAATGCAAGTAACTGGGATAATAAACGTTTTGTTGCGGGTAGTAATTGCCCTCAGTATAATTTTCACCACCAACAACAGGGTAGAACTCGTGCGAATTGTAATTGTTGTACGGGACAAAGTGGTCCGGCTCCACTTTGATGATACTCGAACTTCCGAAGTGCATTTTCGGCGCGATCTAATCAACCACTGCAGTTCGTTAAAGTAATTAAGTCGGGCTTGGGACACACACACACGCGTGGGTTAGGGAGATGTCAAGCGGAGATTTGTGACATATTTTTGTGAGACCCAATGGGGACCTTCACATGCTGCTTGCGTAGGAGGAACGAAATTTTAACAGTATCTTATTGGATAGAACTAAATAGATCGGTTTTATAATTATATTTTATATTACTTTTGGCATATTCAATTATTATTTATTTTACTTATTTCCACTACACGACAGACAGACAATCTTTGTTCGAAAACGTGAACACGTTTTTGGTAAAATAATACCTCTTCCTTATACAACAGTGCTGTATATCGGAAAGTAATAGCAATTCGAATTTTTTCGAAATCATATATATGTATATATATATATATATATATATATATATATATATATAATAAGTAATATAATAAGGAAGGTGTTATCGCGAAAAATTTCGAATTGGTATTACTTTCCAAATACAGCGCTGCTGTATAAGGATGATATTGTTTTACCGAAAACGTGTTCACGTTTTCTAGCTAAGATTGTGGAAATATGCGATAACTTTCCGGGAAAAAACTACACTAGAAGGAAGGTATTAGTTGTGAACAATTTAGGAAAAACAAATTTTCAATTTTCGTTACGTTTTATGCCTAAAATAGTCGAAATAAACCCGATGTTTGCGATGTGTGTATGTATATCTCTGTGCCTGTATGTATGTTTCTCTGTCTGCCTGTCTGTATGTTTCTGTCTGTCTGTCTGTATGTTTCTGTCTGTCTGTCTCTGTCTGTCTGTCTCTGTCTGTCTGTCTGTGAACAAAATCCCGGGAAAACGGCACAATAGATTGCGACCAAATTTGGCACTTAGTTGCTAACCATACCTGGGCTGATCCAGTGGAAATTTCAGCAAAAATGTGTGTGTGTGTGTGCGTGTGCGTTTGCGTGTGCGTGTGCATTCAGAGTTAATGTAAATACCGGGAGATTACACTCATTATACATTAGACAATTGTAATACGCATTTATTTAGCTTCGAAATTAGCTCTTATTTATTAATTTCTCCCTTTCATTAAAATCGTGGAGATATCAAAGGTAAACAAAACACATTTTTATGTTTTAAAAAATTGTAATAAATCCAATTTTTGATTTTTGAATATTATGATTAGACAGTTGTATTACGTATTTATTTAGCTTCAAAATGAGCTATAATTTATTATTTTCTCTCTTTCATTAAAATCATGGTGATAGAAAATATAAACAGAACACATTTTTATGTTTAAAATAATTGTAATAAATCCAATTTTTGGATTTTGAATATTATGATTAAACAGTTGCATTAGGTATTTATTTAGCTTCAAAATGAGCTATTATTTATTAATTTCTCCCTTTCATTAAAATCCTGGAGATATAAAAGTAAACAAAACACATTTTTATGTTTTAAAAAATTGTAATACATCCAATTTTTGATTTTTGAATATTATGATTCGACAGTTGTATTGCGTATTTATTTAGCTTCAAAATGAGCTATAATTTCTTAATTTCTCTCTTTCATTAAAATCATGGTGATAGAAAATATAAACAGAACACATTTTTATGTTTAAAATAATTGTAATAAATCCAATTTTTGGATTTTGAATATTATGATTAGACAATTTAATTTCGCATTTATTTAGGTTCAAAATGAGCTATTATTTATTAATTTCTCCCTTTCATTAAATTCGTGGTCATAGAAAATGTAAACAAAACAAAAAATTTTGTTTAAAAAATTGTAATAAATGGATTTTGAATATTATGATTAGACAATTTCATTATGTATTCATTTAGCTTCAAAATGAGCTCTTATTTATTAAGTTCTCCCTTTCATTAAAATCGTGGAAATAAAACATGTAAACAAAACACATTTTAATGTTTAAAAAAAATTAATCCATTTTTTGGATTTTGAATATTATGATTAGAAAATTGCAATACGTATTCTATTTAGCTTCAAAATGAGCTATTATTTATTAATTTATTCCTTTCGTTAAAATCATGATGACAAAAAATGTAAACCAAACAAATTTGTTTTGTTTAAAAAAATTGTAATTAATAGAATTTTTGGATTTTGAATATTATGGTTAGACAGTTGCATTAAGTATTTATCTGGCTTCAAAATGAGCTATTATTTATTAATTTCTCCCTTTCATTAAAATCGTGGAGATATAAAATGTAAACAAAACACATTTTTATGTTTAAAAAAATTGTAATAAATCCAATTTTTGAATTTTGAATATTATGATTAGACAATTGCATTATGTATTCATTTAGCTTCAAAATGAGCTATTATTTATTAATTTGTTCCTTTCATTAAAATCATGGTGATAAAAACTGTACACAAAACAAATTTTTTTGTTTACAGAAATTATAAAAAATCCAATTTTTGATTTTGAATATTATGATTAGACAGTTGCATTACGTATTCATTTAGCTTTAAAATGAGCTATTATTTATTAATTTCGCCCTTTCATTAAAATCGTGAAGATGGAAAATGTAAACAAAACAAATTTTTATGTTTAAAAAAATTGTAATAAATCCAATTTTTGGATTTTTAATATTATGATTAGACAATTGCATTTCGCATTTATTTAGCTTCAAAATGAGCTATTATGTATTAATTTCTCCCTATCAATAAAATCATGGTGATCAAAAATGTAAACAAAACAAATTTTTTGTTTAAAAAAAATGTAAAAAATCCAATTTTTGGATTTTGAATATTATGATTAGAGATTTTCATTGTGTATTCATTTAGCTTCAAAATGAGCTATTATTTATTAATTTCTTCCTTTCATTAAAATCATGGTGATAAAAACTGTACACAAAACAAATTTTTTTGTTTACAAAAATTATAAAAAATCCAATTTTTGATTTTGAATATTATGATTAGACAGTTGCATTACGTATTCATTTAGCTTTAAAATGAGCTATTATTTTTTAATTTCGCCCTTTCATTAAAATCGTGAAGATGGAAAATGTAAACAAAACAAATTTTTATGTTTAAAGAAAAATGTAATAAATCCAATTTTTGGATTTTTAATATTATGATTAGACAATTGCATTTCGCATTTTTTTAGCTTCAAAATGAGCTATTATGTATTAATTTCTCCCTATCAATAAAATCGTGGTGATCAAAAATGTAAACAAAACAAATTTTTTGTTTAAAAAAAATGTAAAAAATCCAATTTTTGGATTTTGAATATTATGATTAGACATTTTCATTGTGTATTCATTTAGCTTCAAAATGAGCTATTATTTATTAATTTCTTCCTTTCATTAAAATCATGGTGATAAAAATTGTACACAAAACAAATTTTTTTGTTTACAAAAATTTTAAAAAATCCAATCTTTGATTTTGAATATTATGATTTGACATTTTCATTGTGTATTCATTTAGCTTCAAAATGAGGTATTATTTATTAATTTCTCCCTTTCATTAAAATCGTGGTGATAGCAAATGTAAACAAAACACATTTTTATGTTTAAAATGTTTAAAAAAATTGTAATAAATCCAATTTTTGGATTTTGATTATTATGATTAAACAGTTGCATTACGTATTTATTTAGCTTCCAAATGAGCTATCTTTTCATAATTTCTCCTTTTCATTAAAATCATGGTGATAGAAAATGTAAACTAAACAAATTTTTTTGTTAAAAAAATTGTAATAAATAGAATTTTTGGATTTTGAGAGACCATTTCATTACGTATTCATTTAGCTTCAAAATGAGCTCTCATTTATTAATTTCTCCCATTCATTAAAATCGTGAAAATAAAACATGTAAACAAAAGACATTTTTATCTTTAAAAAAATTTAATAAATCCATTTTTTAGACTTTGAATGTTATGATTAGAAAATTGCATTACGTATTAATTTAGCTTCAAAATGAGCTATTATTTATTAATTTCTCTCTTTAATTAAAATCGTGAAGATAGAAAATGTAAACAAAACACATTTTTATGTTTAAAAAAATTGTAATAAATCCAATTTTTGGATTTTGAATATTATGATTAGACAATTGCATTATGTATTTATCTAGCTTCAAAATGAGCTAGTATTTATTAATTTCTCCCTTTCATTAAAATCATGGTGATATGAAATGTAAACAAAACACATTTTTATGTTTAAAAAATTGTAAAATATTAAAATCATGGTGATATTATATATATTTAATATTTTACAATTTTTTAAACATAAAAATGTGTTTTGTTTACATTTTATATCACCATGATTTTATTGGAACCAAACTTGAAGATGACACTATAAAATGTCAAATAAAAGAAATTTGTCGCGATAGCATATTGTTTTTATGATATGATTATCTTATATAAAAGATTGTCCCTCGTATAACCATTCATTAATTATAATGAATTTGAATATTTGATACGTTTATTTTTTATTTGTTCGCGTCTATCTAATAATTTAAATCTGATCGGGCCGGTTGTGTACGGTAAAATCAAGTCTGAACAAACAGCACGCAGTTGCTTCTGCATCAGTGATAGATTTATAAGTAGCAGTGGCTTCATATGGAGCCACTTGTTTGTTAGTTTGGGGGAGAATAACGTATTCAGGTATGGAAAGATTTACCATTTATTATTTTTATAACAATTCGAGCTATAGCCTAAAGATTTATGGACAATTATGATTTTAATGCATTATTTTATTAAAAAAATCTATTACTGAATTGTCATATATTTACAAATATATGTAATATTTTGTAAGATTTTATAATCTTACTGGTGATTATAAAATCTTTATAATCTTACTGATGATTATAAATTTTTTATAATCTTACTGGTGATTATAAAATCTTTATAATCTTATTGGTGATTATAAAATCTTTATAATCTTACTGGTGATTATAAAATCTTTATAATCTTACTGATGATTATAAAATCTTTATAATCTTACTGATAATTATAAAATCTTTATAATATTACTGGTGATTATAAAATCTTTATAATCTTACTGGTGGTTATAAAATCTTTATAATCTTACTGGTGATTAGAAAAATTTTATAATCTGACTGGTGATTATAAAATCTTCATAATCTTGCTGGTGATTATAAAATCTTTATAATCTGACTGGTGATTATTAAATCTTTATAATCTTACTGATGATTACAAAATCCTTATAATCTTACTGATGATTATAAAATCTTTAAAATCTTACTAGTGATTATAAAATCTTTATAATCTTACTGGTGATTATAAAAAATTTATAATCTTACTGCTGATTATAAAATCTGTATAATCTTACTGATGATTATAAAATCTTTATAATCTTACTGGTGTTTATAAAATCTTTATAATCTTACTGATGATTATACAATCTTTATAATCTTGCTGGTGATTATAAAATCTTTATAATCTTACTGGTGGTTATAAAATCTTTATAATCTTACTGATGATTATAAAATCTTTATAATCTTACTGATGATTATACAATCTTTATAATCTTGCTGGTGATTATAAAATCTTTATAATCTTACTGGTGATTATAAAATCTTTATAATCTTACTGATGATTATAAAATCTTTATAATCTTACTGATAATTATAAAATCTTTATAATATTACTGGTGATTATAAAATCTTTATAATCTTACTGGTGGTTATAAAATCTTTATAATCTTACTGGTGATTAGAAAAATTTTATAATCTGACTGGTGATTATAAAATCTTCATAATCTTGCTGGTGATTATAAAATCTTTATAATCTGACTGGTGATTATTAAATCTTTATAATCTTACTGATGATTACAAAATCCTTATAATCTTACTGATGATTATAAAATCTTTAAAATCTTACTAGTGATTATAAAATCTTTATAATCTTACTGGTGATTATAAAAAATTTATAATCTTACTGCTGATTATAAAATCTGTATAATCTTACTGATGATTATAAAATCTTTATAATCTTACTGGTGTTTATAAAATCTTTATAATCTTACTGATGATTATACAATCTTTATAATCTTGCTGGTGATTATAAAATCTTTATAATCTTACTGGTGGTTATAAAATCTTTATAATCTTACTGATGATTATAAAATCTTTATAATCTTACTGATGATTATACAATCTTTATAATCTTGCTGGTGATTATAAAATCTTTATAATCTTACTGGTGATTATAAAATCTTTATAATCTTACTGATGATTATAAAATCTTTATAATCTTACTGATAATTATAAAATCTTTATAATATTACTGGTGATTATAAAATCTTTATAATCTTACTGGTGGTTATAAAATCTTTATAATCTTACTGGTGATTAGAAAAATTTTATAATCTGACTGGTGATTATAAAATCTTCATAATCTTGCTGGTGATTATAAAATCTTTATAATCTGACTGGTGATTATTAAATCTTTATAATCTTACTGATGATTACAAAATCCTTATAATCTTACTGATGATTATAAAATCTTTAAAATCTTACTAGTGATTATAAAATCTTTATAATCTTACTGGTGATTATAAAAAATTTATAATCTTACTGCTGATTATAAAATCTGTATAATCTTACTGATGATTATAAAATCTTTATAATCTTACTGGTGTTTATAAAATCTTTATAATCTTACTGATGATTATACAATCTTTATAATCTTGCTGGTGATTATAAAATCTTTATAATCTTACTGGTGGTTATAAAATCTTTATAATCTTACTGGTGATTATAAAATCTTTATAATTTTACTGATGATTATAAAATCTTTATAATCTTACTGGTGATTATAAAATCTTTAAAATCTTACTAGTGATTATAAAATCTTTATAATCTAACTGGTGATTATAAAATATTTATAATCTTACTTGTGATTATAAAATCTTTATAATCTTACTGGTGATTTTAAAATCTTACTGGTGATTATAATTTTTTTATAATCTTACTGATGATTATAAAATCTTCATAATCTTACTGGTGAATAAATAAATTTTAGATCGAGACGAGACTGGTTGTGATGAGACTCTTATTAATCCAGTCTTTATTTATATATTTACTTTCTTATTATAACAGTAATTATTATCATCTCTTCTCAAAGTATACCGCATGAATGTTTTGAAATTTTTATGAGTTGTTTAACAAGCGGCGCCCTTTTAACCACGACTAACATCGTTTTCACCCCATACAAATTGGCGCATCCGCATTAAAATGGTGAGAAAGTTAAAATTCACACCTGATAAAGTTCCTTTAACACATCCAGTTGCGGTGTAAATAAAAAAAACTACATTCGTCAGTGATCTAATTTCGTTCATTAACCGTTCGATTAAAAGCTTCCTTTTTAGGACAAAAAAAAAGGTAACACGCGGCCAGAGGAAGCGAAAATATTTATTTTGTTTAAAAATCCTGACTTAAAGAAAGTTTCGAGTTACAAGGCAAGCTTTAGGTGCCGCGCTGTCTACCGGAGGAAGTGGCCGCCCCCCCCATCTAATGTGCAACTTTTCGTCTCTTTAGTTTTGACAGGGGTCCCAAATCTCTAACAAATCGATCTTCATGGTCCATTAGAAGGAGATCCCGAAATGTCACGTAGTTTAAATTACGGACTATATGCTCGTAAATTAAATGGTATAACTATAATAAAATATTGAATGATTATAATACACTTTTTGTTGGCTCTGAAATTTATTTAGGTAGGAATTGATTAACAATCTATAATTGCGAATTATGGTCATGAATCTTCTATAAATTGTATGCCATTCTGGTACATAGTTTTTGCTAAATCAAAACTGACTATTTGCACTATAAGAATAGTGTTATTCCACCCTTAACAGGATTTGGTATATTTTATCACTCGTGTTTGGGTAAAAGGGCTTAGTCAGGAAATGGAAATGGAAAGAGCACAATTTTTTGGTTGAAAAGTCATAAAAATCTTATTTTAGTAAAAATGATACAAAACACCAGTGATATAAGATTATGGATTGTCTTGTCTATCCAACGCTGAAAAGTGTGATAATATAATACAAATTAAAAAATGCTCTTGATGTGATTATATATATTTCTATCCCTATAATATAAAAGCGAAGACCTGTCATTTCTCTTTTTTGTTCAGTCATTTCTGTTTTTTGTTCTGTCATTTCAAAAGTGGAGGTCGTGCGGTCAAAAACCCAAAAATTATAGCTTTTTTATAATTAAAAATTAATGATTCAATATATTAAAAGTAAGGATTTCTCTATTTTTGTAATTAAAAATCATTCACGTCGAATGGCGGGCATTTCACCTAGTAATATTATATTACACATATTTTCTTTTTCATTTTTTTATGTGTATTAAATTGTAACAAACGGCCACTACCATGAGTATAAAACAATATGTAAAATTTTCATTTTAAATTTTTAATGATTTTGGCTCGTACATTTTTAATAGCAGAATTAATTGAAATACATAAAATGTAGGACATTAATATATAATTATTAATAAATATTATTAAACAAGTTCTTTATGTATGAATGACCAACTACTTATAGCCTTGTTTAAAGAAAATTAATGCCAGCCCGACTCGAAATTATAACCACATACAATAAAAAATAAAATATTACCGTACTAACATGTTTATGGAGTACTTAGTAAATCATTTCGTTTCGGGCGGACATGACACGGTTTTTACACAACCATCGCGCCCTGATGACTTTTACAGATACCGACTGTATTAATTTTATAAATAAATTCTCTATGCGTACACGAAATATATGTGGGAGTGTGTATTTATGCATTCGAAACAAAAAACTATCTCTATGTATGTGTGTGAATTTACTTGCATCGCACCGCCATTCCCAGAAGATTGCGGCATTCACATACAATCAAAGAGCGTGTAATTATTTTTCCTCGAATATAGAGATTGATACGCATGTGGAGGATTAACATGGATAATTCACAATATATAATACTGGGCAACAAAATATGTGCCAAAAAAGTAGAGCTGATTTTCATGTAATATAGCGCACAAATCAAAACCTGAAAATTAATAATAAATAAGATACATAAGAATCATCAAAACAAAAATCAACCTGAAAATTAATATTGGAAGTTACGACATTATAAGTTAGCTTCCAATATTAATTTTCATCTAATATATCGCACAAATCAAAACCTGAAAATTAATTTTGGAAGATACATGAGAATCATCAAAACAAAAATGAAAACCTGAAAATTAATATTGGAAGTTATAATGTCGTAACTTCCAATATTAATTTTCAGGTTTTGATTTTTGTTTTGATGATTCTCATGTATCTTCCAAAATTAATTTTCAGATTTTGATTTGTGCGATATATTAGATGAAAATTAATATTGGAAGTTAACTTATAATTTTCAGGTTTTAATTTTTGTTTTGATAATTCTATGTATATTCTAACTCTACTTGAATCCTTTTTGCGTTTAGAATACACCAAATTATTATTTAAAAGAAAAATAGACAGAGTTTACTGTTGATCCATTTTTCTTTGATAAAAAATGATAAAACTACTGGAATTATTGCAATCTTTAAAATGCATTTATCTCTATTTATTTTTGGAAGTTATGACAGTATGCGATATGGTGATTCCAAAAATATCAGGCTTTTAATTTCGTAGCAACTCTAGTTTTTGATACACGGGTTAATTAATAACATTTTTTGTATATTAATTGAAACGTGTCGATTATACAATTGACATATTAGACGAAATCAAACAAACAATGCCTCATTTTGAAGCTAAATATATATACATATATATATATATATATATATATATATATATATATATATATATATATATATCATTATACAATTGTGCTTTAATTATTTACTAACGGTGTTCTTAAGAAACAAATTTTTATCGAAAAGTTAGGTATCTTGAATTTCCTCCCAATAATTTCTAATTCACCAAAATAAACAAATAATGGTTAATTTTGAAACTAAACAAATAACAAACATAACTATATTATCATTTGAATCCACCTCAGTGGCCGAGTGGTTAGAGGCGTCGTCCGTCTCGTACTGAGCATTGGGGAGCCTGAGTTCGATCCCCAACAGGGCGAATTTTCGCGAATCACCATTCACAGTTTACAGAGGTTTTCTGTGAAGTAAAGGTGATTAAACTCCACTGGGCTTCTCCCTTGACTGGCGGAAAAGCCTCACGGCTGATAGCCCTATAAAGATATAAGTTATTTTTATCATTTGATTTTAATTTCAAGGATATCATTTATTACGATGTGTTAAACAAAACGTTTTTATCGAAAACTGATGTTATATCTCAAAAACTAGATTCTATAGATCAAATCTGGATTTTGTATGATACGTATCGACATTAATTATACTAATTAATTAACATATCAACGGGTATCTTACAATAAAATTTTAAAAATAGTCTGTTCATTATAAAAGCTATTAAATCGTTCACAATAAGGCATCATTAGTTACCGAAGATTGACGGTCCTCTCTATTTTTATCTACGCAAAGAGGTGATAAGGTGTCACATTTATTTTTATAGGGGAATGCCAAGGGGTGGTTTACCTACTTTCGCAGGTTCCAGGTCAATCGATACAATAATTAAGATCAAACGGCCCCAATTCCACCCTACCCTTTAAATGTTACGAGAAACAGCACATGACTTTATTACACTGCAAACCTTTCCTGCAGCCAGGTCACTCTTGTTAATATTATTTTTTTAAACATATAATAATATTGTAATACAACATTTCGCTTATAATTGTAGATTTACTACGAAGTTACATTTTGTAAACTAAATCTGGCAGAATGAAATTTTTATTTAATTACTTATAGAGAGAAAACAATTTGTATTATAAAACATATATAAGTGTGAATCCACCTCTTAGCAATCTACATATCTAGATTTCCATCGTCAGTATAGCTCAGCTAGTGAGGATGAATTTACACAATATCTCGAGTGGTTATATATAAAAATGTTACAACCAATCCAACCCCTTAGGAGGAAGTTAAACGCCATCTAAGAGGTGGATTCACACTTATATATGTTTTATAAGATTGGCTTTGTGCTGATATCTCAAGCACTCTGTTGAAATATTATGCCATAGAGGGCACTACCCGGTGATCCTGATATTGACGGTTATCACCATATGCTTCCTCTTAAGTAAATGGACGGGATGGCTTACACCGGTGTGAATTCCGATGATTCTTGTGTTCGCGCAGCGGGGTCTTGTTTTTGCCGATGTATTGTGACTAAACGGAGTGTGCAAAAAAATAATTTTTTTCTACAATTGTTTACCCATGCCTTGGTAACCATAAAATAAGAAAAAAACAAATGTATGTTAATTTTGTTATCTGTTATTGAATAACATTAGCAATAAAACAAATAGCAATTTGTAATAAAGTACCGCCTACGATTTTGTTTTGAAACTTTCAAATTTTGTTTAGAATTCAACAACAATTATCAGACATATTTTCCTATATTTTTACGGGTCTTTCTATTTTTGTATATTAATATTATTAGTGTTAATTATTACATAAAATTTAAACTCAGTATTTTGTTTCTAATTGATTTTACAGATATATTACCACGTCGTTTACTTACATGTTTATGTTTAAAATTTATTTTAAAAAAAAGTAAGGCCTGTAGAAATATAGCAAAATATGTCTGATGATTGTTGTTAAATTCTAAACAAAATTTAAAACTTAAAACCCAAAAATAATCGTAGGCGGTACTTTATTAAAAATTGCTATTTGTTTTATTGCAAATATTATTCAATAACAGCTAACAAAATTAACATATATATATATATATATATATATATATATATATATATATATATATTATTAATTGCCTTTTACCTTTCGGTGTAGGCTATTACATTAACATTATAGTTTACAATTACTGTTGTTTATACATTTGTAAATTCTTTCCACTCCTTTCTGTTCTTCGCCAGTTCTCTTGCTTGCTTGACTGTTTTTCCTTTCTTGATTATTATGTCCTCTATTATGTTGTCCCACTCTTTTCTTGGTCTACCTCTTCTTCTTTTATTTTCAGTTCTTGCTTCCCATACCTGTTTTGTTTGATTCTTTTTGTCCATCCTAATTAAATGACCCCACCAGTTCAGTTGTTTCTTTTCTATATACTTATCTACAGCTTCAATTCCCAGTTCTTCTCTGATGTCCTCATTTCTTATTCTGTCTCTTCTCGTAACTTGTTTTACTCCTCTGAGATATTTCATTTCCATTGCCTGTATTCTACTTTTGTCCCTCTTCGTTAGCTTCCACGTCTCGCTTCCATATATCAGTATAGGTCTATATATGCTTTTATATATATTTATTTTTGTCCTTCTGCTGATCTTGTTAATCAGTATATTGCTCAATGCGTGGTATGTTTTAGCTGTGTTGTTTATTCTGTTACTAAGTTCGCTTTCCATTTTTCCGTCTTCTGTCAGTGCTACTCCCAGGTATTTGAATTCTTCTTCAATAGAACAAGTTATTGTGTGTTGTTCTATCTTTATATTCATTTGTTCTTTCCAGTTTCCTATTACCATCACTTTTGTTTTGTTATAGTTCACTTTCATGTTATACTTTTCTAGGTGTCTGTTCCATATACTAAGGTTGTGCTGCAGATTACCTTCATTTTCTGCTATCACTACTACATCATCAGCGAATGCTCCTTCCGATATTTTTACAACTTGTATGTTTTTGTACCCTATGTTTGCTTTTTTGGTTTCTGGTTTCATGCTCTTCATTATTTCATCCATGTATATGTTAAATAATGTAGGACTGAGCCCGCCTCCTTGTCTTAGTCCAGTGGTTGTCTGAAATGTTCTTGATGTTTGTCCCTTGTGTATTATTGCATTGGTGTTGTTGTTGTATATGTTTTGTATTAATTCGACTGTCTTTCTTTCTACACCTCTCTCTTCCAGGATTTTCCATAATTTATTTCTTGGTATCATGTCGAATGCTTTTTCCAGGTCGATGAATCCTAGGTATGTGTTTTTATTATTTGCAATTCTTTTTTCTGTGATTTGTTTTATCGTGAAAATGTTGTCCTGTGTGGATCTTCCTTTCCTAAATCCACATTGCGATTCTTCTAGCGTCTGCTCTATTTTTGCTAGTATTCTTTTGTTAATTGTTTTTTCTAAGATCTTCATACCTATGCTTATGAGTGTTATACCCCTATAGTTTGAACATTTTGTCTTATCGCCTTTCTTGTGTATCGGTACGATTAACGATACTTGCCAATCTCTGGGTATTTGATTCGTCCTCCATATTTCGTTTATTAATTTTAGTAGTATTTCATTACCTGCAGGTCCCATATGTTTAATCATTTCCGTTGTGATCTGGTCTTGTCCTGGTGATTTCCCTGTTTTCATCCATTTTGTGATAGTAAGTCTTCAAAATATTCTTTCCATCTTTCCAGTATTTTTTCGTTGTCCTTCAGCAATATTCCTTGATTGTCTTGTATATAATTTACTTCTGGTCCTTTTTCTTTTCTGTTTAGTTTTAGTGTTTTATAGAATAATTTTTGGTTTTCCTTTGCATTTTTCTCCATTGTCTCTCCGAACTTTTCCCATTCCCTGCTCTTTGCTATTCTGACCTTATCTTTTACTATTTTCCTCTTTAAACTGTATTCTTCGTAGTTTTTACTATTTTTGTCATTTAGGTATCTTTGCCATGCTTTTTTCTTTTCCTTTATTTTCTCTCTTATGTCCTGCGACCACCATGCTGTCTGCTGCTTCTTGTTTGTATTTTGCTTTGTCCCACATGTCTCTTGTGCTGTCTCCAGTATATTTTTCTTTAATTTATTCCACATTTCCTCTACTTCTTGTCTATAGTTGCCCTTTACTAATTTCTCCTTTATTTTCTCTTTATAGATTTTTGCTATTTCTTTTTCCCTTAGTTTGTATGTTCTTATCTTGTTGTAGTTTATTGCTATATTTGGTCTTTCTATTCTATTTTTTTTATCGCTATCTTGGTAGTCTTCCTTTATTTTCGTCTCTACTAGATAGTGATCACTTCCAATTTCGTAACTTCTCTTTACTCTTGTGTCTATTATTTTGCTCCTTTTCCCTTGTTCTGCTAGTACATAGTCTATTATAGATTTTTCGTTCCTGCTTATCACTTCCCTGGTGTATTTGTGTATGTCCTTGTGTTTGAATAGTGTATTCGTTATTACTAGATTATTCATTCTTCAATAATCTAGCATTTTCTTACCATTTTCGTTGAGTACGCCTTCTCCATATCTTCCTCTCATCGCGTCATTATCTTTTACTTCGTTGCCAATTCTGCTGTTGAAGTCTCCCGCCACGTACGCTTCTCCTTTGGCTTTTTCTGTTGTTTCGTTGAGTTGCTCCCAGAATGTTTCTTTGTTGCACGCAGTATCATCTTCGTTTGGTCCATACACAGTTTTATGGTAGCCGCTTCTTTGATCTCTAACTTCGATAGACAAAATCCTCTCCGTAATTGCATCCCATTTATATATATTCGATTTTAGTTTTTTATGCACTATACATCCTACCCCTGCTGCGGCTCTCCGATTGTTATCTACACCGCTATATATGAATATATGTTCCTTGTCCAATTTTCCATATTTTTCTTTTTTTTACTGTACTCTTTTGTTTGTTTCCATTTATTATGTGTTTGTTCTTCTTTCCTTTGTTCGTTGTCCCATTCCTCGCTGTATTCTTTGTATTTTTGCTTCCGTCCGTTTTCTCTTTTGCTAGTAGTTTTTTGGATTGGTTACTTTCACCCCATTATCTTTGGCTACGACTCCTTTCTCCTTTTTATCCCATATGTATATTTCATTGTCTACTATTATCTTTCTAATTGACATACATTTGTTTTTTTCTTATTTTATAGTTACCAAGACATGGGTAAACTATTGCAGACAAAAATATTTTTTTGTGCGCTCCGTTCAGTCACAATGCAGCGAGAAAAATACCCCACCACGTGGACCCACAGAATTCTCGGAATTGTTTAACTTCACACCGGTGCAAGCCATCCCGTCCATTTTCGTATGAGGGGCGCATTAATTTTAGTAGCCCACGGGTGCCGAATATCTTGACGGCCCGGCCTTTAAACCCCAAATTTTGTCAAAATTAAGAGTACTTCCCTCTTTAGCCATTTTCAAAGATTCTTATTTTCTATTGATCCCATAAATTAAATTTCAAATTTCTCCATGGTAATGTTTTTTTTTAATAAAGAATTACTTTTCTTGGGAGAATGAAAACTAAATAGCTCCTGCAGGAGTAATCGTAGGACACATTGTAATGCTAGAAGAATATAGTATATGTAATAGAAATACATTTTATGAGTATATGATATGCATTAAAACATTTATTACCCCTAAATACGCCTCTGTATTACCCATACATAGCACAAGTTCGCCAATTACCATAAAAAGCAGGAAATTTATAGCTTCACCGCCACCTATTATCATATATAGCGGAATTAGATCATGCAACAGAAATAAATCCGCAATTGCAGGCCGACCTTGCTACGGACATCAAATAAATTACAGTACTACTGAAAATAATAAAAAAAAGCTGAGGACGCTTTTTAATACAAAATTACAATTTTAAAATAATTATATACTAGATTGATTGAACCAAACAATATGATTAAAGCTATCTCCTCTGAGCTTCTCCCTTGACCGGCGGAAAAGCCTCACGGCTGATAACCCTATAAATATAGAAGTTTGTTTTTTTTTGTACTATTTCTATAAATAAAAATAAATTCTATAAACAAAACTACATCCATAGGCAACTTACTATCTTCATTCATAACATAAACAGAGGTAGAAGACGCTATAAGGCACCTTACACGGTCAATAATACTGTCAATCCTAGTACTGTCAATATTTGCTTCAATCCTCCTTTTATATTTATCAAGTAATCAATTATCCGGATAAAGATCAGTGTTCTCTTCATTACATCTTTACTATAACTTACACGATGAATAACACTGGCAATATTTTAGAATAATGAACATATTAAATATTGTATCCTATATTGTCATTATTCTAAAATATTGACAGAAATATTGATCGTGTAAGGTGCCTTTATAACACACCTTACACGATCAATATTACTGTCAATATTTTAGAATAATGACAGTATTACTGTATGATAATCTGTTTAAAATGTTCATTATTCTAAAATATTGCCAGTATTACTAATCGTGTAAGGTATAATAATGATGTAATGAGGAGAATACTGATCTTTATCCGGATAATTGATTATTTGATAAATATAAAAGGAGGATTGAAGCAAATATTGACAGTACTAGGATTGATAGTATTATTGACCGTGTAAGGTGCCTTTATGAAATGAAACGTTAAAAACAATGTATGCAACATCTAACAATATAATCACAGGTTATAGTTACTTAGCCTTTATAAAATCGAGCCTTAATAATCTTTCTGATTGAGTGTAGGACATAATCAATCAACATTTTACAATATTATTCAAACTAATAAATAAATTGTGACATAGATGTATAATTGTAAATAAAATAGCAAATATCATTATGTTGTACAAACTTCTGTTAATTAGCGAACGCGTTATTTAGAAATAACAAACGGTTCATTTAGAACGGGCTGCCAAGACGCCGAGGCAGCTGTCCGGAGAGAAACAAGCTGTAAATTGGTAAATTAGCGCTCTGAAATTGGATACAGGCGTTTTGTTTCCAAAATAAATACGTTTTTAAACTGTCAAGTTAGGCGTTTACAAAATATCCCATCAAATGTTGGATGGATTTGTTTAGGAAACAAAATAATGACCAGTTGTTATATACTGAATTAGTTATATCGTTGAGTGAAGGAATAATTCCTTATTCAATGGTTATATATAAAAAAGACTACAAAATTAATTTCCATAATCTGTAAAGTACTATATTGTTCGTCTTTTTTCTTCTAATTTATACACTGGCGACAGAAATTAATTAAAAGTGATGCGTTAAATACTTGCTTAAATTTAAAATTGATGATTAATTTTTTATTACTGCCCGAATTACACAACAGTATCGTACGGCAATAAACATCAGCACTAGATTTTTGAAGTTTCTTAATTAATAACTCTCTAAAATTGCGAAAGTGCTTGTAATATGTATAATTGCATTTCGCTATCTGCCGAATAATCAATAAATGATATTACAACGCAAAAAGATACCTTACACGGTCAATAATACTGTCAATCCTAGTAATGTCAATATTTGCTTCAATCCTCCTTTTATATTTATCAAATAATCAATTATCCGGATAAACATCAGAATTCTCTTCATTACATCATACTATACCTCAGACGATGAGTAATACTGGCTATATTTTAGAATAATGAACATTTTAAACATATTATTGTACAGTAATACTGTCATTATTCTAAAATATTGACAGTAATATTGATCGTGTAAGGTGTCTTAAAGATGCGATCTGATCATTGATAATTTTTAATTTTTGAGAATATTGATTCTTCATCTTAAGGTCGTTTTAGACAAGAAAATTTCTTAGCTCAAAATTTGTTCAAGAAATGAATTCATATATCCTTCTCTCATACAATTTGTCCTTGACAAATAGAACGCGTTGAATTTTTCCATTTGATCTACCATCCAATTCAATATTTCAAATAATTTGCTGTATGATACGAGACAATTTAGATTCTGTCGCATCTTGACTAACTTTTGAGTCAAGAAATTGTCTTGTCTAAAACGACCTTTAGCTCTATTCGCTTTACGATCGATACGTTTACGATCGCTTACATGCTGTCCGTTATAGGCCTTGTATCGAGGTTTCAACTATATTTCAAAACTCAAAACAACCTACGTTTTTTTTTTAATTCACATACACGTGTTTTATCTACCTAGCTATCGAAACAAATACAAACAAACATGTTATAATCATATTATAAATGAAGTTTCATAAAGTACAAACATCTTCCATCAAATACCTTTTATTCTTTTATTATACTTCTCATGTATGTTTTATTGAATTATTCTAGTTCTAGTAGATTTAAAATTGCCCTTGTTACGCGTTATGAATTCACTCTCTAAAAACATACACATTTAAATAATATACCAGATCAACTTTATATTTTCTGTACATGCCGTAAATCACTCTTATAAACCTCGATTCTAAAACCTAATGAAAACTATCACGCGAGCAATTAACAATTGATGATCCATAGCGGCAATCAGGTCACAATTTCACGAACCATTAAGTTCAACGCGCCAATAAACCCCTTTTGGACCGAAAATAGCCAGTTACTATTCACACCACGAGCCATCTAATTAACAATTCCTCATTGCTTTTCCATTTTAATTGTCACCACACACACACATAAACCGCAAGCAATGACATCATTGTGTCCGAAACACCGGTTGCGAGATCGCGGCTATTTCTTGGGTCGGTGTCGGTATCGGAGGCGGCGTAGGCAAACCGGCTTCCGCTAGTCGCGTTGTACAAATTTTTTTTGTAGCAACGAGCCAAGCGAACGAGTCGTCGGTTTCCCTTTCAATCGCCGAGATTTCCCATCTGCTAATTGCAGGCGTTTTGGTAAACAGAGTTGACTGGGGCGACCGGGTGTGATGTAAACTAGCAAAGCGCGTTGTTAATGAGTGCTGGTTCAAAGTTTGTAGTGCAAAAGTGGTAATTATGGATGGAAAAGCGGATTATTCGAGTAAGTTTTGATGGTTTGCGGGGTTGTAAATTGATTTTTATGCGGTCATAGTGATTTGGAGGGTGATATTAAAGTCATATGTTTGGTTGTAAGTGCGGTGCGCAGTCGCAACAAGACGTTTCTTCAATGAAATTATGAATGAGGGACGTAAGGATATTTTTACTAACATATACATATGCATACTAGTAAACGGTATTATTTAGAGGTATTTAAAGGTTATTTTAATAGCATTGATATGTATTTAATACTAGTAAAAGTAAAAATTATAAACCATACTAAAATAATATAATAATCATTTTCTAATAAAAATATTAAATGAACAAAAAAATCATATTTATTTGTCTTTTGAGGGTGCAAGATGTACCTCATTTTTGCACCCTCTATTATACTAAATCAAATTGATATAATAATATAATATATAAAAAATAAATAAATATATTCGAAAATGTTAACCAGTAGGCCTAGGTGTACTTCCAAAAAAAGTGCAAAAAAAATAATTTATCTCCAAAAATTGAGTTTGGGCTCATTGGATAGATAATGATAAATTTGTCATTGGATAGATAATGACAAACTTGTCATACAATGAGCCCAAACTCGATTTTTGGAAAAAAATAATTTAAAATTTAAATATCCATTGAAAAAACTATGCGATACAAATGTTTAATATTGTTGAAACCATTCCAGGGAGAGTGTTATCCTATGGAACAAACTATGCTAACAAAGGTGGGGTGGGCGGGTGGCCCCCACCAACCAAACTATGCCCGTCCACTATTACAAACGACTTGAACTATGCACTACATTTTTTCTCACATGTTTTTTAACGAATTAGGCGTAAAATGATAAATGAAATAAATTGACTCCTAGAAAATAACGGATAACAGTGTAGTGCAGAGTTCAAGTCGTTTGAAATAGTGGACGGGCATTGTTTGGTTGGTAGTGGCCACCCGCCCACCCAATCTTTGTTTGCATAGTTTATTCCATAGGATAACACTCTCCCTGAAATAGTTTCAACAATATTAAACATTTGTATCCATTGAAAAAACTGCGGGAGCACAGGTGGGGTGGGTGGGTGTTCCCTACCAACCTGACTATGCCCATCCACTATTTCAAATGACTTGAATTCTACACTACACTATTATCCATTACTTTTTATGATTCAATTATTTTCATTTATTCATTTACGCCTAATTCCTAAAAAAACGTGAGAAACAATGTAGTGCATAGTTTAAGTCGTTTGAAATAATCAACAGGTATAGTCAGGTTAAAGACTTGAACTGTGCACTACATTGTTTCTCATATGTTTTTTTAACGAATTATGCGTAAATTGATAATTGAAATAAATTGACTCCTAGAAAATAACGGATAACAGTGTAGTGCAGAGTTCAAGTCGTTTGAAATAGTGGACGGGCATTGTTTGGTTGGTAGGGGCCACCCGCCCACCCCACCTTTGTTTGCATAGTTTATTCCATAGGATAACACTCTCCCTGAAATGGTTTCAACAATATTAAACCTTTGTATCCATTGAAAAAACTGCGGGAGCAAAGGTGGGGTGGGCGGGTGGTCCCTACCAACCTGACTATGCCCATCCACTATTTCAAATGACTTGAATTCTACACTACACTATTATCCATTACTTTTTATGATTCAATTATTTTCATTTATTCATTTACGCCTAATTACTAAAAAAACGTGAGAAATAATGTAGTGCATAGTTCAAGTCGTTTGAAATAATCGACAGGTATAGTCAGGTTAACGACTTGAACTATATTGTACTATATTGTTTCTCACATGTTTTTTAACGAATTGCCTAATTCGTTAAAAAACATGTGAGTTTTTATTTACGCCTGTAAATTGATAAATTAAATAAATTGTAACATTAATTAGGGCCTGGATTGAGTATGATTTTTCTAAATATAAGATTTTTTACTCATGCCACTTATAACACACCAAACGTATGTATTTTACATATTATTTTTCTTTAATTACTGTAACCGGTGAATGGTATGTTAATAAGATTATTATTATAAGACTACCAGTGATTTTTAGCTCGCAAACAATTAACAAAATACATCTCTCTAAATAATTGTTTGAATAAGAATATCAATCATCATCGATTTAATATACTTGACACTGATAACCGATGATATACTTTCCATGTATATCCCTCACGTGCTGTTTGCGTATTCGAACGGGCTATATGCAGACATGCATTCGCGTTTCTAATTAAACTAATGGAAGACAGACTGGGGGGCATTAAGACGGAACGAAGAGGGCGCGACACGTGCCTTAATAATGATAAAACGACGCGATAACAATATTTCCCGCGGTGATGGAATCGGTGCGATTGTGTCAGAAATCGGACGTTCGATAAACACACACGGGCCTAGAGATTTATTCGAATAATGTTTGTGTAAATCTATTTCGGTTGTTCACATTAATTGTGGCGAGTATTTTAGTGTTTATTTACGAAATAAAACAGTTAGAAACAATAAACGATTCTTATTATAATAAAAACAAACGCTGATGTAGTGCAGTGGTTAGCATCCCTCCGCTACGAACGGGCGGCACAGGTTCGAATTAATTCAATACTGCACTATAAAGAATGATTTGTCGTGAAAAATTTAGAAAAAAATATTCAAATTGCGTTACGTTTTATTCCTAAAATAGTCGAAATAAACCCGATTTTTGCGATGTCTGTGTGTATGTATGTCCGTCTGTCTGTCTGTCTGTCTGTCTGTGAACACAATTCAGGGAAATTGACACAACAGATTTCGAACAAATTTGGCAATTAGCTGACAATATTATAAATAATAACGACATAATAGGGAAAACCTAAACTTTCCGGGGGAAAAATTACACCAAAAGGTATTGTTGATCGCCAGCCATTTAGAAAAAAAAATTTAATCTCTCGATACCAGGACGAAGCTCCTGCAGAGAGAATTACGTTTTTTACTTTCCGAATACATTACTGATGTAAAGGAAGGTATTGTTTTACAGAAAACGCCTTCACGTTTTCTAACTAAGATTGTGGAAATATGAGATAACTTTCCGGGAAAAAAACTACACTATAAGGAAGGTATTGTTGTGAACAATTTAGAAAAAAAACTATTCAAATTGCGTTACGTTTTATACCTAAAATAGTCGAAATAAACCCGATTTTTGCGATATCTGTGTGTATGTATGTCCGTCTGTCTGTCTGTCTGTCTGTCTGTGACCATAATTTCGGGAAAACGGAACAGATTTTGACCAAATTTGATTTTTGCGATATCTTGTGTATGTATGTCTATTTGTCTGTCTGTCTGTCTGTGAACACATTTCCGGGAAAACGGCACAACAGATTTCGACCAAATTTGATTTTTGCGATGTATTGTGTATGTATGTCTGTCTGTCACCATATTCCCCCAGAAGGGAGGAGGACGGTGACCATAAATCTTAAAAATTCTTAATTTTTTGACGAAATTACGTGAAATTTCAACCCAGAATGTCAACATATCAAACCGGGATGCAAAATTGTCATTTCACGGAAATTGGTCCAAAATTTAAGTATTTTAAGGTTTATGGTAAGAAGGGGGGAGTACAGTGACCATAAATCGTAAAAATTCTTAAATTTTGGTCGAAATTCCGTGAAATTTCGACCAGAAAGTGAAAATGTTGTACATATTTCAACCCGATATGCGAAAGTGTTGGCGAATTTCACGCAAATCGGTGCAAAATTTAAGAATTTTTAAGATTTATGGTAAGATGGGAGTACAGTGACCATAAATCTTAAAAATTCTTAAATTTTGGCCGAAACTCCGTGAAATTTCGACCAGAAAGTGAAAATGTTGTAAATATTTCAACCCGAGATGCGAAAGTGTTGGCGAATTTCACGCAAATCGGTCCAAAATTTAAGAATTTTTAAGATTTATGGTAAGAAGGTGGGAGTACAGTGACCTAAATCTTAAAAATTCTTAAATTTTGGCCGAAATTCCGTGAAATCTCGACCAGAAAGTGAAAATGTTGTAAATATTTCAACCCGAGATGCGAAAGTGTTGGCGAATTTCACGCAAATCGGTCCAAAATTAAAGAATTTTTAAGATGTATGGTAAGAAGGTGGGAGTACAGTGACCTAAATCTTAAAAATTCTTAAATTTTGGCCGAAATTCCGTGAAATCTCGACCAGAAAGTGAAAATGTTGTAAATATTTCAACCCGAGATGCGAAAGTGTTGGCGAATTTCACGCAAATCGGTGCAAAATTTAAGAATTTTTAAGATTTATGGTAAGAAGGGGGAGTACGCTGACCATAAATCTTAAAAATTCTTAAATTTTGGCCGATATTCCGTGAAATTTCGACCAGAAAGTGAAAATGTTGTAAATATTAATTCCGGGAAAACGGTACAACAGATTTCGACCAAATTTGCTATTTGAATTTTGCGATATCTTGTGTATGTATGTTGTTTGCCTGTCTGTCTGTCTGTCTGTGAACACAATTCTAGGAATACGTCACAAAAGATTTCGACCAAATTTGTGATTTGATTTTTGCGATGTTTGTGTGTATGTATGTATGTTTGTTTGTCTGTCTGTGAACACAATTCCGGGAAAATGGCACAACAGATTTGGACCAAATTTGCGAAGCCTGTGTTTATGTATGTGCGTCTGTCTGTCTGTGAACACAATTCCGGGAAAACGGCTCAACAGATTTCGACCAAATTTGACAATTACCTGAGAATACTATAAATAATAACGATATAATAGGGAAAACCTAGAGTGTGCCAGTTTTTTTGTAACTCATTGTATTATATTGATTATATTTAATTTATATTGTATTTTCTAATTAAATAATATATATATATATATATATATATATATATATATATATATTTAATGTAATAAACATAATAAAATTTGAATTGTTACATTTTAAGCTACAGTTGTGCGCTTGGACTGTGGTCAGGAAGACACATTTGAAATAGACCGGAACGTGAGTTTAGTTTGTAATAAATTTGGCTATTCATTAACGATGACACGTCGTATGTAATCTGCGATGTGTGGTGGTTTTAACGATGTGACGGTTAACAGCCGCCTTTGGACGTCAGTTACCTTCTATAAATATCGCGAATTTATTGCACACATAATGCATCAGCAATTAATTGCCTAAAGAAATGATGCGTTCAAATGCATTCACCAACGTCAATGGAGATAATAAATAGGGTTTTTTTGGCTGTAAATTGTTATTGAGGTTTCTAAAATCTACTGCAAAGTAGAGATGATATATACGGTTAGTTTTGCTTATCAGTTATATTGAAATATGAGTTTCAAATAACTGTTACAGAATACTAATTTAATATTTATGATAACAATATACTTAAGTAAAAAAAAATATTTACTTAGTCACTTGCTCTCTATTGCATCAATTTTAATGTATTTTAGTTTTTTATGTTAATTCTCAGATAGTAGCAGTAAATTTGTGTTACTTATATTTTATCTATTTTAAATTTTTTCTCTTTGACTTATGTATTATTGTTCCTGTTCTTGTAAAGACAAAAAAAGCACATACATGAGTAAAGTAAAGTAAAGTAAAGTAAAGTAAAGTAAAGTAAAGTAAAGTAAAGTAAAGTAAAGTAAAGTAAAGTAAAGTAAAGTAAAGTAAAGTAAAGTAAAGTAAAGTAAAGTAAAGTAAAGTAAAGTAAAGTAAAGTAAAGTAAAGTAAAGTAAAGTAAAGTAAAGTAAAGTAAAGTAAAGTAAAGTAAAGTAAAGTAAAGTAAAGTAAAGTAAAGTAAAGTAAAGTAAAGTAAAGTAAAGTAAAGTAAAGTAAAGTAAATTTATTGATGTTAAAAGTACATCTATTAGAATCATATTAAAAAGTTACAATTACAATAAACAATATACATAAATGTTAAAAATTAAAAATTATACTTTAACTTATGCGTATTGTTGTTAGAAAAAAATCAAAATTCGATACGTTTTATGCATAAAATATTCGAAATAATCACGTTTTTGCGATGTCTGTATGTATATCTGTTTGTCTGCCTGTCTGTATGTGAACCAAACTCCGGGTGTCACTGGTGTTTGGGCAAAAGGGCTTAAGTCAGGAAATTTAAAGCCGTTTATACCAATAGAAAGAGCAGAGTTTTTTTGGTTAAAAAGACATAACAACTTTATTTTTGTAAATATATATATATATATATATATATATATATATATATATAGTAGAAGTAAACACGTTTTTGCGATGTCTAGCAATATTTTTTGAAATTTGTAAACAATACAATATCAGATGCTACAGGAAGACACGCTAGAAACAACAAACAAAATAATATATCATAAAACAGAAAAAAACTAGGCAGATTTGTCGGTCATACAGACTTAAGCCATTTTGCCCAAACACCAGTGATTCCCGAAGTTTTGTTCACAGACAAACAGGCAGGCAGACAGACATACATAAAGACATCTCAAAAACGTGTTTATTTCGACTATAATATTATATATATATATATATATATATATATATATATATATATATATATATATATATATATATATATATATACATATAATAGCTACAGAAAGACACGACAGAAGAAACAAACAAAATAATATATCACAAAACAGAAAAAAAACTAAGCAGATTTCTCGGGCATACAGACTTAGGATTATCCTTATGAATCCTGTCTGTAACTAAAATAACTAGGTAGATTTCTCGGGCATACAGACTTAGGATTCTTATGAATCCTGTCTGTATGCCCGAGAAATCTAGTTGCTTCTGTCGTGTCTATCAGTAGCATCTGATATTGTTTTGTTTGAAAATTTCATAACAGATATTTCAAATATATTCAGTAAATAATTAACAGACTGTAATAAAAATTAAATATAAAATAAGAGAACACTAAAACGATATTGTTTTGAAAATTTCCAATCGATAGTTTTTGGTATTTAAATAATATTTTTTAATAATTACGTTAGTATATTAAATCCCATCCAATAACAGAATATAATAAAAATTAAATAGAAAACTATAAAAACGACATAACTGAAAATTTACAATCTACTCGATACTTGTTGGTATTTAAATAACATTTTGTAACAATTACGTTACTATATTAAATCACATCCAATACTGTCGTAGTGTTTGGTCTATTTGGCACGATTTATTAATAAAACGACGCGCGCGGCCGGCGGCGGTGCGCTTTTATTATTGCGCGGCTCGCTTCTTCCGGCGGCGGCGGCGCGAATGATGCGGCCGGCGTTAGTTTTTTGGTGACGGGTGTTTCGTGTCGGACGCAAAACCCGCGGGTGATTGCCAGCTATACGCGAGGGATGTGCCCATCAATCCGACAGTAATTGGACCAACAAACGGAAACGAGATGGTTGGTTATTATGGACAAGGTATATATCTTCGTCCGCGTGCCCGGTATTTTATTTTTAAGCGATGACAAAGTTTGGAGCCGCGTGCCAGACGATTATTTGCAAACAGAATTGCGGTTTGTTGAATTTTGTTGAATTATTTATGAGAGTGTTTGATTATTTTTATAAGTTTATTGTGAAATTTATTGCTTAAAATGTATTGAATTAGAGTTATAATTAATCAAAGGGATTGGCTTATTGCTTAAAATTTATTGAATTAGAGTAATAATTAGTTTATTGTGAAATTTATTGCTTAAAATTTATTGAATTAGAGTAATAATTAATCAAAGGGATTTGCTTATTGCTTAAAATTTATTGAATTAGAGTAATAATTAATCAGAGGGATTTGCTTATTGCTTAAAATTTATTGAATTAGAGTAATAATTAATCAAAGGGATTTGCTTATTGCTTAAAATTTATTGAATTAGAGTAATAATTAATCAAAGGGATTTGCTTATTGCTTAAAATTTATTGAATTAGAGTAATAATTAGTTTATTGTGAAATTTATTGCTTAAAATTTATTGAATTAGAGTAATAATTAATCAAAGGGATTTGCTTATTGCTTAAAATTTATTGAATTAGAGTAATAATTAATCAAAGGTATAGATGGATAGATAGATAAATATATTTATTGTGTTAAGTTTCCAGGCTTGCACAAGTCAGAAATAGTTCAAATACAGCGATAAATTTGATTATTTTTTTTTCATTTCAAATTTTATTTATTTTAAAGTGTAGAGCATGTGATTTTCATCACACGTTGTGCATTATAAACAATATGCTAGTATAATAGTGTCGAAAATGAAATAAAGGGACACACAAAAATACTGTTGAAATTTATACAAGTAACCCCCTAGGAGGAAAGATAAACGCCATTTGGCGGCACCATCTTTCCTCCTAGGGGGTTAGTTGTATAATTTTTGTATATAACCACTCGAGATATTTTGGTTATCAAGATCATTAGGTAAATGCCGGGTGATTAAACTCCTCCGAGTTTTTCCCTTGACGGTGGGAAAGCCTCACGACTCATAGCCCTATAGAGATATGAATTGAGAACACATTTATTTAAACTTTTCAATGTAATATAAAAAGAAACTACTGTTTTTTTATATTACATTAAAAAGTTGAAAAAAAAATGTGTTATCAAAAAGAGCAATTTATGAGGGATCGGGAGCAAAAGTAGACTAAATCTTAAATTTTAAAAACCTAGATTTTTGTTATGAATATATATAGATACTAAAAGATGTATATTTTATTACATACTGTGTAGAGGATTGAATGAATTCCAATAAAGGTTTATTATATATATATATATATCTATATATTATTGTTGTTATCAAGATCATTGGTAATAATATAAAAAAAAATTTTTTAAATAAATTTGGTTTACTCTTTACACTTCACACTCTTGCATTGAATATTTTATAATATAATAATATTATTTTTATTATGAAGATCATTGGTAATAATATAAAAAAAATATTTTAAATCATTTTTGTTTACTCTTTACACTTTACACTCTTGCATTTAATACCTCACATGTATGATAAAGTATTGATAGGTAGCCAGATTTTTTACTCTGCAGCTCTGATATATGATACACAAAATCCTAGTAGATAAAAAGATGTCATTTAAATAGAATAGAGAATATGATCGTGAAAATATTCAAACATGCAATACACTCATGCAAGTTTATACAATGGTTCAATAAACGCTCTCATAGTAAACCCAATTTCCTCTATTTATTATTACAGAGTTCTCCAGCTTGCGGCTCTAAATATAAAACATTTTGTGAGTCAACACCATCAACACTTGTTAAACAAATATTTGTACGATGACAGACCGGCACATTCGCCATCTTTTAAGTCCATTAAACTGACTTTTTCTAAAATCGCCGTTTCGCGTTTCGCACGTTTGCTGCAGGTTTTACAAATCCGGGTCAAGTCAGAGGAAACGGAATGGGTTGGGCCATCATAGACAGGGGAAGGTCTAGATTTAGTGTCTTATTGATTCTTTTATTCTGAGACGGGATTATTAATTGTGGGTGATCTATTCTGAATACATTATTCGAAAATTATATTAATATGCGATTAAAAAATCTGGTTTGAAATAATTTAACCATCTATAAATATATATATCTAATTAAAGATAACGCTTGTTAGTATGTTATTCATCCCCCGGACTGTATATTTCTTATCCAAAAAAATATATTTTCCTAACAATATTTATTATATTACTATTTTGTTTTTGTTTGTCAAAATTCTCTATTTCATTTCTGGTGTCCTCAAATAGTTGTATGTATTCCACCCATCTTTTGATCTTTTTTTCTATATCCACTATAATATTACCGTTGTTATCTTTTATTATACCGGTCTGTTTCTTCTATCCCATGCCAGTAAATTCTTTGATCCTTTTATGTAAGTTAAATGAATCATACCTCAGCTGAAGCGATTCTATCTCCTCACATTGGTTTCTAATAAATGTTTCTTTGGCTTCTATATTTTTTTTTCGTATTTCTTGTTGAATTTCTTTGTATTTATTTCTATCCTTGTTTTTGTATTGTTTTCTCTTTTCCATTCTTGCCAAAATTTCATCTGTCATCCATTGTTCTTTTGGGGGTTGGGAGTTATTTTTCTGTTTCAATTTATCCTTATTGCCGTCCCACAGAGCTCTTTTTTTGCTGCCCCATGTCTCATCCACATCCACATCGGTGCCTATTACTTGTAGTTTGTGTCTGCATCGAAAACGATATAAGAAACTAGATAATGTCATACGAGCTTTAGTCATATTACGTAAAGGAAATTTATTAAATTTAGCAATTTTTCACAGGGTTAGCGTGAAAATCTTCCTGATACAGCGGTGCTGTATTTGGAAAGCAAAAAATGTACGACTAACAACAATTCGATTTACGATTGTATGTTATAGTTTCATCTATAACTATAACATAGAATAGTGAATACGGTGAGCCGTTGCGCATAGAATTGTATATTTGGGTCAAATAGAAAAGATTCGCCGGTGACCTTTCACATTGACATTTATGTGACATTAAATATTGCGCTTATTATTATTTTCCATAAAAAAATTAATCGTATTGTCACAATTGTCTCTAATTATTATGTTCGTGACCTTTATTTTAGCGCAATGTTATTATTTAACCGGATTAGTGGACGTAGGGATACTATTTATTTTTAGTAATGCAGTAAGTTCGACGAATTTAGATATATTTACAGCTATTACTGGTGCTATTATGTAATATACATTCGTTAGTTCGTACGCTAATAAATAAAATTCCTTAAATAAAGCTGATTTTAAAAATAAATCTTTATATAGGACTATTATTAATATACAGGGTATTCTACAGCAAAAAGACCAACATGAAATTGAAGGTATAAAATTTAATTCTGACTCGAAGATAAAGAATAACTGTTATTCCGATCGGCCTTAGTTTTCAAGATAAGGAAGGACAAAGTATGTGTAATATTCTTATATACATGAGTATACTACAGTATTTGCCATACATACCCCCGTATTCACCAACGTTCTATAAATCTATAAGGCACCTTACACGATCAATAATATTGTCAATATTTTAGGATAATGACAGTATTACCGTGCAATAATATCTTTAAAATGTTCATTATTCTAAAATATTGACATTATTACTTATCGTGCAAGATATAGTAACGATGAAATGAAGAGAATACTGATGTGTATCCGGATAATTGATTACTTGATAAATATAAAAGGAGGATTGAAGCAAATACTGACAGTACTACGACTGACAGTATTATTGACCGTGTAAGGTGCCTTTATCAATAACTATAATACCCATAAGTAATCGCTGTTATACCAACAATAAATAAATTATCTAGGGAATGTCATTTCTTTAGATTCGCTCTATTGGAAACACTGTAATATTAAAGAAATGATGTCATCAAAGCTCCAAACACAAGCGCTATTCAAGGTGTTGACATTTATTACTATATTATATACTCATGTATATAAGGACACTACACATACTTTGTCCTCCTTTATCTTGAAAACAAAGGCCGATCGGAATAATAGTTATACTAGCGAGGTGCGGTTCAGAAGAGAGAGGAAAGAACTAGTGGCGTAGCAAGCTTAACTCGCGCCCGGGACACAATACCTTTTTAATATAACCATTTGGCGCCCCTTTGTGAGTAGCACCCGGGGCATGATACCCCACACCCCCCACTCCCCCCCTTGCGCCCCTCGCTGCGCCACTGGAAGGAATGTGTGGATGAGGCAATGATACACCACGTGTAATGTGTAGTAATGGGACTGATACATGGTGGCATCTAAGCAACGAATGTGAGGGGATTAAAAGTGGATGGCGCCCTTTCCATCCTATTTTAACCATTCACTCACCTATCTACAGTCCCCCCACCTACACTTTTAACCCCCTCACATTCATTGCTTAGATGCCATCACGTATCAGTCCCGTTACTACACATTACACAAAAGGCTGGCGTGGAAATGGTTGAGAGAAGAGATGACGTTGTACAAGGGATGAGGCTTATATTATTATATTATTATTATTATTTTTATTGATTTTTATGTAAAGTTTATTTTAGATAAAGGTTGTTTTTTAAATATTTTAACATACAAATGCATATAATGTTACACAAAAGACTGGCGTGGAAATGGGTGAGAGAAGAGATGACGTTGTACAAGGGATGGGGCTTATATTATTATATTATTATTATTATTATTCTTGATTTTTATGTAAAGTTTATTTTAGATAAAGATTGTTTTTTAAATATTTTAACATACAAATGCATACAATGTGAGCCCTACTAAACCATCCAAATGATGTCAACTAGATTTTCAAAAATATGTTACTTCTGATATCCATAACTACACATCAGACTAAATAAGGATCTGAATTTGCAGGCGTCCCGACGTCTGCGGACATCGAGAACAACTCGAACACAAAAAAGTACACCGTCAATCAAACCCCGAAGGGCAAGTGTCTCATATCGAAACTCCTCTGCTTTTTCCTATTCATGGGAGCCCTTTTGCTGGCGGCAATGGCCGCCTTAGCCGTCTACATCTTCGTGCCGGGCTGCATAGAAGCCGCACCAGAAGCTCTCACATATCCAGTTGAATCGAAGACGCAGAGGATACGAGCGGAAGAGATGGACACGCGTCTGCCAAAGAGTCTAGCACCAACGCATTATAAGTATGTTTATTGCATTTCCAGCTAAAGCCGCATTCGTTTATTGTTCTCCTGTTAAAACAGCTCCCAAACGATAAACGAAAATCATACATGCGACTACTACTACTATATTTTGATGCATTAAAACCAGTCTCGTACGCTAGATTTTCTCAGTTCGTAATGAGGTGGTTTAGCCTGACAAAACAATTGAGCTTGAGGAAATTTCTTATCAGCATAGTAATGTTAGAAACTCGTACAACAACTATTGCGATAGATTATTTCATTTACTTTACATCAATTTAACAATGAAGATTTTTTTTTGATATGTGTGTGATTAAACAAATATTACAGAATTAAAATAATGCCCTTCCTGTGGGAAGGCAACTTCACCACGAACGGCTTCGTTTCGATCGAAATGAACACGCTGGAAACAACCGATAAAATTGTCGTTAATATTAACGACATTCTGGTGGACACACTTTCCGTGCGTGTTAAGCATTTGAAGACGGATGCATTTGTGCGGATCGTCGAACAGGCGTACCACAAGGACGCACAAATCTACACCATTCTTTTGATGGAGAAATTGCAAAAAGGAGAGCAGTACAAGCTAGAAATGAATTACACCGGGAATCTGAATGATTTAATGCAGGGCTTTTATAGGAGTAGTTATATGGATACAACTACTAATACTGTTAGGTAAGTATATGTTAATTTCAAGTATGCATGGGCGACAAAGTCGAAACTATGTGATTTATAACAGTAAGGTACTTCAATTGTTATACTTTTTTATGAAGTACCTTACTGTTATAAATCATATAGTCACTATTAAAACAATCTTTTTTCTGGCATTTACTGGGTATGTCACAATGTGCGTTAGTTGGCATACTATTATAAACAATTTTTAATTCTCTGAAAACAATATTAATATTGAAATAAGTTAAGAAATAGTTTCGACTTTGTCGCCCAAAACAAAAACAGTTACAATAAAAGTTTTCAAATTTCCCATCTGGTGCACTGATATGTTTTAAACCAGGATCACTAAAAAGTTAAACAAAATATGTTGTATTATTTTTTTATAGACTAAAAACGGATTATCGAGATATGAGCGTCCAAGTTAAAAATTTAAAAAAAAAATAGAAAAAAAAATACGTTGGTATACAGACTTTCCATTTTACTTTATCATATTGTTATAAACATTAGGCAATTTTTTTCAAATCCATGAAGATTGCGCGTCATGGTCAAAAATAATAATAATTATATACAAGTTAGTCGCCGAAAAAAAAAATACTTGGAATCAAAATTTTCCATTTTCCTTCGGCCATCTGGTACACTAATATGTTTTGTGCTGAGATCAGTAAAAAAATTAAACAAAATATTATTTTTATATCGACTCAGCCTCGAAAATCGGATTATCCAGATATGAGCGTAAAAGTATAAAATTTAAAAAAAAATAGAAAAACAAATACGTTGGTATACAGACTTTCCATTTTACTTTATCATATTGTTATAAACATTATGCATTTTTTTTCAATTTCATGAAGATTGCGCGTCATGGTCTAAAATAATAATAATTATATACAAGTTAGTCGCCGAAAAAAAAAATATTTGGAATCAAAATTATCCATTTTCCTTCGGCCATCTGGTACACTGATATATGTTATGCTAAGATCAGTAAAAAAATTAAACAAAATTTCTTGCATTATTTTTTATCGACTCAGCCTCGAAAATCGGATTATCCAGATATGAGCGTAAAAGTTTAAAATTAAAAAAAAAAATAGAAAAACAAATACGTTGGTATACAGACATTCCATTTTACTTTATCATGTTGTTATAAACATTAGGCCATTTTTTTCAAATCCATGAAGATTGCGCATCATGGTCAAAAATAATAATAATTATATTCAAGTTAGTCGCCGAAAAAAAAAATACTTGGAATCAAAATTTTCCATTTTCCTTCGGCCATCTGGTACACTAATATGTTTTGTGCTAAGATCAGTAAAAAAAATTAAACAAAATATGTTGCATTATTTCTATATCGACTCAGCCTCGAAAATCGGATTATCCAGATATCAGCGTAAAAGTTTAAAATTAAAGAAAAAATAGAAAAACAAATACGTTGGTATACAGACTTTCCATTTTACGTTATCATATTGTTATAAACATTAGGCAATTTTTTTCAAATCCATGAAGAATGCGCGTCATGGTCAAAAATAATAATAATTATATACAAGTTAGTCGCCGAAAAAAAAATACGTGGAATCAAAATTTTCCATTTTCCTTCGGCCATCTGGTACACTGATATATTTTGTGCTAAGATCAGTAAAAAAATTAAACAAAATATGTTGCATTATTTTTATATCGACTCAGCCTCGAAAATCGGATTATCCAGATATGAGCGTAAAAGTTTAAAATTAAAAAAAAATAGAAAAACAAATACGTTGGTATACAGACTTTCCATTTTACTTTATCATATTGTTATAAACATTAGGCAATTTTTTTCAAATCCATGAAGAATGCGCGTCATGGTCAAAAATAATAATATACGTTACAACATATATTATACAAAAACGCCTATAAAAATTATTAAATTATTTTTAGATATATATATATATATATATATATATATATATATATATATATATATATAATATGGACATTCTCAAAATTTGAATTTTATTGGTTACACCAATTGGTCAGTATAGATGGATGACTACTTCTTAATTGTTGTTGGTGTTTTCTATTTTCATATCTTTCAGTATACTAAAGAAACACAAGAGATAATAAATACGAATAGCTTATTATTATTATTATAATTTAAGGTGGATGGCAAGCACTCAGTTCTCACCAACAGACGCTCGAAGAGCATTTCCGTGTTTCGATGAGCCCGCTTTCAAAGCTACTTTTTCTATAAGTGTTGGTAGGCCAAGCAACATGACGAGTTTATCAAATATGCCAAAAATAAAAACCGTAAATAGGTAAGCAACCAAACAATAATTTAATAGATAATTATGACTGTGTGTCATCTTGTAGTACGGAAATGCCTAACTGGGTTTGGGACCATTATCAAGAGACCCCTCCAATGTCCTCGTACCTAATCGCGTTCATCGTGAGCGATTTGCAACCCTATGAATTCAACACGGATGGACGACAGTTTACCATTTGGACTCGCAAGGATGCTATTAATCAAGCCGTCTACAGCTCGACAATAGTTCCGAAAATTCTAAAGTATTATGAAGGGTATTTTGGCATTAATTATACACTGCCAAAAATGGATTTGGTGGCTGTGCCTGATTTTGGGTTTAGTGCCATGGAGAACTGGGGCCTGATAACCTTCCGGTAAGAAATAATTGTTGAAGAACATTTTTAATTGGCGTGTGTGATTGAGATTTCTGCTTAAGTAGACTCTTAAGAGATGTGTGCACTTAACATAAATAAAAAATATACTACTTTATATAAGGCGTTTAGAACACTACTGGAATAACCCTCAAATAAAAAAAAATCAATATCCATTTTTATGTTAGCACTAATAATAATAATGATAATAATAACATAAAACGCAATGTTTACATTTTGAGGGTTCGTCTGGTTTGCTCTCAATGCCTCATATATTATTAAGTTTCTGAAGGTTACTTCAGATAACACTTGTTATGCGAACATTTGCAAAGGTATTTTTGTCTAGCGAAACGGCTCTTTTGTGGGATAATAAAGTGTCGACGGTTGACGATAAACGGTCGATGGCTCTAACTATGGCTCACGAGCTCACACACCAGTGGTTTGGTAACTTGGCGACCCCTAAATGGTGGGACGATTTATGGTTGAAGGAAGGTTTTGCCTCATACTTTAACTATTTGGGGATCGAACAAGTAAGTTTGATCGTTTGTTGAAATAGTTAACATTTAGTAGTTTAGATAATAACAATATACAAAATTAGCTACAGTGAATGCAAAATGAGGGCCTATTTTATTGTATGCGTACAACATTATTGAATAAAATATTTAAACGAAAATATTTTTATTTTAATATATGAAGAGTACAAGGCAAAAAGGGGGAATGTCGGTGTAACTCTAGAAAACCAAATTTCATGTTTAGAGCACATTTATGTACACAAAACCCCATATATATATATATATATATATATATATATATATATATATATATATATATATATAATATATATATCTCTTCATATAGTACACATATTCCGATTATGTGTAGATAGAACAACCAACTAATCCGACTCTCCTGGTACACTCTTGTTCTTTTAGTGAAATTTCTAATCATGTTTTCGAATATTTGCTCTCCAATTTCACCAATGACACATCGAAATTCTTCATTTAGCTTAGGAATTGTGGTTGGTTAGTTGACATTACAAAACCACAGGAAGATATCGCACGATCACTGTGGCCAAGTCTGGTCGCCAGTATGTGAGATTATACAGCTAGAAAATCTCTCGTGTCACTTCGTTGGACTGCTGGAGTGTGCCAAGTGCCATTTGTTGAATCTTCTATTCAGCCCGTAATCTCTAAATATATACTAAAATATTTGCAATTTTCGATTAAATAATTTTATTGAAAAATAAATTAATCTTGCGCTCATTTTGCAACACTCACATGTTAATAATGCTACTCATTACTCATAATAATCGTGTTACAAGCCTATCTGCGTCCTGGCCTTCCAAAGTAGCTCCTTCCATTCGTCTCGTCTTGCGGCATTTCAATCCAATTTCATACGTCTAGCTCCTTTATATCTCTCCCCACACAGTCCATCCAACGTAGTTTTGGGCGCCCTTTACTTCTATAGCCCATCGTTTTTTTTTAGGAAAGTTTATGTGATTAGCTATTTATTACTCACTATTGCACATTACATTTATTTCAGGTCCAACCTACATGGAATATTACCAACGAATTTATACAATCCGATCTGGATGATGCGTTCGCTATCGACTCGCTGCGATCAACTAGAGCGCTCTCTTTCGATGTTACTAATAGCAATCAAATTCGACAGGCGTTTGATCCAATTTCATATTCTAAAGGTAATAAAATTGTAACTTTACCATGGTTACTTACTTTAGCCGCTTCCGTTCTGGAGCTGTTTCGGATTGTTCGATTATCCGTGCAAGCCGCTCCTGGATTTTATTTTAGTACACTAGAACGGGATTTCGTTCATATAAACAATTATAACATCAAATTTCCAATTTTATAAACCTTATTTTTCATCATATTAAACCGCATTCCTCATTTCACTCTTAGAAAATTCACCTTTGTGACACCGTCTATGAATTCATTTATAATTCCGCAATCCCGAAGCTGCACCTTCAGTGCGAACCGTTC
The DNA here is from genome assembly GCA_963942505.1 of Lordithon lunulatus. NCBI lineage: Eukaryota > Metazoa > Arthropoda > Insecta > Coleoptera > Staphylinidae > Lordithon > Lordithon lunulatus. The sequence continues at coordinate 8,171,454 of OZ012669.1, forward strand.
GGACAACTAGAGAGACAAATAAAAGTAGCTTTTATAATACTAGCATCGGCTCTTATTAGTTGCTGTGTGAAAATTATCAGAAGGATTTTACTATATCTTATAGAATATTTTGTTATAATTTTCAAATGTGAGCTTGTGCTGTTCAATCTCAATAATCTGTATATTTGTCTATTCTAATTATTCTTAGGTGCTTCTGTGATTAGAATGATGAATCACTTCCTTGGCGAGAGCACCTTTAAAGCTGGCCTCGTGAACTACTTGAAGGACCATCAGTACGCTAACGCGAACCACGACGATCTGTGGAAGTCGATGACCGAAAAAGCGCACGCTTTCGACACTCTGGACCCAGAGATCTCCATTAAGGACATTATGGACACGTGGGTGAAGCAACCAGGTTTTCCAGTCGTCACAGCCATTGCAGATTACGATAATCGAACAGTTCAAGTCACTCAGGTACATTGATTTTGTGAAGACTGTGCAGTGTTCAAGTCCTTTGTGCATAGTTTGCTTTCTATTTTAAATTTGCAGAAACGGTTTTTCATTTCTGGCGAGGACCACGACGACGAGCAAACGTGGTGGGTGCCCATCTCCTATGCCACCGCCAGCAATCCTCAATTCGATCAAACTCGCCCCAAATTGTGGATAAAAAATGTAAACGAAACTACATTCGAGCTGGACACAGACGACTGGTGGCTTCTTAACTTGCAGCACACAGGTGATTGTACAATTTTATATTTACCAAAAAAATAATGCCGCGATGATTCTCTACCCTTATAAATAAATAGTCAATAAAAATAAATTAAACCGTAAATATATTATAAATCAATAAAGATAAATTAAACCGAGTCATTGAGTCGAATCAATGAGTCGATCCGCTGATTCAAATCCCAGAAATTAATTACGTTTCTCTAGCGCGAAGCATAAGTTTAAAATGGCTATAGCAATAAAACATTTCTTAAGGTCGTCAATTTCTTGACTCAAAAGTTCTAAATTGTCTCGTATCATACAGCAAATTATTTGAAATATTGAATTGGATGGTAGATCGAATGGAAAAATATATCGCGTTCTATTTGTCAAGGACAAATTGTATGTGAGGATGTGATATATGAATTCATTTCTTGAACAACTTTTGAGCCAAGAAATTGTCTTGTCTAAAACGACCTTTACTTTCATATTGAATCAATGCATACTAATTGTAATTAAAGGTTATTACATTGTAAACTACGATGAGACTAATTGGAAACACATTATGGGCAACGTGTTTGCTTTCCCGCCGGCGATCCGATCGCAACTGTTGAGCAACGCCATGGACTTGGCTAGAGCCAACCAACTGGACTACGATATACCACTAAAACTGTTGCTCTCAATCGGCAGAAGAGACAATAACTTGGTGCCATATTTAGTGGCGTTCGATAAAATTAGCTACTTGTACAATATTTTGATTACTACACCGATTTTCAGTCACTTTGATGTGAGTTAACACAAACAAATATAATCTGTGTATATTACAATCTATTTGTTTTTTTGTGATAGGTGTATTTGTTGGCTGCTTTTAAAAATGTTTTCGATAACACCGATTTTAATGACAACCCAGCACAACCGTACGAGGTGCAAAGGATGCGCAGGACTATTTTACAGTGGGCGTGCAAGCGGTCTGATTCGCGGTGCGTGGTTGATTCTAGAAGATACTTTAGGGCGTGGATGGTCACATTACAACCGTAAGTTTTTACACTTTTGTTCTACAATTGGAATCATCTGTTTGGGTTATAATTTTGACGACGGGTATTTTTACCGATACATATTTAGCAATTTTACAATTTATCATGTGAATGGTTTATCTCTTATTTTAGGGTAAAACTGTATTAAAATGTCCACCTTCCTCACATACCTACCATACCCATAGAGACTGCTAATCGAATGAAATGAACCCCTTTGTTTTCCTTAGTAATTAGATATATAAAAGAAAGACAGATAGATAGATAGAAGAAATATAAACTATACATTTTTACTACGTTTTTCCAACCAGACTATGCCCGTCCACTATTTCAAACGACTTGAACTATGCATTACATTATTATTCACATATATCTTTGTAATTAGTCTTAAATTAATAAATGATCATTAATTTAATCATAGAAAATAACGGATAATAGTGTAATGCATAGTTCAAGTCGTTTGATATAGTGGACGGGCATAGTTTGGCTGGTAGGGGACACCCGCCCACCCCACCTTTTCTCGCATAGTTTTTTCAATAGATACAGACGTTCTATATTGTTTGAACTATTCCAAGAAGAGTTTTATCCTATGGAAAAACTATGCGAGCAAAGGTGGGGTGGGCGGGCGGCCCCTACCAACCAAATTATGCCCGTCCACTATATCAAAGGACTTGAACTATGCACTACACTATTATCCGTTATTTTCTATGATTAAATTAATGATCATTTATTAATTAAAAACTAATTACAAAGATATATGTGAATAATAATGTAATGCATAGTTCAAGTCGTTTGAAATAGTGGACGGGCATAGTTTGGTTGGTAGGGGCCGCCCGCCCACCCCACCTTTGTTCGCATAGTTTTTTTTCAATAGATACAAATGTATTATATTATTGAAACCATACCAGGGAAAGTGTTATCCTATGGAAAAAACTATGCGAGCGAAGGTGGGGTGGGCGGGCGTCCCCCACCAACCCGACTATGCCCGTCCTCTATTTCAAACGACGTGAACTATGCATTACATTATTTTTCACATATATTTTTTAAACATAGAAAATTATGGATAAATAGTGTAGTGCATAGTTCAAGCCATTTGAAATAGTGGACGGGGATAGTTTGGTTGTTGGGGGCCAAAATTAGAAGAATTAGATATATAAAAGAAAAACAGATAGATAGATAGAAGAGATATACACTATACATTTTTACTACGTTTTTCCTTGACAGCATTTCACCCAACATTAGAAGAACAGTATACTGTACAGCCATACGTGAAGGGGGTGAAACTGAGTGGAATTTTGCATATGACCAGTATCTGAAGACTACATCCGTTTCTGAAAAGAACACTATTTTGGAAGCGTTGGGTTGTAGCTCGAAACCGTGGATATTGACCAGGTAATAAATAAATCTTGATGAGCAGAGCTATACAACGTGTGTACTAAATATGCAACTTATGGGATTTTTTTATTGGCCCATCATAATAAACCTTCTATAAAGTACTCCGCAGCATGTTTAAAATCAATATTAAAAGACACGCGCTTTAAAAATAAATAAATAATAAATAAATATCGTACATAAAAATAATTATAAATATTATAAATTTAAAATTCTATTAATTTGTAATTATAAATTGTAATCTATATGCAATTCCGACTTCAAATCAATCTAGTCTCGGATTTGATCCTTAAATTAATCAATTTTTGATTGAATTTTATTCAAACTAATTATCAATATTTGATTGAATTTTATTGAAACTACTCATCAATTGACAGATAGTTTACTTTCAAAACCATAGCAGCCAAACCTGCAATAATTACTTCAAATCAAACATGATCGCAATTTCAAAATTCCAGGCTAATTTATCATATTAAAATGTATCAGTAAAAAAATATGGTCTCAATTTCAAACTGCAGGCCAATTTATCATATTAAAATGTATCAATAAATAAATATGGTCACAATTACAAAATTTCAGGCCAATTTATCATATTAAAATGTATCAATAAATAAATATGGTCACAATTTCAGGCCAATTTATCATATTAAAATGTGTGAATAAAAAAATATGGTCCCAATTTCAAAATTTCAGTCCGTTTATCATATTAAAATGTATCAATAAATAAATATGGTCACAATTTCAAAATTTCAGGGCAATTTATCATATTAAAATGTATGAATAAAAATATATGGTCACAATTTCAAAATTTTAGACCAATTTATCATATTAAAATGTATGAATAAAAAAATATGGTCACAATTTCAAAATTTCAGGCCAATTTATCATATTAAAATGTATCAATAAATAAATATGGTCACAATTTCAGGCCAATTTATCATATTAAAATGTGTGAATAAAAAAATATGGTCCCAATTTCAAAATTTCAGTCCGTTTATCATATTAAAATGTATCAATAAATAAATATGGTCACAATTTCAAAATTTCAAGGCAATTTATCATATTAAAATGTATGAATAAAAATATATGGTCACAATTTCAAAATTTTAGGCCAATTTATCATATTAAAATGTATGAATAAAAAAATATGGTCACAATTTCAAAATTTCAGGCCAATTTATCATATTACAATGTATCAATAAATAAATATGGTCACAATTTCAGGCCAATTTATCATATTAAAATGTGCGAATAAAAGAATATGGTCCCAATTTCAAAATTTCAGTCCGTTTATCATATTAAAATGTATCAATAAATAAATATGGTCACAATTTCAAAATTTCAGTCCAATTTATCATATTAAAATGTATTAATACAAAAATATGGTCACAATTTCTAAATTTCAGACCAAATTATCATATTAAGATGTATCAATACAAAAATATGGTCACAATTTCAAAAAATTTTATTATAAGTATTTTTTTTTTCGGCGACCAAGTCGAACAAATGTAATGTAATTATTTTTTTACCATGTATCCGTCAAACAATTGGTTTGAAAAAATTACACAATGTTTATAACAAAATGACAATGGAAAATGGAAAGTGTCTCTCTTGACAAGTTTTTCCTTCTATTTATTTTTAATTTTTAACTTTTACGCTCCTTTCTCTATATGCCAATTTTAGAGACTGGGTCGATAAAATAATTATGCAAAATAATTTGTTTAATTTTTTTACTAATCTTAGTGCAGAACATATTAGTGCACCAGATGCCCGAAGGAAATTGGAAAATTTTGGTTATAGGTATTTTTTTTCGGCGACCAAGTCGAACAAATTTCATTATTATTATTTTTAACCATGGATCCGTCATAAAATTGATCTGAAAAAATTATACAACGTTTATAACAAAATGACAATGGAAAATGGAAAGTCTCTATTTTGACATATTTTTCCTTCTATTTATTTTTTATTTTTAACTTTTACGCTCCTATCTCTATATGCCGATTTTAGAGGCTGGGCCGATAAAAAAATTATGCAACATATTTTGTTTAATTTTTTACTGATCTTAGTGCAAAACATATCAGTGCACCAGATGCCTGAAGGAAATTGGAAAATTTTGGTTATAGGTATTTTTTTTCGGCGACCAAGTCGAACAAATTTCATTATTATTTCTGACCATGGATTCGTGATACAATTGATTTGAAAAAATTACACAATATTTATAACAAAATGACAATGAAAAATGAAAAGTCTCTATTTTGACATATTTTTCCTTCTATTTATTTTTTATTTTTAACTTTTACGCTACTATCTCGATATGCCGATTTTAGAGGCTGGGTCGATAAAAAAATTATGCAACATATTTTGTTTTACTTATATTAGTGCAAAACATATCAGTGCACCAGATGCCCGAAGAAAATTGGAAAATTTTGATTATAAGTATGTTTTTTTCGGCGACCAAGTCGAACAAATTTCATTATTATTTTAGACCATGGATTCGTTATACAAATGATTTGAAAAAATTACACAATATTTACAATAAAATGACAATAGAAAATGGAAAGTCTCTATCTTGACATATTTTTCCTTCTATTTATTTTTTATTTTTTACTTTTACGCTCCTATCTCGATATGCCGATTTTAGAGGCTGGGTCAATAAAAAATTATGCAACATATTTTGTTTAGTTTTTTTTACTGATCTTAGTGCAAAACATATTAGATACCAGATGGCCGAAGGAAATTGGAAAATTTTGATTATACGTATTTTTTCCGGCGACCAAGTCGAGCAAATTTCATTATTATTATTTTTGACCATGGATCCATCATACAATTGATTTCAAACATTACACAATATTTATAACAAAATGACCATAGAAAATGGAAAGTTTCTATCTTGACATATTTTTCCTTCTATTTATTTTCTATTTTTATCTTTTACGCTCCTATCTCGATATGCCTATTTTAGAGACAGGTTCAAAAAGAATAATAATGAAATACTATAGCCGACAAAAAAATACTTATAATGAAAATTTTTCAATTTGCACTAAGATCAGTAAAAAAGAAAAACAAAATATTATTGCATATTTTGTTTATCTACCCAGCCTCTAAAATCGGCATATCGAGATAGGAGCATAAAAGTTTAAAATAAAAAATAAATAGAAGAAAAAACTTGTCAAGATAGAAACTTTCCATTTACCATTGTCATTTTATTGTAAATATTGTGTAATTTTTTCAAATCATTTGTATAACGAATCCATGGTCTAAAATAATAATGAAATTTGTTCGACTTGGTCGCCAAAAACAACATACTTATAATCAAAATTTTCCAATTTTCTTATTGCACATTGTGTGATTTTTTCAAATCAATTGTATGACGGATTCATGATCAAAAATAATAATTTACAACATATATTATACAACAACGCCTATACAAATATATAACTATATATTATGGTCGGCAAGATATAAACAAAAGATATCTCAAAATTTGGGTTTTATTGGTCACCCCAATTGGTTAGTACATACTTTAAAAGCACTATTTACTCGTGCTTTCTCAAAAAATATTATTTTTCATACTGCTAAATATAAATTAGAATATAATATTTTCTTTAAGATATTTAAACTTTATGCTGACACCAGAATCAGGCGTGCGTAAACAAGATGGCCAAATTGTCTTCAATTCGGTATCCCAAAACACCGTTGGGCACCCTCTTGCATTTGACTTTTTGCGTTCGAATTGGAAGCAAATAAATGATTAGTAAGTAACTACAAAAACTTAATGCGTGCGTATTATGATTAATAATTTCCATTATAGCTATGGAGTTGCTTTCAGCAGAGTTAGCAAAATGGTCACCAACCTTGCGTTGTATATGCACACACCTTACCAATTAAAACAGGTATGTAATCAAGATTTAAAATTTGTTTGTAATAGTATCATTGAGAGGGAATGAAAAGAGTCAAATGCCAGAAGAATCAATCTGGGATATATTTATGAAGCTGTGCCGAGGTGTCTTGTTTAAAATAACTTCAGCAAAGAAAATAAGGTAGCCTTGACACGGGCAAGGTGCGGTTTTGAATAAAGGGGTAGGATGATGAACAATTTAATCATAGATTATATTTACCTAGTCTTTATATAACACAGCCTTATATATTTTTTATTGTTATTCACTTGTATGTTGCAGTTTTATTTATTATTGATGCAATATATTGAGTTGGGGGTATATGTGATCTTTCGTTTATAGTTCGGGAGCTGTTCCAGGCAGTTTTGCCGTGTTAGAATAGCCCGGAGCAGCTCTTGAACGATAAATTAAAGTGTCTTTAGAATGCCAATAAAAATCTCTCTCTCTCTCTCTCTCTATATATATATATATATATATATATATATATATATATATATATATATATATATAACTTTTATTGGCATTCTAAAGACGCTTTAATTTATCGTTCAAGAGCTGTTCCAGGCTATTCTAACACGGCAAGGATGGCCCGGAACAACTCCTGAACTATAAACGAAGATCACATTTGCCCCCAACTCGACATATCGCATCAATAAAAAATAAAACTGCAACATTCAAGTGTTGTTTATAGTTCGGGAGTTGTTCCGGGCCGTCCTTGCCGTGTTAGAATAGCCCGGAACAGCTCTTGAACGATAAATTAAAGCGTTTTTAGAATGCCAATAAAAGCTTTATATATATATATATATATATATATATATATATATATATATATATATATATATAAAAAATGTATCAAGTTGGTTGTAACAGGCACTTTGTGTATGCGCGAATTAGGTATATGAATAAATTGTAGAAATGAATCTACAATTCTATATGTACTCATATTTTACATGTTTTGTTATTAGTTGGAAGTGTTTAAGCAAGAGAACGAATTGGGTACGACGACGCAGGCGTTTGATAATGCGATCGCCACCATAAAATCCAACATGCTGTGGATCGAAAACAGCTACGCTTCTATTGAGAAGTGGCTGCAGGACCACAGTGAGCACTTTGGCCTCTAAACGTACTGTGTTCAACTTTTCATAAAATTAAATTTAAAAAATGCATGTAGTAGAATAAAACGTATGTGTCCTTAATGTATGTACAAGTCAGGTAAGGTGAGGGTGTGTCGTCTCGGTGCCTTTGGATCTAGTCCGATGTAATTTGAAATGTGTGTGAGTGGTTTGTATTGGGCGTGTGATGGTAACTTATTGTAATTGTAAAATGTATGTGTATCACTTTCCATGTAATAATAACAATACTTCTTTCTTTTTACATCATTTTGATTTATTTTATGTTTAGAATAGAACAATAACTGGGTATATAGTAACTTCAGCATAATCTTTCCAACTACTCCTTAAACGACTATTCAGGAGTGCATTCCTGACACCACTTGTTCGGAACGTATTCCGTTGTAACAATCACCTTACTAAAGTTGCCCGGGTGTAATTTTCTTGTAACTCTTTTTTTTAACTTTACAATTTTTGTTCGGTCGTACAATAATATTTCATGAGTAACTCGGTGAAGAAGGGTTCACCTAAGGTTTTCTTTATGCTGTGCTTTGTGGTCCTAGGGAGGATTATGATGGGGAACCATTATAATCCTCCCATGGATCTCCTCTGTAATGTATGGTCCCTAGATTACTCCTATTACCTAGATATTACCTAGGTTGCAAAAAGTAACCTAGGTAATATCTAGGGACCGTACATTAGAGAGGAGACCCATGGGAGGATTATAATGGTTCCCCATCATAATCCGCCCATGGATCACAAAGCACAGCATAAAGAAAATCTTAGATGAACCCTTCGTGTTGAAGTGTTAAAGTGTATAACTAGAAGAACTAAAGCCGTTTTCGTGTGTCGTCCTGGAGCTGATCCGGGCCATTCTAATCCAGCTAAGACCAACCCAGAACAGCTCACGAACGATAAAAACAAAAAGTGGCATTCCTGATAAGACTATACGACTGTTATACGCGTATTAATTACCTACGCAAGTGAAGTGTGGTCGCTTCAACTTCTCCGATGTAACACAAACCTTTTTATAAACATCACTAGAATCTGGCATGTCATTCAAATCAACCTCAGTGAAATTAATAGGCACCGGAATATCATAAAATGGCTCCTTCCGTTGTATCTCACTCTCGCGCTCCAAACACTTGGTTCGTCTTAAGGTAATTCCTTGAAAATTTTCAAACACAAAATTATAACATAATTTGTTCCTACTACTTTCCACACTAGAATCCAATAATCTGCCTTCCTCATTATCAGTAACATCATTTATATCCTCCTCCATAATTGCCTTATCCTTTTTCTTAGCCCCCTTAATCCATGACTTACTAGTAGACCCTGAACTGGACATCTCACCATCACGCAAAATATCCGAGAAACTATGCACTTGATCCGCAAGCATAGTACAAGTCTCTCGAATATTATCCAACAAATAAACCAGTAGCTCATGTGCATCCGGCTGTTGATTACCCTCAAAAATCGAGTTAGCCTCACGATATTTATTTATTTATTTAATATAGACATCTACAGTTTAACAGAAACCAATTACAGATGATATAACAATAACAACTTATAACAACATAACAAATAAAAGAAAGAAAAAACATAACACAAAGATATATAATGAACATTCAAATTATATATTTTTAATAGCACTTACCACAGAGGCGTTCGGCATATTAAAAATATCAATGTCAATATATGTGTTAAAAACATGCGACAATCTATACAAAGGACAGTTCTTATATATATTTGTTTTCACAGTGGTCTCATAAAATAAATCATTGCACCTAGTATTTAGCGAAGGAACTCTTATATTAAATAATGACAAGAACAATTTATCATCTATCTTATTAGTAAATAATTTATATAAATACAATATCATATTTATTATTCTCATTTTTTCAAGAGATTTTATACTGAACATTAACAGTAGTTCATCATGTGGAAAACCCCTACACGGATATACACGGTGTGTTTTAAAGTAGAGAAATTTCAAAAATTTTCTTTGTAATTGTTCTAATTGAATTTTATATTTATCGTAATATGGCGACCATATAACGCATGCATATTCCATTTTTGATCTGACTAATGAATTATATAAAGCTATAATTGTATTGATATTACTAAACTTTTTACAGGACCAAATAATGAAACCTAATATTTTGTAACATTCATTAGCTACCTTGGCGATATGATCATCAAAGATAAGCTTCTGATCGAAAACTACCCCTAAATCAACACATTTTGTGCACCTATTTATAATCATATCACCTATTTTATAATCATATAAGAGTATTTCTTTGCGATATGAAAACGACATCACATTACATTTTTCAATATTAATTTTAAAACTATTATTATCACACCAATTTATCACATTATTTATATCACTTTGTAGTTGATCACATTCTGAAGTACAAGAAACTTCTCTGAAAATTTTAAAATCATCTGCAAATAGTAATCCTTGGCTATTTACTAAAGTATTGCAAATACCATTTATATGCAATATAAACAATAAGGGTCCTAAGTTACTACCCTGTGGCACTCCAGATGATACATTTATAGGTGTTGATCTACATCTTTTTAACACAACTATTTGTTTGCGCTGACAAAGATACGATTTTATTATACATTTAAGATATTCATCAATCTCCACACTATTCATTGAATTAATAATATCATTATGGGCAACTCTATCAAAGGCTTTTTCCATATCTGTGTAAATTACATCCACCTGGCTATTATTTTTAAATGATTCGTGTATGAATTGTGTGAAGTTACATAAATTTGTTACAGTAGATTTTCGACGAAAAAATCCGTGTTGAATCTCAGTAATTTTGAACTTGACTTGTTCCTATAAACGATTATAGATAATTATTTCAAAGATTTTAGATAAAGAACTACATATACTAATCGGTCTATAGTTTGTTATTAATGTTTTCTTGCCTGATTTAAGAATTGGAATAATTTTGCTTGTTTTCCAATAACTAGGAAAAATACCGTTTTTTAAGTTAAAAATATATATAAGAGGATGCATGAAATAATCAGCACAGCCCTTAACAATGAATGGCGGTATATCGTCTGGTCCACTGGATTTACTGCAATTTAACTTTCTGACTGCATCTTTGAATTCAGTAATTGATATTAAGTCATTACAAAAATAATCTTTAATATTAATATTGCTGCTATTACATTCAATATTACGCTCAGAAGGATCATTCGTATATACCGATGCAAAATAGTTGGCGAATGCATTGCAAATATCAGTGCAGTCACTGAAAACGTTTCCATCAATGACCATAGTATTTGGAATATATGTATCATTCTTTTGATCTTTTACAAAGTTCCAGAAATTAATTGGATTAGGTATCAAATCATTTTGAATATTTACCAAGTATTTATTGTATTCCTTTCTGATCATTTGTTTAGTAATACTACGTAAAGTTTTATATTTTTCGTTCCAACTTCGATCTCCTGTTTTTTTATACATATTTAAGCAATGCTCTTTGTTTTTTAAATTTATAATTATAGGTTTATTAAACCATTTTGGAAATTTTTTATTTTGGTTTGCTAAACTAGTAAGCGGTACCGTCTTTTGAAACACATTTGTAACACTTCTGTAGAAATATGAAAGAGCATTATCAACATCCTCCAGCAAATATAATTCAGACCAGTTTATAGTTTGTAGCTGATTACTTAGTTGCTGAAAGTCTGCTTTTAAAAAGTTAAAGCTTCTTGTTTTCGATGCATTGCATTCTTTTTCTTTAATGTTTATCATTATAGTAATATCTAGTGCTGGATGATAATTATCCTCATTCAATAGAGGACAGCTATCACGCACAACATTAATGTTATTCATATTACTAATAACTAGATCAAGACATGCGTCGACATCACTATATTGCAAGTAATTATTGAAACTTAAAAAGTTATCTAAGCCCATAACATTGTAATTATGAATTTCATTAACAAAATAGTTGACATAATGTGAGATATTGAAATCACCTAATATTAATACTTTTTTGTCACTTAGTCGATCCTCAATTTGCTCGAAGATATCTTCATAAGTATCCGCGGTAGTTGCAGGGGGTACATACAGTACTACTACGTACAACTCCATGTTTGTCCAATTAAGTTTAACACAGATACCCTCCGTAGTTGTATTAAATACATCCACTTCATAAGAATTAATGGTTTTACTTGTTAGGAGCATCACACCACCTCCTTTACTTTTTCCTGCGATTAATTTGTCTCTATCTTTACGATATATATTGAAGTCATTATTAAATTCATTGTTTAGCACAGATGCATCGAGTCATATCTCAGTTAACGCACATAAGGAGTAATCTGTATGGTTTGATAATAAACCTATCTTTAACTTGTCAAGTTTTGATTTTAATCCACGTACATTCGATATATTATATAATATAATCCTCTATAATGTATGGTCCCTAGATTACTCCTATTACCTAGATATTATCTAGGTTACTTTTTGCAACCTTGATGTTGAGCATTTTTTTGAGGGGTTACGCCAAATACAGGTTCTTTTTTTAATTTTTGCAACCTCGTTGCATATACGCACATCATGGATGATTAAAAAGCAAGTGTATATCTAGAAGAACTAAAGCCGCTTTCGTGTATCCTCCTGGAGCTGATCTGGGCTATTCTAATCCAGCTAAGACCAACCCAGAACAGCTCAAGAACGATAAAAACAAAAAGCGGCTTAAGATAAGACATTCCTGATAAAACTATACGACTGTTATACGCGTATTAATTACCTACTCGAAGTGAAGTGAAGTGTGAAGTGTGAATTGAAGTGAAGTGAAGTGACGTGACGTGACGTGACGTGACGTGACGTGACGTGACGTGACGTGACGTGACGTGACGTGACGTGACGTGACGTGACGTGACGTGACGTATAACGAATAAAGCTTAGCAAACAATGATGGAAGTAAGGTTAAGAAAACTATTAATAATAATAATAATAATAATAGATTTAATTCTCTACAGATTTACATCCATTTACAGAACAACATACAGAATAAGAAGAAAATATAACATGGTACATACAATACATCAGACATACATACATTGTACCTAAATAACTATTGAGGAATATTTTCTGAGGAAATAAAACCAATCTAGTACATAAGTACTAGAGTCGGCCTTGTAGTCGAGCAACTCCTACAGCTCCTGACTAGTGATGTTCTTGGCGGACTCGTCGTCGCACTCCAGCCACATGTCCTTGTTCACGTCGTGGATGGGAGACTGCCACGTCCTTGGCCTTGTTCATTTGGCTACTACTAGTGACTAGTAGTGACACATGCTGACGTCACCCTCATACTAGTAGTATAGCGTGACATCAGTATTTGTCACTACTAGTCGCTAGTAGTAACAAAACGGACAGGGCCCTTGTGTTGCCTATTTTGGCGTGAGTAGTTAATTGCGTTTTCCTCGGCGTTCTTGTAGATTTTCACCCTGCAACAAGTACAACTTTTGCACACATGCACGCCGCTTATGTTGTTCTTTGAAGTAATCCCGTTTTAGTGTTCAATCACCACATTTGGGTTGGACACAACTTTTTGCTTTATATATTTGATCAGCTACTTGTTATTCAGAGTCTTTTCGCTACCACTTGCCGATACGTTAGTTTTATTAATATCGCGGTTACAATTAGTGTAATCATCAATTTGATCATTAGCCCTTACATAAGCTATATAATGCCCTGAAGTCATTGCTCCACCCAAGTGCATAATAACACAACAAAGTTCATACCTATGTAAAGTACTCTGATTCTGTAAACAAGTCTCGCAAAAGGATTTTAATCGTAATGGTGTAGGTATATATGTGTTAATCTTCTGTACCCCTGCATTAGTGGTCATAAAACGCTTCAGTTGCAATACCATAATATTAGGTAACTTCTCAAAAGAAACCTCTCTACTGGCTTCATTATACCTAATACAAGTCTCACACAAATACGTATTCATATCATACAACTTCTCCGATGTAACACAAGCCTTTTTATAAACATCACTAGGATCTGGCATGTCATTCAAATTAGCCTCAGTGAAATTAATAGGCACCGGAATATCATAAAATGGCTGCTTCCGTTCTGTCACACTCTCACACTCCAAACACTTGGTTCGTCTTAAGGTAATCCCTTGAAAATCCCCAAACACAAAATTATAACATAACTGTTTCCTACTACTCTCCCCACTAGAATCCAACAAGCTGCCTTCCTCATTATGAGTAACATCATTTATATCCTCCTCCGTAATTGCCTTATCCTTTTTCATAGCCGCCCTCTTCCATGACAGCCAGGATTTACTAGTAGACCCTGAACTGGACATCTCATCATCTACCAAAATATCCGGAAAACTATGCACTTGATCCACAAGTCTTCCGAATATTATTCAACAAATAAACCAGTAGCTCATGTGCATCCTGCTGTTGATTGCCCTCAAAAATCGAGTTTGCCTCACGAATAGCCTGCATAAATGTTACTGGCTGATAGTTTTCATTCGAATCCTTCTTATGAGTCTCCTACAGACTACTTAATGTGACAAAAAGCTCATGCAGCTTTTCAGTAACGAGCTGCACTTTTGATTTTACAATGCTATCATTAATTCTCCCCGATGCTAACAAATCCTTACTACTAGTACTACGTGAGCTTGGTCCTGATATACTACCCACACTCCTACCCAGTGAAGAACTTTTGGTTTTATTCTGAGCTAACTTGGTATGCATTTTGGACATATTGTCCACAAAATGGTGCAGATTGTGTAAGAAATTTGGTGCAAAGCGTAGAGTATACAGCACACTGTTCAAATAACAAGTGTTGTGTTGCCAGTGTTGGAGAGTGTGGCAACAGGACACTCATTTATCTTATCATTCACACTTCAATGGTGGTCACTCGATTTGTGTCCGTTTAACATGTTACCCGCTAATTGTTTCCTTGGGGCTGAGTTTATGTCCTCGTCACTTTTCCTTTTCAATTGTCCACCTTTTGTTTTACTGCCGACATATCTCTTGGTAAGAGACAACTTGTGGTGCACAGGAATCACATCATCTTCTAGCACTGTCATCTTCCTTAGTGAACCTATGAAGAGACAAACACAATTAGTATTAGTCTCAATTTGAATATGGACTTGTGTTGTGTTGTTGTTTGGCTAGTCGTGGAGCTCACAACTTCTTTTAAATCTGATGTGTGTAACAACACTATCTAACAAGTCAAATAAGTACGAATATTTTGAGTTTACGTTTGTTTGGAGTAATTTTGACTTCCGGTCGCCATTGGGCATTTTGGGGTATGTTTTGTTTATCGGGGGTGTTTGGCGGCGGGCGCAGGGTGAAACTTACTTGTGAAATATTCCTCAATACAATCGTTCATTGATTCGTACATATGTACTAGGTAAAAAAAACTGTAGGTAACAAAATTAAGAGGGAAAATATCTGTACAAAGATCCAAATATAGTAGAAGTAGTGAAATCCCAAAGACTTCGGTGATTAGGACACCTACAAAGAATACATGTGTGATATTCCTCAATACAATCGTTCATTTTTTCCCCAGTACATATGTACTAGGTAAAAAAACTTTAGGTAAAAAATGAAGTGGGAAAATATCTGTACAAAGATCCAAATATAGTAGAAGTAGTAAAATCCCAAAGACTTCGTTGATTAGGACACATATAAAGAATTCCAGGCACCTAGAATTCCAACCAACGAAAATATAATCCCAACACAACTACTAAGCTAAAAGAAATGGAAAGTAGATAGAAAAATTAAGTCGAAAATGATCTCAACTAGGAAGGGGCGGTCCGTAGCGCAATGATCCAAGGCATAGACAACTAAAGGTCGTTTTAGACAACACAATTTAATATTTCAAATAATTTTCTGTATGATACGAGACAATTTAGATTGAAATTTCTTACCTCAAAAGTTAGTCAAGCTGCGAGACAATCTAAATTGTCTCATATCATACCGAAAATTATTTGAAATATTCAATTGGATAGTTGAAAAAATATAACTCGTTCTCTTTGTCAAGGACAAATTGTGTGGGAGTAGGATATATGAATTCATTTCTTGAACAACTTTTCAGCTAAGAAATTGTCTTGTCTAAAACGACCTTAAGGTCTAAGGCGACGGTCTGAAGCCATTTCGTACGGAACGTTGGTGGTTCGAATCCACCCCTAGTCGACACACTTGTACCACAGATTAGCGCTATTATAACGCTAATCTGTGCTTGTACAGAGTTGACCCGGCTAGCATATCATCGTTGATTGAAGTATTACGTAATTCAATCAACGATATCATGGATGTTTTATGAGGCACAATTGGTCTGCGCAGTGCAAACAGCCTAGAGGCGAAGGCTGTACTTGAACGTAGAAACAAATACTCAACTATGAATAAAAACCTAGAAGGTGAAAGCGGCATATAAAAAGGACTTGGGAGACATCCAACAAGCCTAAGCTAGTAAAGTTAAAATATATATTTTTTTATGCAACCCAGCATGCATATTAGTATTGATTGTTTGGAACTGCTGGTGGTGGGTTTTAAATCTGCCGCGCTCCACTTGGTAACTTTAACACCGCTCCAGTTGGTAGTGCGCATACAGGTTGTAATGGGTTTTTTAATAGGCGAAGGCTTGGGGGATAATACTCGTGAAAAACTAACGACGCGGTGGTTTCTACGATTGTATTGAGGAATATCACACATGTAAGTGCCACCCGGCGCCCGCCGCCAACACCCCCGATAAACAAAACACACCCCCGAAATGTCCAATGCCGACCGGAAGCCAAAATTAGGTGAACTCCATACAAACGTAAAATCAAAATATTCGTGCTTATTTGACTTGTTAGATCGTGTTGTTACACACGTCAGATTTGAAAGAAGTTGCGAGCTCCCCGACTAGCCAAACAACAACACAACACAAGTCCCTATTCAAATTAAGACTTGTACTAATTGTGTTTGTCTCTTCATAGGTTCACTAAGGAAGATGACAGTGCTAGAAGATGATGTGATTCCTGTGCACAACAAGTTGTCTCTTACCAAGAGATATGTCGGCAGTAAAACAAAAGGTGGACAATTGAAAAGGAAAAGTGACGAGGACATAAACTCAGCCCCAAGGAAACAATTAGCGGGTAACATGTTAAACGGATACAAATCGAGTGACCACCATAGAAGTGTGAATGATAACATAAATGAGTGTCCGGTTGCCACACTCTCCAACACTGGTAACACATGTTATTTGAACAGTGTGCTGTATACTCTACGCTTTGCACCAACTTTCTTACACAATCTGCACCATTTAGTGGACAATATGTCCAAAATGCATACCAGGTTAGCTCAGAATAAGACCAAAAGTTCTTCACTGGGTAGGAGTGTGGGTAGTATATCAGGACCAAGCTCACGTAGTACTAGTAGTAAGGATTTGTTAGCATTGGGGAGCATTAATGATAGCATTGTAAAATCAAAAGTGCAGCTTGTTACCGAAAAGCTGCATGAGCTTTTTGTCACATTAAGGAGTCTGGAGGAGACTCGTAAGAAGGATTCGAATGAAAGCTATCAGCCAGTAGCATTTATGCAGGCTGTTCGTGAGGCGAACTCGATTTTTGAGGGCAATCAACAGCAGGATGCACATGAGCTACTGGTTTATTTGTTGGATAATATTCGGGAGACTTGTAATATGCTTGCGGATCAAGTGCATAGTTTTCCGGATATTTTGAGTGATGGTGAGATGTCCAGTTCAGGGTCTACTAGTAAATCCTGGCTGTCATGGAAGAAGGGGGCTAAGAAAAAGGATAAGGCTATTACAGAGGAGGATATAAATGATGTTACTGATAATGAGGAAGGGAGCTTGTTGGATTCTAGTGGGGAGAGTAGTAGGAAAAAGTTATGTTATAATTTTGTTTTTGAGGATTTTCAAGGGATTACCTTAAGACGAACCAAGTGTTTGGAGTGTGAGAGTGTGACAGAACGGAAGGAGCCATTTTATGATATTCCGGTGCCTATTAATTTCACTGAGGCTGATTTGAATGACATGCCAGATCCTAGTGATGTTTATAAAAAGGCTTGTGTTACATCAGAGAAGTTGTGTGATATGAATAAGTATTTGTGTGAGACTTGTATTAGGTATAATGAAGCCAGTAGAGAGGTTTCTTTTGAGAAGTTACCTAATATTATGGTATTGCAACTGAAGCGTTTTATGACCACTAATGCAGGGGTACAGAAGGTTAACACATATATGCCTACACCATTACGATTAAAATGCTTTTGCGAGACTTGTTGTCAGAATCAAAGTGCTTTACATAGGTATGAACTTTGTTGTGTTATTATGCACTTGGGTGGAGCAATGGCTTCAGGGCATTATATAGCTTATGTAAGGGCTAATGATCAAATTGATGATTACACTAATTGTAGCCGCGATATTAATAAAACTAACTTATCGGCAAGTGGTAGCGAAAAGACTTTGAATAACAAGTCACTGATCAAATATATAAAGCAAAAAGTTGTGTCCAACCCAAATGTGGTGATTGAACACAGGAACGGGATTACTTCAAAGAACAACATCAGCGGCGTGCATGTGTGCAAAAGTCGCACTTGTTGCGGGGTGAAAATCAACAAGAACGCCGTGGAAAACGCTATTAACTACTCGCGCCGAAATGGGCAGCACAAGGACGCGTGGCAGTCTCCCCTCCACGACGTGAACAAGGACATGTGGCTGGAGTGCGACGACGAGTCCGTCAAGGCCATCACTAGTCAGGAGCTGCAGGAGTTGCTGGACTACAAGGCCGACTCCACCTCCACGCCGTATCTGCTGTTCTACTTGAAGATCACGGAGGGTGGCGGCGGGGACAATTAAATAGGTGCATAATAAATAGATGTTGATTGGTTTATTTGTGAGTACAAAATGAAAACATGTGGTTTAGAGTAGATTGTGGGTTGGAAAATGCAAGATCACTTGTTGGGTTGGTGGTGTTTTTCACCTCGGCGATTTGTGTAGATGACGATTGACCATGTGGCTTTATTCTATAATATCGTATTGTGGCCATTATTTTTTTTATAATGAGTCATCGCCGCCATTTTTGAATGGGTTATCGCGGCCATTTTTTTTTATAATGAGTCATCGCCGCCATTTTTGAATCGGTTATCGCGGCCATTTTTTTTTTAATAATGAGACGCCGCCATTTTTGAATGGGTTATCGCGGCCATTTTTTTTTAATAATGAGTCATCGCCGCCATTTTTGAATCGGTTATCGCGGCCATTTTTTTTATAATGAGTCATCGCCGCCATTTTTGAATGGGTTATCGCGGCCATTTTTTTTAATAATGAGTCATCGCCGCCATTTTTGCATGGGTTATCGCGGCCATTTTTTTTATAATGAGTCATCGCCGCCATTTTTGTTTGGGTTATCGCGGTTATTTTTTTAAAAGCCGTTTTATATATGCGCGACCTACCATACATACGTCATCGCGGTCATTTTGTTTGTACACCTTGATTACGATTTAATTAAGGGCGGCATAGAACTCTTAATTATGGACCACCCTTAATTATTGATATATTTTTTTTCTTGTATTTTTGGGATACACTTCAGCTGTTGCTATTCATCCATGAATAGTTCAGTGTTTCTTTTTAAATTAACAAATTGAGTTAATATATAAATTCCTGTTTTACTTATTTTGTGGATCAACATTTTTTCTTTACTTTAAGAAATTGAATTATTAAAAAAATAGTTTTCTTATATGTAACGATGCAGATCAGCGTATCTATTTACTTTAACAAATTCTATTAATATATAGTAATTTTTTGTTGTGGACGCGCAGATCCAATATTTTCTTTAATATATCAAAATGAATTAAATTACTGTTTTTTAAGTAAAAGCACAGATAGGCATTTTTTTGAAATAATAAAAAACAAAAATTTAGTTGATAAAAACATAGTTCAGATTTCCGATTTTGAAAAACAATATCACAAAGTTATAAATGGCAAAAATTGTATCCCTAACTGAATTTTACCGGTATCAAAAATATACGTTCTGGTAAAATGTGTTTTTTGTTGGTAAATATTGAAAATAAATTATTTAAAATTTGGGTAGAATAATAATCGCGGGAAACATGTAGAAAATAATGAAAAATTTGAAAATATATAAAATATTTTATTTTCTTACGGTAAAAATAGGATATTTCTTAAAAAAAAATAGTTTATTTTAATTATTATGATACGTATGATAAAGTAAAGTGCATTGGCCACATCAAACTCTGTATTTTTTTCAAAGTGGAAGATCCTCCTTTTATATTTATGAAGTAATTAAGTATCCGGATATACATCAGTATTCTCTTCATTTTATGGTTACTATACCTTACACGATAAGTAATACTGTCAATATTTTAGAATAATGAACATTTGAAACATATTATTGTACAGTAATACTGTCATTATTCTAAAATATTGACAGTATTATTGATCGTGTAAGGTGCCTTTATGCGATGACTCGTTCGTCATCGTCATCGAAAATTGTCCATTGTTGCCTAGCGACTTTAACAGTTAACGAATACGTTCGAAACGTGTGGCTTCTAGAAACCAAACGTGTGGTTTCTAGAATCGCGCGCCAGTTCTTGAAACCACACGTTTCGAACGTATTCGTTTAACTGTCAAAGTCGCTAAGTAAAAACGGACAATTCTCGATGACGATGACGAGTTTATATTACACGAGATATAATTAAAGATGGGAAATTGAGGTAAATACATCACATTCTTCTGAGCGTCTCCCTTTACCAGCGGAAAAGCCAACAGCTTATAGCTATAAAGATAGGTTTTCTGTGAGTTAAACTCCTTCGAACTTCCGTCTTGCCCGACGGAAAAGCCCTTGGGTTCATAGCCGTATAAAGATGGAAGTTTTTATTTCAAATCTTTCATCTTTATACGGCTATGAACCCAAGGTCTTTTCCGTCGGACAAGACGGAAGTTCGAAGGAGTTTAACTCACAGAAACCCTCTGAGAAACTGTGAAATGTGATTCGCGAAATTTCGCTCACATCTTGGTTTAACCCTCATTACACAATGCTCAACACCTCTAACCACCATGCCACTGATCTAGCTTGTTATAAAGTAATAACAGTAAATTTGTATTTATCCAATTTTGATATAAACTGATTAACGTACGCCACAACATAATCGCCAACCCTTCTATAGTGATCTTGTGATTTTTTTATGGAAGCCCACACCAAAAATCCTTTCCCTTCTATCTAAATTATAAATATTGATTAGTGATTTTATTCATTGTGATAAGAACAACTCTCCGTAAAACAAAGATATTTAACAACTTTTCGTACCTATAGACAAATAATAATGTTGACACCCTAAAATAGTTTATGAATGGATCCGTTCCATGAGCTCAGCGAGGTTTTAGGGCTGCACAAAGTAATAAGTTGCATTACAATATCGACGATGGAAACGTAAAAAAAATATTAGGCGCTTTCGTTTATCACACGAGAGCTATTGCACCCCAGCAATTTTTTGAATTGAACTCGTTTCGAATGTATTCGTTTAACTTTCAAAATCGCTAGGTCAAAAAAGTTGAAAATATTAAAAAAGTGAAAAATACCAATGTAATTTGACAAGTCGTGTAGTGCCTAATTCTATAATTTTACGAGATCCCACAGTGAATTGTTCGTATTTTGCACAATTCACGGTGGGATCTCGTAAAATTATGGAATTAGGCACTACACGACTTTTCAAAGTACCTAGGTATTTTTCACTTTTTGAATATAAACTTTTTTGACATTTTTGAAGAAAAAAAATGAAAATTTGATATTTTCACATTTTCGTTACCTATCTATACGACCATTTTTGTTAATTCCCCGCGCAATTTATGTATAGCGTAGTAAACGCCGATTACGTCGCTTGTTTTTCGCTGCACGTTCCTTTTTTGGATCGACGCCGCCCAATTATGACAGGAAATCGGTTTTATCGAGTTTTCTTCTCGGTTACTGGACCGATTTTTCTTAAATTTCATAGCGCCGTCCCAGATCGAGTTCCCAGCTAATTTGATATCACGATCCGTTGTGCCGTTTTCCCAGACAGACAGATGGACTTGAAAAATAATTAGAACTATTTTTTATTCATAGAAAGTCAAATTTATATAGATATTTTCGAAAATTATAACTAAATTTATGCTTTCTAAGATAATTATTAAAAACTTCGAAAATCAGTATGCATTTTTTATTGATATAAAGTCAAATTTATGAGTTCTAAGATAATTATTAAAAACTTCGAAAATCAGTGTGCATTTTTTATTGATAGAAAGTCAAATTTATATAAATATTTTCGAAAATTATAACTAAATTTATGAGTTCTAAGATAATTATTAAAAACTTCGAAAATCAGTGTGCATTTTTTATTGATAGAAAGTAAAATTTATATAAATATTTTCGAAAATTATAACTAAATTTATGAGTTCTAAGATAATTATTAAAAACTTCGAAAAAATCAGTATGCATTTTTTATTGATAGAAAGTAAAATTTGTATAAATATTTTCGAAAATTATAACTAAATTTACGAGTTCTAAGATAATTATTAAAAACTTCGAAAATCAGTATGCATTTTTTATTGATAGAAAGTCAAATTTATATAAATATTTTCGAAAATTATAACTAAATTTGTGAGTTCTAAGATAATTATTAAAAACTTCGAAAATTAGTATGCATTTGGCTACAAATATGTTCCAAAAGCTCTCAGTAATCGATTTAACAATTCAATTTCCTAGAAAATAGTATTTATTGTTGCTATTGAGGTCACGAACTTGAATATCGATTGAGATTGGTGCCTTATTCAAATTTATGAGTATTCCAAAAAAAAAAAACCGGTCAAAAATTAATATACTTTGATTGAAATCTAATTGTTAATTACAACTTGACCGCAATCAGATATATTACTTTGTACAGCCCTAAAAACGCTAAGCAGCGCTTAGATATGTGGAACGCAGCCAATAAGATGAAATGCTAGCAGCTTGTATAAAATATAAATTTCGTTGATTAAAATAATAAAGGCCTGTATACACGATACAATAATCGGTGCAATAACACTTTGTATGTCTAAAACTATAGCGTGATTGAATTATTATTTGTTTCGATATTTTAAGTTAACGAAGTTTAATCATCCGATATTTACTAAACTTCACAGTATTACAATAAATAACCAAAATTTCAATCGATACCAATTATAATTGTACTGTAAACAGGCCTTAAAACAGTATGTGAGTGTGTGTGTGTACGCCCAGATTGATCGTCCTATTTATTTCGTTTCCCATCCCATGAATATAATATAGTATTGTATATTACTTTTTAAAAAAAATATGAACAAAACAGTATTACATAATTCTCACGTGATTGAAACATTCCATTGTAATTTGTTAGATGATAATTATGTTTGAACATAAATATATATTTAAAAATAATGCGCGTGCGGCTTTAAGCGAGTCTATTTCAGGCCTAGTTGTGGATTGTTGAAACTGAAAAATGATATGTGGAGTTGGCTTTTTATTTGAAACAGAATAATAAACAAAGGGTTGATATTATTAAACAGGGCTGTTATTCATGTGCACTTCTGTTCTGTTAGGTACTTCTCGTCTGGTTGGTAAGTGGCGTCTGGGGACCGACAAGATGGTGGACCGTTGCAGATACAATATTTGTATTAACAGTTCAGTTTCGTACATATAAATATGATTTATGGAATCCGCAATATTCAATATAATTGAATGGAAGGTAACAGTGCAAATGGGAAAAAGTGTTTTTTTTAAATATTAATAGGGAGCGACAAGATGGCGGACCGTTACATATCAAATATTAGTAGGGAGCGACAAGACGGCGGACCGTTACAGATCAAATATTAGTAGGGAGCGACAAGATGGCGGACCGTTACATATCAAATATTAGTAGGGAGCGACAAGATGGCGGACCGTTGCGGATAAAATAGTTGTATGTAACAGTTCATATTGATATTGTTCATTCCATAATTCATGGTAATGAACAATATCAATACTCAAAACAGTTAAAATACTTGAATGACAACAATTAACAAAACCAATAAAACATGTATTTTGTTTTTTTTTTAATATTAGTAATAAAAGAGATGAATTTAAAGCGAAAATGCATTTTTTTTGTGTCACTGTTTTGGAAAAATATAAGATGAATTTATTTAGCCTGAAAAAAGCTACATAAAACTTATTAGTAATATTAAACAAATGACGAAAGATATCACAACTGTTTTGTGTGTGTGTGTGTGTGTGTGTGTGTGTGTATGTGTATGTGTGTGTGTGTGTGAGTGTGTGTGTATGTGTGTGTGTGTGTGTGTGTGTGTGTGTGTGTGTGTGTGTGTGTGTGTGTTTAAAATCCATTCTATTGCTAGTGTTATAACTTTTATTTATTTATTTAGTATAGACATCTACAGTTTAATAAAAACCAATTACAGATGTTATAAATAATAACAACATAACAAATAAAATGCAAAAAAACATAACACAAAGATATATAATGAACTTTCAAATTATATATTTTTAATAGCACCTACTACAGAGGCGTTCAGCAAATATCAATGTGAATATATGTGTTAAAAATATGAAAAACTTCCCTGAAGGTGGAGGAAAATTGTGGCGTTTCTCGTTAAATCAATTTGAAGAAGAATGACTTCATTTTCAACATGGGATGTTCAAACCTCCCAAGTTTGATTAAAGTATTTGATCAATTTTATCTACAAAAAAAGTTGTGTTTGCTACTAGAGTAATTTCGTGAATTTCAGCCGCCACTTGGAAAATATCAATTTTTTACAATTTTTCGTCAAAATATTGAAATTTTCTGTTCACTTCCTATATCTACACATAATTAACTAAATTTTTCCATAAGATTTGAATAATTTTTTGATAAATTCGACCTTCTAAATAATCCGTTTGTTTATTTTGTTCAAATAAAAACGTCGCGAGTTGTTTTAAATTAATCGACTTCTAGTTATAAAAAATAATAAAAAAATCAAAGATTTTTAAGAAATTTAAATTTTTGATATTATTTTATATGTAATAAAATAGGCTCAAAATAAGTATTTTTTTGATAATTTTCACCCAAAAAATAAAGTCTGCAGGAAGGTTTTTATTGCACGGACTGTAAATTAATTGACCGAGTTATAAAATATTATAAAAAATCAAAGATTTAGGATATATACATTTATAATATTATTTTACATTCTATATTTAATTGGGCTCAAAATTAGCCAATTTCTGATAATTTTCACCCAAAAATAAAGTCTGTATGAAGGTTTTTATTGTACGAGCTGTTTTAAATTAATCGACTAAGTTATAAAAAATGATAAAACATCAAAGATTTAAGAAATTTAAATTTATGATATTATTTTACATTCTATAATTAATTGAGCTCAATATAAGGAGTTTTTGGATAATTTTCACCCAAAAATAAAGTCTGCAGCAAGGTTTTTATTGCACAGACTGTTTTAAATTAATCGACCGAGTTATACAAAATTATAAAAAATCGAAGATTTAGGATATATAAATTTGTAATATTATTTTACATTCTATATTTAATTGGGCTCAAAATTAGCCAATTTTTGATAATTTTCACCCAAAAATAAAGTCTGTGTGAAGGTTTTTAGTGTACGAGCTGTTTTTAATTAATCGACTAAGTTATAAAAAATGATAAAAAATCAAAGGTTTCAGAAATTTAAATTTATGATATTATTTTACATTCTATAATGAATTGGGCTCAAAATAAGACGTTTTTTGATAATTTTCACCAAAAAATAAAGTCTGTAGGAAGGTTTTTATTGTACGAGCTGTTTTTAATTAATCGACTAAGTTATAAAAAATGATAAAAAATCAAAGATTTAAGAAATTTAAATTTATTATAGTATTTTACATTCTATATTTAATTGGGCTCAATATACGGTGTTTTTGGATAATTTTCACCCAAAAATAAAGTCTGCAAGAAGGTTTTTATTGCACAGACTGTTTTAAATTAATAGACTCAGTTATAGAAAATGATAAAAAATCAAAGATTTAAGAAATTTAAATTTATGATATTATTTTACATTCTATAATTAATTGAGCTCAATATATGGAGTTTTTGGATAATTTTCACCCAAAAATAAAGTTTGCAGCAAGGTTTTTATTGCACAGACTTTTTTAAATTAATCGACCGAGTTATACAAAATTATAAAAAATCGAAGATTTAGGATATATAAATTTGTATTATTATTTTACATTCTATATTTAATTGGGCTCAAAATTAGCCAATTTTTGATAAAATTCACCCAATAATAAAGTGTGTACGAAGGTTTTTATTGTACGAGCTGTTTTTAATTAATCGACTAAGTTATAAAAAATGATAAAAAATCAAAGATTTAAGAAATTTAAATTTATGATATTATTTTACATTCTATAATTAATTGGGCTAAATATAAGGGAATTTTTGATAATTTTCACCCAAAAATAAAGTCCGTGTGAAGGTTTTGATTGTACGAGCTGTTTTTAATTAATCGACTAACTTATAAAAAATGATGAAAAATCAAAGATTTAGGAAATTTAAATTTATGATATTATTTTACATTCTATATTTAATTGGGCTCAAAATTAGCCAATTTTTGATAATTTTCACCCAAAAATAAAGTCTGTGTGAAGGTTTTTAGTGTACGAGCTGTTTTTAATTAATCGACTAAGTTATAAAAAATGATAAAAAATCAAAGATTTCAGAAATTTTAATTTATGATATTATTTTACATTCTATAATGAATTGGGCTCAAAATAAGACGTTTTTTGATCATTTTCACCCAAAAATAAAGTCTGTATGAAGGTTTTTATTGTACGAGCTGTTTTTAATTAATCGACTAAGTTATAAAAAATGATAAAAAATCAAAGATTTAAGAAATTTAAATTTATTATAGTATTTTACATTCTATATTTAATTGGGCTCAATATACGGTGTTTTTGGATAATTTTCACCCAAAAATAAAGTCTGCAGGAAGGTTTTTATTGCACGGACTGTTTTAAATTAATCGAGTAAGTTATAAAATATGATAAAAAATTAAAGATTTAAGATATTTAAATTTATTATAGTATTTTACATTCTATATTTAATTGGGCTCAATATAAGGCGTTTTCGGATAATTTTCGCCCAAAAATAAAGTCTTGTGTGAAGGTTTTTATTGTACGAGCTGTTTTTAATTAATCGACTAAGTTTTAAAAAATCAAAGCTTTCAGAAATTTAAATTTATGATATTATTTTACATTCTATAATTAATTGGGCTCAAAATGAGACGTTTTTTGATAATTTTCACCCAAAAATAAAGTCTGTAGGAAGGTTTTTATTGTACGAGCTGTTTTTAATTAATCGACTAAGTTATAAAAAATGATAAAAAATCAAAGATTTAAGAAATTTAAATTTATTATAGTATTTTACATTCTATATTTAATTGGGCTCAAAATTAGCCGTTTTTTGATCATTTTCACCCAAAAATAAAGTTTGTAGGAAGGTTTTTATTGTACGAGTTTTTTTTAATTAATCAACTAAGTTATACCAAATGATAAAAATCAAAGATTTAAGAAATTTAAATTTATGATATTATTTTACATTATATAATTAATTGGGCTCAATATAAGGCGTTTTTGGATAATTTTCACCAAAAAATAAAGTTTGTATAAAGGTTTTTATTGTACGAGTTGTTTTAAATTAATCGACTAAGTTATAAAAAATGAAAGATTTAAGAAATTTAAATTTATGATATTATTTTACATTCTATATTTAATTTGGCTCAATATACTGTGTTTTTGGATAATTTTCACCCAAAAATAAAGCCTGCAGGAAGGTTTTATTGCATGGACTGTTTTAAATTAATCGACTAAGTTGTAAAAAAATGATAAAAAATCAAAGATTTAAGAAATTTTAATTTTTGATATTATAATATATTCTATAATTATTTAGGCTCAATATAAGGCGTTTTTGATAATTTTCACATAAAAATAAGGTCTGTGTGAAGGGTTTTATTGTACGAGCTGTTTTTAATTAATCGATTAAGTTATAAAAAAATCAAAGATTTAAGAAATTTAAATTTATTATATTATTTTACATTCTATATTTAATTGTGCTCAATATAAGGTGTTTTTTGATCATTTTCACCAAAAATAAAGTCAGCAGGAAGGTTTTTAATGTACGAATTGTTTTTTAATGGACTTAGTTATAAAAAATGATAAAAAATCAAAGATTTATGATATTTAAATGTTTGATATTATTTTATATTCTATATTTAATTGGCTTTATAATAAGCCGATTTTTGATCATTGTCACCCTAAAATAAAGTCTATATCAATCGTTGACTGGTGGTCTGCGAAACTTGTTGCAAGTTCTCCTAGAAATTATGAAAGCCGAAATTGAATGTTGGCTCATCTACTATATGTGATTAACTCGAATTGTGGTGCTCCAGGAGTCTTTCTTATGATCAAAAGTGCTCCCTGACTTCAAAAAGGTTAATAGTCACTGGTCTAAGGCGACCATACGTCCCGAATTTTCAGTACCTGTCCCGATATTTCAGTCCCTGTCCCGATTTTTCAGTCTCTGTCTCGCATTTTACAACGCGCTTGTTGGTCCCGAATTTATAACATAGTGTAGAACATAAACGTTTATATGCATATTTTTTGTAGTAGTAGTGTAGATTTTATCTTGTGTCTTCCTAGTACTAATTCTGCAACTGCGCGAGTATTTAGCATTATGAACATCTTTTGGATTAGTTATAAGGCACAACTTAAAATGGATACTTTGAAGCGTATGTTAATCACCAAATAACTTTTGATGAAAATTGCTGGAAAATGATGATCTAAGAAATATTCATGCTTCAGAGAAGAGTCCCGATTTTTGAACTTCAAAATCTGGTCACCTTAAATAATTCATCCGGACTGTTTCCTGTATTATTATTTCGACTTCTCTCATTTTAGGAGTAAAATAAAATATTCGAAACACATCCTATAAATGTATATATTGTAATTATAAATTATAAAAAAAAATCATAAGCATCATGTTTAATAAATATTTGTATGCATTATTATTCCTTGCAGTCCTCCAACAGAGTTTTGATTTCGTCTGCGTGTCTATTCTGCCACTGCACGTGTAGTCGAATCACCTCCAAACTCTGGTCGACGCCTTGCTTTGCCTCTTTCAAATAAATTTCATTGGTATCCGTAAAGTTTTTAAACTAAAACAAAACAGAGGTTAAATATGCATACTAAAAAAGAGTGACATATGATAGATGTTCTCATATTTTGAGAAATATTTACATTACAATGTTTTACTTAATAACACGCCCCGACTAAAAACTAAATTAAAACAAAACAGAGATTAAATATGCATACTAAAAAAGAATGTAATGTAATAGATGTTCTCATATTTTGAGAAATATTTACATTACAATATTACTTAATAACACGCCCGGTCTAAAAACTATATTAAAACTAAGCAGAAATTAAATATGCATACTAAAAAAAAAGTGAAATATGATAGATGTTCTCATATTTTAAGAAATATTTACATTACAATATTTTACTTAATAACACGTCCCGATTAGATTCGGAGTAAATGGGAATTAATGTGGTCGGGAAAATATAATAGTTCAAGTCACTTGAAATTGATAATGGGCATTGGATTGGTTGGTCTTGAATCACCCATCCACCCCTCTGTTCGCATAGTTTTTTTAATGGGATGAAACTCTTTATGAAGTTGTTTAAATAATGTAAAACCTGTATATTCATTGAACATAACTAGGCCAGCAAAGGTGGGGTAGGCGGATGGACTATGCCCAACTATACCCATTCACTGTTTTAAGCTATTTGAACTTTGCATTACACTGTTATTCGTAACTTTGTATCATTCAATTGACTTACCCCCGTATTCACCGACGTTCCATAAATCTATCAATAGCTATTGAACCCATAAGTATTCGTTGTTATAACAACGATAAATACATTATCTAGGAAATGTAGTTATTTTAGATTATCTCTAGTGCAAACACTGAATAATTAAACAAAAGGTGTCATCAAAGCTCCAATCGCAAAGGTGTTTGACATTTTTTTTGGCATATTCTGTCACAATGACGTCAATTTATCTATTCAATAGCTTAAGGGACCTATAAAGTTTATGGTATGTTGCTGAATACGGGCATGAAATCAACTAAATAAATACAATAAACATGATGTGATATTTTTTTTATGAATCATATTTTATTCCGGAATAAACCTGCTTATCGCAAACTATTTTTGGACGGCCCGCTCGTCGAAGAGCGAGTCTAGCGGTCAGTACGGTCAAGCTAACTACGCGAGCTCCCGTGTTCATCAAATTTTCCGGCTAAAACTTGATGTTTCGCGTTAAAAACTAACTGTGTTGTGAGTGTCCGTTCACACATACTAATTGTACAGTTCTGTGCTATTCAACGATGATAAAGTGCTGATTATTGGGGGCGGCGGATTACTCGTGGCGTCTACTAACAGGTATTTTATTAGGTTATGCAAGTCATGAATAAACTTATTGCTGTATCATTGTTGTAATATATAAAGACATCTTACATGGTTAATAATACTGTCTGTATTTTAAAAATTTTACAGTATTACTGAGCGTGTAAGGTGGAAGATGTAAGGTGATTGAACAGAATATTGACGTTCATCATCATCATCATCATTTTCCAGCCGTTTGCATCCACTGCTGGACATAAGCCTCCTCTAACTCTTTCCATGCAACTCGATTTTGCGCTTTTAGCATCGAATTTTGTGCTATTCGGGTTGGTGACCTACCTCTAACGCAGCAGAGGTAGGCCACTTGGAAGGTAGAACATAACTTTGACGCAAATTGATACGCAAGGGTGGTCCCTCCAGGGCCAACGGGTGTGACAATCCCGCGTACCCTAGTCATCCAGATTATTCTCTGTAGGGTATTTAGGTTAACGTTCCGCGCAAGTGCCTGGCATCGATTGGCGACTCAAAGAAAATTAA
Source organism: Lordithon lunulatus (assembly GCA_963942505.1). Lineage (NCBI taxonomy): Eukaryota > Metazoa > Arthropoda > Insecta > Coleoptera > Staphylinidae > Lordithon > Lordithon lunulatus. Next base: position 8,202,596 of record OZ012669.1, read on the forward strand.
TTTCTAGTATAACATATCGACGGTGTAGCGCAAGAAGGGCCAATCTATTTTTTTTAACGAAATGTCTAAATTGATTTAAAGGACTTTGGACCTTTTGTTAAAAAAGCAGATTAGCCCTTCTTGGGCTCACCGTCGATATGTTCTACTAGAAACTAATTTCTTGTGAGTCGCCAAACGATGCCATGCACTTGCGTGGAACGTTAACCTAAATACCATACAGCGAATAATCTGGACTAACTAATTTAAAGGGCCGGTTCTACAAATGAGATATAACTTGAGGATAAGACTATTCCTGGAATAAGTTTGACATATTGGTATTAATATCTCAAACTTATTCTCGGGTAAATGTTATTTGTAGAACCGGCCCTTAATAAACAAAACTAACATGACCAATAGGTGGCGTCCTCTCAATTCTTCATTTCACAATACTTAAAAGTTAACAATAGTAAACTTTTAAGTATTGTGAAATATACTAATACTAATAAATATTAAATGTTTTAAATCAGTTTGGTCCTTTTATTAAAAAAAGCAGATTGGCTCTTCTTGCCCTACACAGTCGTTATGATTACCTAGAGCAACGGTTGGTATCCTATGGCACGCGTGCCAGTCGTTTATAGCTGGCACAGTAAAAATCTCAACGATGACTTTGATAAAAATCTTTAAAACACATCAACCTTTTTGCTTTGATTTTGCTCGTATTAAAATTATTCTCTGAAAATTGTATGATCATGAGATTTGCACGACTACTAAAACTTGGAACGATACAGCACGCTACGGGGCGGTTAAAAGCGCCTATAATGAAGTCAATTGAATCCTACAAAGTTACGAATAATAGTGTAATGCAGAGTTCAAATCTCTTAAAACAGTGAATGGGTATAGTTGGGCATGGGCCATCCGCCCACCCCCCTTTGCTGACGTTGTTATGTTCAATGATCACAAGTTTTACATTGTTTAAACAACTCCAGAAAGAGTTTCATCCCATTAACAAAACTATGCGAATAGAGGGGTGGATGGGTGATTTAAGACCAACCAATCCAATGCGTTTTTACCATTTCAAGTGACTTGAACTATTATATTTTCCCGACCACATTAATTTCCATTTACTCCGAATCTAATCGGGACGTGTTATTATTTACCTCGTTCTAGATACGATGGACATACCAGCACGTCGAATCTATTAGAGATAACTTCATAATTACTAACTATTAACTTACCCAATTATAATCATTTTCATCAGTCATTTGCGATGCAATCGGAGACAGGTACCTCGCCAGTCTTCTCGTATTCGGCGACAATCTGTAAATTAAATCAATTTCATCATAACACCCAAATACCTCTCAAAAAAACATACTCTTTATAAATTGTCTCGATGTGCTCTTGAAGGAACTCCTGTGCGATATAAAATCCTATATCGTTCGATGCCACTGATGCAAACACCGTACTATAGTCCTGTTTCCGAATTTCCGATGGTTTAATAGTCCAATCGAGGAAACGTTGTAGCAACCAAATTTCCCTTGTGCAACTCAACGAGGACAGAATGCTGGTCTTTTCTGTAGCCACGTTTGATGAGAGATACTTTTGCCAGAGGAAGTTCCATTCTTTCTCACCGCCATGTTTGATAGCGTTGCAGTAGATTATTGTGCGGAGATCTTTGGGTATACTAAAAACGAACATATTATATAACATAATGTCTCTAGAGCTAACGCCTACACCTCACGGTAGAAGGCAACTTAAGAAAATCGACCCCGAATTTTTATTATATTATATATATATATTATAAGTATTATTATATTATATATATATTATAAATATTATTATATTAAAAAAAAAATTGTACGGTATGTGTATGTGAGTATTAGGACTTGCTATTTAAATACCACTTTTCTTTCTTTGTAAAGTGTCGTTATAATGTACAATATTTTGTAATTGAATAAGAAAATTCTCATCAAACCACTTACATATCTTTATTATCTTGATTCTCCTGGTACGCCGCAAATTTCTTCTTGGCGTCTTCCACACAATTGGCTACATTAAATTTACACGACCATGCAGCTATTTGACCTTGATGTTTAACAGCATCCAGCCGATTTTTGGTGGCTTTTGTTAGTGCTAGTGCACCCACTTTTTCGTAAATAGGCGTCAGTAATTTTCTCATAAATATCTGAAAGACCATCAAAATTATAGTAATTGTGTGAGTATTGGATGAGTATAGCTAAAGATCATGCATAATGGAGAGCATTATGAGATGCCTATATCCAGCAGTGGCGAGACACCGACTGATGATGACCCCTACTCTTGTAATTAGCATATTAAAAACAATACGAGCAGCTTCAAAACACTATATATAGGGATGTGGATAATGATTTCTACTTACCCTAAATTGTCCATAATTCGCAGACCTCTTCAACTGTTTATTCAACCCGCCAATATTCCTCAACACAGCCTTCCAGGGCAGGTACCCCAAATCCCGTTGTGTATACTTGATTAACCCGAAGAAAAATTTGTAATCCAAATCCCCAGTCCACGCCAGGTATGACGAATCATCAATCAACTGCACTCGATTCAGCACGGGAATCTTCTCGAAATCGTCACTGTTCAACGTGTTGATCAGCATCTTCCAATTCTTCTCATCGTAATTCACCCTGTAAAGACCTAGAGCAATCGTTAGCAATGAAACCCCACTACACGTAATCACTAGCTGCGAAACATTCAACAAATGCAAAAAAAGATCTTTGGTTCAACGCGTATGAACAGCTTCAACGCGTTTGAACAGCTTCAACGCGTATGAACAGCTTCAACGCGTATGAACAGCTTCAAGCTCGCCCATTAACGAGACTTCTGGACTTATGCATACAGAGCTCATAAATGAATGAGCCCTAATATAGGAGCGTAATAGGCTGCAGTACAGTGGGATTTAACCCGTGTTGGGTAGCCAATATTTCGGATGTGTATCGCCAAACAAAAAAAAAACCAATCCCTAAATTACGAAATAAATTTACCTGCAGCTTGCACATTCAACAAAATCCACTTGTCGTCATCGGGGAAACCCTTGAGCACTTCAGACTCGCCCGTGTTGGGTAGCCAGTATTTCGGATGGGTGTCGTTGAAGTTGCACGACTTCTCGTCGGTGTAGCTGATGGGCACCCACCAGTAGCTGAGGGAGTTTTTCGGTTTGATGGTGTCACGCAGAAAGCGTTCCTAAAGGAATGAGACACTGGTTTATTGACTTCGAAGTCATAGATATGCAGATGGTTTAATTACATTTAGATTGATTTTTTTTTAGCATGTATAACAAATCATTGAAAAATATTCAAAATTTGATGTAATTCCATCATTTGTCCACAACAAAGAAGTTTTTCTCTGGCTATTACCGTTTTCTCGCAAAATCAGTACATACATTAATGAAACTTACCTTTTTTACTCTGTAAAGTTTAGTATTAATGCAATTCCTAATGCCTAATTTATGCTTATGCCAAGATAGATCTGATAAATTTTGAAATTGACTTCTACATGTATCATTAACTCACCTGTTTCAATTTGACGCTCTGTTCCCCATAAAGCCTCTCGACGTGTATCACAGGATATCCGGTTTGTAGCGTCCACGTGTCCATAACGGTCTTCACTGTGAGATTTTTCGGGAAAACCCCATCACTGTGCGCTTGCTCCGTGAGCGATTGCCACAGATCATCCTGCTCAGCATTTCCAAATTTGTGGCGCAACAAATACTTGCTCACACCTTTTCGTAGAGTCTCCTCGCCCAGAAACAGTGTCATCATTCGTAGAATATACGAGCCCTTTTTGTATGCGATTGTATCGAAGATTTGATCGATTTCACGTGGATGGCCAACAGGGACAGATACCTTAAAGAATGATTAACTTTCTTTTAGAAAAAAAGTAAGGATACTAAGCTCCATATTAATTTCTGGGACTAGGAGGTGGTTTTATATTCGGCAGCAGTATTAACCGTAATCTACGTCTACTAGTTGTGGCAAGTGAAAAACCACGAGAGTCAACAAAATATACAAAATCAAAATTCGTTTCATGCTACTAATCAATAGTCTTTAAGGTGCGAATTAAGAAATACGAATACCGTTTGGATATCTCTTTCCGTTTTCATTCCACCTCAGAAAAACAATAAAAATCATAATTTATTTTATGCTACTAATCAATACTCGTAGCATGCTATTTAAAAAAGTTACCATTTCAGAAACGCCCTTTACGAGCTTTATCTTTATTTCATTTTTGTTTAAAAGCTCCTGACTGTAAATGTCATAGAATACGGAATTGCTATAAATTTCCTCATCTGTTAGCGGAAGAACTGAAACGCACTGACGAACAATGGGAATATAAGCATAAGACTTACCGGATGTGAACTTTTCAACGAATCAAACCCGAACACAGTCAATAGATTATCAACAGACTCCTCCTCTAGCGAATTCCACTCCGGGAAGATGTGATGAACCGCAAGGGCAGCCATATAAGTAGCAAAACCTTCGTTAAGCCACAAATCAGTCCACCAAGTCATCGTAACTAAATTTCCAAACCATTGGTGCGCGAGTTCATGAGCGATAACACTAGCGACAGAATGCTGACTGGTTGACGATGAGACCTCTGGGTCGTACAATAAATACGCCTCCCTATACGTAATCAACCCCCAATTTTCCATAGCGCCCGCAGCGAAATCCGGTATAGCCACCATGTCCTGTTTCGGCAGTGGGTACTTGATGTCGAAAAAGCGCTCGTAGTAGTCCAAGAATTTAGGACCCACCTCTTTCGCAAACGATACCTAAATTTATCAACAATATAGTTGTGGTTTATATAAAAAACAAGTGGTTGTAATTACCTGATTAAGAGCGTCCTTTCGCGACCAAATGCGGAATGTGACGTTGCTCTCTTTGTACTGCGGCGACGTTTCTTGGCCAAAATCGGAAACGATGAACGCCACTAAATAGGTGGACATTGGTACAGTTTTTTCGAATCTGGTCCACACCCAACCTTCTTTTTCTTTGCTATAGAATAAACGGAATTTGATTAATTAATACCTAAGCGTTTCAATAACTAGCTAATAGATATAATTAATAATAAAATTCATTCGAAATGCCCAGATATTTTTATTTTATTGGCGCCACAAATATTCCGAATTTCAGATTAAATTGTATTCAGATTTTAAGAGTAGATGACTACTGTTGGAACCATAACTTAAAAAAAAAGACAGAATTACCCGTACTAATTTATGAAATTTCACGTCTTTTCCCCGTTCAAACTTGTATTTTTATTTCAAATGCTAGAGAGATGGTTTATATATCAAAATGTACAGTATTTCAGGGCCTACAGAATTACCCGTACTAATTTTGTTTTTATTTCGTCGCCTGGAAATAGAAAATAAAGGTAGCCAATAGCTTGGTATGAGAACTATTATTTTCTAAAAAAATTCTGTAGCTTTAATTATTACTACTTACATTGCTTCCTTCTTAATCTCGGGCATGTTACTAAGTGCCGAATATTTATCCTTGTGCCCCATACTAATATCAAACGTAGCTTTCATAGCGGGCTCATCGAAGCACGGGAAGGCTCTTCTAGCATCAGTAGACTCGAATTGCGTGGTCGCAATATACCTCTTCTCCTTGGTGTCTTTATCCTCGTAGCTACTTCTATAAAAACCAGCGAGAACATCTTGCAGTTTCCCCGTGAATGGAATGTAGACCTCATATTTATGTCCGTCCACCAGATTATCCTTCAGCAGCATCGTCATAAAATCATTCTCCGTGTCGTACTCGACGTCGTTCACCGAAAACGGTTTCGCGCTGGCGTCCGTGAGGTCTTTTATGGTGATGGCTGTTTTATCGATTGTGAGGTTTTTCGAGTGGAGCGTGATGTTGTTTGTGGAGTGAATGCATGTTGTCTAATAATAATAAAAAATTTAATTAATTTAAATCAGTCGGCAGAAGAACCCGAAGGTCCGAAGGTCGATTGTAACAAATATAGTAAATTAGTTGGTTCAAAAATTTAGGAAGGAAATGTATGATGTATATTTTTTTCATTAGCATAAATTAGTGGCGCAATTATTTTTCTTTAATTCATCTATTTATTTATTTTAGTTGTAACTATCGGTATCGTAAAGCTATATACAACTTCCCGTCTTTTTCCCGTTCAAACTCGGTAGCATTTTTATTTCAAATGCTAGAGAGATGGTTTATATGTCAAAATGTAGAGTATTTCAGGGCCTACAAATTGAGGCTTAGGCACTTTTCTCTAGCTCTTACCGTTTTCGCGCTATAAAGGCCAGAAAATGTGAAAATGATGAAATTTCACGTCTTTTCCCCGTTCAAACTTGGTAGCATTTTTATTTCAAATGCTAGAGACATGGTTTATATTTCAAAATTTATAGTATTTTAGGGTCTACAAATTGAGGCTTAGGCACTTTTCTCTAGCTCTTACCGTTTTCGCGCTATAAAGGCCAGAAAATGTGAAAATGATGAAATTTCACGTCTTTTTCCCGTTCAAACTCGGTAGCATTTTTATTTCAAATGCTAGAGACATGGTTTATATATCAAAATTTATAGTATTTCAGGGCCTACAAATTGAGGCTTAGACACTTTTCTCTAGCTCTTACCGTTTTCGCGCTATAAAGGCCAGCAAATGTGAAAATGATGAAATTTCACGTCTTTTTCTCGTTCAAACTCGGTAGCATTTTTATTTCAAATGCTAGAGAGATGATTTATATATCATAATGTACGATATTTCAGGGCCTACAAATTGAGGCTTAGGCAATTTTCTCTAGCTCGTACCGTTTTCGCGCTATAAAGGTCAGCAAATGTGAAAATGATGAAATTTCACGTCTTTTTCCCGTTCAAACTCGGTAGCATTTTTATTTCAAATGCTAGAGACATGGTTTATATATCAAAATGTATAGTATTTCAGGGCTTATAAATAGAGGCTTAGGCACTTTTCTCTAGCTCTTACCGTTTTCGTGCTATAAAGGCCAGAAAATGTGTTAATGATGAAATTTCACGTCTTTTTCCCGTTCAAACTTGGTAGCATTTTTATTTCAAACGCTAGAGAGATGGTTTATATGTCAAAATGTAGAGTATTTCAGGGCCTACAAATTGAGGCTTAGGTACTTTTCTCTAGCTCTTACCGTTATCGCGCTATAAAGGCCAGAAAATGTGAAAATGATGAAATTTCACGTCTTTTTCGCGTTCAAACTCGGTAGCATTTTTATTTCAAATGCTAGAGAGATGATTTATATATCATAATGTACGATATTTCAGGGCCTACAAATTGAGGCTTAGGCACTTTTCTCTAGCTCGTACCGTTTTCGCGCTATAAAGGCCAGCAAATGTGAAAATGATGAAATTTCACGTCTTTTTCCCGTTCAAACTCGGTAGCATTTTTATTTCAAATGCTAGAGACATGGTTTATATATCAAAATGTATAGTATTTCAGGGCTTATAAATAGAGGCTTAGGCACTTTTCTCTAGCTCTTACCGTTTTCGTGCTATAAAGGCCAGAAAATGTGTTAATGAAGAAATTTCACGTCTTTTTCCCGTTCAAACTTGGTAGCATTTTTATTTCAAACGCTAGAGAGATGGTTTATATGTCAAAATGTAGAGTATTTCAGGGCCTACAAATTGAGGCTTAGGTACTTTTCACTAGCTCTTACCGTTTTCGCGCTATAAACGCCAGAAAATGTGAAAATGATGAAATTTCACGTCTTTTTCGCGTTCAAACTCGGTAGCATTTTTATTTCAAATGCTAGAGAGATGGTTTATATGTCAAAATGTAGAGAATTTCGGGGCCTACAGATTGAGGCTTAAGCACTTTTCTCTAGCTATTGTTGTTTTCGCGCTATAAAGGCTAGAAAATGTGAAAATGATGAAATTTCACGTCTTTTTCTCGTTCAAACTCGGTAGCATTTTTATTTTAAATGCTAGAGACATGGTTTATATTTCAAAATGTATAGTATTTCAGGGCCTACAAATTGAGGTTTAGGCCTTTTCTCTAGCTCTTACCGTTATCGCACTATAAAGGCCAGAAAATGTGAAAATGATGAAATTTCACGTCTTTTTCGCGTTCAAACTCGGTGGCATTTTTATTTCAAATGCTAGAGAAATGTTTTATATGTCAAAATGTAGAGTATTTCAGGGCCTACAATTTGAGGCTTAGGCACTTTTCTCTAGCTCTTACCGTTTTCGCGCTATAAAGGCCAGCAAATGTGATAATGATGAAATGTCACGTCTTTTTCCCGTTCAAACTCGGTAGCATTCTTATTTCAAATGCTAGAGAGATGGTTTATATGTCAAAATGTAGAGAATTTCGGGGCCTACAGATTGAGGCTTAGGCACTTTTCTCTAGCTCTTGTCGTTTTCGCGCTATAAAGGCTAGAAAATGTGAAAATGATGAAATTTCACGTCTTTTTCCCGTTCAAACTCGGTAGCATTTTTATTTCAAATGCTAGAGAGATGATTTATATATCAAAATGTACGATATTTCAGAGCCTACAAATTGAGGCTTAGGCACTTTTCTCTAGCTCTTACTGTTTTCGCGCTATAAAGGCCAGAAAATGTGAAAATTATGAAATTTCACGTCTTTTGCCCGTTAAAACTCGATAGCATTTTCATTTCAAATGCTAGAGACATGGTTTATATATCAAAATGTATAGTATTTCAGGGCTTATAAATAGAGGCTTAGGCACTTTTCTCTAGCTCTTACCGTTTTCGTGCTATAAAGGCCAGAAAATGTGTTAATGATGAAATTTCACGTCTTTTTCCCGTTCAAACTTGGTAGCATTTTTATTTCAAACGCTAGAGAGATGGTTTATATGTCAAAATGTAGAGTATTTCAGGGCCTACAAATTGAGGCTTAGGTACTTTTCTCTAGCTCTTACCGTTATCGCGCTATAAAGGCCAGAAAATGTGAAAATGATGAAATTTCACGTCTTTTTCGCGTTCAAACTCGGTAGCATTTTTATTTCAAATGCTAGAGAGATGATTTATATATCATAATGTACGATATTTCAGGGCCTACAAATTGAGGCTTAGGCACTTTTCTCTAGCTCGTACCGTTTTCGCGCTATAAAGGCCAGCAAATGTGAAAATGATGAAATTTCACGTCTTTTTCCCGTTCAAACTCGGTAGCATTTTTATTTCAAATGCTAGAGAGATGATTTATATATCAAAATGTACGATATTTCAGGGCCTACAAATTGAGGCTTAGGCACTTTTCTCTAGCTCTTACCGTTTTCGCGCTATAAAGGCCAGAAAATGTGAAAATGATGAAATTTCACGTCTTTTTCTCGTTCAAACTCGGTAGCATTTTTATTTTAAATGCTAGAGACATGGTTTATATATCAAAATGTACAGTATTTCAGGGCCTACAAATTGAGGCTTAGACACTTTTCTCTAGCTCGTACCGTTTTCGCGCTATAAAGGCCAGAAAATGTGAAAATGATGAAATTTCACGTCTTTTTCCCGTTCAAACTCGGTAGCATTTTTATTTCAAATGCTAGAGAGATGATTTATATATCAAAATGTACGATATTTCAGGGCCTACAAATTGAGGCTTAGGCACTTTTCTCTAGCTCTTACCGTTTTCGCGCTATAAAGGCCAGAAAATGTGAAAATGATGAAATTTCACGTCTTTTTCCCGTTCAAACTTGGTAGCATTTTTATTTCAAATGCTAGAGAGATGATTTATATATCATAATGTACGATATTTCAGGGCCTACAAATTGAGGCTTAGGCACTTTTCTCTAGCTCTTACCGTTTTCGCGCTATAAAGGCCAGAAAATGTGAAAATGATGAAATTTCACGTCTTTTTCCCGTTCAAACTTGGTAGCATTTTTATTTCAAATGCTAGAGAGATGATTTATATATCATAATGTACGATATTTCAGGGCCTACAAATTGAGGCTTAGGCACTTTTCTCTAGCTCTTACCGTTTTCGCGCTATAAAGGCCAGAAAATGTGAAAATGATGAAATTTCACGTCTTTTTCTCGTTCAAACTCGGTAGCATTTTTATTTCAAATGCTCGAGAGATGGATTATATGTCAAAATGTAGAGTATTTCAGGGCCTACAAATTGAGGCTGAGGCACTTTTCTCTAGCTCTTACCGTTTTCGCGCTATAAAGGCCAGAAAATGTGAAAATGATGAAATTTCACGTCTTTTTCCCGTTCAAACTCGGTAGCATTTTTATTTCAAATGCTAGAGAAATGTTCTATATGTCAAAATGTAGAGTATTTCAGGGCCTACAAATTGAGGCTTAGGCACTTTTCTCTAGCTCTTACCGTTTTCGCGCTATAAAGGCCAGAACATGTGAAAATGATGAAATTTCACGTCTTTTTCTCGTTCAAACTCGGTAGCATTTTTATTTCAAATGCTAGAGAGATGGATTATATGTCAAAATGTAGAGTATTTCAGGGCCTACAAATTGAGGCTGAGGCACTTTTCTCTAGCTCTTACCGTTTTTGCGCTATAAAGGCCAGAAAATGTGAAAATGATGAAATTTCACGTCTTTTTCCCGTTCAAACTCGGTAGCATTTTTATTTCAAATGCTAGAGAAATGTTTTATATGTCAAAATGTAGAGTATTTCAGGGCCTACAAATTGAGGCCTAGGCACTTTTCTCTAGCTCTTACCGTTTTCGCGCTATAAAGGCCAGAAAATGTGAAAATGATGAAATTTCACGTCTTTTTCTCGTTCAAACTCGGTAGCATTTTTATTTCAAATGCTAGAGACATGGTTTATACATCAAAATGTACAGTATTTCAGGGCCTACAAATTGAGGCTTAGGCACTTTTCTCTAGCTCTTACCGTTTTCGAGCTATAAAGGCCAGCAAATGTGAAAATGATGAAATTTCACGTCTTTTTCTCGTTCAAACTTGGTAGCATTTTTATTTAAAATGGTAGAGAGATAGTTTATATGTCAAAATGTAGAGTATTTCACGGCCTACATATTGAGGCTTGGGCACTTTTCTCTAGCTCTTACCATTTGCACGCTATAATAGTCAAGAAATGTGAAAATTATGAAATTTCATGTTTTTTATGTCTTCAATCCTTACTGCTATATTTGGGGCCCAAAAATTGAAGAATATATTAGTGAAAAAAAAAACGTTCTTATATTTACTTTATGAAATTAAATTAACAATTCTTTGGTGATACCTCGTACTATTTCCTTGTACAGCAGTACTGTATTTGGGAAAAAAAAAGATGAATGAAGACAATTAGCTTTATTAATGGAATAAAAAAAATCTCGACTTTTATTCGAATAATAAAATATATAGTTTACTATAAGGAAACCTTGTATAACTCGTGCCTTCATACCATTAAATTTGATTTGTTATTAAATTTCATTTTAAGTACTAGGAAAAGCATTGTATTGCATTTGTATATAACTTATATCATATACACATTAGGCGTAAGGTACTTTCTATAAAAGGAACACAAATTGAAGAGAGTGTGTAAAATTATGCACCACTTCCTTTTGTTGCAATGAACCCATACAATTCAACGTCACACACAACACACCTCATTACGTGCATACATTTGTAGGATTATCATAGTGAGATTTATTTGTTTGGTTTCATAAAATGGGTGTCACTTCCTATTTTATAAAACCAAACAAATAAATCTCACTATGATAATAATTTGTTTACACGCGTACTATTATATTATTATTATTATTTTTGTTTTGTTTAGATTTTTTTTGCGTATATTACTTTATTATTTATTTATAAACTGGGTGAAATTTTCGCCGTCCGACTATTAGAGTACCGACTAGCTTGAATTGCCCATAAGGATGATATATTAACATTTTCAACTTTTTACAAAATATATCAAATTAAAATAATAAACCAGAAACTAACAGTATCAAATAAATAAAAATTAATATCAAATATAAATCAATATAAAACAGTTTGTTAGGTTCGTACACGCCTTTATATGAAAAAATTTCAACACAAAGATCATAATCGAAATATTTTGTAATACCCAACACGACTCTCTATACAAATATCCAATCGTATGATATAATTAGCAGTTAGTATAAAATCAATACGAAAAAGAAAGTTGCTTCATTTTCTGCACAGCTGATTCATAATAAAAATAAAACCGCTTGACACTCACATAACAAAAAATCGCTGGCTAGATTATAATCAGTGTGTTTCATAATTTTTATTTGTTCGCGCATAATTTTATACAGTTACGCAAGAGTTATACTAAACTTGAACAGCATACAAATTAAATCGAATAATTACACGTTTAGAATATGAACTCACCTCAATCCACACTTTGCCATGATATTCAAACTTGCCATCCTCGTCCCCTAAATTCGTGAGCATCAGCAGGCGGTAGTGCGCCGGCACGACGGAGCTGGGCAGCTGGTACGCCGTTGCCGCCCCCAACGCCAGCAGCGCGACCGCAAAAACGCGACCGCAACACATTTTATCTGCAAACGAGAAACAATAAATAAAGCTGACACCTGTCATGAACTCTAGCTTTCTAATAACCAGAGTGATTATAAATTTCGCGTTTTCATTATATACAGGGCCGTCCAGCGTGGAAAAACTGCCATGTCCTGATTGTTGTTCATGCGGAAAACGGCCCCCAAACGGCTCACCTGTTACTCGTGTGTTCAATTAGCGGCCGTGTTTGCGCAACCGCCGCTGGGGTATTTTGCATGTTTTCTAAACCGTTGCTAAATTTGATGTGTGTCGCAGTTTTATTGTTGGTAATTTTTTCCGCACAGGGCATGACCCGCGCTTGATAAAATGAGTTTTTGGAATAGAGCGAGGCCTTCTATTTTTAGTGTACGATTTGTGTGTGATAGTTTGATATGAATGAAGTGCAAAGTTTGTGTTTTGATCTGGGTATATAAATCTATTTATATTGTGCGCTAAAATTTCGGGCTACAGCAATGAGCAGAAAGCTCACAATTGCAAATATTTACGTATGATATGATACAAATTATAAAAATTATTTTTAACAACTATACTTACGGATATAAGATTTTGTTATATTTGAGTTTGGAGGCCAAAAACGTACAGAACTAGTTGAGTTAAAATTTACGAAAATCATATTAACAAATATAGTTATTTATGAGTGTATTCTGAATATTTGGCGAAATTTACTCTACAAAAATACAAATTACAGCCACTTTTTGTTTTTGTTATATTTGAATTTGGAGGCCAAAAACTTACAGAACTAGTTGAGTTAAAATTTACGAAATTCATATTATGCAAATATAATTATTTATAAGTGTATTCTGAATATTTGACGAAATTTACTCCTACAAATTACAGTTACTTTTTATGGTTCACTTCTAAATATTTTGATATATTTAAGTTTGGAGGCCAACAACAACACAAGTAGTTAGAGTTTACAAAAATTATATCTAACAAATAAAACTATAATAATAATATATTAGCTTTACAGGACTTGTAGGTCTAGGGCTTCTTTCGTAAAACTTTCTTCACGCCTGCCTTCCGTCTGCTATAGTCCATTTCTTCACTTGGATGTTGTGTTAATCATTTACCACTGCTTCCAACCATTTTTTCCTTGGTTGTCCCCTTTTTTTTCCTCCTAATGGTTTCTATCGTCCGACTTTTCTCGCAGTTTCAACTCTGTATCGTCTCTATTTCAAATTCTAGAGATATGATTTATATGTGAAAATATAGAGTATTTCTACCCCTACAGATTGAGGTCAAACACTTTTCTCTGGCTCTTATCAGTTTCTCGCTGTAGCGGTGAGAAAATGTGATCATGATGAAATTTCATGTTTTTCCCCAGTTTCAACTCTGCAGCGTCTGTATTTCAAATCCTAAAGAGTTGGTTTATATATGAAAATGTAGAGTATTTCTAGCCCTACAAATTGAAACTACTCGATTTTCTGTAACTATTACTGTTTTCACGCCGTAGCGGTGAGAAAATGTGAATATAATAAAATTTTAAGTTTTTTTCTCAGTTTAAGCTCTATAGCGTCTCTATTTCAAATGCTAGAAAGATGATTTATATGAGAAAATGTAGAGTATTTCTAACCCTACAAATTGAGAGTACACGATTTTCTGTAGCTGTTACTGTTTTCAAGCCGTAGTGGTGAGAAAATGTGAATATAATTTAAATTATATGTGATTTCTCAGTTTAAGCTCTATAGCGTATTTGTTTAAAATGCCAGAGAGATGGTTTATATGTGATAATATAGAGTATTTCTAGCCCTACAAATTGAGACTACATGATTCTCTGTAGCTGTTATAGTTTTCGCGCCGTAGCGGTGAGAAAATGTGAATATAATAAAATTTCATGTTTTTTCTCAGTTTAAACTCGGTAGCGTGTCTATTACAAATGATAGAGAGATGGCTTATATGTGAAAATGTAGAGTATTTCTAGCCCTACAAATTGAAACTACTCGATTTTCTGTAACTATTACTGTTTTCACGCCGTAGCGGTGAGAAAATGTGAATATAATAAAATTTTATGTTTTTTTTCTCAGTTTAAGCTCTATAGCGTCTCTATTTCAAATGCTAGAGAGATTATTTATATGAGAAAATGTAGAGTATTTCTAGCCCTACAAATTGAGACTACATGATTCTTTGTAGCTGTTATCGTTTTCGCGCCGTAGCGGTGAGAAAATGTGAATATATTAAATTTCATGTTTTTCCTCAGTTTAAATTCGTGTCTAATACAAATGATAGAGAGATGGCTTATATGAGAAAATGTAGTGTATTCCTAGTCCTACAGATTGAGACTACAAGATTTTCTGTAGCTGTTACTGCTTTGAAGCCGTAGCGGTGAGAAAATGTGAATATAATGAAATTTCATGTTTTTTTCTCAGTTTAAGCTCTATAGCGTCTCTATTTGAAAGGCTAGAGGATGATTTATATGTAAAAATATAGAGTATTTCTAGCCCTACACATTGAGACTAGACGTTCTTCTGTAGCTATTACCATTTTCGCGCTGTAGCGGTGAGAAAGTGAGAAAATGAGAATATGAATAAATTTCATGTTTTTCCCCAGTTTCAACTATGCAGCGTCTCTATTACAAATGCTAGAGAGATGGTTTATATTTTGAAAATGTAGAGTATTACCAGTCCTACATATTGATGCTAGACGTTTTTCTGTAGCTGTTACCATTTTCGTACCGTAGCGGTGAGAAAATGTGAATATAATAAAATTTCATGTTTTCCTTCGGTTTAAACTATGTAGCGTCTTTATTACAAATGCTAGAGAGGTGGTTTATATGTGAAAATGTAGAGTATTGCTAACCATACAGATTGAGACTACAAGATTTTCTGTAGCTGTTACTGCTTTGAAGCCGTAGCGGTGAGAAAATGTGAATATAATGAAATTTCATGTTTTTTTCTCAGTTTAAGCTCTATAGCGTCTCTATTTCAACGGCTAGAGATATGGTTTATATGTAAAAATATAGAGTATTTCTAGCCCTACATATTGAGAGAAGACATTTTTCTGTAGCTATTACCGTTTTCGCGCTATAGCGGTGAGAAAAGGAGAATATGAAGAAATTTAATGTTTCTCCCCAGTTCCAACTATGTAGCGTCTCTATTACAAATGCTAGAGAAATGGTTTATATGTGAAAATGTAGAGTATTTCCAGTCCTACAGATTGAGACTAGACGGTTTTCTGTAGCTGTTATCATTTTCGTGCCGCAGCGGTGAGAAAATGTAAATATAATAAAATTTCATGTTTTCCCTCGGTTTAAACTCTGTAGCGTCTCTATTACAAATGCTAGAGAGGTGGTTTATATGATAAAATGTAGAGAATTTCTAACCCTACACATTGAGACTACACGATTTTCTGTAGCTATTACTGTTTTCACGCCGTAGCGGTGAGAAAATGAGAATATGAAGAAATTTCATGTTTTTCCCCAGTTTCAACTATGCAGCGTCTCTATTACGGATGCTAGAGAGATGATTTATATTTGAAAATGTAGAGTATTTCCAGTCCAACATATTGAGACTACACGATTTTCTGTAGCTGTTTCTGTTCTCACGCCGTAGCGGTGAGAAAATGCGAATATAATGAAATCTCATGTTTTTTTTCTCAGTTTAAGCTCTATAGCGTCTCTATTTCAAAGGCTAGAGAGATGATTTATATGTAAAAATATAGAGTATTTCTAGCCCTACACATTGAGACTAGACTTTCTTTTGTAGTTATTTCCATTTTCGCGCTGTAGCGGTGAGAAAGTGAGAAAATGAGAATATGAAGAAATTTCATGTTTTTCCCAGTTTCAACTATGCAGCGTCTCTATTACAAATGCTAGAGAGATGGTTTATATTTGAAAATGTAGAGTATTTCCAGTCCTACAGATTGAGGCTAGACGTTTTACTGTAGCTGTTACCATTTTCGTACCGTAGCGGTGAAAAAATGTGAATATAATAAAATTTCATGTTTTCCTTCGGTTTAAACTATGTAGCGTCTTTATTACAAATGCTAGAGAGGTGGTTTATATGTGAAAATGTAGAATATTGCTAACTCTACAGATTGAGACTACAAGATTTTCTGTAGCTGTTACTGCTTTGAAGCCGTAGCGGTGAGAAAATGTGAATATAATGAAATTTCATGTTTTTTTCTCAGTTTAAGCTCTATAGCGTCTCTATTTCAAAGGCTAGAGATATGGTTTACATGTAAAAATATAGAGTATTTCTAGCCCTACATATTGAGAGAAGACATTTTTCTGTAGCTATTACCGTTTTCGCGTTATAGCGGTGAGAAAAGGAGAATATGAAGAAATTGAATGTTTCTCCCCAGTTTCAACTATGTAGCGTCTCTATTACAAATGCTAGAGAAATGGTTTATATGTGAAAATGTAGAGTATTTCCAGTCCTACAGATTGAGACTAGACGTTTTTCTGTAGCTGTTATCATTTTCGTGCCGCAGCGGTGAGAAAATGTAAATATAATAAAATATCATGTTTTCCCTCGGTTTAAACTCTGTAGCGTCTCTATTACAAATGCTAGAGAGGTGGTTTATATGTCAAAATGTAGAGTATTTCTAACCCTACAGATTGAGACTACACGATTTTCTGTAGCTGTTTCTGTTCTCACGCCGTAGCGGTGAGAAAATGCGAATATAATGAAATTTCATGTTTTTTTCTCAGTTTAAGCTCTATATCGTCTCTATTTCAAAGGCTAGAGAGATGATTTATATGTAAAAATATAGAGTATTTCTAAAAATTGATTACTTGGTATAATATGAATTGAATAATAATAATAATAATAACTAGTGGCAAAGCACAATTATACAAACATAAATATTCACATTCACATGTTTGTATTTTTTCTTCTCTCGGAAAAATAACAAAATAATAAAGGCTATTCATCTCCTTCATTGAAAATGAATTACCACATGGTAGACACCACAACATTCAATTTTTTTAAAATACTACTTCAAAAATTATTTATGCAAACCCCTCTTGATTTTCTAAGAACCCGAATGATCTTGAAAGTCGTCGTAATTTTGATGGTTTCACTTTCCAAACCGCAACGCGTGCAACGGTACTAAAAAATCGATATCGCAATTCATTAAATATCCTTTGTTTACATTTTTAGCACCGCAATTCACGCGCAATTCCCAGAAATACGATTGTAAACAACAAAAATACATTTGAAAAAAAATCTTGTTATGAAACTAGTTTAAATCAAGAGTTGAATGATTAACGATCACTTAATCACAACGAAGTGCATATAGTGAAACCCCGACGTCACTAACCGCAAACCAAACAATAAAATGCCATAAATAATACAGTTTTATGGATATTAATTAGGAATTACTTAAATGAAACAGGTTTATATGGTAGTAAGCGCGCATTCAACTAAATCGACTTACCGTGATTGTCGTCGCCGTCGTCGTGGTTAGGTGAGCGGGTAGTTACCTCGACAAGAGGTGAACTTCATCTGCGACTAGACCGGTCGCTCAGACACGGGTCATACCTTATTTACCCACCTGTGGTGTTTGAATAAGTGATGGAACTCCCTCCCTCTGCACGCGAGGGCAAAAGAAAACAAACGCAATCGATCAGCGGGAATATATTTGCATGTCTTTATTATTTATTAAATTAGTTAATGGTTTTACGGCACAACGTCTCCCACCCATTTAAGGTATGGGATGTTGCCGCCGGCGATGGGCACCGAGATGACCTCGCACACCTCGTAGGGGTGGTTGCTCCGCACGTACTCCGTCAGCTCGACTATCTTGGACGTGCGCGTTTTTATCATCAGCAGCAGCTCGGCGTCCTCGTTGATCTCGCCCTTCCATTCGTAAACGGATGTGATTTTTGGGATGATGTTCACGCAGGCGGCCAGCTTGCTGGAGACGATGCCGTGCGCGAGCTTCTTCGCGACGGTTTCGTCCGGCACCGTCACGTACGCCACTGAATGCGTCCCGGCGACGTAGGAGGAATTAAGAGAAGTCTCCGCCGACATTTGTGCAGACACGTAGAGGCTTCTTCTCAGAACACTGTAAGCATTACAACGGGACAGGTAGAAAAGTGCATGCGGTTTGTTATTGACGGGCGACGGTCTTTTGTTGGTTAATGGTCATTGCTGTGGTCAGTTTGCAAAAGCGTCACGTACGTTCAAGGAAAGGATTTGTAATAAATGTTTACCTGTCAAGTGGATGTACAGTTTTAAATGTCCAAGTGACAGCTAGGTTTCTTGTTTATCTGCTGCTATCAGGATTGATGGTTTGTCATTAAAGTCTTCATAAATAGGAGCGTAGAATTAAAGTCGCAGCGAATTATTTACTTATAAGATAATATATTTATCAGGTGCATAGTATGAGATATAATAAACATACGGTTTCTAATTCAATCGGTAATTTTAAGAAGGGAACGAATCCAAAAAGAAACTTGTGGGAAATTTAAGAAAACTTGCTATAATTTCCACATGAATCGACTTTAAAGATTAATAACATTATTATTATTGGTTTGGTACGCAGTAACCATGTTGTATTGGTTAAATATAGTACAGGTTGTTGAGAATTAATTCAGTTTTCATGTTTTTGCGCTTGTTCCCTTCTTCAAACTACCGATTGATTCTATTATCAATAATCATCAAATGTTTACATTCTAGATTCGATGCAAATTTACATTTCTACGTGCAAATTTCAGCGAATTTTGTGAATTTGGTATGATTGCTACGCATTCTAATAGAAATATTTAGAAATGTACATAGGAATACTTTTTATTTAGATATTTTATAGATTAAAAATGGTATGATATATCGGTAACAGTTATGTTTATCAAGTATTTGCTTGAATCGCCAGGAAACCAGCACCTTAAAATATTAAATATAGTAAAAACTAAAGATACAATTATTGAATTAGTGTTTTCGGACTTTCACGAACAGAAATTACTTGTAAAACTCTGTTTAGCGTTCGCAGAAACAATAATTGTCACTTGATTTGGTTTCAGTAGTTTTACCATTGCCTCTAATGTTATCTAATTTATTAAATACTAATTTGGTTTATTGTAAACGCCTAAAAGGATCAAAGGAGCGTTAAAATATACATAAGAATCATCAAAAGAAAAAGAAAAAACGTGAAAATTGTCATTTTGGTTACGACATTTGTCATCTCACATTGCAATATATTAAGTAATATATCGCACTGTGAGATGACAAGTGTCGTAACTTAAAGTGTCCACCAAAATGACAATTTTCACTTTTTTGATTTTTCTTTTGATGATTCTTATGTATATTTTAACGCTCCTTAAATCCTTTTAGGCGTTTACAATAAACCAAATTATTATTTAATAAATTAGATAACATTAGACGCAATGATAAAACTACTGGAACCATTTTGCAATCTTTAAAATGCATCTATTTCAAAAACTGTTTTTAGAATTTAGAAAATTTGTCATCTCACAGTGTGATATGTGCAAAACAACATTTTAAAATCCTTATTAGGTAAAGAATTTATTTAATTTCGGGTTGATTGTATAATTATTTACAACTGGCTAATTTTTATTATGAAAAATGAATATGATAATTACACTTACGAATAAAAAGCTATAAAAAACTATAATCTATACCAAAGTTACATAATGTGCACAATTTTCGTACGTATGTAAACTACAAACGATTTGATAGCTACTTAATCATTCCGCCCTCGAGCGCTTCGTGACTTGTATAATACCTAGGTACAACCTTCTTATTTATAGCCCGGCAATAAATAATATACCCCACTCAAATAATTTATTTACGCTTAAAATATGCGCGTATCCTCAAATGATGATAGTAAATGATATACACCCGAAAATTAAATATATTTCATACAAATATTCAGAGTGTTTCATATTAAATTGGACGGTTTTGACTATCTAGCAAGATAGACAACTCTAATGAGTCGCAGATGTAGATTAAAGTGCCTTTCGTTTAACCACTCTGGGCTGGTACGGGCTTATTGTTTCTTGTTCTATTTGCCGCTTCCGATGCGCATAATTCTACTTCGGCCCTTACAACTGGCGGCGCACGACCGCAAGACCTAAGCATACTGCACGCTACGAGGGCGACTATCAATGATAAACCATGTTAAACGAAAGCTCCTTAAATGAGATGAAGATTATTCATATGGCAAAATGTAGATCATTACAGTATCAAGCAAGTATCGTTGCAAGTTTTTTCTGCTGACGATTACAGTGCTAATCGCCGGTTAAATTACTAATCGTCAGTGAAATTACTGTTCGTAGGTTACAGAACTTAAAATTTAATAATTAATGACTATCAAATATAACGGGCCGTTAAATATAACAGAACGTAAATAAATCGTCAGTGAAAGTACTGTTCGTCGGTCAAATAACTAATCGTCGGTTACAGAACTTGAAATTTAATAATTAATGACTAATAAATATAACAAACCGTACATAAATCGTCAGTAAAAGTACTGTTCGTCGGTCAAATAACTAATCGTCGGTTACAGAACTTAAAATTTAATAATTAATGACAATTAAATATAACAGTCCGTTAAATATAACAGTCCGTTAAATATAACAGTCCGTTAAATATAACATACCGTTAAATATAACAGACCGTTAAATATAACAGACCGTTAAATATAACAGACCGTAAATAAATCGTCAGTGAAAGTATTGTTCGTCGGCCAAATAACTAATCGTCGGTTACAGAACTTAAAATTTAATCATTAATGACTATTAAATATAACGGGATGTTAAATATAACAGACCGTTAATACATGTTTCAACTGAAAAAATCTAGTTATCAAATGTTTCATCGTGACCTAAAAAAAATTTTCTGTGTGTTTGTCTGTGATCAAATTACCAAGCATTTCGCAATCTGTAGTGATTATTTCTATAAATACCAAAAATATAAACATAGAGTAACATAAGGATAATGATATAAACAAAAATACATAACCTAAACGTCTTAGTTGTACCGCGTATTAAAACAGGACAATCAAAAATTACTCTATCTATAAGTAAGTTTCTTTTGCTTACCCAACAAAAATGCTTGAAACTAGGACCAAATTTTTCAAATGCATTCGTTGTTTTATTAAATATTTTCAACCTTGCAAACAATTAAGGAAAATATGATTGTAAGTGCTGACTGTATGCTACCCATTGTGACTTGTACATTGTAAGTTGCATACAGCAGATAGTAGTTTTGAATTTATTACTTTCCGAATACATCACTGATGTATAACGAAGATATTGTTTTGATGTCGTGACCCATGTCCTGGTTGATAAATCGTAAAAATTCTTAAATTTTCGTCGAAATTGCGTGAATTCGTATCATTTTCGCATCCTGGTTCAATATTAGGAGTTCTCGGTAGAAATTTCACGCAAATTCGACCGAAATTGATCAATTTTTAAAATTTCGTGACCCATGTACTCCCCCCTTCTGGTTATACCTTATGGTTGTAAGGTGCTCAGAAATCTTCAATTTTCGACCAAAAAGCGTGTAATTCTTGGGATTTTTACTCCATATTCCAACGTTTTGATGTTCTGCGGATACTTTACAAGCATTTTCGACTAGATTTGACGATTTTTTAAAATTTCTACAGAGAATTTCTTCATCCATGTACCTATACCTTATGGTTGTAAGGTGCTCAGAAATCTTCAATTTTCGACCAAAAAGCGTGTAATTCTTGGGATTGTTACTCCATATTCCAACGTTTTGATGTTCTGCGGATACTTTACAAGCATTTTCGACTAGATTTGACGATTTTTTAAAATTTCTACAGAGAATTTCTTCATCCATGTACCTATACCTTATGGTTGTAAGGTGCTCAGAAATCTTCAATTTTCGACCAAAAAGCGTGTAATTCTTGGGATTTTTACTCCATATTCCAACGTTTTGACGTTCTGCGGATACTTTACAAGCATTTTCGACTAGATTTGACGATTTTTTAAAATTTCTACAGAGAATTTCTTCATCCATGTACCATATACCTTATGGTTGTAAGGTGCTCAGAAATCTTCAATTTTCGACCAAAAAGCGTGTAATTCTTGGGATTTTTACTCCATATTCGAACGTTTTGACGTTCTGCGGATACTTTACAAGCATTTTCGACTAGATTTGACGATTTTTTAAAATTTCTACAGAGAATTTCTTCATCCATGTACCTATACCTTATGGTTGTAAGGTGCTCAGAAATCTTCAATTTTCGACTAAAAAGCGTGTAATTCTTGGGATTTTTACACCATATTCCAACGTTTTGACGTTCTGCGGATACTTTACAAGCATTTTCGACTAGATTTGACGATTTTTTAAAATTTCTACAGAGAATTTCTTCATCCATGTACCTTATGGTTGTAAGGTGCTCAGAAATCTTCAATTTTCGACCAAAAAGCGTGTAATTCTTGGGATTTTTACTCCATATTCGAACGTTTTGACGTTCTGCGGATACTTTACAAGCATTTTCGACTAGATTTGACGATTTTTTAAAATTTCTACAGAGAATTTCTTCATCCATGTACCTATACCTTATGGTTGTAAGGTGCTCAGAAATCTTCAATTTTCGACCAAAAAGCGTGTAATTCTTGGGATTTTTACTCCATATTCGAACGTTTTGACGTTCTGCGGATACTTTACAAGCATTTTCGACTAGATTTGACGATTTTTTAAAATTTCTACAGAGAATTTCTTCATCCATGTACCTATACCTTATGGTTGTAAGGTGCTCAGAAATCTTCAATTTTCGACCAAAAAGCGTGTAATTCTTGGGATTTTTACTCCATATTCGAACGTTTTGACGTTCTGCGGATACTTTACAAGCATTTTCGACTAGATTTGACGATTTTTTAAAATTTCTACAGAGAATTTCTTCATCCATGTACCTATCTATACCTTATGGTTGTAAGGTGCTCAGAAATCTTCAATTTTCGACCAAAAAGCGTGTAATTCTTGGGATTTTTACTCCATATTCCAACGTTTTGATGTTCTGCGGATACTTTACAAGCATTTTCGACTAGATTTGACGATTTTTTTAAATTTCTACAGAGAATTTCTTCATCCATGTACCTATACCTTATGGTTGTAAGGTGCTCAGAAATCTTCAATTTTCGACCAAAAAGCGTGTAATTCTTGGGATTTTTACACCATATTCCAACGTTTTGACGTTCTGCGGATACTTTACAAGCATTTTCGACTCGATTTGACGATTTTTTAAAATTTCTACAGAGAATTTCTTCATCCATGTACCCTTATGGTTGTAAGGTGCTCAGAAATCTTCAATTTTCGACCAAAAAGCGTGTAATTCTTGGGATTTTTACTCCATATTCCAACGTTTTGATGTTCTGCGGATACTTTACAAGCATTTTCGACTAGATTTGACGATTTTTTAAAATTTCTACAGAGAATTTCTTCATCCATGTACCTATACCTTATGGTTGTAAGGTGCTCAGAAATCTTCAATTTTCGACCAAAAAGCGTGTAATTCTTGGGATTTTTACTCCATATTCCAACGTTTTGATGTTCTGCGGATACTTTACAAGCATTTTCGACTAGATTTGACGATTTTTTAAAATTTCTACAGAGAATTTCTTCATCCATGTACCTATACCTTATGGTTGTAAGGTGCTCAGAAATCTTCAATTTTCGACCAAAAAGCGTGTAATTCTTGGGATTTTTACTCCATATTCCAACGTTTTGATGTTCTGCGGATACTTTACAAGCATTTTCGACTAGATTTGACGATTTTTTAAAATTTCTACAGAGAATTTCTTCATCCATGTCCATCGTCCTTATGGTTGTAAGGTGCTCAGAAATCTTCAATTTTCGATCAAAAAGCGTGTAATTCTTGGGATTTTTACTCCATATTCGAACGTTTTGACGTTCTGCGGATACTTTACAAGCATTTTCGACTAGATTTGACGATTTTTTAAAATTTCTACAGAGAATTTCTTCATCCATGTACCTATACCTTATGGTTGTAAGGTGCTCAGAAATCTTCAATTTTCGACCAAAAAGCGTGTAATTCTTGGGATTTTTACTCCATATTCGAACGTTTTGACGTTCTGCGGATACTTTACAAGCATTTTCGACTAGATTTGACGATTTTTTAAAATTTCTACAGAGAATTTCTTCATCCATGTACCTATACCTTATGGTTGTAAGGTGCTCAGAAATCTTCAATTTTCGACCAAAAAGCGTGTAATTCTTGGGATTTTTACTCCATATTCCAACGTTTTGATGTTCTGCGGATACTTTACAAGCATTTTCGACTAGATTTGACGATTTTTTAAAATTTCTACAGAGAATTTCTTCATCCATGTACCTATACCTTATGGTTGTAAGGTGCTCAGAAATCTTCAATTTTCGACCAAAAAGCGTGTAATTCTTGGGATTTTTACTCCATATTCCAACGTTTTGATGTTCTGCGGATACTTTACAAGCATTTTCGACTAGATTTGACGATTTTTTTAAATTTCTACAGAGAATTTCTTCATCCATGTACCTATACCTTATGGTTGTAAGGTGCTCAGAAATCTTCAATTTTCGACCAAAAAGCGTGTAATTCTTGGGATTTTTACACCATATTCCAACGTTTTGACGTTCTGCGGATACTTTACAAGCATTTTCGACTAGATTTGACGATTTTTTTAAATTTCTACAGAAAAATTTCTTCATCCATGTACCTATACCTTATGGTTGTAAGGTGCTCAGAAATCTTCAATTTTCGACCAAAAAGCGTGTAATTCTTGGGATTTTTACTCCATATTCCAACGTTTTGATGTTCTGCGGATACTTTACAAGCATTTTCGACTAGATTTGACGATTTTTTAAAATTTCTACAGAGAATTTCTTCATCCATGTACCTATACCTTATGGTTGTAAGGTGCTCAGAAATCTTCAATTTTCGGCCAAAAAGCGTGTAATTCTTGGGATTTTTACTCCATATTCCAACGTTTTGATGTTCTGCGGATACTTTACAAGCATTTTCGACTAGATTTGACGATTTTTTTAAATTTCTACAGAGAATTTCTTCATCCATGTACCTATACCTTATGGTTGTAAGGTGCTCAGAAATCTTCAATTTTCGACCAAAAAGCGTGTAATTCTTGGGATTTTTACTCCATATTCGAACGTTTTGACGTTCTGCGGATACTTTACAAGCATTTTCGACTAGATTTGACGATTTTTTAAAATTTCTACAGAGAATTTCTTCATCCATGTACCTATACCTTATGGTTGTAAGGTGCTCAGAAATCTTCAATTTTCGACCAAAAAGCGTGTAATTCTTGGGATTTTTACTCCATATTCCAACGTTTTGATGTTCTGCGGATACTTTACAAGCATTTTCGACTAGATTTGACGATTTTTTTAAATTTCTACAGAGAATTTCTTCATCCATGTACCTATACCTTATGGTTGTAAGGTGCTCAGAAATCTTCAATTTTCGACCAAAAAGCGTGTAATTCTTGGGATTTTTACTCCATATTCCAACGTTTTGATGTTCTGCGGATACTTTACAAGCATTTTCGACTAGATTTGACGATTTTTTTAAATTTCTACAGAGAATTTCTTCATCCATGTACCTATACCTTATGGTTGTAAGGTGCTCAGAAATCTTCAATTTTCGACCAAAAAGCGTGTAATTCTTGGGATTTTTACACCATATTCCAACGTTTTGACGTTCTGCGGATACTTTACAAGCATTTTCGACTAGATTTGACGATTTTTTAAAATTTCTACAGAGAATTTCTTCATCCATGTACCTATACCTTATGGTTGTAAGGTGCTCAGAAATCTTCAATTTTCGACCAAAAAGCGTGTAATTCTTGGGATTTTTACTCCATATTCCAACGTTTTGATGTTCTGCGGATACTTTACAAGCATTTTCGACTAGATTTGACGATTTTTTTAAATTTCTACAGAGAATTTCTTCATCCATGTACCTATACCTTATGGTTGTAAGGTGCTCAGAAATCTTCAATTTTCGACCAAAAAGCGTGTAATTCTTGGGATTTTTACTCCATATTCCAACGTTTTGATGTTCTGCGGATACTTTACAAGCATTTTCGACTAGATTTGACGATTTTTTTAAATTTCTACAGAGAATTTCTTCATCCATGTACCTATACCTTATGGTTGTAAGGTGCTCAGAAATCTTCAATTTTCGACCAAAAAGCGTGTAATTCTTGGGATTTTTACACCATATTCCAACGTTTTGACGTTCTGCGGATACTTTACAAGCATTTTCGACTAGATTTGACGATTTTTTAAAATTTCTACAGAGAATTTCTTCATCCATGTACCTATACCTTATGGTTGTAAGGTGCTCAGAAATCTTCAATTTTCGACCAAAAAGCGTGTAATTCTTGGGATTTTTACACCATATTCCAACGTTTTGACGTTCTGCGGATACTTTACAAGCATTTTCGACTAGATTTGACGATTTTTTAAAATTTCTACAGAGAATTTCTTCATCCATGTACCTATACCTTATGGTTGTAAGGTGCTCAGAAATCTTCAATTTTCGACCAAAAAGCGTGTAATTCTTGGGATTTTTACTCCATATTCCAACGTTTTGATGTTCTGCGGATACTTTACAAGCATTTTCGACTAGATTTGACGATTTTTTTAAATTTCTACAGAGAATTTCTTCATCCATGTACCTATACCTTATGGTTGTAAGGTGCTCAGAAATCTTCAATTTTCGACCAAAAAGCGTGTAATTCTTGGGATTTTTACACCATATTCCAACGTTTTGACGTTCTGCGGATACTTTACAAGCATTTTCGACTAGATTTGACGATTTTTTAAAATTTCTACAGAGAATTTCTTCATCCATGTACCTATACCTTATGGTTGTAAGGTGCTCAGAAATCTTCAATTTTCGACCAAAAAGCGTGTAATTCTTGGGATTTTTACTCCATATTCCAACGTTTTGATGTTCTGCGGATACTTTACAAGCATTTTCGACTAGATTTGACGATTTTTTTAAATTTCTACAGAGAATTTCTTCATCCATGTACCTATACCTTATGGTTGTAAGGTGCTCAGAAATCTTCAATTTTCGGCCAAAAAGCGTGTAATTCTTGGGATTTTTACTCCATATTCCAACGTTTTGATGTTCTGCGGATACTTTACAAGCATTTTCGACTAGATTTGACGATTTTTTTAAATTTCTACAGAGAATTTCTTCATCCATGTACCTATACCTTATGGTTGTAAGGTGCTCAGAAATCTTCAATTTTCGACCAAAAAGCGTGTAATTCTTGGGATTTTTACACCATATTCCAACGTTTTGACGTTCTGCGGATACTTTACAAGCATTTTCGACTAGATTTGACGATTTTTTTAAATTTCTACAGAGAATTTCTTCATCCATGTACCTATACCTTATGGTTGTAAGGTGCTCAGAAATCTTCAATTTTCGACCAAAAAGCGTGTAATTCTTGGGATTTTTACTCCATATTCGAACGTTTTGACGTTCTGCGGATACTTTACAAGCATTTTCGACTAGATTTGACGATTTTTTTAAATTTCTACAGAGAATTTCTTCATCCATGTACCTATACCTTATGGTTGTAAGGTGCTCAGAAATCTTCAATTTTCGACCAAAAAGCGTGAAATTCTTGGAATTTTTACTCCATATTGCGTGAAATTCATTGCATTGCAGTATTTTATTTCTAGGTCAACACATCTCGTGTCCTGTCAGCACGCTTGAACTTTGTCTTTCCTGTGTATTTTAACTGGGAGAGCGATGATTCATGTGTATTGACAGACCGAAATCTACAAAATTCGAAATCCGACATGGATTACACACATCATTAGGAAGTAGGTAATTTTGTAAATTTGCGTGAAATTTGTGACATTTTTGCATCCCAATTGAATATATTGATATTCTGGGTTGAAATTTCACGGAATTTCGGCCAAAATTTAAGAATTTTTAAGATTTATGGTAAGAAGGGGGGAGTAGGGTGACCATAAATCTTAAATTTTTCTTAAATTTGGCCGAAATTCCGTGAAATTTCGACCAGAAAGTGAAAATGTTGGAAATATTTCAACCCGAGATGCGAAAGTGTTGAAAATATTTACAACATTTTCATTTTCTTGTCAAAATTTTACGGAATTTCGGCCAAATTTAAGAAAAATTTAAGATTTATGGTCACCCTACTCCCCCCTTCTGACCATAAATCTTAAATTTTTCTTAAATTTGGCCGAAATTCCGTGAAATTTTGACAAGAAAATGAAAATGTTGTAAATATTTTCAACACTTTCGCATCTCGGGTTGAAATATTTACAACATTTTCACTTTCTGGTCGAAATTTCACGGAATTTCGGCTAAATTTAAGAAAAATTTAAGATTTATGTTCACCCTACTCCCCCCTTCTTACCATAAATCTTAAAAATTCTTAAATTTTGGACCGATTTACGTGAAATTCGCTAACACTTTCGCATCTCGGGTTGAAATATTTACAACATTTTCATTTTCTGGTCGAAATTTCACGTAATTTCGGCCAAAATTTAAGAAAATTTAAGATTTATGGTCACCCTACTCCCCCCTTCTTACCATAAATCTTAAAAAGTCTTAAATTTTGAACCGATTTTCGTGAAATTCGTGACATTTTTGCGTCCCGGTTGAAGATATTGACATTCTGGGTTGAAATTTCACGTAATTTCGGCCAAAATTTAAGATTTTTTAAGATTCCTGTAAACAAAATAAGTGTTAGGTATAGGAAACAAGTAATATAAAATCTCTTATACTTTTATTAAAAAATACATTCATAAGGCTGGATATAAAATTATAAATATTCCACATGTAATTCATATAATTTGTTCTTCGTTGTTTTTTGATATATACACAAATAAATACTTAATAAATAAATATATACGAGAACGTTTCAACGTACGCGTGAACGATTCAATATTCTTACCGCCACAAACAGTTCCGCCTGTGTGAGATTGCACCGCCGCCGGAACGGCCAGAGAGAACGCCTCCAGCATTTCCGCACATACATACACACACCACCGCCGGGAGATCAGTTCAGCGAATTTGTGGCGGTAAAAATCACCGTATGCTTTTTCTGTTTGTTCTGAAGAAGAAACGAAAGAGTGACCCGTCACCGAAGAGAGCCGCCACCGTCCCGAAAAAATTAAGTTACTTAAGAGCTACATATTGCTGCATTCTGAGTACGTCTCGCATTGAGTTGAGCACCATGCACATTGTGCGCATCCAACTCAACAGAAAGTTAGTATAAATACTGAAGATGTAATATTAAAGTAAAGCACCGATATTCAATGTCCTCTAAACGTATCCAATCAGGCGATGTGTTTGCTGGGACTCAGCCACTTCTTCATGTAGTAACAAAACACTGTGCTGATGTAGAGCAGGACCAACAGGGCGCAGGTCACTCCCAGGGCGAGAACTGAGGCTTTTGTGGGGCATGGCTCGATGATTGTTACTGTTTTATCTAGAGAAAAAAAAATAGTGTATTATATTATATATAAATAATATTATATATAAATAATGTATTTATGATCATCTATTTCTATTAAATAAGAAACAAATCGTTACAAAAATATATTGTCAGTAGATATTTTGTATTCCTTTGAATCCCGTAAAATGTATATCGTCGCCTAAGCAGCAATACCACACATCTAAAATTTTATTTGACGTTGGCTGGAGAGAGAAAAACTTATTATAAAATGTTTGGATTGTTTAATTTTGGATAATTTTAATGTCGACTGTAAGTAGCAGGGCAAGTGCTACGATACAGATGGGGCCAACGGTTTAAAGTGCCTCGAAAGCATCGTGCTCCAACTAGGATTCATGCAGCGCGATACCGAGACTCGGTTTGCTTCGTTAAAAGTCCAGCGTTTTACGCAGCTATGAGCTATACATGAATATTCATTTACCTTTATTAAAGTCTGTGCTGGACGAGTCGCTCTTCAGGAATTCGGATTGTTTCTCATCACCAAAATCGAGCACAAGGATTTCCTGGCTGAGCGTCATGTCTTCTTCCTTCTCCTCATCGGTGGCGTTGTTTACGGACCTCTTCCGCCTGCCCCAGGATTCTACAGATTCACGACCCCATTCGCATACAGCCTGGAATAATTAACAGCCTAAATTATGGAACTAGTTGAAATTATGCGTTTGGGACATATGAATTCGACATCGGAAATATTTGGACCGCCGCGGCGTTTCTTAACTCTTAAATGCATATTGTTGCAGAACTGCAACATTAACTTTAAAAATGTTCACTGCCCAATTAAAAATATTATTTTAAAAACTGTAATTCTGCATACATATGATTTTAATATAATAATAAATCACATTTCTTATGTTTTATAGCAAGTGGACAACTGGCGGTAACTATTATTTAATATTTTTTAATATTTTTTTTAAAATCATGCATTTAAGGGTTGACAAACGAGCGTCTCCTAGAAGGGAATCTACCGGCGCAGAGAAAATTACCGATATCCTTAGAAATTTGATTTTATATCATAAACCGACCAGAATTATATATAAAAGTAGTAAGAAATTAATACTGTATTA
Source organism: Lordithon lunulatus (assembly GCA_963942505.1). Taxonomy (NCBI): domain Eukaryota; kingdom Metazoa; phylum Arthropoda; class Insecta; order Coleoptera; family Staphylinidae; genus Lordithon; species Lordithon lunulatus. The sequence continues at coordinate 8,233,567 of OZ012669.1, forward strand.
TTACGGCATTATCATTTTGTGAGTGTAAATAAAATTATTGTTACTTTGTTTTTTTTTTGCCCTTTAACAATTGTCTACACAGGCATAGATAATAAGTTTTTAGGTGTTTGTCCTTTATTAAGAAATAAAGGGTAAACACCTAAATACTGAAGATATAATTTTGCACTAACCGGTTCACATGGTCCCAGACAGTACTTCACATTGCACTGGAATATAACACCGTAGGATTCGGTGAATCGGAAAGCCTCGTAGATCGACTGCAGAGCATTACCATCGGGTATGAAAGCGGGGAAAATGGAAGGATCCACAGGACATCCCTCGTCATCAATGATTTGGAATGTGCTCTTCGAGTCTTTAGCCATGGCGACACAACTGCGGGCGAAGATACCGTACGGGGCTGAAACGATACATGTTGGTTAAGATAAAATTAACTAGCATGAATAAAAAATCTTACTGTCTTCAGGAATTTCAATTCTGAATGTAAGTTTGTCTCCAATCCGGACGGTTTCAACCTCGCGTGCTCTGCTGTCCAGGATGCGAATTCTTGGTGGCGGCGCTTCTGGAGCTGATGTAATGCTGATCATTTCTGGATCCCTATAATTAAAAATAACAAAATTCGTTAAAATTTATTTGAGTGTTGAAATGAAGAAATAAATCCACGATAATTACGTGTATAAACACAGCTCGCAATGCCTGATGCACTTTTAATCTGGCTCATAATTGCTAATAATTTAGTCGGGCAAGACACGAGCATCGCTACTGGTTTTTCGTTGCCACCCCTGAAGGACCTTGGCCGTGTTTTTCTCCTCTTATAGAGCACAGTCGTAAAGTGTAAACGATAAGCAAGAACTACGCACCTAATTGGCATCATTCCGAATGTAATGTTCTTGGAAGACATATCGTAAGTGCACTTGACTTTGTAGATCTTATCCGCCTTGGTCATAACAACGCTGTGGTGTTGCAGCACAACGGTATTGCTGTAGACGCCGATCTGCAAAAAATAAAACACACACGAAATGCAACAAACAACCACCGGTGCGATTGCAAATCACGGCTTCGGCAAATAATTAAAACTCACCACCGACTGCGTGTTGCAGTCCTGGCCGCTCATGGTGAGGTCGAGCCTGAAGAGATCGCTGTTGATAACGTCCACGTTGCACGTCTCCGAGCGGCCGAGCGCGTATATCCTGCCGTTGAAGGGTTTGTTCGTCCTGACCTGGACGGCGATCTTCGTGTCCTTGCAGTTCACCGATACTGAAAGCGTAATTCACGTGATTCCGTGCGATAAAAGGGGTCAGTGAAAAGAGAGATTACCATCGTAGCAAGTGCCCGTCTTATCGCAGTTCGCATCGCTGCGCGTCAGGTTGTTTAGGGTCGGATCCTCTGTCGCCTCGAAAACGACCGGTAGCGTGTTATCTGATGGCGCTCCGGAAGGACTCGACGACGACGACGACGACTCTGCATATGGACGGAGATAATTATTAACATTAATTTCGCATTAATAGATTGTACGGATAGATTGAACGGCAAGATAATTTTCACACAAAGATCCTTAAAGTGAAATTGGCACATTCGATGCTGTTAAAGACTAGATAACGGGTAATTCATGTATACCATTATTATAACTATTAGTTAGGTACTAATCCTTAAAAATTGCAGATTTCGCGAGTAAGGCTTTAATTTAATAAATTGCATATAAATTACCGCCCTTATTAACAGGCGTTTGGCGTAAAGATCTCTATAATATATGAAATACAGGAGTTTAAACCGGGGAAATGTATGAAATTTCATCATATTCACATTTTCTCACCACTACAGCGAGCAAACGGCAACAGTTAGAGAAAAGCGTCTTGCCTCAATCTGTAGGGCTAGAAATGATCTAAATTTTCACATATAAACCAGCCCTCTAGAATTTGAAATATGGACGCTACAGAGTTTAATCCGGGGAAAACATGAAATTTCTTCATATTCACATTTTCTCACCGCTACAGCGCGAAAACAGTAAGAGGTAGAGAAAATCTTCCAGTTTCAATTAGTAGGGCTGCAAACATTATACATTTTGATGTATAAACCATCTCTCTGGCAGTTGAAATAGAGACGCTACAGAGTTTAATCCAGGGAAAACATGAAATTTCATAATATTCAAATTTTCTCACCGCAACAGCGCTAAAACGGCAAGAGGTAGAGAAAATCCTCCAGTTTCAATCAGTAGTACCACAAATACTCTACATTTTGATGTATAAACCATCTCTCTAGCATTTGAAGTAGAGATTCAACCGACTTAAAACCGGGAGAAAACATAAAATTTCATCATATTCACATTTTCAGACCGCTACATCGCGAAAACTGTAACAGCTCGAAAAAGCATTTAGTCTCAATCTGTAGGGCTAGAAATGCTCTACATTTCGACATATAAATCATCTCTCTGGCATTTGAAATAGAGACACTACAGAGTTTAATCTGGGGTAAAACATGAAATTTCTTCATATTCACATTTTCTGACCACTACAGCGCGAAAACAGTAAGACATAGAGAACATTTTCCAGTTTCAATCAGTAGGGCTATAAACAGTCTACATTTTGATATATAAACCATCTCTTTAGCATTTGAAATAAAGATGTTACAAAGTTTAAACCGGGGAAAACATGAAATTTCATCATATGTACATTTTCTTGCCGCTACAGCGCGAAAACGGCAAGAGGTAGAGAAAGAGAGTTTCAATCAGTAGTGCTACAAATACTCTACATTTTGATGTATAAACCGTCTCTCTAGCATTTGAAGTAGAGATGCTACAGACTTAAAACCGGGGAAAAACATGAAATTTCATTATATTCACATTTTCTCATCGCTACATCGCGAAAACGGTAACAGCTGGATAAAGCGTCTAGCCTCAATCTGTAGGGCTAGAAATGCTCTACATTTCGACATATAAACCATCTCTCTGGCATTTGAAATAGAGACCTTACAGAGTTTAATCCGGGGCAAAACATGAAATTTCTTCATATTCACATTTTCTCACCGCTACAGCGTGAAAACAGTAATAGCTAGAGAAAAGTGTCTAGCCACAATCTGTAGTGTTAGAAATGTTCTAAATTTTCACATACAAACCATTTCTCTAAGATTTGAAATAGAGGTGCTACAGAATATAAACCGGGAAATTTGATAATAAATTCAATTTGATTCATATAATAATAAAACTAAGTAATTACTTTCACACGTGTTTTCAAAGTACGATCCAATCCTCTCGCCATTATCAATCAGCGGCCTCTCTGCATTCAAGTAGGTGCTGGGTCCATCGGGCAGCGTTTTGTGATCCAAGTGGAACAATTGGCAATTGTACTGGGAGCCCTGCGGCAGGCCCTTGTAGAGGAAGGACCGACAAAGGAACTCATTCTCGATTTCACATGCCAAACGGCACGCCACCTCGCTGGTGACCTGCAGCTCCTTGTCGGTGTAGTACTGGAGTCCCGCGAACTGGGCCACCTTGTCTTCGGCGACGCCGATCCTGGGCGCTTGGAAGACACGGTTGCCTTTGCACGCTTGATTGCCCTTCAGGCACAAGTTCTCGAAATAATCCACCCCCTGGGCGTCTACGAATTGCACGAATTGGCTCGTCGTGCGTCTATCCGAGTCGCTGAGTTGACATTGGAGCGTTACATAGTTGTACTCCACTGAGCGACATGTGAAACGATGCTAAAAAATAAATAATGTATTAAACAATCAAACCAGTACTAATATATTTACAAAATTTAAAGCTAATCGAATAAATGCTAAATATTGAGAGTAACAAAAAAACTAAAACGGGTTGTTACATCAAAATTTTTACACCCGTTTTTTTGCGATAGATCTGAAATATTTTGTATACTTAATTTAGATTTATTATGAACATCGGAGGTAATTTTGAAATTTTGTATAATCAATTATAATCAATGAGCATTGGAGGTAATTCAGTTACAACTTTTTGTCATATTCAATCATATTCAGTTACAACTTTTTAAGTTATTGACGGATTAATTCGCCTAATAAAAAATCCTATATATGATTTTAGAGTATTTCAAGGTTCATAACTTTAAAATTACCTCATTCAAACAAGCTGCTAGACAGGCTTCCTTTGTTGAGGTATAAATCAACGCGTTGTCCAACCCTCTAATCATTTTATTGGGCACTCTTTCAAATGCCCATGGCCTCAAACACACGTTCTCTGAACGCAGCTGCATCTTCGTCATGTAGTACATGTTGACGGAGCGCTGAGGGGTAGCGCTAGGGTTATTGCCGGATGTTTCATTCTGTAGCTGACAGAGTGTCTCCTGTTTGGGTATCAGAGGGTTTAACACGAAACTGAAGGCGGCCGCTTGGCAATCAGCTTCCTCTCGACACCAGCCTTGGCATTCGTACAGCGATAAGTTCTTCACGCTATAGTACGTGTTCCCTCGGTAGTCGAAATCTGTTAATTTTTCAAATGCTATCCTTCCTGTAACAACAAGGACAATTGATGATTTCAAAAATCTAATCATAATAACAAATCTAATCATAAGTACGATTCATTCACTATTCACTATTGGTACTGTTAAGGTTGTTAAAAGGTTTCAAATTGTGCGAAAAGGAAAATTGTTTGTGGGATTGCTTTCCATACAAATTCTGTTGGGATGAAATTATATGAAATGAATTTCAAAACGTTTTTGAATTATGTTATAACATAATAACATTATATATAATAATAATAATAATTTATAATTATGTTATTATGATTAGATTAATCCTAATAACATAATTATAAATTATTATTATTATTATATATAATGTTAATATGATTAGATTTGAATTAATCTAATCATAATAACATAATTATAAATAATAATTATTATTATTATATATAATGTTATTATGATTAGATTTGAATTAATCTAATCATAATAACATAATTATAAATTATTATTATTATTATTATATATAATGTTATTATGATTAGATTTGAATTAATCTAAACATAATAACATAATTCAAAAACTTTTTGAAATTCGATTCATATAATTTCATCCCAACAGAATTTGTATGGAAAGCAATCTCACAAACAATTTTCTTCGCACAATTTGAAACCTCTTAACAACATTAACAGTACCAATAGTGAATAGTGAATGAATCGTACTCAATTACATGTACCGTACATCGGCAAACACAACAAAACAGACAATGCCAGCTTTCACATATTTATTCTTTGCGGTCGCGCCCCATACGTACCGGAACACCTTACCGCCGCCGCCTAATTAGCCGCAATCCGTTACTTAGTTACGGTGGGTTACCACCGGCCCCTGAATGCGGAAAAAGTCAACGAAGCAAACGCAATTTATTTGAAATTGATGACGGCCGACCGGCGCCCTGAGATAGAGGTTTGATGAGATTCGCGATTTTTGTTGCACGTCGGTTTGTTGTAATAATGCGTTTTAAATTAAGGTTTCTTGTGTCTGCTGGATGTAATAATGCAACCTCATGAATGGTAATAGGTGTAAAGCACAAGTCTGTAGCGTGAGTTCGGTCAGTTGCGCCCCAATAAATTACACGCGTTAAATGCACATCTATTTTACCGGTATGATGTCTTCATAATGAGTTGTTGATTAATGCACGAGTTTCATGCTAATATTAATATGTACTATGAAAGGGATTTTGTAGTAGTTACAACTATACTTGCATAGAAATATGTTTAAAGAGAATATTGATGAACTGTACATTTTCTAGAAATAATACCACATTTTCTTGAAATGTGCAGTCGTTCTCTGGAAAACTGAAAAGATTACTAGATTAGCATGAATTTTAACAAATTCGCTAGGCAACATTTGGAACTAAAATCGTAAAGGAGTTAACATGCTTCAAGGTGGAAAACGTAAGGGGTTCGGATAATGTGGTGAGGGAGATGGTTTTGAAACCCCTAGTAGCTTCTTTTTTCAATTGTGTTGTGAGCCGAAGCGACGTATCAAAATCTGGCAGTAGTTCCAGAAGGCAGATACGAGTTTTATATTATTATTATTTATGATTGCTATAAAATACTAGGGGAGGGGAACATTATTTATTATTTATGATTGCTATAAAATACTATTGAGGAGGGGATTTGGACTTGTTGACCAACCTAACCCCCCTTCCCCCCAACCCAAATAGATAACTCAAACTTCAGACTGTTTTTCACGCATCTACAAGCTTTTTTTTACTATGCATTTTTTATATTCCAGTTTGAATATAGACTTACCTAAACTGCCTTGTATGCTAAGGACTAGAATAATTGCTGCTAACACCTTCGGGTCCATCTGTAACACAAACGAAACAAACTTTTAGAATCAATAAATCTCGCCCGGAATAATTAGCATTTTAAATTCAATCATTAAATATATAACAGGATGCGTTTAATAAAGTTCGGAAATAATGGCACCCAGAGTTATAAATTACTACTGCAGAATAAAGTTTTAATTAAAATTTAATTGGAAATTATCGGCGCGCGTACGTTTTGGCCGATAATGGGAAAAATCAAACGCATTGCAGGATTTAATTAAAAAATTAAAACGAAATGGGGTTTATTTTTAAAAACAAAATTTAGCTGACACTATTACATTTTAATTAATGTTAAATTTTGTACGTGGAGTGTTGCAAATGTGTACAGTACATTTTCATCACGAATAAAATCTGCTTTTTTTGCAATTTAATGATAAACTTGTAGATATTTAGACTTAGACTTGGACCTGCCCGTGGCGCAGTGGTGTAAAAATAATATATGTATCTATATATTTATTTATAAATATTTTTTTAGAATGAAAGAAATAATTATCACTAGTAACTATCAGATAAAAATAGTTAAAATACAGCTAAAAAGTACTGAAAGCTCAACACAATTAGTAAATTCGAGCCATACAAAATTTAGACTTAATATAAGTAGAAAAAGTGAGTTCCTAGTAAAAAAAAAACACCGTTTTAACGTCATTTACACAATACAAACTAGAAAATACAGCACGCATGCCTTTATCAATTAAAAACCCCTAAAATATTACGAAACAAGAAGAAATTTATATAATAAATAGTTTTTTATGAAATGAAATAATCAATTTCCACTATATTTATCAAGGTCATAACGTTATAGATGTACACACACTCACGCGTGCACCTATAATTATCCTAGGATTTAATTAATTTCTCCCAGCAACCGGAGCATGAACCATTAATGGCATAATAACGTTATAAAACACAGGCGGCACCGATTTACCTTTCAATGGCGAAAGCTCCATAAAAAGCGCTCGCCTTTATTGCCCCGGTGCGCCAGAGGAGCCCGTATGTCATGCATGCCAATAAACATAATTCGTGGGCTTATCATAGATGGGAATAATGCGCTTAGAGAAGCCGGACGGGTTTCTACTAGGCTATAGTACAAAAAAAAATGGCATACAATACAAATTGTATGTACTCCCTGCGAGTTTCAGATAATACGCCGCGGCGCGCCGTACAGAGAGAGGCGAATTCCATATAGAATTATGCAAATGTGCGCCTTGTGTTTATAATATTACGCCCGGCTTTTGTACGCTTTATCATTGCACGTTAGTAACTGTAGTATGCGCACTTAATGTTGGATATTACAAGGAAATAATAATTCAAATGTAGTGCGAATTTGTGAATATGGAAACTATGGTAATTATTAGCTTGACTTTCGCATTGTGATACTCACTTGAGCAATTCTCTTCAAGAAAATTGAATGCGATAATTGAATTCTTTTAATATTCTCTGCTATTGTATAATGATAAATGTTTTTCATATATTTGACAGTTATCGTGATTTAAATGCCACAACTAGAATTTATGTGAATTCTGTTTGAGAAATATCTTAAATGTTGATTATTAAATCAATTTTGAAAGTAGTGCCCACAACAGATATTTTTTATATATTGTGTTATCCTGGATTATTGCCTGAAAGGGAATACTTTATTAGTTTTATTAGCGAGGAACAATTACCCAAAGAAAATATGAGTGATAAGAGATGTTTTATAAGATTGGCCTTGTGCTGATATCTCAAGCACTCTATTGGAATGTTATTCCATAGAGGGCACTACCCGGTGATCCTGATGGCATGAGCATGTTGACAGTTATTACCATATGGGTTTGCATTGCTAATTGATGTGGTGCCGCCAGATGGCGTTTAACTTTCCTCCTAGGGGGTTAGTTGTATCATTTTTGTACATAACCACTCGAGATATTGTGTGAATTCACCCTCACTAGCTGAGCTACACTGATGAAATCTAGATATATTAGATTGCTAAGGGATGAATTCACACTACATGGTTATCCATTATTTTCAATGATTCAAATAATTTAATTTATTAATTTACGCCTTATGTATAAAAAAAATGTGAGAAACAATGTACTACATAGTTCAAGTAATTTGATATAGTGAACGGAATAGTTTGGTTGAAACGTCTGTATCCATTGAAAAAAGTATGCGAGCCAAGATAGATACCTTTTTCAATGGATACAGACGTTTTATATTGTGTAAACTATTCGAAGGAGAGTGTTATCCTATGGAAAAACTATGCGAGCATAGGTGGGGTGGGCGGGCGGCCCCTACCAATCAAACTATGCTCGTCCACTATTTCAAACGACTTGAACTATGCACTACACTATTATCCTATATTTTCTATGATTATTGTCATTTATTATTGTAAGACTAATTAAAAATATATATGTGAAAAATAATGTAATGCATAGTTCAAGTCGTTTGAAATAGTGGAAGGGCATAGTGTGGTTAGTAGGGGCAGCCCGCCCACCCCCACCTTTGTGCGCATCTTTAATTAGTCTCAAATTAATAAATGACATTAATTTAATCATAGAAAATAACGGATAATAGTGTAGGGCATAGTTCAAGTCGTTTGAAATAGTGGACGGGCATAGTTTGGTTGGTGGGGGCCGCCCGCCCACCCCACCTTTGTTTGCATAGTTTTTTTAATGGATACAGTTGTTTTATATTATTGAAACCATTCCAAGGAGAGTGTTATTCTATGGAAAAACTATGCGAACAAAGGTGGGGTGGGCGGGCGGCCCCCACCAACCAAACTATGCCCGTCCACTATTTCAAACGACTTGAACTAGTAATTTAAGTTAAAATAGATTCACCCTCGAGTGTCTCTAAGTAATAATAAAATAAAAATAGAAAAGTCATTCTTTCTTATAAAAGTATGTCTATTCTCAACAACAAAAAGATTTTCTTTTTCTTCGTGGGCAGACTGTGGTGCGCCTCTAGCTTATCAAAAAAGAATATATCATATTAATATGTTATATTCTTTTTAGAGAATGTTCTTTTTTATAAAATATTTTTCTTTTATATCATATTAATATGAATATAAAGGAAAAATATTTTATATCATAAGTCATCGCTAGAATTCTCCTTTCATGTGCTCGCAGCTTTTTTCATTCTGGATAGCCGCGTATCATATTAATATGTTATAAAGGAAAAATATTTTATATCATAAGTCAACGGCTAGAATTCTCCTTTCATGTGCTCGCAGCAGTCTTTTTCATTCTGGATAGCCGCGAGTGAATTAAACCGAGATAATTGCCGGCTATTAATTCACGCCGAGAACGAAAACGGCCCTCGCCTCCCGCACGGTTTTTCTGTTTTCCTCCGCTTCTGCTATTCAAATCGCGCTCATTATGCGGAATTTTCGCGGTAATTAGCGCGAGCAGGCGTTTAGAAATATGGCGGGATTGACGCTTCGCCTGGCTCGTTGGGGGGACGCACTGCGGAGTAATGGAGTTTCTAGGATGAGAGCGGGGTCACAGGTCGAAAAAGGCATGTGTGCCTGGCAATCTAAGGGCATTGGACTGCGCCGTATGTCTTCATGGACATCGCAGTGGTCGATCGTATAATAACCTATGCGGAGAATAGACATGAACGTTGGATAGTGTAAGAAATTAAAACGTATTTCAATTTAATAAGAATGCAATTGGCATATTTTTAATAGTATTCTATTTTATAAAACATATATAAGTGTGAATCCACCCTACATATCTAGATTTCAATCTTATTAGATCTCATCAGTGTAGCTCAGCTAGTGAGGGTGAATTCACACAATCTCTCGAATGGTTATATACAAAAATGATACAACTAGTCTACAAACAGAAACATAGGGCTGCTAACTGAGTTTTGCACCTCTATAATTTACCCGATTCATTCACAATTGTTTACATATATGCATGCTTTCTGTTAATTGCAGCGCATTTAATTAAATACGCCATTTCCCCCCCGAATTTGACCTTCAATCATAATTTCCGCGCATAATTACCAGCCATAAAATGATTTAATTAACCTAATGTATGCATGTGCAGGACTCGCGCTAATTGCAGGATGCTCATTTAAAAATGCAGGCCCCTCAGCATGGAAAGCGATGTTATTTGCTTCGAGCGTCGAGTTTAAATTGCAAGAACTGTTGTTCTGTCGGTAGTTGGTTTCAGGGAGGCATTTTGTTGGGAGTGAATGTTGCTACTTTTAGGGATAATGATGGATTAGTGGTGGACAGCTAATATGCACTACTAAATATTACAAGTAGTAATATTATATAGTAATATTAACAAGTAATTATTGGCAATATTACAAACAAACATACATACATATTGTATGTTTGAACAACATATCGTCGTCTAAACAGCACGCCACATTGTAAATGTGGCGTGCTGTTTAGACATCTAAAATTTTATTTGACTTGACATTAGTGAAAAAAAAACTGATTATAAAAACTAACCCCCTAGGAGGAAAGTTAAACACCATCTGGTTTATTATTTTATTTATTACAAGTAATGTTTTTTGGCGCCTATGATATATAGCTAATGGGCGATTTTATATGAGTGCCTTTCGTTTATCACTCTGGGCTGGTACGGGCTTATTGTCTCTTGTTCTATTTGCCGCTTCCTATGCAGCTACCTCGGCCCTTACAACCAGCGGCGCATGACCGCAAGACCTGAGCGATACTACACGCGACTAGCAATGATAAACCATGCTAAACGAAAGCGTTGTATGCTTACAAAATACAAATATTCACTTATTCTTATTTTTTACAATAAACAATACTAGGGAAATAATCCTCTGAAATTTAATCCTTATTTATTATTTTATGTCACCATAAATACATCTTAATATAGTAAATACACTATAGATTTAAAAACTGAGTATTAAATGAGAAAGTGTTGTATAATCCAAGATTAAATAGAAACTACAAAGGTAGGAAGAGGCGAATTCCATCACATCGCATCACACACACAATCTTCCTCGTTCGCAAGCGTCAAGTTTCCATCGGCGATAACACTCGGACATAACAATGCTATTGATGCCGAAGTCAAGTGCGCTGCACGCCATTATCTGCTGTTATTATTAGTATACAGAAACGTGTTGGCGGAGTTGAGAGCTCGCGCGCCAGAAGCGGACGTGGAAGTTGGCGCTGCCCGGGAAAATCTATTCATCGCGAGCTCCGACGGCACGCAGACAAGCCAACAAGGAGATATTATCGCCTCGCTGCCGCGGACAAAAGGCTCGCGAGCAGGAGAGTAAATTACACGTTTTAGGTTTGCATAGGCCTAGGGCCCGTCCCCACCTCCGCGCGCCGGCGACTTATTGCCCGCTTTGGGGCACAATAAGCGGTATCGCGGCGCGATCTGATTTACGCAATGGGGACGTTTATTGGTCGTGAGAACGCCAAAGCGCGGATTTCCTTTACCGGCGAAGATCGGATATTCGCGATATGTTATCATTTTCTGTGGGTAATGTTGTTTATGGAAATTACAACCAAAAGAGATAGATTATGACTAAATAAATCGAAAATGTTTGCATATCTAAAACGTATGTCACGTTTATATGAGGCGAAGAAAAGTTTGATAAACGAAAAGAAAGAAGAAAAGAAAAGAAAAAATTAAACTTCATATACAAGTGCGAATCCACCTCTTAACAATCTACATATCTAGATTTCGATCTTATTAGATCTCATCAGTGTAGCTCAGCTAGTGAGGACACAATATCTCAAGTGGTTATATACAAAAATAGTAAATTATATTATCTATAGAATGGCTGCATCAATATTATTTTTTAATAAACTATTTTTCCGAACGCCACTATGGTGTAGTTGAAGAAGAAAATGATACAACTAACCGCCTAGGAGGAAAGTTAAACGCCATCTGGCGGCACCACATCAATTAGCAATGCACACCCATATGGTAATAACCGTCAACGTGCTCATGCCATCAGGATCACCGAGTAGTGCCCAGATGGCATTAAACTTTCCTCGTAGGGGGTTAGTTGTATCATTTTTGATTAAACTTCATTTCTTACGGGGTTTTTTCAGTGGCGTTCGGAAAAATAGTTATAAAATTAAAAAAATAACGCAGCCATTCTATAGAAACATAATTTTTATTTTACACATACAAGTAAAGTATCGAATAACTTCGATAAAACCTATATTAATGAATTTAGACACGTCCAGTTTTAAATTTCCAATTTTGATGAGATAAATATATATATATATATATATATATATATATATATATATATATATTTCGACCATTTTTGAATGAGCAATGACTTCATCAACAATTTTTTCAAATGACAACCCCATTTTTTTTAAGATTATTGTTAATCACCAATTAATATACATTGGTGATCGCAGAAAAATAGGTCACATAAGGAAATTTCCATGTAAATCTTGAATTTAAAAAGGTCATAACTTTGAGGATAATGAACATAACTTGAGGTGGTTTTGAAAATTGAATTTTCCATTAATTTGTATATTGCTCCTTATACATATCCATATAGTCAAATAGTTTTACTTACAAAAATGCAAAAAACGGCAGTTTTGAACTTAATAAGGTCATAACTTTGAGGATAATGAAGATATCTTGATGTGGTTTTCAAAATTGAATTTCTCATTAATTTCTCTATTACAATCACTAGAGCAACTTATAAATATCCATACTGTCAAATAGTTTTACTTGTAGAAATGGAAAGAACAGCAATCTTGAACTTAATAAAGTCATAACTTTGAAGATAATAAAGATATATTGATGCGGATTTGAAAATTGAGTTCATCATTATAGTCACTGAAGCTTTTTATAAATATCTACACTCTTAAACAGTGTTAGTTGAAGAAATGCAAAAAACAGCAATCTTGAATTTAAAAAGGTTATAACTTTGAGGATAATGAAGATATTTTATGCAGTTCGAAAATTATATCTTGATGTGGTTTTCAAAATTGAATTTTTCATTAATTTTTCTATTACAATCACTAGAGCAACATATAAATATTCATACTGTCAAATAGTTTTACTTACAGAAATGCAAAAACAGCAATCTTGAAATTAATAAAGTCATAACTTTGAAGATAATAAAGATATATTGATGCGGTTTTGAAAATTGAGTTCATCATTATAGTCACTAAAGCTTCTTACAAATATCTACACTGTTAAACAGTGTTACTTGAAGAAATGCATAAAAACAGCAATCTTGAATTTAAAAAGCTCATAACTTTAAGGATAATGAAGATATTTTATGCAGTTTCAGAAAATATATCTTGATGTGGTTTTCAAAATTGAATTTTTCATTAAATTCTCTATTACAATCACTAAAGCAACTTATAAATATCCATACTGTCAAATAGTTTTACTTGCAGATATGCAAAAAATAGCAACCTTGAACTTTATAGAAGAATTGAAGATAATGAAGATATATTGTGCAGTTTTGAAAATTCAGTTCCTCATTATAGTCACTGAAGTTTCTTATAAATATCTACACTGTTAAACAGTGTTACTTGAAAAAGCAGCAATTTTGAATTTAAAAAGGTCAACTTTGAGGATAATGAAGATATTTTATTCAGTTTCGAAAATGATATCTTGATGTGGTTTTCAAAATTGAATTTTTCATTAAATTCTCTATTACAATCACTAAAGCAACTTATAAATATCCATACTGTCAAGTAGTTTTACTTACAGAAATGCAAAAAACAGCAATCTTGAACTTAATAAAGTCATAACTTTGAAGATAATGAATGATTGATGTGGTTTTGAAAATTGAGTTCCTCATTATAGTCACTGAAGCTTCTTATAAATATCTACACTGTTAAAACAGTGTTGCTTTGTAGAAATGCATAAAAACAGCAATCTTGAATTTAAAAAGGTCATAATTTTGAGGATAATGAAGATATTTTTATGCAGTTTCAAAAATTGAGTTACTCATTACTTTTATAACTTGATCTAGTTATAAATATCCATACTGTCAAAAAATGTTACTTGCAGAAATGCAAAAACAGCAGTTTTGAACTTAATACTGTCATATCTATAGGATAATGAAGAAATCTTGATGTGGTTTTGAAAATTGAGTTTCTCATTAATTTGTCTGTTATAATCAGCTACTTATAAATATCCATACTGTCTTAAGATGCTAATTAAAAATGCGAAAACCATTTGTGGATATCTCTCTTCGTTTTCGCCTCACAAAATTCGTAAAAATTGTTTATTACCATTTCAAAAACGCTCTTTTTGAGTTGTATATCAGTAAGTGTTTGTCGTGCCGACTTATAGGTTGGGTTTTTGGATTCAGAGAGAGGCTTCCATATGCAAACTATATAATCCCCAATATAACCTATTACTTTTAATGAATGTGAAATACCGAGAAATTATCAAAGGGGTAGAGGTCTATGCTTTGCAATAAAAAAAAAAGATTTTATGCTACCAATCAATACTCCTTAGAATGCTAATTAAATATGCGAAAACCGTTTGTGGATATATCTCTCCGTTTTCGCCTCACAATCCTTCAAAATTCGTATAAATTTCTTGAAATTAGCATTTTAGAAAGGCCCGTTTCGAGCTGTATCTCAGTAAGTGTTTGTCGTACCGACTTCTAGTTTGTGTTTTTGGATTCAGGAGGAGGCTTTCCCAACGAAAACTGTATAATTCCCAATCTACCCCTTTTACTTTTAACGTGGAAAGCGAAATACCGAGAATTTATGAAAGGGGTAGAGGTCAAAATCAAAAATTTAAAAACTGATTGTATCTGATCAATTAATACTTTTAAGATGCCAATTAAACTTGCGAAAATATTTTAACTTTTAGAAATACATACAAATAGCAATCTTGAATAAATAACATTATTTGTGATGATTTTTATAGTGACTCAGTTAATACTATAATATTTATTTGCAGAAATGTACGTGTATACAAATGCAGCACATACATGCAACTAATATCAAGCTTCTTATTATGAAATGAAATATATATATATATATATATATATATATATATATATTATTATACTCGGCAAGACATAAACAAAGGATTCCTCAAAATATGGATTTTTTGGTTTCCCCAATTGGTCAGTATAGATCCGCAAACAATCCGCTGTGCGCGCGGTATAGAGGTTCACACCGGTCAAAGCAAAATATTTTTCAGCTTGCCCCCTGAAACGCGCCTGCCTCATTTTGAAAATGTAATTTATAATTTAATTTAAACATTATTTATCAATTTACATTACATATTATATGGAAAAGTTGCATGAAAATATTAAATAATAATAGACAATCAAAATAATATTATTAAAATATGTTCAGGTTTTTGAAAAATAATGTTGTTTCATGTTTGCTATAAAAATCTATATAGGGCTATCAGCCGTGAGGCTTTTACGCCGGTCAATGGAGAAGCTTAGAGGAGTTTAATCACTCGGTATTTACCTTAACTTCACAGAAAACCTCTGAAAAACTGTGAATGGTGATTCGCATAAATGCAGGCTCATCACTGCTCAGTACAAGACGAACGACGTGTCTAACCACTCGGCCACTGAGCTGGGTTGTTTGCTATAATAACATCAAAATTCGGGCTTCTTTATATAAAGCCCCAATTTTGATTTTATTATAGCAATTGAATACAGTCTTTAGCGTTCGATTTCTGTTTTTCGTTTTCATGTTCATTAGAGTGGAAAATTCATAAAGGTAGGTTGTTACAAATGGCAACTGGCAACTTCTTTGCTGCCTCCTCATGTGTAATTTTGAAAACCTTTGTAGCTTTTGACATTCAAAATTATCTGCTTTTATCTCAATTAGTTCGAAGGACTCTATTGAATATCCTTGGATCATTTTGGATAGTCGAAATCAGTCGAACATGACATAATGGACTCAAACTTCTAGAGACTACAAAAACTGGCAACTGGCAACTTCTTTACTATCTCCTCATGTGCAATTTTGAAAACCTTTGCAGCTTTTGACATCCAAAATGTTCTGCTTTTATCTCAATTATCTCGAAGGGCCCTATTGAATATCCTTGGGTCATTTTGGATAGTCGAAACCACTCGAACATCAAATAATGGACTCAAAATTATTCTAGAGACTATAAAAACTGACCGTTTCAATTCCCAGAAGATACCAAACAGTTTTAGATGCCAATACTATTACAAATTTTGTTATACAATTTTCTTATTATAAAATAATTAAAGTCTCTAATATCGCACTATGAGATGACAAGTGTCGTAACTAACAGGTTTTGATGATTCTTATGTATATTTTAAATCTCATTTAATCCTTTTTTTACGTTTAGAATAAACCAAAATATTATATAAAAAAATAGATAACATTATACTCAATGGTAAAACTATTGGAACTATTGCAATCTTTAAAATTTATTTATCTCTATTTATTTTTGGAAGTAACATCTGTCATGTCAGTGTGCGATATTTTTACCATCCACTGGGTAGAGGCGCCTTCACGATACGGAAGGCGCCTGTACCTACTCAACATATAAGAGAGAATATTTAAACCCCATCTCAGGCGAATTTTCGAGAATCACCTTTTCCTTCATAGTTTTTCAGTGAAGGTAATTTAAATACCCGGCTATTCAACTCCTCCGACCTTCCCTTTTTACCGACGGAAAAACCTTATATTTTTTTACTCCTTATATAGAAGACAGGCAAATATATTCAAGCTTTTAACAAATTCAGTTTAAATTTAGAAATGCTATACAACGCATTTCTATAATAAGAACTTGATGCTGCTCAAGTCAAACAACAATCAATCATAAATAAGTGTGAATCCTAGTTCCAATCCGTGCTGTGAATGGCAACCAATAAGTTACATAAAAAGACTCGGAAAACACATGCTAAAATATTCAGGATGTAACAAACCCTATTTTTTTCTTCCTGAATCGAATAGAGTGAATGCGTCCACGAGGCGGACGGAATTCCCGCGCAGCATTCTCGTTTACTTTTGCGTTCCACACGCGTCCCGAATTCCAGATTGTGCGGATTTAATGCTGATCATTCCGCTGGGAGTTGTAAACGTGATAAATTCAGCATGCCGACGCGGTTAAAGCTACATACAGCCAGCCTCAACAATGAAGCCTGACAATATTGTAGAGAATTGAAAGCTTTTACCCACCGCTAAATGCACATAAACAAGCATTTCTCATTAACAACTGTTATGAACAAATAGTTTATTTGTTAAAAGTAAAATATACAAATAGATAATGGGCTACTTTATAATGATAAAAATCTCTAGTCAATTAATCAATATTGTCAGGCGTCATTGTTGAGCTGGCTGTATGCAGCTGTATCTAGCTACATACTACTAAATATTACAACTAGTTGTATGATAGTTGTTTGATTTGCCTTATAGAATTATTCTATTTTTTTTATACATTCAACAACTATTATTTCTACTTCAATACCAATCACTAGTTTTTGTTTTACTCTCTACAATTGCGCGGCAGTTGCTTGCGCTCAGCACCACAACCACCGACTTAAATAAATATCGTTTACCAATTACAATTTATCACGCCTTTGTTGCGCAGACATGTTTTATGTGAAATATTCGATTTATATAACTCGGCCATTATGTGCACGGACTAGAATTTCAAATGGGGCGCTGTATGAGGCCGAGCGTTTGCATAAATAGGCGGAATTGTTTGAGATGTTCCTTATAATGCTGCGATAGAAAAAGCTGGACACATGTGTAATGCGTTTTCGCGCCGCGGAATTTACGTATTCATTGCCTCGGAAGGTATTTGCTTGTTAAGCACTTGCTGGTAGTTGAGTTATGGAGGTTGGATTTTTACGGACTGTAGCGGAGAATATCTATAAATTTATAGTTGGAAGTTATTTTGATTTTTCACGGATTTCTGCGTGAATATTTGCAGTGTGTGCATTTTTTTTGAGACATAGTAATATCTAATAATATAGTCAAATATAGGTTCTCGAAAAAAAAAATGTGAGGACTACATTTGCCAATTTCGCTCTTTAGAGATATTTTCTAACATAATAATAATATATTTTCTGACCAAACGCAAAAGTCTAGTGGTTACTATTTAAAATATCTCTAAAATAGTAACCACTAGGCTACATTTGCCACTATGACTACATTTTCCACTTTCGCTCTTTAGAGATATTTTTTAATATAATTATAATATATTTTCTGACCCAGCCCAGAAGCCTAGTGGTTACTATTTAAAATATCTCTAAAATAGTAACCACTAGGCTTCTGAGATGGGCCAGAAAATATATTATTATTATGTTAAGATAATATCTCTAAAGAGCGAAAGTGGCAAATGTAGTCATTTTTTTTTTCGAGAACCATAAAGGCGCCGGCCTCTCTTATTGATGAGCATTGGAGAGCGAAAGTTCTAAACCCAGCGTCACCTTTCGCAGTGTTTCAGGGGTTTTCTGTAAAATTAAGTAAATACCGGGGATTTTAACTGCTTTTGGCTTATAGCCCTATAAAGTTTTTAATTTTTTTTATATGTTCTGTAATGTATTTGTCAAGTTTTACTATATATCTTTATAGGTATCGCCCTGAGGGCTTTTCCGCTGGTAAAAAGAGCTCGGAGGAGTGTATTTACATTAACTTCACACAAAAAAAAACCTCCACTGCGAAACATTGAAATTTCACCCACAACGGGGTTTGAAGGGACGACGCCTGTAACCAGTAGGTCTACTAGTTACAGGCGCCTTCTGTTGTCATCTGAATATACATTTCATTTATTAAAATATTACATTTTCTTTTGCATTGTCTATTATAATCATAACAATAATAACAAATATATAATAACAAATCCAATACAGGCAAAGTGCCATTTAACATACCAAACTAAATTATTTACACAAATATTTATAAATGATATGTAAATTGCGTCGAGTATCCCATCAAATGTGCCCTTTCCTTTATCCTTTGATATTCTCCCTTGCCATTACCAACTCCATTCCTCTCAATATTCGACGTGTCCGATTTACAGCCCATACATTTATTCAGATCCCCGTTTTATTTATGCCGGAGCCTTGCGGGTCGCGTCGGGGATGTAAACAGTCAGGAAGGTCGAGCCGTACATCCTGCTGCTCGCATAATACAGAACCCTATCGCGGCCACGTTCGTATTTTATTAGGCGGCCGTAAAAGAGACCTTACATTCGCTCCCGGCGCGCGGCGGCGGCGGCGGCAGCGCTGAAATCTATAGTACCGAACGAGTAAATGTTTGAGTGCGATAATGTAACGTCGTTTGAACAATTTAATGGCAACGCGTTGTAATAAATTGTAACCAGTTTCTGCTTGTATTGTATTGAATAATACAATTTCGTATTTATTTAAGTTTTTAAATTTCTTTCATTGTTGTGATTTATACACTATTTAATATTGTTTATTGTTGTTCTGATTGTAGTAATTAATGCAAAATGACTGCAAAATGTTTTTTAGAGTAGATTTCCGTGATCTTTATCACATCACCGAGGTATATTAAAAGTAAAGAGTAGACTTTAATTATACCTCGGTGATGGCGTACATCCTACCCTTGTCTTCTTTATATCCTGGTAAAAGTTGCGATATTCTTCACTTTTAAAGTGCCTTTGGTTTATCACTCTGAGCTGGTACGGGCTTATTGTTTCTTGTTCTATTTGCCGCTTCCGATGCGCACAATACTACCTCGGTCCTTACAACCGGCGGCGCACGACCGCAAGACCTGAGGGATACCGCACGCCACGGCGGGGACTAGCAATGCTAAACCATGCTAAACGAAAGCGCCTAAGGTGTACCAGGTAGAATTGTGCGCATCGGGCAAATAGAACAAGAGACAATAAGCCCGCTAAGTGATAGACGAAAACAGCTTAGGATGCATGCAAACGCGACACCGATATTTGAACTGGGGTCTTGGTGTTTGCAAGTCCGTTTTACAGCTATACAATATTATATATTGTAAGGATATAATTTACATTAGCTTAATTAACAATTTAAATCTTAATCACATATTTTTTTATATATATATATATATAGTCAGTGGAATGCATAACAACTGTGTGGACAATTGTCTAATTAAATAAATAAAATATATAATTACCGTATCTACCTAACATACTCCACTTCATTCTATTCTTGCACTGATTACAGGTTGACATCAGTTATTTTCCACAATATAAAAACAGACGAGCATAATATAAGCTTATGCGCTGGCATATTACTTCCTCATTGCTGGAACGTATGCACACGTTTATGGGAAATTCATATGTTATAAACGTGCCGAGGCCATTACTCTTGATAACGCAATAAAATGAAAACTGGCCCCGTAATGGCGCGTTGGAGGCGCGGAGGAACAAACAAAATTGATCGCCGGCCACTCCCCCAGTTTAGCGGAAATCTGATTACACGTCTTCATTCCGATCGTTAGCGCGAAATTTCTGTTATTCGATCGTGTAATGACGGTGGGATTATACATTATGAGATGAGCGCAAATAAATCGCGGTTTATGTAGGAGGAGTCATGTAGTAACAAAAACTTTTTAGTTTAATGATTTTTGATCTCCGAAAAAAAATTATAGGCTCGTCATTTACTTGTTAGCCACAATGTTTGCAGATTCATCTCTGTCCTGACCGGTATCGAATAATTAGGATGCTCAACTTATGTTCATGAGTTAATGAGTGAATAATAATACAAATTTATTTGATACCCAATAGGAATGTAATCTCTTCATAGGATAGTATCGATTATCTGAATAAACTTTTGCATATATAAATGTATTCATCTCTATAAATTTCAACATCCGTCTTGTATGTTGCTTAAGACATGAAAGAAGTAACCGTAATGCAAATCGAACCGTACGACTTACAGTTATCTGCTAAGGCTTCTTTCACCCTGGATTGAATCGAGCGCGACATCTCACACATTAAAATATATATATTTCTATATATTTTAAATAATTTGTATAGGCCTTATTGTATAATATATGTTGTAATGTAAATTATTATTTTTGACCAAGTCACAATAATCATATGGATTTGAAAAAAATTGCTTTAATTAATGTAAAATAGAATGTCTTTATCCCAACATAGTTTTCTTTCTATTTTTTTTTAATTTTTAACTTACTTACACTCATATCTCGATAATCCGATTTTAGAAGCTGAGTCGATAAAAAAATAATGCAACATATAGTCCTGTTTATGTACAAAACGATTATTTGTTTCCAATAAATGTAAATTTTCATTATTACTATTTTTTTCATCTTCTTTTCAATTCAATTTAAAAGGCTGAGAGGGTTAAATTGGCGAATAGAAATATGTGTCAATACCAAAATCTGGTCAGTTTAACGTTCGTGAATTTTAAATCAAAACTTTCGATTGTAATTATTTTTACACCTTCAAACTTTTTTGTTTTTAATTTAATCACCTTGATCTAATGATCATTTAGCCAACCACTATGTATTACTAATTTATACCAAGTATCTATATTATTTACATTACAAGTAAATTTATGCTGTAGACAAACCCATGGATTAATAGACCCAAATTACGTACGGAAAAGAGTCCATTAATACCGGACTCGAACCAGTAACGGTGTGGACGCAGTGGCTTCAGACCGTCGCCTTAGACCACCGCCCCACCTTCAAACTTATGATCAACTAAAAATGTAGAGTAGCTAAAATCAGAGCATTTCGTTTTTTTTTTAGTATTTTCCTGTGTGAATGGCAAACCACTTATTCAGAGGTCACTCAGTGCATACGTAACGGTACGGCCCAGTGCGCTACCTACGCCACGTCTTCGTGGCGATTTTTTGTTGTAGTGTTCTCAGCGATAGTCCCCCTATACGGGCGTGATTGGAATGGTTATTGTTTTGCGGATTCACACCGGGGAGCACGCGGTCAACGTTTACATTCCGATACGCAGGTCAATCGTGCGCACGTAATCGCGATCTATTGTTTGAAGCGATGGTTTCGTAATTTAATTGGGATGCGCGCGCGCGCTCTCACAAACACACATATGCGCTAGCCTCAAACACTCCGGGCAGAACACGCTTAACGAGTGCATTAAAAGTTATGAGCATAAGGTTGTAATGTAACGTGATAAACACGTTGGAGACGATTAAAATAACGCATATAGCACCAAACTGATTACCTAGGTTCATGGGAACGTGCTACAGGAATTGTTTAAATAAATAATTTGTATGAAATTTATGTGTACTACTTTAGTTGTGGATGCAACTATTTCTCTCTGTTCTTTTGTTCGTTAGTATTAAAACACAAATGTTATCTGTGTTGTATTTCTTTGTATTTTCATGCTTCTCTTTTGTAATACATTTGAGCCCGTAGAATGGTGTTCAAACGACCTCTTTTCAGATTAAAAATTTCTCAGCATCTCTTTCAAAATCTATTTGGTTTAAAAACAAACATAAAGTGAACATTTTTGCGTTTTTATGTCATATTTTGTCCTACAATCTACAGAAAACATAGAGAAGTAATAAATACGACGCGCATATATAGACAAAAATATTGGAATGGTCGAATTTAAGTCACCACAGTAGAAATGAGTTTTTCTCTTCTTTTATTTTACATTTTATTTAACCTACACCGAAAATTTTTCTCCTAGGGGGTTAGTTGTACTATTTTACTTGAGAATAGTTAATCAAAAATAAAGTCCTTCTAAATATTGGATTGTTAAGGCGTCTACTTTGTGATAATTCATTTTAAAGGATAAATAAAACGGAGGAGCTCGAAAATGGCTAGAGCTTAGCCGAAACTAGTTGCAAAGTGTAACTGAAGTGTGATAAAAAACAAAGTAAAAAATCGTTTTATCTATCCTTTAAAGTCCTTCTTTTTAATGCTAAATTTCCAATTAAACAACAGTGAATATATATATATATATATATATATATATATATATATATATATAATGTTCTACCGCCCCCAATTATACAAATTGCCATTACAACAATCAATATGCGTCGGGTTGTCAGTTTATACATGGGATAATTTCCTCCAGCGAGAACGCCGCTATTACAAGGGAAGTGATGGCTTCCCTTGCAATAGCGGATTTTAAAATTTGGAAAATGTCTTAGGCGAGACGTGTATTGATGCACATCCCCGGCAGTAACATGCAACTTTGTAAGAGGAGATTGTTGGACCACGGTGATTTAAGCTTCAGACCATCGCCTTAAACTACTACGCCACGGACAAACTAATGATGTTACTTACATTTGTATTTGTTGCATTCCGAATTCAGCTTACCTGTAACAAATAAAAAATAAAATTAATAATATATAATATCGCACACATTTATAAATTTCAATTTGTTTAATTCAAATTTGCGCAGGATAATCTTCAAAATATGCGTGGAGAATGCTTACGCCGCTTCGACTAGCCATGCTTTACCGTAACACCTAGCAATGCGGTCGAATCGCACATAAATTTCCGCGAGTAACGCGAAAAACACGCCTTTCCACGTTTCATAACTGTGCACAGGACACAAAACCCATATGTTTAAGTAGCGCACGGTAGTTGCTTCCATGGAGAATATTAAAACGCATGAGCATACTAGAATTTATTATATTACCGCAAATACAGGTTAATTACTTCATTATATGAAGTATTTAAGCAAAAAATATGTTTTTTTTTTCTCACAATAAAAACTATTAGTTGTGCTGAAATAGTAATTCTTGACACCAATTTCAAATAGTTTAAACAGGTTTACGGTCAAAAACTGAAATAAATTAAATAACAAAATTCAGCAATTGCATCTATCTCTTGCATCTTATATTACATTTTAAATTGTGTTTATTTATTATTTTATTTGATCTTATTTGTATACATGATGTTTATTTTAATTATGATTGATGTATTTGGCGCATACTCTGTTCAATTTTATCTCAATGTACAATTATTCATGACTTGTGTAAAATATGTGATTTAGCCTCACGAATTAACTAAAACTGAAACTGAAACTAAAACTAAAACTGAAACTGAATATGAAACTGAAATTGAAACTGAAACTGAAACTGAAACTGAAACTGAAACTGAAACTGAAACTGAAACTGAAACTGAAACTGAAACTGAAACTGAAACTGAAACTATAACATCTAGAGCAGTGATTCTCGGTCGCGAAAATATTTTGTGCGTCGTAGAAAAATTGATTACAGATCGGGATGCTTTTCAACACATACCCATTCCTTCAGGTAGTCCTTTGAAATTATTAAGTGCAAACGGGAGGTCCCGAACTTAACTTAATTCTCTATTAAATTTTATTTAAAAAAAAAAATTATGCAGCTATGAATTTAGTGTAGTGCTGAAAAATAGACGAATAAATTTAGTACATATATTTATTTATTATAAAATTAAGTTTCTTGAGAGAAAAATAGTTGTCAACACTATTCGATCGATAAAATCAAGATCAATATCAATAAATGTCTGTATAGTAAAAACAAACTTTGAAACCCCATTCAATATATTTGTCCCCTATTGCAATTAAGAAAACATGTCTATTTAGAATTCCGATGGTATCTACCCGACTAATTTATGAAATCAAAAAGAAACACGAATTCAATTAATGGCCACGGCAATCAAAACATGCCATTTCGCAATACTTTTTATGACTCAACAAGATGAATCATTTCAGATATGATCGAAATAAATATCTCTCGTTCTCCGTCGGATTCAATTCGAGCCTACACGCAGCGCATGGTAATGAAAACGTAATGGTCCAAACAACATTCTTCGGTGTAATAATCTAACGGTAATTGCTTGCATCATTAGAAGTTTGTTGTTTGTAAAAATTACTCAATTATTACTCGGCGCTGGTGGATGTAAGCAATTTATTTACTCTGAACTTTTAAAAAAAAAACAGAATCAATTATTATGAAAATTCGTGGTTTCGAAATAACGTTACAAATTGAATGGAAACATGAAATTTCATCATATTAACATATCCTCAGAGTTACAGCGCGAAAACGGTAAGAGCTAGAGATACGCGTCTAGACTCAATCTGTAGAGCTATAAATATTCTATGTTTTTAAATATAAACCATCTCCGTAGCATTTGAAATAGAGACGTTATAGAGTTGAAACTTGGGGAAATCATGAAATTTCATCATATTCACATTTTCTCACAGCTACAACGCGAATACGGTAACAGATACAGACCGTCAATCTGTATGGCTAGATATATTTTACATATTCACTTATAAAGCATCTCTCTAGCATTTGAAATAGAGACGCTACAGAGTTGAAACTAGGGAAAAACTTGAAATTTCATCATAATCTCATTTTCTCACCGCTATAGCTCGAAAACAGTAACAGCTACCGAAAAACGTAGGGCTAGAAATACTCTACATTTTCACATATAAACCATCTTTCTAGCATTTGAAATAAAGACGCTACATAGTTGAAACTGAGGAAAACATGTCCTTTCATAATATTGAGATTTTCTGACCGCTGTGGCGCGAAAACAGTAACAGCTACAGAAAATCATGTAGTCTCAATTTGTAGGGCTAGAAATACTCTACATTTTCACATATAAACCTATATCTCTAGCATTTGAAATAGAGACGCTAGAGTTGAAACTGGGGAAAACATGAAATTTCATCATAATCTCATTTTCTCACCGCTATGGTGCGAAAACGGTAACAGCTATAGAAAATCATGTAGTCTCAATCTGTAGGGCTAGATATACTCTACATTTTCACATATGAACTATAACTCTATCATTTGAAATAGAGATGCTACAGAGTTGAAACCCGGAAAAAAGATGAAACTTCTTGAGGTTCACATTTTCTCACCGCTACAGCGCGAAAACGGCAACAGCTACAGAAAAACGTCTAGCGTCATTCTATAGGGCTAAATACTCTACATTTTCTCATATAAACCATCCCTCTAGGATTCTAAATAGATATGCTACAGAGTTGAAACTGGGGAAAAACATTAAATTTCATCATATTCACATTTGCTTACCGCTACGTAAGCGTAAACAGTAATAGCTACAGAACAACGTCTGATCTCAGTATATAGGGGTAGAAATACTCTAAATTTTTACAGATAAACCATTTGAAATAGAGACGCTACAGAGTTTAAACCGGGAAAAGACATGAAATTTTTTTCATCTTATAAAAACGCGCACGATCTATTGCAGCATAAGTCATCGGGGAAACTTGAAAATGAACAGAGATTAGTAGAAACTAGTTGTTTTAAACAATAAATAAAGTAGTTTGCTTTATCTCCTTTATTGAAAATTAATTACCAAATAGTAGACGCCACAACCATTAAATTTCTTTATTTATTTATTTATTTATTTATTTATTTATTTATTTATTTATTTATTTATTTATTTATTTAATATAGACATCTACAGTTTAACAGAAACCAATTACAGATGATATAATAACAACATAACAAATAAAAGAAAGAAAAAACATAACACAAAGATATATAATGAACATTCAAATTATATATTTTTAATAGCACTTACCACAGAGGCGTTCGGCATATTAAAAATATCAATGTCAATATATGTGTTAAAAACATGCGACAATCTATACAAAGGACAGTTCTTATATATATTTGTTTTCACAGTGGTCTCATAAAATAAATCATTGCACCTAGTATTTAGCGAAGGAACTCTTATATTAAATAATGACAAGAACAGTTTATCATCTATCTTATTAGTAAATAATTTATATAAATACAATATCATATTTATTATTCTCATTTTTTCAAGAGATATTATACTGAACATTAACAGTAGTTCATCATGTGGAAACCCCCTACACGGATATACACGGTGTGTTTTAAAGTAGAGAAATTTCAAAAATTTTCTTTGTAATTGTTCTAATTGGATTTTATATTTATCGTAACCATATAACGCATGCATATTCCATTTTTGATCTGACTAATGAATTATATAAAGCTATAATTGTATTGATATTACTAAACTTTTTACAGGACCGAATAATGAAACCTAATATTTTGTAACATTCATTAGCTACCTTGGCGATATGATCATCAAAGATAAGCTTCTGATCGAAAACTACCCCTAAATCAACACATTTTGTGCACCTATTTATAATCACCTATTTTATAATCATATAAGAGTATTTCTTTGCGATATGAAAACGACATCACATTACATTTTTTAATATTAATTTTAAAACTATTATTATCACACCAATTTATCACATTATTTATATCACTTTGTAGTTGATCACATTCCGAAGTACTAGAAACTTCTCTGAAAATGTTAAAATCATCTGCAAATAGTAATCCTTGGCTATTTACTAAAGTATTGCAAATACCATTTATATGCAATATAAACAATAAGGGTCCTAAGTTACTACCCTGTGGCACTCCGGATGATACATTTATAGATGTTGATCTACATCTTTTTAACACAACTATTTGTTTTCGCTGACAAAGATACGATTTTATTATACATTTAAGATATTCATCAATCTCCACACTATTCAATGAATTAATAATATCATTATGGGCAACTCTATCAAAGGCTTTTTCCATATCTGTGTAAATTACATCCACCTGGCTATTATTTTTAAATGATTCGTGTATGAATTGTGTGAAGTTACATAAATTTGTTACAGTAGATTTTCGACGAAGAAATCCGTGTTGAATCTCAGTAATTTTGAACTTGACTTGTTCATATAAACGATTATAGATAATTATTTCAAAGATTTTAGATAAAGAACTACATATACTAATCGGTCTATAGTTTGTTATTAATGTTTTCTTGCCTGATTTAAGAATTGGAATAATTTTGCTTGTTTTCCAATAACTAGGAAAAATACCGTTTTGTAAGCTTAAGTTAAAAATATATATAAGAGGATGCATGAAATAATCAGCACAGCCCTTAACAATGAATGGCGGTATACCGTCTGGTCCACTGGATTTACTGCAATTTAACTTTCTGACTGCATCTTTGAATTCAGTAATTGATATTAAGTCATTACAAAAATAATCTTTAATATTAATATTGCTGCTATTACATTCAATATTACGCTCAGAAGGATCATTCGTATATACCGATGCAAAATAGTTGGCGAATGCATTGCAAATATCAGTGCAGTCACTGAAAACGTTTCCATCAATAACCATAGTATTTGGAATATATGTATCATTCTTTTGATCTTTTATAAAGTTCCAGAAATTAATTGGATTAGGTATCAAATCATTTTGAATATTTACCAAGTATTTATGGTATTCCTTTCTGATCATTTGTTTAGTAATACTACGTAAAGTTTTATATTTTTCATTCCAACTTCGATCTCCTGTTTTTTTATACATATTTAAGCAATGCTCTTTGTTTTTTAAATTTGTAATTATAGGTTTATTAAACCATTTTGGAAATTTTTTAATTTGGTTTGCTAAACTAGTAAGCGATACCGTCTTTTGAAACACATTTGTAACACTTCTGTAGAAATATGAAAGAGCATTATCAACATCCTCCAGCAAATATAATTCAGACCAGTTTATAGTTTGTAGCTGAAAGTCTGCTTTTAAAAAGTTAAAGCTTCTTGTTTTCGATGCATTGCATTCTTTTTCTTTAATGTTTATCATTATAGTAATTTCTAGTGCTGGATGATAATTATCCTCATTCAATAGAGGACAGCTATCACGCACAACATTAATGTTATTCATATTACTAATAACTAGATCAAGACATGCACCAAAGTAGTTTAACACATCATTATATTGCAAGTAATTATTGAAACTTAAAAAGTTATCTAAGCCCATACCATTGTAATTATGAATTTCATTAACAAAATAGTTGACATAATGAGAGATATTGAAATCACCTAATATTAATACTTTTTTGTCACTTAGTCGATCCTCAATTTGCTCGAAGATATCTTCATAAGTATCCGCGGTAGTTGCAGGGGGTACATACAGTACTACTACGTACAACTCCATGTTTGTCCAAATAAGTTTAACACAGATACCCTCCGTAGTTGTATTAAATACATCCACTTCATAAGAATTAATGGTTTTACTTGTTAGGAGCATCACACCACCCCCTTTACTTTTTCCTGCGATTAATTTGTCTCTATCTTTACGATATATATTGAAGTCATTATTAAATTCATTGTTTAGCACAGATGCATCGAGCCATGTCTCAGTTAACGCACATAAGGAGTAATCTGAATGGTTTGATAATAAACCTATCTTTAACTTGTCAAGTTTTGATTTTAATCCACGTACATTCTGGTAGTACAATTTAATATTGGATATTTTATTTAAGTTTTTGGTACACTGTACAATTTTCTCTACTTCTTTACCAGAGCAATAGGTTTCTTCTGAAAAAACCGTTTGATACAAATGCCAGTTGCCCATAATTCTTCATCTAATACATCGTTCATTTTCTCAAATGGAATGGTTATTTTAAATGATGCATAACTAATGCATGCTTATAAATATTTTTTTCTTTTCTTTCATTCTGTTTGGGTTTTTCTGTTTTATTATTTTGAGAACCTACATATAACTTATATTCATACAAGTTTATTAATTATTAATGTAATTTTTAAATGTTTTTAATTTTTTTTATAAATGATTTGTTATCATTATTCTACAGCTTTATGTAGAGCGGAGAGGAAGCAAAACTCTCGCGTTACGCAGCCACTGGCGATGAAACTGAAAACGCTCCTCTCTCCAGCCGCCACGCTACATTAATTTCTGCCCGGGAATGCTTAAAGGATGTCTTCCTCTGTCGTTATTAATTTATTCAAGCAAATATTATCTCGTATTGTATTTACGACGTTAATAAAAAGTAACTTTCCAGCTGCATAACAGAATATGCAAATGACCGACATGTTTATCTATAGGGCAGTTACAAAAAATAAACAGTTGTCACTAATAGTTGTAAATCTAAGAAGATGAAGAATTATATGAAAATGGTAACATATTTCAGAAGATTTTAGTGATAATTGCAAATGACCGACATGTTTATTTATAGGACAATTACAAAAAAATAAACAGTTGTCACTAATAGTTGTAAATCTAAGAAGATGAAGAATTATATGAAATATGGAAACATATTTCAGAAGTTTTTCGTCATAGCAACCAAATTACAAACATGTTTATTTATAAGGCAATTACAACACAAAAAAAAACAGTTGTCACTAATAGTTGTGATTCTAAGAAGATGAACAATTATATGAAACATGGAAACATATTTCAGTTATTTTTTGTCATAGTTATGTCAATTATTTGATACAATCTGTTATATAATTTCACTAATATGACTTGTGAAACCAACAATTTACGATTTGATTTACCTACAACCTAGTAGATTAGACAAATATGACTGATTTTGGTTTTCATAGATCAGTAATTAATTAATTTTTGAGTTTATGATTATTTCGAGATTATTAGTTTTGATTTTCAAACAAGAAAGATTATTTATGTTTATTTATCTCAACCTTGTAGATTAGACAAATATGATGGATTTTAGTTTTATAGATAATTAATTATGTAATTTTTTACATTTTAGTATACTTAAATTTATAGTTTTGTACGATTGTTGCGTTTGTACTATACAGTATTGTGGTAATTAAAGAAAACCTTTTTGTTTCGTTTAATTAACTTATAAATGTTGACGAAAAAACATCCGGAGTTTGCTGAAAAGTTCGGGGGTTTGAAGGCCTTTGTCCTCGGTTGGTCAGGTCAGGACTGCTGTATTGTTTATACAGGTTATAAACAATACAGCAGTCCTGACACTTTTTCACACTAAACAAATTTAGAGGAACATTGGAGTGTCCTAGATCCAGAAATGGATCGACATATAGTCAAATAATGATGAATGTAGCGTTCATTAGGTAAATATAATGCAGCTACCTACTTCTATATATGGAAACAATTAACGTTAGCGAGCCATAAATAAACAAACGTTCGGGCTGTCGGCCTGTGTGCACAGCTCACTCCCGCCAACGAGCGCGCAAATTAAAACGCAATAAAAAGCGTTTTATTATTGTTTACAAACGCCATATACATATGTGAGAGTTAATACGGTAAATTAATTTCGCCATCCGGTGACCGTTATGGTACGGCGCGACAAAAATGCACATGGGCTGAATTTGCATAAAATAATAACACTCAATGTAAACGACGTCATTTACGCTAATTACCCCCTGAGGGGATTCGATCGTGTGTGAATTAATTCGCAATTTGAGGAACTTAACTGTTGATTTTATAAACAAGCTAGGCAGTTTGTTGCGGTGTAATGGGAGAGTTACGAGCGGAAAATTGAATTATTGTCTTTGTAATCGTTTTTATGATAAAAGGAAAGGCTATGGTAAGTTTACAGAACTAAATACATCTATTATTAGTATTATTATTATTATTATTATAAATGAAAAGTATATGTTCAGAGTTATTATGTTTATCAAATAATTACCTAGCCTAGTAAATGTATTGAATTAAAAAAAGAGGACCTAGCTTAGTTAGTTACAGGCATCGCCCGACTCGTAGTGAGCATTGGGCCTGAGTTCGAACACCATCGAATTTTCGCGAATCACCTTTTACAGTTTTTTAGAGGTACAGAAACTTTTAAAACTGAAGAGGAACCAGAAAGAAAAAAAAAACATTTTCATTTCCAATATAATTAACTACCTTCTTCGTTTTCATGTGCAATGCCCTCTAAGGGTGTTGGCAACCAAATTCATGATTTGAATTTGATCTGTATGTTTTCGAAATAGTGATGTGGACACGACAATCGGGCGTCGCTTAATATAACACAATAAGGACCTTGTACTTTGTCAATACAATTGCCGGAGGTTTTTGAGCCAACTAGTCAAATTAGATAAATCATCTTGCAAACAAAAATTGGAATTTAATCAAAAAAAAAACAATTTCCATGTTAATGTCAATATAATTACAACTGACTGCGAATCCTCAGTCCCACACTTCTAACACACATCCAAGCGGCGATTATTTATTAATGAGCGGCTCCCATTGCGCACTTTTTCCCTCCTCTATTAATAAACATCCGCTCCCGTTTCCAGCGAATTAAACACAAACCGCTTTTTACCGCGCACGTGAACAAAAATCGCACTCTCCCACCAACGCCGCCGTTTCGCGGGAAAAGCGGAAACGCCTGCAGTTTTTTTCTTCTTCCGACGGCCCGGCAATTAGTTTCTTTCGACGGCGCGGCTTTAATTCGCGCACAGTAGGTAACACAGATAGCAATCTACGAGACATGAAAATTGGCCTCAATTAGAAGAGTTATAAACCGTGGGTTTAATGATGGTGCGTACTGCGGGCAAATAATTGTTGTGTTTATTGTGATGGTATTTATTGGGGTTGATTGAGGTCGTGTGCATGTTTATAAGTGTTATACACGTGCAGTAAAATTATTATCATAATATTATTGCTGCTGTTATTCGTATTTACACAAGTCATATACATATAAAAATATATAACTTTTCATATATGATAAAGAGCTATTTAATTTATTTAATATAGACATCTACAGTTTACAGAAACCAATTACAGATGATATAATAACAACATAACAAATAAAAGAAAGAAAAAACATAACACAATGAATTAATGAAATCTATAGTCGGGAAAACATGTTATTTGTGTTCGTAAACTCTCACTTTCATTAAAATTAAACTCTAATATTAAAAAAATAGTTCATGATGATGAAAATTTACTAATAAATTCTGACAAAACTAGTGACCTCGTATTTTGTTATTATAACACTATTGAAAAGCTTATTTTATGGTTTGGTATTATATATATATATATATATATATATATATATATCCGCTGGCCTTTTGTACCACAGTGTGGTGTAAAGGTATTAGTTAAATTTCAAAAATATCCCTTGTAGGGCTTCATTTTTAATACATTTTTCTGAATGCAATCAACGTACTAATCCAATTTTTATTAAAAACAAACTATTTTATTAAATTATGACAAAACTAGTGACCCTGTATTTTTTTGCTTTCTGAATACATCATTGATGTATAAGGAAGGTATTGTTTTAACAAAAATTTCTTGATTTTTCTAACTAAGACCGTTGATTGAAGCATTTATATACTTCAGTCAACGCTAAGACACATCGACTGTGTAGCGTAATAAGGGCCTTTCTCTTTTTTTAATAAAAGGACAAAGGACTTAATACTAATACTTAACTTTTAACAAGTGTGAAATGAGATTTTAGAGGGAACTGCAGATTGGCCCTTTTAGTTTAGTTTAAAACTTTTAAATCAGTTTGATCATTTTGTTTAAAAAAAAGTAGATTAACAATAAGTTTTTTTGGATACAATCGTACATAATCCGGATAACACATATATTGACATCAATATTTTTAATATGCCGAACGCCTCTGTGGTAAGTGCTATTAAAAATATATAATTTGAATGTTCATTATATATCTTTGTGTTATGTTTTTTCTTTCTTTTATTTGTTATGTTGTTATTATATCATCTGTAATTGGTTTCTGTTAAACTGTAGATGTCTATATTAAATAAATAAATAAATAACTATTTTTAGTTTCAATAATAACAAAAATGTACTGTAAAAATCTCTTATGAGCGACCATTGACCTTCTTAAACTCAACTTCAACTCATCAACAACCAGCGAAAGTAATCACTACCATTACGATTATATATTTTTTTTCTAGCGCAACTTCCGCCATAAAATTCGTTTTCGATACGATCGCATTTTTCAATAACGATCTCGTAAAATGTGACGCCCGCGGGCGCCCATTTACTATGCCCCGCGACGTTTCATGAAAACGAAAAATGCCTGCTAGTTACATCTAGTTGTAGATATAGAAGCGAAAACAAAACGGGTTTTATTGCCCCTCAAGTACAAAGTTTTTCTGGCATAAAGCTCTAATTAACGTGAGAGTGAGGATCGGTTTTAATAATACGAAATTGAAAACGGAATAGCGAGAGTGAGTTAATTAAATGATTATCTATGAAGAAAAAAGTGTGTGGTTAATTGAGATGACGTTTCTAGTTTTTTTGGAGGTAGGGAATGATTTGTGGGAACATCCTTTAGATGTAGCGGCGAGGAATGTTCGCTCCAATTAATTTTACGACTATAAAAATTTATATATACAAATCTGCCGACAAAACATATAAAAACGTGTTTTAATGAAATACCGATTTTAACATTAAACATCATGAAAACTAGTAACACTGTAATTTTTTATTATGAGTTTATAGAAACAGTAGTATATTGCTAATGGATTAACAAAGTTTAAAATATATCCTTTCAGGGATTTTATAAATATTTATAAATTTGGCGATAAAACATACAAAATCGTGTTTTAATGAAATACTGACTTTAGCATTAAATAGCATGAAAACTAGCAACACCGTAATTTTTTATTATGAGTTTAGTAGATAGGGCAGTATATTGCTAATGAATTTGCAAAGTTTGAAATATATCCATCGAGGGATTTTAGAAATATTTATAAATTTGGAGATAAAACATACAAAAACGTGTTTAAAAAATGCTACTGAATTTAATTTCAAATAGCATGAAAACTAACAATACCATATTTTTTTATTATATGTTTAGTAGATAGAGTAGTATATTGCTAATGCATTAGAAAAGTTTGACAAATATCTATTGAGCGATTTTTGAAATATAATTTTTTCGGTAAACATACAAAATCGTATTTTTATAATATACTGACTTTGAAATTAAATAGCATGAAAACTAGCAATACCGTCATTTTTATTTATGACTTTAATAAATAGACTAGTATATTGTTAATGCATTAGCAAAGATTGATAAATATTTATTGAGGGATTTTTAAATTATAAATTTTTCGCTAAACATACAAAATCGTATTTTTATAATATACTGACTTTGGCATTAAATAGCATGAAAACTAGCAATATCGTAATTTTTGTTTATAACTTTAGTAGGTAGACAAGTATATTGCTAATGCATTAGCAAAGTTTGAAAAATATTTATCGAGGGATTTTTGAAATATAAATTTTTCGCTAAATATAAAATCGTATTTTTATAATATACTGATTTTGGCATTAAATAGCATGAAAAGTAGCAATATAGTAATTTTTGCTTATGACTTTAATAGGTAGACTAGTATATTGCTAATATATTAGCAAAGTTTGAAAAATATTTATCAAGGGATTTTTGAAATATAAATTTTTCGCAAAATATAAAATCGTATTTTTATAATATACTGACTTTGGCATTAAATAGCATGAAAACTAGCAATATCGTAATGTTTGTTTATAACTTTAGTAGGTAGACAAGTATATTGCTAATACATTAGCAAAGTTTGAAAAATATTTATCGAGGGATTTTTGAAATATAAATTTTTCGCTAAACATACAAAATCGTATTTTTATAATATACTGACTTTGGCATTAAATAGCATGAAAACTAGCAATATCGTAATTTTTGTTTATAACTTTAGTAGGTAGAAAAGTATATTGCTAATGCATTAGCAAAGTTTGAAAAATATTTATCGAGGGATTTTCGAAATATAAATTTTTCGCTAAACATACAAAATCGTATTTTTATAATATACTGACTTTGGCATTAAATAGCATGAAAACTAGCAATATCGTAATTTTTGTTTATAACTTTAGTAGGTAGACAAGTATATTGCTAATGCATTAGCAAAGTTTGAAAAATATTTATCAAGGGATTTTGGAAATATAAATTTTTCGCAAAATATAAAATAGTATTTTTATAATATACTGACTTTGACATTAAATAGCATGAAAACTAGCATTATCGTAATTTTTGTTTATAACTTTAGTCGGTAAGCAAGTATATTGCTAATGCATTAGCAAAGTTTGAAAAATATTTATCGAGGGATTTTTGAAATATAAATTTTTCGCTAAACATACAAAATCGTATTTTTATAATATACTGACTTTGGCATTAAATAGCATGAAAACTAGCAATATCGTAATTTTTGTTTATAACTTTAGTAGGTAGACAAGTATATTGCTAATGCATTAGCAAAGTTTGAAAAATATTTATCAAGGGATTTTGGAAATATAAATTTTTCGCAAAATATAAAATAGTATTTTTATAATATACTGACTTTGACATTAAATAGCATGAAAACTAGCATTATCGTAATTTTTGTTTATAACTTTAGTCGGTAAGCAAGTATATTGCTAATGCATTAGCAAAGTTTGAAAAATATTTATCGAGGGATTTTTGAAATATAAATTTTTCGCTAAACATACAAAATCGTATTTTTATAATATACTGACTTTGGCATTAAATAGCATGAAAACTAGCAATATCGTAATTTTTGTTTATAATTTTAGTAGGTAGACAAGTATATTGCTAATGCATTAGCAAAGTTTGAAAAATATTTATCAAGGGATTTTTGAAATATAAATTTTTCGCTAAACATACAAAATCGTATTTTTACAATATACTGACTTTGCAATTAAATAGCATGAAAACTAGCAATATCGTAATTTTTGTTTATAACTTTAGTAGGTAGACAAGTATATTGCTAATGTATTAGCAAAGTTTGAAAAATATTTATCGAGGGATTTTTGAAATATAAATTTTTCGCTAAACATACAAAATCGTATTTTTATAATATACTGACTTTGGCATTAAATAGCATGGAAAGTAGCAATACAGTAATTTTTGCTTATGACTTTAATAGGTAGACTAGTATATTGCTAATATATTAGCAAAGTTTGAAAAATATTTATCAAGGGATTTTTGAAATATAAATTTTTCGCAAAATATAAAATCGTATTTTTATAATATACTGACTTTGGCATTAAATAGCATGAAAACTAGCAATATCGTAATTTTTGTTTATAACTTTAGTAGGTAGACAAGTATATTGCTAATGCATTAGCAAAGTTTGACAAACATTTATCGAGGGATTTTTTAAATAAAAATTTTTCGCTAAACATACTAAATCATATTTTTATAATATACTGACTTTGGCATTAAATAGCATGAAAACTAGCAATACCGTAATTTTTGTTTATGATTTGAATAGGTAGAATAGTATATTGCTAATGCATTAGCAAAGTTTGAAATATATCTATTGAGGGATTTTTGAAATATTTATAAATTTGCCGATAAAACATACAAAAACGTGTTTTAATGAAATACTGTCTTTAGCATTAAATAACATGGAAACGAGCAACACCGTCATTTTTGATTATGAGTTTAGTAGATAGGGCAGTATATTGCTAATGGATTGGCAAAGCTTGAAATATATCCATCAAGGGATTTTTTAAATATTTAAAAATTTGCCGATAAAACATACAAAAACGTGTTTTAATGAAATACTGACTTTAACATTAAATATCATGAAAACTAGCAATACCGTACTATTTTGTTATGAGTTTAGTAGATAGGGCAGTATATTGCTAATGGATTGGCAAATTTTGAAATATATCCATCGAGGGATTTTGGAAATATTTATAAATTTGCCGATAAAACATACAAAAACGTGTTTTAATGAAATACTGACTTTAGCATTAAATAGCATGAAAACTAACAACACCATAATTTTGTATTATGAGTTTAGTAGATAGAGCAGTATATTGCTAATAGATTGGCAAAGTTTGAAATATATTCATCGAGGGATTTTTGAAACATTTATAAATTTGTCGAACATAAAAAAATGTGTTTTAATGAAATTTATAATTTATATTTAAAATGAGTATTAAAATTAAATAGCATGCAAACTAACGCAGTATTTTTTTAAATATTAATTTAGTAGATATTGTAGTATATTTCTAGATATTACCATTGCACAATTTCAGTGAAAATATGCAAACATTCACACTTTCCAGCAAAGCATTTAACCTTCGACCTGCAACAAACGCAAACCTTCCGCATTTCGTTTGAAGACATTACTCTATCCGAGAAGACCGTACAATTATAAGTGGTGATTGTAAACGGTCCCTATTATTATGTAGTAAAGTGTAATTAGATGTACAACATTTGTAACAGTCTGAAATTACATCAAGCAAACGCGTAAACGAGGTGAACGGATCGTAGTTAAAAATTTATAACGATGCGCACCATAAACATTGTACGACGTTACCCTTACAATAATGACGTTTTAAATGCTCATTTTTATGTTAATTATATTTGACAAATTGTAGCTAAATATATTTTAAAATGTATCTTAATTGGACCACACAGCAGACAAGCTAATCGTTTGAATGTCTCTCAATATTCCATAAATCGAATAATCTTATTAAATGCGCTATTAGCGTAAGTTTAAACTCTCTAGACAGTGCCATAGTGTAATATATTACACAATGGTTAGTGCTAATAGGTAGTAAAAAACGTCTAAACCTCAATTTGTGGACCTTAAAATTCTGTATTAATTTTCACATACAATTTTATTTCTGGAAAGTCGCACTCCTATAAAACTTCTTACAAGTTTCATACAAGTGCGACTATTTGAAATCATGCCCGCTCTCTATCGTTGCTCGTAAAAGACTTTATTCCCTTAATAATATTTTTTGGCATTGGGGAGCTAGAGTTCAAACCACGTTGTAGGTGAAAAATCTTGAATTATCTTTCACAGTTTTGCAGTAGGTAGTTTATCTATGAAGTTAGGGTAAACATATCTGTGCTTCTCCTTTTCTCAAGACAGAAGCATACGTCCCGGATAGCTAGAAAGTAGCTTAATTTAACTTCATAGAAAATCTCTGAAAAACTGTGAATGTTAGCTAGAAAGCAGCTTAATTTATTTTCACAGAAAACCTCTGAAAAATTGTGAAAGGTAGCTAGAAAGTAGCTTAATTTAGCTTCACAGAAAATCTCTGAAAACTGTAAAAGGTAGCTAGAATGTAGTTTAATTTAACTTTAGAGAAAATCTCTGAAAAACTGTGAACGGTAGCTAGAAAGTAGTTTAATTTAACTTTACAGAAAACCTCTGTGAAACTGTGAAAGGTAGCTAAAAAGTAGCTTAATTTAACTTCACAGAAAACCTCTGAAAAACTGTAAAAGGTAGCTAGAAAGTAGTTTAATTTAACTTCACAGAAACCCTCTGAAAAACTGTAAAATGCAGCTAATAAGTAACTTAATTTAACTTCACAGAATACCTCTGAAAAACTGTAAAAGGTAGCTAGAAAGTAGTTTAATTTAACTTCACAGAAAACCAATGAAAAACTGTGAAAGGTAGCTAGAAAGTAGTTTAATTTAACTTCACAGAAAACCTATGAAAAACTGTGAAAGGTAGCTAGAAAGTAGATTAATTTAACTTCACATAAAACCTCTGAAAAACTGTGAAAGGTAACTAGAAAGTAGTATAATTTAACTTCACAGAAACCCTCTGAAAAACTGTAAAATGCAGCTAATAAGTAACTTAATTTGACTTCACAGAATACCTCTGAAAAACTGTAAAAGGTAGCTAGAAAGTAGTTTAATTTAACTTCACAGAAAACCAATGAAAAACTGTGAAAGGTAGCTAGAAATTAGTTTAATTTAACTTCACAGAAACCCTCTGAAAAACTGTAAAAGGCAGCTAATAAGTAACTTAATTTAACTTCACAGAATACCTGTGAAAAACTGTAAAAGGTAGCTAGAAAGTAGTTTAATTTAACTTCACAGAAAACCACTGAAAAACTGTGAAAGGTAGCTAGAAAGTAGTTTAATTTAACTTCACAGAAACCCTCTGAAAAACTGTAAAAGGCAGCTAATAAGTAGCTTAATTTAACTTCACAGAAAACCTCTGAAAAACTGTAAAAGGTAGCTAGAAAGTAGTTTAATTTAACTTCACAGAAAACCTCTGAAAAACTGTAAAAGGTAGCTAGAAAGTAGTTTAATTTAACTTCACAGAAAACCTCTGAAAAACTGTGAAAGGTAGCTAGAAAGTAGTTTAATTTAACTTCACAGAAACCCTCTGAAAAACTGTAAAAGGCAGCTAATAAGTAGCTTAATTTAACTTCACAGAAAACCTCTAAAACACTGTGAAAGGTAGCTAGAAAGTAGCTTAATTTAACTTCACAGAAAACCTCTGAAAAATTATGAAAGTTAATTCGCTTGCATTTGAATCAGCGCTCCTAATGCTCAGTACGAGCCGACCGGCGTCTCTAACCACCTAGGTGGAGAATTAATAATTTTAAAAAAACTCTGCCT
Organism: Lordithon lunulatus; assembly: GCA_963942505.1. Taxonomy (NCBI): domain Eukaryota; kingdom Metazoa; phylum Arthropoda; class Insecta; order Coleoptera; family Staphylinidae; genus Lordithon; species Lordithon lunulatus. The sequence goes on from OZ012669.1 coordinate 8,273,936, forward strand.
AACATAACTTCTAACCATAATCCCACTCATCGTTCATAACATAATAAGCAAGCCGCGGCATAGCATACAAATTTACTGCTCCTAATGCTACGGTGCTGCAGCACCTGATTTAATATTTTGTTGTTATGCACAATTCACGTGGGGTCTGAATTGATACGATACGCTTTAGTCGTTGATTTCTTAATTCCGCGTGAAATTACAGCCTCTATTCCATCTAGCGGTGAAATTGGACGATTCGTCGTCGTCGATTATCCACGTCTGTTTCATCATGCACTAATTACAGTTATTTTCGTGAAGGCGAAATGATTCAGATCGAATTAGCGCGATGGCTATAATATTTATTTCGATTTCACGCCAGAATCAAAACTGAAATATAAAAAAATAATATAAGGCTATCATCAGCCGTGAGCCGATCAAGGGAGTTTAATCGCCCGGTATTTAACTTAACTTCACAGAAAACCTCTGAAAAACTGTGAAAGGTGATTCGCGAAAATTCGCTCCACGCTGGGGATCGAACTCAAGATCCCCAATGGGCAGTACGAGACGGACGACCACTCGGCCACTGAGTTGGGTAGTGAAATATATAATTTGATCTTTTGTATTTTGAAGTTTTCTATTTGTATATTGTATATGTTTAATATTATATTTCTGAACATATTTACCCTTGTAAAGTAAACAAAGAAAAGTGATTTTTGTGTGTGTAGCTTATAAGGAAATGTGATTATAAAACTTAAAACAAATGTTAATATTTTATTGTTGGTGAATTTTGATTTCATGTTTTCACGCTTTTTGCGCAGACAAACGGTCTGCCTGTGCATTAATTCCTCAGTAGATTTTTATTACGATTGTCGCGAACCTCGTTATTTCTCTACTAGTTGAGCGGCCATAGAACGAACAAGTTTAGCGATTCGATGAGAAATTCCCTTCGTGCGCAGAGCTGTCAATAACCATATGGCGTCTATTCGCAGCACAAAAGACATTCCCATTTTAGTGCCCGCTCATAAAACTGCAGTTCACTTTTTGATGGGTGCATAATATTCCGAAGGCGTGCGCGCTCATTAAATCATCGCGGAAAATTGGCCGCTCGCAGAACGCAAACACAACAGCTAAATTGCTTACGTGACGGAGATTTATAATTGCCTAGGAAGTAATAACGAAATAAGTGCCGGAGTAAAATGCTTTGCGGGAGAGGGACTGCTAGAACAGGGAAAATGACGATGGTGTGCAATTTTGTGTTATGGACGAGCATGGTGAAATGATGTACTTAGTATTGGGTTTAATTTTTGTTGTGTAACACTAAATAAATATATACATATTATTTTTATTTTCATTTCTGGAGAGCCCAGCAAACAAATACATAGTGACTCGCAAACATGTTATTTTATTATCTAATGCTAAATATACTTAATTTAGCATTAGATAATAAAATAACATTTTTGTTTCATAGAGTATGAGTCTGTGATAATGAAATTCACTTATATATACGACACAATATTTATTTATTATATTTTATAAGTTTTGAAGGCATGTTTCTTTAATTGTTAAAAATATTTACATATGTTAATTAATGTTTTTGCTGCCGTACACCAAAATATGGTAGATAGGCATTCGATTAAATAAAAAATGTTTTAACTTTTATGTGTTTGCAGTGTTAAAAGTGGCTAAAGACACTGTAGGAGTGCCGATTTTTTCCAATATACAATCAGAAAATTGTGTGTAACCTACTAAAATAAATTCAGCTATCTGATACACACGTCAATTCCGCCTCTCGCCGCAATTTTCTCACAATAAACTCCCGACCGCCTGAAATAGTATCATTCCGTCTGTCGCTGCAAGTTTATCTCAAACAGGTGGCTGTTGCCATTGATTTCATTTCTCCCGACAGACGGTTGGGTATTTATACACTCATCCCGGGGGCGGTTGCCGGCGCAGTATAATGGATTGATTGCATTATCAGGACGCGTTGCAGGCGGTCGGACTGTTTTATTCAGCAGCAAAATTTCGAGACAGTTTAATCCGTATACGGCAGAGGCTTACAATTAGCACAGTAAATGTTCTGCAGTCTGTTCAGCTTGTGCATTTCCAGTGTGATTGGGTTAATACTCGCTTGGTTTAATTTTCAGTTGTAGCAATTTATGTTTAGTAGTGATATTCATAGACGCCAGTAGAATATTATCAGTGTAGGCTTTTCCACCTAAATTTATTTAAATTTTTTCATCTCATCTCTTCCATAATTTCACATTCCACATCTAAAATTTTATTTGAGCTTGACAGGAAAGAGATAAACGTTATTTTACTCTCACAAAAGTTATCATTTTTTTATTGTATTGCTTATATTATATTTATGTGAAGCAGGAGCAATTTAATTACTCCAAAAAACATTTTATAATCAATTATTTCTCTACTGTCAACATAGAATTAAAGTTTATATGTCTGATTTTGCTGTTTAGGCGACGATATATAAAGGAAAACTGGAGCAAGTGTAGAAGAGTTATATTTATTTTAAATTAATAATATTGCACACGAAAGAGGAAAAGTAAGAATAGTAAAAAAGAAATATTTTGTTAAATTTAATTTGTGTAATTCAAAATTGCTTGGATACAGGCATTTAGGAGGATATAATTAATTGAAAAAACATTAAAAATGTAACACATTATTTTTTTGTGTAGCGGAAGAATAGATAAATATGTATCAGCATTGAAATCTTGCGAATCATAGCAGAAACATGCCAAAAAATACTGGCAATTGTTCTTTTTGTAGAACAGTAGGCATATCTGGGTTAACAAGCGAAACGACCTTTATCCGTAGTAATTATATCCAGAGAAACCGTTTGAATGTTTTCAATTTCTTAAAACTTGTTTGTTGTTGTTGTTGGATTATTAAGGCTATGTGATAATTCTATTTAAAGGAAAACTAAAACGATGTTTACTTTGTTTTTTTAGTGCACTTTAGTTACACTTTGCAACTAGTTTCTGCTAAGCTTTAGCCATTTTCGAGCTCCTATGACTGCAATGAATTACTATATGAAAAATGGCGAGTTATTCAATTAATAACTCGCAATTTTTCATAGTAATTCATTTCCTTTTCGTATTATATTGAGGTATTACTCTTTACGGTAAACCATATTCATTTATATTCACGTAAAACTATTTTTGTGACGTAAAATGACGTCAAAAGCGACCGCTTTTAAGTGACAGCTTCCTAGGAAACCAAACACAAACACCTTAACTAGTTGCAAAGTGTAACTAAATGTTGATAACAAAACAAAATACATTTTATTTATACTTGCTTATTGGTATTGTTTCCTGATCCTTACACCTAACGGTAGAAAATGATTAGGCTTCAATAAATAAATAAAACTTGCTTATAGAAAAAAAAAGAGAAGCGAAGAGATCACGATACAAGAAGTGTTTAAATGTTTTTAAATTAGTATAGATTTTTATGTTTTTTTTTTTTTGCTTAATTATTGAAGTGTTTAATTCCAATATTTATTCCATTCGTTAGAGCTGATGTCTGGTTTTTCTTGCTATATCACTTTTTATATAGCGACAGGAAAAAGCCAGACATCAGCTCTAAAGAATGGAATAAATATTGGAATTAAACACTTCAATAATTTACAACAAAAAAACATAAAAAACAATACTAATTTAAAAACATTTAAACAAAAATTAAAAGACCGCTTAACCCTGAATCAAGTAAAACAAGAAAACTAAACAAAATACAACCACCACGAACAACAACAGCAATAAGAGCAACAACAAGAACTCCTTCACACCAAGCAGTCCAGGTCAGTAGATTAGTGACAGTACTGAGAAGGAGCAAGTCAAGATCACCGGTGTCTAAGATCCCAGCCTCTATACCACACGCACGGGGGATTGTTTGCGGGTCTACACTGACCAATTGGGGTGACCAATAAAATCCAAGTTTTAAGGATTCTTTTATTTATGTCTTGCGGAACATAATATATAGTTATATATTTTAATTAATCATTTATATAGGTGTTGTTGTATAATATATGTTGCAACGTAAATTATTATTTTTGGTCCTGAATCCGTCATACTATTGATTTGAAAAAATTACACAATATTTATAATAAAATGGCAATGGAAATTGGAAAGTCTCTATCTTGGAATATTTTTCCTTCTATTTATTTTTTATTTTTAACTTTTACGCTCATATCTCTTTATGCTGATTTTAGAGGCTGGGTCGATAAAAAAATTATGCAACATATTTTTTTAATTTTTTTTGCTGATCTTAATGCAAAACATATATGTGCACCAGATGTTCGAAGGAAATTGGAAAATTTTGATTATAAGTTTTTTTTTTTCAGCGACCAAGTTGAACATATTTCATTATTATTATTTTTGACCATTGATCCGTTAAACAATTAATTTGAAAAAGATACATAATATTTATAATAAAATGAATGACAATGGAAAATTGAAAGTTTCTATCTTGGCATATTTTTCCTTTTATTTATTTTTTATTTTTAACTTTTACGCTACTATCTCCATATGCCGATTGTAGGAGGCTGGGTCGATAAAATAATTATGCAACATATTTTTTTTTTTTTACTGATCTTAGTGCAAAACATATCAGTGCACCAGTTGTCTGAAAGAAATTGTAAAATTTGGATTATAAGTATTTTTTTTTCGGCAAACAAGTTGAATATATTTCATTATTATTTTTGTTGACCATGGATCCGTCATAAAATTGATTTGAAAAAATTACATAATATTTATAACAAAATGACAATAGAAAATGGAAAGTTTCTGTCTTGGCATATTTTTCCTTCTATTTATTTTTCATTTTTAACTTTTACGCTCCTATCTCGATATGCCGATTTTAGAGGCTGGGTCGATAAAAAAATTATGCAACATATTTTGTTTAATTTTTTTACTGATCTTAGTGCAAAACATATCACTGCACCAGTTGTCTGAAGGAAATTGGAAAATTTGGATTATAAGTATTTTTTATTCGGCGACCAAGTTGAACATATTTCATTATTATTATTTTTGACCATGGATCCGTCATAAAATTGATTTGAAAAAATTACACAATGTTTATAATAAAATGAAAATGGAAAATGGAAAGTCTCTATCTTGGCATATTTTTCCTTCTATTTATTTTTGATTTTTAACTTTTACGCTCCTATCTCTATATGCCGATTCTAGAGACTGGGTCGAAAAAAAAATTATGCTACATATTTTGTTTAATTTTTTTACTGATCTTAATGCAAAACATATCAGTGCACCAGTTGTCTGAAGGAAATTGGAAAATTTGGATTATAAGTATTTTTTTTTTCGGCGACCAAGTTGAACATATTTCATTATTATTATTTTTGACCATGTATCCGTCATACAATTGATTTGAAAAAATTACACAATGTTTATAACAAAATGTCAATAGAAAATGAAAAGTCTCTATCTTGGCATATTTTTCCTTCTATTTATTTTTCATTTTTAACTTTTACTCTCCTATCTCCATATGCCGATTTTAGAGACTGGGTCGATAAAAAAAATATGCAACATATTTTGTTTAATTTTTTTACTGATCTTAATGCAAAACATATATGTGCACCAGCTGTTCGAAGGAAATTGGAAATATTTGATTATAAGTATTCTTTTTTCAGCGACCAAGTTGAACATATTTCATTATTATTATTTTTGACCATGTATCCGTCAAACAATTGATTTGAAAAAATTACATAATATTTATAACAAAATGACAATAGAAAATGGAAAGTTTCTGTCTTGGCATATTTTTCCTTCTATTTATTTTTCATTTTTAACTTTCACGCTCCTATCTCGATATGCCGATTTTAGAGGCTGGGTCGATAAAAAAATTATGCAACATATTTTGTTTAATTTTTTTACTGATCTTAATGCAAAACATATCAGTTCACCAGATGCCCGAAGGAAATTGGAAAATTTTGATTATAAGTATTTTTTTTTCAGCGACCAAGTTGAACATATTTCATTATTATTATTTTTGACCATGTATCCGTCATACAATTGATTTTAAAAAATTACACAATGTTTATAATAAAATGACAATAGCAAATGGAAAGTCTCTATCTTGGCATATTTTTCCTTCTATTTATTTTTGATTTTTAACTTTTACGCTCCTATCTCCATATGCCGATTTTAGAGGCTGGGTCGATAAAAAAATTATGCAACATATTTTGTTTAATTTTTTTACTGATCTTAGTGCAAAACATATCACTGCACCAGTTGTCTGAAGGAAATTGGAAAATTTGGATTATAAGTATTTTTTATTCGGCGACCAAGTTGAACATATTTCATTATTATTATTTTTGACCATGAATCCGTCATAAAATTGATTTGAAAAAATTACACAATGTTTATAATAAAATGAAAATGGAAAATGGAAAGTCTCTATCTTGGCATATTTTTCCTTCTATTTATTTTTGATTTTTAACTTTTACGCTCCTATCTCTATATGCCGATTCTAGAGACTGGGTCGAAAAAAAAATTATGCTACATATTTTGTTTAATTTTTTTACTGATCTTAATGCAAAACATATCAGTGCACCAGTTGTCTGAAGGAAATTGGAAAATTTGGATTATAAGTATTTTTTTTTTCGGCGACCAAGTTGAACATATTTCATTATTATTATTTTTGACCATGTATCCATCATACAATTGATTTGAAAAAATTACACAATGTTTATAACAAAATGTCAATAGAAAATGAAAAGTCTCTATCTTGGCATATTTTTCCTTCTATTTATTTTTCATTTTTAACTTTTACTCTCCTATCTCCATATGCCGATTTTAGAGACTGGGTCGATAAAAAAAATATGCAACATATTTTGTTTAATTTTTTTACTGATCTTAATGCAAAACATATGTGCACCAGCTGTCCGAAGGAAATTGGAAATATTTGATTATAAGTATTTTTTTTTCAGCGACCAAGTTGAACATATTTCATTATTATTATTTTTGACCATGTATCCGTCAAACAATTGATTTGAAAAAATTACATAATATTTATAACAAAATGACAATAGAAAATGGAAAGTTTCTGTCTTGGCATATTTTTCCTTCTATTTATTTTTCATTTTTAACTTTCACGCTCCTATCTCGATATGCCGATTTTAGAGGCTGGGTCGATAAAAAAATTATGCAACATATTTTGTTTAATTTTTTTACTGATCTTAGTGCAAAACATATCACTGCACCAGTTGTCTGAAGGAAATTGGAAAATTTGGATTATAAGTATTTTTTATTCGGCGACCAAGTTGAACATATTTCATTATTATTATTTTTGACCATGTATCCGTCATACAATTGATTTTAAAAAATTACACAATGTTTATAATAAAATGACAATAGCAAATGGAAAGTCTCTATCTTGGCATATTTTTCCTTCTATTTATTTTTTATTTTTAACTTTTATGCTCCTATCTCTATATGCCAATTTTAGAAGCTGGGTCGATAAAAAAAATATGCAACATATTTTTTTTAAATTTTTTTACTGATCTAAATGCAAAACATATCAGTTCACCAGATGCCCGAAGGAAATTGGAAAATTTTGATTATAAGTATTTTTTTTTCGGCGACCAAGTTGAACATATTTCATTATTATTATTTTTTACCATGGATCCGTTAAACAATTGATTTGAAAATAATACATAATATTTATAATAAAATGACAATGGAAAATTGAAAGTTTCTATCTTGGCATATTTTTCCTTTTATTTATTTTTTATTTTTAACTTTTACGCTCCTATCTCCATATGCCGATTTTAGAGGCTGGGTCGATACAAAAATTATGCAACATATTCTGTTTAATTTTGTTTACTGATCTTAGTGCAAAACATATCAGTGCACCAGTTGTCTGAAGGAAATTGGAAAATTTTGATTATAAATTTTTTTTTTCGGCAACCAAGTTGAACATATTTCATTATTATTATTTTTTACCATGTATCCGTCAAACAATTGATTTGAAAAAATTACATAATATTTATAACAAAATGACAATAGAAAATGGAAAGTTTCTCTCTTGGCATATTTTTCCTTCTATTTATTTTTCATTTTTAATATATATCTCGATATGCCGATTTTAGCGGCTGGGTCGATAAAAAAATTATGCAACATATTTTGTTTAATTTGTTTACTGATCTTAATGCAAAACATATCAGTGCACCAGTTGGCTGAAGGAAATTGGAAAATTTTGAAGTTTGAAGTCGAACATATTTCATTATTATTATTTTTGACCATACAATTGATTTGAAAGAATTACACAATATTTATAACACAATGATAATAGAAAATGGAACGTCTCTATCTTGGCATATTTTCCCTTCTACTTATAATCTAAATTTTCCAATTTTCTTCGGGCATCTGGTGCACTGATATGTTTTGTACTAAGATCAGTAAAAAAATTAAACAAAATATGTTGCATAATTTTTTTATCGACCCACTAAAATCAACATAGGAGCATAAAAGTTAAGAATAAAAAAGAAATAGAAGGAAAAATATGCCAAGATAGAGACTTTCCATTTTCTATTGTCATTTTGTTATAAACCTTGTGTAATATTTTCAAATCAATTGTATGAAGGATACATGATCAAAAATAATAAATTACGTTACAACATATATTATACAACAAAGCCTATACAAATTATTAATAAAAATATATAACTATATATTATAGTACGCAAAACATAAACAAAAGAATCCACAAAATTTGGATTTTATTGGTCACCCCAATTGGGCAGTATAGATCCGCAAACAATCCGCCGTGCGTGCGGTATAGAGGCTGGGATCTTATAGTTTAAGTTCATACCGATGTCAAGATCTATATAAATATAATAAATATAGTAAATCACAGAAAGCTTTTTATTGTGTTTCGTAGCCGTTTCCAAACTATAAAGTTATGAAAAACTATATTAGTAAATTCTTGTTCTAATTAATACCTAAAACGGTCGTAACAAATCTCTGCAGCCTTGGCGATGCACGGCATGCCAATTTGCGACCTCATATATTATTTCCTATTAGTTGTGTATGTCGTATCTTCCACATATGGAAATGGAAGTCACGATCGCATCCGCATTTTTGCATAAGCCCCCCTTGCTCGTACGTTCCGCAGTTTATTAACCTTCCCGCGCCGGCTCCCAGTCGCCGTGTGTGCAAGTAAACGCGAGTTATCTGCATAAATCTCTCCTGGGCCCGAGACACAAGAAGCGTACGCGTACACCTTGATGGGGCCTGTCAGGGAAACGGCGGAAAAACGCGCCTTTTTCCATCCGCGAGCGTTTCCACTCGAGCGCGACCGCTGCTCCATCACCGGCATCGCCGGTCTTTTTTTCTTTCGTTTTAAATGCGCACCGGGGAGATTAAAGAAATAATTAATGCGCTCGAGATGGTTTTTGTTAATGGTTTCATTAAATGTAATCAAGATTTTCAATTTAACTAATCGCGACTCCGCTTTCACGGTTTTCATTCGGGTTTCTTTGAAGTCAAGTTGATGTAACTTTACAAAGCTTGGCGGGAGTGTACTGTAGCTACAAATATTTAGAAGGCAAATGTAGAATAATAAAGGAATATTAATTTGTCTGGATAGTTGTTTGGATAGTTGTCTGAATAGTTGCCTGGATAGTTGTCTGGATAATTGTCTGGATAATTGTCTGGATAATTGTCTGGATAATTGTCTGGATAGTTTGCTGGAGGGTAGCATAGCTACAGACACTACATGCCTCAAAATGGGCCTATTGAGAAACCTGGGATGTTAATTTCCTAATCAACAGTCAGTTTGATGATTTTTTATATTTCCAAGAGAAACACCATGATAAACATAAATCATAAATCAAACCACGGCCACGGGTCGGGAGTGTTAGAATCACCGACAGAAAAACAAACAAAAAACAGCAAAAACACTAACAATAGAACGACTTGCGACATGGAAGTTGAAAACAGAAACCGTAGTTGCTAGCTCCTTGGGGTGGTGCAGCAATAAAACGCTATTTTTTATATTTTCTTCCAATATTTCGTAGTGCAGTCAACTATTTCATCAGGGCTCGGCTATAATTGGTATTGTACCCCAAGGAGGGGTATATATATATATATATATATATATATATATAATAAAAATTGAAAAAGGGGTCAAGAATGACCCTGCCAGACTTTAAGTGCACAATTTTATAGCCATACCAGTTAAATTTTAAGAAAAATATATATAAAAATCTAATTAATTAATCGATGATAACCAATTAAATAAACATATTATAATCGACTCACGTGAGCAACCGTTATTAAACTGCGTTCTAGTTATAAATATAAACAAATTGCAGCACCTCCCAGGCACCAATACATAAATTATACTAATTCGCAGCCTATTAATTTTCAATTAACGCCAGACTGTACGTTCCGATCGCTTCGATATTTTTAATTAGCAAGGTGATGACGGTCAGTCACGCGCTGCAGCGTGAATCCTGCGGTTCAGGGGACGTGATCTGGTTACACTTTACGCATGGCTACGAGTTTAGTAAAAATGACTCGCTATGTAATTGTATTTTCATTCGAATTCAATAAATCAAAAAAAAGGTGTATGTATATATTTTATCTTTATTTAAATTTGAATTTATATTAAATTATATTTAGTTTTTTTGTTTACTTCTGATCAAATTAATTATATTATTTAATTACGGTATTGGCTAATAAACTATATTATTATTTTTTGGGACCTTTTTCGTCCTCTCCTAAAAATATCTTTAATCATTATCCTCATCATCATCATCCTCCTACTACTAAGGATATCCATAGTGGGTCTCTAATTCAGTGGTATCCTCTCCCCTTCTGAATTCTTATGCCGTTAGAGATTATCTATCTTTGGGGCCCAGTTTAGACCCTGGGGAAAAGGAGGGCTGGGGCTATTTATATAATGAGTTTTCAAATAGATATATAAATTATAAATATCTGTCTGTTAAATGTATTCAGTCCAAACCACACCTATAAAACAAACAAAAATCCTGCCTATTATTAGCATTCCCTCTTTGGTGAACTTAACCTTAACCAGTGAGGTCGCGCTCTTCACATAGAGCCTGCCCAGAAAACCATGACCACTCTCGCCACATGTTCGCCGGTGTGGGCGCCTAAGTGGGTCGCGGAAACACGACGGCGATGGTGATGATGATGATGAACGCAACCCCGAAGGCCAACTACGTTCGTTGACACGCACCGCTGCCGCTACCGTTGGCGAGCGCGCGCGCGACTGCTCGCAATAGCTGATTTTAATGCGAATTAGTTATTAAATCGCTCTTAACAGGTGGTCGATCGATTGATTGAACGGGACCGTTGGCGAGCGTCTTCGGTTCTTTTGCCCGCGTGAAGCGGGTCTTGCCTTATGCGCCGTCAATGGGTCACGAATGCGAGCGAAAAATTCGGAGGATGTTGAAAAAGCTTGTCTTCTCAGGCATTTACCGTTGTAATTATGGCTGGGTGTAATGTAATCGCTACAAGTGGGACATGACGTATACACGATGCAATTTAGAGTAATGATGAATATAAACAGCAATGTATTTTTTTTTTTGAGTACGGTCTTAATTAAATCAATTTAATTTAAATTTGGAATAACGTTTTTAAATACAGGTAATTTCAATCGATTGGTATGACAATTCTTGCTTGTAATATAGATTTAGATCAGTCCGCAGGAATAGTTGGTTAATAAAATCATCGCTGCAGGAATTGTAGAGTTGTTTGTTTAAACTAGTGGATCTTAACCAGTGCTCCTCCAGCTTGTTGCAAGTGATCCGTGAAATTAAGAAAGCTAAGTTGAAATTGCTATATATAATATAGTTTAATTTTTTATAAATGTTATAACTGTTTGTTTTTTTTTAAATTTTTGTGCTCCTTCCTATGATCAAAAGTGCTCTTTGGTTCCAAAAAGATTAAGATTTACTTGTCCAAACTCCTGCATACAATTCCTGCAGGGATGATTTTATTAATCAACTATTCCTGCGGACGTATCTAAATATCTAAATATATCATTAAATTAGTTGAATGCAGTGGAATGAACTTGGGATTTAATTTTACTCACGTGCTTAAAGCTTAAATTAAACATAATAATTCCTTCTTGAGGTAAATTATGCAAAGCCTTATATTTCACCGTGAGACACGTATCGTCGGCCCATCTTCTGTTTGATGGCTTGAATTAACACATGTCTATTAAATAAAGTCTTATTATTAATTAATTGCATTTCTGCGAGCTTTGCAGATGAAATTTAAATTATATTATAATTAAACTGACTTTAAAGCAATATTGCAGTTGCTTATATATCGTATCTTACGAAGTTGTATTTCTACAAATGGAAAATATAATTATTTTTTAAATCACTACAAAGATTCCTGCATAAAACATATATAAGTGTGAACCCACCTCTTAGCAATCTACATATCTAGATTTCGATCTTATTAGATCAGTGTAGCTTAGCTAGTGAGGATGAATTCACACAATATCTCGAGTGGTTTTATACAAAAATAATATAACTTATCCCCGAGGAGGAAAGTTAAATGCCATTTGGCGGCACCACATCAATTAGCAATGATATCTCAAGCACTCTGATGGAATATTATTCCATAGAGGGCACTACCCGGTGATCCTGATGGCATGAGCATGTTGACGGTTATTACCATATGGGTGTGCATTGCTAATTGATGTGGTGCCGTCAGATGGCGTTTAACTTTCCTCCTAGGGGATAAGTTGTATTGTTCCTGCATAAATTTGACTTCTATAATAAAATTTTACAATTACCAACTCTTAATCAATTTCACTTTCCTTCCTAACATCTAACGCAACACTGGTTAAGAATCTCTGATCCAAACAGTGCACGAGTTTCTTAAACAACTCCAGTCTTTTTTACACCAATTACCTCCCTTCGCCATCGTTAAACAACCACTAATGACGGTGTGCTCTAATAATACACTAGAAATAAAATCTGTGGCGACCACCACGGTGGCCTCTGCCTGTATGAAATCTCCGGGCATAAACAACGCTTTGATGCATTGGTGTGGGCGATGCGAACGCACATGCCTTACCCTGCCCAGCAATGACCAAATGTGGAACAAAGGCAGCAGCTACAGTCCAATTAATCACGCGGATAAACAATGAAAAATTAGCGACGCCATCCATGTCGATTGCCAATTACAGCAGCGGGAGGCAAAAATCGCATGTCGGTTCTGATAAAGATTCGCGTTACGCGTTTCAATTAAAGCGCTCCTGTTGTTTGCTTTTCCGACGAAGGTGAGTCGTGCATAAATATAAATCAGTGCTAACAACCAAAGCGATATTTATGTGGGGATGCGGCGTCAGAAGTTGTGATTTATACATGTTTTGCGGTTTTATTTCCGATGTGATTTAGTATTCTTGGCTATTTTTGAGGGTTTCAATGAATATTTATCAGACAAGCGGGAAATGGAATCATTTTTATTGGCTACTGGCCATAACCTTGCGTGGTCAATAGTACTATCAGTAAACCGGCAGCAGTAATACTGACAATATTTTATTATATCAGTAACTTGGAAGAGAAACGAAACAATATAAATTTAAAACCAAAGCCAAAAAAAAAACACGTTTTATAATTATCATATTTTTATAAAATCAACATATTTGCATTAACTAGTAGTCATGTTTATTGTCTACAATATTTGAAACTCGTATCTAATTTTTGAATGGACTTTTTGGGGTGTTAAACTCGAAAATTACAAGATCCAACAGTAGTAGGATTCCAAAAAGTACTGTAACTCGTTTTATAATTATCATCATTTTATAAAATCAACATGTTTGCATTCAATGTTAGTCATGTTTGTTGATTACAACATTTAAAACTCGTATCTAATTTTTGAATGGACTTTTTGGGGTGTTAAACTCGAACATTACAAGATTCAACAGTAGTAGGGTTCCAAAAAGTACTGTAACTTGTTTTATAATTATCATCATTTTATAAAATCAACATGTTTGCATTCAATGGTAGTCATGTTTGTTGACTACAACAATTGAAACTCGTATCTAATTATTGAATGGACTTTTTGGGGTGTTAAACTCGAAAATTACAACATCCAATAGTAGTAGGATTCCAAAAAGGGCTGTAACACGTTTTATAATTATCATATTTTTATAAAATCAACATGTTTGCATTTACTAGTAGTCATGTTTATTGTCTACAATATTTGAAACTCGTATCTAATTTTTAAATGGACTTTTTGGGGTGTTAAACTCGAAAATTACAAGATCCAACAGTAGTAGGATTCCAAAAAGTATTGTAACTCGTTTTTTAATTATCATCATTTTATAAAATCAACATGTTTGCATTCAATGGTAGTCATGTTTGTTGACTACAACATTTGAAACTCGTATCTAATTTTTGAATGGACTTTTTGGGGTGTTAAACTCGAAAATTACAAGATCCAACAGTAGTAGGATTCCAAAAAGTACTGTAACTCGTTTTATAATTATCATCATTTTATAAAATCAACATCTTTGCATTCACTGTTAGTCATGTTTATTGATTTCAACATTTGAAACTCGTATCTAATTTTTGAATGGACTTTTTGGGGTGTTAAACTCGAAAATTACAAGATCCAACAGTAGTAGGATTCCAAAAAGGACTGAACTTGTTTTATAATTATCATATTTTTATAAAATCAACATGTTTGCATTCACTAGTAGTCATGTTTATTGTCTACAATATTTGAAACTCGTATCTAATTTTTGAATGGACTTTTTGGGGTGTTAAACTCGAAAATTACAAGATCCAACAGTAGTAGTATTCCAAAAAGTACTGTAACTCGTTTTATAATTATTATCATTTTATAAAATCAACATATTTGTATTCAATGTTAGTCATGTTTGTTGATTACAACTTTTGAAAATCGTATCTAATTTTTGATTGGACTTATTGGGGTGTTAAACTCGTAAATTACAAGATCCAACAGTAGTAGTATTCCAAAAAGTACTGTAACTCGTTTTATAATTATCATATTTTTATAAAATCAACATGTTTGCATTCACTAGTAGTCATGTTTATTGTCAACAATATTTGAAACTCGTATCTAATTTTTGAATGGACTTTTTGGTGTGTCAAACTCGAAAATTACAAGATCCAACAGTAGTAGGATTCCCAAAAATACTGTAACTCGTTTTATAATTATCATCATTTTATAAAATCAACATGTTTGTAATCAATGGTAGTCATGTTTGTTGACTACAACATTTGAAATTCGTATCTAATTTTTGAATGGACTTTTTGGGGTGTTAAACTCGAAAATTACAACATCCAATAGTAGTAGGATTCCAAAAAGGGCTGTAACACGTTTTATAATTATCATATTTTTATAAAATCAACATGTTTGCATTTACTAGTAGTCATGTTTATTGTCTACAATATTTGAAACTCGTATCTAATTTTTAAATGGACTTTTTGGGGTGTTAAACTCGAAAATTACAAGATCCAACAGTAGTAGAATTCAAAAAAGTACTGTAACTCGTTGTATAATTATCATAATTTTATAAAATCAACATGTTTGCATTCAATGGTAGTGATGTTTGTTGATTACAACATTTGAAACTCGTATCTAATTTTTGAATGGACTTTTTGGGGTGTTAAACTCGAAAATTACAAGATCCAACAGTAGTAGTATTCCAAAAAGTACTGTAACTCGTTTTATAATTATCATATTTTTATAAAATCAACATGTTTGCATTCACTAGTAGTCATGTTTATTGTCTACAATATTTGAAACACGTATCTAATTTTTGAATGGACTTTTTGGGGTGTTAAACTCGAAAATTACAAGATCCAACAGTAGTAGTATTCCAAAAAGTACTGTAACTCGTTTTATAATTATTATCATTTTATAAAATCAACATATTTGTATTCAATGTTAGTCATGTTTGTTGATTACAACTTTTGAAAATCGTATCTAATTTTTGATTGGACTTATTGGGGTGTTAAACTCGTAAATTACAAGATCCAACAGTAGTAGTATTCCAAAAAGTACTGTAACTCGTTTTATAATTATCATATTTTTATAAAATCAACATGTTTGCATTCACTAGTAGTCATGTTTATTGTCAACAAAATTTGAAACTCGTATCTAATTTTTGAATGGACTTTTTGGTGTGTCAAACTCGAAAATTACAAGATCCAACAGTAGTAGGATTCCCAAAAATACTGTAACTCGTTTTATAATTATCATCATTTTATAAAATCAACATGTTTGCATTCAATGTTAGTCATGTTTGTTGATTACAACATTTGAAACTCGTATCTAATTTTTGAATGGACTTTTTGGGGTGTTAAACTCGAAAATTACAAGATCCAACAGTAGTAGTATTCCAAAAAGTTCTGAAACTCGCTTTTTAATTATTACCATTTAATAAAATCAACATGTTTGCATTCAATGGTATTCATGTTTGTTGATTACAACATTTGAAACTCGTATCTAATTTTTGAATGAACTTTTTGGGGTGTTAAACTCGAAAATTACAAGATCCAACAGTAGTAGGATTCCAAAAAGTACTGTAACTCGTTTTATAATTATCATAATTTTATAAAATCCACATGTTTGCATTCAATATTAGTCATGTTTGTTGATTACAACATTTGAAACTCGTATCTAATTTTTGATTGGACTTTTTGGGGTATTAAACTCGAAAATTACAAGATCCAACAGTAGTAGGATTTCAAAAAGTACTGTAACTCGTTTTATAATTATCATCATTTTATAAAATCAACATGTTTGCATTCAACGTTAGTCATGTTTGTTGATTACAACATTTGAAACTCGTATCTAATTTTTGAATGGACTTTTTGGAGTGTTAAACTCGAAAATTACAAAATGCAACAGTAATAGGATTCCAAAAAGTACTGTAACTCGTTTTATAATTATCATCATTTTATAAAATCAACATGTTTTCATTCAATGGTAGTCATGTTTGTTGATTACAACATTTGAAACTCATATCTAATTTTTGAATAGACTTTTTGGGGTGTTAAACTCGAAAATTACAAGATCCAACAGTAGTAGGATTCCAAAGAGTACTGTAACTCGTTTTATAATTATCATCATTTTATAAAATCAACATGTTTGCATTCAATGGTAGTCATGTTTGATGATTACAACATTTGAAACTCGTATCTAATTTTTGAATGGACTTTTTGGGGTGTTAAACTTGAAAATTACAAGATCCAACAGTAGTAGGATTTCAAAAAGAGCTGTAACACGTTTTATAATTATCATATTTATCAAAATCAACATGTTTGCATTCAACGGTAGTCATATTTATTGTATACAATATTTGAATCTAGTATCTAATTTTTGAATAGACTTTTTGGGGTGTTAAACTGGAAAATTACAAGATCCGACAGTAGTAGGATTCCAAAAAGTACTGTAACTCGTTTTATAATTATCATCATTTTATAAAACCAACATGTTTGCATTCAATGGTAGTCATGTTTGTTGATTACAACATTTGAAACTCGTATCTAATTTTTTATTGGACTGTTTGGGGTGTTAAACTCGAAAATTACAAGATCCAACAGTAGTAGGATTCCAAAAAGTACTGTAACTCGTTTTATAATTATCATCATTTTATAAAATCAACATGTTTGCATTCAATGGTAGTCATGTTTGTTGATTACACCAGTTGAAACTCGTATCTAATTTTTGAATGGACTTATTGGGGTGTTAAACTCGAAAATTACAAGATCCAACAGTAGTAGGATTCCAAAAAGTACTGTAACTCGTTTTATAATTATCATCATTTTATAAAATCAACCTGTTTGCATTCAATGGTAGTGATGTTTGTTGATTACAACATTTGAAACTCGTATCTAATTTTTGAATGGACTTTTTGGGGTGTTAAACTCGAAAATTACAAGATCCAGCAGTAGTAGGATTCCAAAAAGGGCTGTAACACGTTTTATAATTATCATCATTTTATAAAATCAACATGTTTGCATTCAATGTTAGTCATGTTTGTTGATTACAACATTTAAAACTCGTATCTAATTTTTGAATGGACTTTTTGGGGTGTTAAACTCGAAAATTACAAGATCCAACAGTAGTAGGATTCCAAAAAGTACTGTAACTCGTTTTATAATTATCATAATTTTATAAAAACAACATGTTTGCATTCAATGTTAGTCATGTTTATTGGTTACACTATTTAAAACTCGTATCTAATTTTTTAATGGAATTTTTGGGGTGTTAAACTCGAAAATTACAAGATCCAACAGTAGTAAGGTTCCAAAAAGTACTGTAACTCGTTTTATAATTATCATCATTTTATAAAATCAACATGTTTGCATTCAACGTTAGTCATGTTTGTTGATTACAACATTTGAAACTCGTATCTAATTTTTGAATGGACTTTTTGGGGTGTTAAACTCGAAAATTACAAGATCCAACAGTAATAGGATTCCAAAAAGTACCGTAACTCGTTTTATAATTATCATCATTTTATAAAATCAACAAGTTTGCATTCAATGGTAGTCATGTTTGTTGATTACAACAGTTGAAACTCGTATCTAATTTTTGAATGGACTTATTGGGGTGTTAAACTCGAAAATTACAAAATCCAACAGTAGTAGGATTTCAAAAAGGGCTGTAACACGTTTTATAATTATCATATTTTTATAAAATCAACATGTTTGCATTCAATGTTAGTCATGTTTGTTGATTACAATATTTGAAACTCGTATCTAATTTTTGATTGGACTTTTTGGGGTGTTAAACTCGAAAATTATAAGATTCAACAGTAGTAGGATTCCAAAAAGTACTGTAACTCGTTTTATAATTATATAATAATAACAATTATGAGATATATTTTCGGATAGAGTGTTATTTTAAATATTAAAAAAAACACGTTTGTCTGCTATCATATAATGTTTAACTAATCATATGTTTTTAGCTCAATTTGATGTTATTAGCCTGTTCACAGTAAATACTGTCTGTTTTTCATATAATCACATAAAACCAAATTTACTGTATGCAATTATAATTTTTCGGCCGATAATTGCAAGAAATCGATTTAACTGCAGGAAATTCTCCTTCTCGACTAACTATTTGAACAGCCATTAACGATCCAGCAAACATAAATCAATCGCCTACCATTTTCTTTTCACCTGCAAAAAGCTCGCGGGGCATCGGTGCCACGATTCCGCATAATTGGAAAAACGTTCCCACGTGCAGCAAAGTTACGGCGCTGGTAACCCATATGAAATTTACTGTTGCAAAAACGCGCCGTCTTAAATAATTCATCGCCGGCGACGATGGTCGCGGAAAAAGCTCTCCACACGAGTCCTCCGCGCCGTTGGGGGGGCTTTAATGCGACGACCGTTTAGCGCATACGGCAAGGTCGGTTATTTTTGCCGGTGTGAGGATTGCGTAATGGACATGCATATGGAAATAAGCAGTTATATTTTATATGTGTGTTAAATCAAGCTTAATATGCTCATGAATGTTTACGTTATGATGGTAATCAATGATAAGAGGCAGCTGATGCTTCTTGATATATTAATATTTATTTTAAAGATGATATTGAAAATGGATGTTGAACTAACCTAAATATATAACAATTGTCATTCATGAGTAAATTATAAACAGTTTACCGGTATACCGAGAAATTTTCTTAAATTTACTAAATATGAATCCTAGTAATTACTAGGATTCATATTTAGTATGCCACTATTTGCTGTTGTGGAGCTTCCGCTGCTATAAATTTGACCATAAATCCAAGTTTAACCATCGCATAAAATTATCTAAATAATAATGCTAGTAACTATCACGAATGAGTAAATTATAGACATATTAGATAGATAATTTCAGGAAATTGAGGTGCACGCATATAAATAATATGTAATAAACCGTTAATACCAGCAACAAACGTTATAGCTGCTCGGTATATTAATAAATATCTAACATATTAATAACATTCCAACTACTAATCCTATTAAATTATGCATTTTTAAGCCCCCATTTAAAATCCCGTGCAGCACACACAGCTACAAATGCAAATTAAATAGTTATGCACCTCCAGCACAAGCCGGCAGGAGAGTAAAATCGATTATAAACTCGGAATCGCCAGATAATAATCGCATGAATATTAATGCACGATGTCCAAAGTAGTTCAGATCTCTTATCCTAAGAGTCAAAACATTAAGCGCCGTTAAATTACATGCATCTAAAAAGTGTTTGCATCATTGACCGCCATAGCGGCGAGCGTTTGAGTGAACTAAAGTCCTCAATTACGCCGAACCCACGCCGCTGGAGTGCATTAGATGTGGGCCAAAGTTATTAAGCAAATGGCATTTACCTTAATAAAACCATTAGGATTGAAAAGTGGCATTACCATACTAATGGAATGTGTGCTATTGTTAATAGTATGCAAAGATATTAGTTTTAATGTTAAAGTCATGTTATTATACAAATTTACTACAAGGAGTTGACTGTTTCTATTCTGTTTCTGAAAATCAGGTCAACGGATTTCACGAGTTTAACAGTACAGTGTTTGATGATTTGAAGGCCTTTTATACTCTCAGGAGTATTCAAGGACTCAATATTAAAATTACAATTCAAAGTGTGCTGACATTGTTTTTAAAAGGAACTACAGTTGAATAATGTTGTTGAAACAGTTGAATACAAAAAAATTCTTATTGTTTCTAACAGTGGCCATATAAATTCGCCTGAAACATGTACCTGCTATCTGGAAAGTTGCAGAAATTCTCATGCTGCCGAAACCAGGTAAACCACCACATCATGTACAATCATACAGACCTGTTTCGCTACTCCCAATAATCTCAAAACTATTTGAAAAACTGCTCTTGAAAAGACTAAGACCAATAATTGAAAATAATACAATAATCCCAAGCTACCAATTCGGATTCAGACAAAAGCACTCCACAATAGATCAAGTGCATCGTATAACCGATATCATAGAAAAATCTCTCGAGGAGAAGAAAGTCTGCTCTGCCATTTTCCTAGATGTAGCACAAGCCTTCGACAAAGTGTGGCATGAAGGACTTATCCATAAATTAAACAAAATATTACCAGTGCAATACGTAGAACTTTTATCGTCATACCTATCGAATAGACTATTTAGAATAAAACAAGAGGATGAATATTCGCAGCTCAAGGAAGTCAATGCAGGTGTACCCCAAGGCAGTGTTCTGGGGCCTATCCTCTATGTATTATATTCAAGTGACCTGCCAAAACTAGATGACGTGACGGTTGCAACCTTCGCGGATGATACAGCAGTACTTGCAGTAGGAGAGAACTCTGATACCTCTACGAATAAGCTACAGAGAGCAAGCGACAGAATACATAAATGGACCAACGACTGGAAAATCAAGCTGAATGAACTAAAATCAATACACGTGAACTTCACCAATAAAAAAATTAATTTTCCACGATCACTCAACATTAGCAACACGGTAATACCCTACCAAAATAATGCCAAATATCTTGGAATGACCCTCGATACAAAACTACGTTGGAAGGAACATATAAAAAAAAAGAGGACTGAACTCGGCTTTAAATATAGACAGCTCTATTGGCTACTGGGAAGACAATCACAGTTGTCAATACAAAATAAAACAGCTATATATAATCAGATCATCAAACCGATTTGGTTGTACGGTATCCAAATATGGGGTTGTGCCAAAGACACAAACGTCGCAATAATTCAGACCTTCCAAAATAAGGTGCTTCGAAATATGTTGAATGCTCCGTGGTATGTCCGCAATCAAGATATCCATCGCGACCTCGACATACCCACAGTTGCCGAAGAGATAAAAAGGTACGCTGGCATGCATGAAGCCAGACTCCACCAACATGTCAATGTAGAAGCCCTCCAACTACTTGATAACCAGAGCCTAATTCGAAGGTTGAAGAGGACTAAACCCTTCGAACTAGTGTAGGAGACAGATACGTTAGGACATCGCTGGATGTACCATAATGCAAAATGTTATTTATAAGATGTAATAGAGAAAAATTGATGGTTGGTCCTGCGTGACCAGTTTTAATAAAAAGCATTATAAAAAAAAAAAAAAAAAAAAAATATAAATTTACAATTGAAAAATATTTCAGCGGATATAGTAATTCGAATTTTTCGATTTGTGATCTTTATTATTGATCTACGCAATGTTTTTACTAGCATTGCTGCATAAGGAAGGTTTGTTTTACGCCAAAAAAATTCGAATAGCTAATTTTGAATTTTCTCCACATTTCATAAATTCAGCTACGAAGGGGATTATCATACCAGAATAGTAAAACAACTGTTTTGATCTTAATAAAATTCTGAGTATACTAATTTATAATTTATTTATATTTGTTTGGTGGCAAACTTGTAATGGAGAATAAACGCATTATTATTATAATAATAGAGATATTTTTATGTCACAAATGTCTTTTTTACAGTCTCTAAATATTTGTAATTATATTTTGCTCCACGTAAAGCATATTTTTTTTCGCCAAAAAATTTGAATAGCTAATTTTGAATTTTCTCCGTTTCATAAATTTTCTAATCTTTCGAAGGGGATTATCATACCAAAATAGTAAAACAACTGTTTTGATCTTCATAAAATTCTGTGTATACTAATTTATAATTTATTTATATTTGTTTCGTACAAAACTTGTAATGGAGAATAAACGCATTATTATTATAATAATAGAGATTTTTTATGTCACAAATGTCTTTTTTACAGCCTCTAAATATTTGTAATTATATTTAGCTCCACATAAAGCATATTTACTGAAACAATTCTTTTATACTCGTTTATGATGATGCTTGTGGGTCGCTCTCATGTACACCTAACTGTGTCCCCGTTACGTAAGCTCGCAAACCAGTTTCGGGGGTATCCTCCCGGAATGTTTGGGCGCTCCAAAAATAATTGTGTCAGGTGGGGACCGGTTTTTTTTTCATGAAACAGATTGTTCGTAACTGTAAAACGCATGACCTATTGTACGCAGACCGTTGTTGTTTGGGATTTGGGCTGTGCATCATCGTCCGCCGACACTAACGGCGAATAAATTGTAGTTAAGACGTACTTGAGGTGGCACCGGCAATCGTAAAGTGGAATTTATGGGAGATTTTTAAATGAACTAATATGTAGATATTAGGTGTAAGACCGGGGTAGATTAAATAATCTACTAACCCGAACCTAATCATTACCTCCCATATTTCTATTGTTCTTTTGTATATATTGTATGAATGTACTGGAGGTAATAAATAAATTAATTAAAAAAATATATATGGACTATTACGGTTAAATGCGTTTGAATACTTTATTAATATATTACAGAATAATTATAGCATGAACCTAAGGGGAAAATAAAAAAGGAATTTTTATTTTAATAGTAGGTCATGCTGTAATTTTATAGGGCTATCAGCCGTAAGGCTTTTTCGCCGGTCAAGAAGCTGAGAAGAGTTAAATCAGCCGATATTCAATCAAAACTTGAACAGAAAACCTCTGAAAAACTATGATAAGTGATTCGCGAAAAATCGCGCGATTTTGAATGTTTATATGTGTGAATATATATATAATAATTTAAAAGAAAATCAAATTTAAAAATCTAGGGCTGAAAGGATTAATTTTGTGTGCTGCACTTTATCAACTTAACTTTATGTATTTCGAGAATGTGTTTTTCTAGCTAAATTCGCTATAGCGGCCTTCGGTCTTTAGTCGGCACTCTTTTAACATGAAAACCGAAAGCCGACAAAAACTCAATCAAGATCGCAATTACGGGCACGCAATTCTTCACGGGTGCCGTATTGAAATGAACGCGCGCGCGCTTCACTTAACTTAAGTCGGTGGTACGTTTATTATTATTTTTTGTGTGTGCGAAACATCGCTGACAAATTGCATAGCGAAACCAGTTCCCTTTTCATTACGGCCGATCTATTAATATCGCGACCTTGCGAGAGGTCACTCACTCACTCACACCGGAGGCCCTTGTATTCGCGTCATGCGCTCGTAGTATTTTCTATTCCCTCAGGTCGTTAACAATTTGCAGTTTTTTTTGTTTGTTTGTTGAGCTGTTGTTGCTGATTGGTGTGGGTTTTGGTATCGCGATCGCGCGTCAGGGATCGATTCCCATTCAAATTGCGCGATCATGTCACGTTCGCCATTCGCAGAAGAGTTTGATAGCCATCGAGGCTTATGGCGGTTACAGAAAGGCGTAATCAATAATAGTTGTGAGGAGAGAGAAAAAAAAGTAGTACGGCATTTGTTGATTGAATGGATTCTCTGGCTGATTCACTATACTAGTGGGAAGGGCCGTAACTAGATTTTTTAGGGCCATATACATCAAATGTATACAAATAGTCACAGGGGCTCAGAGAAGTTGTCGAGATAGATTAATCTTACGCCATCAGATGACGGGAATTTCACATAGTATTACACAATATTATAGAGATCACATTTCACAGGATCATTGTAGTATATCTTCACATAATATTAATTAATGGTGATTCAATTCAGCACCTTTTCAGATGGCTTATTTTACTTGTATATCACTGAAAGGGTTCAAATACCATTTAATGTTGCCCCAATTGTATGCGGGACTGGTTCAAGTTCAAGTTATTTGTTATGCCAAATTTTTACTTACCAAATTCGGTGAAATAACATAGTGTCCATGGTAAATATGTGTGCACTCACCTGAAACAAAAATAAAAATAAATAAATTAAAATTTTAGAAATTGAATGGTTTTGGCGTCTACTATGTGGTAATTCATTTTCAATAAAGGAGATGAATAAAACTACTATGTTTTTTACCAATAGTGGTAAAAAACATAGTAGTTTCTCTTCTGAGCTTCTTTCTCCCTTGACCAGCGGCTATAGTACTATAAAGAAGTTTTTTTTTAAATAAAACCGAAATATTGCCTGATCCTGTTATATATCCTCCTATTCAGTTATGGTGTACGGTCAATATCTAACTAACTAAAATCTTATAAATAATCCTACATCCTATCTATTATATGTAAAAGTAATCGCTTGAAAGCACCGTGTTCGCCATAATAACAGACAATCGATTTATTTATTTCTAACACCACATCTCCATGTCCCCCCATTTTTCTTGTCAATTACAAACATGTAATGGATGGCCGCTCATAACAACAAAACCGTGGCCATTCTCGTGACCGATGATAAATCTGTCTGGGGCACAAAGGCCGTGGCAATTGCTGCCCTAAAAGTCGCAACGCATCACGAGGAGAAGCTGGGCACGCTGGGGTCAAGCCCGGCGATTACGGTGTGATTTTTCGCCTGTCGGTGAGAAAATTACCGGCCGTTTCCAGGTCGATCGCGACGTTAACGATAACAACGGCTGAGGTGTATGAATTGGTTCTGCAATTACGCGCGTAAATCTGTCAGGAGTCGTTATTGTGTCGGTTCTGGCAATGGCCAAGCAGGATGAATGTCGCTTGCTGCCAAGGCACGTGCTCGCGCATTTATTTTTCTCGGAGACAGGCGTCGCGTTATGGGCATGTAATGGACAAGTTTCTCGCAGACAGGCTTACAATTTAATTGAAATTTGTATGTGAAAAAATTTATACGATTGTTATAATGCGGTGGGCAAGAAGTTATGATTCATTCATCTTGTTCATTCCAAGCTAAAAAATACTTCGCAACATTTATTGATGATTACCTTTTTATTTATATATATATATATATATATATATATATATATATATATATATATATATATACAATAAGTTTTTGTGAACGTAGTTAAAAAAAATAATTTAATTGTAAAGACAGAAATTGTTTTGTTTTGTTTTGTCATACAGAATTCCAATAATGCAATTCAATAAATAATATCCTGTAACTGCATGGCGTGCCATGTGCCACAAACCCTTATTTGTGAAATAAATGTTTAAAATTTCAGTTATAATTTTTTTAAAATTATTTTTGTCATAATTCCTATGTTAAATACATTGAATTTTGTTTTTCACAAAGTTTGTAAAAATCATGCAGACAGTTAAAAAACGATTTCATTTCTATAAACAAAAACCTTTATGACATGACAACTCAAAAAATACAAAACCAATACAAAACCCAAAATCCAATATACGATGCTCATCAAGAACAACAAAGAAAAATTATATACGTAAAAAAAATTCAATTTCATTTCTATATATTCTTTCAGAGATTCCGCTAAACTTTTTTGTTGTTAAAAAGTGATTTGCTTTGCATCACAATGATTTCCGTAGCTCGGAGCACAGTAATAATAACGTTCCATAAAATTTTAATTCGCGGGGCAAGCACTGCGTCGAGATTATGTTTTAATGAACGATCCGGTATGCTGCTGATTTAATGGTCGTTCTTGTTTGCTAAATGCACGGGGGACTTTGAACCACAGTATTGACGGCCCGGAACGCTCAGTAAATGTCCCATTACGGTTTTTTTTTTAAACATTATATCACCATTGAATCTTTATCTTGCCGAGGAGTGTAATTATATTTAATTAATTGATTCGCAGGAAAAAGTGGATGATAGTTTTCGCTTCAAACAATTTTAATTGAGCGTTATGTATTTTTTGTTGAAAAATCTGGATTTAGAGATGAGTAATATTATTAGAATTTAGTCTCTCTCCTTCTATTACTCATCTCTAAATCTAGATTTTTATATAAGTCAAATTTATATAGATTTTGTTAGATTATGTAGAAGGTGAGAGGCTACACCTTCTACAGAATCTAACAAAATCTATATAAATTTGACTTATATTAAAATCTGGATTTAGAGTTGAGTAATAGTATTAGAATTTAGCCTCTCTCCTTCTACAGAATCTAACAAAATCTATATAAATTTGACTTATATCAAAATCTGGATTTAGAGATGAGTAATAGTATTAGAATTTAGCCTCTCACCTTTTACAAAATCTAACAAAAACTATATAAATTTGACTTATATCAAAATCTGGATTTAGAGTTGAGTAATAGTATTAGAATTTAGCCTCTCTCCTTTTACAGAATCTAACAAAATCTATATAAATTTGACTTATATCAAAATCTGGATTTAGAAATGAGTAATAGTATTAGAAATTAGATTCTCTCCTTCTACAGAATATAACAAAATCTATATAAATTTGACTTATATCAAAATCTGGATTTAGAGATGAGTAATAGTATTAGAATTTAGCCTCTCACCTTCTACAGAATCTAACAAAATCTATATAAATTTGACTTATATTAAAATCTGGATTTAGAGATGAGTAATAGTATTAGAATTTAGCCTCTCTCCTTCTACAGAATCTAACAAAATCTATATAAATTTGACTTATATCAAAATCTGGATTTAGAGATGTGTAATAGTATTAGAATTTAGTCTCTCTCCTTCTATAGAATATAAACAAATCTATATAAATTTGACTTTGGATTTAGAGATGAGTAACAGTATTAGAATTTAGCCTCTCTTCTTCTACATAATCTAACAAACTCTATATAAATTTAACTTATACATCACTGATGTAAATGAAGGTTGTGGCATCTTAAACGTCTTCACGTATACTAACCAAGATTGCCGTAA
Source organism: Lordithon lunulatus (assembly GCA_963942505.1). NCBI lineage: Eukaryota > Metazoa > Arthropoda > Insecta > Coleoptera > Staphylinidae > Lordithon > Lordithon lunulatus. The sequence goes on from OZ012669.1 coordinate 8,301,486, forward strand.
TAAGCCATAACTTTCCAGGAAAAAATAATTGTACTATAAGGACGGTATTGTTGCCGTAAACAATTTAGAAAAAAAAAACAATTTTCTTTACGTTTTATGCGTAAAATAGTCAAAATAAACGCGATTTTTGCGATGTTTCTGTATGTGTATGTCCGTATGTCTGTCTGTGAATAAACTTCCGGGAAAACTGCACAACGGATCGTGGCCAAATTTGGCAATTAGCTGAAAACTCTACCTGGGACGACGCAATGAAAATTTGAGTAAAATCGGTCCACTAACAGAGAAGATAAAATGATAGAACGATAAAATCGATTTCCTGTGCACAAATGGGCGGGGATGCAGACAAAAAGGAACGACCGCGCGGGGAAATAGCGAAAATGATTAGATGTTAAATGCAGTAATGAAAAAGTATATTTGAAAATGTGGGAAAATACGAGAACATGTGAGAAAATGTGGGAAAACATGGGAAAATGTGGGACCATGTGAAACAATGTAGGAAAAAGTGATAAATTGGGAGTAAATGTGGCAAAATGTGAGAAAATGCGGGAAAATGTAGAAAAATAGAAAAATTTGGAAAAATATAGACAAATTTGGAAACATTTGGAAAAATTTGGAAAAATTTGGAAAAATTTGGAAAAATTTGGAAAAATTTAGAAACATTTGGAAAAATGTGTAAAAATATGGGAACTACACTATAAGAAAGCTATTGTTGTGAACAATTTAGAAAAAAAATAATTTCTTTACATTTTATGTGTAAAATAGTCGAAATAAACGCGATTTTTGCGATATCCGTACATTCGTCTGGATATCTGTCTGTCTGTGAACAAAATTCCGGGAAACCGACACAATGGATCGCAAATTTGGCAATTAGCTGAGACTACCTGACGATACAGTGAAAATTTGACCAAAAACGGTCTACTAAGAGAGAAGAAAACTCGGTAAAACCGATTTCCTGCGCACAAATGGATGGGGTCGCAGAAAAAAGGAAAGACTGCGCAGCAACAACAAGTGACGTCATCGGTTTTTAATGGAATATACGTAAATCGCGCGGGGAATGAGGGAAACGGGTTAAGTGTTAAATGCAGTAATGAAAAGGAAAATGTGGAAAAATACAAGAACATGTGGGAAAATGTGGGAAAACATAGGAAAATGTGGAAAAATGTGAGAAAATGTGGAACAATGTGGAAAGTGTATTATTATTTTAAATTTGTATATGTATATGACTTGTATAAATATGGATAACAGCACCAATAAAATTATGAGTATGATTATGAACCATGTGAGAAAATGTGGGAAAATGCGAGAAAATATTAGAAAATGTGGCAAATTTTGGCAAAATGTGGGAAAACGTTGTAAATTGTGAGAAAAAGGTGGACAAACGTGAAAAATGCGGACACATTTGGAAAAAATTGACAAAATGTGGAAAAATGTGGAAAAATTTGACAAAATGTGGAAACATTTGAACAAATTTGGAAAAATGTGGTAAAATGTGGAAAAAGCTATTGTTGTCGTGAACAATTTAAAAAAAAACAATTTGCTTTACGTTTTATGCGTAAAATAGTCGAAATAAACGCGATTTTTTGCGATGTCTGTGTGTGTGTATATTCGTCTGGATGTCAATGTATCTATGAACAGAATTCTGGGAAAATGGAACAATGATTCGCGACCAAATTTGGCAATTAGCGGATAGGGGTCTCAGCTGATTTGGGAAAATGTTGAAAAATGCTGGAAAATGTTGGCAAATGGAAGAAAATGTGTCAAAATGTAGGAAAATATGAGAAAATATGAGAAAATATGAGAAAATATGAGAAAATATGAGAAAATATGAGAAAATATGAGAAAATATGAGAAAATATGAGAAAATATGAGAAAATATGAGAAAATATGAGAAAATATGAGAAAATATGAGAAAATATGAGAAAATATGAGAAAATATGAGAAAATATGAGAAAATATGAGAAAATATGAGAAAATATGAGAAAATATGAGAAAATATGAGAAAATATGAGAAAATATGAGAAAATATGAGAAAATATGAGAAAATATGAGAAAATATGAGAAAATAAAAGAATATGTGAATATGAGAGACAAATTTCGGAAAATGTGTCAAAACGTATGAATATGTGCAACAATGTCAAAATGTGTCAAAATATGGAAATGTTGAAAAATGCTGGAAAATGCTGGAAAATGTTGGCAAATTGAAAAAAATGTGTCAAAATGTGGGAAAATGTGGGAAAATGTGAGAAAGACAAATTTGGAAAAATGTGTCAATATGTTTAAAAACGTGTGAATATGTGTAACAATGTCAAAATGTGTCAAAATAAGCAATCATTACCTAAAAATGAAAACTATCATACTCATGACACCAGATCTTGTCAGGAACTACACATACCTTATGCGAGACTGAAGGTAATCAAAACTCCAAAATCCATGGTAGAACATTATAATGCGCTGCTGGCTACATTAAAAAATATAGAAGAGATGAAGATGTTCAAATTTGAACTACATCAGCTATTAATTCAAAGAGCCTACTATTCAATTGAGCAGCATTTAGAAGTATTTTAATTAATTGAAATGCGTTTTTGTTTAACTTTTATTAATATAATATATGTGTATCTGTATGTAGTCATATAACAAACAATAAATGTTTTTTCTTAATGTGTTAAAATGTGTCAAAATGTGTCAAAATGTATCAAAATGTATCAAAATGTGTCAAAATGTGTCAAAATGTGTCAAAATATATCAAAAAAGTGAAATATGTCAATATAATTCGGAAAGTTGTGTGGTGCCCACACCGGATGTTTTTTTTAAATGTGTTAAAATGTGCCAAAATGTGTAAAAATGTGTTAAATTTGTGTCAAAATGTGTCAAAATGTGTCTATCTGTATGTAGTCATGTAACAAACAATACATGTTTTTTTTAAATGTGTTTAAATGTGTCAAAATGTCTCAAAATGTATTAAAATATATCAAAATGTGTACAAATGTATCAAAAAAGTGAAATGTGTCAAAATGTATAAAAAAGTGAAATATGTCAATGTAATTCGGAAAGTAGTGTGGTGCCTACACCGGATGTTTTAATACTACCTTTATGTATCTACTTATCTTATCTATACAGCGATAGAAAAAAAATATATATAAATATAATATATAAAACATTTCAGGATTCCTTTATACACCAGCGCAACATTCATTAATCTTTATAATATAGTGATTATCTCGTAGCACCTAATGAAAACAAAAGGTGTGTAATCTAATTTAGCATACAGCCCCGTGTTTTCAGCGGAAGCCGTATATCTCGCTTCCGCCCAATCGGATCGGCCATTAATTAACTTCCCCGTCTTGTTCTGGCTAGGCGCGTTCGAATAAATTTTCATCGCAAATCGCGCTCGGTGATCGAGTTCTAATAAATCGCCTGGGCGGAACGCGCGCGCGGGTTTCTCGGAATGCCCCTCTTGTGTACACCAATTTGCACCTAGGCCAGAGGTTCAATGAACGTCCGCAATTAACAACGACAGAACCAATAGAGCAAACGCGAAGCGGAATGTTTATAAAACAATTAGTCAAGACTTAATTACTTTTTTAAACCAAATAGACATACAAATATAAGATATTATTATATATTCATTATTTCATTATTCATGTAAATCTTGGATACGTATTTTTTAGGTATTTTATTTGGAAATTTGGAAAAATTTGGAAAAAATTGGAAAAATTTGGAAAAATTTGGAAAAATTTGGAAAAGTTTGGAAAAGTTTGGAAAAGTTAGGAAAAATTTGGAAAAAATTGGAAAAATTTGGATACAAGTGGAAAAATGTGGGAAAATATGCGATAACTTTCCAGGAAAAAAACTACATTATAAAAAAGCGTGTGAACTAAGTAAAAAAAAATTGGAAAAATTTGGAAAAATTTAGATAGGTATTTTATTTTATTTTTTTGTACATTTATTTCATTTTAAATTGAATAACTTTTATATATATATATATATATATATATATATATATATATATATATATAATATATATAATAATACATGTATCTATATTTTTCTTGTTTATACGTAATTTTATTGTGAAAATGTGTATTTTGTTCTCATATTGTATTGACTTGTGTAAACTGTAACAGTGATAACACCAATAAACGATTATGATTATGATTATGATTATGATTATGATTATAAGGATGTGCCAAATTAGATCTATATTTATTGAGGACTTATTGTGCTTTTCAATAAGTCCTCAATAAAAGCATGTGATTTATGTAAAACTAAGGTGATATGTAGCGTCGCGTGTGAACTAATGAAGATGTGTCAAAATGGGAAAAAATGCGGGAAAACATTGTAAATTGTGTCAAAATATGAAAAAATGCGGGAAAACATTGTATATTGTGTATTATATGTTGAAAAACGTGAACATATGTGGAAAAATTTGGAAAACTTTGGAGAAATTTGGAAACATTTGGAAAGATTTGGAAAAATTTAGAAAAATTTGGAAAAATTTGGAAAAATTTGGAAAAATTTGGAAAAATTTGGAAAAATTTGGAAAAATTTGGAAAAATTTGAAAAAGTTTGGAAAAATTTGGAAAAATTTGGATACAAATGGAAAAATGTGGGAAAATTTGGAAAAATTTGGAAAAATTTGAAAAAGTTTGGAAAAAATTGGAAAAATTTGGATACAAGTGGAAAAATGTGGGAAAATATGGGATAACTTTCCAGGAAAAAACTACATTATAAAAAAGCGTGTGAACTAAGTAAAAAAAAATTGGAAAAATTTGGAAAAATTTGGAAAAATTTGGAAAAATTTGGAAAAAATTGGAAAAATTTGGAAAAATTTGGAAAAATTTGGAAAAATTTGGAAAAAATTGGAAAAATTTGGATACATGTGGAAAATTGTGGGAAAATATGCGATAACTTTCCAGGAAAATAACTACACAATAAAGAAGCGTGTGATCTAACTAGAATCTTATACATTGTGCCTAGTTTGTGTTTTAGTCGTTTTTATGAAGAATTATTTATTATTTTTTGTCTAACTTATATTGTGTAGGTGTTTTTAATGTGAATTCAATGATATTTGGTTAGTTTTGGTCACGATTTATTTACATTATCTGAAATTTTGACCATACATCCCGAATTTCCCAGGAAAGTCCCGAATTTTCGGGACTGTCCTGAAAAATTCTGGACGTATGGTCAAAATTTTACATAATGTAAAAAAATCGTGACCGAAACTAACTAAAGATCATTGAATTCACATTCTCTGTCCCGATTTTTCACAAATCGATTGTTGGTTCCGAATTTATAGAATTTGTCCCAAATTGTCCCGAAAAACAGTAGTGCGAGAACATACAAGTTTAAATGAATATATTTAGTAGTGTAGAGTTTATCTTTTGTTTTCCTAGCACTAACGCTGCAACTGAGCGAGTATTTAACATTATGAACAGTTTTTGGATTAGTGACACGGCTAAAAGGGTATGTTATTGACCAAAATAAATGTTGATGAAAATTGCAGGGACATTTATTAGAAGATTAAAAAAGAAAGAGATGTTCCAAGAGATATTGATGCTTCAAAAAAATTTAATGGAAATAATTTAGACGGGTTACAAATTTTTTATTTTGTTTTAAAATTAATGTCGTCTTTTAATTTACTGTTTTATTTATTAAAAAATATATTATATATCACTATTAAAAGAAATAAAAACTTTTGAATTGTTCTGAAAAGGACAAGATTTTTCGTTTGGTATTTTATGTAAATCGACGTGCACAGACACAAAATTTTCATAAATAAAAATGTAACTGCGTTCGTCGCCATATATAGCAAACGCAGGATCTTATCCTTTTCAAAACAATTCAAAAGTGACTTAATACTCCCGAATTTCGAACTCGAAATCTGGTTATCTTAGTAAAAGTGAAGGAGGAGGGCATCATGAATGGTTTGTTTGTATGAATGTGTGGATTTCGGATTTTATTATGGAGGCGTTCAAAAGAAATTTAGTTTTAAACCTTAGTACAGCTTCATAGGGTATATAGTTTCAACTTTTGGAACATAAAGAACTCTCTTCTATCAACCCCAAATAAAATGTTAGATGTGTGGTGTTGCTGGTTAGGCGACGTAATACAAATAGATATTTCCCTCTCTACAGTACATATTATGTAAATAGTAATATATTACATAATTTGTCCAAAAAAATAGATATCAGATTTGTTATAACCATCTCTGTTAGTGTGAATCGTAACTTATTATTATTCAACTTCAGATTTTTGTTGTTCATGTCATCTCTAACATATTTGTATTAGTTTTAATAAACCTACACGTCGCACTCTGCCATCCCGTTCCCGTAATTACAATCCTTTGTGCGCGCCACAAACCAGTTTTCCAATTTGAACAGTGCAACAACAACACAACGCGCAAGATTTATCTTTCTAAGTGCCTCCGGTGAGTACCAAGCGCGGGGTCGTAGAAAAACGCGTCCCGGGAACTCGTTGGGTTCATGCTAGACGCAAGAAGGGGATGGCATTTTGCAAACGCAGCTATGTGCAGATGGAGAATTGGAACGAATTGTTTTCGGATGCGCACGCCGCGATTGATCGATTTCCCAAGAAGAGGTGATGCACGGAGTGGCAGGTAGATTAGCGCTTCATGCGTCGCCGATCAAACAAATTGCGGCGAGCCGAGCCGGCCAGTGCCGACAAATACAGGGAATTGGATAAAATACTATGATACGAAATGCTCGATGGTAGTGATGGCAGTGATTCTTGGATTATTATGTTAGTTACGGTTATGTGACCACTTTTGATATACAATGTTGATGAATATATTCAGAATTAAAAGAAAAGTTGTATGATTTCAGATTTGTTATCATTAAGGTTAAATTAAAACTGAAAAAAAAATCCAATTATTATAAATATGGTGAAAATTATTGTGTCCACACTATACCGCGGTTAGCCAAAGGCAAAAGCCATGTAATGTAATGTGGACATGATCTTTGGCACGTGCCAATTACGTTACTTGGCTTTTGCCGTTGGCTAACCGCGGCATAGTGTGGACACAATAATTTTCGCCATATTTATGGCTCGAGCCAACTGGCCAACAGCAAGCCAACAAGAATCGCTCGAGTGTCCCCTTCAAGGAAAGCCAAATCGGGAGTGTGGACGTGCCAACAGGCCACTCACACGGTTTCACAATTCAGTTGCGAGGCAAGGCGCCGTATAGCAACGATGCAGTCAACAAACGAACAAGCCGCTGCCAAAACAGATGTGGACAGTTTACCAATGAGCGTTCAGCCACTGGCTTTGCTAATTTGGCATTTGCCGCAAAAATCAGTATAGTGTATACACGGATTTACGGATATTTCCAAAGAAGAGAAGTTTAGAAGTTTTACTGTTAATATCCTTCTCTGATCTGGAGTAGATGATATTTTCATCTAAACATATAACAATAGTTAATCCACGTTAAACTGTAGGTCCACTTGTAGTGTCGGTTATTAGCACTATAGGCCGAGAAGAGACCGCCTGATATACGCCTGTACTGGCTTGAAGTTCATACAGACAGATTGAAGAAAATATTGCATGGTTTGCCATTTGATTTTTGAAATTTCTGATTTTATTATCATTAACGTTAAATTAATATCCAATCATTATAAATATTGAGAAAATTAAAGCTTTTCCAACATTTACTAAGAAATATTAAAATTTTGGTTTTTTATTTTCATCAAACTTTGATAAGTTTGCAGATTTTTCCAAAGAACTATCGAAGAGAGCTTGGGTTGCGTTTAATTTTTAAAATTTCTGGTTTTATTATCATTAATGTTAAATTATAACTAAAAATTAATATCCAATTTTTATAAATATTGAGAAAATTAAAACTTTTCCAACATTTGCCAAGAACTATTGAAGTTTAGGTTTTTATTTTGATCAACTTTGTTAAATTTTTAGATTTTTCAAAACAACTATTGAAGGAAACTTTAAAATTTGTGATTTTATTATAATTATCCTTAAATTATAATTATAACTGAAAATTAATATCCAATCTTTATAAATATTGAGAAAATGAAAGCTTTTCCAACATTTGCTATGAACTATTAAAATTTTGGTTTTTATTTTCATCAACTTTGGTAAGTTTTCAGATTTTTTCAAAGAACTATTGAAGGAAGCTTGGTTTTTGTTTAATTTTTTAAATGTCTGGTTCTATTATCATTAATGTTAAATTATAACTAAAAATTAATATCCAATCTTTATAAATATTGAGAAAATTAAAGCTTTCCCGACATTTACTAAGAACTATTAAAATTTTGGTTTTTATTTTCATCAAACTTTCATAAGTTTTCAGATTTCTCCAAAAAACTATTGAAGGAAGCTTGATTTTTGTATAATTTTTAAAATTTCTGATTTTATTATCATTAATGTTAAATTATAACTGAAAATTAATATTCAATCTTTATAAATATTGAAAAAAATAAAGCTTTTCCAACAGTTACTCAGAACTATTGAAGTTTGGGTTTGTATATTCATCAACTTTGTTTTCAGATTTTTTCAAAGAACTTTTGAAGTAAGCATAGTTTTTATTTAATTTTTAAAATTTCTGATATTATTATCATTAAAGTTAACTATCAGTGAAAACTAACTTCGCCAAACTTTATAAATATTGATAAAAGTAAAGTTTTCCGGACATTTTAGATACTAAGAATATTCTACAATTTTCCTATTGAAATTCAAATTACTCCACTAATTTACTAAAATGTAACATAAAATAACGAGGCAACTATATTATGTCCGAATCATGCACTCGCCCACGAACACAAAGCAACGAAACAATGCGGCCGTTAATTAGCCGCCGCTTAAAAACCTCGAATTTAATTAGTGCGCTCTGATTAGATCCAACGCGCTGCGATAACGCAATTAAATTACTTTGTAATTATTTCACGGGGGCGAATTAGTTTTTACAGCGATTGTGCCGTTTTTCGAATACAGCGTTCATTAACGAGCCGCTAATTAAATTCCCATCGATTTTAAAAAGTTTCATGCCGGTTAAAGCCACAATGGGTCGGTTTGGAATGGAATGTTTTTGTTTAATTAATTAATTGAATATCTTTAGAATCTGAATTTGTTTCATTAATTTGGCGTTTCTCTTTGTTTATCGTTTATACAAAATATCCGTCAGATTAGTTTTTAAGATACATTATATTGGCCAAATTTTAATCAATTTTCGTTTTAAATAGATATAAAGTAATTAAATATAATTCATGAAAAATAAAACAATTACTTTATACTTTTCACAGCTATGTAAAGGTTCATAAAAAGACTGGATACAAAATATATGTAAAAGTACTAAATGTATTTAAATATAATTAAGCTAGTTGCTTTTATTCTAATGATAACAAAATTGCGATGAAGTGTTTTGCCACATTTTCTAAGATGTACTCACATTTTCTAAGATTTACTCACACTTTCTCATGACTCGCAAAGGCAATTGATAACTTATGTGACTGTTAATGTGTAAATTTTATTGCTGTCCTGTAATTGGATTTTTTTTTGTAATTTTCTTGTACAATAAATTAATTATAACCATTTTAAATAAACACAATTTTCTGCTTCAAAACGTGTCAATAATTAAAATATCAAACACACCCAGCAATTAAAAATCATACCTCTATATAATTAACCTGCTAAAATAAACCCGGCGCCGATCCGCACATGTTTAACGGTCTTAATTACAGCACCGAACAGTTTCAGTGTATCTACAATCTACCACTCGCGATTCAATCATTTCGAGGTAAGGTAGCTAACATGTGTTAGTATTGGCATTGCATGTCGGTGAACAGATTTATTAATTAACTGCTAACTGCCAGTCGTGCAATATTAATAAACAACCGTTGACTTTAATTGGGAAAATGATAGGACGTGCGATTGGCTTCCCATATTTGTTTTAATGATTTCATTAGTTGTTACTACTAGGTGATTATTAATTATTTATGACAACGATAAAAATTTTAATTATTAAATTTAAAAAAATGGGCTGAGATTAATTACTAAGATATATTTGAGATGTTAATTATCTTGTCAATTGGAATGTGTTTATTTATTAATTTATATTAATGTTATGCTAATATTTTTTTCCGCAAAAAAAAATGAAAATGGGTACTAATATACTACGATGAGCATCAGAAAATCAAAATCTGTAGAAATACAGGGTGATTTACTATAGCCGCTTTCGTTTATCGATCGGGAGCTGTTCCGGATTAGAAGAGCACGGACCAGCTTCTTAATGATAAATTAAAACGGTTTAGATCGATGCCAAATAAAAATCATTTCAAAAGTTTCGAAACGTAAATTTAAAGACAAACCAGTTATGCACATACCCGGTCTGGCCTTACAATTTTCTAAACTGTCACTGAATTTTATAAATATTTTCGAAATATATATATTTATATTATTGTCTTGTAATTCACATTTTTATATAAATTGCAAGATGGTTGAGTTGTTTTCTGTCTCTTGAAGTTTAGAGATAAAATTCAAACTTCAACAATTTTGTAAATTGCCACTGAATTTCATAAATATTTTTGAAATATATATATTTATATTATTCTCTTGTAATTCACATTTATATATAAATTACGAGATGGTTGAGTTGTTCTCTGTCTTTTGAAGTTTAGAGATAAAATTGAAACTTGAATTTCATAAATATTTTCGAAATATATATATATTTATATTATTGTCTTGTAATTCACATTTTTATATAAATTGCAAGATGGTTGACTTGTTTTCTGTCTCTTGAAATTTAGAGATAAAATTCAAACTTCAACAATTTTGTAAATTGTCACTGAATTTCATAAATATTTTCGAAATATATATATTTATATTATTGTCTTGTAATTCACATTTATATATAAATTACGAGATGGTTGAGTTGTTCTCTGTCTTTTGAAGTTTAGAGATAAAATTGAAACTTGAATTTCATAAATATTTTCGAAATATATATATATATTTATATTATTGTCTTGTAATTCACATTTTTATATAAATTGCAAGATGGTTGACTTGTTTTCTGTCTCTTGAAGTTTAGAGATAAAATTCAAACTTCAACAATTTTGTAAATTGCCACTGAATTTTATAAATATTTTTGAAATATATATATTTATATTATTCTCTTGTAATTCACATTTATATATAAATTACGAGATGGTTGAGTTGTTCTCTGTCTTTTGAAGTTTAGAGATAAAATTGAAACTTGAATTTCATAAATATTTTCGAAATATATATATATTTATATTATTGTCTTGTAATTCACATTTTTATATAAATTGCAAGATGGTTGACTTGTTTTCTGTCTCTTGAAATTTAGAGATAAAATTCAAACTTCAACAATTTTGTAAATTGTCACTGAATTTCATAAATATTTTCGAAATATATATATTTATATTATTGTCTTGTAATTCACATTTATATATAAATTACGAGATGGTTGAGTTGTTCTCTGTCTTTTGAAGTTTAGAGATAAAATTGAAACTTGAATTTCATAAATATTTTCGAAATATATATATATATTTATATTATTGTCTTGTAATTCACATTTTTATATAAATTGCAAGATGGTTGACTTGTTTTCTGTCTCTTGAAGTTTAGAGATAAAATTCAAACTTCAACAATTTTGTAAATTGCCACTGAATTTTATAAATATTTTTGAAATATATATATTTATATTATTCTCTTGTAATTCACATTTATATATAAATTACGAGATGGTTGAGTTGTTCTCTGTCTTTTGAAGTTTAGAGATAAAATTGAAACTTGAATTTCATAAATATTTTCGAAATATATATATATATATATTTATATTATTGTCTTGTAATTCACATTTTTATATAAATTGCAAGATGGTTGACTTGTTTTCTGTCTCTTGAAGTTTAGAGATAAAATTCAAACTTCAACAATTTTGTAAATTGTCACTGAATTTCATAAATATTTTTGAAATATATATATATTTATATTATTCTCTTGTAATTCACATTTTTATATAAATTACGAGATAAAATTCAAACTTCAACAATTTTGTAAATTGTCACTGAATTTCATAAATATTTTTGAAATATATATATATTTATATTATTCTCTTGTAATTCACATTTTTATATAAATTACGAGATGGTTGAGTTGTTTTCTGTCTCTTGAAGTTTAGAGATAAAATTCAAACTTCAACAATTTTGTAAATTGCCACTGAATTTCATAAATATTTTCGAAATATATTTATATTATTCTCTTGTAATTCACATTTATATATAAATTACGAGATGGTTGAGTTGTTCTCTGTCTTTTGAAGTTTAGAGATAAAATTCAAACTTCAACAATTTTGTAAACTGCTACTGGATTTCATAAATGATTTCGAAATGTATACTATTGTATATTTTCATTTCTAGCAACAAATTGTCTACCACTAACAAATAATCTTGATTAGGATCATTTTGCATGCCAGCCACGTCCGCGTGGCAATCGAGTAGGCGCGTTCGGCCGGAATATCTATCAATTTCCGACTTTTATTGTTAATTGTCTGGCGCTGAAGGGGCGGCGAGAGAGCGAAACGCGCGTACGAGGCGAAAAAAAAAGGTCGATTCTCTTTTCCCTTTCGTAAAATGATTAATCGCGACCAGAGGGGGGGTGCCCCGCCGCTCTGATGTATTGTTCATGACTGGCGGATCTCTCCCAGTCGAGTCATTTATTAGCAAGCCTCTCAGGTGGCGGGATGCGATGAAAAAAAGGCAACGTCGCATTAAATTTAATTGAGTTTGTCGTCGGGGCGAGTACACAATTACTTTTCAATTATTAGAGCAATACGTTTCTTGAATGCGAAATTTATTGATTGATTACACTACTCTGATACGTGCAATTTGATGCAGTTGTTTTTTTAAAATTGTTTCTGGGTAATTTTTGGGCGGATATTCTAAAATAGCCAGTCAAATTTGGTATAACACATTATCTAGTTTTAGAGATATATCAATTAATTGACATTTTTATATAAATTACGAGATGGTTGAGTTGTTCTCCGTCCCTTAGAGTTTAGAGATAATATTTATACTTCAAAAATTTTATAAACTGCCACTGAATTTTATAAATATATGTGTTTTTTCATTTTTCGAAACTAATTGTTGGTAGTATCTACACCACTAACAAATAATCTTGATTACGATCAAATACAATCAAATTTGGTATAACACATTATCTAGTTTTTGAGATATATCAATTAATTGAGTTGAATTAAGTTATAATAAATTATTATTATAACTTAATTCAACTCAATTAATTGATATATCTCAAAAACTAGATAATGTGTTATACCAAATTTGACTGTATTTGATCGTAATCAATTATTATTAAATAATAATAATAATAATAGATTTATTGCTCTACAGATTTACATCCATTTACAGAACAATATACAAAATAAGAAAAAAAATATAATATGGTACATACAACACATCAGACATACATACATTGTACTAATTTAAGTACTTAACTCTACATTGCTTACAATCTTTTTATATGTACAAAATGTTTGATGAAATATATCAATATCTTATACCAATTAATAAATATCTGGTGTGGGTACCACACGACTTTCCGAATTACATGACCTATTTAATTTTGTATAACATTTTCGGCTTTTTAATTTTTTTTGACATATTGATATGTGTGGTTTTATGACTTTTATGACATTTTTTTACTTTTTTTTAACATTTTTACTTTCCGAATACATCACTGATATAAAGGAAGGTATTGTTTTACCGAAAATGTGTTCACGTTTTCAAACTAAGATTGTGGAAATATTCGATAACTTTTCGGGAAAAAAATTGCAACAGAAGGAAGTGATTGTTGACGTGTACCATTTAAAAAAAAATCAATGTTCGTTACGTCTTATGTCTTAAGGTCGTTTTAGACAAGACAATATCTTAGCTCAAAAGTTGTTCAAGAATTGAATTCATATATATTCCTCCCATACAATTTGTTCTTGACAAATAGAACGTATTATATTTTTCCATTTAATCTACCATCCAATTCAATATTTCAAATAATTTGCTGTATGATACGAGATAATTTAGATTGTCTCGCATCTTGACTAACTTTTGAGTCAAGAAATTGTCTTGTCTAAAACGACCTTAAAATAAGACGAAACAAATCCGATTTTTGCGATGTCTGTGTGTGGTATGTCCGTATGTCCATATGTCCGTATGTCCATATGTCCGTATGGCCGTATGTCCGTATGTTCGTATGTCAATATGTCTGTCTGTCTGTCTGTCTGTCTGTGAACAAAATTCCGGCAAAACGGCACAGCAGATTGTGACCAAAGTCGACTTTTGTCAGGACTTTTGTGCTGACTGTGCAAATGTATAGGTAGCAGTTTCGAATATCACAGAGACTGGTATTTTTTTACGTTATTTATTTATATAATTGAGTATTAAGTGCTTTGAATTAAAATATTTTAAATAATGGTGTGATTTTTATATATAAAAAATAATTTATTCATTATCCGTCGTGAAATAATCTCTTCGCCCTTTAGAAATCATGATATACTTTCAAACAACGAGAATGTCCCCTAGTTATTATTATAAATATATTTGTATATAATATCTTATCACATAATAAATGAGTTGTTGAGTAATTCCCCGGCTACATAGAATCGGCTGGGGAATGTAACAGCATTGATCATGAATCCGCTACGTCGACTAGCCTCAAAGTCAAGTTCAATCAAGTCGCAGTCAAGGCACGAATAACTTGTTGATGGATGACACCAATTAATAAGTGTGTAGCAAATTGTATAATTAAATAACTGGGCGGTATAGCTGTAACTGGTATTACACGAGATGACATGTCGTGTTAAAGTGTGTTTTGTCACTATAAAGCATTTCCCAAACTTTTAGACCTTCTGCCCTATTTTTAGCTGGAAATTTACTTTTCGCCCCAGGATTTTTTCGTTTATTATAACTCTAGTAAATAATAGGAATCACTAAATTAGACCTGCTATAATTGCAAATACTACTATAGAAAACATACTGCCCTCTTTTTAGCTCGAACATTACTTTTCGCCCCAGGAATTTTTCGTTTATTATAAATCTAGTAAATAATAGGAATCACTAAATTAGACCTGCTATAATTGCAAATAGTACTATAGAAAACATACCATTTAAACTAAAAATAAAACATATAATACTAATACTACTACTACTACTTTTTACTTATGTTTATTTATTTTATAAACATAAGTAAAAACCACCGGAACTTTCTTTAATCCTTAAATGCATAATGTTTTTAAAAATTGATATTAAATAATAATAGTTACTGCCAATTGTTCACTTGCTACAAAACATAAGAATCTTAAATTTAAATGCATCTCTCGATACCAGGACAAGTGAGGTATCCTCGCGAGTTCCTGCAGAGAGAATCACTTCTATTATTTTCTTTTGTATATATTAAATTAAAAAAAAGAAGTGATTCTCTCTGCAGGAACTTTTGTATATATTAAATTGATATATTTCATTTAGATTGTATTTTTTTGATTATTAAATAAAATATTTAAAAAAAATAAAAAAACAAAAAAAAACAAAAAAAAAAACAAAAAAAAAGCATTAAACAAAATTCTAATTACATCCATTGTCCCTCGTAACCCCGACCTCATTTTGGAGGAAAAAATCAATGTAAATTTCAAATTTTACCAGAAGGCCAGTATATTTCGAAGGCGTCAGGTGCTCTGAATTTAAAGTTTAAAAGAATGGTCTCTAAAAATGCTGCTACTTTTATAAAATAGAAAATGTTCTTATTACCCCCAATAATTAATATTTTAGTCCATTTGGGGTAATTTACCGCGGTTCCTCGACTGCTGATATAGAGGAATCGAATGATTCTCTGGGGCGTACATGTAAAAAACTTGAAGAATGCTGTGAAATAAGTAAGAGGCACAAAATCTCAAAATTGGCGAGGAGTTACAGCATAAATGAACTAGCATATGCAACACAAATGGGTTTGAGGTCCAAAATAAATGTTGCATTAATGCTTAAGAAAGTTATTGAGTCCTAAACGAACATCTAAATTTAAAAAGAGCTTTATACACCCTTAAAGAGAATAAAATGAAAAATTTACAAATGCAGACGCCGTGGATATGATAATCGATTTAAATTTGTCTAAGCACTAATATCTACAATTAAGACAATTAACATTAAAGAAGGGCTTTAACATATATCCTTCTTATTGCAATTTAAAGTCAGAAAGGAAATCTTGTTACCCACCAAAACGCAGTATTGCAATTACAAGTATGTCTGCAAGAAATCATGCTACAAGTTCTATTGGATACTACAACATTATGACTAGTTTGGCACAGGGATCAGTTTTTAATTTAATTTTGTAATTAATTGGTTTATTTGTTTTTTATATAAACTATATTTCTGTCAAAATGTTTTTATTATAACCCTTGCATGTATACAGGATGTTATTAATTCGAGGGCAATCCCTTAAGTGGTGGTAGAGGTGAATTAATCTAGCAAGGATTCGATTCGCAAATTTAAAATATTGGTTTTAATTATTATAAAAAATAACTATATATATATATATATATATATATATATATATATATATATATATATATATATATAATTACTGTAGAAGATTGTATGCGATATTTGTTAAATTCGTAATAAACCTACTACATTTTTGTAAATTTTTCGAAAACCTCTGATGGTATATTTATTAAACTTTACAAGCAGTTTACCAATATCGAAGGCTATACATTAATATAGAAAAATAAAATTACCTTAGGTTAGTTTTGGAGATAATTACTGTAAAAGATTGTATGCGATATTTGTTAAATTCGTAATAGATGGTATCTATTACATTTTTGTAAATTTTTCGAAAACCTCTGATGGTATATTTATTAAACTTTACAAGCAGTTTACCAATATCGTAGGCTATATATTAATATAATAACTAAAATTACCTTAGGTTAGTTTTGGAGATAATTACTGTGGAAGATTGTATACGATATTTGTTAAATTCGTAATAGATAGTACCTATTACATTTTTGTAAATTTTTCGAAAACCTCTGATGGTATATTTATTAAACTTTACAAGCAGTTTACCAATATCGTAGGCTATATATTAATATAGTAAACTAAAATTATCTTAGGTTAGTTTTGGAGATAATTACTGTGGAAGATTGTATACGATATTTGTTAAATTCGTAATAGACGGTACCTATTACATTTTTGTAAATTTTTCGAAAACCTCTGATGGTATATTTATTAAACTTTACAAGCAGTTTACCAATATCG
Source organism: Lordithon lunulatus (assembly GCA_963942505.1). Lineage (NCBI taxonomy): Eukaryota > Metazoa > Arthropoda > Insecta > Coleoptera > Staphylinidae > Lordithon > Lordithon lunulatus. The sequence continues at coordinate 8,318,786 of OZ012669.1, forward strand.
TAGGCTATATATTAATATAGTAAACTAAAATTATCTTAGGTTAGTTTTGGAGATAATTACTGTGGAAGATTATATACGATATTTGTTAAATTCGTAATAGACGGTACCTATTACATTTTTGGTAAATTTTTCGAAAACCTCTGATGGTATATTTATTAAACTTTACAAGCAGTTTACCAATATCGTAGGCTATATATTAATATAGTAAACTAAAATTATCTTAGGTTAGTTTTGGAGATAATTACTGTGGAAGATTGTATACGATATTTGTTAAATTCGTAATAGACGGTACCTATTACATTTTTGTAAATTTTTCGAAAACCTCTGATGGTATATTTATTAAACTTTACAAGCAGTTTACCAATATCGTAGGCTATATATTAATATAGTAAACTAAAATTACCTAGGTTAGTTTTGGAGATAATTACTGTAGAAGATTGTATGCGATATTTGTTAAATTTGTAATAGATGGTACCTAATACATTTTTGTAAATTTTTCGAAAACCTCTGATTGTATACTCATTAAACTTTACAAGCAGTTTACCAATATCATAGGCTATCTACTAATATAGTAAACTAGAATTACCTAAGGTTAGTTTTGGAGATAATTACTGTAGAAGATTGTATGCAATATTTGTTAAATTCATAATAGGTGGTACCTACTACATTTTTGTAAATTTTTCGAAAACCTCTGTTTGTATATTTACTAAACTTTACATGGAGTTTACCAATATCGTAGGCTATATATAAATATAGTAAACTAGAATTACTTTAGGTTAGTTTTGAAGATAATTACTGTAGAAGATTGTATGCAATATTTGTTAAATTCGTAATAGGTGGTACCTACTACATTTTTGTAAATTTTTCGAAAACCTCTGTTTGTATATTTACTAAACTTTACATGGAGTTTACCAATATCGTAGGCTAAATATAAATATAGTAAACTAGAATTACTTTAGGTTAGTTTTGAAGATAATTACTGTAGAAAATTGAATGCGATATTTGTTAAATTCGTAATACATGGTATCTACTACATTTTTCTAAATTTTTCGAAAACCTCTGGTTGTATATTTATTAAATTTTACAAGCAGTTTACCAATATCGTAGGCTATATATTAATATAGTAACCTAAAATTACTTTAAGTTAGTTTTGAAGATATTTACTGCAAAAAATTGAATGCGATATTTGTTAAATTCGTAATAGATGGTACTTACTACGTTTTTCTAAATTTTTCGAAAACCTCTGATTGTATATTTATTAAACTTTACAAGCAGTTTACCAATATCGTAGGCTATATATTAATATAGTAAACTAAAATTACCTTTGGTTAGTTTTGGAGATAATTACTGTAGAAAATTGTATGCGATATTTGTTAAATTTGTAATAGGTGGTACCTACTACATTTTTGTAAATTTTTCGAAAACCTCTGTTTGTATAGTTACTAAACTTTACGAGCAGTTTACCAATATCGTAGGCTATATATAAATATAGTAAACTAGAATTACTTTAGGTTAGTTTTGAAGATAATTACTGTAGAAGATTGTATGCGATATTTGTAAAATTCGTAATAGATTGTACCTACTACATTTTTGTGAATTTTTCGAAAACCTCTGATGGTATATTTATTAAACTTTACAATCAGATTACCAATGTCGTAGACTATCTATTAATATAGTAAACTTAAATTATATAAGACCAGTATTAGAGATAATTACTATAAAAAATTGTATACAATATTTGTTTAATTCGTAATAGATGGTACCTGCTACATTTTCATAAATTTCTCGAAAACCTCTAATTGGATATTTATCAAAATTGAAAAGAAGTGTACCAATGCCATAGGCTATCAATTAATCTATTTATATCAACCTCATTCACGCTAGTGCAGGCGTATTGGTCTCTTCTCTGTCTATAGTGATACCACAGGCCTACAGTTTCACGTGGATTCCCAAATACTGGAATATGTTTAGATAAGAATATCATTTACTTCAATATATATATATATATATATATATATATATATATATATATATATATATATATATATATATATAGATCGACCTCATTCGCGCCACGGCAGGCGTATTGGTCCATAGTGCTGGCAGACACTACAAGCAGGGCTACAAGTGGACCTACAATTTAACGTGGATTCCGAACCACTGGAGTATGTTTAGATGAGAATATCAAATACTCCAGACCAGAGAAGAGTGTTAGCCGTGATATCCTATTAATATAGTAAACTAAAATTACTCTAGGGCCGTTTTGTAGATAATGACTATAGAAGATTATATACATTTGTTCAATTAATTATATCGTTTAAACCATTCCAGGAAGAGTGTTACCCTGTGGTAAAAACTATGCGAGCAAAGGTGGGGTGGGCGGGGGCCCCTACCAACCAAACTATGCCCGTCCACTATTTCAAATGATTTGAACTATGCGTTACATTATATCTCACATTATTTCTACGAATTAGGTATAATTTAATAAAAGAAATTAATTGGCTCATAGTACTACAGTATTGTAAATTTTTTGAAGACCTCAGATTGTACATTTATCTGTAAAGCTTGATACATGTACAATCTGATTATGATTACCAATAATATAGACCAGAGTTAGTTAGCCTTTTTCAGTATGCGTGCCAAAAAAATACAATCCTTATTTATAAAATTGCGGACGTACCAACCTATTGGTAATTTAAAAAAAATACAATTTATACAAATAAGATATAAACAAACGTTTGGAGAATGTTATTAAATTAAACGCTGTACCAGCAAATTTTTGCGTGCCAGGAAATTATTCGTACGTGCCACAACTAGCACGCGTGCCATAGATTCGCCACCCCTGTCATAGACTATCCATTCATATAACAAAAATATGCTTTAGGTCAGTTTTGCGATGCTGTAGAAGTATAGATTTTATACCATATTTGTGCTATAATACAATTTTTATTAATTCCCTTATTTCATATTCTAACCAGTAATTTATTAAAACTCATTCTCAAATCATTCGTTAGTATTTTAAATTATTCATGTTATTCGGCTTTAATGGACCATAAAAATTTAAAAGATTCGCAATAAATAATAAATTAATTATTATGAGGTCGTAATTTTTGATTTATTTCATTTTGAAACAGTCTAATATATGCTTCCTTATGTAGCTGTTTTTGAACACTTTGCAATATTCATTTTATTTAGGCTTTATTGTCCTACAGAATAAATCCAATTACAGGACATCAACAATAATATATTACAACTTATTACAACGTATAGCATCGTTGCTTAAGTTATATGTTATTTATATTTATTATTAGATTATGTATAAAGTATTCTAATAATAAATATAAATATAAGTAACATATAACTTAAGTAACGATGCTACAAGCAAGAAAATTTAAATATTGGATTGTTAAGGCGTCTACTTTGTGATAATTCATTTTAAAGGATAAATAAAACGATTTTTTACTTTGTTTTTTATCACACTTCAGTTACACTTTGCAACTAGTCATCGGAGGAGCTCGAAAATGGCTAGAGCTTAGCCGAAACTAGTTGCAAAGTGTAACTGAAGTGTGATAAAAAACAAAGTAAAAAATCGTTTTATTTATCCAAGAAAATTTAGTTCAAAAATGCTTAGTAGTTGGAATGTTCTATGTTAAATTTTGTGTTTTTAGTTTTGAGTGTGTAATAAAAATGCATCTTATAAAATCTCTATAAATTGTCTTCACAGGAGTAAGTCAAACAAATATTATTCATGATTATAGTTAGAATGTCCTTTTATTGTATTTCGTGTTTTTACTTTTGAGAGTATGCTGTACAAAAAGGGTACCTTACAAAATATTAATAAGTTGTGTTTATCAGAGTAAATCACAAAAAAATTTCTATATATTATTGATAATTAATATTTGGAATGACTTCTTAGTATATTTTGTACACTTACTATTGAGAGGATGTTATATAAAAATGTAACTTATAAAATATGAATGTTGGGCGGAAAGGCCACTCTCTATGAATGTTGATCATAGGAGTAAATATAAAAAAAATTCTATAAAATCTGAATAAGTTTGGTTCATAAGAGTGAGCCAAAAAAAAGTGCGATATATTATTGATGAATATTAGTTGGAAGGACTAAAATATGAATAAGTTGTGATTATCGGAGTAAAACACAACAAAATTTCTAAATATTATTGATGATTAATATTTGGAATGACTGCTTATTATATTTAGTACATTTAATATTCAGAGAATGTTATACAATAATTACCTTATAAAATATGTAATATATAAGTTGTCTTCACACTAGTAAATCAAAAAAATATACTATATTTTATTGAAATTTAATAGTTGGAAAGTCCTCTTATTGCATATTGTGTTTTTACTTTTGAGAGTATGTTATACAAAAATTGTATGTATTAAAATCTGAATAATGGTCATAGGAGTAAATAAAAAAAATTCTATCTATTATTGATGAATAAATTTTATTTACTCTTATGATCACACCTTATTCAGATTTTTATATATACAATTTTTTGTATAACATACTCTCAAAAATAAAAACACAATATGCAACAAGCGGACTTTCCAACTATTAATTTTCAATAAAATATAGTATATTTTTTTGATTTACTAGTGTGAGGACAACATATATATTACATACTGTATAAGGTAATTTTTTATTTATATTTTTTTATTTATTTATTTTATTAACATTCTCTAAATAGTAAATGTACTAAATATAATAAGAAGTCATTCCAAATATTAATCATTAATAATATTTAGAAATTTTGTTGTGATTTACTCCGATAATCACAAGTTATTCATATTTTAGACCTTCATTATATTGGAATGACTTTTTATTATATTTTGTGCTTTTACTATTAATATTGAGAATATATTATAAAAAATGACCTTATAAAATATGTAATATATAATAAGTTGTCTTCAGAGTAGTAAATAAAAAATATATTATATATTATTGAAGATTAATGGTTGGAATGTCCTTTTGTTAAAATATGTGTGTATGATATAAAAAAGTTACCTTATAAAATCTGTATAAGTCGTGTCCAAAGGAGTAAACCAAACCAAACCAAAAAAAATAATTCTGAATAAAACCGCCGGCCAATAATAAAGTTGATCGCCTCAATGCGTAGAGAGCCCCGGCGAGCAGAAGAGTCGTACGAGCGTGGCAGCCGTTGAACTCACTGCAGTCACCACACAGCACTAAAAGTCACCGTCTTTATATATATTTTCTAACTGCGAAGCCAGGTTCAAGTTCACCGCTTGCTCAAACGTCGACGTCTTCAGCAAGCCTTCCGCGACTTCAACACGGACCGAAATGAGTCCAAAGTACAGGTGTTCGCGTCTTATACCCGCCGCGGCGTCGGTTATGCAAGGCTGGTCATTGGCTGAGAAGAAGATTCCTCCGGAGCCATTGGTCGCCTCTTCAGGCTTTTTACGTGCTCGCCGAGTCGTTTTAACAGTTACACATACACCGGCCGACGACGGGACCCCCTCGCCGGATTTGTCACCGACCTTTACCCACAAAACGTAGCCTCATTCGAAACAAAAATTGCACCGATTGCACAATCCGATCATGCCGAACACGCCGGCCGACCGGCGAGGGCTGTACTTAAAAGGGAATCAGCGATCACGCCGGCCGGTTATAAGGGTAATCCTGAAATAATTGCGATGCGAGTCGTTGTTGCACACTCGGGCACTGGATTAACGTCGCTGCGATCTGTGTCAAGTAGTGATGTTCGGGAAATGAGGGAAAGAAATGAAAAACATGTAACTATGCGAACTTGCTGGATGTGTTATCCTTTTTATGCACCGCGTGGCGTGATTGCGGTTTAAAGAATGTTTTGGTTTGATCTCTCATGCGGTTGGATGCACCTCTTTCGATTATTTAGAGCACTTTATGTTTAGGATTGTATGCTGATTATTTTAGAATGGAAAAGTATGCGTGGTTATAAAAACCGTGGTACGAAACATTGTTTATTGTTCTCTACATAAGCTGCTTTCGTTAATCGTTTCTAGCTACACCGAACGTTTTGTAAGGAGCTACTTGTCCTAGAACGATAAAATAACGCATACACGGTCGTTGCAACCTTAAACTTTCTTGTAAAATTGTATACAAATTTTATTTGTTTGAGATATGAACTGAAAGCCCTAAACTGCACTGCTGTATTCCAAAAATATTGTTATAACTAAAAAATACAAACTGCTAATTCTGAAATTTCTTTACGTTTCATGCTATTACATTGCGTTTAAAATATTTCTAAAATTTGCTACTACCTATGTCTCACATTCATTTCATTCGGAAACAAAACCTCAGGTAGATATGGAATTTAATTAATAAATAATTTTAAACGCACAATACCTTTCCCCCTGCCAGCCACAAACAAACTTGTTATCAATTCAATGCCCGCCTACGGGGCCCTCCAATTCTATTGAATTCAATTTGTACTTATCGGAAGCAGCAAATTGATATTCCATAACCGGCTCGCACAAATCACTTTGCGAATATTTTGTATAATTTACCTTAACGCCCGGCAAAACCTGCCCCCATAAATCCTGCGGAATCGATTAGAGATTACGGAACTACTTTATGCAATTGAACGCCCTATTAAAACCGCCGAGTGCACAAGTTGCACAAGTTACCAACCCCGGAACCTACAGCATGCTGCATCATAAATTAATTGGTATTTTGGTTATTTATTTGTTTTCAAAGTAAAATATTTACCATTGTATGTCACTGTTGGTAAAGTCGGTATACGGTATTGGTAATTATGTAATTGCGATGACCGAAAAATGTATTATGGGAAGGAACAATTACGTTTTATAAGGAATAATGATAACTGTATATTGCAATCTCTTTGTATATATACATGTGTGTGTATAAGAGTGAAAATTATTTTATATATAAATGGTGTGATTATGCGGGCTTCATTTGCAATTTCATGTTGACGTGGGAACACGGCTAGTTTTAATGGCTGCGTTTGCTAGAGTATGTGATTAATTTGTTATACGACAGGTTCAATAACAGCTTTCAGAATTTCTTTATGGCTCGTAATATATTTATAATTTTGAAATGATTTTATTGTGCTGCTAATTATAAAATACACTGTATGAATATCGGTTCACACACCATTGCAATTAAATTATTTACAGAAGGATTTTGAACTAAGAATGTTATGGCAAAATAAAAACAATATTAAAAGTTGTGTTATCAAAGCTCGGGGTTGGTGAAGGAAGCTACAGTTCGTTGCTGGGGTCAGCTATTAGGGTAAGACAGGCACCGGGAACGTTATAAACCACCAGATGTGCGATTCTTGAAACCACTCGTTTCGAACATGTTCGTTTAACTGTCAACGTCGTTCTATAAAATACGGACTATTCACGATTTCAGTTCGTTCAATGATAGAATTTTGATTTATTAGTGTTTTTAAGGCTGGTAGACCGAAATTCCATAATTTTACGAGCTAAACTCAAGAATTATCCGTATTTTTTCTAGCCACTTTTGACAGATTAACCAATACGTTCGAAACGAGTGGTTTCAAGAATCGCACTCCAGGTCACTCGAAACAGTTCTCCGAGTCGTGGTAAAGGAGAGTCGGTTCTCCTACCTCGTTGGCCCTTCGGGGACGTCGCCATTAAGATCCTAGGCGACCACCATGGGCACATTACGTCCCATTGTTCACCCACAATCGCGTATCGCGAGGGTTGGGGACACAATTATATGGCATATTACTTATCTACAAATTTTGGGAGGATTCATACTATGGAATGGCTGCGGAAAATAGAGCAAACGGTGAGAACAGCAAGCGGACAGGTCAGCTTAGCATTATATGACAAAGTCTAAACGTCTAAATGAGTATTAAAATATATCAATACAATAATCAATTGCTTTATATGCATCGAATTTTTAACGTTGGTGTTAACTACATACTATTCACGACGTTAATAACTGGCCGGCATATCTGCATGTGTTATTTTCATAAATTAATATTTACTTTTGTGCGGCTGCTCGCGAATGTTTAATTAGTGTGCATATGGTACATGTATGGGCGCACAATTACATGAATATATAACTGCAAATTGGTACCAGTTTATACCTCGACGAATTGCGGGTACATACCGTTATACACATTGTTATTTACTTTTAGTGTTCATTAAATTATGTACGGCTTTTATATAAAAGTCATATTAGTGAAATAAGTTAATTTAGGACACAATGGCCCCGTAAACACCGTTAATATTTAGTATGATTGGGCCGGGCCAAACGAATACGGCAGTGATTCTTTAAATGTGGGTAGTGACCCCATACATGTCATAAGGGGAGGGGTCGCAAAAATATTCTAACTATGCATAAGTTAATTATAAAGGTATTATTAAACATTATTTGTATTTGGTTATCACGACTTTCCTTATTAATTTATTAATTAATAATTTAATATGCGGTCATTTCTAGGGCGCGCGCGGTTTATGCCTCTTGTTTTCCACAAACATAATTTTAATAAAAAATGTTCATCTGCTGTTGCTATTAGGTTCGTCAGCCAATAATCCTGAAATGACCCAATAGAGCATCTATCTATCTTAAAAAAAGGGTTCAACGAGGGTTCAACTGGAATCCTTGAATTGCTGCGTCTAGCAATTCAAGAATGGGAAAATACACTTCAAGACGTCATTCAAAATTTGATATTCAATATGCCAACACGCATGGAAGTAGTAATTACGGGACATACACGATATTAGAATAGATCCATGTCCATAAATTCCATTGTTTTCGTTTGTTTTTTTGTTTGTTTGTTTGTTTCTATGTTTGTTTTCAAGAAAAAAGTTTTTTTAATAAAAAAATAATTAGAAATAACGCATTGTGTCGATGATTTCAGTTACAAGCTACTATACATAAATTCTATTGCAATATTAATTTCACTACTATAATTATACAAATTTAAATGAGTGTTGCATTAATCTTGTCCATGAGTTTATTTTATTCCATAAAATTCTCAATACATTGCAATCTTATATTCATTTTGTCCATGAGTTTATTTTATACTATAAAATTTTAGTACATATGTTATACACGCAAAAGAAATAAAAATACAGGTTAGATTAACACACATTCAAACACACTAATATATACAAATGTGTTCCCTATGATTTTTGTTCATCTCTCTTTCTTCGCCTTGAGGAAGTTCCATCTCAGGCTATTGGTATTGAGAAATGTCAATACCAATAGCCTTAGACACATTTGTATAATATGACTTTCTTTATAAACAATATTGTACATAATGGTTTATTTATGTACAATATTGTTTACTCTTAAACAAACAAAAAAGTTATTTTCAGATAAACTGGCAGTTTTAGCCTATAGATTTTGCTGAATTTCTTACAGTTTTTTCCAAATTTAGTGTTAGTTGTTCTTTTCCTGAAATTTTATTAGCAGATGCAAACACAAGACATTTTGCAGAAATAATATATTTTCACTAGATTAGTCATGAAAATAATTTGTAATTATTTACTATTTAAACCGCAATCGGCGAATTGAATAGTTAGTACAAAAATAAACAATGGGCGATAAATGTCCAAGCATGCAATTAATTTTAGTAACACTCTCAATGCAAAACAAAAAATGTTTTATCTGTACATAAATTATTATTCCTGAAGCATAAACTAAACGACTCTCACTGCTTAACGACGAAAACCAGCCCAATTAAAGACAATATAAGTGTAATCAGCCAAGTTGAAGTTACAGTACTTTTATAGCCGCATTATCGTATAAATCATTTTTACAACAACGCGGAAATATTAATAAGTTTACGGCATCATTGAGGTATGTGGGAACGCCCCAGTCGTCGGGATGGGAGCATCGTCAATGAATCATTTTTGTTTTATTAATACCGCTTCGGATCTGATCGATATTTAATAAATTAACAGCATTTAAGTGCGCCAGCGTTGAGTTTATTAAACCGCTATCGCAACAGATTGTTGATGCTCTCGCTAGGCGGCCTGTCGATTAATTTGCTAGTTATACATACGATTCAGGGAGTAAATCATGTTAATCAGATTTATTATTATGAAATTCTAACTTATTTTCATTGGAATTTCGTATTTTTGAGCACATTGAGATGTAACGTGCAACGGGACACCATTTGCAGGTAAATTAATAACATGGTTTAATGTTTGCCGTAACGTATTCGGGTAGAGATATAACGTTGTATGGTTATTACTAAATTAGCTTGATGCAATTTATAGCGTCTTAAGTTGTAATCAGACAATACGTATATCGTTTAACTGTTTGAAATGCATTCTTCGGGTATGACCTTAATATATATATATATATATATATATATATATATATATATATATATATATATATATATATATATATATATATATATATATATATATATAATATATATATATATATATATATATATATATATATATATATATATTTTAACCCGTAAACGGTGACCAGGACTCCTGCAATACTAATTTTCTTTTGAACTTTTGAACGGATAAGCATAACAACAGAAAATTCGGTATCTTCCTAAAAGTTCCAAAGCATATTTTATAATTTTAAATGGTAACATTGAATTTTAGCATTACTAGAGAAACTAACATTAACGGGTTATCGGATCTAGTCCTGATTTGTGTGAATCCTGACGTGCCATTCGCGCAAATCAGGACTAGATCCAATAACCCGTTAATGTTAGTTTCTCTTGTAATGATAAAATTCGGTGTTACCATTTAAAATTATATAATATACTTTGGATTCAGAGATTGCATAAATAGTATCCTCTATATACAGCAAATATGAACCGGTGTGTGAAGTTAACCTCTAAGATTCCAGCCTCTACACCCCAAGGCACCGCATATCGCACGCACGGCGGATTGTTTGCGGGCCTGTACTGACCAATTGGGGTGACCAATAAAATCCAAATTTTAAGGATTCTTTTGCTTATGTCTTGCGGACCATAATATATAGTTATATATTTTAATTAATAATTTTTATAGGCGTTGTTGTATGATATATGTTGTAACGTAAATTATTATTTTTGATCATGACTTGATCCGGTAATTGATTTGAAAAAATTACACAATGTTTATAACAAAATGACAATAGAAAATCGCGAAAAAGTGTTCCTTCTATTTATTTTTTATTTTTAACTTTTACGGTCCTATCTGAATATGCCGATTTTCGAGGCTGGGCCGATAAAAAAATTATGCAACATATTTTGATTAATTTTTTTACTGATATTGGTGCAATACATACATATAAATGCACTAGATGCTAGAAATTGGAAAATTTTGATTATAATCATTTTTTTTGGCGACCAAGTCGAACATATTTCATTATTATTATTTTTGACTATGGATCGGTCATACAATTGATTTGAAAAAATGTCACAATGTTTATAACAAAATGATAATAGAAAATGGAAAGTCTCTATCTTTGCACATTTTTCCTTCTATTTATTTTTTATTTTTAACTTTTACGCTCCTATCTCGATATGTCGATTTTAGTGGCTGGGCCGATAAAAAAATTATGCAAGATATTTTGTTTAATTTTTTTACTGATCTTAGTGCAGAACATATGAGTGCACCAGATGCCCGAAAGAAATTAGAAAATTTTGATTATAAGTATTTTTTTTCGGCGACTAACTTGTACATCATTATTATTATTTTTGATCAAGACACGCAAATGATATGGATTTGAAAAAAATTACTTAATGTTTATAATAATATGACAATGTAAAATGGAAAGTCTCTATACCTACGTTTTTTGTTTTTCTATTTTTTTTTTAATTTTAACTTTTACGCTCATATCTAGATAATCCGCTTTAGAGTTTGACTCGATAAAAAAATAATGCAAAATATTTTGTTGAATTTTTTTACTGATCTTAATCCAAAACATATCAATGTATCAGAAGGCCGAAGGAAATTGAAAAATTTTGATTCTAAGTATTTTAATTTCGGCGACTAACTTGTATATCATTATTTTTAGTTTTGACCAAGACGCGCAAATGATTTGGATTTGAAAATAAATTGCTTAATGTTTATAATAATATGACAAAGTAAAATAAAAAAATCTCTATCCCTACGTATTTGTTTTTCTATTTTTTTTTTAAATTTTAACTTTTACGATCATGTCTCGATAATCCGATTTTAGAGGTTGAGTCGATAAAAAAATAATGCAAAATTTTTTGTTTAATTTTTTTACTGATCTTAGCACAAAACATATGCTGAAGGAAATTGGAAAATTTTGATTCTAAGTATTTTTATTTCGGCGACTAACTTGTACATCATTATTATTTTTTCTGACCAAGACGCGCAAATGATATAGATTTGAAAAAATTACTTAATGTTTATAATAATATGACAATGTAAAATGGAAAGTCTCTATACCTAGGTTTTTTGTTTTTCTATTTTTTTTTAATTTTTAACTTTTACGCTCATATCTCGATAGTCCGATTTTAGAGGTTGAGTCGATAAAAAAATAATGCAAAACATTTTGTTGAATTTTTTTACTGATCTTAGTACAAAACATATCAGTGTACCAGATAACCGAAGGAAAATGGAAAATTTTGATTCCAAGTATTTATATTTCGGCGACTAACTTGTATATCATTATTATTATTTTTTACCAAGACGCGCAAATGACATGGATTTGAAAAAAATTGCATAATGTTTATAATAATATGACAATACAAAATAGGAAGTCTCAATCCCTACGTTTTTGTTTTTCTATTTTTTATAAATTTTTAACTTTTACGCTCATATCTCGATAATCCGATTTTAGAGGTTGAGCCGATAACAAAATAATGCAACATATTTTGTTTAATTTTTTTTACTGATCTTCGCACAAAACATATCAGTGTATCAGATGGTTGAAGGAAATTTGAAAATTTTGATTCTAAGTATTTTTATTTTGACGACTAACTTGTATATCATTATTATTATTTTTAACCAAGACGCGCAAATGATATGGATTTGAAAAAATTTGTTTAATGTTTATAATAATATGACAATATAAAATGGAAAGTTTCTATAACTACGTTTTTGTTTTTCTATTTTTTTTTTAATTTTTAACTTTTACGCTCATATCTCTATAATCCGGTTTTAGAGGTTGAGTCGATAAAAAAATAATGCAAGACATTTTGTTCAGTTTTTTTACTGATCCTAGCACAAAACATATCAGTGTATCAGATGGCTGAAGAAAATTGGAAAATTTTGATTCTAAGTATTTTTATTTCGATGACTAACTTGTATATCATTATTATTATTATTGTCCAAAACGCGCAAATGATATGGATTTGAAAAAATTTGCTTAATGTTAATAATAATATGACAATATAAAATAGAAAGTCTCTATCCTTACGTTTTTGTTTTTATATTTTTTTTTCTAATTTTTAACTTTTACGCTCATATCTCGATAATCCGGTTTTAGAGGCTGAGTCGATAAAAAAATAATGCAACACATTTTGTTTAATTTTTTTACTGATATTAGCACAAAACATATCAGTATATCAGATGGCTGAAGAAAATTGGAAAATTTTGATTCTAAGTATTTTTATTTCAGCGACTAACTTGTACATCATTATTATTATTTTTGATGAAGACACGCAAATGATATGAATTTAAAAAAAATTGCTTAATGTTTATAATAATATGACAATATAAAATAGAAAGTTTCTATCCCTACGTTTTTGTTTTTCTATTTTTTTTTTAATTTTTAACTTTTACGCTCATATCTCGTTAATCCGATTTTAGAGGTTGAGTCGATAAAAAAATAATGTAACATATTTTGTTTAATTTTTTTTACTGATCATAGTGCAGAATATATCAATGCACTAGATGCCCGAAGGAAATTGGAAAAATTTTAGATGCTCGAAGGAAATTGGAAAATTTTGATTCTAAGTATTTTTATTTCGGCGACTAACTTGTATATCATTATTATTATTTTTGACCAAGACACGCAAATGATATAGATTTGAAAAAAATTGCTCAATGTTTACAACAATATGACAATGTAAAATGGAAAGTCTTTATCCCTACATTTTTTGTTTTTCTATATTTTTTTTAATTTTTAATTTTTACGCTCATATCTTGATAATCCGAATTTAGAGGCTGAGTCGATAAAAAAATAATGCAACACATTTTGTTCAATTTTTTTTACTGACGTTAGCACAAAACATATCAGTGTACCAGATGGCCGAAGGAAAATCGAAAATTTTGATTCTAAGTATTTTAATTTCGGCGACTAACTTGCATAATATTATTATTTGTTACCAAGCCAAGTCGAACCGAAATAACCTAAATTTGTATTTAATATTTATATATATTAAATAAAAATTTAAGTTATTTCGGTTCGACTTGGCTTGATCAAAAATAATAATAATAATATGCAAGTTAGTTGCCGAAATAAAAATACTTAGAATCAAAATTTTCGATTTTATTTTAATTAACTCATTCGGTAAATTGTGTGGTGCTCACGTCAGGTATTTAATAATAATAATAATAATAATAATAAGCCTTTATTGTCCAACAGCTTTGGGGGTTAATGGGCACATGTATTAAGGCATTGAAGGCAAAAGTGTACTACCCTAAAATATTAAAAACCAAATTTTATATTATTGCTAATAATAATAATAATAGTAAAACTAAGTAGAAATATTTTTAAAATATAGGGGTTTTTTGCGTTCAATGTGTCATATAACATATATAATTATACATAGTATTATGTATTAGTATATTTATTTCTTCTATTATTTATTATATCTTCTATTATTTACCAACAGAAAGCTCCGACAAATATAATATCACTTGTGGTGCATTGTCATAGGGTTGGGGTATATCTATCCCATACCTGTTATGTACCCGAAACAAATAAATAAATAAATAAATAAATAAACATAAACAAATGTGCCACAACTCTAGATATCGATGTATTCAATATAAAGCAGAAAACATTAATAAAATTAATAGTTAGCGAGTTGTAATAATAAATTTGTTAAATTTTTAATTTATTTATTTTTTAATATTTATATTTATACCTATATATATTTATACATTTTGCATATTATTGTTTTTGTCCTGTAATTGGTTTTTTTCTTTCCGTAGGACAATAAAGCTTATTATTATTATTATTATTTCCTTCACTATATTATTTAAACATATTGTTGGCTCAAAATTGGAAATTCTGGGACGAACCATCCTCAAATGCTGAGCCGAAGATGTGCCTCAGCATTTGAGGATGGTTCGTCCCAGAATTTCCAATTTGAACAAACAATATGTTTAAATAATGTATCATCAATCACATAAAATATTCTTATTTTTTTTATATAAACTCAATCCTTTCGTAATGTTGTATATCTCTTTTTAAACACGTGTCTCTCATATGTAATTAAATTCTTGATACCAGTTAATTTCTCATTTAATTCCGTGTCAAATCCTAACTGTTCCCCCGATCCTATCATTGCGTGCATTAAAAACATTGCGTGTGAGAATCACCGAGATTACCACCGGGATTCTGTTATTAAATTACAGTCGCGGCGTGGAAATAATTTCCACCCGCCTTCGCAAAAGCAATATGTTAGTACAAATGGCCTACACGTTCGCGAACGGCCACAACAATGGCTGGGAGTTCTTCAGGTGGTTTTTTTTTATGTAATTGCAGCCTCATTTTTCCCATCGGAAGAAATGCTATAATATAGATTGTTGTCTGATAATTGTATGTTATTACAGTTGATAAGTAAGAGATCTAATTAATATGTTAATATACGACGTGTCGCATCAAGGAAATAGACAAGTACTATGTTACAGATTTCTTAGAATATATTTCTTGCAAACAAAATTATTTAACAAACGTGAAAAACCGTGACAAACCGTGAAAAAACGTGAAAAATCGTGAAAAACGTGAAAAATCGTGAAAAATCGTGAAAAATCGTGAAAAATCGTGAAAAAACGTGAAAAGAACCTAAGAAATTAAAGAAAGTTAATAGTCATTAGAATTGTCCTCATTCCGATTTACAGTAATAATTATTTCAGACTTATTTGTTACCCTAAAAAAGGTGAAAAAAGGGAAAAAAAGGTGAAAAAAGGTGAAAAAAGGTGAAAAAAGGTGAAAGAAGGTGAAAAAAGGTGAAAAAAGGCGAAAAAGGTGAAAAAAGATGAAAAACGTGAACAAATGTGAAAACGTGAAGACGTGAAAACGTAAAAAAGTCAACAAACGTGAAAAACCGTGAAAACCGTGAAAACCGTGAAAAACGTGAAAAAACGTGAAAAAACGCGAAAAAACGTGAAAACACGTGAAAAAACGTGAAAAGAACCTAAGAAATTAAAGAAAGTTAATATTCATTAGAATTGTCCTCATTCCGATTTACAGTAATAATTATTTCAGACTTATTTGTTACCCTAAAAAAGGTGAAATAAGGTGAAAAAAGGGGAAAAAAGGTGAAAAAAGGTGAAAAAAGGTGAAAAAAGGTGAAAAAAGGTGAAAAAAGGTGAAAAAAGGTGAAAAAAGGTGAAAAAAGGTGAAAAAAGGTGAAAAAAGGTGAAAAACGTGAACAAATGTGAAAACGTGAAGACGTGAAAACGTAAAAAAAAGTCAACAAACGAGAAAAACCGTGAAAACCGTGAAAAACGTGAAAAAACGTGAAAAAACGTGAAAAATGTGAAAAACGTGAAAACACGTGAAAAACGTGAAAAGAACCTGCGAAATTAAAGAAAGTTAATAGTCATTAGAATTGTCCTCATTCCGATTTACAGTAATAATTATTTCAGACTTATTTGTTACCCTAAAAAAGGTGAAAAAAGGTGAACAAAGGTGAAAAAAGGTGAAAAAAAGTGAAAACGTGAACAAACGTGAAAACGTGAAGACGTGAAAACGTAAAAAAAAGTCAACAAACGTGAAAAACCGTGAAAAACGTGAAAACCGTGAAAACCGTGAAAAAACGTGAAAACACGTGAAAAAAACGTGAAAACACGTGAAAAAAAAACGTGAAAAGAACCTAAGAAATTAAAGAAAGTTAATAGTCATTAGAATTGTCCTCATTCCGATTTACAGTAATAATTATTTCAGACTTATTTGTTACCCTAAATTAACAACATTTATTTCCTACATTTAATGGCTTGTGTGTTCTTAATTACTGCCCTCTGTGTATATTGTTCATTCGTGAAAGAAGAAAAAAAATCATAAACATAAGAAACATAATCCTCGTTAATTCAATTATATCGCTACTGTTGTCGGTAGGCAGTACCTAGCATTGTGTTCTTAATAACTCATATTTATGGCAATAAATTTCAGCGCTCAAAAACGAGCCCATTGTATTCAAATCTGCAACGTTAACCATCCATGAATAAGTAAATAAAATATGCGGCAAAATCGCATTGCAAGTTCACGACATAATTAATATAATTTATCGTATAAATTATGTGCTATTATAATGAATTTTTTCTTCTTCATTAGAACAATGCACGTTTACATAGATAATTTCTGCGGTCGCATGCATAGCAAAACTTGTAAAGCCTTACACCAGCCCCGATGTCACATGAAATTTGACCGAGTCGAAATCTTAAGTTCATGACGCCATTCATATAAACTATCGTATAAATTATGGGCTATTAAATCAAAACAAGATAAATATATATCAACGAAATTACAGATGTAAGTGTATTATTCTATACAATAGGAAATATTCATCTCAACTCGGGATAAATCAAGACACATAACTGAATAAAACATTTTGTTTTAACAATTAGAATTGTCCTCCAACTTACATTGCCACAAGAAAACGTGAAAACGAGAAGAAAATGGGGGTAACGTGAAAAAAAGGTGAAAAAAAGTGAAACAAAAGGTGAAAAACGTGAAAAAAGGTGAAACAACGTTAAAAAACGTATATATATATATATATATATATATACGTATATATATATATATATATATATATATATATATATATATATATATATATATATATATATATATTATTCATTATAACTTGTACATTTTTATGATATTGTTGTCCTGAGGTATTGTCCTGTAGTTAATTTGGTGTAATTTGCATTTAATTTGGTGAATAATAATGAATTGTTTTCCTACTCGGTTGAAACAATGCAGGTTTAACATGATAATTTCTGCGATGGCATGCACAAAAAAATGTGTAAAGCTTAGCCAACCCCGGTGTCGCATGAATTTTGACCGCGTTACCAAAATTTTATTTTCACACGGCCAGCATAAAATTGTCGCCGGTACCGTTAGCGGATGCAAAGGCCGGCGCGTGTATCAATTCGTAATGTCTATTGTTAGATGTACCGTTTTCGGTGTGCTCATCTCTCTAAAGTCTGGAGCAATTTCGGAATGGCGATTACGTTAGTTTTTTTTTCTCGATCATAATCTGCAACTACCCAAAGGCGCGCGTTTTTACATAATTTTGGGCGGAAGTAACGGCACGGGCCGCTTTTTTTTATCTGATTACAAGGGACCGGCTTCTCTTTACGGCGCGCACGCACGACACGAAGCAAAAAGAATGCGTTAAATTACATAATACAATTATTAGTCTACGTGTAACGTTTGAGATGAGTACTTTATTATACTAGGACACATTGTTGCCTGCAGGAATAGAATTATGGTCGTAAACTTAAGTGGCGATAAAAACAAAATTTTAAAGTGGTTTAGCAGTTTTTTACTTACTAAAATGGCGTTAACAAGTATTGTTAGTATATTCTAATTCAGCAACTCCAATTTATTTTTACTTTGCGAATACGAAAGTGTTGTTATCGCAAAAAAATCAAATCGTATCATAATTCATAATTGTATTGGTGCTATATTATTATTCACACAAGTCACATTTAAAAAAATCGAAATATACAAATAGTTGTAGTTTAGTTAGGAACCCTAAAACTATTAAGCACAAGAGGCGTTTTTTAGCATGGTTTAGTATTGCTAGTCGCTCCCGTGACGTGCAGTATCGCTCAGGTCTTGCGGTCGTGCACCGCCGGTTGTAAGGGCCGCGGTAGAATAGAACAAGAGACAATAAGCCCGTACCAATCCAAAGTGATAAACGAAAACGGCTAAGGAGAGCAAGATGATGCTAATGGAACTGGCGAAAGTACGCGACGTGGTACTTCGATTAATAGACACGTCTGTTGTGATTTTCTGTCGCAATTTCTCGTCTTGTTTGGCTTTGGGTAGTCTAAGTGGCATGCCTCGTTTCCCGAAAAGTCTTTCGTATAGCTAACGAATCGTTGCTGCGTCCGCCTTTGCATCTTTAGGGATGTTGTGTGATTGTAATTTATTTTTGTTTAATTGATTTGTAATTGAAAATTGTTTGTATGCCAATAAAGACTATTATTTTCGTTTGCTATTTGTCTTTATGACGCTTACATACACGTTGTAAACAATGGTAAAAAAATGTTAAAGTCGTTTTTTTATAAAGCTATATATCACACAATTCTCTGTATAACTAAAGAGAAAACAGCATAAAACTATTGTCCTAATCGGTGAGTCGTATCTTCTCTAGCCCGGGCCGCATTGTCCCTTAACGAGGCAAATGCCGGCGCGGCCGTTCGTTAGTTAGTAATGGGCTAGCTCGCTTTGTTTATGCAGATCGATCTGCGCGCGAGGCGCTTTAATACGCTCAAGTTCAAGGAAGTTATAAAGCCGGTCGTTGACTAAGCGACCTTGCGAATAACGCTCTCGATTGCAGTTTATGCATTTGCTCCGGCTAATATGACGGTTTCTCCTGGCAGCGATTTAATGCCGTCCAGCGCGGTGACATTAAGTAGATTACACCTTGCCTCGTATTTTCCCCGCTCCATAAATAATGTATGCGCCGACGACACCAGGAAGGAGATTTATTATCGCGACGCACTTTTTACTCGCGAAGAGCTATAAATAGAAACACTAGTCCACATACCTTATTCATATTCCATGGGTATGCAAGTGATCAAAATGATAAACTAACGATGTGAAGGCTACACAATTAAAGTCTCTCAGCAAGATTGATTGAGTTGAAAGATGTTTATACGCGTCGTAGAATTTTGTTGAAACTTTTCTATCTGGAAGACGTATTACTTGTATTGAAAAAGCAGATTAAATATATTTGAAATGTGCGAGAAGTTGTATATGAGTTAAAAAATGTAATATTGTAATGGACAATGATAACACACACATTGAAACAGAAGGGAACTAGAATATGCCTTAAGTTATATGGAATCTGGTAAAGCAAACAGACCGGACTAGATACCGATAGAACTCATCAAACTCTTTGAGGAACGACGATCTTTGACTTTGATATACTCTTGGATCTTTTTAACACCATATACGAAAAATAGGGTGAGCGTAGCATAGTGGCAATGTATCGGACTGACGTGCCGAAGATCTTAAGTTGAAACCTCATACAAAGCGAAATAATTTAAAGGTTTTACGCGCTCCTCACTTCTCAATCTGATCCAATATCTTGGAAACAATACGAGATCCCAAATATGAACCCTGACAATTAATAGTGCAAGGAAAAAAATACATGGAAAAAAATACATGGAAAAAGAAATGTTGGTAGTCGCCGTACGTCTTGGCTCAAGAACTTAAGGGAATGTCCAACTATTCAGGACAGCTGCCAATAAAGCCTACATAGCCATCGTGTTTGCTAATCTCCGATAGGAGGAGAACTTCAAGAAGACGAATAGGAGAACACTGAAGAAAGAAGAAGAAACTGAGAAGTGACGAAGAAACTGAGAAGTGAAGAAGAAACTGAGAAGTGAAGAAGAAACTAAGAAGTGAAGAAGAAACTGAGAAGTGAAGAAGAAACTGAGAAGTGAAGAAGAAACTAAGAAGTGAAGAAGAAACTGAGAAGTGAAGAAGAAACTGAGAAGTGAAGAAGAAACTGAGAAGTGAAGAAGAAACTGAGAAGTGAAGAAGAAACTGAGAAGTGAAGAAGAAACTGAGAAGTGAAGAAGAAACTGAGAAGTGAAGAAGAAACTGAGAAGTGAAGAAGAAACTGAGAAGTAAAGAGAAAACTGAGGAGTGAAGAAGAAACTGAGAAGTGAAGAAGAAACTGAGGAGTGAAGAAGAAACTGAGAAGTGAAGAAGAAACTGAGAAGTGAAGAAGAAACTGAGGAGTGAAGAAAAAACTGAGAAGTGACGAAGATACTGAGAAGTGCAGAAGAAACTGAGAAGTGCAGAAGAAACTGAGAAGTGAAGAAGAAACTGAGAAGCGAAGAAGAAACTGATGAGTGAAAAAAAAACTGAGAAGTGAAGAAGAAACTGAGAAGTGAAGAAGAAACTGAGAAGTGAAGAAGAAACTAAGAAGTGAAGAGGAAACTGAGAAGTTAAGAAGAAACTGAGAAGTGAAAAAGAAACTGAGAAGTGAAGAAGAAACTGAGAAGTGAAGAAGAAACTGAGGAGTGAAGAAGAAACTGAGAAGTGAAGAAGAAACTGAGAAGTGAAGAAGAAACTGAGGAGTGAAGAAGAAACTGAGAAGTGAAGAAGAAACTGAGAAGTGAGAAGAAACTGAGAAGTGAAGAAAAAACTGAGGAGTGAAGAAGAAACTGAGAAGTGAAGAAGAAACTGAGAAGTGGAGAAGAAACTGAGAAGTGCAGAAGAAACTGAGAAGTGAAGAAGAAACTGAGAAGTGAAGAAGAAACTGAGGAGTGAAGAAAAAACTGAGAAGTGAAGAAGAAACTGAGAAGTGAAGAAGAAACTGAGAAGTGAAGAAGAAACTGAGAAGTGAAGAAGAAACTAAGAAGTGAAGAAGAAATTGAGAAGTGAAGAAAAAACTGAGAAGTGAAGAAGAAACTGAGAAGTGAAAAAGAAACTGAGAAGTGAAGAAGAAACTGAGAAGTGAAGAAGAAACTGAGGAGTGAAGAAGAAACTGAGAAGTGAAGAAGAAACTGCGAAGTGAAGAAGAAACTGAGGAGTGAAGAGGAAACTGAGAAGTGAAGAAGAAACTGAGAAGTGAAGAAGAAACTGAGAAGTGAAGAAAAAACTGAGAAGTGAAAAAGAAACTGAGAAGTGAAGAAGAAACTGAGAAGTGAAGAAAAAACTGAGAAGTGAAGAAGAAACTGAGAAGTGAAGAAGAAACTGAGAAGTGAAGAAAAAACTGAGAAGTGAAGAAGAAACTGAGAAGTGGAGAAGAAACTGAGAAGTGAAGAAGAAACTGAGAAGTGAAGAAGAAACTGAGGAGTGAAGAACAATCTGAGAAGTGAAGAAGAAACTAAGAAGTGAAGAAGAAACTGAGAAGTGAAGAAAAAACTGAGAAGTGAAGAAGAAACTGAGAAGTGAAAAAGAAACTGAGAAGTGAAGAAGAAACTGAGAAGTGAAGAAGAAACTGAGGAGTGAAGAAGAAACTGAGAAGTGAAGAAGAAACTGCGAAGTGAAGAAGAAACTGAGGAGTGAAGAGGAAACTGAGAAGTGAAGAAGAAACTGAGAAGTGAAGAAGAAACTGAGAAGTGAAGAAAAAACTGAGAAGTGAAAAAGAAACTGAGAAGTGAAGAAGAAACTGAGAAGTGAAGAAAAAACTGAGAAGTGAAGAAGAAACTGAGAAGTGAAGAAGAAACTGAGAAGTGAAGAAAAAACTGAGAAGTGAAGAAGAAACTGAGAAGTGGAGAAGAAACTGAGAAGTGAAGAAGAAACTGAGAAGTGAAGAAGAAACTGAGGAGTGAAGAACAAACTGAGAAGTGAAGAAGAAACTGAGAAGTGAAAAAGAAACTGAGAAGTGAAGCAGAAACTGAAAGTGAAGAAGAAACTGAGAAGTGAAGAAGAAACTGAGGAGTGAAGAAGAAACTGAGAAGTGAAGAAGAAACTGAGGAGTGAAGAAGAAACTGAGAAGTGAAGAAGAAACTGGGAAGTGAAGAAAGAAACTGAAAATAATTAGTCGGAAGAATGAATCATAACGAAAGACTAGGAGGACGACGCAACCCTTTATTATTTGTAGTATTGTTGGATAATGTGCTCAGGAATATTAGAGTTACAGCTCAGATACCACAATTTAAATAGAATATGCATAGAAGAGAGAAACATTGAAAGCACCAAAGGCTAATAAACGAAAGCAGTGGATGACAGAAGAAATCATGAATTTAATGGATGAACGAAGAAAATACAAAAATGTCGATCAACAGAAATATAATGAACTCAACTTAAACATAAAAATAAACATTAGAAACGCTAAAGAAAAATGGATGGAAGAAAGATGCCAAGAACTTGAAGACCTACAAGACAAACACGATTTGTTCAACCTCCACAAAAAGTTGAAAGAAATAGCTGGAAATACCAGAAGCCATGTACCATCCAGAATAGTAAATGAGGACAATCAACTAATGATAAATAAAGAAGAACTGAAACAAGAGTGGACAAAGTATATGAAAAATTTGTTCGATAACGAAACTAATTTACCACATCCAAATCAAGGTGGAGACACTGGCCCGAACATCATGAAATCAGAAGTTATTAAAGCTATAAAATCCACCAAATCAGGTAAAGCTACAGGACCGGACGACATGTACATAGAAATCCTGAAGCTTATATATATATATATATATATATATATATATATATATATATATTTATTATCAATTGCCTTTTACCTTTCGGTGTAGAAATCCTGAAGCTTATACAAGAGGAAAATACCGACATTCTTGTAAACTTCTTCAACAAAGTATATGAATCCGTAAACATACCGCAAGACTGGCTAAAATCAGTATTCATTGCCCTGCCAAAGAAATCAAACGCAAATAAGTGCGATCAATTCCGACTGATAAGCTTGATGAGCCAAGTATTAAAAGTATTACTAAAAATCCTACATAATAGAATACGTAAGAAATGCGAAGAAGACCTAAGCAAGGAACAGTTCGGTTTTAGAGATGGACTGGGAACAAGAGAAGCGTTGTTTGGGCTGTCAGTTCTCATGCAAAAATGTAGAGACCAAAGGAAGGACGTGTACATCTGTTTTATTGATTATGTAAGGGCATTTGACTGTTTATAACACGACGTCCTAATTAACATTCTGATGACCAAAGGCCTCGACCAAAAAGATATATCCTTCATAAAAAATTTGTACGAACACCAGACGGCTGCAGTAAGACTCGAGGACGATACGACCAGCGATATTCCTATTAAACGTGGAGTACGTCAGGGCTGTGTACTATCACCATTGCTGTTCAATATCTACTAGGAGGAAATAATCCTGAAAACCTTAGAAAGTTCTACAGATGGAATCAAGATCACTGGTGAATTATTGAACAACATCAGGTACGCGGACGATACGGCTATAATTGCAGACAGCCTACAATGTTTGATGAACCAAATAATAGCAGAAGGTGATGCGCTTGGGCTAAAATTAAATACGACCAAAACGAAAACAATGGTTATCAGTAGAACACCAGATATGCCAATTTGCAAGTATACAATAAGCAAATAGAGCAGGTCGCTAAATTTAAATACTTGGGCAGCTGGATCACCGAAGACCTGGATCCAGATCTGGAAGTAAGAACACGCACCAAAATAGCCAGAACAACGTTCCTCAAGATGAGAAAAGTATTTTGCGAGAGAAGCCTAAACCTAAAACTAAGATACCGGTTCGTTAAGTGCTACATTCCCTCGATACTGTTGTATGGTGTTGAGGCTTGGACGTTGAAGATCAATACTATGAACAGAGTAGAAGCGTTTGAGATGTGGATCTTTCGAAGAATGCGGAGAATATCTTGGGTGGAGCATATCACGAATAATGAGGTTGTTAGACGCATGGACAGAGACAGAAAACTATTGGCTAATGTGAAGAAACGTAAGACAGCGTACCTAGGACATATCTTCAGAAGTACGAAATATAACCTTCTAAAATTAATAATGGAGGGCAAGATAGAGGGTCGCCGTGGTCCAGGATGAAGGAAATGCTCCTGGTTAAAGAACATAAGGGACTGGACTGGTCTGGACTCGCACTCATTGTTCAGAGCGTCAGAAAACCGTGCGGAATTCGCCATGATTGTTGCCAACCTTTAGTAATGGAGAAGGCACCTAAAGAAGAAGATAGAAGAGAGCTAATATTTGCAGATTACTTCAAAATTGTATCTAGGAACGAGTCAATTAAGAAATAATAAACAAATAATATGAACTAAATAGACCCAAAACATAGTCTAGCCCATAATAGCGAGTCCATATAACTTCTAGTTGATTGATTCGATACAAAAAATATTATCGATTAAATTTGTACGTTATATTTGGATTATCACTTGAATCTCGGGTATGTTCTTCCCATCATTATCGATATTCAAGTTAAATGAAATCAATTAAAATCTCAGCAACCACTAAAAAAAATCCGCCATCATCGTATTAATTCCAATTAAACCTAATAAACCCAGTGATGGAGCACTTTATAATTTTATTATTAGAACAACCCGTAATCCCGCGCCGATGCAAACCACTCTCATCCACTACCCAACAACATTACTTTGCATATTAAATATTATAGCCCAATAAATCATCGCGCGCATACCGACGCTTCGCATTATTTTAATTAACTGAAACATAACGAAGAGCGGCGATACGTCTTCGCGCGACTTTTTTTCTTTCTAAAAGCCCGCGAGTAATAATTCAGCTACCAAAAAAAAAAATTATAAATGTGGCGCTTCTCGTTTTACTGGCGCATTCCGCGTTTGTGCGCCGCAGGCCCGACAGACAGATGCGAAACAATCAGCGAATTAATTATTTATCATTATCGCGCCGCGGTTAATTGGTATGCCTCTCGCCGTTTGCCCGCATAACACGCTTTCCGATTTAGGAAATGGCGAGCGGTGAAATAATTATGGCGATAATAAACAGTTGCAGTGTGCATTCGACATTTATGGGGATTATTTGGGACTGGAATCAATATTTTGGAGGGTGGTGATACGAGCTGTATAGATTTTGTAATGTTGACGCAAAATTAAAATAAAATTGAAACAAAACCGAATAAAATGTTCAAAACTTTTATAAGGTATTTTTTATAATACCTTATAAAAGTTTTTAACATTTATTTCGAACATAGTAGCATATAACAATATATACTAGTGTCAAATATTGTCAAATATCGAAACATCTCGTAAAATATTGCGAAATATCGTTAAATGTCATCAAATATTGTAAAGTATCGTCAAATATTGTCAAATATCGAAAAATATTGTCAAATATTGTCAAATATCGAAAAATATTGTCTAATATTGTCAAATATCGAAGATTAAGATTTTCAACAAGCTTAATTATTATATATACAGACACATTGTAAAAATTTAAATAACATACATTTTTATACTTTTCAATCATTTTTTTTAATAGTGTCGGTTCACGCTTAGGAGTCTTTCAAATGAACTGCGTAGAATGTTATGTTTTTTATAAAATTCTATTCAGTTCATTTAATAGTTCTTCTAATGTGCCTAATTTTAATTAATAGAATGTCATAAAATTCCATACAGTTCTGTTCATGCTTAGAAGAACTTCCAAATGAACTGCATAGAATTTTATGACTTTTATAAAATTCTATACAGTTCATTTGAAAGTTCTTCAAATGCGCCTAATTTTAATTAATAGAATGTCATAAAATTCCATACAGTTCTGTTCACGCTTAGAAGAACTTCCAAATGAACTGCATAGAATTTTATGACTTTTTATAAAATTCTATACAGTTCATTTGAAAGTTCTTCTAATGTGCCTAATTTTAATTAATAAAAAGTCATAAAATTCCATACAGTTCTTCTAATGCGTGAACCAACGCTATTAAAAAACAAAAATTACTGAAAAGTATAAAAATGTATGTTATTTAAATTTTTACAATGTGTCTGTATATATAATAATTAAGCTTGTTTAAAATCTTATTGTATGTATTGTTATATGCTACTATGTTTGAAATAAATGTTAAAAACTTTTATAAAGTATTTTTTATATTATTCCACACACAATAATATTATAATATTAATAATATTATAATATTGTATAAAGTATAAAGATATACGTATACATAACAGCAAAATAAAGTTAATTATAAATATCTTTATTTAGCTATAGACAGAAAAGTGGAGAAAATGGAGAAAATTAAATTTATATTTGGTTTTTTAAATGCATACAACACGGCGTAAAGACCCGTGTACGCCGTGTTGCATGCATTTAAAAAACCAAATATAAATTAAATTGTCTCCATTTTCTCCACTTTTCTGTTGTTTTTTGTATGTTCATGACAATGCAATGTTCCATCACTCGTCGATTTTTACTTCTTATTGTATGTATAAATTTTAAGATATATACAAATACAACAATCAATATGTCACAACTCATCTGACCCGACAAATATTTTTAATCTGACACTGATTTTGAAGCCAACGAATAAAACTCTCAGCATACTTATTTGATCGGAAATTGTGATTGCATAAATTTAAACCTCTATACAAGTGAGATTTACAACTATATCTTTGTTGCCTTGTATACCATCTGTTACCGATATTTGCCTGTGCACTTCCATTCATGACTCGGCAGGAAAAATAAAGCAGCAAACCATGCATTATTGTCAGAAGTGTATTTACAATGATTGTACGCAATCACTGTGTGGCGTATATTAACTTTGTAATGTTTATTCAACAGCTGCAAATGCTTTCCATAATAATCACACGTTTTGTGTATCGACATTTCAAACATCAATCGAAAAATAAGCATTGGAAATTGTGCAAATTCTAATACGTAACAATGCATTGATTTTGCACAGCGTGAGATATTACTGCC
Organism: Lordithon lunulatus; assembly: GCA_963942505.1. Lineage (NCBI taxonomy): Eukaryota > Metazoa > Arthropoda > Insecta > Coleoptera > Staphylinidae > Lordithon > Lordithon lunulatus. Next base: position 8,346,525 of record OZ012669.1, read on the forward strand.
GTGCAGACGTGACTGTGAAAAAAGAGGGCATGATTTAGTTTAAATTTAATGCACACCTCAAATTTAAACTAAATTATTCCACTACCCAGTGATCCTGATGGCATGAGCATGTTGACGGTTATTACCATATGGGTGTGCATTGCTAACTGATGTGGTGCCGCCAGATGGCGTTTAACGTTCCTACTAGGGGGTTAATTGTATAATTTTTGTATATAACCACTCGAGATATTGTGTGAATTCATCCTCACTAACTGAGCTACACTAATGCGATCTAATAAGATCGAAATCTAGATATGTAGATTGCTAAAAGGTGGATTAATATATGTCCTTAAAAGTGGGCTTTTCATTGATTCTTCTAAAGAAATCATTCATCCTTATTTCTATAATAATAATTATATATTTATTCCATTGCTACGTAATATAGGTAGAAAACGTGATATACAATATAACATATTGCAATATTGTTATAATATTATAATATTACAATGCATAATCTGATTTGTATATATACATGTATGTTGTAAATGCCAATAATAGCGTTAATAAATAAATAAAAATAAAAATAAAATAAAAATATTAATAATATTATAATATAAATAATATTATAGTATAGATAATTATTATAATATTAATAATATTATAATATTGTAAAATGAAATAAAGATATACGTATACATAACAGCAAAATAAAGTTAATTACAAATATCTTTATTTAGATATAGACCCATACACGTTTCTTTACGCCGTATTAAATACATTTAAAAATCCAAATATAAATTTAATTTTCTCAACTTTTCTGTTGTTTTTTGTGTTGTTCATCACGATGCAATTTACTTTAAACGACATTCTTGGTGAAGTTTAATTTGAATTGTCGTTTTTAATAAGAATTCTGATTGAAACGAAAGGGACGCACTCGCTTATGCATGTAGGATGGCATTAATAATGCAAACCTCTACATTTATTTCCCTTTCGGTTTCGCCTCCTCGGATTCCCAAGTAAAACACGACCGCGCTGAAACGACCGCCAATTATTATTAATAATGTTGTTCGGCTAATTAATATAATTAATGTCAGCATTAGTACGCATACGGAAAGTATTCCGCGTATGCCGATTATATTCAGGACGTTTGATATTTCATGTCAGCGACAAAGAGCGAGGAATTTACACTTGTGGCAAACCAAACAGACCTCTTGGATTGTAATCACTATTGATACAATTAGTGGTAATTGGTCAAGGATAATACATTTGGAGATGATAGCTCATGCCCTATGCTGTCTATGCAATATGTGGTACACATTTAATGTTTGATCTAAAGTTATGTACTATATTAAGACTAACAATTCCTTGAAATAATTTAAATTTCACTTTAAGGCACGTTTTAGAATTTTATACAACCCAAGAATTTTTAGACTGTGATACGTACAAATACAAATACAATACAAATAAAATACAAAAACAATACAATATAAATATCAAAATATATAAAAATATATCTGAATATATCTGAATATATCTGAATATATCTGAATATATCTGAATATATCTGAATACATCTGAATATATCTGAATACATCTGAATATATCTGAATATATCTAAATGTAATCGGAATGTACTCTGAATATAGGTGAATATATCTGAATATATCTGAATGTAATCTGAATATATCTGTATGTAATCTGAATATATCTGAATATATCTGAATATATCTGAATATATCTGAATATATCTGAATATATCTGAACATATCTGAATATATCTGAATATATCTGAATATATCTGAATATATCTGAATATATCTGAATATAATCTGAATATAATCTGAATATAATCTAAATATAATCTGAATATAATCTGAATATATCTGAATATATCTGAATATAATCTCAATATAATCTCAATTTAATCTCAATATAATCTGAATATAATCTGAATATATCTGAATATATCTGAATATATCTGAATATATCTGAATATATCTGAATATATCTGTATGTAATCTGAATTTACTCTGCATATCGGTGAATATATCTGAACATATCTGTATGTAATCTGAATATATCTGAATATATCTGTATGTAATCAGAATATATCTGAATATATCTGAATATATATGAATACATCTGAATATATCTGAATACATCTGAATATATCTGAATATATCTGAATATATCTGAATATATCTGAATGTAATCTGAATGTACTCTGAATATAGGTGAATATATCTGAATGTAATCTGAATATATCTGAATATATCTGTATGTAATCAGAATATATTTGAATATATCTGAATATATCTGAATGTAATCTGAATATATCTAAATATATCTGTATATAATCTGAATATATCTGTATGTGATCAGAATATATTTTAATATATCTGAATAAATCTGAATGTAATATGAATGTACTCTGAATATCGGTGAATATATCTAAATATATCTGAATGTAATCTGAATACATCTGAATATATCTGTATGTAATCTAAATATATCTGAATATATCTGTATGTAATCAGAATATATTTGAATATATCTGAATATATCTAAATATATTTGAATATATCTGAATATATCTGAATATATCTGAATATATCTGAATATAATCTTAATATAATCTGAATAAATCTGAATAAATCTGAATATATCTGAATATATCTGAATATATCTGAATATATCTGAATATATCTGAATATATCTGAATATATCTGAATATATTTGAATATATCTGAATATATCTGAATATATCTGAATATATCTGAATATATCTGAATATATCTGGATATATCTGAATATATCTGAATATATCTGAATATATCTGAATATATCTGAATATACCGAATATACCTGAATATACCTGAATATACCTGAATATATCTGAATATAATCTGAATATAATCTGAATATAATCTGAATATAATCTGAATATAATCTGAATGTAATCTATATATCTGAATATATCTGAATATATCTGAATATATCTGAATATATCTGAATATATCTGAATATATCTGAATATATCTGAATATATCTGAATATATCTGAATATATCTGAATATATCTGAATATATCTGAATATATATGAATATATCTGAATATATCTGAATATATCTGAATATATCTGAATATATCTGAATATATCTGAATATATCTGAATATATCTGAATATATCTGAATATATCTGAATATATCTGAATATATCTGAATATATCTGAATATATCTGAATATATCTGAATATATCTGAATATATCTGAATATATCTGAATATATCTGAATATATCTGAATATATCTGAATATATCTGAATATATCTGAATATATCTGAATATATCTGAATATATCTGAATATATCTGAATATATCTGAATATATCTGAATATATCTGAATATATTAAAATATATCAAAATATATCAAAATATATCAAAATATATCAAAATATATCAAAATATATCAAAATATATCAAAATATATCAAAATATATCAAAATATATCAAAATATATCAAAATATATCAAAATATATCAAAATATATCAAAATATATCAAAATATATCAAAATATATCAAAATATATCAAAATATATCAAAATATATCAAAATATATCAAAATATATCAAAATATATCAAAATATATCAAAATATATCAAAATATATCAAAATATATCAAAATATATCAAAATATATCAAAATATCAAAATATTAGACAAAAAATACAAAAGATAGTGTCTATAACACTATCTTTTTTTTATGTAATGTTATGATATTTTGATATTTATATTCTATTGTTTTTGTACTTTAACTGTGTTTGTGTTTGTGTTTGTGTTTGTGTTTGTGTTTGTGTTTGTGTTTGTGTTTGTGTTTGTGTTTGTGTTTGTGTTTGTGTTTGTGTTTGTGTTTGTGTTTGTGTTTGTGTTTGTGTTTGTGTTTGTGTTTGTGTTTGTGTTTGTGTTTGTGTTTGTGTTTGTGTTTGTGTTTGTGTTTGTGTTTGTATTTGTATTGGTGTTTGTGTTTGTGTTTGTGTTTGTGTTTGTGTTTGTGTTTGTGTTTGTGTTTGTGTTTGTGTTTGTGTTTGTGTTTGTGTTTGTGTTTGTGTTTGTGTTTGTGTTTGTGTTTGTGTTTGTGTTTGTGTTTGTGTTTGTGTTTGTGTTTGTGTTTGTGTTTGTGTTTGTGTTTGTGTTTGTGTTTGTGTTTGTGTTTGTGTTTGTGTTTGTGTTTGTGTTTGTGTTTGTGTTTGTGTTTGTGTTTGTGTTTGTGTTTGTGTTTGTGTTTGTGTTTGTGTTTGTGTTTGTGTTTGTGTTTGTGTTTGTGTTTGTGTTTGTGTTTGTGTTTGTGTTTGTGTTTGTGTTTGTGTTTGTGTTTGTGTTTGTGTTTGTGTTTGTGTTTGTGTTTGTGTTTGTGTTTGTGTTTGTGTTTGTGTTTGTGTTTGTGTTTGTGTTTGTGTTTGTGTTTGTGTTTGTGTTTGTGTTTGTGTTTGTGTTTGTGTTTGTGTTTGTGTTTGTGTTTGTGTTTGTGTTTGTGTTTGTGTTTGTGTTTGTGTTTGTGTTTGTGTTTGTGTTTGTGTTTGTGTTTGTGTTTGTGTTTGTGTTTGTGTTTGTGTTTGTGTTTGTGTTTGTGTTTGTGTTTGTGTTTGTGTTTGTGTTTGTGTTTGTGTTTGTGTTTGTGTTTGTGTTTGTGTTTGTGTTTGTGTTTGTGTTTGTGTTTGTGTTTGTGTTTGTGTTTGTGTTTGTGTTTGTGTTTGTGTTTGTGTTTGTGTTTGTGTTTCTGTTTGTGTTTGTGTTTGTGTTTGTGTTTGTGTTTGTGTTTGTGTTTGTGTTTGTGTTTGTGTTTGTGTTTGTGTTTGTGTTTGGAAAACTCCAGGACGATTTTCTTTAAGTCCTAACACTCATATATACCCTATCAGATTTTTTTTTCATGAGAAACTAGTTTCATACTTAACTGAAAAATAGTGAATATTGTTCTTCATGCGAATTAATAACTCAAGAAGTTATAGCTGAAAATGGCTGAAAAATGCCTGGGAATTAAATTTATTATGCATTATTTTTGCAAAAAAAAAATTATTATGCAATTTTTTGCAATAAAAATAATTATTATTACGTAGAAACAAAATGATTCCAACTAAATTAGATAATACTGTCCAACAAAATAAAAATTTTGGTTTGTGCCGGAAAAGTAAGAACTGATTTTGGATATTTTTGATGTGCTGATTCTAAAAATACGTCGCGTTTTTCGTAGCAGCTCTAGTTTTTGAAATACCGGCTAATTAATTTATTTCTAATAAAAGGCAGGAATAATAATAATAATAATAAAATAATGATATTAGAGGAAATAATTTAAAAAAAATCGAATTAGCCAGTTTTATCTGGTATTGGGCGATGATCGTGTCCCATTTTCCAATACCTAGGTAACCCCCACCATGAAATAATTAATGCTCCGCTCATATTGTCTCTGCAGTGCTGGATTGAGTTTACTGCACAGACAACCGGTTTACTTAGGTTTAATGTGCTATTGAGTTTACATAGGTGAAGTTATAAATGTATAGAAAATAAAGTAACTAGATTTCGTAAAGGCATAAAACAATACCTAACAAAATACGTCTGCATGAAGGTGATGAATAAAACTACTATGTTTTTACCACTTGTTTAATTGTTTAATACTAGTTTCGCCTAAGCTCTAGGCACATCAAACAGCTACTATTTACAAAAATGGCAACCACAAGCTGACTTGTGCTTGCCATTTTTGTAATTAATTGTTTTATTACTAACTAAAAAACGCGGAAATGATAGTAAAATTTATAACACATGCTGTTTGATGTGCCTAGATTCAGCAAGAAGACCTGTAATAGATTCTGAAGCAATACCCGTTCCATCATTTTTCCGAGTTTCCCGGAAGATGATACAGAATCACCAACGTCTGATGAAGTTCAATATATACAATCAGAAAACGGCAGTGATTTTGAAACAGATTTAGCAAGTCCCTAACGTTTTAACCAACAAGAACTGATGTAGAGTGCATTGATTTTATGATACAAACATTTCTTCTCATCACTACACTATTTGCGTTACTTCTTTCGATTGATTCTCAACGTATTTTTTTTGTCATTATTCATGTATAATTACAATTACACTGCCCAAGTGTAATTGTAATTATTCATGAATAATGACAAAAAAAACGATGAGAATCAATCTAAAGAAGTAACGCAAACAGTGTAGCAATGAGAAGAAATGTTTGTATCATAAAATCAATGCACTACTACATCAGCATGAAAAAATAATGACCTTTTTTCCTCTCTTGAACATGTAAAACCCGTTAATAACAACAATGAAGCTCTTCCAATTGGAAACTTGCACGCCCATTTCATTTTTCCCCATTACATAATTCAATTACATTAATTTAGCATAGCATGCGTTCGCGGCACCGACTTCCGCATCGTCACAGGGTACTGTTTCGGAAGTCTTGCGGTCGCGTCACGTCATGACAATGGCACTGTGTGAGTGCTGCCGATGGCACTGTCTCGGAGACAGGCCGCGGACTCGCGCTGGGCGGCTGTAAGGGCAACAGACAGCGTTAGCCTCGCTCTCGGGAGCATGAAACGGCAATTAGGTTCTTCATGTGTGACACACACATACATACATACATACATACATACAGGCTAGCTCAGCTTCTCTTTCACGAAAGTGTTTTCGCTACGTGTGACATAAATCCCCGTCCGTGATTACCCGGCTCGTCAGCGGTGATGTAATTAAAACCATCCTTTTTACAGTTAGCGAATTCACGAGGCGCGACAAGCAAATGGGTTTAATACACCGTGGATTGAACGATTGGGAAAATTTATTGTAAACAAATTTATGGATTTTAATAATCATTAAACTCTTTTTTGTTACAATTTCTTGCATTGACGCAACTACTGCCATAACTAGGCAGGGGCAATAGAGGCACGTGCCAAGGGCCCAGACTATATTTGTGTACGTGTTATCCTTTTCAAAAAAAGAGTAAATCTGAAGGAGTTAAAACATTGGCATGGCCACTATGCCAATAGGGCACGGGTGGAGGTACAACCCCGTCTCAAAAAAAACATCAAAATCACACACACACACACACACACACACACACACACACATATATATATATATATATATATATATATATATATATATATATATATATATATATATATATATAATGTGTGCATCCAATCTTCATATCTAGATTTAGATCTTATTAGATCTCATCAACAACAAAATTGAAAAAAGAAAAAAATTTAGAATTTAGAATTTTTTTAAATGGTCATAAGAGATCCTGAAAATTTCAGAGATGTATTTATCTTTATTTCAAAATTATGAATTTTTAATCGAAAATAATATTTAAAATTGGTTTTTATAATGTGCGAGAATTACAGAGGGACCTAATATATAATAAACTCGTCCTCTTATTTCAACAAACAACCTGCAGCTATGATTAATTTAAATTGTATACGCGTGTTGTTCAACTAATTACATACACCTGCTACGTAAGCCAGCTGAGCGCTGTGCAAAAAGTCTTATTAATTACTAACAGTTTCTTCTTTTTACTAAACGATTAAACGCCATTGATTCGGTGCCCGGCCACATTTAATAACGTGACGTGACGAGAATTGTACGTTTTTCTTTTTTATCGGTGGCAATCATCCAGCTATTTCGGATTTGAACGGACGAGTGATCACACCAGGACATAGCGAGATTATTTCCGAATACGGTTTAATTTTTAGAAGCTGTGTTCTCATTCTAATTCACACCAGATATTTTTTTATATAACCTCTGTATTTTTAGTTATTATTTTATTACATTGTTTTGTTTCAAGTCGCTTGAAATAAAATAATAACTAAAAATACATGGGTTATTATACAAAATTCATAATTATTTTTTTCAAAATAATTATGAATTTTAAATAATAACTAAAAATAATTATATTTTCAAAGCGGCTAGTTATTACTTTATTTATAAATGTTTCTCTTAACCCATGTATTTTTAGGTATAATTTGATTTCAAGCCGCTTGCAAAACGTACTACTTTCATCAAAAGAGTGCATTCCTGCCAACGGTGCAATGGTGGCCATTTAACCGATATTTTGTTTCATATGTAAATGTCATTACTATCTCAGTACATACTACATAAAACATTAAATTAAAATATTTGTTTGAGTTTTTAAAATTCAATTTTTGCTGAGGCACACTTTATAAATCAAACAATAAATAACGTATTAATTGTCATGCAAACACTACGTCGAATTTGGTATAATAACCCATGTATTTGTAGTTATTATTTTATTTATAAAATTTATTAAAAAAAATCAAAAAAACGTATTAATTGTCATGCAAACACTACGTCGTGTTATTAATTTAAACCTTTAAACAATCAAATTATGATAAATCATGTACATGACATCATATCAAGCCAGTATATTTTAGATTGATAAATGACTATGCAACCAACTTTGAAATATAACTTTATAGCAATTTCTCCCATATACATACGCGTTATTATACTTTTAAAGCGATTACAAGTTTTATAATGCAAAACTCTAAAACTTTTTGTGAATTTATAACGATTATATATGTAATTTCCTCTCGGAGGCAGCGTAACAAACAGAACACGATGAAACTTTATCCTGGGTCTGCCTTTAATGATAATTTATAACCCCCCTCGTGTTCGACTGCGGGCTTCATTAAACCACAACGTGTATTTTGCGGTGTTCTGCCACCCCATACATTACAAAATAACACGCATAAGATATATGAAGCATGTAATAAGTTTTCGAGTTCAGAGTTTTCTGCGTTTAGCAAGATTGCGGGGCAATAATGCTAAACGTAGCGCGTCCTCCACTACAGGAAACTAACTAGAAGTAATTGTAACGTACTTTTCTTTAAATGTTATTATACAATTATCTCAATGTGATGTGGGAAAAGTACATGTGACGTAAATTATTTCGACTTACAAGTGAATGCTTAATTAGGTTTTAAATAAAGCTTAATTATTTCCAACTGTATGCTCAGGATGTTTTAATAGCGAGATTCCAGTCTCATTATTAAAATAATGAATTACAAATAATAACTGTTTAATTATTATTTTAATAATCCGTTCGTAAAACATTCGAGATATTTTCGAGAGCTATTTCTTACCGTCTTTCCACAAAATGTAAAAAAAGTGTGGAAATGTGATTTATAATTTTCACGGGTTTTACGTGAACAAAATATTTTTTCTTCTAACATTTATAGAAAATTTCAATCCCGACAAACGTTCTCTACCACTTTCTGGTACATCTAACTGTTGTGACATTTATACTTTAAAAAGGATTTGATCTAATCTATTTGAAACTAAATGCAAAAAAAGTGTGGAAATGTGATTTATAAGCATTTTCACGAGTTTTACGTGACCCCAATATTTTTTCTTCTAAAATTTGTAGAAAATTTCAATCCCAACAAACGTCCTCTACAACTTTCTGGTACATCTAATTGTTGTGACATTTATACTTTAAAATAGATTACATCAAATCTATTTTAAAGTATAAATGTCACAACAATTAGATGTACCAGACAGTTGTAGAGGACGTTTGTCGGAATTGAAATTTTCTATATAACTACGATTTTTGATAAATAAATAAAACGAATTTTTCTTTGTTAAGAATAAAGGAATATACATCGGCATCTACTTTGTGATAATTCATTATAATAAATAAATAAAACGATTTTTTCTTGTGTTTTTTTATCTCTTGTTTATTGCTGTTTGTGAATATTTGCAAGCTAATCCGATGACTGGCGAGCTGTGTAAAGTGTACCTATTTATACAACATTAATTTTTGTAAAAACATTGTAAAAACTGTCTGGTTTGGGGTTTTTTATAAAATTTAATGTTGTATAAATAGGTACACTTTACACAGCTGGTCGTAAAGTGTACCTATTTATCCAACATTAAATTTTATAAATCCCCAAACCAGACAGTTTTTACAATGTTTTTACAAAAGTTAATGTTGTATAAATAGGTACACGTTACACAGCTCGCCAGTCATCGGATTAGCTTGATAATGGCTAGAGCGTAGCCGAAAATATTCGCAAACAGCAATAAACAGCGATAAACAAGTGAAAAAAAAATTCGTTTTATTTATTTATCAAAAATCGTAGTTTAGATTAAATCTGTTTTAAAGTATAAATGTCACAACAATTAGATGCACCAGAAAGTTGTAGAGGACGTTTGTCGGGATTCAAATTTTCTATAAATTTTAAAAGAAAAATATTGGGGTCACGTAAAACCCGGGAAAATTACGTTTTATTTATTTATTATAATGAATTATTACAAAGTAGATGCTGATGTATATTTCTTTATTCTTAAATTCTCGTAATTTGTTTTGTGAGGAGTGTTACTTTTTATTTTTATTGTTATGTATTTTTTTGTTTATTGCTCTAGATGTATGAGTATTGTGCATTGGGGGAGGAGTGTATTTTTTGAGTAGTATACCAAATAAAGGTCTCTTTTTTAGATGCCGATTCAATCCAATCCAATATACGATTTTTGAGTTATATGAGTTGTTTATTAGAACTATTAATTCTAATAAACAACTCGTATAACTTATTATTAGAATTATTAGGTTATTATTAGAATTATGAGGTTATTATTAGAATTATTAGGTTATTATTAGAATTACGCAATTCACATCAATATGAACGTATCATAAATCAGTTGAATCATTTAATTATGATCATCTGTGTAAAACGCATAGTCCGGTAAGGTTATTACCGCTATAATAATCGATGACATGCTCTATTAATAATATTTAATGTTATCAAACGTATGATTCACGCCGCTGCTCATATAATTATATAAAAAATACCTTGCAAAATATCCGTAGAATGCTCCATGGGCTCCATTATGCACTAACACACCGCACTAGAACTTTTAATTGCACAATTATTCAATAAAATGTTCGCATATTTACGAGACGCACAGCATACCGGCAAAGGTCAACTCACAACTGGTCTAAAAATAATCTTATTGTTATCATGCGTACCTTCAATAAAGGATGGACATACTAAATCCGGTCCGGTGACCACTTTTTGCGATTAGTTGGAAATACCAGTGCGATACATTTATTGCGATGCAAATATGAATCTGAATAATAATAATCTTCTTGTTTTACCAAATATTAAATATATAAGCAATAATAATAACTACAAATAATTATTAATTTTAATTAATTAAATATAATAGGAATAATAATAACTACAAATAATTATTAATTTTAATTAATTAAATATAATAGGAATAATAATAACTACAAATAATTATTAATTTTAATTAATTAAATATAATAGCAATAATAATAACTACAAATAATTATTAATTTTAATTAATTAAATATAATAGGAATAATAATAACTACAAATAATTATAAATTTTAATTAGTTAATTAAAACAAAATAGAGTGATAGTAGTGCCCATAAATGTCATCTATTAATAAAACTAGATTATGAAAAAATTATTTCACACTTCTCGTCAAAAAATCAGTTTATAAAATATAATTCTCAACCCAGTTTAGTGGGCGAGTGGTTGGAGACGTCGCGTAGTGGAGTTTATTTTGTCATGTCATTGTCATGTCAATAAAATTACTAAAATATTTTTTAACAACTTTTATCGTAATATAGATAAAAGTTGGTCATCATTTATTTTAGTAATTTTATTGACATAAAATAAACTTTTATATAGTAAATGAAAACTACATCAAAAAACAACATCAAAAAATGATCTTCCATATAATTCAAAGTTGTTGACTAGTTAACATGCTTTTAACTTAAGTTTCATGAATATTCAAGTGGTACAATTAGAATTAGAGTGCTTTAATGTACTACTAACATAATAAAAAAGTCGTAGACACAATGTTTGCATTGTGTAATTTTTGTAATGGGCTGTTATCTGTCAACGTGGCAGCTGAGTTGAGAGGTAAATAAAACTTCAGTTTTAATATGCCGCAGCTAACACTTAAATAAGTATAATATATACTTATAAAATATAGTATAATAAGTATAATATATACTTAGACGAAATTTTGGCAAGAATGAAAAAGAGAAAACAATACATAGACAAGGATAGAAATAAATACAAATAAATTCAACAAGAAATACGAAAAATAAACTATAGAAGCTAAAGAAACATTTATGGGAAACCAATGTGAGGAGATAGAATCGCTTCAGCTGAAGTATGATTCAGTTAACTTACATAAAAGGATCAAAGAATTCACTGGCATGGGAAAGAAGAAACAGACTGGTATAATAAAAGATAACAACGGTAATATTATTGTGGACATAGAGAAAAAGATCAAAAGATGGGAGGAATACATACAACAACTATTTGAAGACACCAGAAATGAAATAGAGATAAAAGAAACGTCGCAAGGGCCAAGAATAACAGCCGAAGAAGTAATGTATGCTATCAAGAACTCAAAAGATAGAAAAGTAATAGGACCAGACGAAATACCAATCGATATTCTTAAACTAATTGAGGAAGACAATATTAGCATCTTGGTAAGCCCATAGCCCATCTATACGACTGAAATCATACCACAAGATTGGTTACAATCTACATTCTCTTTATTACCAAAAAACACAACGCAAGGTAGTGCTCAGATTTTAGAACAATAAGCGTGATGAGTCACACATTAAAGATTTTTCTAAAAATCATTCACAGCCGCATTTAAAAGATATTAGAAAACAGATATCAGTGAGACACAGTTCGGATTTCGAAATAATCTATGTATAAGAGAGGCTTTATTTGGAATGAATGTCATAATCCAATGATGTCTCGATATGAACATAGATTTATTTATAGGCTTCACCGACTACGAGAAAGCCTTCGATAAAGTTAAACATGATCGGTTAATGGAAATAATACAGCAGAAGGGCATAGACTACAATAACGTCCGAATAATAAAAACTTTGTACTGGAATCAGAAAGCACAAATATATGTTGAAGGACATAACTCTAAAGAATTGGATATCCGACTGGGAGTCCGCCAAGGATGCATACTATCACCGGTCCTATTTAATATGTACTCAGAATGCTTATTCAAAGAAGCCATCAATGATGACTCGGGTGGAGTAATCATAGACGGTCAAGTTATCAATAACATACGATACGCAGACGATACTGCGATAATAGCAACATCCATCTGCCAGCTTCAGAAAATGATGCAAGACATAAATATGACTAGCCAATGCTATGGGCTCAACATGAATTTGAAGAAAACTAAATTTATGGTTGTAAATAAAACCAATGTTAATAATATACCACCAATACTAGTAAACAACACCACAATCGAAAGAGTTAGAAGCTACCAATACTCAGGAACACGTATTGAAGACAATAACGACCAAACCATAGAAGTGAACAAACGTATAGAAATAGCAAGAGCAATTTTCGTCAATATGAAAAATCTTTTCTCAAATAGAAATCTCAATCTAGCCTTGAGAGTCCGAATAATTCGTTGTTACATTTTTTCAACACTACTGTATGGGATGAAAGCATGGACATTAAAGAAAAATAACATAAAAAAACTAGAGTCGTTTGAGTTGTGGATCTATCGTCTCAAGATATCCTGGACGGACCTAGTAAACAACGAAGAAGTCATGCGAAGAATGCATAAAGAAAAGTAACTGATCCTTACGATATAAACACGAAAGCTAGAGTACTTGGGACACATCACCCGGGCAGAGAGATACTCTATTCTCCAACTGATCATGCAAGGAAAAATACAAGGAGCATTGGGCGTCGCAGAACCTCATGGTTAAAGAACCTTAGAGAATGGTACGGACAAACATCGGTCAGACTATTTAGAGCTGCAAAATCAGTACATATATAAAATACAATTCTCATATTGATGCTTGATAGGTCTCTCTCTAGGTAAAGTGTAATTTTTGTAAGAGATACTGCAAAATGTTATTGAAATAAGTGAAGTGGAATACAAAATTATGGATCTATATAAAATTATACTAAAACTATTCAAAATGTACGAATTTTTAGTATTCTCGAATTTTGTGGATAAAAAAACACTTTACTTAGAGAGATAATTGAAATTTATGATTTATTTCAGGTAAACTGTGATTTTAATTGATGAGATACAAATTTAATTTGAATAAATTGTTCATACCATAAATCTTGATTTACAAAATTTCATAACGATTCCGTTCGTTATAAAATTTTGTGAATCAGGTTTATTTTATGTTATTTATTCAAATAAAATTTATTTGTATCTATCTTCAATTAAAATCACAGTTTACCTGAAATAAATTTTAAATTTTATTTATCTCTCTAGGTACCGTGTATTTTTTTTGTAAAAGATACAACAATATGTTACCAAAATAAGTGAATTAAAATACAAATTTAAAAAAAATATAACATAAAATAAACCTGATTTACAAAATTTCATAACGATTCCGTTCGTTGTAAAATTTTGTAAATCAACTTTATTTTATGTTATGAACAATTTATTCAAATAAAATTTATTTGTATCTATCTTAAATTAAAATCACAGTTTACCTGAAATAAATTTTAAATTTTATTTATCTCTCTAGGTAGGTACTGTGTATTTTTTTTTGTAAGAGATACAACAATATGTTACTAAAATAAGTGAATTAAAATACAAATTTATGAATATTCATATGAAATTATAGCGAAATAACTTAATTTATTAAAAAAAAAACTTCAATCTTTATAGGGCTATTAGCGGTGAGGCTTTTCCGCCGGCCAAGGGAGAAGCTCAGAGGAGTTTAATCACCCGGTGTTTACCTTAACTTCACAGAAAACCTCTGAAAAACTGTGAAAGGTGATTCGCGAAAATTCGTTTCCTGCTGGGGATCGAACTCAGGCTCCCCAATGCTCAGTACGAGACGGACGACGCCTCTAACCACTCGGCCACTGAGCTGGGTCTTAATTTATTAATTTTCAATATTATCGAATGTTGTCGACAATCGCTATGACTATAAAATTCAATAGTCGCACCGAAGTGGGTACGGGTGGTAGAATGAAATATGAAGTTAACAGAAAAGAGAGAAGGGTAGACAGAAGACAATGTAGTGGTGTCAGGCACTGGAGGAGAAGGTGTGAAACCGATGATGGAGGTAAATATCCAGGTGAGAAGGGCGGTAGTAGAATGAAATGTGTAGATAACAGAAAAGAGAGAGAAGGGTAGACAGAAGACAATGTAGTGGTGTCAGGCACTGGAGGAGAAGGTGTGAAACCGATGATGGAGGTAAATATCCAGGTGAGAAGGGCGGTAGTAGAATGAAATGTGTAGATAACAGAAAAGAGAGAGAAAGTTAGACAAAAGACAATGTAGTGGTGTCAGGCACTAGAAGAGAAGGTGTGAAACAGATAGATGATGGAGGCAAACATCTAGGTGAGAAGGGCGGTAGAACTGAGAAAGAAAGGCAATAGAGTCCTGGTGGGGTTGGAAAGCTAGAACGAACAGATGATGCAAGCAAAAACAAACTTGAGAGGCACTGGCTATGGCAGAAGGGCTGCTTGATAGAAAAAGGAATAAAAGGATCGACTATGGTGAGACAGGAAGCACGGGTGGCTAGAAAGGGGAGGAATAACACAGCAAATTCAGGTGGGACTTTGGAATGTAGCTAAACTGAGAAAAATCTTGGGGGGAATGTGGGGAAAAGAGCTAGAATAGTGGATATATACGAAGGACATATGGATTCTGCTGAAGACTTGGGTAAAAGTTTAACTGATAGGTTAGTTAAACCTGGCTATTGAACAACCTGACCTAATAGTTATAGATGTAAAATGTTGTAGCTAATAAAGCACATTTATTATTTATTTATTTATTAAACCTTTTGTTCAATCGCAATTGCATTTAACTATGTACTAACATTGAGACAGGCATATAAATCATCTTTAGAATGAATTCAATAATTTATTCGCCGTTACCGTTTCGAGATTCCGGCCCATTGTGGGGGCACATAATGAAATATATCCCGTTCCCCGTTTTGACGCGCGCTCGCACTCTCTCAAAGAAAACACCGTAAGATGTTAATCCATCATCCACATGTCGCCTTTGTTTTTGATTAGAGTTTTTCACTCGTGAAACCGCTTCGAAAATTGGATCAATTTGTTGGCCATTGTTTCGATTGTGCCGGCGCGTGTTTTCTTTATGAATACGTGCAGTAAGAGCACTCTTTTTTTTTTGGTGAATCGAAGAATGTAACGGCGCTACAGTTTTACGGTATTATTTCGTAATGTAGTTGTAAATTGAATGGGTTTTTATTTAGGGACACAATCAATTCAATTACTTATATGTTTACAACTTGTAATTTATCTTGAAATAAAAACTCATTTCAATTTAGTATAATGTTATGAAATAGTATTGGTTTGTTACTTGTGTAGGATTATTGTTTTTTTTTGTAATGTAACAGTTTCCAATCTTTAACGTTCTTACGCCAACGAATCTTAAAGCTCGTCTTACATAAGCTCGTCTTATATATAACCACGTCTTAAATTTTTATTCTGTTGCATCAAACATATGTAGATCTTACTCACCCCCGTATTCACCAACGTTCCATAAATGTATAAATAGCTATTGAACCCATAAATATTTCTTGTCATAGCAACAATAAATACATTATCTAGAGAATATAGTTACTTTAGATTGTCTCTATTGGAAACACTGAATAATTAAACAAAAGATCTCCAATCACAGAAGCTATTCAAAGTGTTTGACATTTATATTAGCAATTTCTGTCACAATCACGTTTGAAATGTGTCCATTCAATAGCTTATAGAACCTATAAAGTTTATGGGATGTTGGTCAATACGGGCATAAGGCCCAAATGTCTCAAACATCTTGAATAGCGCTAGCGATTGGAGCTTTGATGACACTTTTTGTTTAATTATTCTATGTTTTCAATAGAAAGAATCTAAACTAACTACATTCTCTAGATAATTTATTTATTGTTGCTATAAAAGGCACCTTACACGATCAATATTACAGTCAATATTTTAAAATGACAGTATTATTGTACGTAAACATGTTTAAAATGTTCTTTATTCTAAAATATCGAAAGAATTACTGATCATATAAGGTATAGTAATAATGGAATTAAGAGAATACTAATGTTTGTCCAGATAATTGATAACTTCATAAATATAAAAAGAGGATTGAAGTAAATACTGACAGTACTAGAACTGACAGTATTATTGACCGTGTAAGGTGTCTTTAACAACAAATACTTATGGGTTCAATAACTATTGATACATTTATGGAACATCGGTGAATACGGGGGTAAGTCTTACAATGTAAAACCGTCTTTTCGTTATAAGATCCGATTTTTGTTTGGTGCAATGCTTTAAGACCGTCTTATTTTTAAGACGGTCTTAAACTAGTTAAGATTCGTTGGAGAAACCGGGCGTTAGATTTATAAAATGCGTCTCAGTTCCTGTACCTATTTGGTTGTGATGTTATCACTGTGTGACACTGTAATATATAATTTTACTTCTAATGACTATTGTGAATATTTTATAAATTGGATCGTGTCCTCTGATGTCTGATGTTTTAGCTTTCTGGATAGTTCTAGATAGTTGGCTGGAGGGTAGCATAGCTACAGACACTTAGGCCTCAAAATGGGCCCATTGAAAGAGAAATCGAAACCTCCCTTTTAGGCTACTCACTCGTCCCACCAGTTAATTTTGCGTGCGAGCTGCAAAACTCTGACGGACGAGTTGCCAATGCTGGTCATACTAGGCCAGCACTCCCCTAGTATTAGTTGTCTAGTGTTTACTAGAGGCATATTACATGCTCTGCTGTTTCTAGTTCTTCATTGCACCCTCTACATAACGGGCTGTCCCCAGACCCATCATGTGTAGGTGTTTGTTTAGCCAGCCCTCTCTTTGTTTTAGCTTTGCTTTTAATACTCTATTTTGTAATGATTGCTGTAATATTGTTAAATTTTGTAACGTCAGGTTTTGTTCGTCAAATGGGGGCAATAACAACGTGATAGTAGGATAGTTTCCCTAAAAATGAACCAAAAAGCGAAGTATTGATTTTAAAAAGAAGAAGTTTCTTTTCTGCCTTTACGCCGCCTTCTTAACAGTTTCTTTCTAAGATTTATATACTATATTTTTATTTATTTAAACATATTGTTGTCCTGTAATTGCAAAATCTTTCTGTTGGACAATAAAGGCTTATTATTATTATTATTATTAAGATTTATAAAACCATATGTATTAGTCTGACAAGTAAACTCTCATGTACATCACCACAATAACACAATTAAGTGCATGCGTATAATATACGAGAGCAGCATATAATAAATTAATAAGCTTAATTAACAATCTCTGATTGTGCGTCAGTGAAATGAACGTTAATTAGGAGGATGATGCGAGGCCGCGATTAGGGCAAACAAATTGGCTGGCGGGGCACCTTTGACTGTAGAGGGTCTGCAAATGGGCCTCATTAAGTGTCCGATAAATTCATACTGACGCGTATTTGCGCACGCTCCCCGATCTTATCGGTTTTAATAATGTTATGCGTAAAAAGGAGGCACTCCTGCTATGGAATTAGCTTTATTTGTGTATGTGTATGTGTATGTGTATGTGTATGTGTATGTGTATGTGTATGTGTATGTGTATGTGTATGTGTATGTGTATGTGTATGTGTATGTGTATGTGTATGTGTATGTGTATGTGTATGTGTATGTGTATGTGTATGTGTATGTGTATGTGTATGTGTATGTGTATGTGTATGTGTATGTGTATGTGTATGTGTATGTGTATGTGTATGTGTATGTGTATGTGTATGTGTATGTGTATGTGTATGTGTATGTGTATGTGTATGTGTATGTGTATGTGTATGTGTATGTGTATGTGTATGTGTATGTGTATGTGTATGTGTATGTGTATGTGTATGTGTATGTGTATGTGTATGTGTATGTGTATGTGTATGTGTATGTGTATGTGTATGTGTATGTGTATGTGTATGTGTATGTGTATGTGTATGTGTATGTGTGTGTGTGTTTGTGTGTGTGTGCTCAGGATGCGAATCTTGTTCGTCCTTCAGGGTGATGGATCGATTGGCAAGCTATTGCAGAATTCTTCAATTAATTTAATAAATTTATATGTTGTGACAGGCTTATATTAATGATGGTGCTCTCATTAATGATTTCAGCTAATCATCTATTCAGATAATTTTTGTTTGAAAATTATATGTGTCAACATTTTTGGTTTTATAACAATAATAATAACGTGTATTGCCCAATAGATGACTCCAGTTAGAGGACAATAGTATATCATATAACAAAATAACATGAAAAATAAAAAATATATCATAAAAAAAGAACAGTAATAACTAAATAAAAATATATCATAAAAAATAAAGAATAATTTATTAAATCACACAAAAAAATAGTTTAAAAATGTTACAACGAACCCCTAGGAGGAAAGTTAAACGATTTACCAACAAAAAGTAGTTTGTTGGTAAAATTAAACTATTTTGTGTGTGATTTAGTAAATTATCCTCAAAACTCTTATTTATAAAAAGCATTTTTTTTTTAATAATAACACAATTTATAAGAATAATATTATTATGTGATTAATTTTAGCATCGACATTTGCTTGGCACATGTCTAGTCTACTAAACATAATCATCTATTGGCTCACGCCTATGCCCCTTTATTATTTTCATGGGAGACTGCTCGTCGCGCGCAAAAACATTAATTGCACAACGAAAAATCGTCTGCCAATAAATTCCCACAATTATTCAAATGTCGGCGCCCTTAACAATTCATAACGCCGTGCAAGGCAGCGCTTTCGCATTGCAACAGTTTTCGCGCAATCGCAATTGGGAATTGACGCTTATAAACATAGAAAAGCGTGACTCTTCATATTGAAATTGTGGTGTATTAAAAGTACGACTGCATTGACACGTAATAACTGAATTAAGTGTCTATTGAGGTTCCCATCATTCACATATAGATTAGAATTGCTATATCTATATAAAGTAGTTGCAGTGAAATTTTAGCCTTTAACCGTCACAAACAGAAAAACATTCTATAACGTAAAACACATTTTAAAATTAAATCATCATGTGTAATACATTATTGAAAGAAACGCTGAAAGGGGTGGTAGCAACCAGTGTGAAGTTAAGTCCGGGTGGCCCGCGAGTTGGTGCGGCGTGGACTTTTCCTCGGTGCATTTTTACTAAACGGAGTGTGCAAAAAAAATTATTTTTTTCTACAATTGTTTACTTATGTAATATAATATTTTGAAAGTTAAAAAAAATCGTTGCGGGGGGGGACATTAATAAAAATTGCAATTTGTTTTATTGCAAATATTATTCAATAACAGCTAACAAACTTAACTTAAATTTGTTTTTTTCTTATTTTATGGTTACCAAGACATAAGTAAACAATTGTAGAAAAAAATCATTTTTTGCATACTTCGTTTAGCCGCCAACTCCGCTCTGAATTATAAGAATTGTTTAACTTCACACCGGTGTGGTAGCAATGGTGGGCTTGAAAAATAAAGATTGCGATTGAGTGGTGGATATGGAGGGGGACTGCCTGATGAAGGATAGAAGGGGCCGAGGGTGGTAAAGCAGGTGGCAGGAGTGACTAGAATAGAAGAGAAAATGCTCGACGAATTCAAGTGGGATTTTGGAATATAGCGAGACTAAGAGATAAACATATGGGGGGGTATATGGGGAAAAGATGAAAAGATCTGGAATAGTGGATACACATGGACAAAGTGGGTTTGCTAGATACTTGGGTGATAGAAAAGGAGTGTGGCAAGTGAGAAGCAATCTGTCAGCAGGCTGGAACTGGGTGATGTAGGGATCGTCGAGAGGATGGGGAAGATCAAAGAAATAATTCAAATGGGAGTAAGAAAGATAGTGGGAGGATGCAACATAGTGTCATTGAGGAAAATCACGGGCTTGGTAATGGGAAAAGAAGAAATTGGATAGAAGAACTATGTGGACGAGGACAGTATTCTGCAATAAAAACCAAAATGATCTGAGAAAGGTGCTGGACTTAATTTCAGGCGCTGATGAGCCTAGATTTGGTTTTTATATAAGGATATTTATAATTATAGCGATATTAGAAAGTTTACAAGAGTCCCATAAATAAACACAATAGTTGTCATTACAAATGTTAAGTAGTTCGGAATTCTAGTTCGCAGTGCAGTTAGTGTGATGATAAAATAAAATTTGAAAAATCTCAAAGGATTTAAAAATAGAATCGTTGTGCATATACACCAATTAATTCGTGAAGCAGCATGTACACCGAACATAAATTTCATAAAAAGAAAATCCCAAAAAATTATTTTAGTATGCATGCAATTGTGGTTTAGCAGCGTGTAGACTGAACATAATTTGCATAATATTTTTTTCCTCAAAAAGGTTAGAGCAGCGTGTACACCGAACATAATTTGCATAATTTTTTTCCCCAAAAAATGATTCTACTCAGCATGCAAATGTGGTTTAGCAGTGTGTACACTGAACATAATCTGCAACAACAAAATTTCCTCAAAAAATTATTCTAGTATGCATGCATTATATTTTTTTCCCAAAAAAATATTCTAGTCAGCATGCAAATGTGGTTACAGCAGCGTGTACACCGAAAATAATTTGCATAATTTTTTCCCCCAAAAAATGATTCTACTCAGCATGCAAATGTAGTTTAGCAGTGTGTACACTGAACATAATTTGCAAAAAAAAATTCCTCAAAAAATTATTCTAGTATGCATGCATTATATTTTTTTCCCCAAAAAAATATTCTAGTCAGCATGCAAATGTGGTTAGAGCAGCGTGTACACCGAAAATAATTTGCATAATTTTTTTCCCCCAAAAAATGATTCTACTCAGCATGCAAATGTGGTTTAGCAGTGTGTACACTGAACATAATTTGCAAAAAAAAAATATTCTAGTATGCATGCATTATATTTTTTTCCCCAAAAAATTATTCTAGTCATCATGCAAATATGGTTAGAGCAGCGTGTACACCGGACATAATTTGCATAATTTTTTTTTCCCGAAAAAATAATTCTAGTCAGCATGCAAATGTGGTTTTAATTAAATCCGCACGCCTCGCGTTATTCAATCGCATTATGCACGGTGGTTGTTTTCCTGGGTGTTGCGAAAGACACACCGCCGTCGTCGGGACGGGGCAATAAAAAGCGACGAGCACAGCGTACGAAATAACGTACCACATGGCGGCGCATTCGTGCATGACCTACGACACTCCAACACCACGGACAGTACTCCCGTCCTGCGGGCCACTGCCCCCAGAGAGACCGACCGACCCGGCCGTTCAAAAATGAAAGTGGAAAAGCGCAATTAGAACCTGTTTCGATCGATCAAGCGCCGGTTTTATCGCCGACCCGCGCTCGCGCGTCCTTAGCCGCATTTTTAATTTAATTAAATCGAAATGGGAAACGCGAAGGTATAAATTAATTCTCCCGTGGGAAGTCGCGAGTGCGTGCAAGGCGTCTATAAAATGCGCGTTCATGTCTAGCGAGCGTAAATTAGTTAGGAAGGGGTTGAAGTTATCACATTGGAGAATATTAATGGTTTCATGACGAATGGTGTCCATCAGGATTCAGTTACCTTTAATTATTAATTATTATAAGTCACTCTCTAAAGGTCGTTTTAGACAAGACAATTTCTTGACTCAAAAGTTAGTCAAGATGCGAGACAATCTAAATTGTCTCGTATCATACAGCAAATTATTTTAAATATTGAATTGGATGGTAGATCGAATGGAAAAATATAACGCGTTGTATTTGTGAAGGATACATTGTATGGGAGGAGGATATATTAATTCATTTCTTGAACAACATTTGAGCTAAGAAATTGTCTTGTCTAAAACGATCTTAAGAAATTGTGTTGTCTAAAACGACCTTTACATTAACAAATTAATAGGAGTTTCCTTCGCAGTGCTTTCACCAATCGGTGAGTTGATCTGGAAGTGTGAAGGATGCTGTTTTTTGTTGTACTGGATTAGTTTTCTCTTCTTAATTTGTATGTTATTACTTTTTATGATTTTACTGCGAATTTTACTACATTATATTACACTAATAAACATTGAAATCTGAAAAAGGACGAAAACCAATGGCCCTTTAAGATTTTGTGTGTGTAAATAATGTAAGAAATGTATGGATAGTGTGTAAATCTTATTAAATAATTATAGTAATAGCAACATACTAACACAACTTCGTAGAAAAATTAGCCCAGCATTGCGAAATTCCTTATGCAAAAAAAAAACTGCGTTCTCCAAATGATTTTATAATTAACGGCGTTAAATCGCGGCAATAGCATTCGGGCGCTACGCTCGTGTTCGCAGAATGGATCTTAATGACGCTATTATTATTCGTCTCTTTACAACAGAAAAAAAAGCCTCAATGCCGACCTGAGTCGCCGTACCGTGTAATTTGTCCGTCTGAAACTGTTTTAATTTTCAAGGCTCCTCCAGCTTAGCTTGTTGCATTTCCCGCCTGGAAATCCTCCTCGCCGTGGTGGGTCTGTCTCTTTGCCCGTTCATGGGGAATTCTTTAATCTGAAGCGTGAAATTATCAATAATTCACAGTTGAGATTTTTTCTGTTTCTGGTTTATCGTTTATATGAAATTTAAAATAATTTACTCCGATCTGAGTAAATTATTTAAAATGTAGGGGAATTCTATCTTTAAAGTTTTTTACATTTAATTTTACGTAATATTTGAACAATTTCTCTCATTGCCCACCGTTTTATCGGTTGTTTGTCGGTTATTTGTCGTTTATCTAAGGTGTGCATTGCGAATTGATGTGGTGCCGCCAGATGGCGTTTAATTTTCCTCTTCGGGGGTAAGTTGTACTATTGTTATTAGCCGGTACCATTAGTAGTTGGGATTCAATAACGACACTTTATAAATCTCGGGGACGATTTTCTGAAGTCCTAATATACGGCAGGACTCGAAGAGCAATAGCCAGTTACAAATTGTAACAAATGTAGTAACTACTAATATTATTTTATGTATATTAACTATTGGGTATGCGGCGTAAGGCAAAAAATAAGAAACTCCTTCTTTTATGAATCGATATTTCGCTTTAATTCAAAGCTTCATCAGGAGTATACTACAAATGAACCAAAATTTATAAAATTACAAAGTTATTAAAATAATACTTACAATATAGTATAAAAAGCACAGCTAAAACATCAGACATTTAACAATTAATACAATATGATTTAAAATAGAAAATTTCACTCAACTATAAAATGAAATATATATTGGATTGTTAAGGCGTCTACTTTGTGATAATTCATTTTAAAGGATAAATAAAACGATTTTTTACTTTGTTTTTTATCACACTTCAGTTACACTTTGCAACTAGTTTCGGCTAAGCTCTAGCCATTTTCGAGCTCCTCCTCATCGTAGGAGCTCGAAAATGGCTATAGCTTATCCGAAACTAGTTGCAAAGTGTAACTGAAATGTGATAAAAAACAAAATAAAAAATCGTTTTATGTTTCCTTTGAAATATATATTGTTAAAATATATTATTTTATATAGAATTTTGAATAAAAAATAATATATAATAACGATATATATTTCATTTTATATTTGAGTGACATTTTCTATTTTAAATCTTATTGTAATAATTGTAAAATGTCTGATGTTTTAGCTGTGCTTTTTAAACTCTATTGTAAGTATTACTTTAATCTTTACAGTACGAACATTACTCTTACTCTTCAGTGTAATCTTGTCATGTTTATGGAAAATCACGAGTGAATTACATCACTTTATTACCAGAACGTAATAAAAATGAAACGTTTATGCAACACGGGGCAGGTGCATTATTATTTAATACCATCCACCCCGCAATTTTCTGGATGAGTAAATCGGCGTACAATTTATTTTATTATAAGCCAAGGTTCAATGAATTATTTCGGTTGCGAATCGTTGCCGGTTTGTTACTGTTGCAATTGATACAGAAATTAGTGGGATTAATGGCCGTGGGTCGTAACGCACAATTATTTGCGGAAATTACCCGGAGCCTGCGGCAGATGTTGAGACGCTGAGTGAGATTAATGGAGGCATAGAGAACATGTCATAATTGGAAGAAATGCTAAATGATGTTTAATTAAAGGAATTGTATTTTTTAAATCCGCTCTATATAATAATGCCCGTATTCATCAACATGCCATAAACTTTATAGGTACCATAAGCTATTGAATGGATAAATTGTGTGTCATTGTGACAGAATATGCCAAAACAAATGTCAAACACCTTCAATAGCGCTTGCGATTGGAGCTTTTATGGCACCAATTGTTTAATTATTCAGTGTTTCCAATAGAGAGAATCTAAAGTAACTACCTTCCCTAGATAATGTATTCATTGTTGCTATAACAACTTATGGGTTCAATAGTTATTGATAGATTTATGGAACGTCGGTGAATAGGGGGGTAAGCCCCGTATTCACCAATGTTCTATAAATCTATCAATAGATATTGAACCCATAAGTATTCGTTGTTATAGCAACAATAAATAAATTATCTAGGGAATGTAGTTACTTTAGATTCGCTCTATTGGAAACACTGAAAAATTAAAGAAAATGTGTCATCAAAACTCCAATCACAAGCGCTATTTAAGGTGTTGACATTTATATGCACCGTTGGTTTTTAATAATAATTTTAAAAACATTTATGCAAAATTAGAGTACATTTTAATAGATTAACCCCTGTATAATCTATTAAAACGTACTCTAATTTTGCATTAATGTTTTTAAAATTATTATTAAAAACCAACGGTCCATATAAATGTCAACACCTTGAATAGCGTTAAAAAGTTGTGTAAACTCTGAGATTTATATGAAAATGATGATACATGTAAATACATTTAAAGAGTTTATACCGGATAAATATGTTCGTGTACTAAGCGAAGGAGAAGCCACAAAACGTGCAGCCTCACCTGTACATTTTAACATGGCAGACGGGGCATATTTCAGCACAGTCATCACGTCAACGTCAATTGCAAACTCATGCGGAAAATGACAACGGGTACGTTCGATCGGATGGAAAAAATGGCGCACAAAGCGGCCTCGGTACATTTTAAGAACATTTTTACTAGAGCACGATTATAACATATAAAAACTTAATGTTGAAGACACTCCGGAAATACCAAAAAACAGTTATCTGGCTACAATTATCAATTTCAAAGTGGCACTATTTGGGATATAAACAAATTATTAAGTGAAATGAGTGACCAATAGATGCACATATGAGGTGTTGAAGAAATTACACGCATATCATAATCCGTTGCAGGTGGACAAGCATCTTAATGTTGAAGACAATCCAGAAATACCAAAAAACAATTATCTGGCTATACATATCATAATTCGTTACAGGTGGAGAAGCACTTTAATGTTGAAGACACTCCGGAAATACCAAAAAACAGTTATCTAGCTACAATTATCAATTTCAGAGTGCCACTATTTGGGATACAAACAAATTATTGAGTGGAATGAGTGACCAATAGATGCATATATGAGGTGTTGAAGAAATTACACTCATATCATAATCCGTTGCAGATGGACAAGCACCTTAATGTTGAAGACACTTCGGAAATGCTAAAAAACAGTTATCTGGCTATAATTATCAATTTCAGACGAGCACTATTTGGAATACAAACAAATTATTGAGTGGAATGAGTGACCAATAGATGCAGATATGAGGTGTTGAAGAAATTACACGCATATCATAATAAGTTACAGGTGGACAAGCACCTTAATGTTGAAGACACTCCAGAAATACCAAAAAAACAGTTATCTCGCTATAATTATCAATTTCAGACGAGCACTATTTGGGATACAAACAAAATATTGAGTGGAATGAGTGACCAATAGATGCAGATATGAGGTGCTGAAGAAATTACACACATATCATATTCCGTTGCAGGTGGACAAGCATTATAATGTTGAAGATATTTCAGAAATACTAAAAAAACAGTTATCTGGCTATAATTATCAACTTCAGAGGGGTTCTGTTTGGGATACAAACAAAATTTTGAGTGGAATGAGTGACCAATAGATGCAGATATGAGGTGTTGAAGAAATTACACGCATATCATAATCCGTTACAGATGGACAAGCACCTTACTGTTGAAGACACTCCGGAAATACCAAAAAACAGTTATCTGTCTACAATTATCAATTTCAGAGTGGCACTATTTGGGATACAAACAAAATATTGAGTGGAATGAGTGACCAATAGATGCAGATATGAGATGTTGAAGAAATTACACGCATATCATAATCCGTTACAGGTGGAGAAGCACCTTAATGTTGAAGACACTCCGGAAATACCAAAAAATCAGTTATCTCGCTACAATTATCAATTTCAGACGAGCACTATTTGGGATACAAACAAAATATTACGTGGAATGAGTGACCAATAGATGCAGATATGAGGTGTTGAAGAAATTACACTCATATCATAATTCGCTGCAGGTGGACAAGCACTTTAATGTAGAAGACACTCCCGAAATACCAAAAAACAGTTATCTGGCTACAATTATCAATTTGAGAGTGCCACTATTTGGGATACAAACAAATTATTGAGTGAAATGAGTGACCAATAGATGCAGATATGAGGTGTTGAAGAAATTACACTCATATCATAATCCGTTGCAGATGGACAAGAACCTTAATGTTAAAGACACTCCAGAAATACCAAAAAAACAGTTATCTGGCTATAATTATCAATTTCAGGGGAGCACTATATGGAATACATCCCAATTATTAAGTGAAATGAGTGACCAATAGATGCACATATGAGGTGTTGAAGAAATTACACTCATATCATAATTCGTTGCAGGTGGACAAGCACTTTAATGCAGAAGACACTCCCGAAATACCAAAAAAACAGTTATCTGGTTATAATTAACAATTTCAGACGAGCACCATTTGGGATACAAACAAATTATGGAGTGGAATGAGTGACCAATAGATGCAGATATGAGGTGTTGAAGAAATTACACTCATATCATAATCCGTTGCAGATGGACAAGCGTCTTAATGTTGAAGATACTCCGGAAATACCAAAAAACAGTTATCTGGCTACAATTATCAATTTCAGAGTGGCACTATTTGGGATACAAACAAATAATTAAGTGGAATGAGTGACCAATAGAT
Organism: Lordithon lunulatus; assembly: GCA_963942505.1. NCBI lineage: Eukaryota > Metazoa > Arthropoda > Insecta > Coleoptera > Staphylinidae > Lordithon > Lordithon lunulatus. Next base: position 8,374,700 of record OZ012669.1, read on the forward strand.
GCAGACATGAGGTGTTGAAGAAATTACACACATATCATATTCCGTTGCAGGTGGACAAGCATTTTAATGTTGAAGATATTTCAAAAATACTAAAAAAACAGTTATCTGGCTATAATTATCAATTTCAGAGGGGTTCTGTTTGAGATACAAACAAAATATTGAGTGGAATGAGTGACCAATAGATGCAGATATGAGGTGTTGAAGAAATTACACACATATCATAATCCGTTGAAGGTGGACAAGCATCTTAATGTTGAAGACAATCAAGAAATACCAAAAAAACAGTTATCTGGATATAATTATCAATTTCAGAGGAGCACTACTTGGGATACATACAAAATATTGAGTGGAATGAGTGACCAATAGATGCAGACATGAGGTGTTAAGGAAATTACACACATATCATATTCCGTTGCATGTGGACAAGCATCTTAATGTAGAAGACATTCAAGAAATACTAAAAAAACAGTGATCTGGCTATAATTATCAATTTCAGAGGGGTTCTGTTTGGGATACAAACACAATATTGAGTGGAATGAGTGACCAATAGATGCAGATATGAGATGTTGGAGAAATTACACGCATATCATAATCCGCTACAGGTGGACAAGCACCTTAATGTTGAAGACTACCAAAAAAACAGTTATCTGGTTATAATTATCAATTTCAGAAGAGCACTATTTGGGATACAAACAAATTATTAAGTGTAATGAGTGACCAATAGATGCACATATGAGGTGTTGAAGAAATTACACATATATCATAATCCGTTGCAGGTGGACAAGCATCGTAATGTTGAAGACATTCCAGAAATACCAAAAAACAGTTATCTGGCTATAATTATCAATTTCAGAGGAGCACTATTTGGGATACAAACAAAATATTGAGTGGAATGAGTGAACAATAGATGCAGATATGAGATGTTGAAGAAATTACACGCATATCATAATTCATTACAGGTGGAGAAGCACTTTAATGTTGAAGACACTCCGTAAATACCAAAAAACAGTTATCTGGCTATAATTATCAATTTCAGAGCAGGACTATTTGGGATACAAACAAAATATTGAGTGGAATGAGTGACCAATACATGCAGATATGAGGTGATGGAGAAAGTACACTCATATCATAATCCGTTACAGGTGGACAAGCACCTTAATGTTGAAGACACTCCGGAAATATCAAAAAACTGTTATCTGGCTATAATTATCAATTTCAGACGAGCACTATTTGGGATACAAACAAAATATTGAGTGGAATGAGTGACCAATAGATGCAGATATGAGGTGTTGAAGAAATTACACTCATGTCATAATCCGTTGCAGCTGGATAAGCACCTTAATATTGAAAACACTCTAGAAATACCAAAAAACAGTTATCTGGCTTCAATTATCAAATTCAGAGGAGCACTATTTGGTATACAAACAAAATATTGAGTGGAGTGAGTGACCAATAGATGCAGATATGAGATGTTGAAGAACTTACACTCATATCATAATCCGTTGCAGGTGGACAAGCATCTCAATGTTGAAGACATTCCAGAAATACCAAAAAAACAGTTATCTGGCTATAATTATCAATTTCAAAGCAGCACTATTTGGGATACAAACAAAATATTGAGTGGAATAAGTGACCAATAGATGCAGATATGAGATGTTGAAGAAATTACACGCATATCATAATCCGTTACAGGTGGATAGTTCTGGATAGTTGGCTGGAGGGTAGCATAGCTACAGACACTTAGGCCTCAAAATGGGCCGATTGTGAAACCTCCCTTTAAGGCTGCTCACTCGTCCCACCAGTAAATTTTGCATGCAAGCCGCAAAACTCTGGCGGGTGAGGAGCTGCCAATGCTGAGCATACTAGGCCAGCAGGTGGATAAGCACCTTAATGTTGAAGACACTCCAGAAATACCAAAAAAACCGTTATCTGCCTATAATTATCATTTTCAGAGCAGCACTATTTGGGATACAAACAAAATGTTGAGTGGAATGAGTGACCAATAGATGCAGATATGAGGTGATGAAGAAATTACACTCATATCATAATCCGTTGCACACACTCCAGAAATACCAAAAAAAACAGTTATCTGGCTATAATTATCAATTTGAGACGAGCACTATTTGGGATACAAACAAAATATTGAGGTGAATGAGTGACCAATAGATGCAGATATGAGGTGTTGAAGAAATTACACTCATATCATAATCCGTTGCAGATGGATAAGCACCTTAATGTTGAATACACTCCAGAAATACCAAAAAAAACAGTTATCTGGCTATAATTACAATTTCAGACGAGCACTATTTAAGATACAAACAAAATATTGAGTGGAATGAGTGACCAATAGATGCAGACACGAGGTGTTGAAGAAATTACACACATATCATACTCCGTTGCAGGTGGACAAGCATTTTAATGTTGAAGATATTTCAGAAATACTAAAAAAACAGTTATCTGGCTATAATTATCAATTTCAGAGGGATTCTGTTTGAGATACAAACAAAATATTGAGTGGAATGAGTGACCAATAGATGCAGATATGAGGTGTTGAAGAAATTACACACATATCATAATCCGTGGCAGGTGGACAAGCATCTTAATGTTGAAGACAATCCAGAAATACCAAAAAAACAGTTATATGGATATAATTATCAATTTCAGAGGAGCACTATTTGGGATACAAACAAAATATTGAGTGAAATGAGTGACCAATAGATGCAGACATGAGGTGTTAAAGAAATTACACACATATCATATTCCGTTGCATGTGAACAAGCATCTTAATGTTGAAGACATTCAAGAAATACTAAAAAAACAGTGATCTGACTATAATTATCAATTTCAGAGGGGTTCTGTTTGGGATACAAACACAATATTGAGTGGAATAAGTGACCAATAGATGCAGATATGAGATGTTGAAGAAATTACACGCATATCATAATCCGCTACAGGTGGACAAGCACCTTAATGTTGAAGACTACCAAAAAAACAGTTATCTGGCTATAATTATCAATTTCAGAGTGGCACTATTTGGGATACAAACAAATTATTAAGTGGAATGAGTGACCAATAGATGCACATATGAGGTGTTGAAGAAATTACATACATATCATAATGCGTTACAGGTGGACAAGCACATTAATGTTGAAGACACTCCAGAAATACCAAAAAACAGTTATCTGGCTATAATTATCAATTTCAGAGGAGCACTATTTGGGATACAAACAAAATATTGAGTGGAATGAGTGATCAATAGATGCAGATATGAGGTGTTGAAGAACTTACACTCATATCATAATCCGTTGCAGGTGGACAAGCACCTTAATGTTGAAGACACTCCAGAAATGCCAAAAAAACAGTTATCTGGCTACAATTGTCAATTTCAGAGGAGCACTATTTGGGAATTTGTATTTATTTCTTGATACAGATTTTTTCTGAAAAAGACGCTTGTAATAAGTGTCTAATTAAAATTATTTCCTGCAACTATTCCATAATTTATGGTTGACTATAATGGGTAGGTAAGTTCATTGGAAGTTATTCAGCAATTTTCTGATGCGTTGCCTGAAAAATCTCGCACTGGCGCATGGTATCATTAAGCCCGACGCAGATTAAACGCACGGGTCGCTTCGCTCCGGTATTAAATATCATGAAATATTTTAATTGCAATGTGCCGTTACTACCGCGAATAGATAACGCGCATTTAAATCCCGCTGATAATGAGAGTGCAGTTAGAAAACGGATGTGATGATGAGACTGAGATTTATAACAATTATACGCAACACAAATATATTGTAGACATAATTAAATATCTTTTATTATGTAGTAGCTTATTAGGTAAAAGTATAAGATATTAAACTGTCGGCCCAGCTCAGTGGCCGAGTGGTTAGAGGCGTCGTCCGTCTCGTACTGAGCATTGGGGAGCCAGAGTTCGATCCCCAGCGGGGAACGAATCTGCGCGAATCACCTTCCACAGTTTTTCAGAGGTTTTCTGTGAAGGTAAGGTAAATACCGGGTGATTAAACTCCTCTGAGCTTCTCCCTTGACCGGCGGAAAAGCCTCACGGCTAATAGCCCTAAAAGATAGAAGCTTTTTTTAAACTGTCGTTATAATAGCCACTTCCACGTTATCAATGACTAATGAATACTACGTATACAAGAACTTCAAAACATTGACTCCAGATAGACTTAATGCCGAACATCTTGGATGCGGGACACAAAGCTCCAGTCTGGGCCCATAAGATGACAGTAGAGAGGACTAAATAAATGTTTGGGCGGTCCAAAGACGAGCGGCCCTAAGAGTGACCAGTGTCTATAGAACTACGAGAAGGAAGTTCTAGTAGCCAATATAGCTCGTATGGATCTCTAGGCCACAGAACGTGCCAGACTATACGGGGGATAATCGAACTAACAGATAGTAGCAGGGTGGAGGAGAAAGTCAACACGCAAAGTCTATATCAGCCCTAAGTCGAAAAGAGGTAACAGTTATTTTCTACAGATATTGGTTGAATGAATAATGTTGTGTGTACTTAACTGCCCAGACAATCGGACATCGCTTAAGTACACACAACAATAATAACAATATTATTTCTATGGATGCAAATAAATACGACTACCGTTTTTTTACCATCTTCATCTTTAAAAAATGCAGAGTCAATGCTTTGAAGTTCTTATATAGGTAGCGTTCATCAGTCATTGAAACCGTGGGAGTGGCTATTACTTGTCTATGAGCAACCGGTTTAGCACTTCTTTTGCTTATATTCGAAAGTGTGTGAGCGAATTTTATGCTTAATAGAAAATTAAAAATTTATTGCCACTAGATAAATTTTTAATTTTAAAGCCAACCTATATATAGAGATTTATCTCTATCTAGATTATTTTACTGCAGTTGACCCCTTTCATATTTCAATTCGACCATACTTTTTCGACGATGTTCACTGTTTCAAGTGGGGATGAGTTTTTATTAAGCAAATCGTACATTGGCCGTATGTATGAGTAATTAGTGTGGACATTTTACGGATGCACACATCCGCGTGCGATGTTCTTCCGGTGCTCTGATCAAGATCTTGATGTCAGTGTCTCATAGTTGTTCCTCGGGCACAGTTAACTAATTAATTTTGTAACGCGGACTCACAAGTGATATTGTTACAAGCGCATGGACACCACTTAGTTCAAACTTTACCGTAACGTGCGTAATTCTACACGCTGTGTGTTATAATTTCCGGTTTTTGCGGTAATAACTTATTTAGGAATGTCGTTTTTCTTAATGGTGTGAAACTAATATAAACGATATTACATTTTCGCCGCGACTCTACCATTACCAAGTGGCATATTACATGTTGTTGAAGTCACCTTACTTATAGCACAGTTTTTGTAATGGGAATAATACACTTTTCTATTAACAACGCAAAACTTGTGTAACCATATAAGAAAACTCCGAAACAAATGCAAGTTGTTTATAAAATAACTTGTTATATATCCATATATATATATATATATATATATATATATATATATATATATATATATATATATATATATATATATATATATATATATATATATATATATATTATTATTATAGAATTGTATTTTTCGTCCAATGTTGGGAAACAGCAAGGGCAGTGAAACTTTATAAGATATCAATATTTCGCTTTTTTAATTTCGAGCGTCATTAGGAGAATCTACAATAGTACAATATGCTTATAATTAATTGAACATAGCATAGATAAATGTGGACTTAACTTACCATGCAGAGTGAACGAACATAGAAACTGACAATTAACATAATTTACAAAATTTCTGTTTCCCAAAAATATATATATATATATATATATATATATATATATATATATACTACATTTTTGTATACACACTTATAAATTATTACAAATTCACCAGTAATCAATCCAGCACCGGTAAATCCCTGTAATCAAACTCCATGGCTAATTCGTTAATTGATACGTATAAGTAAAGCGACGGCACTGCAGGGCAATACATAAAGTTTTGCCTCATAATTTCACATTGCGTACAGTGGAAGCCGACTATTTATGTCGGGGAAAAAATGTAATTATTCGCTCGGCCTTGAAAGATGTATTTAGAAGCGATTGGGATGGTAATGGATATGCACAGCGTCTAGCAGGAGTAGCCGAAGAAACGGCTAGGACTTAATTGTTATTGTCCCAATAAAATTGCGGGTTTTAATTAAAGTCGGAATAGAGCTGGGTTTATGGTGGGATCCGTATGTGGGGTTAATTAAAATTTGCACACAGAAAAACTGCCGGAGTGTGTTGCGAAAGGCCACACACTTGGTTTGTATGGACATTACTGTTTTTTACCACACATGGCGTCTCATAATTTTATTAGATACTGTAATTTTCTGTAGAGTATGTATAAGCATTGTGGCATTTTTATGGATAAATTGTTAACTGATTTGAATGTTTTAATGTGTATCATCGTATTAACATATTTAGAGTTTCTACAATTGATATTTAACCGGAGAATAAGGCTATTCGTATAATAAATTTGAGAAATTGACGCCAGTATCTCAAACTTATTCCACAAATAGACTTATTCTCCAGTTTAATGTCAATTGTAGAACCGGCCATTAGTATAGTAATCAAATAGACAGAGGTAGAGATAATGACTATCTTCTCTCTATCTCTGGTGATACCTCCTTTATGTTATTTGTGTACTATACTGAGGGCCGGTTCAACATTTAACTGGAGACTAAGGCTATTCATGAAATAAGTTTGAGATATTGGCGTACAGAGAGAAAGAATGTACTTATAGGAGAGCCTTAATGTAGAACATATATGTTACAAATCATTATATGTTAGGACAACCAACTTTTTCTTGTCTCCAGTAGAAACTTACTAATTATAATCGCTCCCACACAACTCAAACCCCCCTTACAGCCAGCAGCTCGACTCCTAATTGAATTCCCCATTGCCGCCATCGGGTTTTCATTGATCCAGTTTGAATTAGTGTCGCCGGGCCGCTTTTGTTGTGTCGGTAAATAACGAGATTTGTATTAATGAGCGCATATGGCGTATTAATTACGCCGCGGCCGAACGGGTTCTTCTCAATAATCGCGCGCCGTATGCGCCTGATCAATATGACCTAATGACATGATCTCGCCCACGAAGTGCACCGGGGCCTTATACGGCGGCCGCGGAACGGTATTTTCGTGCGCTTTCCGCCCGGCGGAAAAATGCCGATGCCCCGCTAATACACAATAACATAAATAAGCGCCGAGAGCGCGGCCGGAGTGTCTTGCACGAATCTCGACGGGATGATAGAGTTAACGATGTGAGCACATTGTAAATTCGCTGGCAATATAATAAAGTTTTAGGTGAGATCACTGTTATGTTGTTTAGGTTAAATGGATTCAATTAGCATGTGAACGCATCGTGGAAAATTGAGATTTTATAAAAGTTCAAAATACAAATCTATCTTAAAATTATTCACATACAATTATTCTGTGTATTTCACATCAAACATATATAAGTGTGAATCCACCTCTTAGCAATCTTCATATCTAGATTTCGATCTTATTAGATCTCATCAGTGTAGTTCAGCTAGTGAGCATGAATTCACACAATATCTCGAGTGGTTATATACAAAAATGATACAACTAACCCCCCTAGGAGGAAAGTTAAACGCCATCTGGCATCACCATATCAATTAGAAATGCACACCCAGTTGGTAATAACCGTCAACATGCTCATGCCATCAGGATCACCGGGTAGTGCCCTCTATGGAATAATATTCTAACAGAGTGCTTGAGATATCAGCACAAGGCCAATCGTATAAAACATATATAAGTATAAACCCATATTACTATATGGATGTGCATTGCTAATTGATGTGGTGCCGCCAGATGGCGTTTAACTTTCCTCCTAAGGGGTTAGTTAGTAGTCAAAATAGTCCAAATATCCCGCAGTAGCATACTAGTTACCTGGGAATCGAAAAGTGTCGTCAGACACTAAAAACCGATATATAGATATATGTTTGTATTTTGATTAATCTGACACTAGCGTGTCATCGTTTTCCCATTAAAAATTAATTATCTCTTTAAATAATACGATTACTAAGTGAAATAAATCTTTTTAGACGACAAATTAATTATGGAGTTAGATTGCGTCGCATTAATTCACCCCCCTCTCGAAGAAAAATTCAATTTCCCCCAATCCCAATAATCGTTCGGTTTCGCTGAATGCTCTCCACTCGAAACTTCGGAAAAGTTTCCCGCTTTCAATTGTCTGTGACCTCCGGCCGACTTTCAAAGTGTTACGGTATAATTATAGCGCTCCCTTGAAAAATAGCTATTTTATGTACATAACCCGGCGCGTACACCTTAAGGTCGTTTTAGACAAGACAATTTCTTAGCTCAAAAGAAATGAATTCATATAGCCTCCTCCCGTACAATTTGTCCTTGACAAATAGAATGCGTTATATTTTTACATTTGATCTACCATCCAATTCAATATTTCAAATAATTCGCTGTATGATACGAGACAATTTAGATTGTCTCGCATCTTGACTAACTTTTAAGTCAAGAAATTGTCTTGTCTAAAACGACCTTAAAACTAACCATTTAGGTGGTTTCGTTTAACCGACCTGTGGCGAGCTGTATCGCAACAAGTTTTGCGGTCGCGCACCAGTTGTAAGGGACGAGGTAGGAGTGTGCACATCAGGAGCAACAAATAGAACAAGAGACAATACGCCCGGAGCAGTAAATAGTGATAAACGAAAACAGCTATTGTAGTGGGGAATCAAAATTATGAAAAAAATAATAAAAATTAAGATGAGACTCCGTTCTTGGTCCACTTTTATGCAAAATTTTGTATGATGTCGTATTAAATTTAGATTTATCTTTAGGTGTTAAAATTGTTGGCTATGTTGATGATATTGCAGTTTTGATATCTGGTAAAAATTAACTTGAGCTCAAGAATTTGGCAATAGAAACAATAAATAAAATTGATCTATGAATGATTGATAATGGACTAATTTTGGCAAGTGAAAATTATCTGCTGTGGGCACCACACGACTTTCCGAATTACATGACACATTTAATGTTGTATAACATTTTCGACATTTTCAACATTTTAATCTTTTTTGACTTTTTTAACTTTTTAATTTGTTTGTGACTTTTTGATATTTTTGACTATCTTCGACTTTTTTTGACATCTTTGAATTCTTATACTTTTTTTTGACTTTTCGAGAGTTGTGAATGTTGTTCACAGACAAACAGACATGACAGACAGACGTACAAACATACACACAGACATTGCAAAAATCGGGTTAATTTCGACAATTTTGGTCGTAAAACGTAACGAAATATTTTTTCTAAATGGTTCGTGACAACAATACCTTCCTTCCAGTGTAATTTTTTTCCCGGAAATATCGTTTTTTGACATTTTTGATGTTTTAAACTTTTTTTTGACTTTTCGACATTTGTGAATTTTGTTCACAGACAAACAGACAGATAGACAGACATATATACAAACAGATATCGCGGGTTTATTTCAGACAGACACACAGAAATAATGAAATATATTTTTTTCTAAATGGCTCGCGACAACAATACCTTCCTTCTGGAGTAATTTTTTTCCCGAAAAGTTTTTTGACATTTTTGACTTTTCGACATTTGTGAATTTTGTTCACAGACAGATAAGACACACAGACATACATACATACACACAGACATCGCAAAAATCGGGTTTATTTCGACAACTTTGGGCATAAAACGTAACGAAAACTGAAATATTTTTATCCTAAATGGAACGCGACAACAATACCTTCCTTCTGGTATAATTATTTTTCCAAAAAGTTATCGTTTTTTTGACATTCTCGACGTTTTAGGAATTTTTTAGAAATGTTCGACATTTGTGAATTTTGTTCACAGACAGACAGACACACAGACATACCGACAGACAGACAGACAGACAGACAGAAAGACAGACAGACTGACAGACATGCATACATACAGGCATCGAAAAAGTCGGGTTTATTTCGATAATTTTGGGCATAAAACGTAACGAAAACTGAAATATTTTTGTTCTAAATGGGACGCGAAAACAATACTTTCCTTCTGGTATAATTATTTTTCGAAAAAGTTATCGTTTTTTGACATTTTTGACGTTTTAGGATTTTTTTAGGAATCTTCGACATTTGTGAATTTTGTTCACAGACAGACAGACACACAGACATACAGACAGAGAGACAGACAGACAGACAGACAAACAGACAGACGGACAGACAGACATACATACATACAGGCATCGAAAAAATCGGGTTTATTTCGACAGTTTTGGGCATAAAACGTAACGAAAACTGAAATATTTTTTCCGAAATGGCTCGCAACAACAATGCCTTCCTTCTGGTGTAATTTTTTTCCCGGAAAGTTATCGTTTCTTGACATTTTTGACGTTTTAGACTTTTTTTAATTTTCAACATTTGTGAATTTTGTTCACAGACAAACAGACACACAGACATACATACATACACACAGACATTACAAAATCGGGTTTATTTCGACAATTTTGGGCATAAAACGTAACGAAAACTGAAATATTTTTGTCCTAAATGGAACGCGACAACAATACCTTCCTTCTGGTATAATTATTTTTCGAGAAAGTTATCGTTTTTTGACATTTTTGACGTTTTAGGAATTTATTAGGCATTTTCGACATTTGTGAATTTTGTTCACAGACAGACAGACACACAGACATACAGACAGACAGACAGACAGACAGACAGACAGACAGACAGACAAACAAACAGACAGACAGACAGACAGACAGACAGACAGACAGGCAAACAGACAAACAGACAAACAGACAGACAGACAGACATACATACATACAGGCATCGAAAAAATCGGGTTTATTTCGACAATTTTGGGCATAATACGTAACGAAAACTGAAATATTTTTTTCCTAAATGGCTCGCAACAACAATACCTTCTTTCTGGTGTAATTTTTTTCCAGGAAAGTTATCGTTTTTGAAATTTTTGACGATTTAGACTTTTTTTTGAATTTTCGACATTTGTGAATTTTGTTCACAGACAAACAGACACACAGCCATACATACATACACACAGACATCGCAAAAATCGGATTTATTTCGACAATTTTGGGCATAAAACGTAACGAAAACTGAAATATTTTTGTCCTAAATGGAACGCGACAACAATACCTTCCTTCTGGTATAATTATTTTTCGAGAAAGTTATCGTTTTTTGACATTTTTGACGTTTTAGGAATTTATTAGGAATTTTCGACATTTGTGAATTTTGTTCACATACAGACAGACACACAGACATACAGACAGACAGACAGACAAACAAACAGACAGACAGACAGACAGACAGACAGACAGACAGACAGACAGACAGACAAACAAACAGACAGACAGACAGACAAACATACATACATACAGGCATCGAAAATATCGGGTTTATTTCGACAATTTTGGGCATAAAACGTAACGAAAACTGAAAATTTTTTTTTGCAAAATGGCTCGCAACAACAATACCTTCCTTCTGGTGTAATTTTTTTCCCGGAAAATTATCGTTTTTTGACATTTTTGACGTTTTAGACTTTTTTTTTAATTTTCGACATTTGTTAAATTTTGTCACAGACAGACAGACACACAGACATACAGACAGACAGACAGACAGACATACATACATACAGGCATCGAAAAAATCGGGTTTATTTCGACAATTTTGGGCATAAAACGTAAGGTAAACTGAAATATGATTTTTCTAAATAGCTCGCGACAACAATACCTTCCTTCTGTTGTAATTTTTTTTCCCGGAAAGTTATCTTTTTTTGACATTTTTGACGTTTTAAACTTTTTTTTGACTTTTCGACATTTGTGAATTTTGTTCACAGACATACATACATACATACATACATATATACATACAGACCTCGCAAAAATCATGTTTATTTCAACAATTTTGGGCATAAAACGTAAAGAAAACTGAATTATTTTTTTTCTAAACGACTCTCGACAACAATACCTTCCTCCTGGTGCAATTTTTTTCCCGGAAAGTTATCGCATATTTCCACAAGCTTAGTTTGAAAACGTGAAGGCGTTTTCGGTAAAACAACACCTTCTTTTACATCAGTGATGTATTCGGAAAGTAAAACAGAATTAATTATCCTTGAAGGTAGAAGAAAATTAAATAACTGTTATTTAAATATGTATAGGTAACAATGTTATTAAAAGTAAAGAAGAAATATTTAGGCGTTAGGCAAGATAAGGATTAAAATTTACAAACCATTTTAAAAATGTTTCGAAATAAACAATTAAAACAATAAAATTATTCAAATATTGGATTGATAAGGCGTCTACTTTGTGATAATTCATTTTAAAGGATATAGGTGCAGCGTATAGTATTATTGAATTTGAAATATTTGCTACAAAATTTCTTTTATCACTTGAAAGTATGTTATTACTCTTTAAAATTGTAGATAATATTTTATTGGATAAAAAAAACGATTTTTTACTTTGTTTTTTTATCACACTTCACACTGAAGTGTGATAAAAAACAAAGTAAAAAATCGTTTTATTTATCCAATAAAATTATTATCTACAATTTTAAAGAGTAATAACGTACTTTCAAGTGATAAATGAAATTTTGTAGCAAATATTTCAAATTCAATAATACTATAGGCTGCACCTATTTAATAGGAAGGTTCTTTTCATCACAGTTTTTAATTTTAACGTCAGTTCCAAACGAAAAAATTCATATCTCGCCATTCATTGTAATTCTCGATATATATTCTAAAGGTCGTTTTAAGGTCGTTTTAGACAAGACAATTTGTTACCTCAAAAGTTGTTCAAGAAATGAATTTATATATCTTCCTCCCATACAATTTGTCCTTGACAAATTTATATTTTTCCATTCGATTTACCATCCAATTCAATATTTCAAATAATTTGCTGTATGATACAAGACAATTTAGATTGTTTCGCATCTTGACCTTCTTTTGAGTCAATAAATTGTCTTGTCTAAAACGACCTTTAGAGAAAACAATTTCCTGATTCAAACGTTGTTCAAGAAATAAATTCATATATTGACTAAGAAATTGTCTTGTTTAGTTGATGAATCTGAATGATACGAAACAAATTCTGGAATAAGTTTTGGTCCGCATAAAATTTGCTCTTGAAAAATACAATGCGTTTTATTTTATATTCAATCTACAATCCAATTCAATATTTCACACAATTTGCTGTATGATACGAGCCAATTTAGATTGTCTCGCATTTTGACTATCTTTTGAGTCAAGAAATTGTCTTGTGTAAAACGACCTTAATAGGAAATTCATCGTTCTACAAATAAGCTCTCTTATGATTTTTTTGTTTATCTAACAAATTAAAAGATATTGATGGTCAAAGTTTGAAGAATTTAAGAACAATTAATAGGAAATTAATCGCTCTACAAACAAGTTCTCTTATGATTTTTTTGTTTATTGAACAAATTAAAAGATATTGACGGTGAAAGTTTGAAGAATTTAAGAACAATTAATAGGAAATTAATCGCTCTACAAACAAGTTCTCTTATGATTTTTTTGTTTATTGAACAAATTAAAAGATATTGATGGTCAAAGTTTGAATAATTTAAGAACAATTTGTTTTTTGCTTCTTAAAAAAAACTCGCTAAATAGTATACATCATTGGATGGAAAATACATATTTTGTAGAAAATAGGACTTTTTTGTAGAGCATTCAATTTCCTACAAGAATATGTATCTAGAATTGCTGTAAATTCAATAAATAGCGAGATATAAATGTTTTCTTTTGGGACTGATGTAAAAATAAAAAAAACTGTGATGAAGAGGAACTTCCTATTAATATTAAGAGCTCATCTTTGGAGAGAATGTTGTAGAGACCAATTTTTCAGTATCGGAAGTGAAAAAGAATAGTCGGTTTTTTTGACCCACTCCCATATATATATATATATATATATATATATATATATATATATGTGTGAAAGAATTCTTGCCGTATACGGCTATCTGACTGAAGAATCACCAGATATATCAATGTTAGATTAATTATTGCCCAATAATTCATTCTCTTCTGGAGAGTGATTTTTTGAGCAGTTATATATATATATATATATATATATATATATATATATATATATATATATATATATATTCCCGAATTTTAAGCCTCGAAATCTGGTCACCTTATATTATAACAACTACAAAATACAGGCACCAATAAACAATAGCGATTTAAACTTACAACTGCTATAACTGGTGAACTTTTCTGTCGATTAAGGCTAATGTTTTTTGTTCAACCCCTTCTGACAATACATTAGTCTTCAACGCTCGAGTTATCGGCACACCGTCATATATCTCGCGGCTCCGACAGTCCACTTAGTGGCGGAGCGATGTGCGAAATGAACCGATAAAACTCCTATCTATATACAACAGGGGGGCGGCACGCATCCATCCACCAAGCGATTTTTAAGAGTGCCCTGGGTCACTGGGACAGTTGCTACGGTTTAATCAGGTGCGCATATTTTAAGGGTGGAATGATATGGCATGCTAAAACTAGACATGAATATAAGCGATATGAAATTTTCGATTGGAATTTACTGTTACACAAGACGATATTCGTTCAGATCGTGACTAATTATTTGGTCGTTGGCGCGGTGACATCACGAATTACGTCAATTAGGTGGAAGCGCTGGATGCGATTCTGGCTAATCCTGATTGTGTTTGGGACGACGACACAAGCCTGTTAATTGCCCGACCGGCTGTGATATGACCACAGCAGCGGAGGGCTGATTAAAAAGAAGACGACCGAGGGTGTGCGGAAAATTACAATTAAAGTAAGACTGATGACCTAGTAAGACCTATTAACACTGACAATATAAAACACAACTTTTGTATACACAAGGGAATTTAAAATAGTAGCTACTGAAGAATCACCAGATATATCAATGATTAATTATTGCCCAATAATTCATTCTCTGGAGAGTGATTTTTTGAGCAGAATTTCTGATGCAACATTTAAATTCCAATTAACGCAATGTATATATAAACTGTTTTCATTCAAATTTCAATATACTACTAATAATTATAATGTTGTAAAAACTGATAAAGAGTTGATACATTACTAAACAAACGGATATTATAAACATAATAAACTTGATCCTGTTTATACAAACATTTTCGTTATAGACATCAAAATAAACTTGTTATCTAACCACTGCGTGCGGCTTTAATTGATAAAAATATGAAACATATCAATAGCCGCGACCGTTTTTGTAATATGATAATAATATGACGTATTATCGCAACATGCTGTTGAACTATAATAAACAACATCGCTATTCGTGTGCCAGATACAGGATACGTCGAGCATTTGTACCGCTTCGCGCGCTCCTAAAAAGTCAGCCCCCTCAAGCCTCGTATTCACAAGTTAGTTAATTGTGGCCTTATTTGTGAGCAGGTGTGATAATGCCCAGTGTTACCGAGAAGGATAAATTGTATTCGCCTAGTTTCTGGTCGAATAAATTCAGCAGCGAGGAGGTGATTGGCAACCATGTCAAACTGATCACTGCGGGCAAGTAATTTACGAAGATTAAAAGTCAGCAACTCAAGCTCAATTAATAATAGAAACAAACATTGTTGTATAAATATGGTTTATTTGTAGAAAGTTTGTCATCAATTTCAACTTTGCAATTTGAATCTTCATTCTAGTTTTAAAAGCGTAAAAAGGCACAAAAATTCTATTTTTCTATTATTCTATTTTTATTATTGCATTTTTCAGGAAAATATCCAATGCATCAATTTTTATAGGCTTATGTCCGTATTCATAAAAGTTCTGTTAAAAAATAACGCTTAGTTAAATGAAAAATGGACAAATTAAATGTTGACAACTAATTTTAATGTTCTTTAGGAACGGGCTATTTAATTTTCTTACGCTCAAACCGCTGTTTACCTCTACTAATAACCAACCAATAACAATTTTGGTACTCCTTCTTTCACACCCTTTGCGCTTCAAGATTCTCACCATATCAAGTTAAACAATAATCGACGATTCAACTTAACTATTTATTATGTTACTCTACATTTATTTCACTTAATTAATTGTAATATTGTATATTTTTAAAGTGACCATATGTCCTGAATTTTCTGTCCCTGTCACGATTTTTTACAGCTCCTTTTTGGTCCCGAATTTTGTTATCACAACAATGTTTGTCTTCTGTCTCAGTAGCTATCAGCTCGAGGACTTTTCCGCTGATAAAGTGAGCAGCTCAGAGGACACCCGGTATTTTCCTTAGTTTCACAAAAAACCTCTTAAAAACTGTGAAAGGTAAAATTTTACCTACATCGAGGTTTGAACTCTCACTCCTCAATGCTGTCTCCTACTGACGGCACCTCTAATAACTAGTCCACCGAGCTTGGTGTTTTATTGTTATATAAATTCGATAGTTATCCTACATCATTTTAAATGCAGGCAGTTGAAGAAAATAGTCTTCCGTGTGTTTTTTGTGTACCAAACGCTACACGTAAATCCAGAAATTATTTAGGTGGGACTATGCACAATGTTTTTTGTTGTAAAGTAGTCAATAAGAAAATACAGAAGATATATTATGTTTGATAGGAAGCGAAATTGCTGTAAAAACGATACCATGCACACTAAATGTCCCATATGGAGATACAGAAAAACAGAAACTGGATATTTTCGGCACAGACCTACCTGATGGTAAGTGTTAATCATAATTTATATAGTACTGTCTGGGCTGGATGCAGCTATTTTGGGGCCTTAGATATTTCTTCCTGCCAGCCCCCACACGAAACTAACCATACAAATTAATTCACTATCGTGGAAAACTTTTGTATTTCTATTGAATGTGGAAAGGCCCCTTAAACACGGGCAGTCTCCTTTGATCCGTTGAAACCGTGGTTTCTAGCTCCTTGGGGTAATACAGCAATAAAACGACATGTTTAGGTTGCATATAACATCGAATACAGCTAACGCACATACTGTAAGTTTTTTGTTTTTTCGTGGTAACCAAAATCAAACTCAAAATATCTTTGTAAGTTTTAATTAATGTAAACGTCATTCTTTTAACATACTGTATAATACCAATTATAGCCGAGCTCTAAAGAAGCAGTTAATTGAACTGCGAAATATTGGGAAATAGTAAAGTGCAGAACAAATAAAAATAGCGTTTTATTGCTGCATTACCCCAAGGAGCTAGAAAGCACGGTTTCTAATTTCAACCCCGAAACGATATGAATTTGAAATTTATTTGAGGTTTATTTATGGGTACGCTTTGAATTGTTTGTCTTCCGGTTGATACATGATATAAATAAAGAGAAATCAGTGCATATAATCTCTAATCTCAGCCATCACAAAAAAAAACAATCACAGCACGCGCTCTCCTCGCTCGCAATTAATTCAACAACGCACTCATTCCTCCATATCGATTTCACCGAGTGATTGCGGCCCGTTTTGCTCGATTTTTTTATTATTATTTTATTTCAGATGCGCCTATCTACGTGCATATACACGGCGGCTACTGGGCGAAGCTGAGCCGCGATATCAATCGCCACATGGCGGTGCCGTTGCACAAAAACGGATTCAAAGTGATTGTCGTCGGTTATGACCTGTGCCCAGCCGTACAGCTGCAGGACATCGTTGCGGAGATACAAAGGGCTTTTTCTTATTGCGTCCATTACGCCAAAAAACATCGTTCAAAGTAAGATTGATAAGAGTTTATTGCATAATTTTGTATGTTTGGAGTATATGGGTATGAAAATAAGGTTGACTTAGAAGATACTTATGTATGTTATGTATTTTATTTTGCTGTTATTGTCAAGTTAACAGCGTGGTTTTGGTAAAATTCAAACCGAGAGGATTCATATATTATTTATTCATTAATCAAGTCAAGCCATTTTTTAAGATCTAAATACAATTATTTTGAGTTTATACTGTAGATATATTAGATATTGTAGAAAAATCTAATATATCTAGAGTATAAACTCATAATAAATATATTTAGGTCTTAAATAATGGCTTGTAGAATAAAATTATTTTGAGTTTATACTCTAGACATACTAGATATTGTAGAATATCTAATATATCTAGAGTATAAACTCAAAATAATTATATTTAGATCTTAAAAAATGGCTTGTATAATACAATTATTTTGAGTTTATACTCTAGATATATTAGATATTGTAGAATATCTAATATATATATAGAGTATAAACTCAAAATAATTATATTTACATCTTAAAAAATGGCTTGTATAATTCAATTATTTTGAGTTTATACTCTAGATATATTAGATATTGTAGAATATCTAATATATCTAGAGTATAAACTCAAAATAATTATATTTAGATCTTAAATAATGGCTTGTATAATACAATTATTTTGAGTTTATACTCTAGATATATTAGATATTGTAGAATATCTAATATATCTAGAGTATAACCTCAAAATAATTATATTTAGATCTTAAATAATGGCTTGTATAATACAATTATTTTGAGTTTTTACTCTAGATATATTAGATATTGTAGAATATCTAACATATCTAGAGTATAAACTCAAAATAATTATATTTAGATCTTAAAAATGGCTTTTATAATACTATTATTTTGAGTTTATACTCTAGACATATTAGATATTGTAGAATATCTAATATGTCTAGAGTATAAAATCAAAATAATTATATTTAGATCTTAAAAAATGGCTTGTATAATACAATTATTTTGAGTTTATACTCTAGATATATTAGATATTGTAGAATATCTAATATATCTAGATCACAAGTGGGTGTCACTTTTCTGTTGGGAGGTCCAATATATGAAATAGAAAGTTAACAACATATTATGCTAACAATATAATCGCGAGCTATAGTTACTTCGTCTTTATACAACCGAGCCTTAAAAGCCAAATTCATAAAATCACTCGCACAAACACAGTAATATAAGTCTTTTGTAATTTGAGGACGTTGTAATTGGTCAATTAATTACTGTGTGGAAGTTATTATTAAATACACGTCTACAATTACTTTCAGTGGTTTTAATTATGTTTAAAAATGTAATTCGAACACACAAAAAGCTCAACCCCCAAATTTAAAAAAAAATCTGATATTTTAGTAAGCTGTAACTCTTATTTCATACGAAATAAAAGCTTATGTCATATGTCTTTGGATGGCGACAACTAATTTCAGATAATAATATAAACGATTGGATCATTACTGTATTTTTTAGACAATGAAAGTGATGCAATAATGCAATAATGATTTATTTCTGGATGATTTTCTGCAGTACTTATTAAAATTCTAGTATAAACTCCAGGCCTTCTTCAATCTTTTCCCTATTTTACGTGCACGCAGTGACCTGCTAAAACGGAGAAGGCCGCGCGCCGGTACAAAGAAAACGCGCTCGATTACACACAGACTTTTTGCAAATTATACATTGCCGGCGATAACCCGCTTATTATTGTGGCATTAACGTGTGCTCGGGCGGCAAAAAAATTTATAATCATTTTATTGACTAACTGTCCGTGCATTTATTGTCTTCGCGCTGTTTTCTGCGATGTTGCGGCTGCAGAAACAAACAGACCAATTAGAAGACAACAAGTCTGACAACTGCATATAATAGATATCACTAGATTAAGCTTTTAGTATGGCTTTTTAATAAATTAAACACAACACAACACAACACAACACAAACACAAACACAAACACAAACACAAACACAAACACAAACACAAACACAAACACAAACACAAACACAAACACAAACACAAACACAAACACAAACACAAACACAAACACAAACACAAACACAAACACAAACACAAACACAAACACAAACACAAACACAAACACAAACACAAACACAAACACAAACACAAACACAAACACAAACACAAACACAAACACAAACACAAACACAAACACAAACACAAACACAAACACAAACACAAACACAAACACAAACACAAACACAAACACAAACACAAACACAAACACAAACACAAACACAAACACAAACACAAACACAAACACAAACACAAACACAAACACAAACACAAACACAAACACAAACACAAACACAAACACAAACACAAACACAAACACAAACACAAACACAAACACAAACACAAACACAAACACAAACACAAACACAAACACAAACACAAACACAAACACAAACACAAACACAAACACAAACACAAACACAAACACAAACACAAACACAAACACAAACACAAACACAAACACAAACACAAACACAAACACAAACACAAACACAAACACAAACACAAACACAAACACAAACACAAACACAAACACAAACACAAACACAAACACAAACACAAACACAAACACAAACACAAACACAAACACAAACACAAACACAAACACAAACACAAACACAAACACAAACACAAACACAAACACAAACACAAACACAAACACAAACACAAACACAAACACAAACACAAACACAAACACAAACACAAACACAAACACAAACACAAACACAAACACAAACACAAACACAAACACAAACACAAACACAAACACAAACACAAACACAAACACAAACACAAACACAAACACAAACACAAACACAAACACAAACACAAACACAAACACAAACACAAACACAAACACAAACACAAACACAAACACAAACACAAACACAAACACAAACACAAACACAAACACAAACACAAACACAAACACAAACACAAACACAAACACAAACACAAACACAAACACAAACACAAACACAAACACAAACACAAACACAAACACAAACACAAACACAAACACAAACACAAACACAAACACAAACACAAACACAAACACAAACACAAACACAAACACAAACACAAACACAAACACAACACAACACAACACAACACAACACAACACAACACAACACAACACAACACAACATAACATAACATAACATAACATAACATAACATAACATAACATAACATAACATCACATCTCCTCGCGTGCCACGACTCGGGAGTTTATTTTACAAAAAGGTTGATGGACTGTAAATATTTTGATTAAAGTCATCTTTGACAACTTTTTGGTGTGTCACCTAGAATCGACTAATAGGTCATAGGTTGCCGACCGCTGCTCTAGATCAGTCATTCTCAAAGTAGGGGTCACGAAAAATATTTGGGGGGATTCTCAGAAAAACATTGATAACAGATCATTCGGGATGTTTGTCTACCCATAGTCATTCTTCAGAGAGGTCCTTTAACTTTAAATTTTTAGTTCGAAAAGGAGGTCGCGGATCGAATTTTTAGGAAAAACTGTTCTAGATAATATCTAATAAGATAGATTAGGTTCTCATTTTTTTTTCAACCCGCTGCCCTTATTTCAGTAGTTGGTATAATTATAAATGTATTAATAAATAAGTATTTGGTTTTCATACAATTTGGGTGAAAATAATAGAAAAAAAAACACTCACATAGACTAACACACGGCAGAAGGTCCTGATGGTTGATAGCCAGTTACAAATTGTAAACAATGCAGTAACTACTATTACTACTGACCATAGATACATTTCAAAAAACCATCCACACACAAAAAAATCCAACAAAAAAAAACTTCTATCTATATAGGGCTATCAGCCGTGGGGCTTTTCCGCCGGTCAAGGGAGAAGCTCAGAGGAGTTTAATCACCTTAACTTCACAGAAAACCTCTGAAAAACTGTCAAAGGTAATTCGCATAAATTCGCTCAGTCTCAGGCTCCCCAAGGCTCAGTACGACACGGACGACGCCTCTAACCACTCAGCCACTGAGCTGGGTCCAACTCAACATATTATCCAAAAAAAAAACAATATAATCCTCAAACTTGAAAATAACGCTCCTCCCACTATTACCTCTGCCTCAACCACTTAACTTCACAGAAAACCTCTGAAAAACTGTGAACGGTGATTCGCAAAAATTCGCTCAGTCTCAGGCTCCCCAAGGCTCAGTACGAGACGGTCGACGCCTCTAACCACTCGGACACTAAGCTGAGTCCAACTCAACATATTATCAAAAGAAAAACAATATAATCCTCAAACTTGAAAATTGCGCTCCTCCCACTATTACCTCTACCTCAACCAACCACTTTCCCTCCCACGCCAGCCATTTGCAGATTTCCACGCCTTTTCCATCTTCTCTTAATCATTCACTCACCATTCTGCAATATCCCACCCACTCTACTTTCACACCCTCACATCCGTTGCTTAGATGCCACCACATGTCACTTAACTTACTACATAATACACACGCGGTGTATCCTTGCCCCATCGACACTTTCCTTGCTATCTCTTCTGAAACGCACCTCGCACTTGTCATACATAGTATGTGCTGCCTGGTTATGTAGAGTAGCAAGTGCAGGGGATACCCTATATATATATATATATATATATATATATATATATATATATATATAGGGTATCCCCTGCACTTGCTACGCTACATAGCCAGGCTTGTACGAGCACTTACTCATTCTCGCCTGACTGTATTTGCTGGATTTCCCATTCTTTTCAGATTTTTCTCTACCCACACCACAGACATACCAACTTTTTCATACCTCCTTCCTCTATCATACATTTCATTTGCACCAACCACACCAGTAGAGACTGTAATCTTTCCTCAAACTTCACTAGGCTTCCACACATGATCATCCGATAAGTTTCCTGCAGGAGCACCATCAGAGGCGTTTAGAGTTCCAGCAGATTCTTCAGAAACCAGTTATATCGTGTACGATCTGATATGCGTATTTGAAGCCAATAATGTGGTTTAGAGTATGAGTGTGGGTATAGCGAGAATGAAATATAGTCGAAAGAGAGCAATTTTGACTTTCTTCCATTCGCACAATTTGCACATAGCAATATAGCAAGTTTGGCTTCACACATGCATCTCAGATCTTACACGCTATTACTACGTTACCTCTTCAATTTCATCTTCCCTATCCCCTAAGTCATTCTCGCCTTTGCGTGCGACCACTACATCTCTATAATCGAACCAAAGGCTAAATACTTAAAGCAATTCACTCTCTTAATCATTCTTCCCTTGTACCCATCCTACCATCATTTCTTTACATTATCCATTTGTATTTGTATACTCACTACTAACCACATCTTATCAGGGTACCTTCCCCTTCTTTCTAACAGCTGATGCATCTCTTTCACTCTCTTGGCCACAATCACTATATCATTCACATATGCTACTTTTATTCTTCCTACCAGAGTCCTCTCCTTAAAACCTCCTTCAACTCATTTCTAAACAGATTAAATTGAAAACGGCTTAAAGAGCTACCCACAGTTATTATAAATCTTCCAGAAACTTCACCATTCACTCTTGATTTTGTACATAACTCTTCACCTCACCGCTTCCATCACTAACCTATACTTGCACTCCACTAGCATATGGGTAGGAACTGAGACATATGTTGCGTCCAGAGCCACAATAACCACATACATTATCGCTTTGCACTCTAGCACTTCCTCCACCATACAGCTAGTGTGAACTATTTTATAAAATATATATTATTAAATAACATAGTTAAATAAATATATATTATTAAATAACATAGTTAAATAAATATATATTATTAAATAACATAGTTTTAATTTCCCACATAGGAAACTCTGATAGTTTTAGGATAACCTATTTATGTTTGATTCGAGATAATATTATTTACTCATCTTTTTTCTGATGGTGTGAATGTTAAGAATCTTTTGTAAATAATATAATTATATCAACAAAACCAATTAATTTCAATTTACAGAGGATTATACATTGGAGGCCACTCCGCAGGAGGCCACCTAGTCTCATCACTGTTCCGAAAACACTTCTCCACATACCCTCACGATCAACAAGAACTCATAAAAGAAGTCTACATAATTTCAGGAGTATTAGATGTAGTTCCTTTAGTTGACACAGTTATTAACATACCAGTTCGAGTTGATTTAAAAACAGCCACTGAGTTGAGCCCGCTTCGTCAAAATTTCATCAGCGACGCTGAGGTTAGTTTTAAAGTGATTGTAGCGCAATTCGACCCACCACCGTTTCACACACAAACACAGGAGTACCATCAGAAGGTCAAACAGGCTGGAAGGAGTAGTGAAGTGGTCCTTGTTAATGGAGTCGACCATTTTGATATCATCGCTGATATGGCTAACGAAAATTCTCCAATTATTCAACTGATTGTAAAAAATAAATAAATAAATTATTTATCAATTTAAAAGCGAAGTTAATGATTTTGAGCTGAGCGTCATTTATATTATTTGTGTTGTCATTACAATTTCGAATTTCCGTCGAGTGTGATGCCCTTTTATATTTTTAAAGATATAATATATATTATATATATATATATATATATATATATATATATATATATATATATATATATATATTATAATAATAATAAAGTTGGTGTATTAATTATTTTGAATTTATAGTATTCTGTAGTAATTTTGTTTTTACAAAACTTTATTATACTACTATACTTACAATTATATACGAGGGTAGTATGAAAAATTAATTTATATATATATATATATATATATATATATATATATATATATATATATATATATGAGAATCCACCTCTTAGTAATCTACATATCTGGATTTCGATCTTGTTATAGCTCAGCTAGTTAGGATGAATTCATACAATATCTCGAGTGGTTATATACAAAAATTATAAAACTAACCCACTAGGAGGAAAGTTAAACGCCATCTGGTGGCACCACATCAATTAGCAATACACACCCCTATGGTAATAACCGTCAACATGCTCATGCCATCAGGATCACCGGGAGAGAGATCAAATAAGATCTAAATCTAAGTATGTAGATGACTAAGAGGTGGATTCACACTTGCCGTCAGATGGCGTTTAACTTTTCTCCTAGGGGGTTAGTTGTATAAATGTATTTATAAATAAAAATGTAATTATGCACGTCGATTTACAGAAATACCAAACGCAAACCTATATATATATATATATATATATAAGCCTGTGAGCCTGATGAGGCGTAAATCACATTTAAGTTGTTTTGACTTCTCCTTCTCAAAACAACTTAAATGTGACTTACGCCACTTTCATTCTCACAGGCTCAATTATTCTATAATATTAATTCATTAATTATTTAATATGAATAAACAAAAATCCTATATTATTATATACCAGACTAGTAGTAGCATCATTATGTTATTTCACATTCAATTCCAGTTAAACGCTGAGTTTTGTGTATCATGTAAAGCCAATGTTGTTTAAATTGAATGTTAATTTATTGCGATCGCCACCGCTCTCAATGCGACTGTCAATAAATTACGTGCGCAATTTAATGTGGTCATGTTCAGCGGATCACCGTGCATAAATAAATTAAAAGTATTTACACGAACGCACGAGGGGCGGCAGGGGGGCCGCTAAAGGTTAAAAGGTATGAGAACTGTACGGTGGAACAATAAACCGACTGTAAGTAAATCTAATACGAATTCCAGATGCATTTAATTGTTATCAGCCAGAGCTAGCTGCATGAACTGTGTCGAATAATGAATAATTTAATGTTGAATTAATTTAATTCAGTACTTCATTTGATAATTTTATTGGCCATAAATCTAATTAATTGCTTAGTAATTATCTACTTTCAGTTTAAAATTATTCATGCCAACTATAGACTCTAGTCTACTCGAAAAAATTGTGCGTATCATCGGATGATATTTAGACCTCTATAATCAATTTCTAATCACTTATAAAATGAAATTTCTTTATATTTATTTATAGAAACCTAGTTATGGGGAATAATAAATGAAGCGTACATATACAATAATTATATGTATAATATATATATATATATATATATATATATATATATATATATATATATATAAAATTATTATTTTGAAGACAACACAAAATGAATATATAAGTGTAAACCTCTTAGCAATCTACATATATAGATTTCGATCATATTAAATCTCATCAGTGTAGCTCATATATATGTTTTATAAGATTGGCCTTGTGTTGATATCTCAAGCACTCTATTGGAATATTATTCGATAGAGGGCACTGCCCGGTGATCCTGATGGCATGAGCATGTTGACGGTTATTACCATATAGGTGTCCATTGCTAATTGATGCCAGAGGGCGTTTAACTTTCGTCCTAGGGGGTTAATTGTATAATTTTTACACAAAATGAATTCAATAATATTTTTATCATTTCTTAAAAAACCTTACAGGGCTATCAGCCATGAGGCTTTTACGCCGGCCAAGAAAGAAACTCATTTCTTATTTTCTAACATCCATTAAAAATCTCTCTTTACTTTTTCAGAGATTTTCTGTACCTTTATTGGCGGAATAACCCTATATGGAGATAGAAGTTTATAAAATAATAAAGTATTATTATTTTTGCGGAAAAGCCCTTAAAAAATTCTATAATAACATTGTAGTAGAGTGTTTTAAGCAGTTGAGATACCGCAACGTCAATCCTATCCATTAAAACATGAAGTTTAATTAAAACTTATATTAAATTAATTCGAATGAACTGAGACACACCCCAGACAATAATGTATTAACTTCGCACCTGTCGCGGCATAAATTTCGCCGTCGTTTGCCGTCGAATACATCAACCGTGCGCGCGTGTAATTTGATCGATAAACCAAAAGGTGTGGATGGCTACATCTCCCCGTACTGTTATTCCGCACTAATGGGCGATCGTCGTTTAATCAAAAAGTGCAGCGCCCTTGTCTAACTAACGGGGCCTACCAAAGAAAAATCCGCGGAGGCGCTATAAATTTCGAGAAAACCGATATGGCCGTAGATATAGCTGCTGCAGACACGGGTCACGTTAGCAGGTCACTACCAGACGTCGGTATGCGCGCTGGCCTGCTAAAGTTTACCAACCATTATTATTATTATTTGCCCAACAGTAAAATTGTATGATTTGCAACTAACGGTGCGCGCTAAACAAACCGCCCGGTTCGTATTTGTATGCTGCCTGTCCTGGATGCATAGAGCCATTTCGCAAATTAAATTCATTATGCAGCTGATCGGTTCAATGAGACTGATTGATTGGATTGCATTGTGTTGTAATTGTCACCGAGTATATATACTCTAACAGTAATGGAATATTTAATTACTAATTAATTAAACTTTAGTATTTATGACATTATTATACGTGTTAAAATTAAATTTAAATTAATAAATGAAATTAATTGAATCATAAAATGTTATGGATAAATAGTGTAGTGCAGAGTTCAAGCCATTTGTAATAGTGAATGGGTATAGTTTGGTTGGTGGGGGCCGCCCACCCACCCCACCTTTGTTCGCATAGTTTTTTCATAGGATAACACTCTTCTTGGAATAGTTTAAACAATATTAAACATTTGTATCCATCGAAAAAACTATGCGAGCGTAGGTGGGGTGGTTGGGCGGCCCCTACCAACCAAACTATGCCCGTCCACTATTTCAAATAACTTGAACTCTGCACTATACTGTTATCCATTAATTTATATTCTATTCAATTAATTCCATTTGTTAATTTACGCCTTTTTCATAAGAAAAGTGAGAAACAATTTAGTTCATAGTTCAAGTCGTTTGAAATAGTAGGCAGGCATAGTTAAGTTAACGACTTGAACTATACACTACATTGTTTCTTACATATTTTTATGAATTAAGCGAAAATAAATAAATGAAAATAATTGAATCATAGAAAGTAATGGATAACAGAATAGTGCAGAGTTCAAGTCGTTTGAAATAATGAACGGGCATAGTCGGGTTGGTAGGGGCCGACCGCCCACCCCACCATCGCTCGCATAGTTTTTTCGATTGATATAGATGTTTAATATTGTTTAAACTATTCCAAAAAGAGTGTTATCCTATGGAAAAACTATGCGAACAAAGGTGGGGTGGGCGGGCGGTCCCTACCAACCAAACTATGCCCGTCCACTATTTCAAACGACTTGAACTATGCATTACATTATTTTTCATATATATTTCTTTAATTACTATTAAATTAATAAATGACATTAAATTTAATCATAGAAAATTACAGATAATAGTGTAGTGCATAGTTCAAGTCGTTTGAAATAGTGGATGGGCATAGTTTGTGTCCTTTTGTTTATGTATTGTGTGTTGATCATGATAATTAATTTATTTATTTTACACGTGCACACTGTGTTTGGGGACTGGGTTACAAAGTGAAAAACCTTTTTACTTTCCGAATACATTCCGAATATTCTATGTTGTTATATTTTCATGCAGATTTCACAGGGAAAAAGTAAGAGCTACAGAAAAACAGCTTTATATTCTTATATATGAACCATATTTCTAGCATTGCTATTAAAAAACATGACCGAGTATACCGAGGAAAAATCACATCAATACTTAAACATATTAGTTCAGATTGTACGGAGAAACATTAAGAGCTACAGAAAAATATCTAACCTTGATTTGTAGGTCCAGAAATTCTCTATATTTGGACATATTTCTAGCGTTGCTAATAAAAACATTAAAGAGTTTAAAATGCATAGTTTGCTTGGTCTTGACCCACCTAAACCGCCATATTTGATTACATTGATTTCTTATATAGATACAGAGGTGTTCGATTGGTTAAACAACTCAGAAAAGTGTGTAATCCTATGAAAATACTATGCAAGCATAGGTGGGGCGGGCGGGCGGCCCCTACCAACCAAACTACACCCATTCACTATTTCAAATGGCTTGAACTCTGCACTACACTATTACCCTTAACTTTTTATGATTCAATCAGTTTCATTTATTAATTTAAACTTAATTTTAAAAATATATAGGTAACAATGTAGTGTAGAGTTCAAGTTACTTGAAATATTGAATGTACATAGTTTGGTAACATCAATTTACAATATTTTCAGATGTTTTAAGTATATTGACGAGTGTAACCATTTGTATCACCAATAAAGAATTGAAATCAAATAAAAATTAATTACAATGAGTTGATGCTGTCAGCATTACTTGTAGTAGTCGAATATTCTTTAGGTAATAAGAGACGTTGATGCAAATTCTGTACCACTTAATACATTGGAATTTAACAAGCAAACAAGTTATAAAAATCCGCTGTGCTATCCAATAAATTTTCATCTAGGACCATTTGCATTACCATCTACAGTACATGTGTTCGCAACAGGTGAACGTTTTCATATTTCCTAGTCGACGCACGAAATTAACATTCCAGCCGCAATAACGACAATCTCTCACGTTATTATTTGAATTGATATTTATATTGCGCTGCACAAGCTGTGCGAGGTGTTAATAGCCTCGCGTCCCTATTCCGCTTTGCGAAGATGCTTTATTTTTTTTTGCGGCTGTAACTGGTTATAATTGTGTATATTATAGGTTACCATGCGGAATTTGCGAGCTGATTGCAAGAGAAATTATAATTGCACATCTATAGATTGACCGCGATTATATTAGTTTAATGAGATGTTTAATTGTATATAAATTATATTAATTGTAATTCGGTAAATCGTCATACACCAGATATTTTTAATCTGGTGTATAACGACTTCCCGAATTAATTTAATAATTATTATATAGGATTTAGAAACTAGAAAAAGGAAAAAGAAGCAAAATAATAGATACAAGGGTAAAGAGAAGCTACGAAATTGGAAGTGACCACTATCTAGCTGTGACGACAATTAAGGAAGACTACCAAGACAGTAAGATCTAGCGACCAAATATAGCAATAAACTACAACAAGATAAGATCATACAAACTTAGAGAAAAAAAACAGCAATACAATATATGGAGAAAATGGAAATGAAGATAGAAATGACCAACGATAGAGAAGAAGTAGAGGAAATGTGGAATAACCTAAAGAAAAATATGCTTGAGACAGCCAAATAGACATGTGGTACGAAGAAAAGCACAAACAAGAAACAACAGACAGCCTGGTGGTCGGAGGACATACGAGAGAAAACAAAAAAAAGAAAAAAGGATGGCAAAGATACCTACTACAATACAAATACTACTGGACTATACTTTCATATGGGAGCGAGACGTGCAAACCAATAAAGAGGGACAAAAGTAGAATACAGACAGTGGAAATATTTCAGAGGAGTAAAACAAGTTACGAGAAGAGACATAATAGAGGAAATATTAATCAAAATAGATTATTTAGAATCAAATATTATGGCGTTGCTATGTACCTTAACTTTTTGCTGTAGTTGTCACAAAATGGCACTTTAATTGAAACTATTTAAAGATGACACAGTTTGACCAAATTTCAACATCTGAAAAATAGTTTTAGGTGAAGTACCATTTTTGTAATAACTAGAGCAAAAAGTTAAGGCACATAGCAATTGCTAGCATCACCATGACCAAGCCAACCGCCAGATAATTCAGATCGCAAAAATGACAGACGAAGAATTGAGGCATATGAGATATGGCGCTAGAGGATAATCCTTCGCATTTCGTTAACGATACGAAGATATGTCAATACTGGAGAAACTAGGAGCTACAGAACAACTGTATTTAGAAGGCGGATTCTACAGCACTACGGGCATATAGCTCGATGAGAGCCAATCAACCTCGCAAGACTGATAGTACAGGGAAAGTTGGCAAGTGGATTGATCAAATCCAATGGATATCTACCTCACTGCTGCAAGAAAACTGCAGAACAACAGAGGATAGACGCAGATAGAAAAAATACATTTAAAATTACACCTAGCCAACGAATGGCGTCATTTTAGTCATGAAGTTACGACTAGGAAGAAGATATATATGTATATATATATATATATATATATATATATATATATATATATATGTACATATATCTATATATATATAATATATATATATATATATATATATATATATATATATATATATATATATGTACATATATCTATATATATATAATATATATATATATATATATATATATATATATATATATATATAAATTTATGTGGTGAAATATTATTTGATTTAAAATAAAATTACACTAATGTTCAAATTAGCTAAGTTGAAAGCTAACAATATCAATTATTTACTAACCAATAAACTCAAATAACAACCATCATAGAACCCTCAAGACCATATAGCTATAGATGGGGCCCGTGCCCACAAATTCCATAGTGAAGACAGAGGAATCAACAAATATAGAGGATGCACGATAATTAATGCCAGCAGTGTATCTTCACAAATTCCATGGTGAAGATAGACAGAGGAGGCATGACAATTAAGAACAGTCACACATCTTTTTCTCTCTCTTATATTATATATATATATATATATATATATATATATATATAATATATTCTCTCTATAAAAAATATATAAAACTGTGTATAATTGTATTGAATTATTCATAATTCAGTAGCAGCTTGTAATTCATTAAAGCTGCTACTTATGCCAAAAGTGAATACAATTTAAGAAAATTTAATATAAATAACACGGATGATACCCTTAGGAAATACGCCTAAAAATGATTTTTCTATAAATCAAATAAACAACTTATGATATAGGGTATTAAGTATACTATTCGGTGTGCTTTTAGCTGATACCTAAACTCCCTTTCCAAAATAAATATTTCAATATACATAACGCAATTACAGTAGAAACGAAAATAAATGTAATTTGATACCCTAGACATAAAATAAATAAAAAATCACTTACTACTTGTTGCGGGCTTAATTCACGTTAGGAAATTCACCCGTTGATGTCTTCAATTTACTTGCGCGGTGCTCCACCATTCCATCTCCAGCCCATGTAAAGCACTGAGTTTAGTTTACTAAAAACACTGTGACTTGAAATGACTAACACTCGCGAAATACATTCTCTAACGTAGTTTAAAAACGCGGACTACTTAATACGGCACTGTTGGTTTATTCAGGTTGAACAAAAACTACACATGAAGACACCTGTAACAATTTGAATACAATATATTAGTAGGTGATCAAATAATTAGAGTGGTTCATTACTTACATTGCCCCTTTAGCGAGTCCGGCATGACTGTTGTGGGATTGTACTGCTTTCGCTGAAGGGTGCAAACAGACGCGATCGCGGATTTTTAAACACGATTTGTTTCCTGGTACAACTTGTTTCGCGACACACGTTGTTTCACCATACGAGTTGATTCACAACGCGAGCTTATTCACGACACGAGTCGATTCACGATACTAAAGCATTCACGACACGATTTGCTTCAGGACACGTTTTAATTCGCGAAACGAATTAATTCACGGTACGAGCTTATTCACGACACAAATTGATTCACGATACATGTTCATTCATGACACGAGTTGATTCACGACACCACGTGCTGAATTACGACATGACTTATATCACGACATGAGTCGATTCACGATACCCGTTCATTTACAACAGTTGATTCACGACAACTGGATTCACGAAATGAGTTAACTCACGGGTACGAGTCAATTTGCGACACGTCGGTATCTATTAACGAACGAAGTTTGAATTTTTGATTGAAAAAAAAAACAGGTACGAGCTTATGCTCTATTCGAGTTGATTCACGATACGAGTTGATTCATGGCACGAGGTGATTAACAACGAGAGTTATTTCACGAATCAATTCGATTCACGATACAAAAGATTTGCTTCACAACACGCGTTAATTCGCAAAACTAGTTAATTCACGGAACGAACTAGACACAAGTTGATTCATGTTCATTCATGACACGAGTTGATTCACGGCATGAGCTGATTTACGACACAAATTATATCACGACACGAGCTGATTCACGATACCCGTTCATTTACTACAGTTGATTCACGACAACTGGATTCACGAAATGAGTTAACTCACGGTACGAGTCAAATTTGCGACACGTCGGTATCTATTAACGAACGAAGTTTGAATTTTTTATTGAAAAAAAAGCAGGTACGAGCTTATGCTCTATTCGAGTTGATTCACGATACGAGTTGATTCATGGCACGAGGTGATTAACAACGAGAGTTATTTCACGAATCAATTCGATTCACGATACAAAAGATTTGCTTCACAACACGCGTTAATTCGCAAAACGAGTTAATTCACGGAACGAGCTTATTCAAGAAACAAGTTGATTCACTATACATGTTTATTCATGACACGAGTTGATTCACGGCACCACGTGCTGAATTACGACATTACTTATATCAAGACACGAGCCGATTCACGATACCCGTTCATTTACAACAGTTGATTCACGACAACTGGATTCACGAAATAAGTTAACTCACGGTACGAGTCAATTTGCGACACGTCGGTATCTATTAACGAACGAAGTTTGAATTTTTGATTGAAAAAAAAAGCAGGTACGAGCTTATGCTCTATTCGAGTTGATTCACGATACGAGTTGATTCACGACACGAGGTGATTAACAACGAGAGTTATTTCACGACACGTGTCGATTCACGATACTCAAGCATTCACGACACATATTAATTGGCGAAACGAGTTAATTCATAGTACGAGTTTATTCATGACACAAGTTGATTCACGATACATGTTCATTCATGACACGAGTTGATTCACGGCATGAGCTGATTTACGACACAAATTAAATCACGACACGAGCTGATTCACGATACCCGTTCATTTACGATACAAGTTGATTCAAAACAGCTTGATTCACGAAATGAGTTAATACACGTTACGAGTCAATTTGCGACACGTCGG
This sequence comes from Lordithon lunulatus, assembly GCA_963942505.1. Taxonomy (NCBI): domain Eukaryota; kingdom Metazoa; phylum Arthropoda; class Insecta; order Coleoptera; family Staphylinidae; genus Lordithon; species Lordithon lunulatus. The sequence goes on from OZ012669.1 coordinate 8,408,401, forward strand.
TGTCTATTAACGAACAAAGTTTGAATTTTTGATTGAAAAAAAAAGCAGTTTGTAATAAGCATTAAGAGAAATATTTGCTGCTTTAGATTGAACTTATTTTAAAGTCTATTCCAATTGATCTATCAGGTAAAATAATTTAAAAAATAATATTACTAAATAGATCGAAAGGAACTGAATTAGTTTTGGTCTCACATTTACATTCAGAGTTTGTTTTTACCCTAAAAACAAACGGAATTAAAACAGTTTAACTAAGTTACAATTTAGAATAAGTTTGAACTCAAAGTAAATTATGATTTATTGAAACCATTATTGGTAGTCAATATCTGTTCAAAATAATAATTACAGTCAATATGATTAATAATAATAATTATAATAAAAGGATAAATCTGTAAAGTACAAATATAGGTAGTATTATATAAGTTAGAATTAACATTTAAATTATAGTGCATCGAACAGAAATTCTACAGTATTAATTCAAATGATTTCGGCTGGTTAGATATTTAAACTCTATTTTCTTGTTCAAAAATAGTAATATATGTGTATCCGTTTGAAATTAGTTAAGTCTATACAACATATATTTCACCACACAGTGCACTTATATTTTAGAAGATAACTATTTAATTAATGTACTGAATTCACTATTATTTTATTCTATATTCCTAATAAATAATGAAAGCGAGTTTTGTGTCGTAAAACAGTGAAACTACAAGATGTAATCAATAGTTCTTACAACCAAAGATTTAAGAATTCTCAATGTAAATGTGATTAAGCCTGCTCACCTCGACAAGGTACTAATTCATCGAGCAGGGTTTTGAGACCAGGAAAAATGGGTACAATTAATAAATAATTTATAAACGGGAACTTATCCTGATTATACAAACATAAACATTATGTTTTAATACATCAAAAAAATCCATAGAAAAACTTCCTGTCCTAGGTAAGCTAGGAACATCGGTTTCTATTTTGAATCGCGACTCTTTTTAAGATAAAAAGTAGATCTTATGTATACAAAAATTGGCCATCCCTAGTCTATACTATCAGTTGTAAGGACTATGTTGTCTGCAAATCTGAGGTATTCCCCATTTATATGATACCTAGGTGTTGTGGATATATGGTCTTAAATATATATTCTAGTAGATTGATGAAAAGTGTTAGGGAGAGCGTATCTCTCTGTCAGACGTCTCTAACTGTATTAAAGATAAGATTCAAAACAAATAAATTCGATTCAAAACCTCATTATTCAATTTTTACCGGCTGCTTACTTTTTCGCCACATTGTCCTTAATTCAAAACATTCATAAAAAGGTGTCTCCACTGTTTAAAGTGGAGAAACCATTTTATGAATGTTTTGAATTAAGGATAATATGGAAATAAAGTAAGCAACCTGTAAAAATTGTATAATGAGGCATTTCGATATGTATCAGAAAAATGCTGAATGATAATATTGGACGAATTATAAATAAAGTATGGTGTGGAGAATTTTCGCAAACCACCTTTCACAATTTTTCAAGGTTTTCTGAGAAGTAAAGATAAATACCGGGCGATTAAACTCCCTTAACCGGCGGAAAACTCTCATGGCTGATTGGGATAGAAGTTTTTTTTTTCATAATAATAAATCTTCAAAGTTAACCATGATCTATCAGGATTTTTATTATAAAATTAATCAGTATGTGTGTATGGCTGTTATGGATACTGTTGTCTTCAATTTTTTAGATACTCAAATAATCCACTCCAAACCACATACTTCAACTAAATATAATCTACGTATGTTCATTCTGTTAAAAACTGAAAATAACTCAGTTCTCAATCCAGATTTCAGATAAATCATATTTTTACGTTCACGTATTGATTTTGATTGCATTGACCGCCTCCGTTTTCTATACACGATACAGGGGCGCAATTGCGGCCGCGTATACATAACAAACGTGAGGCAATCTTGATACGAGCACGTTGCAAACACATCGCTTTATCAGAAAAGTGAAATAAAACGCGCCTCATGATCTCCAACACGATGCCACGATACGGACCGCGGGGGAACGTTTCGCGATGCAAAATGGATTATCGGGGAGTCGTTAGATCGCTTCGTGTGTGCAGAATAAAAGCGCATTCCGATGTGTACGGCAACAACTAATCAATTAGGGCATTGTTTAACGAAATGATCGATGCTGGAGCGATTGGATACGCCACGGGAGTGTATTATGTATTCCAACTTTATTAATGCACGAGCATGTCATGAGTTTCACTTTTTCGATGGATGTATAGAGTAAATAATGAAACATACCATCGTTCAATGTCAGCGTCAGATTTGAAATTTGGGTAGCTCACTGGCATTTGACAAGATTTTCCACATCTAGTAAAATTATAATTGTATCGATAATATTTTATATATATATATATATATATATATATATATATATATATAGATATATAAGTTGAAAACAGAAACCGTGATTACTAGCTCCTTGGGGTGGTGCAGCAATAAAACGCTATTTTTTATATTTTCCTACACTATAAAAAATAGCGTTTTATTGCTGCACCACCCCAGAGCTAGAAACCAAGGTTTCTGCTTTCAACTTATACATATAAAGCAAATATAAAAATAATTATATATATATATATATATATATATATATATATATATATATATTAATAAGATGATTTTTATATTTAATTAAACCCATGTGGTAGTGTCCTCTGATTTCGGAGGTTTTAGCCTGTTTCCAATACTCCACGTTGTAAGTATCACAGCTATCACAGCGATAAAAGAAAGCCTATGCAACTTGTGTTTAATCAGTAATCACTTCAATATATATTTTAAAATTTTATATTCATAACATTTTATATTTTTACCTTAGACTTTGTATATTTAATATTTTATAATAGATAAGTATTGTGATCAGTATTCCTCTTCTAACATCTGGCTTATGATCTAGTAAATCCTGATGAAGCTCTGAACCAAATAGCAAAATTATCGATATTAAAAGAAGGAGTTTCTTTTGCCCTCACGCCGCAATTCCAACAATACCATATATATATATATATATATATATATATATATATATATATATATATATATATATATATATATATATTAGGGAGAAAATTGTTACAAAATGATGTGAACAATATTATAGTTATTATAAGTAAAGGATGGGTGGTCGTGTCCTTCGTCGTGTATTAGAGTATGTGTATATGAGTGTTAAGACTACTTCAGAATATCGTCCCTTAGATTTCTATGCATTTGTTGTTAATTATAACAACAAATGTCGTCACTTAGATTTCTATGTATTTGTTGTTAATTACAACAACAAATGGGTACCGACGGTACCGACTACCCCGGCCGCCTTTTCATAAAGCACTAACCACTGCACTACATCGGCGTGTTTTCATTATATTTATTTCAGATTTACATTTCCATCAACATTTTGTTTTGTTTAATTTGTATAGCACTTAAGTACTACATTAAAACTATATAATGCAAAAATATCCCCTTTTACTAGACCAAATTAGCAAATTTGCATATTACAAAATCCATGCCATCGCAAATTTACACTCATTTTCTCCCTGCATTCCCAGGCGGTCGTAAATTACATAATTAAAATTTGCATCTCTGCCGCTTCCTGAAAGCAGCATTTGCAAGAAGAAGAAGAAGCAAAAAAAAAATACATGCAGCCAGTTCACGGGGTCGCCAGTAATTGCGGCCCTCCAAAAGGCGCTGGCAACGGTAATGCCGCGCCAACTATTTTGATTGATTGATTACTTTATCGCGGGTGGCTCAAGTGTTCGTGCCGGAAAATCTGCGGCCGACCCAAAATTACCAAGTCCCAATTAATACCCGCGACATCATCGTCCAATTACTCGCTACAACCATGCCCCGGTAATCTTCATACTTTCACATGTTTTTATTTTATGTAATGTTAAGATTCTTGGAGAATATCTTGCAGTTTCCCGCATTAAAACGTTATTAATTAACCAACATAAACAAAAAATGCTTCATATTGAAATTAACTAAGTATATAACATTAATTTGTTATGCTTTTTATTTTATTTCAAGAATTATTCTTATTATTATTTTTATATTTTTTATTTATTTATTAATTTTTTATAGATACATAATATATAAATACATAAATACTATTCAATAATAAAAAATAAACTGAAAATTATATATTATATTAAAATTAAATTATATTATTTATTATATTTTCGCTGCGGTAGCTTTAGAGTGTCTAACCTGGATTTGAGAAATCTCAAAAAAAAGAAAATAAGTTTAAAAAAATTAAATTAACGTGTGTATATTATCTATTTTTTTAAGTAGTAATATCGGTTATTCTCCTCTTCCATATATTGTTTTTGAATGTTTTCATATTGTAGGTGAAACTACGAGATGTAATCAATAGTTCTTACAATTTAAGAATTCTCAATGTAAATGTGATTAAGCCTGCTCACCTCGACAAGGTAATAATTCATCGAGGATGTTTTCATGTTGTACAAGACGGATGATGCCTCTAACTAAAGCGAGTTTTATAATAAAACTGTGAAACTACAAGATGTAATCAATAGTTCTTACAATTTAAGAATTCTCAATGTAAGTGTGATTAAGCCTGCTCATATCGACAAGGTACTAATTCATCCAGGATGTTTACATATTGTAGGTTACTAGTTTCAATTTAGAATAAGTTTGACCTCAAAATTAAAATTAAATAAATTACGATTTATTGAAACCATGATTGGTAGTCAATATCTTATATTAATAATAAAAATAAAAACTTCTATCTGTATAGGGCTATAAGCGGTGAGGCCTTTCCGGTCAAGGGAGAAGGTCAGAGGAGTTTAATCATCCGGTATTTGCCTTAACTTCACAGAAAAACTGTGAAAAGTGATTCGCGAAAATTCGCTCCCCACTGGGGATAGAACTCAGGCTCCCCAATGCTCAGTACAAAACGGATGACGCCTCTAACTACTCAGCCACTGAGCTGGGTTATTAATAATTAAAGATTAAATCTTTAAAGTACTACTATAGCAGTATTATATAAGTTAGAGTTTACATTTACATTACAGTGTATCGGAAAGAAATTGTACAATATTAATTCAAATGATTTTGGCTGGTTAGATATTTAAACTCTATTTACTTGTTCAAAAATAGTAATATACTTGTATACATTTCAAATTAGTTAAGCGTTTGCAACATCTATTTCACCACACAGTGCAGTTATATTTTAGAAGATAACTAATTAATTAATGTACTGAATTCACATTGCTAATGAATGATGTAACTTGTTTTATAGTAAAACAGTGAAACTACGAGAAGTAATGAATAGTTCTTACAATTTAAGAATTCTCAATGTAAATGTGATTAAGCCTGCTCATCTCGACAAGGTACTAATTCATCGAGAAAGTTTTCATGTTGTAGGTTACTAGTTTCAATTTAGAATAAGTTTGACCTCAAAATAAAAATTAATTAAATTATGATTTATTGAAACCATGATTGGTAGCCAATATCTGATATTAATAATAAAAATAAAAACTTGTATCTTTATAGGGCTATCAGCCGTGAAGCTTTTCCGCCAGTCAAGGGAGAAACTGAGAGGAGTTTAATCACCCGGTATTTGCATTAAACCTCTGAAAAACTGTGAAAGGTGATTCGCGAAAATTTGCTCCCCACTGCGGTTAGAACTCAGGCTCCCCAATGATCAGTACAACACGGATGACACCTCTAACAACTCGGCCACCGAGCTGGATTATTAATAATTAAAGATTAAATTTGTAAAGTACAAATATAGCAGTATTATATAAGTTAGAGTTTACATTTACATTAGTGTATCGGAAAGAAATTCTACAGTATTAATTCAAATGATTTCGGCTGGTTAGATATTTAAACTCTATTTACTTGTTCAAAAATAGTAATATACTTGTATACATTTCAAATTAGTTAAGCGTTTGCAACATCTATTTCACCACACAGTGCAATTATATTTTAGAAGATAATTAATTAATTAATGTACTGAATACACATTGATAATAAATGATGAAAGCATGTTTTATAGTAAAACAGTGAAACTACGAGATGTAATCAATAGTTCTTACAATTTAAGAATTCTCAATGTAAGTGTTTTTAAGCCTGCTCATATCGACAAGGTACTAATTCATCGAGGATGTTTACATATTGTAGGTTACTAGTTTCAATTTAGAATAAGTTTGACCTCAAAATTAAAATTAAATAAATTATGATTTATTGAAACCATGATTGGTAGTCAATATCTTATATTAATAATAAAAATAAAAACTTCTATCTGTATAGGGCTATAAGCCGTGAGGCTTTTCCGGTCAAGGGAGAAGGTCAGAGGAGTTTAATCATCCGGTATTTGCCTTAACTTCACAGAAAAACTGTGAAAAGTGATTCGCGAAAATTCGCTCCCCACTGGGGATAGAACTCAGGCTCCCCAATGCTCAGTACAAAACGGATCACGCCTCTAACTACTCAGCCACTGAGCTGGGTTATTAATAATTAAAGATTAAATCTGTAAAGTACTACTATAGCAGTATTATATAAGTTAGAGTTTACATTTACATTACAGTGTATCGGAAAGAAATTCTACAATATTAATTCAAATGATTTTGGCTGGTTAGATATTTAAACTCTATTTTCTTGTTAAAAAATAGTAATATACTTGTATACATTTCAAATAGTTAAGCGTTTGCAACATCTATTTCACCACACAGTGCAGTTATATTTTAGAAGATAACTAATTAATTAATGTACTGAATTCACATTGCTAATAAATGATGAAACTTGTTTTATAGTAAAACAGTGAAACTACGAGAAGTAATGAATAGTTCTTACAATTTAAGAATTCTCAATGTAAATGTGATTAAGCCTGCTCATCTCGACAAGGTACTAATTCATCGAGAATGTTTTCATGTTGTAGGTTACTAGTTTCAATTTAGAATAAGTTTGACCTCAAAATAAAAATTAAATAAATTATGATTTATTGAAACCATGATTGGTAGCCAATATCTGATATTAATAATAAAAATAAAAACTTGTATCTTTATAGGGCTATCAGCCGTGAAGCTTTTCCGCCAGTCAAGGGAGAAACTGAGAGGAGTTTAATCACCCGGTATTTGCATTAAACCTCTGAAAAACTGTGAAAGGTGATTCGCGAAAATTCGCTCCCCACTGCGGATAGAACTCAGGCTCCCCAATGATCAGTACAAAACGGATGACGCCTCTAACAACTCGGCCACTGAGCTGGGTTAATAATGAAAGATTAAATTTGTAAAGTACAAATATAGCAGTATTATATAAGTTAGAGTTTACATTTACATTAGTGTATCGGAAAGAAATTCTACAGTATTAATTCAAATGATTTCGGCTGGTTAGATATTTAAACTCTATTTACTTGTTCAAAAATAGTAATATACTTGTATACATTTCAAATTAGTTAAGCGTTTGCAACATCTATTTCACCACACAGTGCAATTATATTTTAAGATAATTAATTAATTAATGTACTGAATACACATTGATAATAAATGATGAAAGCATGTTTTATAGTAAAACAGTGAAACTACGAGATGTAATCAATAATTCTTACAATTTAAGAATTCTCAATTTAAATGTGATTAAGCCTGCTCATCTCGACAAGGTACTAATTCATCGAGGATGTTTTTATGTTGTAGGTTACTAGTTTCAATTTAGAATAAATTTGACCTAAAAAAAAATTAAGTAAATTATGATTTATTGAAACCATGATTGGTAGTCAATATCTTATATTAATAATAGAAATAAAAACTTCTATCTTTATAGGGCTATCAGCTGTGAGGCTTTTCCGCCTGTCAAGGGAGAAGCTCAGAAGTATTTAATCACCCGGTTTTTTCCTTAACTTCACATTAAGATTAAGCCTCCTCATCTCGACAAGGTACTAATTCATCGAGTAGGTTTTCATGTTGTAGGCTACTTGTCTTACTTCTGTATTATGCTAAGTCATCTATCAGTAGACTTTTTTTGAGTATATTTGTTCTTGTTTTAATTGTGTGTATGTGACTATTCCTCCTGGTGTTATGGTGGTATATATCTTGTAATTTAGAGTAATATTGCTTTTATCATTCCTGTTTGTATCTTGTGAATATGTGTCAGTTTGGTTTGTAATATGATTTCTTTTATTTTTGTCTCCTTCGTATTTTTGAAGATTATATTTGTAGGTGTAAGTCTTGGCGATTTTTAAACTAAATTTGTTTGTGTCTTGCATTTCCAGCATTGAGACGTTATTAGTATATCAAAATAAACAAACAATACTTAGTTTTAAAGCTTAAAGTTTAACTCACTACTAATTAATATTACATTTTTTGGCTTTTATTTTTCTAGACAAAAAGCTCATAATGCCACATTCAATATTACAATTTTAATTGAAATGAGACATGTTAAAAAGTCTACTATTAATAATGTTTGAACTCAAAAAACTTAATTTCAATAGACCACAATACGTTCCATCCCACATTTGCAATTAATATCGCTCAGCCTCAATTAATTTATTGCCACTCATACATCGTCCTCGTGGAGAAAAGAAACAAATCCTATAACACACAAAGGAGTGCAGCATTAAATTCATTAATAATCGGCTCACATAAAGGTAATCCCTGCAAAGATTAATCATGCATGCAGTGAAGTAGGGTGTTATCGTGAAAAGCAGGCAATTTTTCATCCAGTGCGGAATGCTAGCAGCTAGCGAAAACAACGGTATTGCAATTAAAATGGATATATCTATTCGTTGCAAGTATGTGTTCCGAAAATACGCAACCGGGGCAAATTCCACACACGCAAACACCTGAACGATTGTGTCTTTATGCAGATTAATAAACAGTTGTAACAGTAATGGGATAAAAGTGTTGCAAAAATATTAGAAGTGGACACATACAGTACGTGATTTTAATCACATACAATTTCCTATAATAACTTAAGGTCGTTTTAGACAAGACAATTTCTTGACTCAAAAGTTAGTCAAGATGCGACACAATCTAAATTGTCTCGTATCATACAACAAATTATTTGAAATATTGAATTGGATGGTATATCAAATGGAAAAATATAACGCGTTCTATTTATCAAGGACAAATTGTATGAGAGGAGGATATAAGAATTCATTTCTTGAACAACTTTTGAGCTAAGAAATTGTCTTGTCTAAAACGACCTTAAGATATGTATCGAACATTTTTTACGAGAATAGATGTATTCCCGTGTAGACATAGAGAGTGGTGGCGAGACATAAAGTGATCCGTTCATTATTATGTTTAATAAAGTAGTTTTTATATTCCTCTTATATTGTATTGAGTTTTATTTATAGACAATAAATTTAATTAATATAAATTTATTGTGGATAAATATGTTGAATAAAAGTAGACTTCAAAGCATACAATTGATCCACGACATAGTTGTTGTGTCCCAACAATCATCACCATCCTTAGCGCATTAGTTATATATTAGCCTATTTTTATTTGTAATTCCATTTAGAATATAATTAGCATAAGTATATATATATATATATATATATATATATATATATATATAAGAATATTTACACTTAATTTAAATATTAGTTTAAGACCCAATAATAGTTAAATCATCAAGCTAGACCAAAGGGCACAATAACAACCAACCTCTGTGCACTAATGCGTTTTCGGTAAATTCCGAGTACGCAATTACCGTAACCACCCCCAGACGATGGAACGACAAGCATGGGATTGGAGTGTTAAGCCAGCGTTGGAAGAGTGTTGAGGCAGGAGTGTTAAGCCAGCGTTAGAAGAGTGTTGAGGCAGGAGTGTTAAGCCAGAGTTAGAAGAGTGTTGAGGAAGGAAGGTTAGAACAGCGTTAGAGTCGCAGTAGTCTTGTAACTTGTTTAATTAAGTAATACAATAAAAGGTCTCCAGAAAGTCGTTAAGTCGTTGAATTTACCCACAAAGTCACGGTACAGGTGAAACAACTGATAGCCTGCAACCGTGCATACCCCCAAGATTTGGTATCTGAAAAGAGCCACAACATAGTGTTCGATACCTCAGGAGACAGATTTTCTTATATGTACATATATAGTTGTCATTCTTTCATTTGTAGCCAGTTTATAAGAAACTAAAAGTTGTTGGGGTACACCGCGTGTGCGCTGTGTAGTAAAGGAAGCGACACGTGGTGGCACCTTAGCGAAGAATGTAAGGGGGTGAAAGCAGAGTGGGTGGGAGACTGCAGAAAGCTGAGTGAATGATTAAGCGAGGATGGAGAAGGCCTGAAAATCTACAGGAGGCTGACGTGAGAGAGGAAAGTGGTGAGGGCAGAGGGAGTGGTTATATATGATGTTAATTTGTAATTTTTGCGTGTTAATTTTATTTCTATTTGAATTTTTATGTATTTTTGTTGTGTTGTGATATTGAAGAGCAGTTTTTTTGTGAGGAAAATGCGAATAAAGGTCTTTTTTTTTAGTTGGTTTGTTTATTATAGTTTTGTATGCGTTAGTTTTTCATCATATAAAAAAATTCAATATAAAATCACTTGCGCCCATTAGCAACCAGCTCAGCTGCCACAAACAACCAGCATCAGACTACATGAATCTCATGCGCGCATTCTTAATGTATTCGCGTTTGCTGCACGGTAGCCCCGGCGTGTTAATGAGAAAATATACAATTTTAATGCCCGCACGACTTCCCCGTTGCGCTGATAAATAACGTGCGAGATTATTTCTTGAGAAACGTCTCTTTTCGAGCATCGACGATGATTTATGGCGCACCGCGCGCACAAAAACCTCATCTCGCCTCCGGCCATTCAATTCAATTAGCACTTAATTGTGTTCGCCATAATACCGACAACGTGTCGGGGTGGACGAACCTGTGTCGTAAAAAAACGAAATAATTTGCATACTTAATATTACACGGTGTCGGACACGATTGAGCTGTTTGCAAAGCAAACAATATTATGCATCACATGTTAGAGGAGAATTCTATTAAGCGGCCAATAGATGTATGCAAATTTAGTTTATTTTTGTAACACAAGTATTCATCCAAGCCAATGTGTTATATACATATACATACAAGTGTAGTTTTCACGAGTATTTATGTTAATACTACTCAACAGACATTTTTTGTGACTACAAACTGTTTCTAGGTAATTTTTAGGTAAAAAATTATTTCAACAAGTATCCCTAGGATTAGCTTAGATTAATGTATGTATTAGAAATATTTAAATTAAAACCTGTATGTAAAATGCAAGAAATATCTAGAAACTTAAGTAATTTATAAATTTAAAAAACCCGATGATCTACATATATTCATGTCATACACGTTTGACCTCTACCGGTGAAACAATTGTCATGTAAATTACCAGACGTTACACGATTACGCAAACCCCGTGGTTCAAAGGTTGTAACGCAACGACGACAACCCCATAACGGGGCACGGATAGCAGCCAGTACGAATTCGGATGTTGTGAGTGTACGACGAGTCGCCACAATGACTACACTATACACGTTAGAAGAGGTGAAAAGGCATAATGATTCGGATAGTATTTGGGTAATTTTGGACAACAGCGTGTATGATCTGACGGCGTTCCTGCACGACCATCCTGGTGGTGAAGAGGTGCTGCTGGATAGGGCTGGAGGTGATGGGACCGACTGTTTTGAGAGTGTTGGACACAGTAAGGAGGCGAAGGAGCGGAAGGAGTTGTATAAAATTGGGGAGATTGTCGCGTCGCAGCGGAAACATAAGGTGGCGCCAATTGACGAGGAGGATGAATATCAGGCGATGATGAGGCGCAAGCATAATACTTTTAAGGACAAAGTTGTTCCTGCGGTTGTTGTGGTAATTGCGTTTTATATGTTTTTCTTTGTACTTTAACAGTTTAATATTGTTATCAATAGGTAAATATATTATGCATATAATAATTTGATATAGCAATTTAAATTTATAAAAACTTTTAAATATTGTATAATTAATAGATTTTTTGATTAATAAATTTAAAAAATTAAAGTTCTGATCGATGGCCTTAATAAAAATTGATTGTCTCCATCTAAATTAAATTCTTTATTCTAATTTAGTACCATTCCACCTTCCATTTCGCGTTTACAATATGTGCACTGTATAAACAACAAGATTGAAACACAAAGTATATATTCGTGCATCGTATAATATTAGTATTTCCCGATCCGCCACCAATAAACATTATGTTATGGTTTATATGGTAATAAAATGAATGTTACATTTATAATTTATACGCGCATTTTGTTTGTGTTTACTATATGAAAACTTATGTACAATGTAAATTTAACTTTGCCCCAGTCAAATATTTATGGCGATTAAATAACTCCACCAAAATGTATGCACATTGTACACAATAAATAACAATACACCTATACAGCAGCGTGTGCTTTGTTTAATGTTTTAAATGTTTACTAACTTGTTTTAAAAATATTTTTACATGTATATCGAATGCGCGGATAAATATCAAAGGATATGGTCATATATTGGATTGTTAAGGCGTCTACTTTGTGATAATTCATTTTAAAGGATAAATAAAACGATTTTTTACTTTGTTTTGGCTAGAGCTTAGCCGAATCTAGTTGCAAAGTGTAACTGAAGTGTGATAAAAAACAAAGTAAAAAATCGTTTGGATATGGTCATGTTTTTCTATTGTCAAAGACAAGAGTTGTAGAGCATTAAATTTACTTCAATTTTATATATATATATATATATATATATATATATATATACTTTTGTTCCTTTATTTTCATCTGGATCAAAAGTTAATATTTTGTTTTAATAATTATAACTTTTATTAAATAATTATGAATCATACATAATAATAAAAGTATTTACATGAACTAATAATAATTTAATACAATTTATAATTATAGCAAATTAATTAATCCTGAATACGTAAAAGGGAATTCGATTTTCCATAATTCATAAACAAACTTCTGTATTATGGATTTATACGTGCTGTTGTTTTATTTAATAATAACAAACAAACAATGCGAGTTGTTAATTTCTTTAAATTCAATGTCCACTCGGCTTATTAATGCTTTTAATTATGTTGGGCGTTAAAATCGCATCCACCATAATTCCAGTAGTGGTTTATCTCGCCGCGCAGCAGTCTATGATTATCAAAGAACACTTCCACGGTTGCGGGGCACTCCTATGCAATTTCGATATCAGATAACGCTTTATTACACAGCCGCGGACCCAGGCGAGATGCGATTTGTGCTCTAATAGCGGCGAGCGCGCAACATGGAAAACGGGAATCATTTGTAAAGCAAATTGTGAAAAATAAACAGCCGGACGCGCCAAGGCGCTCACGCTAAATGTGCAATTTGTTGCACTACGCTTAGCAAAAATGACTCGGCGCTATAATCGGAAAGTGACACGTGACGTGTATGTGCATTTTAATGCACATGCTAGTCCGTTATTGTGGCGGGGAAGAAGATAATTGGTGAGCAACAAGTGTGCAATTGGGACAGACCCAGATGCATATCGTTATGACCATTAATAAAGTGAACATTATGCAGATTTTATTATATTCATAAATAATCGTCGGTAGTGAATCAAATGAAATTCAAGACTTTCATTTCAATTCAGTTTATTACATACAGGATGTTACCCTACTACATGCCAATTACTTAAGATTGATATTTTATTAGTGATAATTACGGTGACCAATATTTTTCTTGGTAAAATTAAGGACATATCAAAGAATTCATATGTTTATAACATTTATTACGAAAATAGTAGCATACAAGAATGCAGAACGCCGGTTCACGCTTCAAAAAGTCATAAAATTAAACAGTAAATTTAAAAGTTGTATTTGACTGAAATACATGATTTTAATGTGCTTACTTTTAACTGAAAAAAAGACTGTTCTTTTAAATAAAGGACGTATGGTCACCGTAGTGATAACTACTATTACTCAGATTAAAATCGATCTAGAGTAAAGCTTATTGGCGAGAATTATACGAGTCCAGTCAAGTCCAGTCAAGTCCAGTCAAGTCCAGTCAAGTCCAGTCAAGTCCAGTCAAGTCCAGTCAAGTCCAGTCAAGTCCAGTCAAGTCCAGTCAAGTCCAGTCAAGTCCAGTCAAGTCCAGTCAAGTCCAGTCAAGTCCAGTCAAGTCCAGTCAAGTCCAGTCAAGTCCAGTCAAGTCCAGTCAAGTCCAGTCAAGTCCAGTCAAGTCCAGTCAAGTCCAGTCAAGTCCAGTCAAGTCCAGTCAAGTCCAGTCAAGTCCAGTCAAGTCCAGTCAAGTCCAGTCAAGTCCAGTCAAGTCCAGTCAAGTCCAGTCAAGTCCAGTCAAGTCCAGTCAAGTCCAGTCAAGTCCAGTCAAGTCCAGTCAAGTCCAGTCAAGTCCAGTCAAGTCCAGTCAAGTCCAGTCAAGTCCAGTCAAGTCCAGTCAAGTCCAGTCAAGTCCAGTCAAGTCCAGTCAAGTCCAGTCAAGTCCAGTCAAGTCCAGTCAAGTCCAGTCAAGTCCAGTCAAGTCCAGTCAAGTCCAGTCAAGTCCAGTCAAGTCCAGTCAAGTCCAGTCAAGTCCAGTCAAGTCCAGTCAAGTCCAGTCAAGTCCAGTCAAGTCCAGTCAAGTCCAGTCAAGTCCAGTCAAGTCCAGTCAAGTCCAGTCAAGTCCAGTCAAGTCCAGTCAAGTCCAGTCAAGTCCAGTCAAGTCCAGTCAAGTCCAGTCAAGTCCAGTCAAGTCCAGTCAAGTCCAGTCAAGTCCAGTCAAGTCCAGTCAAGTCCAGTCAAGTCCAGTCAAGTCCAGTCAAGTCCAGTCAAGTCCAGTCAAGTCCAGTCAAGTCCAGTCAAGTCCAGTCAAGTCCAGTCAAGTCCAGTCAAGTCCAGTCAAGTCCAGTCAAGTCCAGTCAAGTCCAGTCAAGTCCAGTCAAGTCCAGTCAAGTCCAGTCAAGTCCAGTCAAGTCCAGTCAAGTCCAGTCAAGTCCAGTCAAGTCCAGTCAAGTCCAGTCAAGTCCAGTCAAGTCCAGTCAAGTCCAGTCAAGTCCAGTCAAGTCCAGTCAAGTCCAGTCAAGTCCAGTCAAGTCCAGTCAAGTCCAGTCAAGTCCAGTCAAGTCCAGTCAAGTCCAGTCAAGTCCAGTCAAGTCCAGTCAAGTCCAGTCAAGTCCAGTCAAGTCCAGTCAAGTCCAGTCAAGTCCAGTCAAGTCCAGTCAAGTCCAGTCAAGTCCAGTCAAGTCCAGTCAAGTCCAGTCAAGTCCAGTCAAGTCCAGTCAAGTCCAGTCAAGTCCAGTCAAGTCCAGTCAAGTCCAGTCAAGTCCAGTCAAGTCCAGTCAAGTCCAGTCAAGTCCAGTCAAGTCTAGTCAAGTCCAGTCAAGTCCAGTCAAGTCCAGTCAAGTCTAGTCAAGTCCAGTCAACCCTTTGAACGTACGGGATACAGCTCTGGTTAAACAGCTGCATACGATGGGTCTGGAAGACAATTCTACATAACGAATTGTCTTCCAGGCCCATCGTATGCACCTGTTTGTTTAACCAGAGCTGTATCCCGTATGTCCAACAGGTTTTAGTACTTGTACAGCAAGAGATTGTATGCGGATTTTCTTCCCTCAGCCAGTTATGTATTGGTTATACCATTGTTAATCACTATAACCTAAAAATTGTAACAAAGGAGAACTAGAAACGACAGAGAATATCCAGCTCTAGTAATAATTAAGCAGCTAGTATTAGGGAAGTGAAGATGAGTTAAAGAATTGACCATAGATAATACACTATTCGTTTGAATATACCAATGCTAATATGAAGGTAATAGGTTAACCAAAACAAAGCAGTTTCTGTAATAAACGCATGTATATATCACACCGATGTCATGAATATAATACTTATGCGTAATTACACTCCATATCTAATATAATATTTAATAAAAATTCACCTTGCAACGAGCTATGGGTGATTATTATGATTACATAAATCTTGTCATAAACGCTGGCTGATTAAAATCGGCACAAATACAGTTCCGATTATAATTTTACACATAGATATAAAAAGGCTATAGTCACTTACATAATATATACAGTAGCAGCATTCTGGCATGGACCCTCAATGTGGAAAACACACAAAAGTTCTTAAACAACTCACACGCGTAAACGCACAAACCGCGGCCATTTCTCTACTGAGCGATGCGCAGTGGACGGCCGGTCGACCGACTGCGACGTCAACAGACAAAAAACACTGAGATAAGGCGAACTGAAATAGATCGCGTAAAAAAAACCATGAGTAATCTCTTTGTACGCACAAATAAAATGAGGGGTTTTAGTATTACAATTATTTGAATAACAACCTTTGAAACTCACTGAGAATCACAAAATTGCACACAAGTGTCTCTATTATTAATCATTGAAACTCAGTCATTTTGTTTAGTACTTTTCATTATTTCTAATATTAATTTAATTAATTATTTAGAATCACCATCTTCTAATTAATTAATTAAATTTATTTTATTTTATTATTAGAATCACTATATTCTAATTAATTAATTAAATTTATTTTATTTATTTATTTAATTCTTTTTGTAATTATTTTTACCCATTGCTTATTACTCAGATATTATTGTACATAATATGTTTAAAGAGGAAAACTTCACATTTTTTTATTCCATAATGTGTCGATTCATTTCAAATATTAATAAATAAATAAATAAATATTAGGAATCATGAAAATTACTAAAGAAAATATCTGAGTTTCAAAGATTAGTTAGTAATAGAGATACTTGACAGTCAAAGTGAAAGCTTAGTGAATATCGCCTGCCGTGAAAACTGTTCTGAGAAAATGAACAGACAAAGGGGTCCCACAGCTTGGTGGAGCCTCTTCGTCCTGGAAAGGGGCTAGACTCAAATATGTCGAGGAGAGCCTGATACCCAAACAATTAAGGACCATGACGTGGATTCCAGGGCCAGCAATGGAACCGGAGAAGATTCTGCTCAGGTTGATGGTCAAAAATGCCGGAATTTCTACAATAAGCCTGACCCAAAAGGTCAGCAAGTGGTCATCACCATGGATGAATCCTCTTGGGATAAAATCAAGAGGATAAACTGCCAGCCACTACTAAACTTCTCCCGGGTAACCTTCAAGTTACTCTGGGCAAAGAAGTGTGGCGAGGAAGGTGAAGCCATATAAGAGGGGCCAAATACGGAACCTCAACCTGAACCCCAACCAAATCCTGTGACAGGACCTGAAGAGGGAACGTCACAGGATACACATCGAGGGGGGGGGGGGGGCGCATAGAGGAACCTCTAAGGTGGGCACAGGCTAGTGAGGGGCCAGAAATGGAACCTCAACGGTCAAAGCAACCCGAAGAGGGACCCAAAAAGGATACCCCCCAAAACGTCTCGGTGGGGGAATCATCTGTGGCAACACAGCATAATCCAGAGGGGGGGTGGGGACTGAGAAGAAACCATCAATGGAAATGAATGGAGGATTGAAAACAAATATGAAAATACTCCAGGTAAATATATATATATATATATATATATATATATATATATATATATATATATATATATATATATCACTGCAAGGCAGCATCGGTTGCTCTACATGCGTATACCATTCGCAACGATATAGATATTGTGCTCATTCAGGATCCTTGCTTATGCAGGGGGGAAATCCAGGGACTACAACTGGGTAAAGATTGGACACTATATAGTGTCCATACCGACAACCCAAGAACCTGTATCCTTGCAAAAAAAATAAGGTCAAACTACTACCCATGTGGAACCTAAACTCCAGAGACCTCAAGATGAAGGTAAGACTAGAGCCAAAAGAAGGAGCAAATACGGAAATATTCCAAGGCTCTGCATACCTCCCATATGATCAACCCGGACCTCCACCGACACCAGATTTACGGGCCCTGACAACACACTATCAGAAGAAACAATCCCAAATGATTATCGGATGCGACGCAAATCCGCACCACTGTGTGTGGGGAAGCAGTGACGTGAACAAACGGGGTGAGTCTCTCTTAGATTATTTATTAGAAAATAAGATGGATATACTCAACAGCGACAACAAACCGACCTTCGTAACATCGACACGAAGCGAAGTAATTGACTTAACCATAGGGACGATGCAAACAGAAACCATGGTGAGTAATTGGTTTGTATCAGACGAACCTTCTCTGTCTGACCACAGATACATCAGATTTGAAATAAAACTGTTCTGAGAAAATGAACAGACAAAGGGGTCCCACAGCTTGGTGGAGAGCCTTTTCGTCCTGGAAAGGGGCCAGACTCAAATCAGTCGAGGAGAGCCTGATACCCAAACAATTAAGGGCCATGACGTGGATTCCAGGGCCAGCAATGGAACCGGAGAAGATTCTGCGCAGGTTGATGGTCAAAAATGCCGGAATTTCGACGGTCGCGTGGAAGCTGGTCCACAATAAGCCTGACCCAAAAGGTCAGCGAGTGGTCATCACCGTGGATGAATCCTCTCGGGATAAAATCAAGAGCCAGCCACTACTAAACTTCTCCCGGATAACCTTCAAGTTACTCTGGGCAAAAAATCCACGGAAACTAACCCCCAGACATTTAGGAACCCACGAAACTGTCAATGGGATCTTTACAAGAAATACCTGCGACAAGGCCTGGAAGTCGGGGCAAAGTTAGAAACATAGTGGAGCTAGAAATAATGACTGATAGCGTCACAAATACAATAACTTCAGCTTTTGAGTCAAGCTGTCCAGAAACGATAAGAGATAACGGCAGGAATGTTCCATGGCGGGACTCTCTGATCTAACGACAAAGACAAGAAAGCTGTTCAACCAGGCTAAACGAACTGGCGACTGGGGAACTTATAAAGAAACCCTGACAGAATACAATATCAAAATAAGGAAATCTAAAAGAGGAACATGGAGGGAGTACTGTTAGGGGGTTGAGAAATCACCCGACTGTGCAAAACTTCAGAAGGCTCTCGCAAAAGGCAACAACAATAAAATTGGATCAATGCGGAAAAATGACGGAACATACACAGAAACCGAAGGGGAAGCGCTGAAACTCTTACTTCAAACGAATTTCCCGGGTTCTGCGGTTATTGGCACCGAACACGAGAATCTGGCTATCGACAACCCATTCAAACGGGGTATAAATAGGTACTAGCAAAGAACATAGTACCGCAAACAAAACTCGCATGGGCAATCAACACATTCGAGCCATTCAAAACTGCTGGGGAAGACAACATCTTCCCAGAAACTCCAAAAAGGAATGGAGGAATTAAAATCAGTACTGTGTACCATTATGCGGACGAGAATAGCCCTAGGGCACATTCCGAAAAAGTGGATGAAGGTTAGGGTGGTATTTATACCAAAACCAGGACGGGAAACATACCAACTGGCAAAATCCTACAGGCCCATCAGTCTGACCTCGTTCCTACTGAAAACAATTGAAAAACTGATTGATAGACACATCAGGGATGGAGCAATGGTACTAAAACCACTGCACAGACACCATTATGCTTATCAATCAGGAAAGTCGTACGAAACCGCAGTGCACGAAATAACCATAAGAGCTGAAAAAGCAATCAAGAACAAGCAGATTGCTCTTGCGGTCTTCTTGGATATAGAGGGCGCCTTTGACAACACCTCGTTTGTATCCATTACAACAGATATACAGCCACAAGAGGTATACAGCCAACCGTAGTTGGCTGGTTCGGCCAAATGTTAAGTGGACGGAGAATAAAGACATCACTAAATGGAATAACTATGAAAGTATCGGTCGGCATGGGCTGCCCGCAAGGCAGCGTACTGTCCCCTATTCTGTGGTGCCTAGTCACAGACGATCTGTTAGATCAACTGGACCAGAAAGGATGCTACGTACAAGGCTACGCCGACGACGTAGCAATACTCGCGGTCGGTAAATTTGACGGCATCACATCAGAACTTCTGCAAGGTGCACTCAAACATGTGGAACTGTGGTGTGCAGCAGAAGGCCTCACGATTAACCCCGAAAAACCTCTTTAGTACCATTTACACGTAGAAGGAACTTAAATAAGATAAATACCGACGCTGTTCGGCAGAGAAATACAAATAGAGGGACAATTTAAATATATAGGTGTAACTCTAAACTCTAAACTGACCTTCAAGCCATATATGATAAAGATTACGCACAAAGCCGTGAAAGCGTTCTGGGCATGCCGACGAATGTTCGGGAAAAACTGGGGACTAACACCAAAAATGGTGTATTGGCTCTATACTCGAGTTATATATGACTTACGCACCAACAATCTGGTGGCATAAAGGCTCAGACGGGGTAAGCAGGAGAATACTAGGCAAAGTGCAAAGAATAGCCTGTCTATGAATAACAGGGGCAATGGCAACAACCCCCACCGCCGCAATGGAGGTTATATTGGACCTGCCTCCACTTCACATCAAGGTGGAGACAGAGGCCAAGATAGCAATCTACAAAACTAACGCCATGGAGAAGTCATACGACTCATCTATAGACCACACCCATCTAGCGTTAGGTAGAACCGAAGAACACATTCTAAGAATGCGTCCCGACAGGACAATAAATACACTTTACATGATGAAACCTTACAAGGTAGTAATACCAGATAGGGCAGAATATGCAAAAACTCAAAGGATCAATCTGGTTTGCCGATGGATCTAAATCCAGCAAAGGAACAGGAATAGGAGTGTATAAGAGCAACTCGGCAGGAGGCAGAAGACTCCAGCTTGGCGAGCATACCTCCGTGTTCCAAGCAGAAATTATCGCAATTCAATGCTGCGTTAAAACTCTATTGGAAATAAACTATACTAAGAAGGAAATCAATATTGTGACGGATAGTCAAGCAGTGCTGAGAGCTCTAGACTCCAGCGTGAATAACTCCAGAGTTGGCATAGAATGCATTGAGGACCTACTGGGAGCCCGAAACAAAGTAACACTTGTGTGGGCACCGAGACATCAGGGAATCAAAGGCAACGAAAAACCGGACAAATTGGCTAGCGAACTAAACTTCATTGGCCCCGAACCAACCTGCGGGATACCATATAGAACCATAAGGAATAGTTTGAGAAAGCACCAAAGATACCGCCACAACCAATACTGTTAAGCCTAAACTGGAATGAAACACTCGAAGAGGTTCATAAGGCACCCAGTACGGAGGCGACGGAAGAAATCCTAAAACTAAATAGGAAGCAATTAAGAAATGTCGTAGGACTCCTAACAGGACACTGCACATTAAATAAACATCTGCACACTATGGGGATACACAAATCACCAACGTGCAAAGGCTGTGGGGAAGAAGAAGAAACCCCACTACATGTAATAACTAGCTGCGAGGCATTCAACTCGGGCCGGAAAAAGCTCTTTGGTTCAATGCGAATGAACCTAAAAGAGCTCAAGCTCGCCCATTCACGAGACTTCTGGACTTCATTGAAGACACAGAGCTCATGAATGAGGAATAGTTATGGGGGAGCATAATAGGCCAACTGTGGACGTAGTGCAGTGGGATGCTACAGCGAAACCAGATCCTTCAGGGGAAAAAATATGTTTCAGTAAAAGCAATCGATTGCATATCCCACATCTATTTATTTTATATATATATATATATATATATATATATATATATATATATATATATATATATTATCAATTGCATTTTACCTTTCGGTGTAGGCTATTACATTTACATTATTAACATTATAATTTACAATTACTGTTGTTTATACATTTGTAAATTCTTTCCACCTTTCCACTCCTTTCTGTTCTTCGCCAGTTCTCTTGCTTGCTTGACTGTCTTTCTTTTCTTGATTATTATTTCCTCTATTATATTGTCCCACTCTTTTCTTTTCTACCTCTTCTTGTTTTATTTCCAGTTCTTGCTTCCCATACCTGTTTTGTTTGATTCTTTTTGTCCATCCTAATTAAATGACCCCACCAGTTTAGTTGGTTCTTTTCTATATTTATTTTATAATTATAGGATATAGGACACTTATACCAGGGATCTTATACTCAATTGTATAAGAAAAATAAATATTGGATTGTTAAAGCGAATCTTCGAAAAGTTCGTTCGAGGATTCGAGCTGAAAATCAATTCGAAAAACGCGTTGTAAGACTAATGGAACTGCTGCCACTTCTTTTGCGGAGTGTACAAGCCGTGGCCCCAGGAAAAACTGGAGGGGTGCGCACCGAGAAATAAATTTATTTTGAAATAATGAAGCATTTTGTGATAATTGCACGGATGTCTATAAACTATACTACTGTACTTAAGCATTATCAAATTGTATTTATCAAAACTTGAAATATGAAACTGCAATCTCTTAGAGGAATTTCTTTTGAATTTTTATTACAAATCGGAGTAAATATATACTTTTCTGATGGAAATATTGACTACTTTTGCATATTTTTTACAACTATTTCGTCCTAACAAAGTATCAAATCATCCTTAGACTGGCGAAATATCCAAACATATTTTCAGAAAATTATAAAATGTTGACTAGAAAAGACCGCGCGATTAGGTCAACATTGAACCGTATTTCATCTTCCGAGATTCGCCTTAAGGCGTCTACTTTGTGATAATTCATTTTAAAGCATAAATAACACTAAAATGTTTATGTGTGATAAAAATAAAGTAGAAAATCGTTTTATTTATCCCAGAAAAAAAAAGTTTTCTTAACCAAATTTAAAAAAAAATCTAAATGAAAGTATTTTTTTATAAAACACCCTAATATCAGCAATAAACTGTTACATATTCAAAGCATTTCCTGGTGAGAGTCGCAGCAATTTAAAGGATAAATAACACTAAAATGTTTAATGTGTGATAAAAAATAAAGTAAAAAATCGTTTTATTTATCCCGGAAAAAAAAAGTTTTTTTAACCAAATTTAAAAAAAAAATCTGAATGAAAGTATTTTTTATAAAACACCCTAATCTCAGCAATAAACTGTTACATTTTCAAAGCATTTCATGGTGAGAGTCGCAGTAATTTAAAGGATAAATAACACTAAAATGTTTAATGTGTGATACAAAATAAAGTAGAAAATCGTTTTATTTATCCCAGAAAAAAAAAATTTTCTTAACCAAATTTAAAAAAAAAATCTGAATGAAAGTATATTTTTATAAAACACCCTAATCTTAGCAACAAACTGTGATATTTTCAAAGCATTTCATGGTGAGAGTCGCAGCAATTTAAAGGATAAATAACACTAAAATGTTTAATGTGTGATAAAAAATAAAGTAAATAATCGTTTTATTTATCCCAGAAAAAAAAGGTTTCTTAACCAAATTAAAAAAAAAAATCTGAATTAAAGTATTTTTTTATAAAACACCCTAAACTCAGGAATAAACTGTGATATTTTCGAAGCATTTCATGGTGAGAGTTGCAGCAACGTACGGATGCACGCGGCGGCTGGAAATTGCCGAATGGGATAGTGCTGAGAAATTCCACACCTGTTCAAGATTGAGTGCTAACAAATAAAACAGTTTTTATTTATCTTCCTTTAAAGCTATCTACCTAGCGAACTAAGTGCGCAAATGAATTCGTTTTAGTAGAAATAATAGGAAATATATCGTCAAATGATCTGGAGAAAGAATTTGTTTCCAATACTATCATTTGATAGAGATATGTAGAAATTGTGAGAGCGAGATTTTTTATATGAGTCATTTTCCAGATGGAAACTGTGAAAAAGCGAATGAGTTTGAATCATGAAAGAAAGAGAAATTAAATTCACACACATTATCTAATTAAAGGATATAGTAATTTACATTATTAGTGTAGGAATTCGGGAAACGGCCATATCGCAAGAATAATGTATCTTATTTTTTGTACAAAGAAATACTGAATATTTATTTAAAGTAATTTAAAGTTGTTGTGACAAATAGGTTATGTCACACCACCAATTACATATAATTTAAAGTCTATATCTTCTACATAATTGTATTTATTCAGTACCATATCGTTAATATTTAATGCTATTTGAAGTATATGAGGTGTACGCTGTGCTTGCATGCAATTTTTTTTCCCCTTACCATACATATACAGTATAATATTTAACTATTTATATAATTGTAAAAATTAAAATGAATTGCATATCTACAAATAAAAGAAAAAAAACATTAAAAAATAAAATTGTAATTTTCTTCCCTCGGTCCTTGCCTCGAGGTTTGTGGTGGTGAATCCTCCTCGGGCTGCGGGTATTGAGGGTTTGTGTTAGGTATTTTTTTGTGTCCGTGTCCATCTCTGTTTGTTGCGCTATGTTTACTATTAGTATATTTTGTTGTTCAGCAGTAGATTTTTAATTTTCAATTTGAAAGGAACGTATGCCAGTGCTTTGATTTCGTTGGGTAGTTCGTTGTATTTTGTATTATTTCGATTGTTAGTATTGGTGAGTATTTTGTTTTTCTGTATTTGCTCGTTCTCAGTTTCGATTTTCTTCTTGTTTGGTGTTTATGAATTTCTTTGTTTTGTTTTAGTGTTATGTTCGTTTTTATTTTGTTGTTTTGAATTTTGTATAGTAGTAGTAATTTATTTAGTGTTTTATTTACATTGGTAACGAATTTTAAGTTGGCAACACTGGCTAGTTCTCGCACTAGAGCGGGAAGTAATATTTCTCGCACCCAAATCAATGCGAGAAATTACTTGTCTTAGGACATGAGTACAAAAAATAATTTAATAAACTTGATTGTAAAATATGTCATGATAATCATAATTTTAATTTATATATATATATATATATATATATATATATATATATATATATATATATATATAAGGTGTTTAGGAGGTTTATTACATTGACACGACGCCATTTTTGTTATTTTTACATAATAAATCAGTCAACAAACCAATTTTGTATCGTTTTATTTAAAAGTTATAGCTGAACAAAGTAGTAAACCTCTTCGTACACCCAGTATAAGCCAAGTGAATAGTTTTGAAGATTACCGGCATGTCATTTATGGTTATTGGCATATCCACACAAAAATATATATTTCTGTGGTGGCACAGAACTGCATTTCCATAATTGCGTGCAAATATTATTCAAAACCCTGTCGCTTTTAACATTTGACACCCGTTCACCCGGCCAGTGTCATGTTTTTATTACGCCACCCGTCAGCTAAGCCAAGTTCACAGCAGATTTATCGCCAGACGGCATCAACGTTGCAAATCTCAGATTTAACACCCAGTACGTGGACCATCAGCCACCCGTCATATTAAAAAAATACTAGATATGTCAACTATTCGCCATATTAAATTCCAGAATATGCTGACGGGAGCTTTGGTGCGGAAGACCGCAATGATAAAGTTCTAGTGCGGGCCAATATGTTGCCCACCGCTCCCCCAGACGCGGCGGTTCGAAACAAGTTTATTGAAGCATGCATTGTTTGAACACAGAATATGTTATTACATATTGTCTGGAATTAGTAGCTCAAGTAATTTAACTTTAAATTTAATTAGAATATTAGTTTTAGTCACACTGTTAACTCGACTCCAGGCCATCAATATCCTCTTATACGAGTATATAGGAGTAAATATTTAAACGTATACAAATTATTATTATATATTATTAAATTTTATTAGAATCTTAGTCTTAGTCACACTCTTAACTCGACTCCAGGCCATCAAAGTCCTCTTATACGAGTATATAGGAGTAAATATTTAAACGTATACAAATTATTATTATATATTATTAAATTTTATTAGAATCTTAGTCTTAGTCACACTGATAACTTGACTCCAGGCCATTAAGGCGAATCTCGGAAAATGAAATACGGTTCGATGTTGACCTAATCGCGCGGTCTTTTCTAGTCAACATTTTATAATTTTCTGGAAATATGTTTGGATATTTCTCCAATCTAAGGATGATTTGATACTAATTTTTTGTCTCGAAATAGGCAAAAATATGCAAAAGTAGTCAATATTTGCATCAGAAAAGTATATATTTACTCCGATTTGTAATGAAAATTCAACAAAAATTCCTCTAAGAGATTGCAGTTTCATATTTCAAGTTTTGATAAATACAATCTGAAAATGCTTAAGTACAGTTTATAGACATCCGCGCAATTATCACAAAATGCTTCATTATTTCGAAATAAATTTATTTCTCTGCGCGCACCCCTCCAGTTTTCCCTGGGGCCACGGTTTATACACTCCGCAAAAGAAGTAGCAGCAGTTCCGATAGTCTCACAACGCGTTTTTCGAATAGATTTTCAGCTCGAATCCTCGAACGAGATTTTCGAAGATTCGCCTTAATGTCCTCTTATACGAGTATATAGGAGTACATATTTAAACATATACAAATTATTATTATATATTATTAAATTTAATTAGAATCTTAGTCTTAGTCACACTGATAACTCGACTCCAGGCCATCAAAGTCCTCTTATACGAGTATATAGGAGTAAATATTTAAACGTGAACAAATTATTATTATATATTATTAAATTTAATTAGAATCTTAGTCTTAGTCATACTGATAACACGACTCCAGGCCATCAATGTCCTCTTATACGAGTATATAGGAGTAAATATTTAAACGTATACAAATTAAATCATATGTTAAGAACAAGTAACTACTGATAACAATTAAATGAAGGCAAATATGAAAATGGAAATGTATACCATAATTTGGAAAAACATTTTACGATTGATCAGTAAAAAAAATGCTTGTAAACTTGTATATCTCGTACAAATTGATAGCGAGTGATCGAATAAAAACTATTGAAATTTTCATCATTTTAAAAATCTCTCAACATATAATATGTAAAACATCAAGCATTTACATATGTACGTAACATATCTACAACACTTAGAGTTCAAATTGTTGCATTCCGTTCACCTTTCCCAGTCAAGAGGTCGTAAATATCATAATAATCATCCACGGCCTTGCTAAAAGGACGCACACGCAATTATCTGACCGGTAAACGGGGCTCTCAATTCTCCACTCGCAAGTGAATGTCAGTGAAACTGTGGTGTGTGCGATAACGGCACCCGTAGGTATGTATAACACGCGTAATTTTTACCTCTCATCCGTTATTCGCGCGCTAGCCTCAACTTTCTTCGTCGTCGTCGTCGTCGTCGACGGTCCCGATTTTCTTTCTAACGAGAAAAGCGTGGCAAAAATGCACGCCATCCCATGCTATTTGCATCGCAGCGCAAGGTCGCATGGTCAACGTCCTCGCAGAAACAATTTCTCACATACAGTTGAAAAGCGGCTGCAAAATTGGGAGCTCTATCTGCAAATCGCGTTCGGAATTAATGGAGCGTGTTTCGCGAGATCATTTTCATAACGTCGACCGCACCTCGACGTGCCCATTTTCCACCGCGGCAAAAATCGCTCGCGCATCCATAACATTGAGATGTGCATGTATAAATTCAGTCAGGATTAAGTGGGACCTATTTATGGGGCATCTAACATGCTAGTCAGAAGCTACTTTAGAGGTGCATTTTAGGACAAACGGTGCAGGATTTGAATTTATATTTAGTATCGTGTTGGGTTGATTAAACGCGGCGGTATTATGGACGGTACAGGAAATAGTTATTGCTTGATTCCATGATGAGGCAAAAGGGAGAAAATCGAGCGCGACGCGGAATTATATAATGCTCCAGCATAAGTGGTTTAGTTAGTATCTGCATAATCTTTAATTTTATTTTATTTTATAATCATGTAAATAAATTCCTTTATAATTGCGTGACATAATCACATAGCCTCATTACTAAATGTAGTTACGGATTAATTAGTTAATAATATAAAGCAAACAAAAGACGCAAATGAAGATTATGTGGTTTATAATTGTATCGTGGTTGATCGTAAACTTGTAATGCAATGTATCAATAATTAACAGTTAAGTTTTATTTTTCATCATATTGAATACACTAGACAACTAAATGAAATGTTTGCAGCTCTAGTTTTTGAGATACAGACTAATTAATAACACGTTTTTATCTTTAATCGTCGGTTATCACGCATATTAGACGAATATAAACAAATTTATTATATAAGTATCAAACATATATAATTGTACTTTGAAGATTCAAATTATTACGTGTTTTTTTTTCAACGAAAAGTTATGCTGTGAATTTTCTTACATACAGAAGTCATTAATTGAGGAAAATATACAAATAATACTTAATTGTGAAGCTAAATAAGTGCCAAGTATAATTAAACAAACAATGTCTGATTTTAAAGTTATATAAGTATCAAACATATCAACATATAATTGTACTTTGAAGAATCAATCATATTATTACGTTTTTTTCTTTCAACGAAAAGTTATGTCGTGAATTTTCTTACATACAGAAGTCTTTAATTGAGGAAAATATACAAATAATACTTAATATTGAAGCTAAATAAGTGCCAAGTATAATTAAACAAACAATGTCTCATTTTAAAGTTATATAAGTATCAAACATATATAATTGTACTTTGAAGAATCAAATTATTACGTGTTTTTTTATCAACGAAAAGTTATGTCGTGAATTTTCTTACATACAGAAGTCATTAATTGAGGAAAATATATAAATAATACTTAATTGTGAAGCTAAATAAGTGCCAAGTATAATTAAACAAACAAGATCTCATTTTAAAGTTATATAAGTATCAAACATATCAACATAGAATTGTACTTTGAAGAATCAAATTATTACGTTTTTTTTTCAACGAAAAGTTATGCCGTGAATTTTCTTACATACAGACCTCATTAATTGAGGATAATATACAAATAATACTTAATTGTGAAGCTAAATAAGTGCCAAGCATAATCATATCATGAAACCAAAAAGGTTTGTGCGGTTTGATATAAAAATTTATCAGAAACCAGTAATAAACTATTATTCAGCCAAGTAATACAAAATACAGCATACAAAAAAAATGTTGACACGCTGAAACAACCTCATTGAGTACGATGGTGACTCAATGACATTTTTTCAACATGACAACATTTTTTGTATGCTAGTATAAATTTGAATTTGAATTAAAAAAATTGGCGGACACAGCATTCTTTTTTTAAATAATTGCCCTATATTCGTTTGAGTCTGAACATCTTCTATAATAACCAACCATATGGGGTGTTTCCTTTTAATAGAGTGGACGTCTCGGTGTTCATATATAATAAGCAACGTATTGAAAATAATGAGCAGTTCTCGGTGCCTCCTTAAAGACTGAACAATACGCTACTGGAGTTGACGGTGTGTGGGAAATCGGAAATGTATCGGGCTCGGAGGCCGCCGGCTTGGGAACGCCTTAATAAATAACGGAATGGGCCGGATAACAATGTTAATGAAAAAATAACAGTGAACTATATCGCGCCGGGCATTGTCTCGGTCCGCAATTAAGGCGCGATCCCGGCGCGCGGATCCCAATCCCACAGGGGCATTTAATTATGATTTAATAATCAGAGGAAATTAACCGTGTTGAGCAGCAGCAGCAACGCGCTGTCGTTCGCTAATTAACATCACAATTTTAAAATTTGCATTTGTAATTGAAAATGTCGAGCTGAATGAAGAATGCACTTGGGGTTTAATCTTACATCATTCCTGATATTAAATGCAACAGTTTTTATGAATTCCTTAATTTACTATAGCACATTATTTTGTGTAGATTATCTGCATTTATTTCTTATGTCAACAAGGATATGCAAGGCATTGTGGCCAAGGGATATTTTCCTTCCAGCATTTGCTGTCACAATTACCTATAGCTGAATATGTAGGGGAGTGATATCCGAGTCCTGCTTGAATTGGCGAGAGAAGATAAGTTTGATGCAATCAAAGATAAACTTGAGGGGCACTAAAATATATCTGACCGTAGAGGAGAGAGAGGCACGTAGGAGATGGGCTGTGAGGGGTAGAGCAAAGGTGGGCTATCTAAAAATAAAGATTGCGGCAGGAGGACTGTGTTACGGCCCCACATTGCGTATGTGCAACGTAACCCAAATCATACCCTGCCTAATTATTTAAAAATATTGATTGCTTCTTTAAGTGGTCGCATCGCAACCCTGGTCATAAAGGGCTTAGCGGGAATTTTGCGTTTTAGTGAATTATTCATGTGCGTATGGGTAGGGGCCGTGTACTGTAACAAAAACCGTTTATAACTAACGGAGATACTGGATGGGCTCGAGACGGAGGCAGATGAATGGATCGTCGGGGGTGACTGGAATGTGAGGGTGGGGGTGACTGGAAGGAGGGATCGGAGAGGGCGGGGAATGGAGAGAAAGACGATCGCAGGATAAAGTGATCAACCAGGAGGGTAGAGAATGGATCCAATGGTTGAGAAAGTCGGGGTGGAATGTACTGAATGGCTGCTGCGAAGGGGACTGGGAAGGGAAGAAGACTTTCTGTGGACACGGAGGAGGTTCGGTTTTGAACTATGTGGTGGTCAAAGGTATCGGAAGGAAGGAGTTGGAGTGTTTCAAGGTGGAAAATGTGGGGGGATCGGACCATGTGCCGGTGGAGGTTGTCTTGAGAATGACAAAAGGTTGGAAGAGGGTGGAGAAAAAGGGGCAGCAACGGTTTGGATGGAGCGAAGTAGAAATTGCGGTGTATGAGAGAAACCTAATGGGCGTGAAGTGGGAGGAGGTACAGTCGATGCTCCAGTTGGAGAGAGTGATGGCGGCTGCGTTGGTGGTAAGGAAGAAGAGTGGAGGCCAGAGGTAATGTTGGTTCGACGAGGAGTGTAAGATAAAGAAGACGAGGTGGCGGAGGGAAATGCTGAATTGGAGGTACGGCAGATGTGCAGTCGAAAGGGTTAATAAGGCGAAAATGGAGTTCGAGAGTACGTGCGAGAGGAAAAAAATAGAGGAGTTGCAGAAAGTGGAAAAGAGGTTGAGGGAGTGTGTAGTGGAGAAATGGATGTGGGAGATCTTAAAGGGAATGGTGAATCAGGGCAAAGTGAAGATAGAGCTAACAGAGTGGGAGAGGAGTTGTAAACAGATGGCGGGGTCTGAGGTGGAGCTGGGCAGTTCGAGTACGAGACAGATGGTGCGAAGGGAGGCGTTTTCCCGGAAAGAGGTGAAGGTGGCCCTGGCACAGTTAAAACTAGGAAAGGCAGCGGGGGAAGATGGGCTGAAGGCAGAGGCTTACAAATAGCTACCGGAGGAAGGAAGGGAGAAGGCGCGGCAGAGTATTAACAAGGTGTGGAGTGGAGAGGAGGAAGTGCCGGAAAAGTGGCGTGTGGGGGTGGTGGTCCCGGTTCATAAAGGGGGAGAGGCCTCGGACGTTAAAAACTATAGGGGGATCACCATTATGAGTGCCGGTTATAAATTGATGATGACTATGGTGAAAAATAGAATGGATAGGGAAGTGGAGCAAAAGGGGCAGCTGCCGGAATGCCAGGGTGGGTTCAGAAGGGGAAGAGGAGACGAGGGAGCAGATTTTCACGCTGGCGAGAATGGTGGAGGAAGCGCTGGAATGCAAAGTGAGAGTGTATGATTTAAAAGCGGCGTATGACTCAGTTCCTAGGGGGAAACTGGTGGAATGTGTGGATAGATTGGGTATGAAAGAGGAAGGAGTGGAGTGGGTGAAAAGGATGTATAAAGAGACATGGGCGAAAGCAAGAGTGAATGGAGAAATATCTGAGAAATTTAGGGTGAATGTGGGAGTAAGGCAGGGGTGCCCGCTGAGCCCCCTCCTGTTTAATCTGTACACGAGCGAGTTGGAAGAGGTGCTGAGGAGAGGACAGGCAGGAGGGGTCGTGGTGGGTAGATATAAGGTGTGGATGTTGGCGTATGCAGATGACGTGGTGCTGGTGGCCAAGAGAGTGGAAGAGATGCAAGAGATGTTGGAAAGAATGGGTAGGTACTTGGATAAGAGGGGGCTACTGGTGAATGTGGAAAAGACCAAATGAATGTTGTTTAGGAATAGGGGCAGGAGGGGTAAGGGCGAAGGGCTGAATTGCAAGGAAAGGCTGATTGAGAGAGTGAATGGCTTTAAATATTTGGGCTTTAGATTTGACTGTGGAGGAGGGCTTAAGATGCATGTGGAGTGTATGCAGGCGAAAGCAAGAATGGCTTGGGGGATTGCGTGCAGAAAATGGGGGAGTTTGTGGGGTGATAACCTCGTAATGGCGTGCAAGATCTGGGATGCGTGTGTAAAACCTATATTGTTATATGGAGTGGAAGTGTGGGGATTGCGTGAATGGGAGGTAATAGAAAGGGAACAAGATTGGTTTCTGAAGAATCTACTAGGGCTCGAAAGGTCGACATCGAGGGAAGTGCTGTTGCAGGAGACAAGTCGTATGAGTATGTGGTGGGAGTCGTGTGTGAGGGTTGTGAAGTTTGAGGAAAGATTGCAGGATTTGGGCGAGAAAAGACTGGTACGGGAGGTATGGATGAGGTGTAAGAGTAGAACAGAGAGTAGATGGAGGAAGGATAGAGAAAGGATGTATGAAAGAGTGGGTAGGTCTGAGGTGTGGGTAGAGGAGAAGCTGAGAGAAAGGGGGTAGCCTAGGAACTGAGATAAGGGAGAGACTGAGGGATATTGAGTGACAAGAAAGGCAAGTGAGAATGGCTGAGAGCTCATACAGCCCTGGCTACGTAGACTGGCAAGTGCAGGGGAAACTCCCGAGCTACTTAGCCAGGGGAGAGTGGAGCAGAGAGGACAAAGTGTGCATTGCAAGAGCGAGGTGTGGGTCAGAAGAGCGAGGAAGAAAAGTGTGGATGGGGCTGGGGTACACTGCGTGTGCGCTGTGTAGGAAGGGGAGTGACACGTGGTGGCACATTAGCAAAGAATGTGAGGGAGTGAAAGCAGAGTGGGTGGGAGAGGGCAGAAAGCTGAGCGAATGGTTAGGAGAGGATGGGAAAGGCGTGAAAATCTGCAGGAGGCTGACGTGGGAAAGGAAATTGGCGAGGGCAGAGGGGGTTTAGTTTATTTTAGTGGGTAGAAAATGTTAATTTGTATTCTTTTTTAAAATTTTTTTTTAGTTTTTTCTGTGAAAGTATTGTTTTTTTTTGCGGCTGGAATTTGTAAAGGGAAGGGTTGGGCTGATATGCCAAATAAAGGTCTTTTTTTCATGTGCGTATGAAATCCTCACATCTGACAATCAGTTTCCCGATATCTGGGCACCATATCGTCTGCAGAATATATTTGTAGACAACATAACAAATCTGGTGGCCACTTTTCATTTAGATGCATCAATCACCATCAAGATTAGACCAGGACTTAGTCCTTTGAGCTAAGTCCATTCCCTCGATACCTTCTAGGGATGCAGATAGCAAAAACGCGACAACGTATACATTAAATACATTTGAGTAAGGTATTATTATTAAAAAAAAAACTTCTATCTTTATAGGGCTATTAGCCGTGAGGCTTTTCCGCCGGTCAAGGGAGAAGCTCAGAGGAGTTTAATCACCCGGTATTTACCTTAACTTCACAGAAAACCTCTGAAAAACTGTGAAAGGTGATTCGCGCAAATTCGTTCCCCGCTGGGGATCGAACTCAGGCTCCCCAATGCTCAGTACGAGACGGACGACGCCTCTAACAACTCGGCCACTGAGCTGGGTTATTATTATTATTTATTTTATTTTATTGTTTTCAGGGGAATTTAGTAGAAGTTGTTTGAATTTTTGTGTTGTCTACTAAAGGTCGTTTTAGATAAGACAATTTCTTGACACAAAAATTAGTCAAGATGCGACACAATCTAAATTGTCACTTATCATACAGCAAATTATTTGAAATATTGAATTGTTTGGTAGATCGAATGGAAAAATATAACGCGTTCTATTTGTCAAGGACAACTTGTATGGGAGGAGGATATATGAATTCATTTCTTGAACAACTTTTGAGCTAAGAAATTGTCTTGTCTAAAACGACCTTAAGGACTTTATTGTCCAATCGTTTATATCAGTCCGAACCCGATATCGAAACTTTTTAATAATCCATTTGAGACAGGTTTAGTCAAGATTTTTATTAATTTTGGATTATAATACCAACCTGACTATACCCGTCCACTATTTCAAACGACTTGAACTATGCATTACATTATTTTTCACATATATATTTTTAATTAGTCTTAAATTAATAAATGACATTAATTTAATAAAAAAAAATAACGAATAATAGTGTAGTGCATAGTTCAAGTCGTTTGAAATAGTGGACGGGTATAGTCTGGTTGGTAGGGACCGCCCGCCCACCCCACCTTTGTTCGCATAGTTTTTCCATAGGATAACACTCTTCTTAGAATAGTTTAAACAATATAAAACATCTATATCCAATGAAAAAACTATGCGAGCGAAGGTGGGGTGGGCGGGTTTCCCCTACCAACCAAACTATGCCCGTCCACTATTTCAAATGACTTGAAGTCTGCACTATACTGTTATCCATTAATTTATATTCTATTCAATTAATTCCATTTATTAATTTACGCCTAATTCGTACAAAAAGTGAGAAATAATGTTGTGTATAGTTCAAGTCGTTTGAAATAGCGGACAAGCATAGTCAAGTTAACGACTTCAACTATGTCTGTATGTATGTCTGTATGTATGTCTGTATGTATGTCTGTATGTATGTCTGTATGTATGTCTATATGTATGTCTGTATGTATGTCTGTATGTATGTCTGTATGTATGTCTGTATGTATTTCTGTATGTCTGTATGTATGTCTGTATGTATGTTTGTATGTATGTCTGTATGTATGTCTGTGTGTCTGTTTGTATGTCTGTATGTATGTCTGTATGTATGTCTATACAAGTAGGATAATCCAAATCCAATAAAAAATCATCATCACAGAGCGACGACTACACATTAAGTACATTTAAAAAATGTATTAGGTTTGATAAAATTTTGAGAGAGTTGGTGAGATAGTTGATTCATCATCGGACGACAATTTCACCTGGTTAGAATATAAATTCGATTTTAAATTTAAGAAGAAGAAATTAATCTGCTTTTCTACAATCCAGCCTTATTATATCCGACACAGATACAATTCTGTAACGACCTCGACAATGCCCTACAACAATAACATCCAATTAATAAACATTCACTAACCAGCAGCATCTGATAAATGATCTTGAACGGTACAGCCGCCTTTCAATAAAATACACATAAAACTTAACTGTAAGTAGGCGCAATCGACTGAAAAGAATTAAAAACCATGCAGTAATGAACTACAGAGGGAGAGAGAAAAAAAACGTACGAATTACCCCAGAAACAGTTAAACATCGCCCGCCTTATTAACGTAATTACGCCAATAAATTGATCAAAAAGATGACGCAACGGTTCTTCGTAACCCAAATTCGATGAAGATTCCTCAATGGATTGCATTGCAACTGTCATTTCGGCTTTAATCGGACTTTGCACTCAGCAGCGGCGGGGCTATCAATAAAAAGTGCATAAAATCCCAACCGTGGCGTTTTTACGATCGCCGCGGCCCGCTTCAATATTAGCAGCGATCGTAATTCGGATACGGTTAATAAATTATATGGCTTTGACCCAGTTTACTATTGCTTCCTAATGGGGCAAGTTCGCGGCGTTCGTGGGGGAGGTATTGAAATATCCTTAGACTGTATAAACCTACTTGTGGTCAATTGTATATAATAAAATTTCAAATATTTTGTAGAATTATTTATGAAGATATCAATGGTCCTCCAGAAATGAGATGTGAAAGAAAATAGCCTTTAAGATCAAGACAAGTTAGTTATCAGTAACAATTTTTTTAAATTATAATTGTTGTAACAATCTGGTCGATCTGGTTTTTAATCGAACAGATTGTGACAATTATAATTTAAAAAAATTGTTACTAATATTGTCAACTAACTTGTGAAGGCTATTTTTTCACGTCTCATTTCTGGATGCCCACTGATATCTTCATAAATAATTCTACAAAATATTAGAAATTTTATAATATAGATAGATTGACCACAATTAGGTTTATACAGTCGAGGGATATAAGTAGATTTTTCTAATTTACAAGCCAAGTCAAAGAGTCATCTTAAGATGTATAAGTTGCTATTCTATTCTCTAGAGCGATTCTCTTGCGCATTAATCAAACAATACTCTGCTTTTCACATAATAGTAGTATTATGTGAAAAAAGCAGAGTATTGTTTGATTAATGCGCAAAAGCTTATGAGGTTTAGATAGCCTCGGCATTATTATCTTGAAGGAATTTTGCTTCATGCATTTGAGCATATTTTGTATTACATTATCTACATACTCTTACTTTCGACGAGTTGACTATAACTTTTAGTAACTTGTTTTAGAAAGTTTGTATTATATTGATATTATTTTTGTTTGGTACACCCCCACAGTTTGATGCCATACGTCCATACAGCACTTGCCAGCGTGGTAGGTCACCGGCTAAAAATCCCCTTATGAGAGACAACAGTAGAAGGCCCTCAGTCTCCGGCAGTTCGAAATCTTCCGATCACGGTAGCGATCGGAACAGAGGGTGCGAAGAATCCCCGGATTGGATCAGGCTACCACAAGAAATGAAAATTTGCAAATCGCCACATATAACACCCGAACACTGTCAACCTAAGAAAAATTACTAGAACTAGAGGAAGAACTTCTACACATTAAATGGGACGTAGTAGGTATTAGTGAATTCAGGAAGAAAGGTGAACGCCGAATGACACTAAAATCAGGAAACATCATCTACTACAGAGGAGAAGAAGAGTCCACCATAAGAGAAGTGGGTTTTATCATCCACAAGAAACATGCCAAGAACATCACTGTGATTGGAAGCATAAGCTCAAGAGTCGCCTACCTAATACTTAAAATAAACCAAAGGTTTATACCTTTGGTTTATTTTAAGTCTTCATAGAAACTCTCGATTTCTTCATCTGCATGGCTGGTAGTGGGGGCGTATGCTTGCCCGATTCTAAGATTATTCTTAGAATCGGGCAAGCATACGCCCCCACTACCAGCCATGCAGATGAAGAAGTCGAGAGTTTCTATGAAGACGTTGCCACAGCTATGAGCTACTCCAAGGCACAATACACACTTATAATTGGCGATTTTAATGCCAAAATTGGCGGAAAATAACAAGAAGAAGAAATTTCCATTGAAAACTACGGACTTGGTGAAAAGATTTAAAATATATAAGTTAAAAACGAATATAAATTCTAATTAAAATTCGACATGACAGATCATGACCTTTTTTTGGCTTGCGGTGGGGAATCTTCATGACCTACCACATCTAAATAAAAATAATCAAATCAAATTCTACAATTTTTGACGGCTGTCAATATTGTCCTCAATACAATGCCCAAAAAATCTTCTAAAGTCGATAAAACCTCCAAGACAAAACCCCCGAAACCAGCAGCACCTACTGTCGAAGCAATACCAGCGGTACTTCTTCCGCCTGTCGGAACCGATCCTTTAGAGTTAGTTTTTCCTGAATGGGTCGATCAACAGTTAAACGCGGAAAAATGGGATCTTCCAAAAACAAAGGTACCTACTCTATCACACTGCACAATTAATTATGATAAAGGCACCTTACACGGTCAATAATACTGTCAATATTTTAGAATAATGATAGTATTATTGTAGGATAACATGTTTAAATTTTCATTATTTTAAAATATTGACAGTATTTCTGATCGTGTCAGGTATAATCATGATGGATCTATTTAAACATAAGATGCAATGTCCACCCCTTCACTGCATATGGACATCATAATCGCCTGTGCGACGTCGCGCCTGTACCTCGCCTACACCGCGCCAGCGCCCGACGCCGCTTATGTGTGAATTAGGCCTAAGGTGCCTTAAAAACAACTAATCAATAGGGCGCGTATACTTTTTCTGAGGATGAGAGCACGGGCGGCCTGACGAGGCTTAACATCCTGCTTTTTTTATTCACATAAAATTGACATAACTTGAATGTGAGGACATTATAGCCAAAAGGAGGATTATCCTCCTAAAAGGAGGATGGTTAGCAACCCTAAGTGGGAACAATGCTCAACCTTGTATTTCTAAAATAAATATAATTAAAGCTATGGTTCTTAAACCATTCTATAAAATTACTCTTGTTATGAAAAATGCACCTAATATCTATAGAATTGCAAAAGCTAAACGACTAGCAATTGAAAAAATAAAACACTGGATGCGAAATTACGATGAAAAGAGCATATAAAGAAAAAAAAAGACTGAGTTAAACTTAAATGAATAAATTGAAGATAAACTTCACTTAATAATTATTGTTGAGTTTGCAATATGTTGTGATTAATTTTATTGAAAAATCTTATTATACATACGCATCTGAATACAACAGATGCGTATGTATAATACGATTTGTCAACAAAATTAATCAAAACATATCGCAAACTCAACAATAATTATTAAGTGAAGCCCCTAGACTACACTACACTACACTCTAAAGCAATTTGAAATTTCAAACGTTTACTGCCCGAAACATTAAGTTCTCGCTCGATATAATACAAACCATAAACTATTATTATCTATGAAAGCCCAATTACTAAACTTGCGACCCGGCTGACACTCAAACTCGCTTATTAAATAAATTCCACGATATATAGGTGTACGCGTGACATTTCAGCCCCGCCTCCCCCAACGCCGTGCTAAACTTTAAGGCGACAAAACACTGTAAGTTCCCATCAAGAGCTTATACGCTGTTTGACGTAGATTAGGCAACAAAAACCACTCTCCTCCTTCACGAACTTAATTTTTCAATGGCGGTTTCAATTAAAGCGTGTTACGGCAAGAAATGTTGGAACATAGCTGGCAATGTGTATTGGCGTTATAATGTCGCAATCGATTGTAGCAGGGGAAAATATCCAGTGCTTTCAGGACGATTAGGGCGAGTATTAATTATATCAGGCTTATTTAGTTAGGAAACGGAGTTATCTAATTATGAAAGTTTGTTTCATTAATTTTACCGCACAGGGCTATACATAACAAATTGTCCTTTTAACCGACATTTGTAAAACACGTTATTTGAAATATTGGATTGAATCGGCATCTACTTTGTGATAATTCATTATAATAAATAAATAAAACGAATTTTTCTTTGTTTTCGGATTAGCTTGTTAATGGCTAGAGCGTAGCCGAAAATATTCGCAAACAGTAATAAACAAGTGATAAAATACAAAGAAAAATTTATTTTTATTATTTATTTATCACGTTATTTGACATAAATCATATAATTTCTAATATTCATCGCCGTTTTTTTTTAATTATTGTAAAATTTATTTGTAAGTATTGTACCAACATATAAAAAGCTATCCAACTACTAGACTCTCTGCATAATAACGTTATGTATAGAATGAAATAAGAAATTATTATTTGTATTTGGAGGAATAAGATTGTATGGAGGAACAGTACCTTTACTGAGAAACGGATACACCGAGGAGTTCGCAAAGGTAATTTCAAAGCACTGGGGGTCTATTCTTTAAGTTCAGACTGGTCTTATAAAAATGCAGACTGGTCTGTTACACATGGCAACTAAATAAACAACTGTTTCCGAGTTGGTGGCCCCAGGATCCGCAAAAGCTAGTGTAATACTGCCTTATTCACACATTTTTTTATGTTTTCATATTAATATTCAGTGATAAATTCTATAATATAATTATCTATAAATTAGATTATTTAGATTTATATTGGAATGTTAGAGCTGTATTAAACAAATTACCTATATAACTTTATTAATATCTGACTTTGTTTTGTTATAACTCAAATATCTGCTAGATTTTTTGAAATCTGTTTTCATATTAATATTCAGTGATAAATTCTATAATATAATTATCTATCAATTAGACTATTTAGATTTAGGTTAGAGTGTTAGAGCTGTATTGAACAAATTACCCATATAACTTTACTAATATCTAACTTTGTTTTGTTATAACTCAAATATCTGCTAGATTTTTTGAAATCTGTTTTCATATTAATATTCAGTGATAAATTCTATAATATAATTATCTATCAATGAGACTATTTAGATTTAGGTTAGAGTGTTAGAGCTGTATTGAACAAATTACCCATATAACTTTACTAATATCTGACTTTGCTTCGTTATAACTCAAAAATCTGCTAAATTTTTTGAAATCTGTTTTCATATTAATATTCAGTGATAAATTCTATAATATAATTATCATCAATTAGATTATTTAGATTTAGATTAGAGTGTTAGAGCTGTATTGAACAAATTACCTATATAACTTTACTAAAATCTGACTTTGCTTAGTTATAACTCAAAAATCTGATAGATTTTTTAAAATCTGTTTTTGTATTAATATTCAGTGATAAATTCTATAATATAATTATCTATCAATTAGATTAGAGTGTTAGAGCTGTATTGAACAAATTACCTATATAATTTTACTAAAATCTGACTTTGCTTCGTTATAACTTAATAATCTGCTAGATTTTATGAAATCTGTTTTCATATTAATATTCAGTGATAAATTCTATAATATAATTATCTATTAATTAAATTATTTAGATTTAGATTTGAGTGTTAGAGCTGTATTAAACAAATTACTTATATAACTTTACTAATATCTGACGTTGCTTCGTTATAAATCAAAAATCTGCTAGATTTTTTGAAATATGTTTTCATATTAATATTCAGTGATAAATTCTATAATATAATTATCTATCAATTAGATTATTTAGATTTAGATTAGAGTGTTAGAGCTGTATTAAACATATTACCTATATAACTTTACTAATATCTGACTTTGCTTCGTTATAAATCAAAAATCTGCTAAATTTTTGAAATCTGTTTTCATATTAATATTCAGTGATAAATTCTATAATATCATTATCTATCAATTGGATTATCTAGATTTAGATTACAGTGTTACAGCTGAATGGAACAAATTACCCATATAACTTTACTAATATCTGACTTTGTTTCGTTATAAATGAAAAATCTGCTAGATTTTTTGAAATCTGTTTTCATATTAATATTCAGTGATAAATTCTATAATATAATTATCATCAATTAGATTATTTAGATTTAGATTAGAGTGTTACAACTGTATTGAACAAATTACCTATATAACTTTACTAATATCTGACTTTGCTTCGTTATAACTCAAAAATCGTTATAACTCAAAATATATTATATGAATATAATAATTTTTATTTTTTTTGTTTTTGTTTTTGAGTATTGTTTATCGGGAAAATTTTGTATTTGGGGGCGGGGGGGGGGGGGGGGGGTTAATAGTCCAGTCTCCTTGCCATGGTTATAGGGGGCATCAACTGGGGGTAGTTAGTTTCTTTTTCTTTTTTTCATGTATTTGATGTACCTGACATGCAAAATCGTTTTCGTCCTCGGCAGCCCTCCAGAACACTTTTTAATATCTCAAAAACTGCTCAATTTTTGCATTTTTTTCGATTTCGAACACTTTTTACCGGAAGGCTGCCGAGGTCGAAAACTTGGATTTTGCATCTCAGGCACATCCCATACAAGAAAAAAGAACGAAACTAACTACCCCCACTTAACGCAACTTAGGATGTACTTGGTTACAGGACTATTAAATAAAAGTCCTTTTTTTATATGGATATAATATATGTATCGAAAATAGAAGAAACCAATGTACTATTATTATTATTTGCTTGCCCACAATATATTAAAGCCCACGAGGCGCCGTATCACCGTACAATTTTCAACTCATTTTGACACTGAGGAATACAAATGTTGGTAACTGCTGGATTGTTTTCAAGTTGGTACAATTGGGTCATGTTCGGCGGTAGAGCATTTTAATTCTTTTTTCTCCATATATACAACATAATCATAATTATATAAAAAGTAAAATTAAATTTACTTGTATATCTACAAAAAAAAAATGAGCGTTTTCATTCTTTTTCTCCATATATACACAACATAATCATAATTATATAAAAAGTATGATTAAATTTACTTGTATATCTACAAAAAAAAATTTGCGTTTTCATTCTTTTTCTCCATATGTACAACATAATCATAATTATATAAAAAGTAAAATTAAATTTACTTGTATATCTACAAAAAAAAATGAGCGTTTTCATTCTTTTTCTCCATATATACACAACATAATCATAATTATATAAAAAGTATGATTAAATTTACTTGTATATCTACAAAACAAAATTTGCGTTTTCATTCTTTTTCTCCATATGTACAACATAATCATAATTATATAAAAAGTAAAATTAAATTTACTTGTATATCTACAAAAAAAAATTTGCGTTTTCATTCTTTTTCTCCATATGTACAACATAATCATAATTATATAAAAAGTAAAATTAAATTTACTTGTATATCTACAAAAAAAATGTGCGTTTTCATTCTTTTTCTCCATATATACACAACATAATCATAATTATATAAAAAGTAAAATTAAAATTACTTGTATATCTACAAAAAAAAACGTGGTTTGTGGTTTTGATTTCTCCTCGGGCTATGGGTATTGAGGGTTTGTGTTTGATATTCTTTATGTCCGTATCTAATCTATTTGATTTTCTTCTACTATTACAGTTTGATTTTGTTGTTCAGCAGTAGGATTTTATGTTTTTTTTTGCGCCGCAACGTAACATATTCCCGTAATATCACGATTCAAGCCAACTTATTTCACTCGCGATAATAAACTTGTAGATAGATAGAATTGAATCAATAGAGATTAACTCTATGTGTCTCAACAGTTCAATACGATCCAAATCCCCAAAAACAAGATAAGCTCGGCATAACGCCAATTACCACTTACTGCAGCATAATTAACTTCCATTGTCCGTGCTTGTTTGCACCAGGAATTTCAATAGTAGTAAAGGCGGCCTCAAACACAAGCATCCCGTGATTGCAATCCGGATTAGATAAGCAAACACACACACATACAACATACGCAAAGGAGGCTCATTAAACACTCCTTTTGCGTAACACTTTTCATTCCAGGAATTGAATTTATTTGCACGCATATGTACGACTAATTACCAACTAACAGGATCGTAAACGCGCCGCAATTTGCGGCCTGATTATATTTATTTCGCTGTTTAAGGGGCGAACAACGTGTAATAAATTCGACGGTTATGAATATGCATGGAGGGGTTGTGCGGTGTAATGGGGCCGTAAAATGCACGCGACGTTTTTTTTTTGGGGTGTGCTTTCATTGATATTTACTGAACGGCGACAGGAATTTATTGGCGGCTAGTGCCTATCGGTTTTATGTCCTCGGCCGCGAGTGCACGAGAAGGGCACGAAACGGCGGCGACGTTTGCATTGATTAAAATTTAATGTGAAAAGTT
Source organism: Lordithon lunulatus (assembly GCA_963942505.1). Classification (NCBI taxonomy): domain Eukaryota; kingdom Metazoa; phylum Arthropoda; class Insecta; order Coleoptera; family Staphylinidae; genus Lordithon; species Lordithon lunulatus. The sequence continues at coordinate 8,451,517 of OZ012669.1, forward strand.
CTATGAATATGCGACGAAGAGTTATGCGTGGGTTGTGGATAGAATGTAACAGACATTGTGCCTGTCTAGCTGAGGAAATAAAATTAAATACTAATTGATTGATTATTATAAATTAGGGACTATAACAGGAAAGCGAAAGTCTCATCAAAACAGATAATGAAAACTTACGACGCACACTGGGGCCTATTCCCGAAAACGTGGCCAATATTACTAAATGTGCCCGAAAATGTACTTTTTTTTGGGATAGTTCTGGATAGTTGGCTGGAGGGTAGCATAGCTACAGACACTTAGGCCTCAAAATGGGCCCATTGTGAAACCTCCCTTTAAGGCTGCTCACTCGTCCCACCAGTCAATTTTGCGTGCAAAAATTGCTCTTGCTATTTCTATATGTTAGTTCACTTCTATGGTTTGGTCGTTATTGTCTTCAATACGTGTTCCTAAGTATTGGTAGCTTCTAACTTTTTCGATTGTGGTGTTGTTTACTAGTATTGCTGGTATATTATTAACATTGGTTTTATTTACAACGATACATTTAGTTTTCTTCAGATTCATTTTCAGCCCATAGGATTGGCTAGTCGTATTTAGTACTTAGGCCTCAAATTGGGCCCATTGTGAAACCTCCCTTTAAGGCTGCTCACTCGTCCCACCAGTCAATTTTGCGTGCAAGCTGCAAAACTCTGGCGGGTGAGAAGCTGCCAATGCTGACCATACTAGGCCAGTACTCCCCTAGTACTTTTTGGGATCTTTTATAAGTAATTTAATTTGCATTAACAGAATTGTTGACAACTTTCTTGATATATTATAATTCTTATCTTGTAAAACATGAAATAATGTACGTACTTTTGTCTAAAGACTTCATTTTATAGATTGAAAATCGGACGAAATTTGAATTTTCTGTCACACTTTTACGCCGCGAGAAATGTGCTTCGACGTACGCAATATCGGCGCGTGCGAAGTCACTCTTTGACTGCTTCCTGCGGGCCATGTATAAACATACAACCCGACTAAACTATGCCGTTATGCCCTTGTTGATTACCATCACTAATTGCATACTTTACTTTTTCCAAGAATGAAGTTTAATTTTTCATATTATGGCCGCTAAAAGGCGATCTGGCTCGACTGTGCGATGGGCCAACATGCAAGGCCCTAATACTGTATTGGCATGTTTTCGTGCACGTCTCTCGAGAGATGAGTTACGGAAGCTTACAGAATTTGTAACGGGTCATTGTAGTCCTAACATACTGTGCGAATGGCGTTCCTATATCTTTTGACTTTAGAATATAGTCTGGTTTCGTACTATATTATCTGATCTATGCCTTGGGGATGTCCAGGTGTATAGCCTTCTTTTTGGTAGTTTGAAGCAAGTGTTAGTTATTACCAGATTTATAATCTGAGCGAATTCAATAAGTTTTTCCCCTCTCTCGTTTCTTTCGAGAGTTGAGCGGAGAAGGTATATATGGCTCGAGTGTGCTGTGGGTCGGAAGAGAGAGGAAGAAAAGTGTGGATGGGGCAAGGGTACACCGTGGGTGAAGGTGTGAAAAAAAAGTAGTTGGGGGATTGCAAAAACGCGAGTGAATGGCTAAGAGAGGAATGGCGTGGAAATCAACAGCCGTGGAAGGGAAAGTGCCGTCACCTACTTTCCCTTCCACAACTGTTGGTTTCCAGGCCATTCCTCTCTTAGCCATTCACTCACCTTTTTGGAATCCAACCGAGGATGGTGGGGTGGGATTTTTATGTGCGAAGCGAAACTATGAGTATGTTGTTTGAGTTATTAGAATTGATTGTTGTTTTCCTTTTTTGCAGTGTAGAATATGCCAAATAAAGCTTGTTGTTTTTATTATATATTTTTAGATGTTATTGTATAAGGCACCTTACACGGTTAATACTGTCAATCCTAGTACCGTCAATATTTTCTTCAATCCTCCTTTTATATTTATCAAGTAATCAATTATCCGGATAATCATTACTATACCTTACACAATGAGTAATACTGGCAACATTTTAGAATAATGAACATTTTAAACATATTATCGTACAGTAATACTGTCATTATTCTAAAATATTGACAGTAATATTGATCGTGTAAGGTGCCTTTATAAGATATTATAAAGTATTGTTTCTGATTTCTAGTGATATCTGTACCTAATAAAAGTCTCTTTTTTAGAAGTCAAAATAAAATTGTTCTTAGGTTTTTTTTTAACTAAAAATTCTAATGTGCCTTCGTGAAATATAACGAAATGAGCTCAAATAATTGAAAGTTTATATTAATCTAATACTAAAATATTATTTCTATTGTGATTAGCAATCTCCGAAAAAGACACCCGCGTCCTCGGAAAAGTCAGAGCCCACAAAGCCCGATGAAGTGAATTACGTGGATCCACACAACGTATGTATGCCCGCCTCTGTGGAGGCCCACGACTGGCGCAGACCATCCGACGTGTTTCCTGGTGTGAGTAGCGATCTATGATGCCCGGTGGTATTATAAATTTGTCACGGGAGGGTTTGCGAGTAACGGGTTTGGACATGTTTAACGTATATATGTGTGTGTGTGTGTGTACTGAGTGAGTGCTACGATCGGGAGAAAAGTATTGAAGCACGATACGAGACGAGGATAAAAATCTGCAATAACTTATGTAGTTAACACAGTGATGAACTATATTGCATGTTTGGGAACGTTTATAATTATCATTCGTTTCAAATTCTGCATGATTTCAACATTATTTATGTAGATTAGTTTAAAGTCCGGGTTTTATATTTTTTATCAGCGGAAATCCTGAATGCACAAGTTAGATAAAATCAAAGATTTTAGTCCTAGTTCTAACAAATTAATTAATTAGAAAAATCTAGTTGCCTATAAATACTTGCTGTTAAACTCAAATATAAATGTTACAACTAACCCCCTAGGAGGAAAGTTAAACGCCATCTGGCCGCACCACATCAATTAGCAATGCACACCCATTCACACTTATATATGTCAAATATAAATGTTTAATGGTCTTTTTTGTTTTATAATTTGATGCTACTGTAAAACTACTTTTTGCCCTCTAGACAGAAAGTTCTGAATAATTAGTTGTAGGGTAGTACACTTTGGCCACGCAGTGAACTCTACCTTAGCCACTCATCCCACCAATCTATCTGGCACTACTGCCTTTTAACCTCCTGATATGATAGGTAGTTTCCCACCCCTCTACCACCCCTCTATTTACATGGTTGCGATTGAAATCATGTGAATAGAGGGGTGGGAAACTACCTATCATAGCAGGAGGTTAAAAGGCATCTAAACTACTACATTTGACTATTATAGATTTGAATGAAATTAATTTCAATAGTAAACGGCAAAATGTTACGCGACAAATGCTGATTAACGAATTATTACAAATGTTTACAGGCAATATCCATGTCTGCATGCCTAAATAGAGGGGTGGGAAAATACCTATCATAGCAGGAGGTTAAAAGGCATCTAAAGTATTTTCCTAATACATTTCACTATTATTGATTTGAATGAAATCAATTTAAATAGTAAACGGAAAAATGTTACGCGACAAATCCTGATTGACGAATTATTACAAATGTTTACAGGCAATATTAATGTCTGTATGCCTAAATAGAGGGGTGGGAAAATACCTATCATAGCAGGAGGTTAAAAGGCATCTAAAGTATTTTTCTACTACATTTGACTATTATTGATTTGAATTAAATCAATTTCAATAGTAAACGGAAAAATGTTACGCGACAAATCCTGTTTGACGACATATTACAAATGTTTACAGGCAATATCCATGTCTGCATGCCTAAATAGAGGGGTGGCAAACTACCTATCATAGCAGGAGGTTAAAAGGCATCTAAAGTATTTCCTACTACATTTCATTATTATTGATTTGAATGAAATCAATTTCAATAGCAAACGGAAAAATGTTACGCGACAAATCCTGATTCACGAATTATTACAAATGTTTACAGGCAATATCCATGCCTGCATGCCTAAAGTTTTAAAATTAAATACTATTTATGTTGAAGCTTAAAACCCGGGTTTATTGTTATTTTATATCTTGGACAATCCCGAATGCAAAAGCAATTCCATGGATTTGAATCAAAAAACGTTGGTGTTGAAATTATTTTTCGCCTACTGGTTAGATCGTATCGCTTGCATATTTTTGCTGATGGCATCGTGGGAACATGGCTTAAATTGTCGCCTTTATGCTGTCGTATTGGACAGTTTTCTTGAGTAAAAATAATATTTAATGCTGTCCCGTTCGAGGCCCCGCTAAATCGTCACCGTGCGTTTGTGACATGCGAACGGTTGTCCCGGTGGGAATACGCGCGCGCTTTGTGAACTTCTTGGAAGTATGCAGTAAAATTCTAATCCCGCTCTGTATTCCCAAGGCGGGCCTGGTCATGTACAGGGAAACTTCGAGCTACTACGATTTCCTCGACGGAAGCAAGCATCTACTCCACAGCGAGTTTATGCGGTCGTTCATATCCGCCGTCGGCATTCTGGAGTACCTGGGCTACACGTCCCCATGGCCGATGGAGGCGGTCAGCGCCACGTACACTCCGACCACGGCTGAGGAGCCGTGGAAGCCGTGGCATCACATATACTCAATGTGCAAGGCTGGAAAGGGGCAGAAACATAATCCGCAAGTTAATGAGCTAGGTATGATAATTTAATACAAATAGGAAAATATAATCATATAACCTAGCTCAGTGGTCAAGTGGTTAGTAGCGTCGTCCGTCTCGTAATGAGAGCCTGAGTTCGAACCTCATCGGGGCGAATTTAGGCGCATAAACTTTCACAGTTTTTCAGAGGTTTTCTGAGAAGTTAAGGTAAATACCGGGTGATTAAACTCCCTTGGCCGGCGGAAAAACCTCACGGCTATAAATATATTTTTTTTTATAATCAGCTGAGTGGTGTAGTAGTTAGAGGCGCCACCCGTCTCGTACTGAGCTGAGCTAAAGATCACATCTCACTGGGAGCGATTTTTCGCGAATCACCTTTCAGTTTTTAAGAGGTTTGCTATGAGGTTAAGTTAAATACCGAGTGATTAAACTCCCTTGAACAGCGGAAAAGCCTCACGACTATAATTTTTTTTTTTTAATTTTAATTTCGCGAATCACCTTTCACAGTTTTTAAGAGGTTTGCTGTGAGGTTAAGGTAAATACCGAGTGATTAAACTCCCTTGGACGTCGGCAAAGCTTCACGACTATAAATATATTTTTTTAATTTTATTTTCGCGAATCACTTTTCACAATTTTTAAGAGGTTTGCTGTGAGGTTAAGGTAAATACCGAGTGATTAAACTCCCTTGGACATCGGCAAAGCCTCACGACTATAAATATATTTTTTAAATTTTATTTTCGCGAATCACCCTTCACAGTTTTTAAGAGGTTTGCTGTGAGGTTAAGGTAAATATCGTGTGATTAAACTCTCTTGAACGGCGGAAAAGCCTCACGACTATAATTTTTTTTTTAAATTTTATTTTCGCGAATCCCCTTTCACAGTTTTTAAGAGGTTTGCTGCGAGGTTAAGGTAAATACCGAGTGATTAAACTCTCTTGAACGGCGGAAAAGCCTCACGGCTATAACTTTTTTTTTCAAACCTCACTGGGGTGAATTTTCGCGAATCACCAGTTACAGTTTTTCAGCGGTTTTTATCCGATGAATCCGATCCGTTAAGGAATTAGATGTATATATCAAAGACCCGATTGAATTCTCTAAACTCAAATAAAATCTTTTAAACAAACTAGTTCATAGTTTAAATTGATTATGGTGAGAACCCTCGAATTACTAATAATAAAACTCGATACTATCATACCGTATTTTAAATGTATATAGTTAAAAAAAACTAACAAGAAAACTGGTTGTAATTGCATATATTAGTAAACGAATGAAACAGATCCATTGTAATTCAGCTTACAAACGTTTTGCGACATCGGTTTATTTGTTATCGTCATAAAGGTATGGTGTTATAAATCGCGTTATAAATCATCAGGAGCTGGTTAATAATGGTAACACCAATGTGGGAGTTGTACGTTGAGTGCAATAAATATCTGTCTCGTTGAGTTGAATGTGAAGCGAATAATACGGTGAAATATTGCTAATAAAATTAATATGAATATATCATTGAAGACGCCTTTACGTCTGTCAGTATTTGATTGAGGATATGCAATTATGTTATAGCTTTATATATTTATATGCAGGATTTTTTAAAAAACAAAATCTGAATTATTAGTATTAGTTAATATCAGCAGTTTACAGCATTATATGGACATGATACAAAACTTTTTCAAACTGACTCTTAAATGAATGAATCTAGCAAATGTCATAGGGTTTCAATAGACTGGATAGTTCTGGATAGTTGGCTGGACACTTAGGCTTCAAAATGGGCCCATGGTGAATCCTCCCTTATGGCCACTCACTCGTCCCACCAGTCAATTTTGCGTACGAGCCGCAAAACTCTGGCGGGTGAGGAGTTGCCAATGCTGGTCATACTAGGCCAGCACCAATAGACTGGTGCCATGGCTCACACAGCCCAAGCCTCAATGATGTTCCTTGCAAGGTTTAACTTTATTCGACCACGTGAGCAGCGCGATCGTCCAATTTAACGCCTTGTGTTTTTATATGGGGATAGGTCAAGGCTGAGGTTTTTAAACATCATTTATTGTAGACCATAAAAGCAATTAAGTATAAAAATATTAGTTTACTATAAATTGTAAGTAGTGATAATTAGGATTTAATTAGTGCGCCACTTTTATATCGCACGTCATTAAATTCGTCCTAGGTAAATACGCTGTTCGTCTCTATTGGCTGGGTTGCTGGAGAAAGATTATGATAGACGATCAATTGCCTGTCGATCTTCTCATGCACGTGCTTCTACCTACAGTAGAAGTAATACCAAAGCCTCCCCCAGTAACTTCAACAACCGATACCACTTTGTCTGCACTAACAGGTTCGTGTGGAATCTATTCCCGCGGTAATTAAGTCAATTATGTATTCTCCAAATAGATAAAAAGGCAGCGAAGGGTAAAAAGGAAAAGGGACCGGCACCGAAAGTGATAGAACTGTGGCCTTTCCTTTTATGCAAGGCGCTGCTTAAAATTGCTGCGCTGACCTGGACAAAAAATGAGGAATTGGTTGATTTTGATATTATTTGTGCTCTGACTGGTTGGATTGTGCAGAAAGTATATGTAGCGAGTAAGTATCAAGTAATTATTACTCAGGGCGAGGCATGTATTAATCACCTATATGTTCAACGTTTGTGAACGCCATGGTGACTAAGTTGCAGACCTACCGATGGCTCTGCTGGTCAACTTTAGCCCATTTCGATGTGTACTTTAACATACAAGATGTATAAATAGTTATATCCTCGAGGCGTTATTGTTCACAATTACTAGCTACAGAATCATACGAAAGGATAAGCTCCTACATTAGAGCCACATGATTAATAATGATATTGTTATTATTACACATAAAGGGCACCTTACACGGTAATAATACTGTCAACTGCAATGAGAAACCATTAGTAATCCAAGTTATTCTATTGGTTAAAACTATGAGGAATTCAATTATCAATAGCCCAATGAAATATCTTCATTACATCCAAAGATATGCGCTAGTAATTCCTAGTACTCTCAGTATTTGCTTCAATATTATTTCATTCTCTATTCTGACTGTCTTAAATATTGATTCTATAGTGATACAATTTAGTTTATAACATGTAAATGCATTTTTTTGGTTAAATTTTATTCACTGGCAAGTTTGAGGCTAAAACATATAAACCTCACCTTTATGAAATAATTATGTTGGCATTAAAAAAGAAATAAATGCCATGAACAAACTGAACCAGTTGCAACAGGTAAAAAAAGGACCTTTAGTGGCATTTTCTTTACAAAAAACTCTTCAATATATCCAACCACAACAAAAATAGAAATAAAAATAACACTCCGCAAAAATTACAAATTAACATTATACATAACCACTCTCTCTGTTCTCGCCACTTTCCTCTCCCACGTCAGCCTTCTGCAGATTTACACGCCTTCCACATCCTCGCTTAACCATTCATTCAGATTTCTGCAGTCTTCCACCCACTTTGCTTTCCCACGCTCACATTCTTCGCTAAGGTGCCACCACGTGTAGCTTCCCTTACTACACAGCGCACACGCGGTGTACCCCAGACCCATCCACACTTTCCTCCCTCTCTCGTCTGACACACACCTCGCTCTCGCCATGCATACTTTGTCCTCCCTGCTCCACTCACCCCTGCCTAAGTAACTCGGGAGTTTCCCAAGCACTTGCCACTCTACGTAGCCAGGGTTGTAAGAGCTCTCAGTCATTCTCACCTGCCTTTTTTTGCCACTTAATATCTCTCAATCTCTCTCTTATCTCAGTTCCTAGGCTTCCCATTTCTCTCAACTTTTCCTCTACCCACACCTCAGACATAACCACTTGTTCATACATCCTCTATCCTTTCTCCATCCACTCCATTCGTCCTACTCTTACACCTCATCCATACCTTCCGCATCAGTCTTTCCTCACCTAATTCCTGCAATCTTTATTCAAACTTCACCACCCCCACACACGACTCCCACCACATACTCATACGGTTCGTCTCCTGCAACAGCACTGCTCTCGGTGTCGACTCTTCAGGAACAAACCTTGCTCTCTCTCTCATCCCACTCACGCAATCCCTACACCTCCACTCCATAAAACAGTATCGGTTTTACACACGCATTCCAGATCTTACACGCCATTACGAAGTTACCTCCCCACAAACTCTCCCATTTTTTTCTCGCTATCCCCTAAGCCATTCTCGCTTTCGCCTACATACATTCCACATGCACCCTAAATCCTCCTCCGCTGTCAAACCAAAAGCCCAGATATTTAAAGACATTCACTCTCTCAATCATACTTTCCTTCCATTTCAGCTCTTCCACTCTACCTCTTCTACCCATATTCCTAAACATCATCCATTTAGTCTTCTCTACCTTCACCGCTAGCCCTCTTATATCGAGGTACCTTCCCATTCTGTCCAGCATCTCTTGCATCTCTTCCACTCTCTTGGACACTAGCACTAAGTCATCCGCATACGCCACCTCCAGTCTGTCCTTTCCTCAGCACCTCCCCAACTCGCTTGTGTATAGATTGAACAGGAGCCTTACTCCCACATTCACCCTAAATTTCTCTCACACTTCTCCATTCACTCTTGCTTTTGCTCACGACTATTTGTATATTTTTCTCACCCACTTCACACCTTCATCTTCCATGCCCAATATATCCAAACACTACACGAGTTTTCCTCTAGGAACTGAATCGCCGCTTTAAGATCCACAAAAGTTTCAAAAGATACTTTTCCGATATTTGCTTGCGTCTCAATAAACATAATTTTTGTGTTATGAGTGGGCATTTTTTTTTATAAAAATTGTACTAATTAATTATTAATTGTATAATGTCTTATTGATTTTTAAATGCCTAGTACTCTCAGTATTTGCTTCAATATTAATCAATTATCCGGATTAGCGTCAGTTTCTGTTCAATCCATCAATATGTGTGTATACCTTACAGGATCAGTAATACTGTCAATATTTTAGAATATTGACAATATTATTGAGCGTGATAGATAATTAATTCATAACCAATTGATAGACATTTGTTTATTATCGCTTCATTATTTGATATGATTAAAGATTTGGATCGAACTGAAATTTGGGATATGTGCGCTTCATACTCGGACCGTTTCGCATGGCCTGGAACAGCTGGTAGCACCAAAAGCGCGGGTACGTCGGCAGCTGGAGGTTCAAAGGGTGATAAAGCATCAGTTAAGTCGAAAAAGGGGAAAGGTAGCAAGCAAGAAAGTAAAGAAATGCTGCCGTATTGCTTAGTAGCCTCATTAAAAGACATGAGGTGAATTCAAATATAACACTTTTGATACAATGTTGTAGGCTATAATTTACAGAGACATTCCTGAAAATGAGGTGCCTGATATCTCTCCGTGCTGGAGCCATCCGTTCTTGATAGATCAGACCAGGGATATACCATTAGTAAAGCCTGAAGATTGGCCAGGTAAGTTTGATTGTAACTCACAACAGAGTTATTTTTTTGAATATTTAAAATGTAAAGTGATAAGTTTCTCCAAAAAACAAACAAAAAGAAAATTTTTAACACATGCTTAAGGGATTTTTTTCTACAATTAATTCAAATCATTGTATACTGATATTTAGGCGCTTTCATTTAGCATGGTTTATCATTGCTAGTCGCCCCCGTGGTATTCACTATCGCTCAGGTCTTGTGGTCGTAGGCCGCTGGTTCTAAGGTAGACTTGCGCTTCAGAAGCGGCAAATAAAACAAGAAACAATAAGCCCGTACCAGCCCAGAGTGATAAACGAAAGGCACTTTTATACAATACGTTGTTGTTGCTTTTGTAACTCGTATTTATATTAAATGCAAGGACAAGCGATCCTGATTCAATCCAATTCACACATAAGCGTCGTCGGGCGGAGGCGCGGTAAAGGCGAGGTGCAGGCGCGACGTCGCACAGGCGATTGTGATTGTCCATATGCAGTGAAGGGGTGGACATTGTACCATATGTTTACATAGAGGCGGCGTGGAAGAGTTTCGCCTCTTCGTCTACCGTGTCTTAGGCGAAGAGCCTAAGACGCGGTGCCGGCGTGGCGAGAGGTACGAGGCAAATGCCTGCACCTCGTACCTAAGTGGGTATTTCACCACATGTTTATATAGTGGGAGGCGTGAAAGCGTGGTGCCTCTCGGTGCGCTTTCGCCTCTACGCCTGAGACATGGTGCCTGCGAGGCGAGAGGCATAACTCTTCCACGCCGCCTCTATGTAAACATAAGGTGCAATATCCACCGCTTCACTGCATATAGACATCACAATCGCCTGTGCGACGTCGCGCCTACACCTCGCCTACACCGCGCCTCAGCCCGACGCCGCTTATGTGTGAATTGGGCCTTACATTATAAAAACGAGGGAAATTTGTATAAAAATTATTATAAAATATTTTATTGCTAGAATTGCCACGTTGGAAGCATTTTCGTTGGATCGATTGGGCTATACGTAAAGGTATCTACTCAGACGACAAATCGCATTTGGTTAGGTGTTTCAAAATGGTAAGCACATTTAAAAAATGTGCTGAACATATTGTTTATGCAATGCCCAGCCATATATCATTGCCATCCGTTAAAATTGTTGACGAAATCACTGGAAAAGGCAAGGGCAAGGGTAAGGACAAAGGAAAAGGTTGGTGTTCACTAGTTTTCAAACATATATATGTATATATATATATATATATATATATATATTATATATTCATTTTAAATAGTCGACCAAAAAACTATACAAAAATTCATTTGGTTTGAAATCTTCTGTATGAAATTTATCAATTTATTGCCCTTATTCACCATAATATATATATATATATATATATATATATATATATATATATATATATATATATATATATAACGTTATAAAGTTGAAATGTATAGAGTTATACCTTCTACTACTCTAGCTGTCACATTTTAAACGCAGTGTTTCATGAAGAAGAAAAAACGTCGAAACAACTATATCCAGAAATTTTTAATTCATATCATACCACTTCACTAGTTTCTTACTTCAATAATTACAGATATATGAAATGCAGTTTTTTTAATAAACTATATATTATTAATTATCCTTGCTAGATGATTCAAAAAGTGGAAAATCATCAAAATCTGGAAAATCCGATAAGAAATCAAAGGACTCTAAGAAAAAAACCAAAATAGTAATCCCACCAGATCCCAGTATATGGGGTGATTTTAACGCCATTTGGATGCACATGGAAACCCTATCAATCTTCCTCAAGCCCTCACAATTCCCAACAAACATCAAAGTAACAGACGTGACTGAAAAATCCAGCAAACCCGCCAAACCCGAAAAGAAAAACAAAGATGGACCACGCGAACAGAAAATATTTTGGCCCAAAAACCTTAATTACAGCCGAAACGAACCATTCTACATGTTTATGGATGGCATAGACTACAAATACATCGTGATTAATGTATCTCAAGCCGGCAATAAAAAGATTATAGTAGAAAAACCGAAACTACCGCTACTTCCAAAATGTTGCCTTAAAGACATAATAATACCAGTCTATAGACCAATCACACACATAGTCCTAGAAAAGTACAACTGGCAAACCAATGAAATCGGTGAAATGTCAGTGGCCATCAACACCTACTCAAGCAAATCCTCACTAATTTTAATCAAACCCGGACGAACCGTACTCCGCATGTGGATCAAAAGCGAATACTCGTTTGTCGTGACAATTCTAGCAGACCTTCCCATCTACGCAGGCACAGATGAATACGTGCTATACTGTCTAAAAACAGAATCCCAAATGCTCATAAAATCATGTTTTGAATTGGGAGGCTATTTCGGTAAACTAGTCCAATCATTCGGAAACCCCGAATACAAAGAAGCTTTACATAAATTCCACCAATCCTACAAACCAAACATAAGAATTAAAACAACCCACTCAATGCGAATCTTCGAAACATTCATCCGTGAACTACTATCCACAATCCAACAAAAATCCCCGAACGAGTTCACAAACATACAATACGCACTACGCGTCCTCTTTATGGATCCTAATTTAGGAGCACGTGCGGTCACTGATACGATTAGCTTACTTTCAGAAGATAGTAGTAGTATTACCTACCAATATAGCAACATGTCATGTATAACCCTAATCGGGCAAGATGATAAAGATGTATGCATAGACGAGTTAAAGAAACAACAGTACGCCAGCATGAAAATACAAGCGTTTTTTAAAATGAACTACGTCAAACAACTGAAGTTGCGCCATAAACAAGACCATAAAGACTACATGAAAATCTTTAACACCCTCAAAAATGTTTACAAAGATTTCTTCAGTGCTAATAACAGAGTGGCGGTTTTCTCGCAAATTTTCCGCCAAATGCTACTAGTAGACGAACATCTATCACACATAGCGAAATCCTATGATTTGTACAACGATTTACAAAATGTGGTGCATTGTGATTATTACGCCGGTTTGATTCCAGTGGCAGCTACTGAAACATGGGTGTCGCTAGGACGCCATGTGTTTCGTATAAATTCTGCTAGTGCCGAGGTGGTAAAAGTTTGTTTATTTAGTGATTTAAACGAGTACGTTTTAAGGGTTTTTGATAATGATACTAATGAGGAAATTGAGAGGTTAACTAATACCGCTTCTGTGGGCACTTACAGGGCCAACATGAATGGTTATACAGTGCTTGGTTATGGGTGGAATAATGGTAATAGTCGAGTTAATTATAAGTTCTGTTTTATGTCATTAAAGAAAACGGTTGTTAGTTTGGTGGAGGTGCCTGACACGCAACTCACGAGATTTTATTTCTGCGACATCTACAAGCCGACGTTCACAAACAGTGTTTGCAAGTGTTTAGTGAGTGTTGGCAGAGATATGGGTTTGACTTTTCGAATTCAGTGTAGTTTGGATAGTGTTAGGGTGAGGTTGGTTTGTTATGATGATAGAGGGATTGTTTGCGGGGAGTCATTTGGTACGGGATGTGCGATTCTGCCTGTGGTATTGCTTCGAGTTCAAGAGGGGTCATCTTTTATTTATTCTAAAGTTGTACCAAAAGAGATTGGTAGGAGGTCGTCTAGTGGAACCATTCGAAGAAGGAGCCGTGGTGATAGCATCACGTTATGCAGTGCTACGGAATCTGGTGTATTGGAGAGTGTGTATGTTGTTGAGGCGTTTGTTTTGGATAATACCTGGCCGCTTACTAGAGATGAGTGGCGGACGGCGGAGGATGTGAAAAAGAGGAATAAGGTTGGGCCGATAGCGGATGCTGAAAGGGAAGGTTTTCAGTGAGTATGGATTATTTTTAGGAGGATTTTTGATTTTTTGCAACATGTTTTTCATTAGCGATAACCTTGTCCTAATGAAGAAGGCTTCGGCTGTGTCGAGATATCGGATTCCTTCCAAGATTAGTCATGTGGAAGTATCCACGATGCATTCGCCTTATTGGTGTTTGCAGACTTTACACGACGCTGCTGATCAGGCGGTGGTTACAATTGATAATCGGAGGAACGAGGAGATTAAAATTATTAAGTTGGGATGGTTTGTGGATGATATAGAACGCTATGAAGAGTCCAAAAACTTACGGTGAGTGACCTAACATTAGTAAACAAAACATGATACCATAAAAAATTTATGTACAAAATAATATTGTGACTCGCTGTAGGAGTTTAAGTTATCAATGATAGTTAATAATTTCTCAAAAATTTCATTCTCCGGTAGAACCCACGTCTCTGATTCTTCATTCAGATAGCTTTATACGACTAGGAGTCCTTCACTATAAATTAGATTGAACATTATCCGAGAGGAAATAGCCATTCAAAACTGTCACCTTCTAATTAGTCACATATCGACACGACTGTATGAGCGCTATCCGCTACCACCCTCCGTGGCGCAGTTGGTAGCGCTAAAATTCTTAATATATCAAAAATCTATAACATATAGTAAACTTTACATTTGATTAAATATAACTATAAAACGTATACAAAATATGTCACTACTTTCCATATGACCAATTTCTTTTTCTGGCAATACACATCTGGGACTTCACAAGATGAACACGTGCTATACAGCGATAAGAAACGTTATTATTTTCCCCTCATAAAACAAAATTGTTTTTTTATTATTGGATTCGTTTGGCAAGATAATTCAATTCGCTGCAAAACTGATTATTATTGCGCTCGTCTGTGAAATGATTAATTCCGCGCTGGCAGCGCCATTAAAATCGCATCAGTGATGACCGTAAAATTTATAAATCACTTTCAGTGAAATCACAAATCGGGTAGGATTTAATAATTTCTATTAAATAGGCGTGCGAGCTCGATATCACTCAGCAGCTAGGCATTACGCCCAGTTGCAGATTTATGCACAGGCATTTATTATTATTATTATTAGTTTATCTGAATTTCTCACTCATAGATATTTCTATCTGGAAAAAAGTTCTCACGCCGGGACATTAGCCAGCGTTCATCACATTGAGAACATTGCGTGCATGTATCAAGGATCACAATTCTTTGGATTTTAAGTCGTCACTCTTCTTGCCAGGGCATTGTAGATTTTGTGCTTCTTCTCATTGCTTACATTTTGGTACCACAGATAATACAGAGATAAGTTGCTTTCGGCATTGGTTAATCGTAGTTGTTATTTCCAATCTTGTATAATTTTTACTCCTAGATACTTTTATTCTTTGCAGCTGTCTATCTGCTACTCCTCTTGGAGTATTAGGCCCAATTCACCTATAAGCGGCGTCGGGCGGAGGCGCGGTGTAGGCGAGGTGCAGACGCGACGTCGCACAGGCGATTGTGATGTCAATATGCAGTGAAGGGGTGGACATTGCACCTTATGTTTACATAGAGGCGATGTGGATGAGTAATGCCTCTCGCCTCGTAGGCACCGTGTCTCAGGCGAAGAGGCGAAGGCGCGGTGCCGGCGCAGCGAGAGGTACGACTCACACCCCCTCTATATAAACATATGGTGCAATGCCCACTTAGGTAACGAGACGCGGGCATTTGCCTCGTGCCTCTCCCCGCGCCGGCACCATGTCTTCGCCTAAGACACGGTAGGCGAAAAGGCGAAACTCGACCACGCCGCCTCTATGTAAACATATAGTGCAATGTCCACCCCTTCACTGCATATGGACATCACAATCGCCTGCACCTCGCCTACACCGCACCTCCGCCCGACGCCGCTTATGTGTGAATTGGGCCTTAGGTGTTGGTTTGTACTATCACCAGCCCCCTGTCTGGC
Source organism: Lordithon lunulatus (assembly GCA_963942505.1). Lineage (NCBI taxonomy): Eukaryota > Metazoa > Arthropoda > Insecta > Coleoptera > Staphylinidae > Lordithon > Lordithon lunulatus. The sequence goes on from OZ012669.1 coordinate 8,467,352, forward strand.
AAATGACACCTTAACTAGAGTCATGGAAAGTATCTCCATAGGTTGAACCTTTACCTTGGCTATGCCTTTATATTTATATAGCCGGTCACAGGTTCAATTATCTCAGTCGACTTCTATCAGTCGAAGGGGTAACATCTCATTAATGCCAATGTCACCTTGACCAGCATCCACCTCACAACCTGGTCAATAATATCTTGAGAAGTTTCGGAGGAGGAGGTTTTTGAAATTCCTCCACTCCTGCAATAAGTTTATAATATTATATAGCCAATCACAGGTTCAATTCATCACTCGACTTCTATCAGTCGAAGGGGTAACATCTCATTCTTGACAATGCAATCTATTAATTATTCTATTCTTCCAAATCCTCTTTGACCTTTGATAGGTCAAAGGGGCCGATTCTGTTACCTCTCTGATGATCTTGAAACGCGATTCTGGAACCTCCTTTATCTAGAGTTGTAGTTACAATCTCGTATGCAACTCTACGGTTATCTATTGCTAATAAATACAGATATTACTAACAATAAAAATTATATTGATATCTTCACACGTTAGAATACATGTAATGTATTTTTGCATTTTTAATTGAGTTCCAAGTAAAATCGCTATATCTAGATTTGTAGTTACTATCCAGTATCCAACTCTACAATTATCTATAACTAATAAATGCAGAAATTACTAGCAATAAAAATTATATTGATATCTTTACACATTAAGGCGACAAAGAATACATCTCAGGCCCTATTTGTATTTTTAAGTGAGTTCCAAGTAAAATCGCTATATCTAGATTTGTAGTTACTATCCAGTATCCAACTCTACAGTTATCTATAGCTAATAAATGTAGAAATTCCTAACGATAAAAATTATATTCATATCTTTACACGTTAAGGCGACATAGAGCGACAAAGAAAAAATTTAATTGAGTTTCAAGTAAAATCGCTATATCTAGAGTTGTAGTTACAATCTAATATCCAACTCTACGGTTATCTATAGCTAATAAATGCAGAAATTACTAACGATAAAAACTATATTTATATCTTTACGCGTTAAGGCGATACAGGGCTCCAAAGAATACATCTCAGGCCCTATTTGTATTTTTAATTGAGTGTCAAGTAAAATCATTATATCTAGAGTTGTAGTTAATATCTAGTATCCAACTCAACGGTTATCTATATCTAATAAATGTAGGAATTACTCACCATAATAATTATTTTGATATATGTATACGTTAAAGCGATATAGGGCGACAAAACACACATCTCAGGCTGTATTTGCATTTTTTAATGGGGTCCAAGTAAAATTGCTATATCTAGAGTTGTAGTTACAATCTAGTATCTAACTCTACGGTTATCTATAGCTAATAAATGCAGAAATTAACAAAGATAAAAATTATATTGATATCTCTACACGTTAAGGCGACATAGAAAGAATACATCTGAGGCCCTATTTGTATTTTTAATTGAGTTTCAAGTAAAATCATTATATCTAGAGTTATAATTAATATCTAGTATCCAACTCAACGGTTATCTATATCTAATACATGTAGCAATTAGTCACAATAATAATTATTTTGATATATGTATAAGTTAAAGCGATATAGGGCGACAAAGCACACATCTCAGGCCCTATTGCATTTTTAATTGAGTTCCAAATAAAATTGCTATATCTAGAGTTGTAGTTACAATCTAGTATCCAACTCTACAGTTATCTATAGCTAATAAATGCTGACATTACTAACGGTAAAAATTATATATATATATATATATATATATATATATATGTTTACACGGCGTGCCAGAGTTCCTCAAGGTTATGAGGAGGTTCTAGAATCGGCTTGTGAACCCTACTTATGTTTAGGTATTTTTTTATACTTATCTCCAGCCCCCAGACTTTAACTCCTCTATTAGTTTTCCAGTAATATATTTTAGATCTTCGTAATTTTGGGCGATCACTACCTGATCATCGACAATGCTCTTTGTAAAAAGGTGATGGTCGCCCAGAGGGATGCAAATTAATTCGACTTTAATGTCTAGTTCAAGTAGATTTTATTTTAAGTGGGCGAAACACAGCAGTCTTCACAACCCGTTGAGATCTTGTTTTCCCCGATTTCTTGTATATTGACTTTTCGTAGAATCGTTGTAATGCTTGTAATTAGACTAATGCTGATATTAGTTTATTTCAGCGCTTCCAACAGCTTTGATACAAGCACGCTATCGTATGCTTTCTACAAGTCTACAAATTCTGTTTTTCGGACCGGTTTTCACTACTTGGCCGAGCACATGGTACTATCAGCCGATTTACCTAGGATTTTTTTTACCGAGGTTGTTACTCTATCTTTCTCATTCGGGCTTATTACCAGCAATGGCGAAATTAGAGAGTAGACATAAAATCATTAATATTAAGTTTATCTACGGTAACAAACTAATAATATTATTATTCTTAGAGATGAATACTTAGACATCCCTTCGGTAACTCTTCCGACTCTAATCTTTCTCTGTTCTTCGGATCATTGATTGCTTTTCACAATATAGCCGAGCACATAGTACCATCAGCTGATACCAAATTTACCTAGGATTTTTTTTACCGAGGTTGTTACTCAATTTTTCTCATTCGGGCTTGGGACCAGCAATGACGAAATTGGAGAGTCGACATAAAATTATTAATATTAAATTTATTTACAGAAGTAACAATATCTCTATCGACTTATCTTTCTCTGTTCTTCAGACCGTTGACTGCTTTTCACCACATACCCGAGCACAGGGTACTATCAACCGATGCCAGATTTATCTAGGATTTATTTTAGCGAGGTTGTTACTCAATCTTTCTCATTCGAGCTTGTAACCAGCAATGGCGAAATTGGAAAGTTGACATAAAATCATTAATATTAATCATTATCTACAGAAACTAACAACAATTATTTTTCTTAGAGATGAATACTTAGACGCTCATTTTATGCGGCCAACAGAAATATCTGTAATTATGAATAAGTTCACAATGTCAGATGTTTTGGAAACAAATAATATCAGTGCGGATCATGTTAAAGAGGTTGAAATCAGAGTCGGTAACTTTTTGCAAATGGGAGAGGCAGAACCGGAAGAAGACCCATTAAATGTGGAACGTACACTTATTATGCCCGTGGCTGTTCCCCTTCCAGAGCTCGATTACAAACCGTGGGCGGTTTATAAGGGGCAGCCTGTTGACGAATCGGATAATCTAGACCAACTTCTCGAAGACGGGTAATGTAATGATTATTTATTACGCTCATTAAAAATATCATACCACTTTCCGAATTACTTGACCTATTCTTTTTTAATAACATTTTCGACATTTTCCATTTTTTTCGATATGTTCAACTATTTTTCTAAAAAAAATCCATGCTCAAAATTTTTCAAAATTCTTAACTTTTACTAATTTTTTAGCATTTTTTCGACATTTTCAACTCTTTCTACATTTATAACATTTCTCTAAAAAAATCCATGCTCAAAATTTTTCAAAATTGTTAACTTTTTCTAAATTTTTAACATTTTTTCGACATTTTCAACTCTTTCTACATTTATAACATTTTTCTAAAAAAAATCTTTGCTCAAAATTTTTCAAAATTGTTAACTTTTTCTACATTTTTAACTTTTTTTCAACATTTTCAACTCTTTCTACATTTATAACATTTTTCGAAAAAAAATCCATGCTCAAAATTTTTCAAAATTGTTAACTTTTACTAAATTTTTAACATTTTTTCGACATTTTCAACTCTTTCTACATTTATAACATTTCTCTAAAAAAATCCATGCTCAAAATTTTTCTAAATTGTTAACTTTTTCTAAATTTTTAACATTTTTTCGACATTTTCAACTCTTTCTACATTTATAACATTTTTCTAAAAAAAATCTTTGCTCAAAAATTTTCAAAATTATTTACTTTTTCTACATTTTAAACATTTTTTATAACATTTTCGACATTTTCAAAAATGTTCAAAATTGTCAACTTTTTCTATATTTGTAACATTTTGGAGCAAAGATTTGTTTTGGAAAAATCAGTCTGGAAGGTTAAAAGCGCCTGCTTTATACCTTTGGTAATTGGTGCTACTATAGAAATACCTACGACATTGTTTCATGACAATTAGACATTTTAGGCATCGACAAAAAGATCTATGTAACAATGCAAAAAAGCCGTCACCCTAGCCACCAGTAACATAATGCGTAAAGCATTAAATACAACAGTGTAATAGTAATTTTTGTACTCATGTCCTAAGACAAGTCATTTCCGGCATTGATTTGGGTGCGGGAAATACTAATTATCGCACTAGTGCGAGAAGTAGCCAGTGTTGCCAACATAAAATTTCATGTAAATTACTATTACAATTTTAGTGCAGGAAGTTTTCAGAATCAGCGAATAGGTTTACAGCACAGGAGCGAGGCTGTATTAAGAGCGAATTCGGGAAACGGCCTTATCGCACGAATAATGTATCTTATTTTTTGTACGAATAAATACTTAATATTTATTTAAAGTCTATATTTTCTTCAAAATTGTATTTATTCAGTACCATATTGTTAATTTGTAATGCTATTTGAAGTATAAGAGGTGTACGCTGTGCTTGCATGCATTATCATATTTATAAATACACATTTACATTGGTACCGAATTTTAAGTTGGCAACACTGGATACTTCCCGCACTAGTGCGGATATAGTATTTCCTGCACCCAAATCCATGCGGGAAATGACTTGTCTTAGGACATGAGTACAAAAATGTGATTTATCCTTTGCTTACCACAAGCCGGCATATGTACTTTATAAATAAGTACCGTATATACGTGAAGCTAGCCTACACCGAAAGGTAAAAGGCAAATAGATAATATAAATATATATATATATATATATATATATATATATATATATACGTGAAGCAAAAATAAAAAAATATTTTTTTAATTTGTTGGCTATTTCACTTTTGATTTCAATTCCTCATATAGTAGTGAATAAATAGCACATACACATATAATTATATAATAATAATCAGTGCATTTATTGCGAACATCTTAAACACACCGGATTGTTTATTGCAAAACAGCCACGGGCGTGCATTCTCTCACTATAACACCCGATTATCGTACGTTGTTTCACGTATTTTATGTTGCACGTGTTTAGCATTGTAAGATCTAAGGCGAGCGCCGAGGGGGACTTTGAAGATCGCGAGGAGGCCATCGAGGCGTTCCTCTGGCGCCAGCGCGAGTACCAAGAGGCCATGGAGAAGACGCTGCAATGGCATCTGGATCAGAATTTAATTATGGACAACTGGTTCCGAGGTAATCTAGATTTAAGTGGGCTGTTGCTATAAAAATCGTCTATTGCCGGGATACACAAAAATACGATTTACATCGCGAGATCAAATGAATTACCTTTTTGCACGATCTGTATATAAAGCACTATATTATAAAGGTGAAAAATGGCGATTTTACTCGCTAAAGCCTCGCGTATCGACCAAAACGAGGATACAGTTTGCATTCACAGAACAAACTTACTTACTAATATTATTGTTAACATTATTCCAAACACAATTACATTTATAGAATTAGACAAATGTTTTTTTCTTTCTATTTGACATTTGACATGGCTACTGTGTAAGACTATTGTCGCCAAAATACCATTCTGTAATTTTTACTTTATAAGGCAACTTACACGGTCAATAATACAGCCAATCCTAGTACTGTCAGTATTTGCTTCAATCAATCTTTTATATTTATCAAGTAATCAATTATCCGGATATGCATCAGTATTCTCTTCATTTTATCATTACTATACCTTACACGATAAGTAATACTGTCAATATTTTAGAATAATGAACATTTTAAACATATTATTGAACAGTAATACTGTCATTATTCTAAAATATTGACATTATTATTGATTGTGTAAGGTGCCTTTTAAACATGCATATCTGAGGATGGTTAATGAGACAATGTTGGTACAATATATTTAGTTATTTGTCATGCCATTAGCAAAATAAAACAGACTTGTGTTGGTTCTGCTCACCAACTATGTGTCGTGGCGTACGATGAAACCGTAAAATTACGTTTTAGCTATTTTGATTACATTTGTTTTATTTATAACTCAAGATCTGGCGGTATTTCGGAAATAATACCTGAAAATTGAAAAGGTTGCAATTTAAAAAAAATCAAAAAAATATTTATGATGGAAATTTTGTGAATAAACAAAAAATAAAAAAAATCAAAAAAATATTTATGGGGGAAACTTTTTCAAATTTTTTTAATACATAAATATATCTGTACCCCGTAGTTATAGAAGACTGCCAAATTTCCCTAACTTAAAAATTTATTTTTAATGTTTTATGTTTATTTGTATGTAGGACATGTCTACATACAAATAAACATAAAAAATATCTTCCATAACTCCGGGGTACAAATATATTTATGTATTAACAAAATTATACATAAATATATCTGTACCCCGGAGTTAAGATATTTTTTATTTTTCTATTTTTATTTTTTATTTGTATGTAGGACATATCTACATACAAATAAACAAAAAAATATCTTAACTCCGGGGTACAGATATATTTATGTATTAACAAAATTTAAAAAAGTTTCCACCATAAATATTGCAGTATTTTCAATTTTCAAACATTATTTCCAAATTCCGCCATAACTTAAGTTCTAATAAAACGAATGGAATCAAAATAACTAAAAGTGTTCAAAACATCTACATTTATCCAATAAGAAAATTCAGTCGAATTTAAATATTTAATTTTGTAAATATTATTCAGTATCTTCTTGCCAAAATATTTAAATGCTACTATTTTTTTGCCCACCACTTTTTAAAATGTATACTATTTTTTAGAGTCTAGAGAAGATAGCGCAGACTTAATGAATGATGCCTACGAACTCCGAGAAAAATTTATTTTATTACTCATTGAAGAGGCTGCAGCGATAGCTGCAGAGGCAAAAGCTGCTAAAGACAAGGGGGCAAAAGAAAAGGGCGCAAAGAAGAAAAAATAATTAGATAACTGTTTTCTCACAATATATATTATGTTAGTTTTTACTTGCCTTGTGTGTATAATTTTGTTCAATAAACATAAAACTAATTTAATTTTTGGATTGAGGATACAGTCATTTCTAGTCAATTATGTAAGTCATAAATTTCAAAATCTGTTTAATTTTCTCAAAATAATCACACGTTTATATAGATCTTTTGTTATCGAGATATACGGGTTGTGTGTTTCTTGAACAGTGCAGCAATATTTCAATATTATTATTATTGACCAGACCAAGGAGACAATTTCCAAAACGATGGAGCGACATCTTCATAACAACCACAAACATCATACAACGAACGACAAGGGATACCAGGAACCAAGAACGATGGAGTTATCGCACGAAGAGCCACAAACTAAGTGAACCAAACTATGCCCGTCCACTATTTCAAACGACTTGAACTATGCACTACACTATTATCCGTTATTTTCTATGATTAAATTAATGTCATTTATTAGTTTGACTAATTAAAAAAAATAGTGTGAAAAATAATGTAATGCATAGTTCAAGTCGTTTGAAATAGTGGACGGGCATAGTTTTGTCTTCCTCTAACAAACACGACAAAGAAGATGAAGTATTAGCGACTCTATAGAGTAATTACTCCATTATCGACGAATTTGACTTAAAAATTTAATATTTATTTTAAATAACGATGCCATAAGACTAAGATAGAGAATGCAGGATTATCTTTACAATAATTGCAAACTCGTTAATATTTTATCTTCTATACGCCTTTGATTGTACGAGATAAGGGACAATATCTTCAAAACTTGAACATTTTAAATTAAAAAACGCACCCGGTATTTGTCAGTAAAAGTTTGCCAGCATATACCTAATGTAATCATAATACAACCATTCTTTGTACTAAGTCTAATTAATTACTAATATCTCCTTACTAATGCACGTCCATTATCCTAACAAATATTTAATAAGCCATCTCAAGATCCAACAAAGCACAATTTACAATCTATAATTACCGGTGTCTCCTTCCCCGCATCACAAGTACCTCCCAGTAGCCCAATTCGGCCACTTCACTGAGCACAATTTAGAGATTTATATACCGGCATAAAGGTAATCTAACCGACACGTGATGGAACGGCCCGGCGGGGCAAACTGGCGGATTCTGTTATCGGTATTTATTGGATCGCGTCCGGATTTATTTGTGCCGATAGGAGCACGCTTTTTATTTCCCCCCTCATTTTTTTTTTGTCTGCCCGAGAGAGGAAATGAACACGTTTTAAATCTTGATTTCTACCGACGGCTGTGAGTTTTAGAGGGGGTTGAAACAAATTGAAATTTTACGTGGTTCAGTAAATTTACAAAAAGCTTATGGAGATAGAATTCTCTTTAGATTGAAGTAGAAGCATAATAATTAAATAGCTGTAATAATAACACAATCGGCCAGTTACACAGTAACTAATACAATGAATACAAGAACCCAACAAACATACACAAGTACAGGACGAGAAAGTCGATAGTCGATAGAAATACTGTTAAATATCTAGCGTTGTTAGCAGAAGTAAAATTACTATGGAGACAAGTGCAAGTTATTATAGTGCCGATAATAATAGGGGCAACGGAAGAAATACCGGATGAACTTCACAACTCACTAAAGATACTGGCTCTGCCACCGGGACTATACATCGAGATGCAGAAAGCTGTGGTACCGGGTTCGTGCAATATTATCAGAAAAGTGAAAAAATGGATCCTGTCGCCAATACAACAACAAAATTAACTATGTCATTCTTGTAGAATATACCGAATGAAACATATAAAACCCACCAAGGAGAATATCTTCTTGTGCTGCCGTCCCCTACCAGAGGTTGGCAATCATCATGGCGATTCTAATCTGACGTTGCGGCTCTAAATAGTCCGACCGATATTTGTCCGTACCATTCTCTAAGGTTCTTTAACCATGAGGTTCTGCGACGCCCCATGCTTCTTCTTCCTTGTATTTTTCCTTGCATGATCAGTTGGAGAATCAAATATCATGTTGAAAAATTAAACATATTTCCTCAGTTTCCCTTTCATTTTACAAACTTTTCTAAGAACCCTCGTACTATTTAATTTTAAATAATTATTTGTATTTATTAACGTATAAAATCAAACAGCCAGCGGGTGTATTTTTGAGCAATCGTTATGAATATAGCGATCGAGAGACGTATGCTATTATTGCTAATGGTACCAATTTGAGACCTCAAGCTTCGTGAAAGGTTCTACCTATCTTTGACAGAACTAAAAGCTGGACAGTAGTTATATTTTGACATTATTTTTTGTGTTCATTCTATTAGTTCCACGCTATGAATATATGTGAATTTCACTAATTACTTCCACGCTATGAAATATGTATGCATTATAGCGCATGGTATGCCGGAATGCCAGTGTGGGTTCAGAAGGGGAAGAGGGACGAGGGAGCAGATTTTCACGCTGGCGAGAATGGTAGAGGAAGCGCTGGAATGCAAAGGGAGAGTGTATGTGGTGTTTGTGGATTTAAAAGCGGCGTATGACTCAGTTCCTAGGGGGAAACTGGTGGAATGTATGGATAGATTGGGTACGGAAGAGGAAGGAGTGAAGTGGGTGAGAAGGATGTATAAAGAGACATGGGCGAAAGCAAGAGTGAATGGAGAAATATCTGAGAAATTTAGGGTGAATGTGGGAGTAAGGCAGGGGTACCCGCTGAGCCCCCTCCTGTTTAATCTGTACACGAGCGAGTTGGAAGAGGTGCTGAGGAGAGCACAGGCAGGAGGGGTCGTGGTGGGTAGATCCAAGGTGTGGATGTTGGCGTATACAGATAACGTGGTGCTGGTGGCCAAGAGAGTGGAAGAGATGCAACAGATGTTGGAAAGAATGGGTAGGTACTTGGATAAGAGGGAGCTAGTGGTGAATGTGGAAAAGACCAAATAAATGTTGTTTAGGAATAGGGGCAGGAGGGGTAAGGGCGAAGGGCTGAAATGGAAGGCTGATTGAGAGAGTGAATGGCTTTAAATATTTGGGCTTTTGGTTTGACTGTGGAGGAGGGCTTAGGATGCATGTGGAGTGTATGCAGGCGAAAGCAAGAATGGCTTGGGGGATTGCGTGCAGAAAATGGGGGAGCTTATGGGGTGGTAACCTACCAACCTGACTATGCCCGTCCACTATTTCAAACGACTTGAACTATACTCTACATTATTTTTCACATATATTTTTTAATTTGTCTTAAAATAACAAATGAAATTAATTGAATTATAGAAAATAACAGATACTAGTGTAGTGTAGAGTTCAAGTTATTTGAAATAGTGGACGGACATAGTTTGGTTGGTAGGGACCACCCGCCCACCCCACCTTCGCTCGCATAGTTTTTTCATAGGATAACACTCTTCTTGTAATGGTTTAAACAATATAAAACCTTTGTATCCATTGAAAAAACTATGCGAGCGAAGGTGGGGTGGGTGGGTGGCCCCTACCAACCAAACTATGTCCGTCCACTATTTCAAACGACTTGAACTCTGCACTATACTGTTATCCATTACTATATACTCTATTCAATTAATTCCATTTGTTAAATTATGCCTAATTCATAAACAAATGTGAGAAACAATGTAGTGCATAGTTCAAGTCATTTGAAATAGTGGATTAATATAGTTTGGTTGGCAGGGGCCACCCGCCCACCCCACCTTCGCTCGTATAGATTTTTCAATAAATACAAAGGTTTTACATTGCTTAAACTATTCCAAGAAGAGTGTTATCCTAGGAAAAAACTATGCGTGCAAGATGTGGGATGCGTGTGTAAAACCTATATTGTTGTATGGAGTGGAAGTGTGGGGATTGCGTGAATGGGAGGTAATAGAAAGGGAGCAAGGTTGGTTTCTGAAGAATCTTCTAGGGCTCGAAAGGTCGACACCGAGAGCAGTGCTGTTGCAGAAGACAAGTCGTATGAGTATGTGGTGGGAGTCGTGTGTGAGGGTTGTGAAGTTTGAGGAAAGTTTGCAGGATTTGGGCGAGAAAAGACTGGTACGGGAGGCATGGATGAGGTGTAAGAGTAGAACAGAGAGTAGATGGAGGAAGGATAGAGAAAGGATGTATGAAAGAGTGGGTATGTCTGAGGTGTGGGTAGAGGAGAAGCTGAGAGAAAGGGGTAGCCTAGGAACTGAGATAAGGGAGAGACTGAGGGATATTGAATGGCAAGAAAGGCAAGTGAGAATGGCTGAGAGCTCATACAACCCTGGCTACGTAGAGTGGCAAGTGCAAGGAAAACTCCCGAGATACTTGGCCAGGGGAGAGTGGAACAGAGAGAACAAAGTATGCATGGCAAGAGCGAGGTGTGGGTCAGAAGAGCGAGGAACAAAAGTGTGGATGGGGCTGGGGTACACCGCGTGTACGCTGTGTAGGAAGGGGAGGGACACGTGGTGGCACCTTAGTAAATAATGTGAGGGAGTGAAAGCAGAGTGGGTGGGAGAGTGCAGAAAGCTAAACGAATGGTTAGGAGAGGATGGGAAAGGCGTGAAAATCTGCAGGAGGCTGACGTGGGACAGGAAATTGGCGAGGGCAGAGGGGGTTTAGATTATATTAGTGGGTAGAAAATGTTAATTTTTATTCTTTTTTTATTTATTTTTTAATTCTTTCTGTGAAAGTATTGTTTTTTTTTGCGGCTGGAATTTGTAAAGGGAAGGGTTGGGCTGATATGCCAAATAAAGGTCTTTTTTTATAGCGCATTGTATCGGTCAAAAAAATCGTACTCCTGAGGCTTGTTAATAAATAAATTATATAATTTACAGTATAGTCCTTGTACAATTGTATATTGAACACCATCATTTTGCACAAATAATACTATTACATTAAATCATTTAACTGTTATCGTTTAGAACTGAACCAGAATAGCATGATCCGGCTAGATAAAAGGGGCCCAATAACATATTTAACCTTTATACCTCATTAAATTACAGTACATTACTGGATTCATAATATTATTGGTGCATAATGGCCAACAGCGCGCTCTGCCCACGCCATACTGTTGCCATCAATACATAACGATGTCAGCGTACCCACTTCGATTCCGATAAATCCGATAGCGTGCGATAATAAAGAGAGGGCCCCATAATCGTAATATAAAACACCGTTGTCTTTGCCCTCACGACCGACACCCGTGTGCTCAAGTATTTTATAAATCGAGGACGTTATTTAATCCTGACTCTCAACACTACAGAGATATTTAGGGAAGAAAAATCTTTATGGTTATTGTTTTGAAAATATTTCAATATATTATCTGGTACGAAATTAAAAAGTATTTAAGTTTTATATCGCACACATGTCAAACTTCCAAAAACAGTTTCTGAGATAAATGCATTATAAAGATTACAATATTTCAGTAGTTTTACCATTGAATATAATGTTATCGAAATTTTTTTTTAGATGATAATTTCGTTTATTCTAAACGCAAAAAAGGATTAGAGGAGCAAATATACATAAAAATTATCAAAACTAAAATCAAAACCTGAAAATTCATTATGGAAGGTATGACACTTGTCATCTCATTGTACACAGTACTATACAGTATTGCAATATGAATGTTATATGGAGATCTTTAAAGCAATTTCTGTACTTATTCATATATATATATATATATATATATATATATATATATATATATATATATATATATATATATACGAGGCATATCCAGAAAGTAAGAGTACTGAGGCTCTCACGGTCGGAGGGATTTTATTTTCATCATGTTGGCCACACGGCAGTGTAGCCTGACTCCTCCCCTTTGCACCGAGACCGGTCAGTTAGAGGTCAGTAAGTTGAGAACTGTTGACACGACAACAAGTTTCGTGAATAATGTCAATCCAATCTCCCGCCAAGTGCGAAATACGCGGCGTTATCCATTATCTCGTTTGGAAGGGAAAACCTCCATTTGAGATTTATAATGAGGTGAAAACTGCATATGGTGATAAAGGTATGAATCGTACGAATGTGTACAAGTGGTGTCGCGAGTTTAAAAACGGTCGTACGTCTGTGCATGATGATCAGAGGAGCGGAAGACCTTCAATTGTGACTGACGAAATTGTGGAAAAAATTGAAAATGCGCTCCGTGACGATCGCAGATTGACTGTGGATGAACTTTCTGCGATGTTTCCGCAAATCTCCAGATCTCTACTACACGAAACAATCACAGAAACCCTCGGATATCGGAAACTGTCCGCGAGGTGGGTCCCAAAACAACTGACAGACCAGCACAAGTTGAATCGAGTGGAGGCCGGGCAAGAGTTTTTGAGGCGCTGGAAACTCCATGGAGATGAATTTCTCCGCTCCATCGTAACTGGAGATGAAACTTGGGTAGCACACCACACGCCCGAAACCAAAAGACAGTCTCAACAGTGGCGTCACACCTCTTCACCCTCCGCCAAAAAGTTCAAAATCACAATTTCAGCCAAGAAAGTCATGGCATCGGTGTTTTGGGACTGTCAAGGCATAATTTTAATCGAATATCTGCCTCAAGGGGAGACCATCAACTCTGCAAGATACTGTGAGACCTTAAAAAAATTGTGGAGGGTGATTCAGAACAAGAGGAGAGGCATGCTGACAAAAGGAGTCTGCCTGCTGCACGACAATGCCAGACCACACACGGCCAACGCCACGAAGGAACTGCTCGCCTCGTTTAAATGGGATGTCCTGAACCTACTCGACTATGTCGAAAAATAGCTTTTATTATGTACTAAAGTTTCACGTAATTTTTTTGTTTAAATAAAAAAATTTAACACCTACAAAAATTCAGTACTCTTACTTTCTGAATATGCCTCGTATATATATATATATATATATATATATATATATATATAGGTTTTCATTTTACTCTATTCTTTTGCTTTTTTTCCAGTTTTTTCCTTTCCTTTCTAATAGCTCAGGTATAGCCTTTTATTTTTTTTGATTATTGCTTTCCATATTCTTTTGGCTGGTGTTGTCTCTGCCATTCTAATTATGTGTCCTCACCATCCCAATTGTCTTTCCTCTATGTAATTTATTGTCGGTGTTACATTTAGTTCTCTTCTTAATGGACAAAATGATGATATCCTCATTAAGATAATAATGGACAAAATGAGGAATGAGGATATCCTCATTTTGTCCTTTTTTTAATTTCAGTTATGATAGACTAAAATCTTCCAATACAATCCATAAAAAAAAATACTGTATAATTAATCAAGACACCTTCAAATTACCATCTGCAGTCGCATTCAATCACATTAACAGCCAAACCCATTTACAGGCATAGATAATTCATTACCGTCCATTTCATTAATTGTTACCATCTGGGTTCGCACGGGGGCCGCCTCTGATTATTCCCACCCCAGCTGGCTGGGTAATTGCGAGAATTGAGGATTAATTGCGCTTCGATCCGAACGAATTTTCGAAGATGTGTATACTTAATTTAATTCGCCCGCGCAGCGCCGTGCTTCGGCGTAATTGCCCCCCACGTTCTATTTATAATTCTATTAGCAAGTCAGATGCATTTGTGATGATCCGAATAAAGCTTGAGATTGTGTTTTCTCTCACGGAACGCGAGCCAATTATGCAATAAGTTAATTACCGCACTGATGTGGCGATGATCTATGAACTGTGCACGTTTTGGAGAAGATAACATAATTTTAGAACAAATTTATTTATTAATTCCTATTTAATAAAATAAATATTGGAACTACACACGATTTTACAATGAAATTTTGAATGAGAGAACTCCTTTGATAAAACTATGATAAAACTAACCCCCTAGGAGGAAAGTTAAACGCCATCTGGCGGCACCACTCAAGATATTGTGTGAATTCATCCTCACTAGCTGAGCTACACTGATGAGATCTAATAAGATCGAAATCTAGATATGTAGATTGCTAAGAGGTGGGTTCACACTTATATATGTTGTAACTCATTTTCCTCCATTTCCTAATAAAATGAGTACGTAGTACTCAGGGGAGCCCTTCCTTAGATTCTGGTTTTCAAGAGAAGGCACTTAATAGCAAAGACCAAGAAATACAATCAGTAGTGTAGGCCATTTTATATATCAACATATTGCCCCTCTCTAATATCTATGCAAAACCGTACCCCATCAATCAATGTAATATCTCCACCGACATCACTATTTTCCATTCTCATTTAATCACCGTTATGCGTCACCGGACACGAAACGTGCAATTTAAAAAGCGGCAGCCGCCGATAAATATCGAATATGCAAAATGAAAATATTTTTAGAAAACACTGTATTACAGCAGCCGCTATTCTCGGCGAGATGCTTGCATTTGATATTCCACGTCGTTAATAATTTTCTTAATGATACTATGAATATTATTGTTCATGTAAGAGTTAACAAGATTATTAATGATGTTGATATTGAGGTGGAATGTGGCGAATTATTATACCAGCGTAGGCTATATTGGTAATAATGTTATTATTGTTGTAAATATTAATATACGTATAACGTGATTGCAGTGGTTAAGGCATCATGTTGCTGCGCTAAATATCGTGAGTATATCTCACAACCAACTAGCCAACATCGTCGAGCTATAGAAGTAGTTCTCACTTAAAATAGTTGTTGTTGTAGCTGTAATTGTTTTCCTCACTCTTGATTGAAATATTGGTATTTTGCACATCAAGAACAGTCCGACAGTCCTGTACAAAACACATAGATTTGAATGGCTTTTGTTTGTTTATTTAATTAATGGTTTAATTGTCCAACAGGTGCATACCCAATAAGAGTGCAGAGACAAAGAAAGACAAAATACATCAAATTTAAAACTAAAGACTTACATAATAATCATAATTAATTTTTATTTTTATTGAGTTAGCAGGGTGATGAAATAAATTTTCTTGATTTTACTTAAGCTGTCGTTAAAAATATCACTAACAGCTTGCAGATTGTTGTAACTCAGTCATAAAAGACATAATAGTATACAATATATAATTATTGAATTAAATTTTGAAAGACAATTATGGAATTATGAGCATATAATAAAGTGACTGACGAATTCGCTGTATATGGTACTAATCGTTCACTGTGTCGCTAAAGAAAACTCATAATATATAAATGACAAAAAATGTCGGCAGGTATTTACTGCGACTGCTAACATTAGCCATGTGCGGCCCTGCATAATAATAAAGTGTTATTATCATTGCGCTCATTTGCCTGTTTCTGTAGACTAGTTTTAATCCTGAATTACAGCTGTGGCTAATAGAAAAATGCGCGTCTCTCCCAGCGAAAGTGCATTGCAGTCGTGCCTCATTATCCAGAGGATGCCCGATCGGATTATGATTATAGGAACTCCACATAATCAACGACCGCATTAAACGAGCCAGAGGCTCGCCTTTTTACGATGGCAATCATTTCTGGCCATTTTCCAGAATAAATACCGGTCGCCGGTCGTTGCGATGTTATGTGACTTATTCAAAATTGGCCGGCATAAATTCATGAGAAACGCTCGGCTGCCATCGATAGTGCACATCCCGGAACCGCTAATTGCTGGTCGTCTTTGCTGAAAATATTATTACTCCTATCCGCTTCACTGGTAGTAGATTAGAGTAGTAATTATTCAATCGTTTCGTGTTTTATAAATAGCAATATTAGTTCGTTTTAATGATCGATTCGAACTATAGAGGATGGAAACTATTACTGACTGCTATTACTGTGCTCGACTGTTTTTCATTTAAGGTGGAGTTCCGGTGTTGAAATTACCGAAATGTTGGAAAAAAAAAATTTGGCGGCGGAAAAGCCTCACGGCCTTATAAAGATAGAAGTTTTATTTTTAATTTTTTTGTAATATTATTTACCTCTCAATTAAATATATACAAGTGTGAACCCACCTCTTAGCAATCTACATATCTAGATTTCGATCTTATTAGATCTCATGAGTGTAGCTCAGCTAGTGAGGATGAATTCACATAATATGTCGAGTGGTTACACCATATGGGTGCGCTAATTAATGTGGTGCCGCCAGATGGCGTTTAACTTTCCTCCTTGGGGGTTAGCTGTACTAGCCTTAAATATATCTTTTTATTTACTTTCTTATTATTATTATCTTTTATTTTTATATGCTAATTACGTATTAGTAATAGGGTTTCAAGTAAAATTTAGATTCGTAATGAAACACCAAAATAATTCAATTTCATTTGATCATTTACTATTTTATTACATTCTTTTTTTGTGCATAATATGGCCAGCACATGCTTTATTATTATTATTATTGTATATCTATATATATATATATATATATATATATATATATATATATATATATATATATATATATATATATCTATATATATATATATATATATATATATATATATATATATATATATATATATATATATATATATATATATATATATATATATATATATATATATATATATATATATACGTATATATTATTACCCATATATTATTTTCACATACAATTACATTTCTGAACAGCCACACACACGTATCCATAGAACTCGCGAGCCGCAGTTTGCCGACCCTTGACCTACACCATGAAAAAATTACATAGTTGGAGAATTATAATTGCTTCAACTAGATGTAATAAAACACAAATAAAAGCACTTGAAAAAACTTATATCCGTTTCAACATTTTATTCGCGGAGCACGGTCTCTCGCATTAAACCGATCATGTTGCGATTGCAAAAGCTTCCCGTTCAATTTTTAAAATGCTGCGCAGCTAATGGGTAGATAATTTGATTAGACGCTGTACGCGCACTTAAAACAAATAGGCAAGTAGTAATCGCGCCGTATCAAGCTAATTAGCTGGCAATCTTTGAATCTCGACACTGATGGATGATCTCGAAGGGGTGTTAATGCGAAACTGTATGTTGACTTTTAGTTGGTTTTATTGTGCACGCTATATGTACTTCAAATACCACATTTTATGACCATACAGTTTGGCTTGACAGGATTTAACAAGGATATCAGAGCAAAATAAAATAATAAGTGTTAAGGTGGGTTTATGATGACTTATAAATAATAAATAATAAATACACAAAAGAATTATATAGTATTAACACCCCTAATATTAGAACGCTCTATGTAACAAACTTATGTATATACAAGCATAAAAACAAAAACATGCAAGAACACATCTCTCATAAATATGAAACCAAAAGTAAATTGAATGCAAATATAAAAATTCCAACTAACAAACGCAGCATAACTTGTATCTCTTTCAACTATATGGCACCAAAATGCTGCCATTTTGTACCAACAGAAATTAAAAACAAAGAATAATAAATTATTTAAAATATAATGTAGAAAATGTATTAATCAAAATTTATTCATGTATGAAAAATTAATGGGAAATCGATAAATGTTACACAGTACTTTACACAGGCTAAATGCAACATTTTTCAAAAAAATTGTAAATATAGAAATTAAGAAATAGTTAATTATGTACGCACATACAAGTGCCTTAGGTGCATAAACAGGGCTAATATTAATTACTGAATTTTCAAATTATTAAATGCAATAATTTAAATGTAATAAATGTAAATAAGTAAATAAATAAAAAAATAAATAAGAAGGATATTTAGAAGGGTTATTTCATAAAATATCTACAAAGAGAACAGAATATTCCTTATGTGATCAAAATAATCCTTATTTCCACTGATTCAATCTTTCTAATTTATTAAATAATTATTATTTATTATTTTATGTCAGCATAAACCCACCTTTAAAGTTTTCATCTCGTTTTTTTTTAAACTATAATTATTAAAATCACTTTTATAAAATACTACTATTTTTAGCAGGAATGTGTGATAATACAAACTTCAACTTCTACAAGCCATATCATTGAAGATAATGAAGATATCTCATTTCAGTTTTTAAAATTGAGTTCTTAATATATCTTTGGACCAGTGTACCAAAAAAATCCTAAATTTACATAATGTATAATGAGAAAACGTTTTCCTTAGCAGAAAATACTGATAATATAAATTTGAAATTTAATAAGTCATATCGTTGAAGACAATGAAGATATATCACTAAGGTCTTTAGAGTTTTTAAAATTCTTAATACATTTCTTGACTAGTGTAATAAATAAAAACTGCGAATTACATAATGAGAAATAGTTTTCATTGCAGAAAACATTGATAATACCAATTTCAAATTAAACAAGCCATATCTTTGAAGATAATAAAGATATCTCATTGGTGTCTTTATAATTGAGTTTTTCATACATATTCAAACGAGAATAACGTAAAAAATCTTAAAATTGCGCCATGATGAATAAGTATATTTGCAGGAATGTGTGATAATACAAATTTCAACTTTTACAAGCCATATCTTTGAAGATAATAAAGATATCTCAATGCAGTCTTTATAATTGAGTTTTTCATATATATTCAAACAAGAATAACGTAAAAAATCTTAAAATTGCGTCATGATGAATAAGTATTTTTGCAGGAATGTGTGATAATACAAAGTTCAACTTTTACAAGCCATATCTTTGAAGATAATAAAGGTATCTCATTGGAGTCTTTATAATTGAGTTTTTCATATATATTTAAACAAGAATAATGTAAAAAATCTTAAAATTGAGTCATGATGAATAAGTATTTTTGCAAGAATATGTGATAATATAAATTTCAACTTTTACAAGCCATATCTTGGAAGATAATAAAGATATCTCATTGGCGTCTTTATAATTAAGTTTTTCATATATAATAAAACAAGAATAACATAAAAAATCTTAATATTGCGTCAAGATGAATAAGTATTTTTGCAGGAATGTGTGATAGTACAAATTTCAACTTTTACAAGCCATATCTTTGAAGATAATAAAGATATCTCATTGGGGTCTTTATAATTGAGTTTTTCATACATATTCAAACAAGAATAACATAAAAAATCTTAAAATTGTGTCATGATGAATAAGTATTTTTGCAGGAATGTGTGATAATATAAATTTCAACTTTTACAAGTCATATCTTTGAAGATAATAAAGTTATCTCATTGCAGTCTTTATAATTGAGTTTTTCATACATATTCAAACAAGAATAACGTAAAAAATCTTAAAATTGCGTCATGATGAATAAGAATTTTTGCAGGAATGTGTGATAATACAAATTTCAAGTTTTACAAGCCATATCTTTGAAGATAATAAAGATATCTCATTGCAGTCTTTACAATTGAGTTTTTCATATATATTCTAACAAGAATAACATAAAAAATCTTAAAATTGCGTAATGATGAATAAGTATTTTTGCAGGAATGTCTGATAATACAAATTTCAAATTTTACAAGCCATATCTTTGAAGATAATAAAGATATCTTATTGCAGTCTTTATAATTGAGTTTTTCATACATATTCAAACAAGAATAACGTAAAAAATCTTCAAATTGCGCCATGATGAATAAGTATATTTGCAGGAATGTGTGATAATATAAATTTCAACTTGTACAAGCCATATCTTTGAAGATAATAAAGATATCTCATTGCAGTCTCTATAATTGAGTTTTTCATATATATTCAAACAAGAATAACATAAAAAATCTAAAAATTGAGTCATGATGAAAAAGTATTTTTGCAGGAATGTGTGATAATACAAATTTCAACTTTTGCAAGCCATATCTTTGAAGATAATAAAGATATCTCATTGGGGTCTTTATAATTGAGTTTTTCATACATATTCAAACAAGAATAACGTAAAAATTTTAAAAATTGCGTCATGAAGAATAATGATTTTTGCAGGAATATGTGATAATATAAATTTCAACTTTTACAAACCATATCTTTGAAGATAATAAAGATATCTCATTGCAGTCTCTATAATTGAGTTTTTCATATATATTCAAACAAGAATAACATAAAAAATCTTAAAATTGCATCATGCTGAATAAGTATTTTTGCAGGAATGTGTAATAACACAAATTTCAACTTTTGCAAGCTATATATTTGAAGATAATAAAGAGATCTCATCGCAGTCTCTATAATTGAGTTTTTCATGTATATTCAAACAAGAATAACATAAAAAATCTAAAAATTGAGTCATGATGGATAAGTATTTTTGCAGGAATGTGTGATAATACAAATGTCAACTTTTGCAAGCCATATCTTTGAAGATAATAAAGATATCTCATTGGGGTCCTTATGATTGAGTTTTGCATACATATTCAAACTAATAATAATATAAATAAATAATTTAGTTTTTCATACATTTATAAACAAGAATAACAAAAAATAACAAAAATCTTAAAATTGCATCATAATGAATAGGTATTTTAGCAGGAATGTGTGAAAATGTGTGAAATTTCACAAGTCTTCATTATCTTTGAAGATAATGAAGATACCTCGTTGGAGTCTTTATAATTGAGTTTTTTATACATTTCTAGCCAAGAATAACACACAAAATTCTCAAGATTGCATCATGCAATAGGTATTTTTGCAGGAATGTGTGAAAATACAAATTTCCACATTTACACGCCATATCTTTGAAAACAATGAAGATTCTTCATTGGAATCTTTATAATTTAGTTTTCCATGCATTTATAGACTAGAATAACACAAAAAGTCTTAAAATTGTATCATGATGAAATAGGTACTTTTACAGGAATGTGTGATAAAACAAATTTAAACTATCGCAAGCCATATCTTTGAAGATAATCAAGATATCTCATTGCGTCTTTATAATTGAGGTTTTCATACATATTTAAACAAGAATAACATCTTAAAATTGCATTATGATTTATAGGTACTTTTACAGGAATGTGTGATACAAATTTCAACTTTTGCAAGCCATATCTTTCAAGATAATGAAGATATCTCATTGGACTTCAAAATTTATGTTTAGAACTCCTTCGAAAGCTGAATTTGGCCGCCCGCGTGCGGCGCACACCTTGCACGCCCGCTTGGACCGGCCCTGAACTCATAATTAACTAATAATAAAATTAAATTAAATCTTTCCTAAGAACCTCTAATATCAAGTATGTCAGCTCTTATCTAGAATAGCACAGCTAATATTATACAATCTACGCGTAGACTGTCAACGTGGAACATCCGCGTTCCCATCATCATGCAAATGTATTCCTATAACATTATAATTACAATGGCAGCAATATCTAGAGAAACGCCCTATAAAAGCCACAGACAAAATTACTCTTATTTTTAATATCGCTACTTTGGAATAAGACCGACATAACTAAAAAAAAGTGCGATATTTTTTCAATTATGTGATAATCAAAACGCAAATGTGGTAAATTTGTATGTGTAAAGTCCGTATGACATTATCTAGTTTCTTATATCGTTTTCGATGCAGATACAAACTACATAGTGTCATACACATATGTAGAAAATGATATAGCGGCGGAGTAATAATAAATTCACTTAACAATAACAACACCGTAATACACAATGTTAATTTTCCATTTAGAAATAGTTATACAGTTTAATATATCAATTCTTATATATAAAACGATATAGGAAACTACACAATGTCATACGGGCTTAAGACTTAAAAGTAGATAAAAGTAACTCACGTATTCGGACGCTAGAAAGTAGTTATGTTAGTTAGTGTTGAATTATCAAAACCTACGTACATATTTGAATCTCTAAAATAGTAATATTGAGTTGTTTTTCTAAAGTAGCGACATGTATTTTCAAATAAATTACAGTCATATATGATTCAAATTCTAAGTTGAAGGCAGTACAGTCCCTTAATTGAGACAACATGCAATAAGCAGAATATACTGTAATAAGAAACCAAATATAACACAAAACATATAGGAATGTGATACATACTCCTAAATTGTCACAGATAATACAATCGTCCGTAAATCAATCTAATAAACACTAGGTACACACACACCAGTTGTTCGATTTACGACACGTTAATAACATCGCACCAGTAATTTCCCGATGATTTATTACCCATAACCATTAAACCTTCTCAACTTTTTGTGAATTAAGGGCGTGCTAATAATCCACTGCGTCTCGCATAACACATGCACGCACACTACCTACTGTGTTTGTTTTCGCTTATTGATTATTACTTCGGCGTCGTAGACAATTTCAACATTGCATTCCCACATAATTCCATCCATCCCGGGGTTATTAGCATACATTAAAAATACAAACAAGACGGCTGGCGTGGTAGCAACAACACCGTGCAATTTGCTTTATTGGTTTGTCTGCAGATTGTTGTTTATTGCTCCACCTGAAGATCGGCATAATTCACTCACGGCTAGACGCCAGGTGTCGGTAATTATTGAAAAAAATTGATTATTGCATAGGGTCCATCCGCATTCCAGGACGACCACGGGCACAGTTTTGTTCATTGCTTATGCAACGATTCAATTACGCGCGACATGCAGCCAAAGACAATTTTCCGGGAATAATAATAAACTTGCGGTTCGTGTGATGAAGTTTCGCGTGCGTAGGGCGGTGCCGTTATAAAACATTTTTAGTCGCGTTTTATTATAATGTTATAGGAATACATTTGCATGATGATGGGAACGCGGATGTTCCACGTTGACAATATACGCGTAGATTGTATAATATTAGCTGTGCTATTCTAGATAAGAGCTGACATGCTTGATATTAGAGGTTCTTAGGAAAGATTTAATTTAATTTTATTATTAGTTAATTATGAGTTCAGGGCCGGTCCAAGCGGGCGTGCGTCCAATGAGATATCTTCATTATCTTGAAAGATATGGCTTGCAAAAGTTGAAATTTCTATAATCACACATTACTTTAAAAGTACCTATAAATCATAACGGAATTTTAAGATGTTATGTTTGTTTAAATATGTATGAAAACCTCAATTATAAAGACCGCAATGAGTTATCTTGATTATCTTCAAAGATATGGCTTGTGAAAGTTTAAATTTGTTTTATCACACATTCCTGTAAAAGTACCTCTTTTATCATGATACAATTTTAAGACTTTTTGTGTTATTCTAGTCTATAAATGCATGAAAAACTAAATTATAAAGATTCCAATAAGGAATCTTCATTGTTTTCAAAGATATGGCGTGTAAAAGTGGAAATTTGTATATTTACACATTCCTGCAAAAATACCTATTGCATCTTGAGATTTTTGTGTGTTATTCTTGGCAAGAAATGTATGAAAAACTCAATTATAAAGACTCCAATGAGATATTTTTGTTTGTCAGGACAGCTTCTAGTTGTTCTTCTCTTTTTTGTCTAGTCTGTAGTTATCCTTGCATAATATATATATATATATATATATATATATATATATATATATATATATATATATATATATATTATTACAAATTATTTTATTGTGTATATATAATTTAATTATAAATTATGAACTGAGGGGGAATAAATATACTAATTAAATACGGCAATAATACATTCTAAACCGCATGAAATTTATTGATTCAAATAATTATTCAGATGAGTGAAATTAGTTACCAATTTATGAAACTAAATTGAATTATTTAGCAGAGATGAATAATTTATTGGCATTTATGTATTTGCCACTGAAACAATGCAAATTGTATGATCATGAATATTTCTAACCCATTAATATCATTGTATTATTATATGTATTTTATGTACATGCATTGTGTTATCACTATGCAAATGCGGATTAATAGCATTCATATTCGCAGTTGTTCTTTGTATGGTAAAATGATATACATGGGATTTGTTAATTATAATTCTAGTAAATACTCTCTGTGAAATAGTTAATATTTTTTGGTAAGTTCGCTAAAAAATACATATCAATTTCAAAAATAATTTAGTAATTAATATTTAATGAGACTAATAAAGAATTTTAAGAATGAAATGCCATCCCCCACTTTTGCACTGTCAATCTAGTCATAACTGACAGATTCGGTCGGCTTCAGAACATTGTCTTCGTTTATATATATATATATATATATATATATATATATATATAAATATATATATATATATATATATATATATATATATATATATATATATATAAATATATATATATATAAGGAGTAAGGAAATGCTCGTCGTGCAACGGCGTATGATGAATGAATCAACTATCTTCCCAAGTCCTTCGAAACCGTGACTATTCGTATGTCTCAAGACATTATCACTATATTGTGCCCCCTCTTCTTCTTCCCACTATGCAATTGCAACTTCTAGGATAACAATAGATGTAACTATCCTACTATAACGTTGTTTTTTTGGCTCCATTTCACGAATAAAATTGCCAGTAATAAAAATATTTGTCTCGACATGTACTGACAGCACAAAAGTCATAAATGGCATGTCGATGGGCTTCAAAACATTGTCTTCATTTTTATATTATAGAGATCAAAGGAAGACCAACGAAGTGATTATAGTTTACTCATGTCTGCCTTCTGAGGAATAGGAGTGAAGTCTACTTGTCTAGACATAACATATCACTGGTGTTTGGGCAAAGAGCTTAAGTCATGATTTTAAGGTTGTTATGTCTTTTTAACCAAATATAGGCACCTATTCCTCCCCACCATTGTCCACTATCAAGCAAATCAAGAAAAAAAAACATTTTTTACTAAATTTTGTTTGATTTTGAGTTCTTGTTTTAGTTTCACAACTATTTTTGTGTGAAATCAGAAGAAAATCAATGTTGTGTTTGGGCAAAAGGGTTTAAGTCATGATTTTAATGTTTTTATGTCTTTTTAACCAAAAAATTCTGCCCTTTCCATTGGTACAAATGGCTTGTAAACTTTACATTTCCTGACTTAAACCCTTTTGCCCAAACACCAGTGATATGTAATATTTGTAATTTTTTTTTAAAGCCATGTATTTATGTTTTATATACTTGTAAAGCGTAACAAATACCTGTCAGACCTCTTACATTATATTTTGTATTTTACAAGTACATCTCGTTTCAAGTGTTCCAAGCTATGCAACTAAACTGGTTTATGTGTATACCGCACTGTTACGTGCAATATAATTGCAACGCACAGCTCGTATGTACTTGCATTTAGGGATTATGGTAAGGGCACTTAAAAATGATCACGTTCCTGTTGGCTGAAACGGCCCGACGTCGCTTGGTTAGTTAAAGCTAATCAGGGCGTGCATTAATACTGTAGGGACAAATGGATAAACCGCAAGTAGCTAATGCCGCAGCACAAGCGTTCATTAATTAAAACGCTTTACATTGTGCGTACAAAATTAAGCAGCTAGATAAGTGTAAAACCGTAAAATGTTTACATTCAATAATTATAACGTGATTAGATGTGCAAGTAACTTTTTGTGAATAAAATACAATACGAAAAAAAATTTACTGGTTTCAAAAAAATCGGATTAAAGAAATGCGTAATTTGTCATGTAATTATCACTCTAATTTAGGGTTAGTTTAAGATGTATGAGAAAGAAATTAATGGTTGATAATTGTAATAAATTTGTGTGTAAAACATGTATTGTAAATATATATATATATATATATATATATATATATATATATATGTATTGGAAAAAAGTGTAAGTTTTAGTGTAAAACATGTATTGTAAAAAATAAATATATGTATTAGAAAAAAAAAATTCACTCGAGTAAAGCTACAGTAACTATTTACTAGAACTACTAAAGTATATAAATTTACGGACAAATTAAAATAAATAAAGGACAAATGTGATGGTTTGGTTATGTGTGCAGAAAGAAAGATGACAGATATACGAAAAGGATATACGAGAAAAAAAATAATACGACAACAACCCTACTTACATCCAGGAAATAATGGATCGACATTAGTTGAGTTTTTTTTTAATTTCACTACAATTTTTATGAGGTTGAACGAAATCTTGTCAAGAGAAAATCAAAGTTTATGTTGTATCTATTAGTAGCATGATAATCACAAGAAAACAAGGAAGTGAATAAAATTTACTCATGTCTACCTTCTGAAAAATGGGAGTGAAGAGTTTAGAGTTAACGCTAAGAAGAAAAAAGAAAGAAATAACATGGACAGAACTAAAACAGATAACACAGAATAGGAAGACATAGAGAGAAACCAAAATAATGTACAGAATGTATAGTACCCAGCTACCCTAGTGGTTAGAGGTGCCGGCCGTCTCGATCTGAGCATTGGGGAGCGCGAATACAAACCCAAGCGAATAACCTTTTAATCACAGTTTAGTTTAGTTATAATTTCATATATAACGTATATCTCGAAGGCCATTGGAAGTTCAACAAATATGTATTGAAACTATTTTATAGGAAATTGAATTAGTTTTCATTTTAATTTAAAACATATTTTTCTAGAGTCCTCCGTTTCTGGGATATAATCGAAAAACCCAAAAATAGGATCTTCTCCTCCCCATCCCATCCTATGCTCACCTCCCAGGGACTTTTAGTATGTTTATCTACTAACTACTCCTAACGAAGCCCTGCGGTCAAAAACTCTCGTATATTTCATTCACTCTACACCCCTTTTTTGAGCACTACAGCCAAATAAAACATGTTTAATGATATCCCTTCAAATTATTCCTACTTTCTTTTAATGCAGCGTCCTATTTTCGCTCTTTATTCAACTGCCTTCTATGTTCGCTGTTTAATCAAACTGAACGGGAAAAACGCGGTTGGCAGATAAGTGAGCTCTTTTAATTTCCGTCCCACGTGCGATAAAATGCATTTCAACTCGAATTGCTTTTGCCAGCAAACATTAAATGCCAGCATCTTAGATCTGCTGCTTAAAACGCTACGGTTTTCCGCCACCGAGCACTGCAGATTTCTTCAGATGCGGCCCCCCCCCCGGGTGCTCGTTTGCATAGCAAACACAATAGACGTGGCAGCCACAAGGGAAAACGGCAATGTCGCCGGAATAAATAAATAAGCCAAAGCGGAGAGGATCGATACATCGGAAAACATGCATTATACATAATAATAAAAAATAATAGGTCGGGTAATCCTATTGAGATTACCAAAAGCGTGTATGCATAATATAAAATCAATCGTATTTGTAGACGGCTAGTTTTGTAGTAAGCGACAGGACGAATTTTAAAACATTTATACGAGGGTTTCTATTTATATATTGATAATTGGCAACACTGGTGTTGCTAGGTGAGACCCGACTGACGTAATATACGTAATCAGAACGTTTTATTATACAGCCGCTATTTGTATTGTTAGCAGTGAATTGAAAATTTTAACTCAAGCCAAAAAATTGATTTGAATCGTGAAATGATTTTTTACGATTTTCCACTTGGATTTTCTTGACAGCAATGTGTCGATTTCGTCTATTTTTGGTCAATCCTGGAGACATGATCCGCCCATCGCCATTTTCTTTTGGCAATGTGTTGTATTATTTTTGATCATATCCCTAACGTTCACCCCCCATCATTCTTTCCTCTATTGCTCTCTGACACAGCATGCACTGCTCATTGCGGTTTCAAATCCGTATGTGGTTACTGGTAACATCTTACCAGATCCCTATAAACCTGAAGAGCAAAGTAATGGCTTGCATCCAAGCCTATACTTTGCTGTTCAGGTTTATAGGAATTTATGTTCCTTATGGATATGTCGCAGGTTACCAGTCAGCCCTATTCTTCATGAAATTTAAGACGTTTGATTTTCAGCGAGTTTGATCATGTGTTCCAGGTATACGTATTCTTCGACCATTATTGATATTCGCTGTGATTGTTATGATTAATAATGATAAATTTATAGATATTAAGAAACCTCCTGTTTGTATTGTTGTGGTTATTGATTAACTATCTGTTGTAGTCATAATTGAAAGGAGAATTTATAAATACACATTAATCTCAGCAAATTATACAAGTAATAATTATGTTACAGAATTAATTTAATTTCGGTTTTCCAAAAACAATCTTAATCATCAATTAAAGCGCTTGTATACAATTCAGCTCTTTGATATGATTAATTAATGAATTGTCGGGGTTGTTATTGATCCTGCGAGTTTATGTTTCGATTCAAAAAGTTTTTGTTTGAATTTTCTATTGACAAAATAAATATAACAAAAAAAAACGGAACCAATTATCTCAGTAACACACTTGTATTTTTTAATTAACGGGAATTCGATGGCCGCCCGCGGCATTGATTCTCCACTGAATTAAACTCGATTGGAAGCATTTTCAACGTCGATTTTGTTGAAAATAGAATTCAGTCAGTTGCATACATCAGCTTTAATGCAAACACTGGGCCGTTCTAATGGATACTCGAGATTAACAGGTATGTTGACTCGTGATTAGCCGGTATTCGGTTATTTATGGGAATAATGTACGGCAATTAATCTTGTTGTGGGCCTGAATGAATTAATTAGAAATGGATTCACTTATATATCTTAAGTTAAACATATATATGGCGTTTAACTTTCCTCCTAGGGGCTTAGTTGTATAATTTTAATATCTAATATTATTATATCTTTAATATTTAAGTTATTAATCAAATGCATAGAAGTTCGATGTAGGTGGGAGCAGTGTACTGCAACAAAAACAGTACGCACTGGATACGGAAGAAGAAACTGAGGGTGAGGGAGGTGGAAGGAGAGATTTACACGCAAATCTCTCCTTCCACCTCCCTCACCCTCAGTTTCTTCCTCCGTATCCAGTTCGTACTGTTTTTGTTACAGTCCCATACTGTAGTAATCTATAAAAATTAGAAGCGACACAATAAAAGCATGATAAAGAAATGGGTTAAACTATGAATAAACGTTATCAACCAGTAGTAACTACACATATAATATTTGCGCAATAATTTCGAAAATATATGTTTAAAGTTTAATTACAGCCATACGAGTTTCGTGCCGCATCTTGCATCCTCCGTAAGAACTTAATAAACCCGCAACGCAATATAATGGTGGCGGCGCCGGGTGCGCAGCACGGGCCGCAATAAAACGCGACAGATATGATGTATTAGTGCCCGTATCTGTGTCGTAAATGAAACAAATTTCCGCCCTCAATAATTTACGCGAGGGAAAGAGGGTGACGAAAAAAAAAATTACGAATTCCCCTTGCCGGCTTGCGCTGACTGCATCAGGAACTGATTACGGGACGCTCCCGGTTTGAGTGTGATTGATCCGAATTCCTAATGCTGGCGTAATTTAATTTGTCGACATATCCGGCGGATGTTTATAAATCGCGCGAGCACTGTCGGCGGGGTTTGGCATTTATTGATTGGATGCCTTCCACGCAGGTAGGGAATATGCGGCCGAGTGGCATGCAAATTTAGGCTTATTAATTAATTTAGTTGAATTAAATATATAATATATTAAATAGATTACCACAAGTAGACTAGATATCCTTTATTCAGAAGTTTAGTGTCATTAAAATTTCCATTTGAAATCAAATTTATTTTTTCATACCGCCCCACAGAGTTATGAGCTAGCAAGTTTTATGTCACAGTTAAATTATGTAAATGCAAATCTACGAACCGTATGCTATTCCTGCAACTCCCTTTTTTTTGGATTAAATATTTTAATTTCACACACGCTGCGAAATGTGCGCGGCCAGGAAAAGTTTGAAAAATGAGTGCGGGATTTGCATTTAATTTTCGTCGCATGAAATTTAAATGGCGTGCCGGCGCCATTAAGTTTTCATTGCGATTTCCTCGCGTGCAGGGGGTGCAATTTAGAAAATGCGCTGTGTGATATGTGTCGACAGGAAAAAAGTGTAACTGGCTGTTTCAGCAGTTTAATAAAATGTGGAATACACATGTTTCTAATTATTCTAACAAACATATTTATTTCAGTTCCGATCTAGACTTTTTTTCCTGTAGGGTCTGGTTTCGCTGTAGCATCCCACTGCACTGCGGCCACGGTTGGCCTTGTGCTCCCCCATAACTATTCCTCATTCATGAGCTCTGTATCTTTAATGAAGTCCAGAAGTCTCGTGAATGTGCGAGCTTGGAGCTCTTTTATGTTCATTCCCGTTGAACCAAAGAGCTTTTTTCTGCCTGAGTTGAATGCCTCGCAGCTAGTTATTACATGTAGTGAGGTTTCTTCTTCTTCCCCACAGCCTCTGCACGTTGGTGATTTGTCTATTCCCATAGTGTGCATGTGTTTATTTAATGTGCAGTGTCCTGTTAAGAGTCCTACGACATTTCTTAATTGGTTCCTATTTAGTTTTAGGATTTCTTCCGTCGCCTCCGTACTGGGAGCCTTATTCTACACTACAGCACTTTCATTATGCTAGCACATAAATGTAATATTTGGGGAAAAAGAAGACTCAAGGGTAAAACCATTCGAGCTGGTATAATGTAAACGCACTGTAAAGTGCACTCTTCACTTTACACTGGTTTTATACTATACAAGCTCGACGACAGATGAGAACTCATATATAATCAATCTTTATTTGGTTATAAATGCAATAATCTACATATATATATATAGATATATATATATATATATATATATATATATATATATATATTGATGATAATAAATCTGTTTATAGAACCGAAGTTTTTTTTTATATTTCATGTTTTGCATTATTATTAAACATTACTATGTTTTTATTCGTCAACCCTGTTTTACAAAATAAACTATTGTGACTAGTAAGGACTAACGAATAATTGATCTAATAGTAAATTCAACATGATGAGAACTCATTTAAACACAAATTTTGAATTTAGTATTAGATAAATTATTTGTTTATTCATTAGTCCTTACTAGTCACAATTAAATTTTGTTTATTTTGTAGGTTTGTCGAATAAAAACATGATAATGTTTAATAATAATTCAACATCAAATATATAAAAAAAAACGTCAGTTCTATAAACAGATTTATTATCATCAATCAAATTATTTTCACAACCACACTCCTTATGTTTTAATTACTTTCCCTGTTCACAACTTAATCACCATTCGCTGTGTTTTTTTTTCTGTTCCAATTATAACTTTTACCATTTACTGTGACGAGTGATATTTCTCCCCTTAATAAATCTTGGTTAAATCCTGCCACCGGTAATTTTCATACAAGACGCGGGCGTAATTCTCTCTTCTCTTTCAGGTGCGCATTAAACTAGAATTCATTATAATGAACCGGGAAAATACACTTGTACACATTAAAGGTTCAACCGCTGCGGAAAATTGCAGGCGAATAAAGGTTAGGGGCTGTGAAAATTTAATTGCAGGACTGTGCAGGTGGTAGGGAGGCCTGTAGGTGGATATTATTAAAAATAAGTGTTTGGCAAACTGGCTGCCTTTTGTAAATGAGGTTGCAGTTTAATTAAAGTATCAAAGGTATAAAATTTTTGTAAGTTGTTCATGCGGCAACTTTTAAAAATAAACCTTTTAATTATTAGTAAGAAAAAACAAAGTTCTTTCTTTATTGGGCCGTGAGGC
The DNA here is from genome assembly GCA_963942505.1 of Lordithon lunulatus. Taxonomy (NCBI): domain Eukaryota; kingdom Metazoa; phylum Arthropoda; class Insecta; order Coleoptera; family Staphylinidae; genus Lordithon; species Lordithon lunulatus. Next base: position 8,499,638 of record OZ012669.1, read on the forward strand.
TTTTCCGTCGGTCAAGGGAGAAGCTCAGAGGAGTTTAAACACCCAGTATTTACCTTAACTGCACAGAAAACCTATGAAAAACTGTGAAAGGTGATTCGCAAAAAGTCGCTCCCTGCTTGCATGCTCCCCAATGCTCAGTACGAGACGGACGACACCTCTAACCACTCGGCTACTAAGCTGGGTTATTAGTGCTGGCTGACCCTACATGTAGATCCAGACTGAGCAATCAGAACAAAGATAGAGATGTCAAAAACAAACTTCTAGAAATAAAGCTCTGCAGCTTCAAAATATATATATATATATATATATATATATATATATATAGCAAGTGTAGAGTCACAAAATTTAAATACCTAGAATGCTAGCTGATCCTATATATAGATCCAGACAGAACTAGCATAGAGATGTCAGAAACAACATATATATATATATATATATATATATATATATATATATATATATATCGCGAGTGGGCAGTCACACAATATAAATACCTAGGATGCTAGCTGACCCTACATGTAAATCCAGACTTAGCAATCAGAACAAGCATAGAGATGTCAGAAACAATTCTAGAAATCAAGCTTCTACTCAGAAACCACGCTCTGCAGCTTCAAACCATATATATGGTGAGTGGGCAGTCACACAATTTAAATACCTAGGATGCTGGCTGACCCTACATGTAGATCCAGACTGAGCAATCAAAACTAGGATAGAGATGGCAAAAACAAACTTCTAGAAATCAAGCTTCTACTCACAAACCACGCTCTGCAGCTTCAAACCATATATATGGTGAGTGGACAGTCACACAATTTAAATACCTAGGGTGCTGGCTGACCCTACATGTAGATTCAGACTTAGCAATCAAAACTAGGATAGAGATGGCAAAAACAAATTCTAGAAATAAAGCATCTACTCACAAACTACGCTCTGCAGCTTCAAACAATTTAAATGGCCAGTGGGCAGTCACATAATTTAAATACCTAGAATGCTGGCTGATCCTACATATAGTTCCAGGCTTAGGAATCACAACAAGGATAGAGATGGCAAAACAACCTTCTAGAAATAAAGTCTCTACTCACAAACCACGCTCTGCAGCTTCAAACACGCAGTAGATTTGTTCAATATTACATATATTATCTATTACAGTAAGCTGTCGAGCCATGGACGCTAAAATCAAACATCAAAAGAAGACAAGCTTTAGAACTATGGGTAGAAGAATGCTTTTCTAGATAGGACACATAACGCATGGAGAAGTACAAAGACGAAGGGCCACAGCAGTAGCTGTAATAAAGTATAAAAAAAAGAAAAACTGCCTATCTCGAACATATTTAATGAAGTTGTAATATGCAATAAAATGCATGAAATAGGAAGAAGAAGATGCTGCTACAGCGCGAAAATGGTGAGATCTAGAAAATAGCGTCTAGCCTTAGTCTATAGGGCTAGAAATATTCTACATTCTCACATACAACCCATCTCTCTAGCATTTGAAATAGAGACTGTACAAAGTTTAAACTGGAGAAAAACATGAAATTTCTTCATATTCACATATTCTCACCGCTACAGCGCGAAAACGGCAAGAGGTAGAGAAACGTATATAGCCTCAATCTGTAGGGGTAGAAATACTCTACATTTTCACATATAAACCAGCTCTCTTTCAAATAGAGACGCTAGCCAGTTGAAACTGTCGAAAACATGAAATTTCATCATATTCACATTTTGTCACTGCCACAGCGTAAAAACGGTAACAGGTACATAAAAACGTTTGGTATTAGTTTTTCAAGTTTTGTGCCAAAGCGGCATTATATTTTTGATTATTTTAGCCAGGCCAAGAATAACATAAAAAATCTTAAAATTGCATCATGATGAATAGGTGTTTCTACAGGAATGTGTGATAATACAAATTTCAACTTTTGCAAGCCATACCTTTAAAGATAATAAAGATATCTCATTGCAGTCAATATAATTGAGTTTTTCATACATTTTTAGATAAGAATAACACAAAAAAACTTAAAATTTCATCATGATGAATAGGTGTTTCAACAGGAATGTGTGATAATACAAATTTCAACTTTTGCAAGCCATATCTTTGAAGATAATAAAGATATCTCATTGCAGTCATTATAATTGAGTTTTTCATACATTTTTAGATAATAATAACACAAAAAATCTTAAAATTGCATCATGATGAATAGGTGTTTTTACAGGAATGTGTGATAATACAAATTTCAACTTTTGCAAGCCATATCTTTGAAGATAATAAAGATATCTCATTGCAGTCATTATAATTCAGTTTTTCATACATTTTTAGATAAGAATAACACAAAAAATCTTAAAATTGCATCATAATGAATAGGTGTTTTTACAGGAATGTGTGATAATACAAATTTCAACTTTTGCAAGCCATATCTTGGAAGATAATAAAGATATCTCATTGCTGTCTTTATAATGGAGTTTTTCATACATTTTTAGATAAGAATAACACAAAAAATCTTAAAATTGCATCATGATGAATAGGTGTTTCTACAGGAATGTGTGATAATACAAATTTCAAATTTTACAAGCCATATCTTTGAAGATAATAAAGATATCTCATTGCTGTCTTTATAATTGAGTTTTTCATACATTTTTAGATAAGAATAACACAAAAAATCTTAAAATTACATCATGATGAATAGATGTTTCTACAGGAATGTGTGATAATACAAATTTCAACTTTTGCAAGCCATACCTTTGAAGATAATAAAGATATCTCATTGCAGTCATTATAATTGAGTTTTTCATACATTTTTAGATAAGAATAACACAAAAAATCTTAAAATTACATCATGATGAATAGGTGTTTCTACAGGAATGTGTGATAATACAAATTTCAACTTTTGCAAGCCATACCTTTGAAGATAATAAAGATATCTCATTGCAGTCATTAAAATTGAGTTTTTCATACATTTTTAGATAATAATAACACAAAAAATCTTAAAACTGCTTCATGAATGTGTGATAATAAAAATTTCAACTTTTGCAAGCCATATCTTGGAAGATAATAAAGATATCTCATTGCTGTCTTTATAATTGAGTTTCTCATACATTTTTAGATAAGAATAACACACAAAATCTTAAAATTGCATCATGATGAATAGGTGTTTCTACAGGAATGTGTGATAATACAAATTTCAACTTTTACAAGCCATATCTTTGAAGATAATAAAGATATCTCATTGCTGTATTTATAGTTGAGTTTTTCATACATTTTTAGATAAGAATAACACAAAAAATCTTAAAATTGCATCATGATGAATAGGTGTTTTTACAGGAATGTGTGATAATACAAATTTCAACTTTTGCAAGCCATATCTTTGAAGATAATAAAGATATCTCATTGCAGTCATTATAATTGAGTTTTTCATACATTTTTAGATAAGAATAACAAAAAAAATCTTAAAATTACATCATGATGAATAGGTGTTTCTACAGGAATGTGTGATAATACAAATTTCAACTTTTGCAAGCCATATCTTTGAAGATAATTAAGATATCTCATTGGGGTTTTTATAATTGAGTTTTTCATACATATTCAAACAAGAATAACGTAAAAAATCTTAAAATTGCGTCATTATAAATAAGTATTTTTGCAGGAATGTGTGATAATATAAATTGCAACTTTTAGAAGCCATATCTTTGAAGATAATAAAGATATCTCATTGGAGTCTTTATAATTTAGTTTTTCATACATTTATAAACAAGAATAACACATAAAAATCTTAAAATTGCATCATAATGAATAGGTATTTTAGCAGGAATTTGTGAAAAATATAAGTACCATTCTTGTAGCTCTTCAAATAGAGCCGCTACAGTTTTTCAAGTTTTGTGCCAAGGCGGCGTTATATTTTTCAATTTTTTTTGGCCAAGCCTGTTGGCCTAGACGCCCTCTATCCATTGGTATAGTAAGTACCATTCTTCTAGCTCTTCAAATAAGGCCGCTATAGTTTTTCAAGTTTTGAACAGACGCTACACAGTTTAAACTGGGGAAAAACAGGAAATTTTATCATATTCCCATATTCTCACAGCTGGAGCACGAAAACAGTAATAGCTAGAGAATAGCCTCAGTCTGTAGGACAAGAAATACTCTGCATTTAAATATATATCATCTCTCTATCATATTCCCATATTCTCACTGCTGCAGCACGAAAACAATAAGAGCTAGAGAATAGCCTCAGTCTGTAGGACAAGAAATACTTTGCATTTTCATATATAAATCATCTCTCTATTATATTCCCATATTCTCACTGCTGCAGCACGAAAACAGTAAGAGCTAGAGAATAACCTCAGTCTGTAGGAGAAGAAATACTCTGCATTTTCATATATTCATCATATTCCCATATTCTCACTGCTGGAGCACGAAAACAGTAATAGCTAGAGAATAGCCTCAGTCTGTAGGACAAGAAATACTTTGCATTTTCATATATAAATCATCTCTCTAGCATTTGAAAAATCAATCTCTGTACAGAATGCTAGGACAATTCCTGAACTTGATAAGACAATTTTCGTTCGAAAATACGTGAGGAAAACCGAATTTCCTATTTTAAAACGAAAATTGTTTGCCACGTTTTCGGGAATCGGTGTCACTGTGTCTCGTTATGAATTCCTATCGCAACGCAGGTAGGTGTAGGGAACTATTTAAGAGCAAAAATTATACAATTAACCCCTAGGAGGAAAGTTAAACGCCATCTGGCGGTACCACATCAATTAGCAATGCACATCCATATGGTAATAACCGTCAACATGCTCATGCTATCAGGATCACCGGGTAGTGCCCTCTATGGAATAATAATGTGTCTCCATTCGTGATGTGTCCTATCCAGAAAAGCATTCTTCTGAATACCCATAGTTCTAAAGCTTGTCTTCTTTTCATGTTTGATTTTAGCGTCCATGTTAGCTTACAGTAATACATCATATATGCAATATTGAACAAATCTAATGCGTGTTTGAAGCTGCAGAGCGTGGTTTGTGAGTAGAGGCTTTATTTCTAGAAGGTTGTTTTTGCCATCTCTATCCTTGTTCTGATTGCTAAGTCTGGATCTACATGTGTGAGTGCTTGAGATATCAGCACAAGGCCAGTCTTATAAAACATATATAAATGTGAAGCCACCTCCACTAGCTGAGTTACACTGATGAGATCTATTAAGATCGAAATCTAGATGTAGATTGCTAAGCCCCTTGACTTGAGGTGCAAGAAAACCCGTGCCATCCGCCAGGGCACTCAGTACACACGAGAAGCGTCTTAAGACCGCCAACGAAATTCGTAAGGGGTCTATTTTCCCAATAAGGACGTTCGTTGTTATGGCTAGAATTAATATTCACTAAGTTTAAGAAGAAAAAAAAAGTTCGTAAGGGGTGGATTTACACTTATATGTGTTATTTAAGAGCATTTATGAAAGAAATATAAACCTTTGTTTCAAAGACAGATTTTCGTTAACCAAAAGAGTTTGTTTTAACATCATATGGTTATTTTATAATACACCAGCTGCAACCGTTCTTTATACAAATCTTTCCAACCAGCGTCAGACTTTATTTTCATTTAAACTAGAACTACTATTCCCATCCGAGCCACATCCAATATATATCTAAAACTTTACATATTCCAATACAAACACGCCCCCAATATTAAACTATATTATTTACCCTCTACCCCTTTTGAACGTTTCAATTCATTCCGTTTGAAAAATGTGTGCGCCTTCTCCTTTACAATTTAAATTCCGTCTCGAGCGGGTCTGTCCCGCGCGCACGAACGGACGCCCAAGTGTCGCGCGACAAGGATAGACTGGCTGCGTGGCGAGCCTTCGGGAAAATCGGGGAAAACTCGCCAGTCGGCAGCACGGGGCGCACGCGAAAACGCTACGCGAACGCGACTGGAAACGCGCGAGTGCAGACGTGAATTATTCACGACGTTAAGTCATTCGAGACAAAAATAATAATAATAAGAACAAAATTGTGACGTTGATGGTTTCAAAGTATGGCGACAGTTGAGGGAGAAGTTGATTGAACGTAAGTGACTATGTGAGAGTAATTTAAAAAGATTACTAATGCAATTTTATATAAATTTTATATATATATATATATATATATATATATATATATATATATATATATATATATATAGATGAAAATAGATTGTATTAGAAAGAGAAAACAAGCCTAATTAGACTATTGGCCTGTGGCCTTTCTGTCATGATTGTATTATAATAATAATCATAAAAATATTTATTGTGATAGATAACATTTACATACATATCAAAAAATGATAACATTAAACAACTTACTTATTATACACAAACAAGAAGAAAATCAGATATAAGAAATAAAATTAACAAGTATATGATATAAAATTAAAAAATAAATAAATTAAAATAGGCAACTAGAAAATACCGCGGTCATTAGCCCATTACCCCAATGGGCTAAATACCCCTGTCATTAGCCACCCCGGCTAATGACAGGGGTATTTTCTAGTTGCATATTTTTATTTATTTTTTTAATTTTTAATTTATTTTTATTTTATCGTTAAATTGGCTAATGACCGGGGTATTTTCTAGTTGCATATTTTAATTTATTTATTTTATAATTTTATATCATATATTTTGTAAACTTTTCGGTTGTATATTAGTAGATTTTTCATTTTGAGTTTTAAGGGAATTCATTTAAGTGTTTTTTTAATATACTCATTTAGTTCATTGTATTGTTTTATAGTAGTTAATCTCATTATATGATTAATATTTGAATTAAAAATTATTCAACTAACCCCCTAGGAGGAAAGTTAAACGCCATCTGGCGGCACCACATCAATTAGCAATGCATACCCATATGGTAATAACTGTCAACATGCTCATGCTATCAGGATCACTGGGTAGTGCCCTCTATGGAATAATATTCCAATAGAGTGCTTGAGATATCAGCACAAGGCCAATCTTATAAAACATATATAAGTGTGAATCCACACCTTAGCAATCTACATATCTAGATTTCGATTTTATTAGATCTCATCAGTGTAGGTCAGCTAGCGAGGGTGAATTCACACAATATCTCCTGATGGCATGAGCATGTTGACGGTTATTACCATATGGGTGTGCATTGCTATTTGATGTAGTGCCACCAGATGGCGTTTAACTTTCCTCCTAGGGAGTTAGTTGTATTATTTTAGTATATAACCACTCGAGATATTGTGTGAATTCATCCTCACTAGCTGATGGCTAAGAGGTGGATTCACACTTATATACATTTGAATTAAATTTATTGTCTTTGAAATTGTAAATATGTTATTCTTATTTCTAGAAAATTGAAACGAAAAAAATATTAACTATTGAACTTAATCGCAAGATTTTCTTGTCTCGCATTTTAACATATAACATAATAAATATATATAGGAACTACTACATGTAATGATAATGTTGCTTCATAAATTTATCTTATCTTATCTTATATATCTTAATAGAATTATCCATAGAGTGCCCCTCAAACTCTCTTTGGCTCTCGGCACCATAGGAAAATTTAGATTCAACAAAAATCTAAATTTTCGTAAGGTGTCGAGAGCCAAAGAGAGTTTGAGAACCACTAGTGTTTTCGAGCATTCAACTTAATCCAGTATTTACTTGAAATCTTTTGGTATAAATGTAAAAGCAAACATTGCACTTAAAAATGTTGAAATGTTCCTTTGGATGAAAAACTGGGGCGCGCAATAAAAGCGCTTTATGTGAAAATCTGAGATTTATTACGTCCCTTTAGCGTAGTATTGAGTGCGCGGTGGTGCAGGGCGCGCGATAACGGATGTGTGGTCGGCAACGCACGAGAGTGGAATTAATGCACATGTGATTAATTCCGAAAGAACAATTCCGGTTTTCCAAACGCTTACACACGAGCGGATTTTGAATGGTTTAACCAAAATAATTTACTTTGTGCACGTCATAGTCATATTCGTAACTAAATTAAAACCCACAGACATGTGTAATATAGAATTTCATGCGCCTACATTTTTTTTTGCAACAGTTTGAAAATCGATATTTATAATTAAGTTCAATTCCAATGAGATTTTCTTTTTTTAAATCATACGAATTAATAAATAAAGCACATTAATTTATCATATTTATCATAATAAATAAAGAATATCTCATATATAAGTGTGAATCCACTAGCAATCTACATATCTAGATTTCGATCTTATTAGATCTCATCAGTGTAGCTCAGCTAGTGAGGATGAATTCACACAATATCTCGAGTGGTTATATACAAAAATTATACAACTAACCTAATAAGATCGACATATAGATATGTAGATTGCTAAGAGGTGGATTCACACAGACATTCGAAACTGAAACACCCAAAAAAAAACTTTACTTTATGACTGTCAAGACTAATACAAAAAATGTGTTTTATGTGTAAATAATATATCAGGCAGGTTTAATTAAAATATCTAACATAATATTGTATATAAAAATGTAATGATGTAAAAGGCCTTTAGTCGATAACGGAAATAAAGATTCATTCTCTCTCTAAAATACTTTTTAATTTTTCCACATTTTTTATAATGTTCACACAATTTTATTATACTCTTCCGAAATTGTAAAAATGTAAAATTGAAATTGAAAAGGATATAAACACAGTTTATTACTATAATTACAAAATAATGGTGAAAGCGCGATGCAGCAGGCTTGAGTTAAGTCAATATATCTGTATCGTGCTTCTGCATGAAATATTTATTAAATTCCCTGCATACACAACCAATTTAGTAAGCACAACCCTGCAAACAAAACGAGCTATTTTCCTATTTATTTCATTCTGGTTGAATAATAATCGTACTGCTTCCAAGCGATCGATACCATGCATTTGCATAACATTAAGTTCCCCCCACATTCGTTGTTGATACAAGCAATTACAGCTAATGAGCTTTTTTCTTGTTGATTAATTCCAGTCCAATTAGTTAAAGCAGGAACAAATCTGCGCGACGCGGCTTATAATTAAAGCACGCGGAATTTTTCATTAGAGCATGGTGTTTCCATCTTAATGCATCATTCGTGCGGAATAATAGTGTGCTGCTACGTTTAACGGGGGGTGAGATTAATTTAGGCGGCTTTAACGTTTACACCTGCCCGTTATTCATTTTGTCTACAACCGAAAAAAAATGTTGATTTAATTAAAATTATACAGATTTCAGTCAGCTTAGTGATCGGCTTTTTAGGCAGGGGTCTTGAGACGTCTGGTTAGATGCGCCTTAAGATCCCTGCCTACATTTTTCACTTAGCTTAGTGGTCGACTCTTTAGGCAAGGATCTTTAGGCGTCTGGTTAGAGGCGCCTAAATATTCCTGCCTACATTTTTTACTCAGCTTAGTAGTCGACTCTTTAGGCGGAGATCTTTAGGCGCCTGGTTAGAGGCGCCTAAAGATCCATGCCTACATTTTTCACTTAGCTTAGTGGTCGACTCTTTAGGGAATGATCTTTAGGTGTCTGGTTAGAGGCGCCAAAGTATCCCTGCCTACATTTTTCACTCAGCTTAGTAGTCGACTCTTTAGGCAAGGATCTTTAGGCGTCTGGTTAGAGGCGCCTAAAGATCCATGCCTACATTTTTCACTTAGCTTAGTGGTCGACTCTTTAGGGAATGATCTTTAGGCGTCTGGTTAGAGGCGCCTAAAGATCCCTGCCTACATTTTTTACTCAGCTTAGTGGTCGACTCTTTAGGCAGGGATCTTTAGGCGCCTGGTTAGAGGCGTCTAAATATTCCTGTCTACATTTTTCACTCAGCTTAGTGGTCGACTCTTTAGGCGGAGATCTTTAGGCGTCTGGTTAGAGACGCCTAAAGATCCCTGCCTACATTTTTCACTCAGCTTAGTGGTCGACTCTTTAGGCGGAGATGTTTAGGCGCCTGGTTAGAGGCACCTAAATATCCCTGCCTACATTTTTCACTTAGCTTAGTGGTCAACTCTTTAGGCAGGGATCTTTAGGCGCTTGGTTAGAGGCGCCTAAAGAGTCGACCACTGAGCTGTCCGTCTTTATCGTACTGGGCATTAGAGAATAAGATTTCAAACTCCTTTGTGCGCGAAATTTTGCCATTCACGTTTTAGAGGCGCCTAAAGATCCCTGCCTACATTTTCACTCGGCTTAGTGGTCGACTCTTTAGGCAAGGCTCTTTAGGCGTCTGGTTAGAGACGCCTAAAGATCCTTACCTTATTTTTCACTTAGCTTAGTGGTCGACTCTTTAGGCAGGGATCTTTAGGCTCCTGTTTAGAGGCGCCTAAAGATCCCTACCTACATTTTTCACTCAGCTCAGTGGTCGACTCTTTAGGCAGGGATATTTGGGCGCTTAGTTAGAGGCGCCTAAAGAGTCGACCACTGAGCTGTCCGTCTTTCTCGCACTGGGCATTAGAGAATAAGATTTCAAACTCCGTTGTGCGCGAAATTATGCCATTCACGTTTTACAGTTTTCAGAGGTTTTCTGTGTTAAGTTAAGATTAATATCGAATTACACACGATTACACTCTCCTCTTTTTATTGAATGAACAGAGCTGGAAGAGTAAATAGACATGAAGGACTAGATTGGTTTGTTGGGGACTTGGATTATAGAAAAGGAATATCGAAATAAAAACTAAAACTATCGAATAAAATAGTCTAACAAAAACTAAATAATTTCAAAATGAAATATTGAGTAAGTTCTAAGATGATGATGGTTTTAGAAGATATTTATATGTAACTTCATACATAACTTTATATATACTAATGTAACTTTATGCTTGTATCGTCATGAAAAACTACACGTCGCCTTCGGGGGGAATTTATGTGTTATTAATTGCGTTATATCGGGCGGCCGCGATTTATGATAGCTGCGGGGCGGTAATCGTACATGCCAGTTGAAAATTGTAAGCCGATAATTCGGGCGGACGTGCGGGTGAACGAGTTTCATCCAATTTAAGGGCGACTGGAGGTTTTATCTTATCGCGGTTGCTGCTGCGGGTGTAGTATAGCGGCCTCAACGATTCGACGCGGGCGGTTTTATGACTAATTTTATTAAACCGCGGCAGTACACTAAAATTTAAATTTTATAGATACCGAATAAAGGGATTTATGGTTTACATTTCAGATCTTGGGTGGACAACAGTAACAACAGTGATAACAATGTGTGATTGATTATTAGTTGAATCAATTGTTAGAATTTGTTCTATTTTAAGTATAGAAACGTGTGTATGTTCAGAGTTTTAGCGCAAGATAGAGTTAAAGAAGAATATTATAACTTAAATGATACAACTAACCTCCTAGGAGGAAAATTAAACGCCATCTAGCGGCACCACATCAATTAGCAATGCACACCCATATGGTAATAACTGTCAACATACTCATTTATTTAGTATAGACAACTACAGTTTAACAAAAACCAATTACAGATGTTATAATAACAACATAACGAATAAAACAAAAGAAAACATAACACAAAGATATATAATCATGCCAGCAGGATCATCGGGTAGTGCCCTACTATGGAATGATATTCCAACAGAGTGCTTGAGATATCAGCACAAGGCCAAATCATTTAGGCACCTTATACTGTCAATCCTAGTACTGTCAGTATTTGCTTGAATCCTCCTTCAATATTTATCAAGTAATAAATTATCCGAATAAAGAGCAGTATTCTATTCATTCCATCATTACTATACCCTACACGATCAGTGATACTGTCAATATTATAGAATAATGAAAATTTTAAACATATCGTACAGTAATACTGTCATTATTCTAAAATATTGACAGTATTATTGACCGTGTAAGGTGCCTTTTATAAAACATATATAAGTGTGAATCCACCTCTTAGCAATCTACATATCTAGTTTTCGATCCTATTAGATCTCATCAGTGTAGCTAGTGAGGAAGAAAATCTAGATATGTAGATTGCTAAAGCGGGCCATAGACGTTCCGGTATACCGGAGAGGTAAACCGGACGGTTTTTCTCTCCGATTTGCCTGCACAGTCCCTGGAGCCAGCCATACGCGTTGCGCTATACCGGAGAGGTACGCCTGCACATGTAAACCGGAGCGTGTGTGTGGAAAAGTTTCGGTAAACCAGCACAGGCGTAGTGACCTGTACGGGCGACCGGAGAAGAATTAAAATTCGATTCTTTCTACCCGATGGCGAGTGCTTCATCGGCTTTACCGCCAAAATAGTGCACTTTTTATAACAATATTTTTTCGGAATTTTCTTTGAAATTAAAATACCTACAAAATGAGGCCAAACACGATGTTTTTAGCATGAAATAAATGTTTCCAAATTTAATTTTTTTATTTCAAATTTTATTTCAATTCCTGTAATTTTTCCGATTTAACTTGAAATAATCTCGACATTATTCCCGAAACTACTATATACTATATTTTTATTACAAAACGACAAATATGTAGCCCAGTACTGTTTACCCTACTGTGTGTATGCAGATATACCGGAGAGGAAACCCGACAGGTTTATCTCTTCGGTTTACCGGAACGTGTATGGCCGGCTGATTCTTCTCCGGTCGCCCGTACAGGTCACTAAGCCTGTGCAGTTTTACCCAACTTGTCCACACACACGCTCCGGTTTACCTGTACAGGTCTTTGCGCAGGTAAACCTCTCCGGTATACCGGAACGTCTATGGCCCGCTTAAGAGGTGGATTCACACTTATATATGTAATTAGTGTACAAAACAATTAAAGCACCCTTAAATGAATCCATTAGTTAGTTAGTATTTAATTCATTAATTACTAATGAATTAAACTCAGAGATAATAAATAAAACACGTTGTTTTTACATTTGCATAAATAATTTTACTAATTAATTAATTACGTAAGTAAGTTGTTATTCTACAAAAAACAATACTACACAAATACTAAATTCGTATAAATAATTTTACTAATTAATTGATTACGTAAGTAATTTGATATTCTACAAATAAAAATCACTACACGAATACTAAATTCGCATAAATAATGTTAGTAATTCACTAAAAAAAAAAAAAGACTTTTATTGGCATTTCCCTCACTGCCCCTCCACATCACAAAAATATACAAAAATAAAAATAAAAATATTTAATATTTATATTTTTTTTTTTTTTTTTTTAGTAATTCACTAATTACGTAAGTAAGTTGATATTCTACAAATTTAAAAAAAACACTACACAAATACTAACAAACAAACAAAATTATACATACAGTTATTACCCTTTTATCTGCAAATTCAATGTGTGTTTATTAAATTGGATTGCAACTATCGGATTTTCTCCGGCTGCGGCTGTTCATAAACAAATTAGTTCATAGAATTGTTTTGTAAATAGAACGTGAGTCTGCAAACACGTCCAAATATAGCTCGTGTTCCATTAAAAAAACATTTATCACGCGAACACAACGCGGGCTGTCCGATATGAAAAAAGCTGCATTGTAACGGGTAGCTTTAACAGATAACAATATTTCATTGGAAATTATAATCAAATGTATCATCCGTTACGGGATTATCACACAGAATTCTAATTGAAATTGTTAATATTTAAACGTAGGTAGTTTGAAATCCAATGTAACAATTTTAAATGTATCCTAAAGGGTTGGGTGGGGTTTAGGTATATCCAGATGGGAATCGACATAAATTTGGACTTATCTGGAGGAGCGCAAACTTATCTACGATGCAAAAACGCCTCCAAGTCATAGGAATGATGGTCATAGTAACTAAACGTCCCACCTTAGGCTGGACACTACACACCTACACACCCAAAACCACGTCTTTTACACATATGATAGGATGATCCCCGCCACCTTGTCGAACCAGATGGAAAAATGATTTTAAAAAAAATCTATTATATCTATAGCGCAGACAATCCCTGAACACACTAATTGAAAAAATACTATAATAGAATAGTATTTTAGACGCCAGTACAAGAATTTCAATAAATTTTGAAGTAACCTCTTCTTATATCATTAAATTGTCTATCACGTACCAACATTCCTAATTACACGTCACAAAAACAATCCATCCCACGACTGTTCTATCTAGCAATGCATTTTAGAAAGGTCTCTCGATTCGCCCACCCCACTTCCGGCCAGCCCATGCCGGAATAAAAACATTTATCAGCCGAATCCATCAACCAATTCCCGCAGTGCCCTTGTTCGGCCGCCGGGGTAAGAGCAATAAACAAGCGAAAACGGAACGACGTTTCGATTGAAACATAAAACTTAATTAGGGCGCCTCGATAAGCGCCTGCGGTGATTTATTCGATTGCGAAGGGAAAACAAAATCGGCGACATGAAATCCTTGAGTATTTATTTGCATTCAAACGCATGGGTTTTTAGCGGCTCAATTTGGCAACGGTTGTGATTAAAACATCCACGTCTGCAGTGAATTATGGGGTTCAACCTACATAAAGCAGTTTTGGGTAGTATATATGTGTGTGTGCTTAAGGGGTGAGATGAGAGGAAATTTATTTGTGTCCTTTAGGGTGGAATGGAACCACAGGGAGTCACATCTTGTTATTATATGTTATCTAGATAATATATGATTATAAAATAGTCTAGAAATCTTAACAATATCTAAGTTTAGATTCAGTTATAATACAACTTTCTCCCCAGAAGGAAAGTATAATGCCATCTGGCGACACCACATCAATTAACGATGCACACACATTTGGGACATGTTCCTTTGGGTACTACTAGTGACTAGTAGTGACAGACGTTACGCTCATACTAATAATACAGCATGACGTCTGCATGTGTCACTACTAGTCACTAGTAGTAATCAAACGGACAGGGGCATGGTAATAACCGTACTCCTATATTATATGAGCCTGTGAGAATGAAAGTGGTGTAAGTCACATTTGAATTGTTTTGAAAAGGAGAAGATTTTGGGTTTGGTATTGATGTAAAGCGACGTGCGCAGTTACAGACTCAATTTATTTATAAATCATATATAATCATATATAAGTGTGAACCCACCTCTTAGCAATCTACATATCTAGATTTCGATCTTATTAGATCTTGTCAGTGTAGCTCAGCTAGTGAGGATGAATTCACACAATATCTCGAGTGGTTATATACAAAAATAGTACAACTAACCCTCGAAGAGGGAAGTTAAACGCCATATGGGTGTGCATTGCTAATTGATGTGGTGCCGCCAGATGGCGTTTAACTTCCCTCTTCGAGGGTTAGTTGTACTATTATTCATAAATGTTCATCTACGGCTAACGCGGCCATCTTTCGTCGATTTCGTTTATTTTTCCGGAGCTGTTGTTCCGGGCTGTTCGAAGATAAGTTAATGTTAATGCAATGTAGAAAGTTGTTAGAATATATATATATATATATATATATATATATATATATATATATATATATATATATATATATATATCATGATCATCATGATAAAATAATAGAACACCGAATATATAATGTACCCTTGTTGTCCTCAATTCTCTATCTAAACTCTTTACTGCCTGCACACACTTCCTTCAGTGCTGTATTATTTTATCGAGCAGCACGGCTGTTTGATACACTTGCACCGATATCGAAGCGATTTAATTTTATGCCCCTTTATAGTTGCATTTTTAGAGGTGGCCATTAAACTTGATGTGCCTGCACGGGTAAATAAAATCGACGTACCCGTTTACGCCTGAAATGGCGTATATTGAGTGCATTACTTACTCTGGCAGGGACAAATTGGACGCATAAATGTCAACTTACTTTAGCACTCTAAACTCATGGTTTATAGCTGGCAACTATTCAATATTGTATTGAATGGGTTGAGCGTTGCAAGGTTGTAATATTGTTATTAGTTGAATACTACCAAATTTTCAGCTGCCTGAGTTTATACGTTTCAACCATTAAGCGCGCATGGTGCAGATTTTTTTGAAGTAAAAAACAACGTTAAAAAGTATAAATATTCTCCATTCTTGAAACGGATATTTTTCAATGAAAATGAAACTCCCGACCGCTATGTTTTCGAACAGTATCCATCTACGTTAATGATGTTTTTTTATTGCCATGTTATTTTTGCATTTTAAAACAATGTTTATGTCTTTTTTATCGGGTACATTTTATTATTTGCTTTAAATTACGAGATTTACGCGCTGTTGATCCACCCGCCCTACTATATTATTCGGGTTTAACGCGTTTAGCATTGTTCATCGCGGAATTATTAAATACGCTCGCCGTCCGGGGGGAGTGCTAATCCGGGACGGGTATATAATGCTCCTGCGGATCGAGTAAGTGCCTTCCGTGCCATTTCCTGCGGGACCCAAGTGGACATTACTAATGTAAGGGTAACTGCAGCAAAGGGAGTGCCGCGGCAACAATCGATAGCTAATGGCATAAAGAGAGGATGGTGTAATTATGGGATTAGGTTGAATGAGGGCGGTAATTATCGTTTCTATATTTACACAAAAGGGCCTTCGTAATAGTTTGACATGCTGTGAACGACGTTAAATCCGCGCTGAGGGTTTGATGGGCTTTTACGACGTTAAAGGTCAAGTTCAAACTTTGTAGTGTTAACCCATTAACTCCCACGCATAGAAAATTCGATGAAATTTAAATTCTACCTATAAATTGAACCAATTTAATGATGTAATTTTGATTTTAAAACTGGCTGTTCAGTCTTTTAGGCGACATTTGTTCCATATGGCACATGTTGTATTATTTTTTAAATATGAATGATTACCTGCGAAGGGTGTAGCTACGAAATAACCCTCGCATGCCAGTCTAACGCAGTCTAACAAGATTCTTCAAAGCGTAAACACGTAATTTTCGGAAAACTTAAATATATATATATATATATATATATATATATATATATATATATATATATATATATATATATAAGAATTGCTAGCATTGAAGTCGACATTAAATATTGTCGAAAGGGCGTTGAGAGACAAATATAATTTGCATTTATTTCTCAATTAACGCTCTGAATTAATTGCATATACTATAGAAACTGAAGGTAATTTAAGTTTTAGGGTATATTTAGTGTAAATTCAACTTAGCTGGAGCTAAATGCATGTTAAATTATAACATATTGTTATTATTTTTTGATTTTTTATTCCACCTTCGGTACGTTAAGTAGACCCAACTTGTATGTGTCTATTAAATCTTATTATATGTAGTTATAATTAGGACATTGTATCCCCTTTTATATTATATAATATATTTCATATATAGCCGGCTGCTGCAACTTGATATATTTGGTACAGGATGCATGCTAATTCTCGCAACTCGTCTGTTTGCACCGGATTATGCATGCAGACAAGATGCGGATGGGGAAGCGTTCGCGCGAAAAGAGCCTTGTTGGCGCATGTCAATATTGTTCTACTCCTTGTAGGAAAGCGAGCATATTTGCTCCTAGGTCAACTCCAAAACGAGAATTGCGTGTTTGCGACTTGCAATGAGAATTCCTCGGTGTTTGCTAAATAATTAAAGATTGAGAAATTCAACCAGCGTTAGTGTAAAAGTAGTAGTAGTAGTATTTTTAACAATTTGTAACTGACTATCGACATTCGGTCATGTGTTACTCTATTTCTATCCAAGTAAAACACTTGATACTTCAAAAAATCATCCCCAAGTTTTCTAAAGTGACGTTAATTATATAGCAACGACAAAAATGGGGGAGCACAATAGGCCAACCACAATAGACCCTTCAGGAAAAAAATAAACCATTCTATTGGCGAAATATACATTTTAAAAACGAGTTTACTGAAACTTACTGCCATAATCCTGAAATGAACTCGTCTTTCCTACTAGTTTTCGGCCAAAACGACCCTAATGTTTAACTATTTATGTAATGAAAATGTCATATAAAGTTAATAATTCTCAAGTGATTAATGGATGATTTTTAAATTACGACCCGTATAAGTAATGTTTCTACTGAAAATTAATTAATTAATAAATTTAATAGTATAGAAGCGCAACGACATTTGATTCGCACGTGGGCATTCGCATACCCAGGATCGCCAATGAGGATACATTGGAACTGTATTAAAATGTTAAATGGAATGAAACTGACCGGAAGAGATATGATTAATGTCTGAAATTAATCAACTAAAGGGAGAACGAGTGGGGAAAATAAAAAGCAAAAAGGGCATAACATAAATAAGTTGGAAGTATATTTATGTTTTTATTTATAAAGGACCATACATATGTTTGTTCCTAAAAAAATATATTTATATGACTTGTAAAAGTTTATACCAACAAAGGAACACCTAAATACACAGATAAATATCATACACAACACGACGTTATATAATTTTTGTTATAAATTCGGTACAACAATACATTCGCTCGCGCATGAAACTTAATCTCGGACAAGAAATACGAGCCTGCCGAAGGACCACCACAAGCTGAATTCCGCATGAGTACTAAATTATGTAACAACGTACACGGTGTGGAATGAATTCATGGGATAACCCCTGCCCGGAATCTCACTGGTGTTCGCAAAGCTATGTTTTGATTGATCGCAATTTCCCGGTGTACTGCACCAATTGCAATATTGGAAAGTTTTCAATCGGTAAATTTAGTTAATACTCAAATCGAATTTCAAAACAATTCCGAATAAATTTGCTGCAGGCGTCACTCCAATTTACTAACAACTGGATCGTTGTGATCTATATTTTTGTCATTCATGCAACCCCTAACAAAAAGTCACTGCACTATTAAAAACGGGCTAAACATATTTGAGGCATTGAGCATAAAAGTGGAAAAAAAAAATGTTAAAGATATTCTTTTATATTATTACTAATGATAATCAGAGAAAACAAAAGAAAAAAGCATGGCAAAGATACCTAAATGAACGACAAAAATAGCGAAAACTACAAAAAATACAGAAACAAGAGAATAATAAAAAATAGTAAAAAACGAGGTTAGAATAGCAAAAAACAGGGAATGGGAAAAGTTCGGAGAGACAATGGGAAAACCAAAAGCTACTTTATAAAATCCTAAACGATTGCAGGAAAGAAATAGGACAAGAAATGAGATACATACAAGACAAACAAGGAAGAATGCTGGAAGGAAAACGAACAAATATTAGAAAGATGGAAAGAATATTTTGAAGAATTACTAATCTCAAATAACGACAAAGAACAAAGACAAGAATTAGAGACAAGAACAACACAGAAGCAGATAGACAGAGTATCAAGGAACAAAAACTACTAGAAATAATAAGGGAATTAAAAATAGGAAAACCACCAGGAGAAGACCAGATTATAGCGGAAATGATCTAGCACCTGGGCCCCATAGGTAAAGAAAAACTACGGAAACTACTGAATAGCATATGGAGCACAAATACCATACCAAAAGACTGGCAAACAGCACTAATCGTACCGATACACAAAAAAGGGGATAAGACGAAATTCTCAAATTATAGAGGCATAACAATAATAAGTATAGGGATGAAAATATTAGAAAAGATAATAAACAAGAGAATAATAGCAAGAATAGACCAGGCACTAGAAGAATCGCAATGCGGTTTTAGGAAAGGAAGATCCACACAGGACAACATCTTCACCATAAAACAAATCACAGAAAAAAGAACTACAAATAATAAAAACAAACATTTAGGATTCATAGACCTAGAAAAAGCGTTCGACATGATCCCAAGAAATAAATTATGGAAAATCCTGTAAGAGAAAGACAGTCGAATTAATACAAAACATATATAATAACAACACCCATGCAATAATACACAAGGAACAAACATCAAGAACATTTAAGACAACCACTGGACTCAGATAATGAGGCGGGCTCAGTTCTACCTTATTTATCATATACATGGATGAAATAATGAAGAGCATGAAACCAGAAATCAACAAAGCAAATATAGGGTACAAAAACATGCAAGTGGTAAAAATATCGGAAGGAGCATTCACTGATGATGTCGTAGTGATAGCAGAAAATGAAGCTAATCTGCAGCACAACCTGAGTGTATGAAACAGACATCTAGAAAAGTATAATATGAAAATGAATTATAACTAGTACCTCAAGTTATATTTTACCCCAAATTTAGCGCCTCGCCCCCTAGAGTAGTATATGAATCTACTACTCCCCAGCAGGATTATTATTATTATTCCCTTTTATCAGAACTAAAATAAATTAGCCTATATTTCAAAAACTAGAGCTGCTACGAAAGGAAACAACGTGAAATTTTCGAATCAACATATATATCCAAAATCAGTTCGACACCAAGCAAACATTTCATTTTATTATCGAGTGTTGAGTATTATTATTGTCCAACATAAAAATTATTATAAAAAAAAGACCTGTATTTGGCATGACAACTCAAAAAAATACATAAACCCTCTAATATACAATGCGCATCAAGAACAACAACAACAAAATTATATAATAAATCTCTAAATTAGACTCGTCTAACAATTACCCGGATGCCAGTAGTAGTGACTATTATTTTTGTTGAGCAGTTTCAAACCAGTAGACCCGCAGTGAATTCCACGTTTTACTATCGCGCAAGTATGCCCGCAAATTGCTCTGGTAACTTTATTCATAACGTGGGATTTTACGTAATGGGGTCTAATACCTAACATACATAACTAGCGCAGCGCCCTCGTTACCGGATACTTGTAGCCAGGACCAGCTAACAACTTCGCCCTTATTTATTTTTTTAGTAACTCATACATATGCATGAATGCACAAGAGTTTTTAATATAAATTTCGTGGGGATATCCATAACAATTTACATGTTAAATTCGAGAATTATGAATTAATTAGTTTTCTTTGGGGGTAACGATTTGCGTCCTAAGGGAAATAAGGCTACATGCCTATAATTTATTGAGGGTGATGATTGTAAGTGGTTCAAGACAGATACGACTTGTTTTAACAGATATGTGGCTTGATTAAATGTCGTATATTTGTTACACTGTTCCAATAGAATAGTTAATAGTTACTGTAATGGGGTTTGTCAGACAGTGAATTGATGTGCCGATTAATAGTCTTGATTAATGTATTGGCTTATTTATTACGGAAACTGAGGATCAGGCGCAATATTATTATTAAAAAGAATTATTAGTTATATTAAACAAAAACGAGTAGACCTCACGGTAGAAGGCATATGATTAAATAAATTAAATATTAGTTATATTAAGATATCATTAAAAATTATCATATTTTATGCCAAATTACTCAAATAAATTATGTGTTTATGATTTACTAGTATAGCGTCATCCAAATACATTCGCAAATATGCAAAAACTTTGGGAAAAAAATCAATCAAAAGAATGACCATTGATAGGCAGAGCCGAAACGTACATTTGACAGATTTTGTATTTCATTACTAACCTCAGAGTTTGTATTTTAGATTAAAATAAATCATCAATTTTCACAAAAATATTACGTTTTTACGAGAGCGGCTAAGGTTAGGAGCGGCCAAATTCAGCCCGGGGCATGAGCTATCATCGAAGGATAAAATTTAAAGTTCATGAGATATCTTAATTATCTTGAAAGATATGGCTTGTAAAAGTTGAAATTTGTATTATCACACATTCCTGCAAAAATACCTATTCATCATAAAGCAATTTTATTTTTTTTGTTATTCTTGTTTAAATATGTATGAAAACCCCAATTATAAAGACCGCAATAAGATATCTTTATTATCTTCAAAGATATGGCTTGTGAAAGTTTAAATTTGTTTTATCACACATTTCTGTAAAAGTACCTATTCATCATGATGCAATTTTAAGACTTTTTGTGTTATTCTAGTCTATAAATGTATGGAAAACTAAATTATAAAGAATCTAATGAGGTATCTTCATTGTCTTCAAAGATATGCCGTGCAAAAGTTGAAATTTGTATTATCACACACTCCTGCAAAAATATCTATTCATCATAAAGCAAATTTATGATTTTTTTTTGTTATTCTTGTTTAAATATGTATGAAAAACACAATTATAAAGGCCGCAATAATATATCTTTATTATCTTCAAAAATATGGCTTGTGAAAATTAAAATTTGTTTTTTCACACATTCCTGTAAAAGTACCTATTCATCATGATGCAATAAGACTTTTTGTATTATTCTAGTCTATAAATGTATAGAAAGCTAAATTATAAAGAATCCACTGAGGTATCTTCATTGTCGTCAAAGATATGCCGTGTAAAATTGAAATTTGTATTATCACACATCAGAGTTCGTACTTTAGATTAAAATAAAAATATCATCAAATTTTCATCTCTTAGTACTTGAATCGGTGGCGTAGACTTTATCTTTAACATAGCCCCAAAGAAAAACGGCTAATGGTGTTAAAACGCACGTTCTCGGGAGAGTTAAAATATTTAGCTCTCTAAATATTTCTATCGTCGGTATCATGTTTGAATCAATTTGCAATAAAGAGTTATGGGCGCGTTACCCCTACCGCGCTTATTGTGAATGCCCCATTAACATTTGAACCTGTATATTATGAATCTGGCAGTAAAAAATAATCCAACAACAGTATTAAATGAGTAAGTTTCAACTGCAGATTACAATTTTTAGCGTTTTAAAAAATTACGAATTCCACACCCGTCTGCTGTTTTTCCGCAAGCGTTCAGCAGCAGCGGGTAAAAGTTGTTCGGCGCAATCATCATTACCAACTTGTTGAAATGATCACGGGGAAATTAACAACTTTGCAGACACCGTGGCAAATTGTAATTGCACCCCCGGCTCCCAGAAAACAACCGCCGTGCGGGCAGCATCTGCGTTTTATTAAAATTCTAGCGGCGGGCATTCACGGGAGGTAATTTTGTTGCCCGCCACCGCGGTGCGTGAGTTATAGTCGGGCCGAAAAGAAAAGACATTTACGATTATGTTTGGTGGGAGTATAGGGGGGGGTTGGAAAATTTATGGGGCAGCGAAAGAAACGCCGCCCCGCGTAACACTAAGTGAAATTCGGGTTTAATGGGGTGGCGTAATAGCGTGTCAGGAGCATGCCGCGGTTTTAATTATTTGTCATTCTAAGCTGCTTTCGTTTATCTAGCTGTCTGGAACGGTTCGCACCGGAAATAGTTGTCGTTGAACGACAAGAGACAAGGTAACATCGTGGTTTCCAGGAGCGACTCGCACGGATCCCTCCCGAAAGCAGCTTTAAAAATATAATATAATAATTTCAAAGTGTAAAGTTTCAATCACTGTACTATGCAGTATGTTTGCTCTGTTTGTTCTTCTTTGGTTCAATTGGATTTCCGCTGAGGATATTGTAGAATGTAGAACGGAGGATGTTTATTTGAATTGTTGAGACTGCAATGCTTCTGTTTTGTATATGAAATAGTTATTTTTTATAAAAAAAAAAAAAGGTTTGTGATGTGGAGGGGCAGTGAGGGAAATGCCAATAAAGGTCTTTTTTTTTTAGTTATTTTTTATGTTAATCCTAAAACATTATTATTATTATAACAAGCATATTTACATGTAATATATCACTGTTGTTTGGGGGTTTAACAACCTTCCCTTCTCTTTGTAAGGTTATTGTTTAAATAATCCCTCAAAATCCTAATAGAATTTCACTTTTAAATTGAAAAGCTTTATACGCGAGCACGAACACACAAAAAAACTGTATATTCATGCAGATCTGCTGGGTAAGCTCGCGATGATAAATATCTCAGCTTCTCTACCGCTAATGCACCCTCAACGTATTACCAGCGGGAAATCGAAGCGATAAGGAAAATATTTAAATCGCATCAATTCACGTGCCCTGCTTTTCTACGGAAAAGTCTGAACGTGCTCTATTTCCTGGACGGTGAGTATGATTAATGAATGCCGGGGGGGGAAATATTTGTCCGGAAATTTAATATTGCCGATAGTTGTTTCTTCCGCTTTGTTATGGAAACGACGCGCTCTGGGATTATTTGAATTTCATCGGGCTGCTGCGCGGCGTATAATGAAGTTGAAAAGTTGGGGCGGGCAAAAAAATAACGAAAGGGAATTTAATATGAGGGGATGATATTATTTTTTATTTGGGAAACTTGCCGCAAAACATTACTACGGCGGTAGCAGTTGTGTTTGTGAAATGAACAAGAACAAATAGATTTAATTTAAGCATGCATTTCAGCTCTTACTAAACTCTAGATCTAGACTTCGATCTTATTAGAGTGTGATCAGGGCGCAGACCCCACGCTGGTGGCCAAATTCAGCTATCGAAGGAGTTCTAAACATATAATAATTTAATAATTTGTAGTCCAATGAGATATCATCATTATCTTCAGAGCTAATTTTATATATATATATATATATATATATATATATATATATATATATATATATATATATATATATATATATATATATATTACTGTGGGTCAACAAATGGCTTGTAAAAGTTGAAATTTGTGTTATCACACATTCCTGCAAAAAAAAACCTATTCATCATAAAGCAATTTTAAGATTTTTTATGTTTTCTTCTTTAAATATGTATGAAAAAGAGATATCTTCATTATCTCCAAAGATATGGCTTGTGAAAGTTTAAACTTGTTCTATCACACGTTCCTGTAAAAGTACCTATTCATCATGATGCAATTTTAAGACTTTTTGTGTTATTCTAGTCTATAAATGTATGGATAACTAAGTTATAAAGACTCCAATGAGGTATCTTCATTGTCTTCAAAGATATGGCTTGTAAAAGTTGAAATTTGTATTGTCACACATTCCTGCAAAATACCTATTCCTCATTATCCAATTTTCAGATTTTTTGTGTTATTCATATCTACAAATAAATGACAAACTCAATTATATAGACTCCAATGAGATATTTTCATTGTCTTCAAAGATATAGCTTGTGAAAGTTTAAATTTGTATTGACACACATTCCTGCAAAAATACCCATTTCTCAGATTTTTTGTGTTATTCTAGTCTATAAATGTATAAAAAACTAAATTATAAATACTCCAATGAGATATTTTTATTGTCTTCAAAGATATGGCTTGTGAAATTTGATATTTGTTTTATCACACATTCCTGCAAAAATACCTATTCATCAGGATGTAATTTTGAGATTTCTTAGGTTATTCTTGTCTAGAAATATATGAAAATCTCAATAATAAAGACTCCAATGAGGTATCTTCATTATCGTCAAAGATATGGCTTGTAAAAGTTAATATTAATATTATTATACATTCCTGCAAAAATACCTATACATCATATTGCAATTTTAAGATTTTTGTGTGTTATTCTTATCTAAAAATGTATGAAAAACTCAATTATAAAGACTGCAATGAGGTATCTTCATTATCTTTAAAGATATGGCTTGTGAAATTTGAAATTTCTTTTATCATCATGATGCAATTTTAAGTTTTTTTTGTGTTATTCTTATCTACAAATGTATGAAAAAGTCAATTATAAAGATTCCAGTGAGTTATCTTCAATATCTTCAAAGATATGGCTTGTAAAATTTGAAATTTGTTTTATCACACATTCCTGCAAAATACCTATTCATCATGGTGCAAGTTTAAGTTTTTTTTGTGTTATTTTTATCTACAAATGTATGGAAAACACAATTATATAGACTCCAGTGAGTTATCTTCATTATCTTCAAAGATATGGCTTGTAAAAGTTGAAATTTGTATGATCACACATTCCTGCAAAAATACCTATTCATCATGATGCAATTTTAAGTTTTTGTGTGTTATTCTTATCTACAAATGTATGAAAAACTCAATTATAAAAACTCCAATGAGATATTTTCATTATCTTCAAAGATATGGCTTGTAAAAGTTGATATTTGTATTATCACACATTCCTACAAAAATACCTAATCATCATGATGCAATTTTGAGATTTTTTAGGTTATTCTTGTCTAGAAATATATGAAAATCTCAATAATAAAGGCTCCAATGCGGTATCTTCATTATCGTCAACGATATGGCTTGTAAGAGTTAATATTAGTATTATCACACATTCCTACAAAGACACCTATTCATCATGATGCAATTTTAAGTTGTTTTTGTGTTCTTCTTATATAAAAATGCATGAAAAACTCAATTATAAAGACTCTAATGAAATATCTTCATTGTCTTCAACGATATGGCCTGTAAAAGTTGAAATGTATATTATCAAACATTCCTGCAAAATATACCAATTCATCATGATGCAATTAAGAAAATTTTAAGATTTGTGTGTGTTATTCTTGTCAACAAATGTATGAAAATCTTAATTATAAAGACCACAATGAAATATCTTTATTATCTTCAAAGATATGGCTTGTTTATTTTGAAATTTGTATTATCACTGTTTTCTACTAACGAAAACTATTCCTCATTATGTTACTTGCGGTTTTTATTTATTACACTAGTCAATAAATTTATTAAGTACTCAATTTTAAAAACTCTAAAGACTCTAGTGATATATCTTTATTATCTTCAAAGATATGGCCTATTAAATTCCAAATTTATATTATCAGTCTTTTCTGCTAAAGAAAACGGTTTCTCATTATGCATTATGTAAATGTAAATTTAGTATTTTTTTGGTACACTAGTCCAAAGATATATAAGGAACTCAATTTTTAAAATTCAAATGAGATATCTTCATTATCTTCAATGATATGGCTTTTAAAAGTTGAAACTTGTATTATCACACATTTCTGCTAAAAATTGGATTCATCATGACGCAATTTTAGAATTTTTTGTCTTGTACTTGTCCAGAAATGTATGAAGGTCTAAATTACAAAGACCCGAATGATATATCTTTATTATCTTCATATAAATAGCTTATTAAATTTGAAATTTGTATTATCAGTCTTTTCTAGCAAAGAGAACGTTTCCTCATTATGTAATTTAAATTTTTTTTTATACAGTTGCATTATGAACTCAATTTCAAAAACGATAATGAGCTATCTTCATGGCAGTTGCATTATGAACTCAATTTCAAAAACGATAATGAGCTATCTTCATGGCCTTCAAAGATATGGCTTCTATAAGTTGAAATTTGTATTGTCACATATTCCTGCATAAATGCCTATACATCATGATGCATGATTTATGTAATTCATGTCCAAAAATGTATGAGGAACTCAATTTTAAGCCTGGGTTATAAAGAATCTTTTATAACCGAGGGTTATAATTGAGTTCCTCAGTTTTCACGGCACATTGTTGGAAGAAATTGATTTTAAAATTAAATTATAAAGGAAATAAAGTAATTTCTCTACTTTTTTTCTATTGGAACGAATAAAATAAAAGTAAATCTTCATAAAAAATGTTTTGTTAAGAAAAAATCAAGAAAATAAGTTTAATTTTCAACATTAGCCGTTTATATCTCGGTAAGTTAAAGGTTGGGATTTTATTAGACTATGAATATTCCCCTACTAGGAAACGCGCCATTTTGTACTCACCCTGATGAAAGTGATCCTAATAATATATTTTCCGTTGATATTTAAAACTCATATACACACAGTAAGTATAAAAAATTACGCATTTCCTTTTCAGTATGTTCAGTAAATTAAGTTTCATAAAGGCACGTTACACGGTCAATAATATTGTCAATTCTAGTACTGTCAATATTTGCTTCCAATCATCCTTTTATATATATATATATATATATATATATATATATATATATATATATATATATATTTATATATATATATATATATATATATATATATATATATATATATATATATATATATATATCAGGTAATCAATTATCCGGATATAGATCAGCATTCTCCTCATTACATCATTATTATACCTTACACGATGAGTAATACTCGCAATATTTTAGTATAATGAACATTTTAAACATATTATCATACAGTAATACTATCATTATTCTAAAATATTGACAGTAATATTGATCGTGTAAGGTGCCTTATTGAGACTGGGAAAAATAGTTTAAAAAAACACATATTAGATTCCAAATATATTTATAGATTTTATAACAATAAACTATTATTGATTTATTTATGTACGTTTTATCTAACAGATTACATGTAAATTTTAAAGTGATTTTTTATTATTATTTTTATATATATACCATCCCCACGTTGTTCGTTTCATACATCAAACATAACCCCGGGCATGTTTTTTTTATGGACTTTTCCCCGAAACTAGAATTCCCCTAGACGTCAATGAAATTTTCAAAGCCACTCCGAGCACATGGAATTTTTCGAGATGATGATATTTCAAGCGTGGCCGCTATATTTTATTGCCCCGTGCAGCTTCTTCCGGCACATTTAGCACTCGCTCGCGGGAGGAATTGGCCCGGGCGCCCACTGAGGGGTGGAAGTTTATAAATTAGGTCCATTATTAAACTGTTGTTGGTGGGGACGTTATAAGCCCGAGCTGAAGGGAATTATAACCGTTATGTAGGTGAAAATATTATTAAGCTTTTGTTACAATATGGAGCACGGTGTGATGACCGAAATCATTTGCCAGGATTACGGCTGCAGAATGTATTTGTCTGAAATTCTATTCAGAGAAAGCTGAATATAATTACACCTAATATGTCCCCATCATCTTGAATATCCAGGGTGTACTTTACAGAACGATTTTTCAAATTAGCAATAAATCTGCTGACGTTTCAAAATTATTCTCCCCTTATTTATTATAAATCTAACAGCAACTCCTACTCTCACAATACCAGTGATTTAATTTATTAACGTCTTGATACGGGAGAATTTAAGGCTTAACTTTTCTACACTTTTTCTTTAATAATTCAGTTATTATATTGTGCCATTCCACCACTGGATAGTTCTTGATAGTTGACTGGAGGGTAGTATAGCTACAGACACTCAAAATAACCCATTGGGAAACCTCATTTTAAGGCTACTCACTCGCCCCACCAGTCAATTCTGCGTGCGAGCTGCAAAACTCTGGCGAGTGAGGAGTTGAGGCCAACACTCCCCTAGTATGAGATGCCTAGTGTTTACTAGAGCTGAGCAGAGGAATATTACATGCTTTTTCTAGTTTTTCATTGCAAGCTCGTAGAGGGTGCAAGGAAAAACTAGACTAGTACACCAGACTCATCGTGTGTCGGTGTTTGTTTAGCTATTGCACTACACTTAGTACTGAATCAACCCATGAATGTTACTCATTTGCTTTAGAAATAAAGAATCTATCTTTCTATATATATTAGGATGGGTCAACAAAACCGAAAAAATGGTTGCTAGGCACCTCTAAAAAATCATAAATTCAAGGAAATTTAGGATTTCTAAGATAATTATTAAAAACTTCGAAAATCATCATGCATTGAATTTTAGTTACAAATATCTTCTAAACGCTCACAGTAATCGATTTAACAATACAAACTATTTTTGAAGATCAGTTAATATCATACAAAAATATATATTGTCCATCCCATGATGCTTACTATTAGTTATAAAATGATGATGCACATTTTTTTTCCATGATGCTTACTATTTAGCGAGTTGGGATGGGATGTTGGGAATATTTTAGTTCTCAAAATTTTGACGTTCAATAACTTTAATTGGTTACATAAACGAAAAAATCATAAGATACCTTTTTTGTAGAGTGTTCAATATTCTACAAGGATATCCGCGAGAAATTCTATACGTTCAATTAATGGCAGGATGTGAATTTTATCGTTTGGGACTGATTTCTACAAATAAAAACTAAATATGATATAATTATGTATGGCATTATATTAGCTTCAAAATTAAACATTATGTACTCAAATACATTTTAAAGCTACTCTTCTTATAAGTAGTAGGTTGCCTTTGTGTGCAAAAAGTTCAATAATTGCTGTTTCTTTGAGCAGCCCCACAATGGCTCTTGCCCGTTGCGGTTCGATGCTACTTCAAAGTTTCAAACTTAATAGGATCCACACATCACTGTCACTTTTTTCACTGCGATTGCCACAGATTTCATTAGGAAGTTTTTCCGCTCTTTAACTCGGAATGAAATAAGATAAAGTTTGCGCTTTACGCAGAAAACTCGTTTTATAATGAAAGCTGAACGAGGCGCAGCTAAGTTGTAAATATTTCAGTAGCCTGTCGGAATTAACATTAATTAAAAAAGTTTATAAATATTGAATAACCGTAATATGCCGGATAATTCAATTTGGAAATGCTACTTTTAAATATATTCATGATTATATACTGTATTTGATGTGTTATTTTTATTTAAAAATGCAAAATTTGTTTGTACACACACAAAAATTAAATTAAATGAAATTTTTCAATACGAGCCTTTTAAAATTAAATTAATCTTATTTCTTTTAAAATTAAATTAATCTTATTTCAATTTCAAAAACTCGATTATTTTTCGCTTCAAGTGATATTATCTCAAAAACTATTGCAATTAGAGCCATTATTTCTTATTTTGCACAATGTTTTTAACGTACATTCGTGTATATTTATTTACAGAGAATTGTACAGCTATAAATTTGATATTTTAAGTGATGACAAATTTTCATATTACCGCAATGAAATAAAAGCGCGCGGGCACGATATGATGAAAATGGAAACTTTCGTAATTTCCTGGCGGCACACGAATTTTCCACGCTTAATTCAACGACGCGCCGGCACGAAAAATGCAATATGTAAGTCCAAATGCGACCGTTTAATAAAGGAATGCTTCCAGTTCACCCCGTCCAAAACATTACTCACTAAAAGCAATGCGAGATTGCTTTTGCTAGCTTTGCATTGCTACAAAGTCGCACGTTATAACCCTGACGTTAGTGTAAATTGTTGCATATATTATAAATTCGTATCCAATATGTTTTAATGTATTAGCCTATTTTGAGATAAAATAAAACATTAAAATTACAATTTACATGCAGTGTAGGTATTAGCCTATTTTGAGATAAAATAAAACATTAAAATTACAACTTACATGCAGTGTAGGTATTAGCCTATTTTGAGATAAAATAAAACATTAAAATTATAATTTACATGCACTGTATATATTAGCCTATTTTGAGATAAAATAAAACATTAAAATTACAATTTTTTAGAATAGACTTAGGCACGATTGTATAAAGCAGATAAGTCTCGAGTTAATTTGACATCCGTGATTCTAAACTCACTTTTGCCAACTTTGACACATAATGCGACGTTGCCATATATAAACAGAGGTAATGACGCTATGAAATGAAAAATTAAAAACAATTTATGCAATACATAAGCGGCGTCGGAGGAGGCGCGGTGTAGGGGAAGGCAGGCACGACGTTGCACAGGCGATTGTGATGTCCATATGCTGTGAAAGGGTGGAAATTGCACCATATGTTTACATAGGCTACACTCTTCCACGCCGCCTCTATGTAAACATATGGTGCAATTTCCACCCTTTCACAGCATATGGACATCACAATCGCCTGTGCGACATCGCGCCTGCACCTCGCCTACACCGCGCCTCCGCCCGACGCCGCTTATGTGTGAATTGAGCCTTACAATATAATCACGGGTTATAGTTAGTCTTTAGAAAACCGAACCCTACGGTCCTAAAGGATCCTGGCACATGTTTATGCAAATACATGTTTTCCATCTCAAAATAGACGAACAAAATTCAAATCCAAAGAGGAGTTCAAATATACAATTTTAATTTACCAGATTAAATATGAGGGTGATCTTTTATTTTCTAAATAATTACGTACATTATCGTCACGAGAAAAAAAATATATCAGTGTCTCCAAAACGCATTTATTACCCTCGACATTTATTTATCGGAAATCCATGGATCACTCGGATCCTGCTCCAACCGAATATATCTCTTGCGACGCAACGATAAATATAAATAAAGAGGCGTTAAAAGACGCCACCCACATCCCAACCCCACACAAATATATGCGTGGAATGTGTCCGTTGTGTATTAATAAAAGAAAAACAAGGGGTATCTCCCAGTAAAATATACGACAAGAAAAAGAAAAAACTAAGCGCTGCCAGCATACGGAATTTCTGGACGTAGATATAAATAAAAGATGAATTATATGTGCACAGAAATAGGGGGTATTGTTTTTTTGAGAGCGACGGTTGTTTTTTAAGGGAAACGTGTTTGCTTATTGGATCGATGGCGTGATGCATATGCTTGCCCTGTCACCTTAAATTAGGGAAGTTACTGCAGTTACGTAATACGGGACTTCTGTGAACATACTTTTCCTCTACTTTGTGGATTAAAACTGTAAATATTAAGTTGCTTAATGTACTTGGATTTTCAACAATAACACAATCGCCAGTGTCAACAACTTTGATTGTTCTTGGTGCTTTGGTGACCCTGAATGACTTTACACTTTCGAGTGTTCGCTTTATCATTAGTAAAGGGAAAATTAAAAAAAGTAAAGTATCAGGAAGCATAACTGTATGAGAAGTTGTGATGACTATATCGCACACTGATATGACAAATGTAACTTCCAAAAATAAATAGAGATAAATGTATTTTAAAGAATGCAATAGTTTCAGTAGTTTTACTTACCATTGAGTATAATATTATCTCATTTTTTTAAAGAATAATTTATATTATTCTAAACGCAAAAAAGAGATTAACGGAGCGTTAAAATATACATAAGAATCATCAAAAGAAAAATCAAAACCTGAAAATTTATTTTTGTCCTAAGACAAGTCATTTCCCGCATTGATTTGGGTGCGGAAAATACTACTTCCCGCATTAGTGCGGGAAGTAGTCAGTGTTGCCAACTTAAAATTCGGTACCAATGTGAATGTGTATTTATAAATATGAGAATGCATGCAAGGACAGCGTACACCTCTTATACTTCAAATAGCATTAAAAATTAACGTTATGGTACTGAATAAATATAATTTTGAAGAAAATATAGATTTTAAATTATATGTAATTGGTAGTGTGACATTACCTATATAATATATAACAACTTTAAATAAATATTTAGTATTTATTCGTATAAAAAATAAGATACATTATTCGTGCGATAAGGCCGTTTCCCGAATTCGCTCTTAATACACAAACTCATTCGCTGATTCGGGAAACTTGCCTTCCTGCACTAATAATGTAAATTACTATTTGAATATTACGAGACGTGTCATCTCATAGAGCAATATGCAAGTTGCAGTAAGTTTTGACTTATGATCACAATAATGGTTTATACAAACATTTTATGACGTCCGCTTTTATACAATTATGGTGGATGCGCCGGGTACTTATAATTCCGTATGTAGTATAATCGTTATAATTCGAGTTTTAATGGTCAAACTTTTACAAAAAAAATAAAATTATATACGAGGCACATTCAAAAATGAGGGTATTCAATTTTTATATTAAAAAAAATACAAATACAGAATATTGCAGCTATATATGTCGATTATGGTTAAGTAACCGACATATATAGCAACAATATCCTGTTTTTTTTTTAAATATACTAATCAAATACCCTCACTTTCTGTACGTGCCTCGTATATAAAGATTGTTTTGTAAAAATTTTATTTTTGTTTTGTTTAATTTAAAAAAAAATTAAACTCGAATTATGTGTATTTACCTTCCCGTTCTATGCAGATTTTGAGCTGTGGCACAAGC
Organism: Lordithon lunulatus; assembly: GCA_963942505.1. NCBI lineage: Eukaryota > Metazoa > Arthropoda > Insecta > Coleoptera > Staphylinidae > Lordithon > Lordithon lunulatus. Next base: position 8,533,072 of record OZ012669.1, read on the forward strand.
TTTTTGTTGCCTGCTTAAAAAACTCTACCACCATCTCTAGACTAGATTTATCCAAGATGTAGTGACATACGTATTCTATAAATATTAAGAAATATTAAGAATAATAAAAATTTGAATATAAAAATTCTATCTCAACAAGCAGTATTATTTCAAGCTGGATGGCAAACGTTTAGGCTGACTATTTCAGTAAATCATCCTCAACTTTCAATAAATAAAAAACCGATCGTATGAAAACAAGACAATAATCGGAACCGTCCGTGGAAACTTGTGTAGTAACTGGGGAAGAAACTTTTGCCGCCCCTCCGGCACATTCTGCGACAGCGGCGGATTTACGAATATCGCACGTGCCGATTCGCCGCGGAATACAAATACATGAATACTGAATTTCAATGCGATTATGTCAATATTGGTAGAAAACGCAAGATCAATATCTAAGAGCTTTAGATGCCGGCTCGAGTTTGATAGAACATTCTCATAAATAATGTGTGGAGTAATATAGGCATACGGGTTTGAAAGCCGTGGAGAAATAACGGGAAAACACGTAAAATAAAGGAGCTACCATCATTTCATCAATATTGAATTTGATAAGATACACAAATTGAATACACAAAGGAAATCCGGAATAAATAGTTGCTGCCAGCGATAGGTAACAAAACGGAAATGGAATGAGGATGGCAGTATATATAATTTTCACTATCTATTTATTATTTATTTTATTTTATCATATACTTTCTACCGCAAGGTGTAGACGTTTATATTTCTTTTATCCTTTGTATTTGTATTTTTCTTTCCATGATTTTCTGTCCTGTGTCAATTGTATTATTCCTTCCCATGGTATTATTTATTTATTATTTATACTTTAGTTATTGTAAGCAGCATTAAGTTTAATAATTTTATATTTCAAGATTACAAGTGCAAGGTGTAGGCGTTTATCTTTCTATTATCCTTTATATTTGTATTTTTCTTTCCATGTTTTTCTGTCCTGTATCAATTGTATTATTCCTTCCCATGGTATTATTTATTTATTATTTATATTTTAGTTATTGTAAGCAGAATTAAGTTTAATAATTTTATATTTCAAGATTGTAAGTGAAAATACATTTTCTTTTTTATAGGTATTAATGTCGTTTTAAACAAGACAATTTTTTTTTTCTCCCGTATGATACGATTGTAGGTGAAAGTACATCTTCTTTTTTTACATGTATTAAGGTCGTTTTACACAAGACAATTTCTTGGCTCAAATATTAGTCAAGATGCGAGATAATCTTAATTGTCTCGTATAATACGATTGTGAGTGAAAGTACATCTTCTTTGAGGTATATAACCACTCGAGATATAATGTGAATTCATCCTCACTAGCTGAGCTACACTGACGAGATCTAATAAGATCGAAATCTAGATATGTAGATAGCTAACAGGCTTATATGTATTACTATTATTATTATTATTTAAAATCATTTTCCAGACCAATAAAACAGTTAATAACCATAATAACTAAAACATTTCCACTAAATCCAAGTCGATCTAAACTTTCAACATTAAACCTCGCAAACCGGCCGACGCGAATAGTTTTCAGGACAATTTCTGGCGAACTCCAAGGCCGCAAAACAATCTCACGATGGCACATAGAACTTATTTAAGAAAAGGGCGAGCACCCGCCACCCCACTGGGCTTAGAAATGTTTATGAATTTATTGGAGCGGCGGTAAGGTATTACGTCGCTCGCGTCCGCCACTAATGCGGGCGGCCATTCAACAATGCGGAATGAAAAGGGGGTGCGATGAAAAGATCCCGTTCCCGTGCTGTGCTGTAAGGGTCCGAGTGCTTCTATATGTGTGGCTATTTATTTTTTATTGTGTAAAAAGTATGTCGTAAGGGGAGCATATAAATAAAACTTAAATCACTCGTGTCAGACATCAGAAAAAAACTACAGATTACAATGATCAGAAAGTAACCCTTAGATTGGGGTCATGCATAAAGCGATAAGGGTACGAGACTGTATAATGTCAGTATGTCACAATTTAGAGTTATTTCTGTCAAGAATTCAAAATCTTCATATTGCAAACTTATATAAATATAAGTTGAGGGCGTGAAGCAGCGCGTGCGAGCGCCTGAACGCGATTTACGCCCCCGTGAAATGCGATTTTCCACATATCCTATCCCGCTACCCCCGAGCCGAACACATAATGCAGTCGTAAAAGCGTACGCAGCCAGACGCGCTCCAGACATTTTAAACTACCCCTGAAACCTCCTGAGGATCATGTAAATATCCTCTTACGGGGGACCGAGAAGAAGAAAAAAAAAACACGAAATGGAAACCGTGAGGCGCGGTGATATTTTTAGCGGGCGCACAGTGCGCTTTCACGTCCCTTAAATTGATATTCATGGTGTTGGGAGGCGGCGTATTAAATCACCATCATGCTTTTTATTATATTATAGTTCGCTTTATAATGTGTAGAAAAATATGTCTGTTATAAAAATAACTATAGGAATTTGTACCATGAGTATAGTTTTATAATATAATAACTATTAATAAAACAAAATTGATTTGTCAAATATTGGATTGTTAAGGCGTCTACTTTGTGCTGAATAAAAAAAACTTCTATCTTTATAAGGCACCTTACACGATCAATATTACTGTCAATATTTTAGAATAATGACAGTATTACTGTACGACAATATGTTTAAAATGTTCATTATTCTAAAATTATGCCAGTATTACTCATCGTGTAAGGTATATTAATAATGTAATGAAGAGAATACTGATCTTTATCGGGAAAATTGATTGTTTGATAAATATAAAAGAAGGATTGAAGAAAATACTGACAGTACTAGGATTGACAGTATTATTGACCGTGTAAGGTGCCTTTATAGGGCTATCAGCCGTGAGGCCGGTCAAGGGAGAAGCTCAGGAGAGTTTAAACAATACGGGGTGATTAAACTCCTCTGAGCTTCTCCCTTGACCGGCGGAAAAGCCCTATAGACCTTAACTTCACAGAAAACCTCTGACAAACTGTGAAAGGTGATTCGCGAAAATTCGTTCCCCGCTGGGCTCCCCAATGCTCATAATATAAAAACATAAAAAACATAATTAAAGTTGACAGTGCAACGCAAAAACGCATTTTCAGTCAAAGTCTTAGAAGCAGAGATGTAATTTAAATTAATTTTATAATGCCTGTGAGATAAAGAGGAATAAGAATGCTGGTGGAGAGTGCTGCAAGCTAATCTCCACCATAAGATTAGCCTGTAGGCATGTGTATGTACCCGTATGTGCAGACACCGTTAATCAGCTTTGATCATGTTTTCAAGTACATCTGTAACGCACCGATAAACATATGAAATATTATAGTATTCAGTGCATATCTCATAAGCTTTGAATTCGCCTCAACTACTCACCGGCTTTATACTAAATACATTTTATTATCCAACCAAATATTTGATATTTGCCCTCGGTATATATAACAATGTCAGCAAAAGATAAACAGCAAGCGCGGGTATCTCCTCCTGAGCAGCCGCCGCCAGCCCGCGGCGATCCAAAGGCGTTTAATTAAAACCGGAATTACTTTCGGGTGGCTAATAAGCAACTTGCGTCGAAACAAATTTATTTTCGCACAGCATATATCCTGTATGACTTGTACGCTAAACAAAACTTCGCTCGCAAAAACAACCCGCGTATCACATTTTCAATCTCATTTTAATTAGGGTGGAGTTGATTATACATTCGAGATGGAACTTAATTTTGGAATGAAACAAGCCTGATGGCTGGGGCAATTATTCGCGCGCGCCATTTCTTGCGAAGCAATTAAACTACAAACTACGCGCAGCGAGCGTTTGTTAATAATTGTGTTTACTTATGTTTCTAGTTCGGCGCGGGGTTACAAGGAATTCGGGATAGGCAGGATATGTCGAGGAAGTCGGATAGTGTCATGACGACTGGAAACGCACAACCCCACAACAAGCGGCCCACGATATTAGTTTATCCCACCGGTAAGGACCTCTTTTCGTCAATTTTTTTCTTTATAAATAAATAATAATAAGAGTAACCGTACGATTGGAACACGGTTTTTAGGCTACATAGTTTATTTATATAATAGGCATGCTATTATATAAATTTAAAAAAAAAACCTTTATATGGCATAGCTCAAAAAATACACTCCTCCTCCAATACACAATGATCATACATCTAGAGCAAGAACCAAAAAAATACAATATACAATAAAAATATAAATAAAAAGTAACACTCCTCACAATACAAATTAAGAGAATATAAGAATAAAGGAATATACATATTCGCTCTAAATCCCCTCTGTCCTTGCCACTTTCCTCTCCCACGACAGCCTCCTGCAGATTTTCACGCCCCTCCCATCCTCTCCCAACCATTCATTCAGCTTTCTGCAGTCTCCAACCCACTCTGCTTTCACCCCCTCACATTCTTTGGTAAGGTGCCACCACGTGTCGCTTCCCTTACTACACAGCGCACACGCGGTGTACACCCAGACCCATTCACAATTTCCTTCCTCTCTCGTCTGACCCACACCTTGCTCTTGCCATGCACACTTTGTCCTCCCTGCTCCACTCACCCCTGGCTAAGTATCTCGGGAGTTTCCCAAGTACTTGCCACTCTACGTAGCCAGGACTCTCAGTCATTCTTACCTGTCTTTCCTGCCACTCAATATCCCTCAATCTCTCTGTCATCTCAGTTCCTAGGCTTGCCATTTCTTTCAACTTCTCCTCTACCCACACCTCAGTCATACCCACTCTTTCATACATCCTTCCTCTATCCTCTCTCCGTCCACTCTCTGTCCTACTCTTACACCTCATCCATACCTCCCGCACCAGTCTTTCCTCACCCATTATTATATAAATAAACTGTGTAGCCTCAAAAACGTGTTCCAACCGTACGGTTACTCTTGTTATTATTTCACGGTTATTCTCGTTTAAATAACGTTTTTGTCCATATTTCTATTGAAATTATTGACAATGCGGACAAATAAGAAATATGTCGATAATTTCAATAATCGGCAAAATAAGGTTATACAGGTTAAAAAAGAGCTACTCTCTTTAGTAACTTATTTCACAAGTAAATGTTTTTTGGGTTTTCGGGCAAAGAGAAAATGATATGAAACCTATCATAGATGAATTTGGCGAATTCCCCAAATTCATCTATGATAGCTTTCATATAATTTTCTCTATGCCCGAAAACCCAAAAAACATTTGCTTGTGATAGCTATGACCAGCAGAGACATCTATAGTTCTCTGTACTATCAAGCTGAACGTCTAGGGGGTTTCTATATCTACAACAATCTAGTTTGTACTGAATTGTGAATTAGGTTGTTGTAATTCAGGAAATGCTGTCGATTTCTAAAATACATGTTTTGTTGTCTCCGTTTAGTCTCGCCGGAAACGGTGGTGGTGCCGATAATCTCCTGCATTCTAGGCTTTCCGCTACTGGCCCTGCTGGTGATCTGCTGCCTGCGGCGGCGGGCGAAACTGGCACGCGAACAAGCGCGGAGACGGAACTACGACTACGATCACGGTACATTCTCTATTGTCAGATTCAGCCCAATACACTCTTTAGGTAACTAGTGCCATTGATTTTGTTTCGTAACAACCAACCCTCCCGACCCCAAAACCGGGATTTTGTACAGACCCAATTTCATTACGCATGCGAGCACAGTATTGGCCGCAAAATAATTCCATATTGAATATAGGGAATTCCAATAACCGCGTTCATTAAAATCTGCATGAGTTTATTAATTTACAGATTCGCGAGTTTTGATGCGCGGCCTGTTTTATCAAATTCTATTTTATTGGTACATTCCCGGTAAACTAATACAAATACACATACTCACAGTTATGTAAAAAAATGATGTTCATTACTGTATCATACATATATGCCTGATGGGTTCCAGTGGTCAGATTTACAATCCAGATAGCTGTTGTTTAAAGTAGAAAACAACAACAATGCCTATATAAATTTATTTGTCCAAACCATAACACTGGTTATCTCAGATTACCTTTTTTATTGTATTACCACCAAAAATAGAATTAAAAAAAGTCAACTGATTTCCAGTAAAAGGAACATAAAAGATATAAAGGACATAAATGTCACAGTGTAAACGAAGTATTTGCAGTAGGATTATGTACATCAGAAAACAGTTTTCTCCTGAAAAGTGATGAAAAATTAGATAGATGGTGTTGTCCCTTAGTTAACGAAATGCAATGCAATTACTACTATGATATGAGCCTGTGAGAATGAAAGTGGCGTAAGTCACATTTAAATTTACGTTTGGTATTTATGTAAATCGACGCAGTTACAGACTAGAAAAAGCCGACTAAAAAAAGAAGCGTTGCAATTCGAAGGTATTAAAACCTATTTAACAGCTTTAACGTGGAGTACATAGCCGAGCGATAAAATGCCAGAATCTAGTACCTCCTAATTACAGGCCAAGTAACTCAGCAAGTACCAACTTATCAAAAAGCGTTCGTACTTTAAAGTGTACTAAATAGTACAGTACATTAGTAGCTAGTATATTTGCAAGATGAATAGGCAACGGCAGTGCAAGAAGGTAAATAAGCTAATTACTTACCTTCTTGCATTGCCGTTGCCTATTCATCTTGCAAATATACTAGCTACTAATGTACTGTACAATTTAGTACACTTTAAAGTACGAACGATTTTTGGTGAGTTGGTACTCAGTCACCAATTACTCGCTCTCGACTAAATTACTTGCCAAATGCGAACAAGGCTTCAGGTACTGAAACCAAAATAAGCATTTCTCAAATAGAGGATGAAACCTATACGGACAGAGAGTGGAGGAAAATCTACAAATGCGAAAGAGCAACAATTATCGCGGATGTCCAAACCCCCAAAGGAAGTGAGGCTTACAAGACCCACTGATCGTCTGCAGTGGGTCTTGTAGCTCTCGTACTACCTCTGGGGGTTTCGGAACAAAAATAGGTAAAACCACACAAAGTAAGCTATTAACGTTGCTTTGCGATGTGAAATAAAAACGAAACAAATATTTGGAATTGGCAATCACAATGTTAACACAAATATTAACATATGTACTTTATATAACCCTCAAGCCCTCAAGTAATTTTGTACTACAGGCCGCTCGCGTGCAGTTTCCCTGCGCTCCGAGCGCGGCATGAGTCGGGGATTCCCCTCGATGGAGCTAGACACGGTAATGGAGGAGCGTTCGGACCCGGAACCGGAAGCCACCGTCGTCGAGATGATCACCCCGGATCGCGAGTCGCACGACAGCTAGCATCTCGCCCGCGGGGCATCGCTGGCTGATAGGTAACACCCGTTCAGCCCATTCACCCCACATGCATGGCATCATTTTTGTATTAACAGTGATCATCTTTTGTAGTCAGCCCGCATTATATTTTTGAGACGTAGTGCGGGCTGCCACTGCGGTCACTGGGGGAGCCCGGAGGATGCTTTATCAGCAAGGTCGTATTTTTTTTTGTACAGTAGCTCTTTCAACTATTCTTATCTATGGCACGGCAGAACCCCCCGGCGACAGCAACGTTTGTTTTCACGGTGTGTGAAGAGATTGTTAATAATAATAATAATAACATACTATTTACAGATTATAGTAACTAAAGAAAATTATATAAAAAATACATTCTTTTGGTATGTAAGGCCTAATTCACACATAGGAGGCGAAGAGGCGCAGGCGCGGCGAGAAGCACGACGCTTTCACGCCCTCTCTAGATAAACATATGGTGCAATGTTCACTTAGGCGACGAGGCGCGGGCATTTGCCTCGTGCCTCTTCGCCTGAGACATGGTAGCTGCGAGGCGAGAGGCACAACTCTTCCACGCCGCCTCTATGTAAATATATGGTGCAATGTCCACCCCTTCACTGCATATGGACATCACAATCGCCTGTGCGACGTCGCGCCTGCACCTCGTCTACACCGGGCCCCCGCCTGACGCAGCTTATGTGTGTGTGCAGTGAAGGGGTGGACATTGCACCTTATGTTTACATAGAGGCGGCGTGGAAGAGTTTCGCCTCTTCGCCTACCGTGTCTTAGGGGAAGAGGCGAAGACATGGTGCCGGCGCGGCGAGAGGCACAAAGCAAATGCCCGCGCCTCGTCACCTAAGTGGGTATTGCATCACATGTTTATATAGAGGGGGCTTGAAGCGTCGTGCCTCTCGCAGCGCCGGCACAGCGTCTTAGCCTCTTCGCCTGAGACATGGTGGCTGCGAGGCGAGAGGCACAACTCTTCCACGCCGCCTCTATGTAAATATATGGTGTAATGTCCACCCCTTCACTGCATATGGACATCACAATCGCCTGTGCGAAGTCGCGCCTGCACCTCGCCTACACCGTGCCTCCGCCCGACGCCGCTTGTGTGAATTTGGCCTAAAAGACGCAACAATTAGATTCCTGTAGTAGGACTCTAGTTTTCATTTTGCACCTAGGTATTCGTAAATACATTTTTAATTGTAAAAATCGCACTAGTATTTCTAAAGGGACACAACCCAAAAACCTGTGTTTCTGAAAAAAACCGAAGTAGGAGAAAGTCAAGGACTGTATACAAGAGGACACCACATGGTGAAAGGAAATCATGTGTCGTCATCGAACTGTGATGTGGCAAGGATATTTGGCGGTAAATTTAAATATCATCGCGATCGGGCCAGATTGGATTTGTATATTTGGGCAGCAAATTTAAAAAAAATTAAATCTGCTGTTGTATTGATAGTATGCAAGAGCAATATAAAATTAAATACTATTGCTTTTACTTGTCTCATTTTATGATATACTACGTAAGAATATGACATGCATTACCCTACCCAAAACATTATACTGCTCTTGAATACTACCAATACTACAGCAGATTTAAATTTGCCGCTAATTCCCCACCCTGTCCTGCCGCGTTGCCCAATATACAAATCCGATCTGACCCGATCGCGATGATATTTAAATTTAGCGCTAAATATTCCCGCTAGAACGCAGTTCGATGACGACAAATGATTTCCTGTTACCATGATATGCGGTGTTTATATAGAGTCCTTGGAGGGAAGTAGTTTTGGGGCAGTAAGAGTGTGCTCTAAAGCTAGGTTAATACACTTTTGATTTTTGATAAAGGGGTATTTTCCCCATTATATTCTTACATGGACACAACTCAAAAGCACATGATTTTGAGTGGTGACACTTTAGAAATACTAGTGCAAAATAATAATAAACGTTGCTGCTGTTGTTTCTCCCCCCTGATAGCAGTATATTGAAATTTTACATTTTCACACTAGTTGTGAAATATTTAGTTTAATGCACGTGTGATTAAATAAAACGTAGAGAATATAAAATGAAAAAATTGTTCATGACATTGAATAATATTGTAAAATGTGTTCCATCATCACGGGATATCAATACAAACAAGTGTAGACGGAGCTCTAATTCTACAGGATGAATTATAATTGCAGGATAATAAATGTCATATACTGCATTGTCCCTGCATTTAATGCGGTATATGACATTTAATTATTGCCCTGCAATTATGATTCATCCTGTAGAATTAGAGCTCCGTCTACACTTGTTTGAATAGATAATATTGTAAAATGTGTTCCATCATCACGGGATATCAATACAAACAAGTATAGACGGAGCTCTAATTCTACAACTGTTCGTATGCGTTGGTATGCTTCATGCTCTACGAACGCTAGTGTAATAATGCCTTATGTCAAATGGCAAGAGTGACATTTATTATCATGTCACTTTTGACATTTATTATCATGTCACTTTTGACATTTATTATCATGCCACTCTTCACATTTATTATGATGTCACTCTTGACATATGACATAAGGCATTATATTACTAGCGTTCGTAGAGCATGAAGTATACCAACGCATACTAGTTCACTATCTTAACGTCACTATGGACAATTCAAACCGGGCGCTACTCTATCTGGTGACAGAATATAAACTAAATACTAGTGGGTGATCTCTAAAATGTATTTTCTCATCATATATGTGGCTATATGTGCCACCACCACTTCTCCCAACTGTAACATTCAATAGATAAATGTGTTACTAGATCTAATCCAAGCCATCGCAGTTAATCACTAAAATAGCGTTTGACCAAGCATCAGTTTGATCTGCATAATAAATTACAACTTTACTGCCCCCCTGGGTATGAAACAGTATATATTATTCATAGCAACAACCGCACTGGCTAACAATAGCACGCGTCCCTTAATTAAAGCCCGGCTACGTATCGCTACCCAACTGTTGAGCAGCCGCGCGCGTTATTCCGAGGTCGAGATAACACGATTATAATTAATTGTTTACAGATCCCCCCTCTGGACGGCATTAACTCACGCGCACACCCTCGTCATAGATACGGACAGCTGACCCGAGGACCAGGACGAGCGGCCGCCCGATCCGGTCATCCCGCACATCATCCCCCTGCCGTTCGTCCGCGGCCACTAATTAAGCCCCCGCCGGCCAGAAAAAAGACAAGAGTTAAATCTGAAAGGCGTTTTGTAAATAATTAATTCGCCCGGCGGGGGGCGGAAAAGTTGCGCGCCCGCCCGCGGCGGCGAGAGGAGGTTTGTTTTTGCGGGCGGATTAAAAGTTGAGCTTGAGACTTTTTTATGTTTGCGCTTGGGGGGAGAAAGTTATAAACCGCTTTAATGTATAAAAAAAAAGGTTTGGAATCATTATAATTATCTTTTTGTCTACCCAAAAATATAGAGACAGAAGGGGAGAAGAGTGAGACACGGAATTAATTATCTGAAGTTTTGTGTGCATTGTAAATGGGGCAAGTTATAAAGCATAATAATGTCCGGATGAAAACCTTTAAATCATTAAAATTCTCATTGTAGTTTCTTAAGGCTGTATCTTGAATTTTATATGCATTATTAATGGAGGAAATTATAAAATGTATTAATGTCCAAAAACATATGAATTTATAAATTGTATATTGTATATAAATAACGGACAATTTTAGAGGAACCCTGAATTTTATATGCCTTGTAAATGTGGGTCAAATTTAAAGCATATTCATGTATAGACAAAAAATTTTCCGTATTTTGACAGTTATACGTTCCGCACGAGTGGTGTCGACAATCGCACCCAGGACCCTGCTATCAGCATCCACTAAGACGCACGCACCCCGGTTTCCCTGCAGCACGTTCGGCGAAACCGTGAAGAAAAAAGGAAGAATTCGACCTCATACCAAATTTCTACCATTGCATTATTGGTATTTTGTAATGAAAATGTTCTAATTTTACCGGATTATCAACCAACTTCCCCCATTTACAAACATATAAAATTCAGCATTCAACATTAAAAAACTAATGACAATTTTAAAGAAATTGTAATTTTGTACCCGAATGTTATTTGTATGAATCCATAACTTTATATGCATTATAATTAATGATAATTATAAATTTCATGGAATTGTCATTAGTCAATAGTGTCTGTCAATCGATAAATATTCAACTTTTACAAAATAAATTTGTATGCATTTGTAAATAATCTGTATAAAATATAGAAATATTAACAACCTGACCACCAAATTAAAGGGTAAGTTGTACAAATTATAAATGTATATTGTATGAAATGTTTATATTATGTAATGTAATTAGCGCAAAATGCGATTAAATCGAATAACATTAGTCTAGTTTTAATAAATTAATGATGTTATTTTTAGAACTGCACGAATTGTACAAAAAATAAAAACAATGGCAATAATCCTAATGCCGTAACCACTAAAGTACTAATCGTTTTACAATACAAATAATTGTGATTTGGTTTGAAATCATTATTTGGGTGTAATCGATTATTAGCAACAAATATGAATTCGGGTGTTTATATATGTTATTTGTTAAAATAAATTAGATTTTTGTGATAACATATCATTATTAAATGTTTTGACTGTACGAGATGTTTACTCTATGAATGTTATATGAGATATGTATTGCAGATGTTAAATAATTTCACGTATGTTGTGCGCTTGATTTTATTGTATATATAAATATTGTAAATAAAATCAAATATTATATGAATATTATATAAAAGCTAGTTGTTTCAATTATTTCAGATATTAAAAATATCGTAACTGTACTTGAATTTCCTCAATATTAGAACAGACGAAATTTATATTGTAACATTTACATATTATATAATTAAATTACTGAAATATATACAGACATAAATTCAATAAAAGCATCTCTCCATATTCAACCCGGCGCAGTCACCATATTTATACATTAACCCAATATACAATTTCTGTACGGAAAGTTAATTAAATTTGCATATTCCAACCCGCCAAAGCTACGATTGTTATATTTATTAATTATAATATAGATTGGCATGCTATTCTACATACATTCATTATTGCACATTATTATTATTATCAAATAATAGTTGATTGTAAACAAATATTCTATTATTTATACAAAGAGCTCTGCCCGTAAATTAATGATAAAGGTAACCTTTGTTTAACACGGCACTTCTATAGCACTCACTCTAACACGGTTCTAGAATTGGGTAAACCTGGTACAACAGCTCAATAAACGCGATTAAGTTTTAACGCGCGATAATTGTGGCGCGCCACAATAAATATGTTTTTAAATATTGAATTGTTAAGGCGTCTACTTTGTGATAATTCATTTTAAAGGATAAATAAAACGATTTTTTACTTTGTTTTGAAGTGTGATTAAAAAAATCGTTTTATTTATCCTTTATTATGTTTTTTATTTTATGAGTTAATTAGTAACCCTAAATCCCAAATGGGTTAAGTAGATCGGTTGAGATATCATGTATACCAGTGTGAAAAAAGAACTTTCGAGAAAAACGCAAAAGAAAAAGGACAGCCGGTCCGATCGCTAGAGTTTGGGGAGGGCCCCCAGCCGCGCTCACTTCTAATTTATTTATTTATTTATTTATTTAGCCTCTTCATGGTGCCTGTAAGCAGTACAAAAACTGGTGTCCAGGACCTACACTTTACCGAAAGTAATACTCTAATTATAAAGAAAAATAAATATAACTTAATTAAACAATTAAGTTAAAATAAAATAACAGAGAAAACGTAATTGAAAAACGTAATTGAAAAACGTAATTGAAAACAAATATATACAGAATCAGTAGATCATAAAATAAATCAGAATAAGAATAATCTAACATAGAATCATAATACAAGAAACCTTAATCATCTACATAATTTTTTTTATTTATATTTATCTAGATTTAAATTGTTTTATAGTTGTAGATTTGTTTATATCATGATTTAATTTGTTATATTCACTGATGCAATTGTTATATGTTGAATTATACGCCTTCGAAGTATTAATAACTATATTGGTATAAATTGGAAACTACTTGAATTTTGAAATGATTCAACGTTTAAAATAGTCTTAAAAGTATAAAGAATTTATTTAGTCAAGAAAAAATAAAGGATTTTCTGAAAATCTCAAGGTTCATCCCTTGAAGTAAAATCGATAAATTGCCACTAATCCAGATTTTGTAGACAGCAAAGAGTCTTCGTATGTTAAAACGCTTACCACTTCAAAACCGAAAATTAGAAGGTAGAAGCTGATAAAGAAACCGCCGAAATGTATTCAATGAAATTGAAAAGAATTATTGAAGAGGGTGGATATTCAAACAAACACATGCGTCGATTCGGTTTGTCTTTAGCGTATAACTAAACTCCATTCCCAAAATCCAAATAAATATAGCGCATGATATAATTAGAAACATATGCATACTGTGCTGTAACTATGATATGAATTAGACACCCTAATGTAATACAGAAAGCACTTACTACTTGTTGCGGGTGTAATTCACGTTAGGAAATGTACCCGTTGATGTCTTCAATTTACTTGCGCGGTGCTCCACCATTCCATCTCCAGCCCATGTAAAGCACTGAGTTTAGTTTACAAAAACAAAACACTACTGACCGGACTTGAAATTACTAACACTCGCGAGATAATTCCCCTAACGTATTTTAAAAACGCGAACTATTTAAGACGGCACTGTTGGTTTATTTTCAAAGAACGAAAGCTACACATGAAGACACCTGAAACAAAAAAAATACAGTGTATTAGTAGATGATTAAATAATTTGAATTGTTTGTTACTTACATTGCCCCTTTAGCGAGTCCTGCTTGACTGTTGTGGGATTGTACTGCTTTCGCTGAAGGGTGCAAAACACACGGTCGATTTTTAAACACGAGTTGTTTTGAGGTACGAGTTGATTCACGACACGAGCTGTTTCACGATACCGAGTTGATTCACGACACGAATTGATTCACGATAGGCGTTGTTTCACGACACGAGCTATTTCACGACGCAGGTTGATTCACGGCACGAGTTAATTCACGATAGGCATTGTTACACGACACGAGTTGATTCATGTCACGAGTTGATTAACGACTCCAGTTTATTTACGATGCCAGTTTATTCACGACGCGCGTTGATCACGACACGCGATGATCACGACACGCGTTGGTCACGACACGCGTAGGACACGGCACGCGTTGATCACGACACGTGTTGATGGCGACACCAGTTGATACGTGACACGGATTTTAAACACGAGTTATTTCAAGGTATAAATTGATTCGCGACGCGAATTGTTTCACAACACGAGTTGTTTCACGACACGAGCTGTTTCACGACACGAGCTGTTTCACGACACGAGTTGTTTCACGATACGAGCTGTTTCACGATACGAGCTGTTTCACGACACGAGCTGTTTCACGACACGAGTTGTTTCACGACACGAGTTGTTTCACGACACGAGCTGTTTCACGACACGAGCTGCTTCACGACACGAGTTGTTTCACGACACGAGCTGTTTCACAACACGAGTTGTTTCACGACACGACTTAATTCGCGACATATGTCGATTCACCACTCGCGTGGATTCACGAGCCGAGTAGTTTCGCGACATCAGTTGAATCACGGCATGGATTCACGATTCCAGTTCATACGCGATTATACAATGGTTTATTCGCGAGTCGGTGTCTATAAACGAACGGAGTTTGAAATTTGGATTTAAAAAAAAAGCAGATTTTGCATTAGTAAAAATATTTGCTACTTTAGATTCAAATATTTGAAAGTCTATTCCAATTGATCTATTATTTAAAAAATAATAATTATTATGTTAATAAATAGATCAAAAGGAACTGAATTAGTTTTGGTCTCACATTTACATTCAGAATTACTGTACACCCTATAAATAAGCTGATATAACACAGTTTTAATAAGTTTTAAATTAGATTTATTTTAACCTTAAAATAAAAATTAATTTAATTATTATTGATTGCAAAATGTTTGAGTTGTCAATAAATAATCTCATTTTAATGATAATAAAAGTTCAAATAACGACTGTGTAACGCAATAAGGACCAATCTGCTTTTTTAACAAAAGGTTCGGACTGATTTAAAGGATTTAATAAACAAAACTAAAAGGGCCAATCTACAAGAGCCAATCTGCGGCTCCCTCTCAAATCTTATTTCATAATAGTTAAAAGTTAACTATTAGTATTAAGTCCTTTAAATCAGTTCTGTCCTTTTGTTAAAAAAAGCAGATTATTATAGCCCCTATTGCGCTATACAGTCGATATGTTACATTTCGCGAATCATCTTTCACAGTTTTTCAGAGGTTTTCTGTAAAGTTAAGGTAAATACCGAGTAATTACACACCTCTGAGCTTCTCCCTTAATCAACGGAAAATCCCTCGGTCTGATAGCTATACATAAAGAAATTTTTTTAATTAATACTGTAGAATTTCTATTCGATACACTAATCTCTAACGCAAGTAATACTTGTATGTACATACAAGTAATACTTATATTATGCAGATAGAATTAAAATGATAATAATTGTTAATTAAACAGTAGTTAAATTACGGGAAATAATTATTGAAAATGAATACTGAATTTGTAAATTTCAAACTAAATCATTAAAAGGGTGACATTCTCAATGTAAACGTGATTAAGCCTGCTCACCGCGACAAGGTACTAATTCATCGAGCAGGGTTTTGAGATTAGTAAAATTTTGGTAAATTTTATTTATAAATTCCTGATTATACAAACATAAATATTGTATTTTAATATATCAATAAATTTGATAGAAAAAATATTCCTTTAATGCAATGCATATCTGTTGAAGAACCCCCACGACCCTAGGTAAATAAGTAATCCCCGGAGTTAGGCAGCGATTTAACGAACAACGTATTAGTGCAAATGGAAAATTAATGGTCAACTTATGTGGCTACAACTAAGAATAAACAATACATTCTTCCCGCACAAAGACCAACATACTACACTATAAGTCCAGTCAATGAGTGCTCAAAAAATGGGCATATAGTGTATGAAATATGCCAGAGGTTTTGAGTTTAGGGCTTCATTAGTTCCATAGGAATAATTTTATAGGAAATTGAATTAGCTTTCAGTTTTATTTAAAACATATCCATAGTCCACCGTTTGCGAGATATGATCGAAAAACCCAAAAATGGACTTTTAGTATGGTTACCTACTAACTACTCCTAACAAAGTCCAGAAGTCAAAACTCTCGCATATTTCATGCACAAAAAATGGGATCTTCTGCTCTATTCTCACCTTATGCTCACATCCCAGGGGCGGGGACTTTAAGTATCTTTGCCTACTAACTACTCCTAACAATGTCCAGAAGTCAAAAACACTCGCATAGTTCTTGCAATGTATTTATTGACTGGACTATATTGAAAATACCAGAGGTTACAAATATATCATTGACTTCATAGACACACACAGAAAGATCAACCTCATCCAAATACTAGACGCATGGGCACTGAACTATGCTAATGCAAGAAACGATCATAGTGTGGTGCTGGGAACATTTCGGCTCAAAATGAAGCCCAAGAAAGCAGTAAAGGGAACAAAAACAACTAAAAAATAAAAATAGATGCAACTTGGTACCATATCAAAAAATATTAGCAGATAAAATAGAAAGACATAAACTATAGCTGGGAACAATGACAACTGAAAAAATAAATATAGCTGCACCTTGGCACTATATAAAAAATATTAGCAGATAAAATAGAAAGACACAAACTATAGCTGAAAAAATATAACTGGAACATATAAGCTGCTGCATAAGATGCCCTAGATACCCACACAGCGACATGTTCGAATCAAAGGGTGAAAAATGTAAGGAAAAAAAGCCTACCTAAAATATAAATAATTGAAAACACCGGAAACATAAGAGCATTATAAGAAAATACCAAATGATACAACTGTTGTTATCGATACTCGATGTTGACGGGGTTGGTGAAGGCAGCTAAAGTTCGTTGCCGGGGTCAGCTCTTCGTAAGACAGCCACGAGGAGGGTTATAAACCGTCAGGCCGCCTTACGGGGAAGATAGGATGTGCTCGAAACGGTTCGTGGTGAGGGAGAACCGTCACAAGAGCAATATGGGCACAAGTTGATAGCTGTAGGGAAATAAATCGAACCTCTTAGTCTTGATAAGGGGGAATCGATTTACCAAGGGTAAAAAGTGAAACTCAAGTATCGGTTTTAAGTAATAGTCGGGTAAGGTGAATCGGTCCTCTGAGTCTTGGTGGTTTTTACCTTTGGTAAATCGATCCTCCCTCACCATGACTCCGAGGATCGATTTATTTCCTTGCAGCTATCAGCTTACACTTATAATTGTGACCCATATTCCTCTTGTGACGGTTCTCCCTCGCTACGACTCAGAGAACCGTTTCAAGAACATCCTCGACGCCGAGCGTTGATCCTATCTTCCCCGTAAGGCGGCCTAAGGGTTTTTAACCCTCCCCGTGCCTGTCTTACGAAGAGCTGACGACGGACAGCAGCTTCCTTCACCAACCCCGTCGACGCCGAGCATCGATAACAACTGTGTTGATTAAACAACTAAAAGCGAACAGTGGGAATAGGTCTCAAAGAAGCTGAAGAGAGACTTCTATGGCGTACAGAAACAGATGTGGCGAATAATAATACTAGAATGGAAATAAATCTCGCACAGGTCCGCAAAGCTAACCAAATTCCGAAAAGGAAATAGGTATACCAAACAGAACTATTCATACACCAGTTTAACCGACCCACCGCCAATTAGCGATTACGTAAGAAACGAAATTACGAATTTATAAAGCGACGATAAGATCAATTATCATGAACACATTAGAAGAAGTCCAGAAACATCAAAAACAAAGCTAGTGAAGACGACAGAAATAGAAATAAAAATTCTCTGACGAATTTCAGAAACTATTAGAAGTGAAAACATCAGACAAGTATGCAAAACAGGCAATGAAATGACACATCGACTGAATGACACATGATAGCCGGAAGAGAGGAGTATAGGGCACCCGATGAAAAGATGGAGCGATAACCTATGCCTAACCTAAACAATCACAGAAGAAGGAACAGGCCGCAAGCCTATTAAAGAAGAATACAGAAGAAGAGTTAAGTAGTCTGACACAAAGAAACAATTGTGATGTATAATATAGTGTATAATAATAGTGATGGGGAGAATCGAGAACTTTTGAGAATCGAGAACTTCGTTCTCGAGAACATTCAGGAATCGAAAACTTGGAATCAAGTACTAAAAAACAAGAAGCGAGAACAGTTTTCTAAGGTATCGAGTATCGAGAGCCAAGAACAGAGAATTGAGACCCAAGACCTTTCATGATTATACCAAGGCATTAAATTCAAAATATGTGTTGTCTAGTCGGCTTTAACAGAGATATGTTTATTCCTGTACAAGTACGACTTATTTTAAACGTTTAAAATTCTCGGTAATTAAAGTTCTCGATTTTCTGCTCTCGAGTTCTCGAGAACTTTTAAGAATCGAGAACATCGACTCTTAATAAAAATCGAGAACAGCTGTTCTCGGTTCTCGAAATCCCCCCATCATTAAAATACAAATATATCATTAAATTATAAAGGATACACATTAATAATGAATATAATAACATTAATACCATATAGTCAGCTTTAATATTACAATTAATATGCCACTGTGAATAAGGCAGCCGTAACCACAGGGCTAAATGGGCTATAGCCCTGGGGCGCACGCCTTTTGGGTGCACCATTTTTATTAGTGTTATTGTAAGTTATTAGTTATTTTTAAAGATTTTGAAATTTTCATGCCAAAAATAACCAAATAATCTGTTCTAAATGAAATAGAACATGTTTCATATCTTTATTTTGTTATGAAGAGGGGCGCATTATTTTTAGTAGCCACGAGCGCCGAATATCTATGATGCACCTAGCAGTGACATAATGATTGATGATACAATTCCAACCCTTATCAAAGTCAGCTAGTTACAACATGACTAGGATTATGTTGCCTAGCAGTGATATAACGATTGATGATACAATTCAAACCCTTACCAAAGTCAGCTAGTTACAACATGACCAGGATTATGTTGCCTATCAGTGACATAATGATTGATGATACAATTCAAACCCTTACCAAAGTCAGCTAGTTACAACATGACCAGGAGTATGTTGCCTATCAGTGACATAATGATTGATGATACAATTCAAACCCTTACCAAAGTCAGCTAGTTACAACATGGCCAGGATTATGTTGCCTATCAGTGACATAATGATTGATGATACAATTCAAACCCTTACCAAAGTCAGCTAGTTACAACATGACCAGGATTGTGTTGCCTAGCAGTGACATAATGAATGATGATACAATTCAAACCCTTACCAAAGTCAGCTAGTTACAACATGACCAGGATTATGTTGCCTAGCAGTGACATAATGATTGATGATACAATTCAAACCCTTACCAAAGTCAGCTAGTTACAACATGACCAGGATTGTGTTGCCTAGCAGTGACATAATGAATGATGATACAATTCAAACCCTTACCAAAGTCAGCTAGTTACAACATGACCAGGATTATGTTGCCTAGCAGTGACATAATGATTGATGATACAATTCAAACCCTTACCAAAGTCAGATAGTTACAACATGACCAGGAGTGTGTTGCCTATCAGTGACATAATGATTGATGATACAATTCAAACCCTTACCAAAGTCAGCTAGTTACAACATGACCAGGATTGTGTTGCCTAGCAGTGACATAATGAATGATGATACAATTCAAACCCTTACCAAAGTCAGCTAGTTACAACATGACCAGGATTATGTTGCCTAGCAGTGACATAATGAATGATGATACAATTCAAACCCTTACCAAAGTCAGCTAGTTACACATGAACAGGATTATGTTGCCTATCAGTGACATAATGATTAATGATACAATTCAAATCCTTACCAAAGTCAGCTAGTTACAACGTGACCAGGATTATGTTGCCTAGCAGTGACATAATGATTGATGATACAATTCAAACCCTTACCAAAGTCAGATAGTTACAACATGACCAGGAGTGTGTTGCCTATCAGTGACATAATGATTGATGATACAATTCAAACCCTTACCAAAGTCAGCTAGTTACAACATGACCAGGATTGTGTTGCCTAGCAGTGACATAATGAATGATGATACAATTCAAACCCTTACCAAAGTCAGCTAGTTACAACATGACCAGGATTATGTTGCCTAGCAGTGACATAATGATTGATGATACAATTCAAACCCTTACCAAAGTCAGCTAGTTACACATGAACAGGATTATGTTGCCTATCAGTGACATAATGATTAATGATACAATTCAAATCCTTACCAAAGTCAGCTAGTTACAACGTGACCAGGATTATGTTGCCTAGCAGTGACATAATGATTGATGATACAATTCAAACCCTTACCAAAGTCAGATAGTTACAACATGACCAGGAGTATGTTGCTTATCAGTGACATAATGATTGATGATACAATTCAAATCCTTACCAAAGTCAGCTAGTTACAACATGACCAGGATTGTGTTGCCTAGCAGTGACATAATGAATGATGATACAATTCAAACCCTTACCAAAGTCAGCTAGTTACACATGAACAGGATTATGTTGCCTATCAGTGACATAATGATTAATGATACAATTCAAATCCTTACCAAAGTCAGCTAGTTACAACGTGACCAGGATTATGTTGCCTAGCAGTGACATAATGATTGATGATACAATTCAAACCCTTACCAAAGTCAGATAGTTACAACATGACCAGGAGTATGTTGCTTATCAGTGACATAATGATTGATGATACAATTCAAATCCTTACCAAAGTCAGCTAGTTACAACATGACCAGGATTGTGTTGCCTAGCAGTGACATAATGAATGATGATACAATTCAAACCCTTACCAAAGTCAGATAGTTACAACATGACCAGGATTGTGTTGCCTAGCAGTGACATAATGATTGATGATACAATTCAAACCCTTACCAAAGTCAGCTAGTTACACATGAACAGGATTATGTTGCCTATCAGTGACATAATGATTGATGATACAATTCAAACCCTTACCAAAGTCAGATAGTTACAACATGACCAGGAGTATGTTGCCTATCAGTGACATAATGAATGATGATACAATTGAAACCCTTACCAAAGTCAGCTAGTTACAACATGACCAGGATTATGTTGCTCGCATATCGTAATAGCACAACTGTACCGTAGCACAACAGCTGATTAACTTTATAGCAGCATATATTTTGCAATCAAGTATATAATGTTTAAAAACTCACTTTGCAATCAAACGATGTTCCAGTCCAGCCCAATACATTCACAATCATTGTTTAAAGCACTTTGGATGGCACTTTTATGGTTATCTCACTGAATTGAACATTAAATTTAGAAATGTTGACTGAAAGTGACTCAGTGGTGTAAAACGCGTGCTTGCAGCGCTGTGTTTGAGATGAAAAGAGAGAGATGCGCGGGCGCTTAAATGCGAGTTGGAACCTGAATTGCTGACTCAACAAGAGATAAGCAGTTGTTTAAAAACAACACGCGGCCGGCTGTTATAAAAAAACCGCGTGAATCATATCGCATTCGTCATGTAATATGAACGTCCATCCGAAAGACTATAATACAAATATACAAAGAAATAGAAAGATTGGTTGTTTTGTTTCATAAATTATCTGGAATGAGTCATGTGTAAAAAATTTGCTTTGTTTACGATTATTATTTCGACTGGGCGAGTTAGTCAGATATGGAAAAATACTGAACGTAAAATAAAATGTATAATGTGCATCTGTTTTTAATGAATACACGTAACTACTTAACTTAAGAGCAATAGTACTCCAAATAATGAATTATAATAAAACTATTCAACCAAGGCCCTGTTCGTTTGGCTACTACTAGTGACTAGTAGTGACACCTGCTGACGTCACGCTGTACTATTAGTATGAGCGTGACGTCAGCATGTGTGACTACTAGTTACTAGTAATAGCCAAACGGACAGGGCCCAAGTTATGTAATATATGTACGTGAACATTTGTTAAACATCAGTCTGTACATAATTACAATAACACATTTACATGTGTTATTGTAATTATGTACAGGCTGATGTTTAACAAATGTTCACATACATATATTACATAACTTGGGCCCTGTCCGTCTTGAAAGTCCCAACACACATAAATAACCTCACTGCGTTGACAGATACATATTTAATTTTAATATATTGCGTTTATTATGCATATGTCGTACAGCGAAGCGACTTATACCATTATAAAGCCAGCAAAAAGTTACACCGGTTTAACATAATCCCCACACAAGCATTATTATGGATGTAATTTATAAAAAAAAACAATCGCATCATATAACGCGTCTAATTCAAGCCAAGTGACGCCACCGCGATATCTCGTTGAAAAATTAACCTACACCGACGTGAGTTATATCATTGGAAAGCGCGTGCAAAAACGAACAGTTTGGTTGTATTTTTAGAATAAGATTGATTAAATTTACCTTATTTTCGTCCATTGGAAATCGGGAGATGAAACGGCGCGCGGTTTTCCTGTCACAAGCGCAGTCTACTGACAGATGCGCGCGCATCCTCTAGACAGGCGGCGTACCAGTGGCGTACCATAGTGTTTTCACTAAACTCATATTTTTAGTACGTTAAAAGAAAAACTATTCAACCAAGTTATGTAGTAGAGTTTTCACGAAACTCAGTTAAAAATAAAGCTCCGTTAAAAGCGAAATGGTCCTTTAAACTAATTTTAGACAATTTTCCATAACATATTATTCACCCTCAACAGACGGTGTTATCATTGAAAGTTCAGGAGGGCAAAACGTGAAGTTGCTCGGGGTAGTTTATTTATTATATTCAAGTGTATTGCGGCAGTGAAGTTAGGAATATAAACAAACAGCTAGTACTATGTGCATGTGCATAGACAACAAATTAATAAAATCTCTATATACTAGCGCCATCTATAAGTTGAAGTGGAAATAAAAGTTTAACTTTCATCGCCCTGGTGCATGTGTATTGAATAAAATACATGCACAGTATAATATGATTAATCATAGTTTAAGGTGAACACATGGAAAATAGAATCTAGATACTTAATTAAGAGTCTTGATAAATATACTACCATGTAATTTACGTCTTTTAGGCAACCAATCTAGCAATCGTTTGAATTACCATGCTACCCGCAAAACATTAGAACATAACCTCACTTTTACGAAAACATTGCAAAGATGTTTATTTACTCAATTTACTAACACTCGTTACACTGGATATATTTTTTAACAAAAGGAGTGGAGATGTTTTGTGCATCAGCTGCAGTTAGTAATATTTAAAATCAGGTAAAAGTTATTATTAAATAATAAGATTGTTTAATTTTGATGGAGAGATTTAAAATGTCCTATATTTTGGTCAAAATCCTAGTTAATAATTAATAACCAACTTACCATTATAAGCACCACATGAAGACATGAGTCTCTTGGTACTTAAGTTACATAAAGTACCATACCACTTGTAGGTTGACAATTTGTATCTTTGGACTAGCACTACTTAATTTCAGTCTGGCAGAATCACAGTATTAGTGACTTAGGGCTGATTCTACAATTGATATTTAACCAGAAAACAAGTCTATTCGTGGAATAAGTTTGAGATATTAATGCCAATATGTTTAACTTATTCCACAAATAGCCTTATTCTCTGTCAATTGTAGAATCAGACCTCAGAATTTTTATTAACATTTAATTTCATAGCTTCAAATACCTCGATATTACTTTATTAGTTCTCAAAAAAGACTAATCATATATAACCTATTGCCTTGGAGTTTGCATTTGGAAATATTGCTTTATTAGCCCAAAGTTCTCAAAAAGAACTAATTATAGATAACCTATTGCCTCAGAATTTTACATTACTATTATTTTATTTTCTAGTTTATGATCAATTCATATCACTATGAAGGAACTAACTGAAACTGAAAAGATAGAATTGGTAAGGTTTTAACAGTGTATGTGTTGCAAGAATACAAACTTGAAACTATTGTTTACAGAAAAAAACATATGAAATTAAATGGAAGACACTGTTTAATGGAACCTTTAAATATTGGCTTGCATCACCACCATGTGAAAAACAGATTATTTATCCATGTTACGCCTGCAAACATATGTAAGTACTTTAATTGCATTCCCATCATCTCTTAGCCATTCACTCACCTTTCAAAATCCACTTTTTTATACCCTCATACTTGTTGCTCATGCACCAGGGTTTTGGGATGTCCCTCTATTGCTTTTATAGTTTTTCCATCTGAAGGCTGGAGTGTTGGGACTTGGTCCTTTATCCAATCCAGCTAGTCATGTCAATTCTTTCGAACCTCTTTCTTGCTCCTAGTTATTTATTTTGCTTCATGATGTTCAATGTTATTTCTTCTATACATATCTACCACTTTAAATATTTGGCTTGTATCACCACCATATGAAAAACAGATTATTTATCCATATTACACCTGCAAACACATGCAAGTACTTTAATTGCATTCCCATTATCTCTTAGCCATTCACTCACCTTTCAAAATCCACTTTTTTATACCCTCATACTTGTTGCTCATGCCCCAGGGTTTTGGGATGTCCCTCTATTGCTTTTATAGTTGTTCCATCTGAAGGCTGGAGTGTTGGGACTTGGTCCTTTATCCAATCCAGCTAGTCATGTCAATTCTTTTGAACCTCTTTCTTGCTCCTAGTTATTTATTTTGCTTCATGATGTTCAATGTTATTTCTTCTATACATTTCTACCACTACCACTATAAATATTTGGCTTGTATCACCACCATGTGAAAAACAGATTATTTATCCATGTTACACCTGCAAACATATGTAAGTACTTTAATTGCATTCCCATCATCTCTTAGCCATTGATACACCATTCAGAATGCACTCTTCTTTTACATCCTCACACTTGTTGCTCATATGCCAGGGTTTTGGGTGTCCTCTCCCTCTATTGCTTTTACAGTTGTCCCATCTGAAGGCTGGAGTGTTGGGACTTGGTCCTTTATCCAATCAACCATTAGTTGGTCATGTCAATGATTTCGAACCCCTTTCTTGCTCCTAGTTATTTCTTTTGCTTCATGATGTTCAATGCTATTTCTTCTATACATTTCAACCACTTTGTCCTTTATCCAATCCACCATTAGTTGGTCATGTCAATTCTTTCGAACCCCTGTCTTGCTCCTAGCTATTTATTTTGCTTCATGATGTTCAATGCTATTTATTCTATACATTTCTACCACTTTGTCCTTTATCCAATCCACCATTAGTTGGTCATGTCAATTATTTCGAACCCCTGTCTTGCTCCTAGTTATTTCATTTACTTCATGATATTCAATGCAATTTCTTCTATACATTTCTACCATGATATTTGTAGTCTGTTCATTCATTACTATGTCACAATCATGGCTATATACGAGTCCCAGATTCAGTGATACTCCAAAAAAATAAAAACATCTGAGTTCATTGTGTAAAATAAACTGTTTGTTTATTTATTTCAGTTTCCATGTAAAAAGTTCCCTAATCGACCATGTGAACCGCAGAGGCATGCAATTGCAATACAACTGCCCAATATGTGCAAACCCTACTTTAATGATTTTCTATAATCCTTGTGCACTGCTATTACATGCCCGCACACACTATACTACATCACATGAGGAGATTGACTTGGACAACATAACCATCTCAATGCTACCATTCAGTATGATTGGTTTAAATGCAAAAGTACGAATACCCCAAATGTATGATGTAGATGAGGATAACATGGGACAATCAACCACCATTAGCACAGCCTTTTATTCTGCTGCTCCATCCACATTAGGGCAACGTATTGTGATTCTGCAGCCATACTTATTCAAATATGATGCATCAACTAAAGAAAATCCAAATGCAAAGCTGTTTCTGAGACAAATCAGTTTGAATATCCCACATTGCATGTTTGTAATGCTAATCTGCCCAGATTGCTCACAATCAGTTCTACCAGAGAATAGAGCTCAACACTATTTTGGTGAGAATAAACTAATACCTGACAAAATATGTAATATATGTCAATATACAGCCTGTTCGCCATGTCAGCTAACTGCACACCATAGATTGCATAGTAAGTTACCACCATATATATGCCCTGAGTGTGGAAACATTTTTGAAACCCACAAAACTTTATTTAAACATTTAGCATATGAATGCTTTCATTTCAACAAACAAATCCACTATAAATGTGACATCAACTCATGTGATAAAGCCTATGTGGTTATTACATCATATAATACTCACTTTATTAAACATATGAAAATTACATTGGTATGTGATATATGTCGCACAGTAATTAATTATGACGAATTTATTAGCCACAACACCAACCTCCATAAAAACAATGCCATCTTAATTGAATCATATGAGTGTTTAGGTTGTAAAGAGACCCCTAAACCATTTAAAACCTGTGATAACTCTGCTTTCCACAGCCATGTGAAAGAGCATAGAATCTCCCATAAATTCTACATTTATAAATGTGATGATTGCTACACATATTATAAAACAATACTAGACTACTATGACCATAGAAAGAAATGTGGAGCTAAAAAACCCTTAATAAATCCAATAAGTTGTAAAATCTGTGATAGAATAATTACAACAGAACAGGAGGTTGATAAACATTTTAGGGATTGCTTTAAGAAAATGAAAGTAAAATGCATTTTATGTGGAGAGATGATAAGATTGTTGCAAATGAAACACCATATGGGTGAACAAACTTTTAATTCTTCCTTGTACAAAGATTTTGTTGATGTTGAGAAAGCTGAGAAAGGTTTGATCCAATGTAAGTACCAGCAACCTGTAGTTATGGTAGAACAATATAAAGGCCCAAGCAGAGTGACTCTCAAACAAAATCGCTTACCCTGTAAGAGAAAACAGGATATTGAAGTTAATTTAGTACAAACAGAGTACCAGCAACCTGTAGTTGTGGTAGAACCATACAAAGGCTCTCTCAAAAAAAATCAGAATGACTCACTCCATAACAAAAAACAGGATATTGGAATTAATTTAGTACAAAAAGAGTACCAGCAACCTGTAGTTATGGTAGATCCATATAAAAGCCCATGTACACTGACTCTCAAACAAAATCAAAATGACTCACTCCATAACAAAAAACAGGATATTGGAATAACTTTAGTACGAACAGAGTACCAGCAACCAGTAGTTATGGTAGAACCATATAAAGACCCATGTGCACTAACTCTCCTACAAAATCAAAATGACTTGCCCTTTATCAAACAACAGAATTTTGAAATTACTATAGCACGAACAGATGATTACATATGCAGACGTTGTGGCTTTAATTGTGCTGACCGTAGTAATTTCCACGCACATATCAAAGAACACAGGAAAACGGCAGGAAGTATGAAACACAAATGTCAGTGCATGGAGTGTGGTATGTTGTTTTCACCCAGAGCACTTCTGAGTAAACACCTTCGCAGCATTCACCAGATTGATGATGTTGAAGAATATTTCCAAAATAATGATTACACTGATAGTTGTGAGTACAAATCATTGGTATGATGGCCAATATGTGCCATTATGAAAATCCAGTTGAGCTTAATGAGTGTATGGTATGCAAAAACAGTTCAACCTTAAAAATCTAGTTTGGGAGACACTCAAAGCCTCAAATTTGCATTGCAAAATCAGTCTGTCAACGTGAAGTGATATAATTTTGTTATATTCACCAATAGGAGGACTATGAGGAAATTGTTTTTGTTCATTCATATAGGGTTTTTGTAAACAATGTTATTTATTTAATTTCTGTAGAAAATTCACTCCAGTTGTCTGTTTGAAAATTGTATAATGCATTTATGATTTGTGTAAACAAATACTACTATCATATAAAATAAATATGAGCAGAAAAATAGATTTCTGCAGAAATAAATACCAGAAAGGATTTAATAAATTAAATAGAAGGTCTTTTCGTTATTTTAATCCTTAGGTGACCAACCTCTTATGAGTAAAATACACTCCCACACATACATGTGTATTTAGGGTTTGAAGCTCCCCAGTAGGAGACGGACAGCGCCTCTAACACTGGGTACATTTTTATATAAAAAAAAACATTCTATCTTTATCACTCGTGAGGCCCCGCCGGTCAAGGGAGAAGCTCAGATGAGTTTAATCACCCGGTATTTACCTTAACTTCACAGAAAACCTCTGAAAAACTGTGAAAGGTGCCTCTAACCACTCAGCTACTGAGCTGGGTACATTTATATAGAAAGAGAAAACAATCTTTATTAGGCTATTGGCCAGTGGACTTTCCGCCTCATTTATATATTTACTGAAATAATTGAAAAAGACAAAAATAAAAATACCAACAGATGATGGTCATTATGAATTGCAATCACTGGCAACCAGTTCTAGCATAGATACATACCTTGAAACTTGATTATACCTCTTCATAGCAAAATAATGGGACTTCTAATTAATTGGGAACATGAAAAATATAACCAGTTTATTAATGAAAGAAATTCGTACTGCTGTATAGTGTTAAAACAGAGTCTACACAGGAGTCCAACTACTTGGTGGGGCTCGCACATTGTTTTATTTTTCGTTTTATAAAATAGATAACTAGATTTGAAATCAACAAGTTAATAGTCGAAAATTGTTATGAATCAACAACGGTAAGAAGTTTCCGCGGCTTGCAATGTACAATTTTGAGGCGAAGGCTTAAATTATAAATTTTAAACAGTAGTATTTTTTAAAGTAAGTCAACTTTATCTTAATAGAGAAAGTTGCATTATTTTGTATATAACCACTTGAGAGATTGTGTGAATTCATCCTCAATAGCTGAGTTACACTCGTAAGGCTACTTTAACCATAGGGCTAAATGGGCTATAGCAGGGTTGGTGAATCTATTTCAGTACGAGTGCCAAAAAAAATACAATCCTTATTTATAAATTATTAAAAAAACACAATTAATAGTTTACTACAAAAAGTTGAAGGTTATTAAAGAAATAATTAGATTTTCAGCTTCCGCATCAAATAAGCTTTAATTTGATCTGTCATTTCCTATCAAGACTTTAAAATTGTTTGTAAGTGGAAGATCTAAAATTGGGTTTACTACAAAACGTTGAAGGTTATTAAAAAAATAATTAGATTTTCAGCTTCCGCATCAAATAAGCTTTAATTTGATCTGTTATTTCCTAGCAAGACTTTAAAATTGTTTGTAGATGGAAGATCTAAAATTGGGTTTACTACAAAACGTTGAAGTTTATTAAAAAAATAATTAGATTTTCAGCTTCCGCATCAAATAAGCTTTAATTTAATCTGTCATTTCCTAGCAAGACTTTAAAATTGTTTGTAAATGGAAGATCTAAAATTTGGTTTACTACAAAACGTTGAAGGTTATTAAAAAAACAATTAGATTTTCAGTTTCCGCATCAAATAAGCTATCATTTGATCTGTGATTTCCTAGCAAGACTTTAAAATTGTTTGTAGATGGAAGATCTAAAATTGGTTTTAAAACAAAACGTTGAAGTTTATTAAAAAAATAATTAGATTTTCAGCTTCCGCATCAAATAAGCTTTCATTTGATCTGTGATTTCCTAGCAAGACTTTAAAATTGTTTGTACATGGAAGATCTAAAATTGGGTTTACTACAAAACGTTGAAGGTTATTAAAAAAATAATTAGATTTTCAGCTTCTGCATCAAATAAGCTTTAATTTGATCTGTCATTTCCTAGCAAGACTTTTAAAATTTTTGTAGTTGGAAGATCTAAAATTGGGTTTACTACAAAACGTTGAAGGTTATTAAAAAAACAATTAGATTTTCAGTTTTCGCATCAAATAAGTTTTCATTTGATCTGTGATTTCCTAGCAAGACTTTAAAATTGTTTGTAGATGGAAGATCTAAAATTGGGTTTACTACAAAACGTTGAAGTTTATTAAAAAAAATAATTAGATTTTCAGCTTCAGCATCAAATAAGCTTTAATTTGATCTGTCATTTCCTAGCAAGACTTTAAAATTTTTTGTAGTTGGAAGATCTAAAATTGGGTTTACTACAAAACGTTGAAGGCTATTAAAAAAAATAATTAGATTTTCAGCTTCCGCATCAAATAAGCTTTAATTTGATCTGTCATTTCCTAGCAAGACTTTAAAATTGTTTGTAGATGGAAGATCTAAAATTGGGTTTACTACAAAACGTTGAAGGTTATTAAAAAAATAATTAGATTTTCAGCTTCCGCATCAAATAAGCTTTAATTTGATCTGTCATTTCCTAGCAAGACTTCAAAATTGTTTGTAGATGGAAGATCTAAAATTGGGTTTACTACAAAACGTTGAAGGCTATTAAAAAATAATTAGATTTTCAGCTTCTGCATCAAATAAGCTTTAATTTGATCTGTCATTTCCTAGCAAGACTTTAAAATTGTTTGTAGTTGGAAGATCTAAAATTGGGTTTACTACAAAACGTTGAAGTTTATTAAAAAAATAATTAGATTTTCAGCTTCCGCATCAAATAAGCTTTAATTTGATCTGTCATTTCCTAGCAAGACTTCAAAATTGTTTGTAGATGGAAGATCTAAAATTGGGTTTACTACAAAACGTTGAAGGCTATTAAAAAAATAATTAGATTTTCAGCTTCTGCATCAAATAAGCTTTAATTTGATCTGTCATTTCCTAGCAAGACTTTAAAATTGTTTGTAGATGGAAGATCTAAAATTGGGTTTACTACAAAACGTTGAAGGTTATTAAAAAAATAATTAGATTTTCAGCTTCCGCATCAAATAAGCTTTAATTTGATCTGTCATTTCCTAGCAAGACTTTAAAATTGTTTGTAGTTGGAAGATCTAAAATTGGGTTTACTACAAAACGTTGAAGGCTATTAAAAAATAATTAGATTTTCAGCTTCTGCATCAAATAAGCTTTAATTTGATCTGTCATTTCCTAGCAAGACTTTAAAATTGTTTGTAGTTGGAAGATCTAAAATTGGGTTTACTACAAAACGTTGAATTTCCTATCAAGACTTTACAATTGTTTGTAAATGGAAGATCTAAAATTGGGTTTACTACAAAACGTTGAAGGTTATTAAAAAAATAATTAGATTTTCAGCTTCAGCATCAAATAAGCTTTAATTTGATCTGTCATTTCCTAGCAATACTTTAAAATTGTTTGTAAGTGGAAGATCTAAAATTGGGTTTACTACAAAACGTTGAAGGTTATTAAAAAAATAATTAGATTTTCAGCTTCCGCATCAAATAAGCTTTAATTTGATCTGTCATTTTCTAGCAAGACTTTAAAATTGTTTGTAAATGGAAGATCTAAAATTGGGTTTACTACAAAACGTTGAAGGTTATTAAAAAAATAATTAGAATTTCAGCTTCTGCATCAAATAAGCTTTAATTTGATCTGTCATTTCCTAGCAAGACTTTAAAATTGTTTGTAGTTGGAAGATCTAAAATTGGGTTTACTACAAAACGTTGAAGTTTATTAAAAAAATAATTAGATTTTCAGCTCATCAATTAAGAAAAAATAAAAGTGAAATTTTTTATTAAATTAAACGCTGTACTAGCAAATTTTCGCGTGCCAATGAATTTTGAATATGTGCCACCACTGGCACGCGTGCCATAGTTTCGCCACCTCGAGGCTATAGCCATAGGAAGCAAGCCTTATTAAACAACCCATCCCATGTATTTTCTTATGAAAAGAGACGTATTATTTTTAGTAGCCTACGGGCCCCGAATATCTTAAGACGGCCCTGTACACTGAAAAGATCAGCTAAGAGGTGAATTCACACTTATATATTATAGTAATGTTTGTATCTGATTGTGACGAATTGCATTTCCAACTATACTAAGCACGCTGGATATTGCTGTTAAGTTGAAAAGTAATAGCAGAAGAATTAAAACAAAATTGTTGCAAGATTAATAAATTTTCAATGATAAACTGCCATCAAATTGGATTGATCGAATAAAATTTGTAGTTAAAACGAATACATTTTGGACCCAACAACCAAAAACAGTTATACAGTGGTGTGGTGTTGTTGAATTCAAGGACACCTATATGGATTGATGTGGTATAAAAGCCGCTTTCGATTATCGTTCGGGAGTTGTTCCAGGCTGTTCTAAGACAGCTTCCGAACGATAGACGAAATTGGCTAAAATCGATTTTTGGATATTACCATCTCATACAATCCTTAAGGTCGTTTTAGACAAGACAATTTCTTAACTCAAAAGTTAGTCAAGATGCGAGGCAATGTAAATTGTCTCGTATCATACAGTAAATTATTTCAAATATTAAATTGGATGGTAGATCCAATGGAAAAATATAACGCGTTCTATTTGTTGAACAAATTGTATGGGAGGAGGATATATGAATTCATTTCTTGAACAACTTTTGAGCTAAGAAATTGTCTCGTCTAAAACGACCTTTATACGTGCGTGGAAACCTACGGTACTAGTAAAATACAAAAATGTTATCCGTTCTATCGTAAAAACTTGAAGAGCAACGCTGTTTTTTGTTTGTTGTTGTTTGCTTTTGTTTAATGAGTGTGTTTACAAAAATAAATGAGTACGTACGAGTTGATTGTTTATTTCGAAAGATTTTCGCCTAGCCGGGTGGAAGGTAACGATTGTAAGGAGACGGGAGTATTGTGCAGTTCTAACGGCAGTGATAATTATTAGGCTTGTAAGGATATGTTTGGCACGACGTCACACTAGCACTTCCATTTTGTTCCCCTTGCGCAGCACGCGGATCTGCCCCGGCTGCACCTCGGGCAGGCCCATACACTTGAAGATGAACGTCACGATTTGAGCACCGAAATTCGCCTCAAATCTACAATAAATAAACATTAAAATACAACTATATACTTTGTGGCAAGGGTACACCGCGGTGTACTGTGTAGTATGGGGAGTGACACGTGGTGGCACCTCAACAACGTGTGTGAGGGTTTGCAGAAAGGTGAATGAATGGCGAAGAGAGGACGCGAATAGGGCAAGAGGACGGGGCCGAAAGTGAGACAAGGAGAGAAATCTCGGAAGAGGCCACGTGTGTGAGGGATTGCAGAAAGGTGAATGAATGATTAGGAGAGGACGGGGCCGAAAGTGAGACAAGGAGAGAAATCTCGAAAGAGGCCACGTGTGTGAGGGATTGCAGAAAGGTGAATGAATGATTAAGAGAGGACGGAGCCGAAAGAGAGGCAAGGCGAGAAATGTCGGAAGAGGCCACGTGTGTGAGGGATTGCAGAAAGGTGAATAAATGATTAAGAGAGGACGAGGCCGAAAGAGAGGCAAGGAGAGAAATTTCGGAAGAGGCCTACGACCCACAGACCTTAAGGCAGGAAATGTTTAACGAGACTTTTGAGGGCGAATCGTGAGTGACGTCGGAAGCCCTCACCCGACGATTAGAGGTAGCCTACAGGGCTTCGATAAAGAGAAAGAGGGCGCGGAAAAGTATATTCAAAATCGCTGAATTGCGGAGCATATCCATACGAGAGGACGAGGAAAAGGCCAAGAGACCCCCGACTGGACACCAGCCATAAACTAGCCAAACGAATCCTGAAAGCGTCTAAATGGTAAAATGCGAAATGTGCGAAAAGTGGCAGTGGACGAAGACGTCTGGGGCAACGGTACAGCATTGCGCTCAGGCAACTGACAATAATACCCCTTGCCCTTAATGTATATGGATGCGAGGAGATTGGTGGTAGGACACCTCTTTCCCGGAGCGGAAGAACAAAGGGTGCCATCGGCCGGCGAATGAGAACTAAGAAAAGGAAAGAAAAGCAGGCTGGAGGGAGAAGCTGCAACACGAGGCGCTTTCGTTTAGCATAGTTTATCATTGCTAGTCGCCCCCGTGGCGTGCTGTATCGCTTAGGTCTTGCGGTCGTGCGCCGCCGGATGTAAGGGCCTAGGTAGAATTATGCGCATCGGAAGCGGCAAATACAACAAGAAACAATAAGCCCGTGCCACCCCAGAGTCATAAACGAAAGGCACTAGGGAACCGCCTTTTACCGTAGTAGAGCTCGAGACGGCCACAGCTAGATTAGAAGTAGGCGAGGCCCGATAGAAAAAAATTAGCTAGCGCACAGAAGATGCCTTCGTGAAGCCATACAACGAAACTAGAAAGATTGGTCGATGATACTGTATTAAAATTTATTTTATATACTTATATTGGTATATCTTACTCGGTTGTGATGTTGACTTCCGGAGCTTTACCGACGGCGTTCTGGACGACAAGGAACAGCTTGGTGACGATTTCGATCACGTGACCCGTTTGGAACACAAAGTCGCCCTTCTTTTTGCTCAGGTCGCTCTGAAAGAGACAGCCAGTTGCGTCGGAGGTGGCACTCGAAGTTTCTGCGTTTGCTATGGACGACTGGAAACAAACTACATCTAGCATACTACAACTCAACTAAAATTTAACTAATTGGTATTTTATAGATATGGTACGATAGTACAGTTATTTTTATCACCATCAGGCTTGTAAAGTAATGTAAGAGCGGTCCCGAATCTGGATGATATAGCTCTAATGGAACATGTTTAAGGTATATGATCTATAATTCTTCGTAAAACTACTACTGATTCCCAATATGGAATTTTATAACTATGGTGCAATAGTACAGTTATTATTATCATCATCAGGCTTGTAAGTAATGCAAGAGTGGTCCTGAATCTGGATAATATAGCTCTAATGGAACGTTTTTTAGGGTATATTATCTATAATTCTTCATAAAACTACTATTGTTTCCCAATAACAGTGAAGTTAGAGCTGCCAACTAAAGAATCTAAGATCATCTATATGTATGCAATTTCAGTAAACTTTCTATTGTTTATAAATGAAAAATTAATGTAGCTGCTATTATACTTACAGCTCTAACATGAACGACAGCCACGTCATCCAAAAACGGCGAAAGTGACATCCTGTAGATCTCAGTGGCAGGCACGCGGTACTTAATTTGCAATGTCCGTTGGTCCAAAATTAGCATGGACCTCGTTGAAATAACTAATAGAACAGGTACGAACTAAAATTTGAAGAAGAAAATACTTATATACATTATATTAAAAAAAAACTAATGTGGCTCGTGCTAATCAAGAGCGCGGTTTCCAAGCTATCGATAATTCTAAATCCGCATTACCATGAGTCACCGTTTATTTATCACCGTGAGAAAGCTACAGTAGCTTTCCCACGGTGACTCATGGTAATGCGGATTTAGTGCATAGAATTTCGACAATATAGGATAAAAATCCTGAGTGATTTATCACCGTGGGAAAGCTACTATAGCTCCGCATTACCATGAGTCACCGTGGGAAAGCTACAGTAGCTTTCCCACGGTGACTCATGGTAATGCGGATTTAGTGCATAGAATTTCGACAATATAGGATTAAAATCCTGAGTGATTTATCACCGTGGGAAAGCTATAGTAGCTTTCCCACGGTGACTCATGGTAATGCGGAGCTATAGTGGCTTTCCCACGGTGATAAATCACTCAGGATTTTTATTCTATATTGTCGAAATTCTATGCACTAAATCCGCATTACCATGAGTCACCGTGGGAAAGCTACTGTAGCTTTCTCACGGTGATAAATAAACGGTGACTCATGGTAATGCGGATTTAGTGCATAGAATTGACATTAAAAAGGATTCAAATCGACCTATATAGCACGTTTCACGCTTACAACCTTAAAAAAGTACTCACCTTCCCGCTGGAACGCGCAATTTTATTAACTATATCCGCGAAGACCACGTATTGGTCGCTGGTTTCGATACAAATCTTCTTCCACTGAACATTCTGGCGCAACCGAACATAGTCCCCCAAGAATGGATGAGAAACACTGAAAATAAAACAAGAATACCAAGTACAGTAACTAGATTTGTTTTAAGTAAAATCTAATCTTAAAAAAAACTGCTATGTTTATAGGGCTATCAGCCGTGAGGATTTTTCGCCGATTAAGGGAGAAGCTCAGAGAAGTTTAATCACCCGGTTTTCACAGAAAACCTCTGAAAAACTATGAAAGGTGATTCGCGAAAATTCATTCCTCGCTGGGGATCGAACTCAGGCTCCCCAATGCTCAGTACGAGACGGACGACTAACCCCCCAGGAGGAAAGTTAAACGCCATCCGTTTAACTTTCCTCCTGGGGGGTTAGTTCTATAATTTTTGTACATAACCACTTGAGATATTGTGTGAATTCATCCTCACTAGCTGAGCTACACTCATGAGATCTAATAAGATCGAAATCTAGATATGTAGATTGCTAAGAGGTAAATTCACACTTTTTTTTATTTTTTACAAAATATGAAATTAATAAAATCCCCAAAATTTCGAAATATTGATGAATACAAATCCTGATATTTCCTACAATATTTCATTCTGAATTTTCTTTTTGATGCTCCTGATCTCATCCTCCGAATCAAAACCGTGTTAATACCCAAAACATTCGAACAATTCCCAAAAAACGCAGATATGCAGATGCAGATATAAATAAACTGTATGAAAATTGAAACTAGAAGTTAGAATATAATTCAGGCTTTAAATTAGTAGCTTGCTAACTTACCTCCTGGCATATGATGATTTCCTATCTTTAAAAATGAAACTCGCGGTGACTTTCTCCCGCATCCTGTTCCTAGCAGTTTGATCGAATTTGATTCGATACTTGTGACACCGCCAGCGATGGTGGATCTTCCGCAGGAGGAGACTGCTTTCCGTCAGTTTGGGGTGACAGCCCGGCCAGTCTCTGCACATCGGCGAGTTCACGTCTTCCGGCAGTAGGAAGAGCAGCTGTTGCAGATACTGTCGTCGCTGGACATCCAGAACCATTTAATTATGATTGTAAATTTGGTAATTAATAAATTTAACCCTTTTAGTCCTGGATCTTTAAATTTGAAAATATTTTTTACTTTGTTAATTATTATTATGCTTATTCACATACACACATACATCAAAATTCAAAAGATTCTATAACTACACATGGATTTTCTTTAAAATACCTTGTTGGAATAAAATCTTGATTATCGTGATTAAGAACAAACATATTGAAGTAGAGGCTTGAAAATGTTACGCCCGGTTTCTCCAAGGAATCTTAACTAGTTTAAGACCGTCTTAATAATAAGGCGGTCTTAAAGCATTGCACCAAACAAAAATCTGATCTTAAAACGATAAAACTGTCTTGAATTGTAAGACACCGCGGTCTTAAGAGTCTTAATAATAGGACGGTCTTAAAGCGTTGCACCAATCAAAAATCTTATCTTAAAACGGTAAAACGGTCTTGAATTGTAAGACACCGCGGTCTTAAGATACGGATTCGAACATAGTGTCAATTGAAACATTGTGTGTTTACATATGTTCCTAACAAATGGTTAAAAAATTAAGACGAGCTTTAAGATTCGTTGGAGAAACCGGGCGTTAGTGTGGCAACCAGCAGGGCCAAAAGGGTTAAGAGTACCTAAGACTATTTATGATTTATACCTTCCATTGTATATAACGCCTTTGAATT
Source organism: Lordithon lunulatus (assembly GCA_963942505.1). Taxonomy (NCBI): domain Eukaryota; kingdom Metazoa; phylum Arthropoda; class Insecta; order Coleoptera; family Staphylinidae; genus Lordithon; species Lordithon lunulatus. Next base: position 8,570,917 of record OZ012669.1, read on the forward strand.
ATTTTCGCAGCCCATTCCATTTGTTTCCGGTGCTTCAATATCCTGAATTCCTCTCGAGCCTAAGGACATTTGATTTAAAATAATTATACTATTATAGATTATATTATCTATCGCACCTAGCATACCAAAGAAGTTAGTTAAACTAATATATTATTACCATAAAATGTCAAATGGAAGATCTCAAATTGTGTAGAGCCAAGGATACACTATTAGAGGAGCCCTATGCACCTATATATAGGACACATTTAAACCCTGAACACAATGGCCCTATCCGTTTGGCTACTACTAGTGACTAGTAGTGACACATGCTGCCGCTGTACTATTAGTATGAGCGTGAAGTCAGCATTTGTGACTACTAGTCACTAGTAGTAGCCATACGGACACGACCAAGACGACGTTATTTACTGACTGTTTTTAAGACAAAATTTAAATTTATATACAGCTATGAATTTTAAGCTCTAAGACATTATGAATTACACTCTTCATATCACATAATTCATAATGCCTATGGCTATTGATAAACAAACCGACCTTTGCGACCTTTTTTCTGAAGGGCTACCTCCTTGAGGCCGAGGTTTTCAAACATCGTCCCCGGTCTTTGAAAAACAACTAACGGAGGTGATTATAGAAAAAAATTAAGGAATTTCGTCCTATATATTAGTAAAAGTAATGAAAAACTTCAATAAACGTCTTGAAATATGATTCGACCGTCAAGATCACCATTTGGACGATATTTGTGTAAAAAAACTTTCTTATTATCTCACTTTATGACGAGAGTTGGCCTTTGTGACCCCCTCGGCCCACCTACGCCACAACGTAAGAAGTAAAATGTTTTTGGTGATACCTCGTATGATTCTTTTTCAAAAACGCGTTTTAAATGTGAGACATTTTTCGGCCGCACCTTGTGCAAAGTTGTACATTACTGTGATTTGTTTGAATGTAACTACAAAAGCATCAATTACTGGGGAATTATCATACCACGCGATAAAGACACCAAAGATGCCTATGTCCTTGAAATGGAAACCCCATTTTAAATTCCTAAATGGGGGAAATTCAATATTATAACAATAAACACTGATTTTGAGTTTGAATGCGAAAACCTGACTCACCCTCCACGTCCTCCATGCGGAGGCGATGATCATCTGGCTGTGGCGCAGCTTGCGGTAGTAGCTGCGGCGCGTGTACCCGCGCCACACCTTCTGGATGAGCAGCGCGAGGTCCTGCAGGCGCGCCTTCCGGAAGTCCTCCAGCTCGAACACGGTGCGCGGGCTGCGCACGAACAACTTAGTCCGGCCGAACGTGAACTCCGCGTTGGGGATGGGCAGCGCGCGCAACAACATCGACACACCCTCGATGGGCGAGCCCCGCCACCGGGGCCACGTGTTCACGCACAACATTTTATAGCGGCACAGGAACTGGGGGTAGGCGAGCCGGTAGCAGTAGCCCGCGCGCCACAGCTGCACCGTCGAGAGCATACATTGATAACGAACCTAAGATAATAATGAAAAAGTCCCCCACTATTATTATATAGATTACTATAGAGATTCCGAAATATCGGAACAAAAATATACAATTTACTAGTGGTACCACATTTTATATGGAAGGAAGCAAAAGAACTGGCAATAAATAGAAGAGAATTGAAAAAATGTATAAAAGAATAGAGGAAAATTCAAACCTTTACACCACACTGTGATAGAAAAGGCCAGTGGATATATATATACCACATTTTATATAAATTTTCAGAAATCGTGTATATTCTAGTTAATAATTACCTGATGTTGTACCAAAGCAACTTCAAAAATTCTAGGCTGTTTCAGCTCGTTGGGCTTCAAGCACCGGATGTAGTGAGGCTGTCGCGATGACAAACTCTTCAGAAGAGAGTTGAGCGAGACCTGCAGCTGCGTCGCCGGTGAAGCGGGCTTTTTTACAGAACACCGTTTGGGGTTGCCCTCGGGGAACAGGGCTTGCATCAGCGGATGGTCACACCGGTACATGGCACGCGACAGTTCCCGCGGGAGCGTGTCGCGCGTTTTGTCTAAAAAACCTCGCACGTCGTAGGTTACAGGCCCAGCGAAATGTCGAATTCTATACAAACACAAACATGAATGGGCTAATAAATTTAATGGTGAGTGGGACTTACTGAAAAGTAAAAGATGGCAGTGACGGGTCGGCGGCTAAGCAATGGGAGTGCCCCGCGCAGCACTGCTCCACCCGCGTTAGGTACGTCTGATCACAGTGCACGTGGGGCTCGTCCAACAGGGACAAAATCCCGTGGTTTTCGTGTTCCAATAATTGACAAATTCCTCTGCAATCCAAAGAATGTATTTTAAGAATATTGTTTGTACACATCATAGAATTACAACAAATACTTTTCTGACTGCATTTCAGAAAACTTAATATTGTTTAAAATGAAGTACGTTTATACCAATAGTGTATTACTTACATATTATTAAAGTACTCTATCCGTGTCCACTCAAGTCCCTCTTTGGCGATTTCCTCCTGCTCCTCCTTAAGCGAAACCGACGTGATCACCTGCTGCAACTTCTCGTTACAATAGTTGATCATCAGCTGTTCGAAGCCGTTCCGGTCGAAGCACTCGAACCCATACAAATCCAGCACGCCCAGCATTTTCCTCTTACCCAAATGCTTTGGCTTCAACATACAAAAATCAAATAAAGCTTAAAAACTATTTGAAGTGTCCACCACATTATGATACTTTGAATTTAGTTATATAACTAAAAAAATACTTTGAATTTAGTTATATAACTAAATGCAAAGTAGTTTACTTCAGCTTGATTCGTGAATACATTTGTTGATTGATATTGATTATATGACATTTTATATGTATGCTCCAAGAGTTAATATACTGCCAATACCAATACTGGATTTATTTAACTCGCCAATTTAATTTTATTATTGTAAAATAAAAACTTACCTTTATAATTTCATTAATTTTACTAATAAGCCAGGTGAAGAGGCGGCTGTATAGTGTTTTGCACAGTATGTCCCTGATTTTGGTCGCCTCGCAAGAGTTAAGATCAGTCAGAATGCCGTCCTCAACCTGGCGGCTGGTTAGAGCCCTCTGCAGCCACCGGTGCTCTGCTCCCAATAGCTCACATATTTCATATAATTCTAAACAAAAAAGACATTTAGTAGTATTTTTATATTCTACATGTTGTTCGTGTTGTGTTTACTCACCATAATCATTATTAATGGAACATCCTTCAGTCCCATCAATATTATTGCAAGGCACAAACTCCAAATTACCTAATTTAAGTACAACAGCGATTATTCTAAAAATATTAACAACTTCCTCGACGGACACCCCGAGGAGGTCGAACGCGGACCGCGTGTAGACGAACAGATTGCGGTCCTCGTCCTCCGTTAGCGTGGGCTGCCGGTTCTCTGTATAGAGAATCCTGTAGTGCTCTACGTTGCGTTGCAATTTCAAACCCTCTGCAACCATTAAAAAACGTTAAGTCATTTAACTGGGTATTATTATTATTATTTGGGAATCACTTACTCAGCAAATGTATATCAGCTCCCGTTAGCAGCTGATAGAAAATGTGAAAATTTCGGTCGCCGCATGATAAACTCGTCACCCTCGACTGAAAAATTAATTAACACTTAATTCAGTAAGTTTATGATTGTATTTCCAGGGGTATATAACAATGACAAAGGCTTTAATTGGTATTGTCTACCTTCCATAAATAATTTAAATAAAAATCATTCTATTTAAGGTGGTAGACTACCATTGTATTTTGCAAAAAAAGAGCTGAACTTTGCCTTAAAACAAAATCACTCACCTTATCCAATAAATCTGATAGCATGTATAACAAAAAAGGATGTTTAAAAATATATAACAGCATTTTAATGTTTCATTTTCATGAAAAAGATTTAAGACACCAGCATACCTCATTAAAAAATTAAGGTTTTTGGTGAAATAAATTTAGATGTATCAATTTATTTTACCAAAACCATTATTTTTTTAATGGGGTATGCTGGTGTCTTAGATCTTTTTCATGATAATCTAAAATGTAAATAGAGCAAAATAGACAATGAAACATTGGTTTCTGTAGTAGCAAGAATTTTTGGTAGATTAACAGAAAGCCAGAGCTCACCCTGAGCTGTACAGCTTAAATAAGATTTTACATCTAAATTTATTTCACCAAAAACTTTATTTTTTTAATGAGGTGTGCTAGTGTCTTAGATATTTTTCATGATAATCTAAAATGTAAATAGAGCAAAATATACAATGAATCATTGGTTTCTGTACTACCAAGAATTTTTGGTAGATTAACAGAAAGCCAAAGCTCGCCCTGGGCTGTACAGAGAAAATAAGATTTTATGTATTCTCTGATTTGTTAAGTTACTGTTCATTATAAATCATCGAATTAGTTATAGTTACATACAGTGCATTAAATGCCCTCCAATTGGATCCCCTTTGTAGTCGAATTCAATATCCAGAAATTTTCCCTGTAAACAAATCAATAAATAAGAACACACCTATTAATTTCCATAAAGTAGCCTCTGAACCAACAATGATAGGCACTATAGATTACAAATTTTGAAGTAATATCTGTAATAAAGGTTGACACTCCCAGAAACACAAAATTTGCAAAATACCAGACCAACTTAGTAAAATACCAGACCAACTTATAAAAATACCAGACCAACTTATAAAAATACCAGACCAACTTATAAAAATACCAGACCAACTTATAAAAATACGAGACCAACTTAGTAAAGTTAGTAACTGCCCTTGACTTGATTCATCTTTATGTGGATTTTAAAGTTAAGTAAACTTAAATTTAACAGTGATAATGATGAAAGTAAAAGCTACTTACAAATCTTGACGCGTTATCATTTCGACGGGTTTTCGCATTGCCAAATGCCTCTAAAAGTGTGTTGGCTTGGACAAGGCGGTCTTTGAGCAGTTTCACCTCTGGACTAGCGCTTGAGACCAGCACCAGGAATTGCAACACAATCCTCGCCGCCTCCGTTTTGCCCGCACCACTTTCACCTGAACCATGTAGCAAAAATAGTATTAGAGAGTTGTTAATTATATTATAAATCATTTACCTGTAATAATGATGCTCTGGTCCTCATTGCGATCATTCAACCAACGATACGCTGATGCAGCAACAGCATATCTGAGACAAAGAATTACAAACATTGCAATAACAAACAAAAAATGTATAGGGTTACAAACAATTGGGATTTAACAGTTTTGATGAGAATCTAAAGAAATTTTTTCTATAGTAATAAAGTATAGCCCCAATTACAATTTTAAAATAAGAGAAATAACTACTAAAATATTGCAGTGCATGGTGGATCGGAAGAGTTTGAGTTTATAAGAGTGTGAGAGAGCATGTGATCTACCTATTTGTATATTACAATTGATGTGTAAATACAAATAAATAGATATCTACTAAAATATTTCATATGGTGTATAATGCAGATAGGTCAACAAATAAACAAACTCTATTTCATATGGCAAGCATTTTTTCCTACTGCAGTTTGGTGGGATTCATCACAGATCACACTATTGACATATTGGGGGTGCACAATATCTCAATAGTGTCTATTGTGTATATATTGTCTTAGCTTTCATTCATAATCTTTGTGTCTGCCATGAAGTCCAGGAGTTTCTCATTCATGACTCCCGGACATGGCACATGGCAGACACAGCTTATGAGCTAGGTTTCTTGCTTTCATGTCTTCTTTTTATAGGTATGGATTAAATGATTGAAATACATTTATAACTAGTTTCAACCACAACTGTCCTTAATTGTCATTGTTCAATGCTGATATCATCTGAAGTGGAATTCCCAGGATGTCCAAAAGCATCAAACTGCTTTTCGACAACCCAGGAATTTTCTTCTGGCCAATCCAATCCTTGTGTTTTTCTCACATCTCACAGTTTAAGTTCAAAAAAAAAGATCAGAGTGAAAGAGTAACATAAGTTCATAGACAGTCAACCACAACTGTCCTTAATTGTCATTGTTCAATGCTGATATCATCTGAAGTGGAATTCCCAGGATGTCCAAAAGCATCAAACTGCTTTTCGACAACCCAGGAATTTTCTTCTGGCCAATCCAATCCTTGTGTTTTTCTCACATCTCACAGTTTAAGTTCAAAAAAAAAGATCAGAGTGAAAGAGTAACATAAGTTCATAGACAGTTACAATTAACAGTTACAGCTCAGAAACAAGGGCCCCGTCCATTTGGCTACTACTAGTAGTAACTAGTAGTGACACATGCTGACATCATGCTGTGCCATTAGTATGAGCATGACATCAACATGTGTGACTACTAGTCACTAGTAGTAGCCAAATTTATTTTTTTGTATATTTTTGTTGTGGTTGTTGATGTGGAAGGGCAGTGAGGGAAATGCCAATAAAGGTCTTTTTTTAGTAGTAACCAAATGGACAGGACCAACAGTTATGACCAGTTCTACAATTAACATTTATCTGAAGAATAAGGCTATTTGTGGAATACGAATAGCCTTATTCTCCAGTTAAATGTCAATTGTTAAACCAGCCCTTGGTCAGTTTAATTAACATTTTAATAAAACAAACCTGGAGTAATTGCCAGACTGTTGCCCATATTCACCAACATCCCATAAACTTTATAGGTCCCATAAACTATTGAATGGATACATTTAAAATGTCATTGTGACAGAATATGCCAAAACAAACGTCAAAAGCCTTGAATAGCACTTGTGATTGGAGCTTTGATGACACTTTTTGTTTAATATTTCAGTGTTTCCAATAGAGTGAATCTAAAGTAACTACATTCCCTAGATTATTTATTTATTGTTGCTATAACAATAAATACTTATGGGTTCAATAGCTATTGATAAAGGCATTTTACATGGTCAATAATACTGTCAATCCTAGTACTGTCAGTATTTACTTCAATCCTCCTATTATATTTATCAAGTAATCAATTATCCGAATAAACATCAGTATTCTCTTCATTCCATCATTACTATACCATACATGATAAGTAATACTGTCAATATTTTAGAATGATGAACATTTTAAACTTGTTATTGTACAGTAATACTGTCATTATTCTAAAATATTGACAGTAATATTGATAGTGTAAGGTGCCTTATAGATTTGTAGAACATTGGTGAATACAGGGGTTCAGCAAGTAGTTTTATGTTTTCCCGAAAAAGTCTCAACATGGCTGAAACAACTTATAAGCCAGACAGAGTATACGTTAAGTCCATGACTTCAAACATGTGTATAGACAGTTTTCTAAATACATATCAATAGTTACATTCTGTAAAACTAAGGCTTTGTAGGGGTACAATTTTGTAGTACCTGTCAATAAACTTTAACAAAAATCAACTTACATATGTGGTGGTAACTGAAAAGGCCCCTTCTTAATGTACGTCCCGGCCAAGTCCGCAGAGTACAGCGCCAACTTCTTGTAGGGGTTAACAGAAATCAGCACATTGCCCACATAGGTGTAGATATGGTCCCTCTTGAATCGCAGCTGGAGGTTGCCGATAAACGCGTCTTCGGTGAGTGGTTCAAGCAGCACAGAATCCCAAGCCCCGACCTCCTGCTCAAGCATCGCACCACTCCGCACTGGACAGCCGCCTCTGCGGCATCTAGTTGACTGCCTTTTATTCAGGGTGCCCCAAAACGTCGCACAGCACGCATATTACACACCAACCCACCCCCTGGCGCTCGTTATCGCCGCCCCCGCATCGTCGCGACGCCGTTTATTGTTAATTAATTAAATGTTGTAGTGTATTAATTTTGACGTTTCTCCGCGACCCAGATGACTTCTGTCAACTGTCATTCATTGAAATGTCAAAATGGTGCATCTAAAATCATATAGATGGCGCTGGGTGGTTTAAAATAGCCTTTCTCAAACATTTTATTAGTATGTACTAGTAGTTACAGTTGTTTTACAATTAGAATCATAGACGTTAGAATATTTATTACAGATTTTAGTCGCTATGTTATCTCTAGTTTTGCTAAAGATATTTTGGAATATGTAGGAAATTGAAGACGACCCTTGTCTATGAGACGACCTCTAAACAACACGGCTAACGGGTTGTCTATGCGGTTAACTAGCAGAGACATGAAGTTAGTAAACAAACCATACATGTATTAATAACCTCACTATTACAACAATTTTATTTGTTGTTGTAGACATATAGTTGAGAATTCATCCTGGCTGAGTTTTAACGATATAATGGAATTAATCTAGGAAAGGATATATTTTAACCCAATGATGTGATCTAATTGTAGTGTATGTGAGTATACAAGTTAAATTATATTTAATAACATCAGGTCAAATATAGTAGGGGTTTTCACGAAAACTAGTTACAGAGAGAAATCAGCACATACCAGTTACTAATACTTTTCTGATTCTATCAGATAGCTAGTTAGAACTGGGGCTAGGTATATGTTCATAGGATTTGGTCGAAAAACATCTGGAGGTAAAACTAGACCATACTTATGTAAGTATGGTCTAGTTTTACCTATTACAAAGGCTCCATTTTATAGATTATTAGTTGTGACAATGTCAAGAACAGGTACTAGTATGTAACTGTATTACATTGCATATATCCAGTCAGCGCTGCAGCTAGGAAAAAAATTGGGGGTTAAAGAATCACAGACAAATAATTTGTAAGAAAATTAAGTAATTGCATTCTATATCTAGTTTTTACTGTACATAACATTTTGGGGGGTTATATTTGACAGAAATACATGCTTCTAATGTGGTTACTTTAAATTGTAAATAAAGCACTGTCTTAAATAAAGGATGACCATATGTCCTTTATTTAAGACAGTGCTTTATTTCCAGTTTAAAGTACACACATTAGAAGCATGTGTTTGTAATAAATACAACCCCCCAAAATGTTATGTACAGTAAAAAATAGATATAGAATGCATTTACTTAATTTCCTTACACATTATATGTCTGTGATTCTTTAGCCCCGATTTTTTCCCTAGATGCAGCCCTGACTGGATATATGCAATCTGTAGGTATGCTTTTCCTATAGAACTATTTCTACATCTTGTCTGTGTTGTACTTGTTGACTCTTTACAGCTGATACCTATCTTTCTCCCTATTCTCCACTTGATTATAATGTATAACAGATCATAACATTGGATTCTTATTATATGTCCAAAGTTGGCTGTTTTATATTTAGTAGGAGTTCTCAATCTGTTTCTATGTTTCAAAGGAATTCATTAATTGGGTTTCTTTTGCTGGTTTAATGATCCTTATGTCGGAATAATTTAAACATCTACGGCAGCCTTACACCAATAATACAATAGAAAGGCATTTGATTAAATAAATAAAATGTCTGAATCTTTCTAGTTGTATCAATTCATACTATCATCATGAAGGATAATGCAGAACCTGTAGAAAAACTAGAATTGGTGAGCTACAATACTTGAAAGTGCTATAGTACAACATAAGCAAATTTTGAAATATATTCCTGTTTTTCAGAAAAGACGACTTGAAATCAAATGGAAGACACTATTTAATGATACTTTTGAATATTGGCTGCCATCAATACCATCTGAAAATCAAGAAGTCTTTCCATGTTATGCTTGTAGAAACATGTACGTATATAAAATCTGAATGTTTGGTCTAACATTAATATTTGGTTTGTGGCTGAGCCTTGTAGTCCTAGCATATCATCACCTAAGCAGCAACAAACACCACACATATAAAATTTTATTTGAAGTTAACAGGAGAGAAAAAGTGATGATAAAATGTTTATTGGTCATTTTACTCTGACAAAAAGTTTTCCATTTTTTTATATTCTATTGTTTATCACTATCACCCTTCAACTGCTATATTGAGTGCACATACTTTCACTTTACAATTATTATTTATCTGATTATTGCTATCTTCTGTCATTCAAGGTTCCATTTGAAGAGCTCAATTATTGACCATGTGAATCGTAGAGGCATAAAGTTATCCTACAACTGCACAATATGTGCCAGTAGTGAACCAATGATTTTTTACAACCCTTGCGCTCTGCTACTGCACGCCCGCACACATTTCACAAGAAATTCAGCTGATATTGATTTATCAAACATCACCATATCAATGCTACCATTCCACATGATGGGCTTCTTCCCGAAAGTACGTATACCAATGATCTATGATGAAGATGAGGACAATATCATACAAACCTCCTCTCTAAGCACAGTCTTTTATTCCGCCTCAGTGTACACAATGGGACAACGTATAGTCACACTTCAGCCCAACTTATTTCTGTATGATGCTCCAACATTTCAGAATCCAAAGGCACAGCTGACACTGAAACAAATAAGCTCCAACATACCACATTGCAAATTTGTGCTGCAAAAACAGCCTGTATCTTCTAAAATAATCAGTTTGAATCAAAATCAAAATGAGATAAATCAATCAAATGAAACACACTCTGAGCAACTGCAGTCAATGTACACAAACTGTTTAGATTGCTCGCGATCAGTTTTGGCAGACAAAAGAGCTCAGCACTATTTAGGTGATAACAAACTATCATCCAGCTATATCTGTGATAAATGCAATCACATTTCATGCACTCCATGCCAATTAAAAGCACATAATCGAATACACACCATAGCAGCACCATACACATGCCCTGAATGTGGCGATGTTTTTGCAAACCATATGATTTTAAATACACATTTAAATGATAAGTGCTTTCATTTCATAAAAGTAATACGTTACAAATGTAATGTGACATGTTGTACTAAAACCTTCTCAAGCCCCCAGTCATTTCATCATCACTTTGTTAAACACATAACCGACATAGCAAGTTGTAATAAGTGTGACAAAAAAATTGATGGAAATGAATTTGAGAGACATAACAAAGAGGTTCATAAAGGTACAGCATGTGGTGTTCGATCATTCAACTGCCTGGGCTGTAAAAAGACCCCTACACCATTTTCAACCAATAATGTTAATGATGTCGAAAAGCATGTGCAAGAACATTCCAGCAATCAAAGGTACTATGTATACAGGTGTTCATGCAGTAAACAATTTAAAACCTGCAAAAACTATTATGAGCATATACAGAGGTGTCCACCGCAAACTCCTGCCAAACCAGTACGTCGTTGTAAATTCTGTAAGACTCTAAGTACCACACAGGAGGAAGCTGATAAACATTTAGAAAGTTGCATTAAAAGGATTAAAGTAAGGTGCGTTTTATGCCGAGAGAAGGTACGGTTGTTGCAGATAAAACATCATATGGGGGCCAATAATTTTAAGAAATCTATGTATCAGGATTTTGATGATGTGGAGGTAATGGAGGAGGGCTTGAAAATATGCAGGTACCAACAACCCGTCGTCGTAGTAGAAGCGCATGTTGATACTAGCCCGAATACACGCTCAAAAAAACGGAAGAAAAGCGACTCGCCTAAAAACAAAAAACATCACGCCACTGATGTTGATTTCGAACCGGAAGTCTTCACAGGTATTTACATTTGCAAACTTTGTGGGTTTACTAGTGTGGTACGTGACGATTTCCACGAGCATGTAAAAGAGCACAGGGAGGCCCAAACATCATATCAGTGCATGGAGTGTGGTGAACTATTTGTGGTCAAACCATCCCTCATGAAACACCTCAACTATATGCATCTGATTGATGATGCTGAACAGTATTTGAAGGACAACGATTGCATTAATGAATGTTCTAACCAGTTGGTTATTGATGAGGACGAGCCTGTTGCTGCGGGGCAGTGCAAGGTGTGCCGGGTGCAGTTTGATGATGAGGTTGAGTTGAAAAAACATGCGCGTGTGCACGGTATGGATTTCTTGAAGAAAAGAGTTTCAGATAAGAAAATTTAATGAATGTTGTTGCTAAATGTAATCTTTATTTTAAAAGTCTTTTGATGAAGATAAACCTGCAAAAACATTGAATTAAAATTGTGTTATGTGGTGGCGAGTTGATTTTGATTGTTGCAGTTGATGTATGTTGTTAATCCCCATGGGATGTGTATACAGAATGTGATGTGGCTAGTGCACATTATTGGTACAATTAACAGTATACTTTAAAAAATTGTTTTTTTTACTGACCTGAAGGTCCATAACCAGTAACAAATTCAGTAACTACTATATTTTTGAATTTTTCAAGGCTAAAGTGTATTTCTTGTTCAAAATATATATATTTATGGTATATTTTTCATGATAATTGCTTGAAACCTTTGCTCTGTTGCTAGATTTCTCCCCATTATATTTGAGGACAAAGGGAAAAAATCTATAACAAAAATAGCACTGTAGCAGAATTGAAAAATATGAAACAAAATAATTTTCTAGAATTTTGTAAAAAACGATATATATTTTTATTTTTAGTAATTACTAAGAATAATCCTTTGAAATAGATTTAGACTACTTTTATACAAATAGTCGCAAAAATTAAAATATTTCAGTTTTTCATGACTTGACAACATTTGTTTGGCCACATTGTTCGTCAATATCTTTACTAATAAGAGATATAATTTTAATTTTTAGTAATTACTAAAAATAGTTACTTTGCAGTTTATTTAGATTACTTTTGTAAAAATACAGTCGCGAAAATAAAAAATAGTTTAAAAGTTTTTCATGACTTGACAACATCTGTTTGGCTACGTTTTTGATATTCACCTCAATATCTTCACTAATAAAAGAGATATAATTTTAATTTTTTAGTAATGACTAAGAATAGTTCCTTTGCAGTATATTTAGATTATTTTTGTACAAATATAGTCGCGAAAATAAAAAATAATCCAGTTTTTCATGACTGAACTCTCTGTTTGGGTACATTCTTGATATCCACCACAACCTCTTCACTAATAAAAGAGATATAATTTTCAATCTAGGTAATTACTAAGAATAGTCCTTTTGAAATATATTTAGACTATTTTTATATAAATACAGTCGCGAAAATTAAAAATATAGCGGTCGTAAAAATGTTATACCATCCACAATAGGATCTGAAAAAGCAACATATAAAAATACAAAAACTTTACACAGTATGCAGTATGTGGTAGTCCTACTGCCTCCTAATATCTACTACACTAGAATAACATAAAAATAATATTTTTTTAATAGTAACAATGTGATATAAAATGCAGCAACAAATACGCGTATTATATATATATATTTTTATCCTTAACATTTAAAAGTTTTCTTACCTACAAATATATAATTAATATAAATTACATAATAATCTAATGCAATAACATGTGCAAACGTTAGTAGTAAATAATGTACATAATTTATTATTACAGAATAATATCAAAAATCATTGCAAGCGCCCCATCAATTCAAAAAAATTAATACCTTTTTTGATTCACAACATATTTCATGTACTAAATTTGAGAATCAGTTATGATTAACAAAAACATTCACTTAGAGCCAGTTAACTAGCTTAACACTCTTGTTCCTAGTGGTTTCAGAAAGAAACCACCTTGTTAATAAATTATTTAGAGATCCAGTGGTAACTTTAAGATTTTTGTATTTATTTGTTCTGGTGGGCGATGTGGAAGGGCAGTGAGGAATGCTAATAAAGGTCTTTTTTGGTAACTTTAAGAAACCAAATATGCCAAATTGTAAATGTCGTGCCATTTGTCGCCTCCTAACTGTAAATTACGTTAATAAATGTCGGTAAAAAATATTTTCAAGATAATTATATATGATCAAAACGTTTCAACAGAAACCAACTACACAATTTAAACTTTCTAAAAATTAATTTATGTTGTTTTTTAAATATAATTTGTCATCAGGACCTCAAAAGCTAGTTTCAAATTGTAACAAATATAGTAACTACTGTTATAATTTGCCTTTTGAATTTTCCATCATTTTTATAATAGTAAGTAAAACATAATACATTATGTTTTCCTAATACAAAATAAAGACACTTTATTATTATTACAAAAACTACTGTTTCCAAAACTTACAAGAGATTTCCAATGAACTAAAAGTTACAAAATTAGTTTCAGCTCAGTACAATTGGGATCTGAATGTTTGTTGTTCATACACAGTATAAAATATGTACCATGACTGTTTTTTAAATTTAAATTTGATTGCAAATGTTTTTTTTTCTCTTGAATAAAAATAAAGACAAATTTATTATTATTATAACTCAGTGGAAATCTATTATAAGTTGTGTTTTTGGAAACAGTGGTTTGTATCTGTTTCCAAAAACCCAACTTATTAGAGATTTCCACTTAGTTAAAAGTTACAATATTTCTTTCAACTTACTGAAATGATACCACTGTTTCCAAAAACCCAACATATAAGAGATTTCCACTGAGTTTAAAAGTTACAATATTTCTTACAACTCAGTGAAATGATGATCTGAATGTTGTTCATACACAGTATTATAAAATTGTATTTATTTGAGTTGCTGGGACGCGCAATTGAATTTCCCTGATTGTATTTGTTATGAATATATCAATATTAACCCTATAAGCGGTTGCAATGAAGATATTTAAAAATAAATAAAGCTTCAATCACCTCTACAAAAAAAATTAATCAATACATAATAAATAATTACATATAAATGGCTAAAGCGCCAAATAAAATTGTTTCCTCGCTATCTCTCTCTCACTTAAATATAAAATGCGCTTAAAAAGTACAGTTCATAACTACACATGAGCTGCCTGAGAATGAAATGAATTGTTTTGGGCTGTTGCAGATAGTGCAGAGTTCAAGCCAGCTATTTAGAGTAGTCCAGATTGTTCCAATATTACGGGAATGTTGTCACACTAATCTAGTTTGTGTTTTTTTTTATATAAGGCATACAAATTGTGTCAAGCCGGCCCTGTCTTCAGCTTGCCGACATTTCGTTTTCATTGAACTGCAACAGGCAGCCCACTGCCCCAAAGTAGCCCTCGTGCTCCAAAAATAGCGCTTTCATGGTGCCCTTCGACCAGTAGTCCATTGCATATGCGAGCAGTTTCATGGAAATTGGATTCACTCGCAGGAAATTGCCAATGAATAAAACCTGAAAAATTAATATTGAGAGTGATAGTATTACGCGAGACTTTCGTTTAGTGTTACTAGCCGCCCTAAACATTACGTATTCGAGCTACTTGATGCAGAACAAGAATAAAACACGCTATTCGTGAAACTGTTGAAAGCAAGCACAATGCTTATGCCAATAGACAATCGATATACCGTTACGGTAGGGTAACTAATGTTGCAAGTTTGAAGGTCATGATTTAGTTCTGATAAAGTATCTAAATACCTACTATTATATCTTAAGCCCTAGTACTTGGAAACCAGGGCGTAAGAGATACAAAACATACAAGCGGTTTTCAGGGGTTTATTGGCTGTTTCCTGATACCAGAAAAAAATATGTTTTTGGTGTTTTGTATATCTGTTGGTGTTTATTTTCCTCTATATTTTTTTGCTGTTTTTTATGTTTCTTATTGGATTTAGGGGGTTTATTAGCAATTTCCTGATTCCCCAAAAAAGGGGCTTATTGGCAGTTTCCTGATACCAGAAAAAAAAATTATGTTTCTTGATGTTTTGTATATTTGTTGGTGTTTTTTTTTCTATATTTTTCGCTGTATTTTATGTTTCTTGGTAGATTTAGGGGGTGGTATTCAAGGATTTATTGGCAGTTTCCTGATACCACCAATTAACCCCAGAAAAATAATGTTTCTTGGTGTTTTTTATATTTGTTGGTATTTTTTTCTATGTTTCTCGGTGTTTTTTATGTTTTTTTGGTAGTTTTCAAGGATTTCTTGGCAGTTTACTGATACCAGAAAAAAAATTATGTTTCTTGATGTTTTGTATATTCGTTGGTGTTTTTTTTTTATATTTTTCGCTGTATTTTAAGTTTTTTGGTGGATTTAGGGGGTTAATTAGCAGTTTCCTGATTCCCAAACAAAAAACAATTGTGTTTTTTCAATGTTTTTTGTTGTTTTTTATGTTTCTTGGTGGTTTTCAAGGATTTATTGGCAGTTTCCTGATACCACCAATTAACCCCAGAAAAAAAAATGTTTCTTGGTGTTTTTTATATTGGTATTTTTTTCTCTGTTTCTCGGTCTTTTTATGTTTTTTTGGTGCTTTTCAAGGATTTATTGGCAGTTTACTGATACCAGAAAAAAAAATTATGTTTCTTGATGTTTTATATATTTGATGGTGTTTTTTTTCTATATTTTTCGCTGTTTTTTATGTTTCTTGTTGGTTTTAGGGGGTTTATTAGCAATTTCCTGATTCCCAAAAACAAAACAATTACGTTTCTTGGTGTCTTTTATATTTGTTGGTGTTTTTTCCCATGTTTTTTGTTGTTTTTTATGTTTCTTGGAGGTTTTAGGGGGTTTATTAGCAATTTCCTGATTCCCAAAAAAAAACAATTATGTTTCTTGGTGTTTTTTATATTTGTTGGTATTTTTTTCTGTTTCTTGGTGCTTTCATGTTTCTTGGTGGTGTTCAGGGGTATATTGGCAGTTTCCTGATACCAAAAGAAAAAATATGTTTCTTGATATTTTGTATATTTGTTGGTGTTTTTTTTTCCCTCTATATTTTACGCTGTTTTTATGTTTCTTGGTGGATTCAGGGGGTTTATTAGCAAATTTCCTGATTCCCAAAAAATAAACAATTATGTTTCATGGTGCTTTTTATATTTGTTGGTATTTTTTTCTATGTTTCTTGGTGCTTTTATGTTTCTTGGTGGTTTCAGGGGTATATTGGCAGTTTCCTGATACCAGAAGAAAAAACATATGTTTCTTGATGTTTTGTATATTTGTTGGTGTTTTTTTTTTCTCTATATAGTTTCGCTGTTTTATATGTTTCTTGGTGAATTCAGGGGGTTTATTAGCAATTTCCTGATTCGCAGAAAAAAAAAACAATTGTTTCTTGGTGTTTTTATATTTGTTGGTGTTTTTTCCATGTTTTGTTGTTGTTTTTTATGTTTCTTGGTGGTTTTCAAGGATTTATTGGCAGTTTACTGATACCAGAAAAAAAATTATGTTTCTTAATGTTTTGTATATTTGATGGTGTTTTTTTTTCTATATTTTTCGCTGGTTTTTATGTTTCTTGTTGGTTTTAGGGGGTTTATTAGCAATTTCCTGATTCCCAAAAACAAAACAATTATGTTTCTTGTTGTCTTTTATATTTGTTGGTGTTTTTTTTCCTCATGTTTTTGCTGTTTTTTTATGTTTCTTGGTGGTTTTCAGGGGTTTATTGGCAGTTTCCTGAGACCAGAAAAAAATTATGTTTTTTGATGTTTTGTGTATATTTGTTGGTGTTTTTTTTTTCTATATTTTTTGATGTTTTTTATGTTTCTTGGAGGTTTTAGGGGGTTTATTAGCAATTTCCTGATTCCAAAAAAAAAACAATTATGTTTCTTAGTGTTTTTTATATTTGTTGGTATTTTTTTCTGTTTCTTGGTGCTTTTATGTTTCTTGGTGGTTTTCAGGGGTATATTGTATATGTTTCTTGATGTTTTGTATATTTGTTGGTGTTTTTTTTTTCTCTCTATATTTTACGCTGTTTTTTATGTTTCTTGGTGGATTCAGGGGGTTTATTAGCAATTTCCTGATTCCCAGAAAAAAAAAACAATTATATTTGTAGGTGTTTTTTTGTTGTTTTTTATGTTTCTTGGTGGTTTTAGGGGGTTTATTAGCAGTTTTCTGATTCCCAAAAAAAAGCAATTATGTTTCCTGGTGTTTTTCCATGCTTTTTCATGTTTTTTTATGTTTCTTGGTGGTTTTCAAGGATTTATTGCCTTTCCTGATACCACCAATTAACCCCAGAAAAAATATGTTTCTTGGTGTTTTTTATATTTGTTGATATTTTGTTTCTATGTTTCTTGGTGGTTTTCAGAGGTTTATTGGCAGCTTCCTGATACCAGAAAAAAATGATGTTTCTTGATGTTCTTGTGTATATTTGTTGTGTTTTTTTTCTCTACATTTTTTGTTGCTTTTTATGTTTCTTGGTGGCTTTATGGGGTTTATTAGCAATTTGGTATTTTTGTCTATGTTTCTTGGTGGTTTTCAGGGGTTTATTGGCAGCTTCCTGATACCAGGAAAAAATTATCTTTCTTGATGTTCTTGTGTATATTTGTTGGTGTTTTTTTTTCTAAATTTTTTGTTGTTTTTTATGTTTCTTGGTGGTTTTAGGGGGTTTATCAGCAATTTCCTGATTACCAAACAAAAACAATTATGGTTCTTGGTGTTTTTTATATTTGTTGGTGCTTTTTCCATGTTTTTTATGTTTCTTGGTGGTTTTCAGGAATTTATTGGCAGTTTCCTGATACCAGAAAAAAAATATTATGTTTCTTGGTGTTTTGTATATTTGTTGGTGTTTTTTTTTTCTATATTTTTTGTGCTGTTTTTTATGTTTCTTGGTGATTGTAGGGGATTTATTAGCATTTCCTAATTCCCAAAAAAAAAATATGTTTCTTGGTGTTTTTTATATTTGTTGGTGTTTTGTCCATGTTTTTTTTTTGTGGTTTTCAAGTTTCGTGATCCCAGAAATATTTGTTGGTGTTTTTTTCTATATATTTTTTTGCTGTTTTTTATGTTTCTTGGCGGTTTTCATGGGTTTATTAGCAGTTTCCTGATTCCCAGAAAGAAAAAAAATTATGTTTCTTGGTGTGTATTATATTTGTTGGTGTTTTTTCGATGTTTTTTTTTGCTGATTTTTGTTTCTTGGTGATTTTTAGGGGTTTATTGGAAGTTTCAAGATCCCAGAAAACAAAAAACCAATATTATTTCTTGGTGTTTCTTGATCTATATTGGTGTTTTTCCATGTTTCTTGCCCTGTTTCACGTTTTTTTGTTGGTGTTTTCAAAAGTTAATTCAGGGGTTTCTTGCCAAGTGAGATAATTAACACTACACTATTACTAGTAATAATTTTCTCACGGGTACGATTTAGCCCCCAAGCCAAAGTATCCCAATACCAAACCTGGGGTTTATTGGGGTTTTCTTGTAGGAAGTGAGATAATTAAGATTACACCTTTACTGATAAGAATTTTCTCACGGTCACGATTTAGTTCCCATGCCATAATATCCCAATACCTACTGATAACAGAAAACTTCAAAAGATCCACTTGTAGGGCTTGAAATTCTCTGTAACTTTGTGATTTAAATCATCCTACTAAGTTTAAAAAGAGAAAAGTTATGGCTGAGAAACCATGAAAAGGCACAAAAATCACATATTTATACAGTTTTAAATTATTATTTTTTTTGGAAAAATGGTAAGAGTTAGCACCAAGGTGTAATCTTAATTATCTGACCTGACTAGAAAACCCCAATAAACCTCAGGTTTGGTAAAAAAAAAAAAATTAACCTTAGAAAATCCTTAATTAACCCCAGAAACCCCAATTACGTTTCTTGGTGTATTTTATGTTTCTTGGTGTATTATATGTTTCTTGGTGTATTTTATGTGTTGGTTCTTGATCTTTTTTTTTATTAGTTTTTTTTGTGGTGTTTTCTGGATTTAATTAGTCAAACTTGTGCGAAATAGCAGATAACATCAAAGCGCTGTTTGTCCGGATTGAAATGCTCTATAACTTTGCAATTTGAATCATCCTTCTCACTCTATAAATAAAAAAGGTATGGCAATTTCTGGAGGTAATTCGGGGTTTTCTAACGTTAATTGGGATTTTTCTAGCGCTAATTGACGGTTTTCTGTAGTATCCCAATACCAAAGCTGCGGTTTATTGGGGTTTTCTTATGAAAGTGAGATAATTAAGAATTTTCGTTACGATTTAGTTCCCACGCCAAGATATCCCAATACCTACTGATAATAGAAAACATCCAAAGGGCCGTTTGTAGGGCTTGAAATTGTCTGTAATTTTGTAATTTGAATTATCCTACTACCAAAAAGAAAAAAGTCATGACTGAAAAACGGCGAAAAGGCACAAAAATCATCTATTTTTTTTTGTCGGGCTTGAAATTCTCTAGAACTTTGTAATTAGAATCATTCTTCTAGCTGCATTGTTTCGTATAGACCTCATGAGCACGTAACTGACTGTTGAATCTACCAGTGCAGTCAATAGTTAACGTGATTTCAATCTAGTAGATGAGAGGGTTCCTCCTACTTATTCAATCTTAGCTATATTTTTGCAAAGATATATTAATTTGTGGCGCTACAAAATAAAAATATCGGTAAAGGAGATGAATAAAACTACTATGTTTTTTACCACTTGTAACTACAGCATAGTAGATTTTTTTATCTCCTTTATGGAAAATTAATTACCACGTAGTAGACGCCAAAACCATTCAATTTCCAAAAATATCGGTGTTTCATTGATTGATACACTCAGATGACTCATGCATTTATGGTCCACCCAGACATATTAGTTCAAAGGACCTGACCCTGACGCCTCATTTACATAAAAAAACAAAGCTGTAAAGTGCTTTATTCTTTCCGATTAATGTACATGTGTACTATCCATAAATAATATCTGTTGCCGCTCTAAATTTAGACTCATGATAAAACGAAATTATTGCGCTTTACGGACTGTTGCCCTTTAAATCCCACGTTGCGATAACCACGCGCCTGCTGGCTGTTTGCGCAACAGTCTTAAATAATAATTAGTACATAAAATAAAACTCTCCAACTTACTCGGTCAATGTTTTCTTGCTGGGCGCACATTCGCGCAATCGAACCAATATTGTTTGTGATCGTGACGAGGGTGGCCTTAGCCAAGTCCTCCCTGCTCACTTTGCTCCTCCGGTCGATCGAGTTCATCTGCCCGAAACTAGAGATACCCGAGAAACTTCAGTGCCAAATTCATATAAAGAGGAAGAAAGAAGCAATATTTCAACAACACTACACATGCAAAAATATAAGTACAAAAGAAAATTCAATGGTTTTAGATGATTTTAATGGTCTTCAATGAACATAAGAATTTACTAGTACTGTGAGCTAATAGAAAACAGATTATATAAGGTTTTAACGTCATATGTATTCATAAATTATAATAATTAATAAAATGCAATATTAGTTCATTTAAAACATGCTTAGTACTGTTACTAAAGGTCGTTTTAGACGAGACAATTTCTTGACTCAAAAGTAAACGTCGTTTTAGACAAGAAAATTTCTTAGCTCAAAAGTTGTTCAAGAAATGAATTCATATATCCTCCTCCCATAATTCTCCATTCGATCTACCATCCGATTCAACAGTTTAAATAATTTGCTGTATGATACGAGACAATTTAGATTGTCTCGCATCTTGACTAACTTTTGAGTCAAGAAATTGTCTTGTTTAAAACGATCTTTAGTCAAGATGCGAGACAATTAAATTGTCTCGTATCATACAGCAAATTATTTCAAATATTGAATTGGATGGTAGATTGCATGGAAAAATATAACGCGTTCTATTTGTCAAGGACAAATTGTATGAGAGGAGGATAATTGAATTAATTTCTTGAACAGCTTTTGAACTAAGAAATTGTCTTGTCTAAAACTACATTTATGAATAAGAGCAATACAAACTAAATTTTAAGACTTAAACATCACATGTGTTAACAAATTATAATATATATATATATATATATATATATATATATATATATATATATAAACTCCTAGTACTGAATAAGAGCAATATAAACTAGATTTTAAGGGCTAGTTGTTCAATAGTCACCTAAACTCAATGACTCTAATCAAGAGGACATAGAAATATGTTTAAAACTGAATTGTATTAGTCAGACATAATAAAAATAATGTCAGGATACTAAAAATATAATATTTTGCAGGATGTACTATTTTAAGAACTAACAACATATTCTTTTATAAACATAAATTACGTATAATTTCCAGTGAAACCGGAAATTGGAATACAAACATCGATATGCGTTCATTTTCAGGAAATTTAATACCTTATTTACATTTGTTTTAATTATTTTAGTTTCCTTGAAAATTGCTAGGAAAAATCTGGAATATATCAGTATTTACAGAAGCCTCAGTAGGCTCTACAAAATAAAACTAGCCTGCTTAGCGCACGACATCGTTGCACCCTTAATTCTTACGGACTTCCTTTACCTTAAAATGAATTAAACACCGCAAATCATCTTGAAAAAGATTCATTTGTATGAGACTATAAAATAAACCATGATGATATAAAAGATAAATAAAACGATTTTTTACTTTGTTTTTGATCACACTTCAGTTACACTTTGCAACTAGTTTCGGCTAAGCTCAACCAAAGTAAAAAATCGTTTTATTTATCCTTTAAAATTAATTATCACAAAGTAGACGCCTTAACAATCCAATACATGATGATATAAGTTTACATTCAGCGGTAACTATTATACTCCAATTTGTAATAGTTACTGTTGGATGTAAATTTATTTCATCATGGTTTATTTTATAGTCTCATACAAATTAATCTTTTTCAAGATGATTTGCGGTGTTTAATTCATTTTATGGTAAAGGAATATCAGTATATGAATCGAGGAAAACAGGTTCAGAATCAGTCTGATATTAATTTTTGCTACTTATTCAAATTTTGGTATAATAATTAATATATTTGTATGAAGTAAAAACGAATACACTCAAAATATAAAGATTACTATGCCTATACCTTATGGTAGAAGGCATATGATTAAATAAATAAATAAAACTATGCTACTAAAATATCTGAAATCCATAGCTAATATAAAAACTATTCAAATTAAAAATATATTAAACAAACATGATCAATTGCGTGCAAGAAAAGATGGTGTGAAAGAATGATTATAATTACCTGCTAGCGACTAAATCCCCAGGTAGCCCAAACCTTTCGTAATCGCCCCCATAGATGTCCCTTACCAGTTTATCAACGTGCGTGTGATCGCCCCCAGTGGCCAACTCAATCGCCTCCTCAAACGAGTTGCAGCCCGTCAGTAGGCAACAGAGCCCCAGAAAAGTGCCACCACCTATACTGTATTGCACATAAATATAATTTGTTTATAGTGGGCGAACTTACTAATTACCTAGTACCGGAAACTCTTTTATAATTATTCGGTCCGTTCACTGAAAGCACACTCACACCTGAGCCAATGTTAACGATTAAAAATGGGTAGGGATTGGAAAAATCATAGTTTACTTTCGCGCAAAGCTGCTCGTCGGTGGGA
Source organism: Lordithon lunulatus (assembly GCA_963942505.1). Lineage (NCBI taxonomy): Eukaryota > Metazoa > Arthropoda > Insecta > Coleoptera > Staphylinidae > Lordithon > Lordithon lunulatus. The sequence continues at coordinate 8,593,970 of OZ012669.1, forward strand.
TTGGCCCAGTAGTAGCACTCGTTGCTATTCTGTGCCTCGATGTAGTGCATGCCCTTGATCAGCGAGTCGAACTCGTCGAACTTTGCGAGTTTCATGTTCACTTCCTGCAAACAACACAAATGTGTCACCCACACAGAAAACAAACAATAATAGTTTAAATTGTTTATGATAGTTTGTATATATAAATTAGTGTTTTGTTTGTATAACATAAAATATTTGTTAATAACTATAGTAGTTTTGGCAACTCAATTTGCCATTTTAAGTATGATAATGGAGAGTTGAGTGGCTGAAACAATATCGCACATAATCGAATACATAAGAATCAATCAGCACCTGAAAATTTTAAGTTACGACACCGAAACTCAAATTTCATCAGGTGTTGATTGAATCTTATGTATCTTTTAACACTCCTTGAATCCTTTTTTTGCGTTTAGAACAAACCAAATTATAATATATATAATTAGATACCATTATGCTCAATGGTAAAATTACTGGAAATTTCAATCTTTAAAATGCATCTCAAAAATTGTTTTTGGAAGTTACCGATATTTGTCATCTTACAGTTGGACCGATTTTGCTCAAATTTCCCTAGCCGATTTGAATTGGTCGCGGTCCATTCAGCCGTTTTCCGTAATTTGTTCACATACATACACATACAGACAGACATTATATATATATATATATATATATATATATATATATATATATATATATATATATATTATTGCTAATAGTTTTTAATTACCCTCCGGAAGTTGTCCTCGAATTTGTAGGCACCGCCACCGGTAGCGCAGACTGTGGTCACCAAATTCGCCATGCCTTTGCTGCGTGCCAGTGCGAGGAAATTGCCCATCTCGCACGTGGGAAAACGGATAAAGTGGAGGGTGCCGCGACGGCCGCGAATTACAGCATTGTTCATCTGAAAATAAATTATTCACTATTAATTGTTACAAATCTGAAAAGAAATTATTCACTACTCATCGTTACAATTGAAAATAGCGTTATATAAACCAGGGGTGGACAACTTTTTTGCACATCTTTCTTTTTGAGCAGATCTTAAAAATATGTCGCGATCGACTTTTGTCATTAGTGCTCTATTTATCAAGTAGTCTAATTGATTTCTAAGTTATGACATAGCGTGCGATTGATTGATTGGTTTCGGACCAAAATTAGTTTCGCGCTCGACCGATCGATCACGATCGACCGATCGACCGCGACCGAGTCCTGATATAAACTGCATTCGTAGATAGCCCACTGAGCTTGATTGTCACTGACATTTGACAATGCGTGGATGTATGCACGTCTATGAACAAAATTTCGACTTTATCATAAGTAAATCGCGAGGGGAATATGTTAAATATATGTGAACATGAAAACGAATGAGGACGAGAATGATGAGAAGAATAAGAATAAAATAATAACGGTATTGAACCGAATTACGTTTATTTCGGTTCAATACAGTTATTATTTTATTCTTATTTTTGTGGATGTATGGACGTCAAAATTTCGACAAAATTTCGACTTTATTATAAGTAAATCGCGAGGGGAATTAGTTAAATATATGTAAACATGAAATTGAATCAGGGTGAGAATGATGAGAAGAATAAGAATAAAATAATAACTGTATTGAACCGAATTATATTTAATTCGGTTCAATGCAGTTGTTATTCTTCTCATCATTCTCGTCCTCATTCAATTTCATGTTCACATATATTGATAATGATTGATAAAGATTCCGTTGAATCGGACCGACTTGAATGGAATCGAAACAAATACAATCTTTTTTTTTAGAAAATATCTTACATTTTGATTTAACATTAGTTAATTAATTTGGAAAGTCGTGTGGTGCTCACACTAGACATTTTTATTATTAATGCCAATATCTTTCGGCACCCCCACTTATTTTGAATCTTATTAAAACGCACATTAATAATTAAATTTTATTGCTAGAATACTAGCGTAATAATATCAAGCATAAACCTATTTACTATCCTATAAAAATAAAATCGTAGTCACGTTCAGCAAATATTTTCGATTCTTATGCAATGGATATGATATGAAAGTCATTCAAACACTTTATGGCGGGAGGTCAAATAAATTTCCTTTCAGGGTTTAGTTTATAAAAAATAACGGCATATTGCAATTCGTTGTAAACATTAAACTATTGACTTTTATGTTATTCCTAGTTTTTCCAATACGCAATTATAAAAGGGTAACTGCACTGCTGGTCCGAAATAAACAAATGACAGCTCAGTATGAGGACAAAACAATACAAATTATGTCAAGTTTTTGTAATTAAAAAAAATCTGAAAATTGAATTTATTATGATTTTTTGAAAAATACATATGGAAAAAAGTCACTCGTGTTAAATTTTTGTTTGTTGTAACCGCACTGCTAGTCCGAAATAAACAAATGACAGCTCAGTATGAGGACAAATAATACAAACTATGTCAAGTTTTTGTAATTAAAAAAATCCGAAAATTGAATTTATTATGATTTTTTGAAAAACACATATGGAAAATAAAGTCACTCGTGTTGAATTTTTGTTTGTTGTAACTGCACTGCTGGTCCGAAATAAACAAATGACAGCTCAGTATGAGGACAAAACAATACAAATTATGTCCAGTTTTTGTAATTAAAAAATATACGAAAATTGAATTTATTATGATTTTTTGAAAAACACATGGCAAAAAAGTCACTTGTGTTGAATTTTTGTATGTTGTAACCGCACTGCTGGTCCGAAATAAACAAATGACAGCTCAGTATGAGGACAAAACAATACAAATTATGTCAAGTTTTTGTAATTAAAAAAAATTCGAAAATTGAATTTATTATGATTTTTTGAAAAGCACATATCGACAAAAAAGTCACTTGTGTTGAATTTTTGTTTGTTGTAACTGCACTGGTAGTCCGAAATAAACAAATGACAGCTCAGTATGAGGACAAAACAATACAAACTATGTCAAGTTTTTGTAATTAAAAAAAATCCGAAAATTGAATTTATTATGATTTTTTGAAAAACACATTTGGAAAAAAAGTCACTCGCGTTAAATTTTTGTTTGTTGTAACTGCACTGCTGGTCCGAAATAAACAAATGACAGCTCAGTATGAGGACAAAACAATACAAATTATGTCCAGTTTTTGTAATTAAAAAATATACGAAAATTGAATTTATTATGATTTTTTGAAAAACACATGGCAAAAAAGTCACTTGTGTTGAATTTTTGTATGTTGTAACCGCACTGCTGGTCCGAAATAAACAAATGACAGCTCAGTATGAGGACAAAACAATACAAATTATGTCAAGTTTTTGTAATTAAAAAAAATTCGAAAATTGAATTTATTATGATTTTTGGAAAAACAAATTTGGAAAAAAAGTCACTCGTGTTGAATTTTTGTTTGTTGTAATTGCACTGCTGGTCCGAAATAAAGGAATGATAGCTCAGTATGAGGACAAAACAATACAAACTATGTCAAGTTTTTGTTATTAAAAAAAATCCGAAAATTGAATTTATTATGATTTTTTGAAAAACACATATGGACAAAAAAAAGTCACTCGCGTTGAATTTTTGTTTGTTGTAACCGCACTGCTGGTCCGAAATAAACAAATGACAGCTCAGTATGAGGACAAAACAATACAAATTATGTCCAGTTTTTGTAATTAAAAATTATACGAAAATTGAATTTATTATGATTTTTTGAAAAACACATGGCAAAAAAGTCACTTGTGTTGAATTTTTGTATGTTGTAACCGCACTGCTGGTCCGAAATAAACAAATGACAGCTCAGTATGAGGACAAAATAATACAAATTATGTCAAGTTTTTGTAATTAAAAAAAATCCGAAAATTGAATTTATTATGATTTTTTGAAAAGCACATATCGACAAAAAAGTCACTTGTGTTGAATTTTTGTTTGTTGTAACTGCACTGGTAGTCCGAAATAAACAAATGACAGCTCAGCATGAGGACAAAACAATACAAACTATGTCAAGTTTTTGTAATTAAAAAAATCCGAAAATTGAATTTATTATGATTTTTTGAAAAACACATATGGAAAATAAAGTCACTCGTGTTGAATTTTTGTTTGTTGTAACTGCACTGCTGGTCCGAAATAAACAAATGACAGCTCAGTATGAGGACAAAACAATAAAAATTATGTCCAGTTTTTGTAATTAAAAAAAATCCGAAAATTGAATTTATTATGATTTTTTGAAAAACACATTTCGAAAAAAAGTGACACGTTAAATTTTTGTTTGTTGTAACCGCACTGCTGGTCCGAAATAAACAAACGACAGCTCAGTATGAGGACAAAACAATACAAATGATGTCAAGTTTTAGTAATTAAAAAAAATCCGAAAATTGAATTTAGTATGATTTTTTGAAAAACACATATAGAAAAAAAGTCACTTGTGTTGAATTTTTGTTTGTTGTAACTGCACTGGTAGTCCGAAATAAACAAATGACAGCTCAGTATGAGGACAAAACAATACAAACTATGTCAAGTTTTTGTAATTAAAAAAAATCCGAAAATTGAATTTATTATGATTTTTTGAAAAACACATTTGGAAAAAAAGTCACTCGCGTTAAATTTTTGTTTGTTGTAACTGCACTGCTGGTCCGAAATAAACAAATGACAGCTCAGTATGAGGACAAAACAATACAAATTATGTCCAGTTTTTGTAATTAAAAAATATACGAAAATTGAATTTATTATGATTTTTTGAAAAACACATGGCAAAAAAGTCACTTGTGTTGAATTTTTGTATGTTGTAACCGCACTGCTGGTCCGAAATAAACAAATGACAGCTCAGTATGAGGACAAAACAATACAAATTATGTCAAGTTTTTGTAATTAAAAAAAATTCGAAAATTGAATTTATTATGATTTTTGGAAAAACAAATTTGGAAAAAAAGTCACTCGTGTTGAATTTTTGTTTGTTGTAATTGCACTGCTGGTCCGAAATAAAGGAATGATAGCTCAGTATGAGGACAAAACAATACAAACTATGTCAAGTTTTTGTTATTAAAAAAAATCCGAAAATTGAATTTATTATGATTTTTTGAAAAACACATATGGACAAAAAAAAGTCACTCGCGTTGAATTTTTGTTTGTTGTAACCGCACTGCTGGTCCGAAATAAACAAATGACAGCTCAGTATGAGGACAAAACAATACAAATTATGTCAAGTTTTTGTGATTAAAAAATATCCGAAAATTGAATTTATTATGATTTTTTGAAAAACATTTGGAAAAAAAAATCACTCGCGTTAAATTTTTGTTTGTTGTAACCGCACTGCTAGTCCGAAATAAACAAATGACAGCTCAGTATGAGAACAAAACAATACAAACTATGTCAAGTTTTGTAATTTAAAAAAATCCGAAAATTGAATTTATTATGATTTTTTGAAAAACACATATGGACAAAAAAAGTCACTTGTGTTGAATTTTTGTTTGTTGTAACTGCACTGCTGGTCCGAAATAAACAAATGACAGCTCAGTATGAGGACAAAACAATACAAATTATGTCAAGTTTTTGTAATTAAAAAATATACGAAAATTGAATTTATTATGATTTTTTGAAAAACACATGGCAAAAAAGTCACTTGTGTTGAATTTTTGTTTGTTGTAACCGCACTGCTGGTCCGAAATAAACAAATGACAGCTCAGTATGAGGACAAATAATACAAACTATGTCAAGTTTTTGTAATTAAAAAAATCCGAAAATTGAATTTATTATGATTTTTTTAAAAACACATATGGAAAATAAAGTCACTCGTGTTGAATTTTTGTTTGTTGTAACTGCACTGCTGGTCCGAAATAAACAAATGACAGCTCAGTATGAGGACAAAACAGTACAAATTATGTCCAGTTTTTGTAATTAAAAAATATACGAAAATTGAATTTATTATGATTTTTTGAAAAACACATGGCAAAAAAGTCACTTGTGTTGAATTTTTGTATGTTGTAACCGCACTGCTGGTCCGAAATAAACAAATGACAGCTCAGTATGAGGACAAAACAATACAAACTATGTCAAGTTTTTGTAATTAAAAAAAATCCGAAAATTGAATTTATTATAATTTTTTGAAAAACACATATGGACAAAAAAAAGTCACGTGTGTTGAATTTTTGTTTGTTGTAACTGCACTGCTGGTCCGAAATAAACAAATGACAGCTCAGTATGAGGACAAAACAATACAAATTATGTCAAGTTTTTGTAATTAAAAAAAATGCGAAAATTGAATTTATTATGATTTTTTGAAAAACACATTTGGAAAAAAAAAGTCACTCGCGTTAAATGTTTGTTTGTTGTAACCGCACTGCTGGTCCGAAATAAACAAATGACAGCTCAGTATGAGGACAAAATTATGTCAAGTTTTTGTAATTAAAAAATATCCGAAAATTGAATTTATTATAATTTTTTGAGTTAATTATATTTCACTTGGCCTGGCATAGGAAAGTGTGATATAGACGGATATCAGGTGTATTATGCTGGCAATGAGGACGCTAAACATTACAGTGCCCTAGCAGTTATAAAAGCAATATCCTGCAAAGTCCTGGTTTCCTAGCAAGCGGTGTCGATAAAAACGGCCGTTTTTGACGTCATTTGCACATTACAAGATACGTTGTACATGTAATTGAATAACTAACAAGATTCCAGTGTAATTCATGACATGTTCCCAATACTTTGAAGTATACCTCTCTCTGGATTACCAGATTTATTTAAATAAAACCAAGGCTTAAGTATTCTGTAAGATTTCGTTCATTCGGCTTTATATAAATAAATTCACGATTTCTCACCTGTAAATGTGTATCCCGATGGCCAGTTTTCCCATACGCCGAATTCTTCGTCAAATACCGCCTGATGTTCTTCAACACCTCGATTTCCGAGTCCAGTTCGTCCTTGGTGGTGTCCTTCGGCTCGAAGTAGACCAACTTGCACAAGCTCCCGCCGATGTCCATGCCGAACCACGGCATAGCTGCAAACAAAAAGCCGCCGTAAGACCATGCTGTTCGCGCGTAAGTTTATCAGCACTGCACTAACTTAGAAGAAACAAATATTTCTTTAGACATTTAAGTACGTACTCCACTCCGTTACGTCGGCCGGCATTGTATTATCTAGTATACGAGTGCGTGTGTCTGTTTTAATGAGTGGACTGTGATTATTCGCGCAAAAAGTTATTTAAAAATAAAACAGTCAATTAGAATATCGGTGGGGAAAGGTCGAATAGTGCACATAGTGGGGATATCAATGAAAAATAAGTTTTAAATAAGACAATTACTGCAGACTACTATATTCCTATATAAATAGGTGAGTAGAAAAAACATGTAACTTCAAAATCGTTGTTTAAATAAAATATGTTTTGTGGGATAAGCATACAATTAGATGTACAAGTACTACGATTTTAGAGTTATATTGTTTTACCACTCACCAATTCATATATGAATAGCAGTCTTAGTACAATGGGATTATGAAATTATAATAGAGGAAAAGAACATGAATTTTAAAAAAGTACAACTAGTTGTACTATTTTTGTATATAACAACTCGAGATATTGTGTGAATTCATACTTCATCATTCATGCTAGCAGGATCACCGGGTAGTGCCCTCTATGGAATAATATTCCAACAGAGTGCTTGAGATATCATTCATCCTCACTAGCTGAGCTACACTGATGAGATATAATAAGATCGAAATCTAGATATGTAGATTGCTAAGAGGTGGATTCACACTTATATATATGTTTAACATGAATTTTGTTTATTTATTACAAAATTCTTGTTCTGAAGAGCCAGCGTATGAAAACAAAAGGTAATCAAAATCAACGGTACCAATGACTTCTTCACCACCGGATATAGAACAAACCACCCTTCCTACCAATTGAGGATTCATGCATATGTCGATAGTGCAATCAAACAGAAGACCGATATCATCTATTAGTGTCAAAAAAGAAATAACGAATGACTCAACAACAAAATTCATCTCTAATATATCAATATTTCCCATATTCACCAACATCCCATAAACTTTATAGGTGCCCTAAGCTATTAAATGGATAAATTGATAACGTCATTGTGACAGAATATGCCAAAACTAATGTCAAACACCTTGAATAGCGGCTGCGATTGGAGCTTTGATGACACCTCTTGTTTAATTATTCAGTGTTTGCAATAGAGAGAATCTAAAGTAACTACATGCCCTAGATAATGAATTTATTGTTGCTATAACAACGAATACTTATGGGTTTAATAACTATTGATAGATTTATAGAACGTCGGTGAATACGGGGGTAAGTCATGCAGACTAACATATAGCAATAGAACCGATTGACAATATTTAAGAAAATTGACTTATGATAACACACAAAGTAATATTGATACATAATTGACGTATTTATCTTTGTTTGTATATATCTGTATATTAATCATACACATACGTGATATAGTAATATACAGATATATACAAACAAAGATAAATACGTCAATTAAGTATCAATATTATTTTGTGTATTATCATTAGTCAATTTTGTTAAATATTGTCAATCGGTTCTATTGTTATAAAATACAAATTACCTTGACTAAAGCGAAATAAATCAATCATTTTAATGCAGTAATATATCTATCAGAATATGATTAAATCCCTGGTTTCCTAGGAAAGCGGCCGCTTAAAAACGTCCGCTTTTGACGTCATTTTTACGTCACAAAAATAATTCTACGTGTATATAAACGAATATAGTTTCCTATAAAGTGTAATACCTCAACGTACTGCAAAAACGCAATGAATTACGATGAAAAATTGTGAGTTCTTCTATTACATATACTTAAAACGACCTTTGTGATTTGTGAATGATGTCAAAAGCGGCCGCTTTAAAGCGACCGTTCTCCTAGGAAACCAGGCCTTTACAGAATAAAAAATAAAATGATTTTTACTTTCCGAATACAGCACTGCTGTATTGTAATCGTGAAAAATTTCGAATAACTAATTTTGACTTTTCTCTACGTTTCATTACGAATATAGTCGAAATAAACTATTTTAGGAAAATTTCTTTGTATGTGTGTGTATATCTCTGAACAAAATTCCGGGAAAACGGCGAAATGGTTTGCGACCAAATTTGGAAATCGGCTGAGTCGGAGTGACCTCCTGAAAATTTGAGCACAATCGGTCTACTAACAGAGAAAAGAAAACTTAATAAAATCATTACCTATTGCACATAGAGCACGGGTCGCTCCAAAAAGCGAACGCACGGCGTAGTGAACAAGTGACGTCATCGGCGGTGACGGTACTATACTGTAGTAAAGTACGCGGGGAATTTGCAAAAATGGTTGCATGTCAAATATAGTAAGGTAATGAAAAAGAATGTCAAAATGTCAGAATGGTTGTGAATCGAACGGAATTGAACCAAATCGATCTGAAGTAAACCAAATCGAATCGAATTGAATCAACTACATTAAAATTGTAATTTATTAATATTGAAGTAAGTCGGAAAGTCCTGTGTTCATAAGTAAAACTCCTTACTTTTTACTATTTTGGGGTTTAAAGTAGTGATGGAAGAATTTCAAGAACCGAGAACAGCTGTTTTCGATTCTTATCAAGAGTAGATGTTTTCGATTCTTACAAGTTGTCTAAAACTTGAACGAGAACGTAATATGACAGATTTATGGTGGTGGCTCGGTGCGCGGTTGTTTTACTTTTCGGGGCGCAGGTCTCAGTTTTCAGTGCTCGGTGCGCAGGTCTCGGTTGTCAGTGCTCCTTGCGCAGGGCTCGGTTTTCAGTGCTCGGTGCGCAGGGCTCGGTTTTCAGTGCTCGGTTGCGCAGGTCTCGGTTTTCAGGGCTCGGTGCGCAGCACTCGGTTCTCGAAAACCTTAGAAAACTGTTCCCGTTTTTTAGTATTCGATTCTAAGGTTTCGATTCCTGAATGTTATCGAGAACGAAATTTTCGATTCTCCCCACCACTAGTTTAAATTACATCACTAATAGTGCAGAGGATGTATAGCATATTCAAATGTGATTTACAGAATTTCAAATGATTTAATTATCAAATCAAGAGTTGGTAATCGCACCCCAAGATTCAGAACGTGTCGGTCATAGGTGTCACGTCGATGACATATAAGTCACTGTTTTCATATCGTCATATTCATCAAGATTAACAATCGCGATGTAATAGTAACTTATGTCTAGCCCTGTAGCGCAGCGTCTGACTCAGAATGAGCCACCGCAAGCAGTAAGCCTCAAATCTGCAAACTATGTATATGTGTCATATGGCAGAATTATGGTGGGGGCTCGGTGTGTGGTTTTTTACTTCTCGGTGCGCAGGACTCGGTTTTCAGTGCTCGGTGCGCAGGGCTCGGTTTTTAGTGCTCGGTGCGCAGGGCTCTGTTTTCAGTGCTCAGTTGCGCAGGTCTCGGTTTTCAGTGCTCGGTGCGCAGGGCTCTGTTTTCAGTGCTCGATTGCGCAGGTCTCGGTTTTGAGTGCTCGATGCGCAGGACTCGGTTCTCGAAAACCTTAGAAAACTGTTCCCGTTTTTTAGTACTCGATACCAAGGTCTCGATTCCTGAATGTTATCGAGAACGAAATTTTTTCGATTCTCAAAACTTCTTGATTCCCTCCACCACTAGTTTAACTTACATCACTAATAGTGGAGAGGATGTATAGAATATTCAAATGAGATTTACAGAATTTCAAACGATTTAACTACAAATCAAGAGTCGGAAGATGCACCACGTGTTGGTCATAGGTGTCACGTCGATGACATATCGTAATATTCATCAGGATTAACAATCGCGATGTAATAGTAACTTATAACTAGCCCTGTAGCACAGCGTCTGTCTCAGAATGAGCCACTGCAAGCAGTAAGCCTCAAATCTGCAAACCATGAAATGCCCTAAAACCAAAGGTTAGCAAGTGGTAGTTGGCTGGCCAAAACTGACCACAAGTGGAAATCAAAGGATTAGAACGGCTGTAAATCAGATACCGAACAGAGTAACCATAAAAACGGCAGTATAGAAGTCAATGGAAAATCACTATACTAAACATCACTAGGAATAATCATGAGAAGGTTACAAACACAAACAATAGTCGGGTACGGGCGTCTCTTCTAAGAAACAGGTGTGAGAAGAATCCCGGTCAGACAAAAGTTAAGGTTGGAAAGACATTCTGTAGGCGAATGAGAGCTTGGAATGTCAGAGGCATGAAAGAAATCGGCAAAATACATAAAACCACAGAGGAAATGGATGGATTAAACATATCCATACTAGGTATAAGTAAAATGTAATCGTCGAAAAGAAGGGTGGAAAACTAGTAGTATGATTTAGTCTGATGAGCATAGTACTTTTATTATTTTATTACTTTTATTATCGTTAGTGACGAGGTGGAGCATGCCATAGTAAATGGCATCCCTGTCTCTGATAGAATTATCCAAGAAAAAATCCTGGATAAACGCAGCGTCGACCGGCGGAGGAATTCATGGCTGAACATTTTGAGGCAGTGATTTGGTTAAGACATCGGAATTATTGGCTGCTGCAAAGAACGCTGTCAAGATTCGCTAAGCAGATATGGAACAAGTAGAAGAAGGGCATCACGTGGTTAAAATAGGCACTTCGTACAATTACGTGTGTGTTCGGTTAGCCTCAGTCGTTTGTCGGATCTGAGATTGGTTGTCTAATAAAAAAAAAAACCGTAACTGAACCTAGAGATACCGGCTATACTGTATACTGAGAAATAAACTTAAGAGCGTTCCATCCAACCAAAACAGTTGTTATAAAAGGGGTGAATTAGTACTTACATGGATTATCCGACAACACCCCGTTGGTCTCGAACCCATTGACGGTCACCTCCATCTTATTGCACTCCGCCATGGTGGCAATCCTAGCTCGCAAACAACCCTTACACGAGTGCGGAGCCATCGCAACAAACACAAACTGGAACAAACGTGAGAGGTGTGAACAAATTTACAACAGAACTCTCATTACAGCACGAGCACCAGCGAGCAAGTAACCGTAATCAATGTAAAATCACATTATTTATGTGTCATTGTGAAACTTTCGGCCTTGAACCACACGAACCAAATGTATGCAAATGGTAATTGTGCTCATGCCAAAATGCCGCTCGATATTCTTCACCACCGTTTACAACAAACGAAAAAAAAAACAGAAGGTTGAATACAAATTTATGTAATTTGCGCAAGTTTTTATGTGCAGCGATAAGCAGTGACGATCACGCTTTAATTAGGATGGGCATATTAATTTAAAATTCAGTCCATATCTCGCACGTGATAATATCGTTGAAAACAAGTCTTTTTTTTTTCGCGTGATAATAATTTGAACGTTATGACATGTCGTTATTGCAATTTATACACGGTAATTGCTGATTGTAATTGAGTTGTGATGTGTGTGGGAGATTAGTGCGTAATTTGAGTTGTTTCAATAATATTTCATTGAATTTATTGATTATATTACTGTGTTGAGTAAATAATATGCGCCGTAAATTCACCTCTTAGTAATCTACAGATCTAGATTGCTTATCAGTATAGCTCAGCTAATGAGGATGAATTCACAAAATGCGGTTTATATAAAAAAAGTGGTTTATATAAAGAGTCATGTAATTTTCTCTTTGTAGAGAAAGTTTACCGCCATCTGGCGGGAACCTCTAAATTAACAAAACCATATGTTTATATCCTCTTAAGCCTTGGTTTCCTAGGAAGCGGTGCCGACAAAAGCGGCCGCAATTCACGTCATTTTGACGTCACACATTTCTTTTATGTATATTTAAAATAAATCTGGTAATCCAGAGGGCAGTATACTTCAAAGTATTGAGAAAATATCATGAATTACACTGGAATCTGGTGAGTTATTCAATTACATGTACTTAAAACGTATCTTGTAATGTATAAATGACGTCAAAAACGGCCGTATTTATCGACACCGCTTGCTAGGAAACCAGGACTTTAATGTCAATTACATAATATATTTTGGTTATTGAGGTATTTTTCAAAAATATCCATTCGCATATTTTGCATTCAGTATTAAGAAAAAAATAGTAGTAGTACTCGTAATAGTAATATTAGTAGTAGTAGTAGTACTACTAATACTACTAATACTACTACTAATACTACTACTAATACTACTACTAATACTACTACTAATACTACTACTACTACTACTACTAATACTACTACTAATACTACTACTAATACTACTACTACTAATACTACTACTACTTATACTACTACTACTTATACTACTACTACTTATACTACTACTACTTATACTACTACTACTTATACTACTACTACTTATACTACTACTACTTATACTACTACTACTTATACTACTACTACTTATACTACTACTACTTATACTACTACTACTTATACTACTACTACTTATACTACTACTACTTATACTACTACTACTTATACTACTACTTATACTACTACTTATACTACTACTACTTATACTACTACTACTTATACTACTACTACTAATACTACTAGTAGTAGGAGTAGCATTAATAGTAGTAGTAGTCTAGTAGTACTAGTAATTTAGCAGTTACTATATTTGTTACAAATCTGTAACTGGCTAGAGACTTTAGGCACCTTCTGCCGCGTGTTGATGACCTACAAATTATGTATTTAGGTGTTTTATTTTTGTTGTATCAGCCGGAAAAGAGAATTAGCAACAAACATAATTTATTATAGATTAATGTATAACTTTGATAAACAAGAGATAAGATTACAGATATTTTTGCGAATGGCCGTGTATTTTTTTTTTGTTCAAACATATTTTAAGATAAGTTTCATGTAATAAATTAGATTTAAAATAATTATAATAATTGCGTTTTGAGCTCTCCCAAGCCATGCTACAAAATAAATTACATAATCAAACTGATTTGAACAAACAAGTTCAAATTACATGCAAAATGTTAGAAATTGAAATATCTTATCTAGTTCGAATTTTAAATTTTATTAGTTCACAGATAGGACGCGCGCATGCGCTGTGTAATCTGAATATAATTTACACGTTATGATAAACTAGTTACACTTGGGTGTTAATCTAGCAAGCACAAGAATTTTTGTATTGTTAATTTTGTGGTAGAGATAAGCATGTGTATTTGTAACACTTAGATTACGAGTTAACAACTTTGTTCTGTGGTAAGAAAACATGTACAAAAAGTTAATTATATCTCACACACTGAGATGACAAATGTTGCAACTTCCAAAAACAGTTTTTGAGATAAATCAATTGCCTTTTACCTTTCGGTGTAGGCCTAATTATTATATAATCATTATTAATTAATTCCTCATAAATTGCAAAGTATTACAAAACTAGTTTTTATACCTATGGCACACATTTGCTGCATGGAAGTATTCTATACATTAATAAAACATAAAGTATTGTTTGTAGAGCAATCAACTATGCTTATTATGCCAGGGGTCAGCATACCACACATCATTCACAGAAATGCATGCAATTGTAGTTTATTATGAAATAACTTAGAGTTTCTTTGTTAACTTTGTATAATCATCGCTTTACAGTACTAGTCCTTTAAAATATTGTCATAACAATATACTACTGCTTTGAAGTACTGTTACTATAACTTAAATTTTGTATGCTAACTTTTTATAATCATTGTTTTACAGTACTAGTCCTTTAAAATATTGTCATAACAATATACTAGTGCTTTGAAGTAGTTATCACTATAACTTAAATTTTCTTTGCTAACTTTGTATAATCATTGCTTTACAGTACTCGTCCTTTAAAATACTGTCATAACAATATACTAAAGGACTAGTGCTTTGAAGTACTGTTATCACTATAACTTAAATTTTCTTTGTTAACTTTGTATAGTCATTGCTTTACAGTACTAACTAGTCCTTTAAAATATTGTCATAACAATATACTAAAAGACTAGTGCTTTAAAGTACTGTTATCACAAGACTTTAAATGACTAGTCTACTAAAATATCATTTTGCTGAAAATTATACGAGCATTTTCGGAACATAACCCTACAAACAGCTGTCAAAATTGAACTGTCACTTTTGCATTAAACGAATTTTAACAGACGTTTATGAATACAGTCGTATATCTCTTATTTCTTGATATTGTTTATAAAGAAAACAATCTCTATAACTATCAGCCCAAGTAATTTTCGTGAGAACGAGCGTAAGAAAATTATACGAGCTTTTTTTATAACATAACCCTAAAAACAGCTGTCAAAATTGAACTGTCACTTTTGCATTAAACGAATTTTAACAAACGTTTATGAATACAGTCGTATATCTCTTATTTCTTGATATTGTTTATAAAGAAAACAATCTCTATAACTATCAGCCCAAGCAATTTTCATGAGAATGAACGTAAGAATATTATACGAGCCTTTTTAGAACATAACCCTAAAAACAGCTGTCAAAATTGAACTGTCAATTCTGCACTAAACGAAGCGTTATTTTTTAACAGACGTTTATGAATACGGCCACGTCCTTCTATTTCTTGATATTGTTTATAAAGAAAACAATCTCTTAACTATCAGCCCAACTAATGTTCGTGAAAACGAGCTAAGAAAATTATACGAGCTTTTTTACAACATAATCCTAAAATCAGCTGTCAAAATTGAACTGTCAATGTTGCATTAAACGAATTTTAACAGACGATTATGAATACGGCCGTATATATCTTATTTCTTGATATTGTTTATAAAGAAAACAATCTCTATAACTATCAGCCCAAGTAATTTTCGTGAGAACGAGTGTAAGAAAATTATACGAGCTTTTTTAGAACATAACCCTAAAATCAGCTGTCAAAATTGAATTGTCAATTTTGCATTAAACGAAGTGTTATTTTTTAAGAGACGTTTATGAATACGGCCACATCCTCTTATTTCTTGATATTGCTTATAAATAAAACAATCTCTATAACTATCAGCCCAAGCAATTTTCGTGAGAACGAGCGTAAGAAAATTATACGAGCTTTTTTAGAACATAACCCTAAAATCAGCTGTTAAAATTGAACTGTCAATGTTGCATTAAACGAATTTTAACAGACGTTTATGAGTACAGCCGTATATCTCCTATTTCTTGATATTGTTTATAAAGAAAACAATCTCTATAACTATCAGCCCAAGTAATTTTCGTGAGAACGAGTGTAAGAAAATTATACGAGCTTTTTTAGAACATAACCCTAAAATCAGCTGTCAAAATTGAACTGTCAATGTTGCATTAAACGAATTTTAACAGACGTTTATGAGTACAGCCGTATATCTCTTATTTCTTGATATTGTTTATAAAGAAAACAATCTCTATAACTATCAGCCCAAGTAATTTTTGTGAAAATGAGTGTAAGAAAATTATACGAGCTTTTTTAGAACATAACCCTAAAATCAGCTGTAAAAATTGAATTGTCAATTTTGCATTAAACGAAGTGTTATTTTTTAAGAGACGTTTATGAATACGGCCACATCCTCTTATTTCTTGATATTGCTTATAAATAAAACAATCTCTATAACTATCAGCCCAAGCAATTTTCATGAGAATGAACGTAAGAAAATTATAGGAGCTTTTTTAGAACATAACCCTAAAATCAGCTGTCAAAATTGAACTGTCAATTATGCATCAAACGAAGCGTTATTTGTACTTTCCGAATACATCACTGATGTTTTATTAGACGTTTATGAATATGGCCATGTCTCTTATTTCTTGATATTGTTTATAAAAAAAACTATCAGCCCAAACAACTTTCCACTGATAAAAGGAAAAACTAGAGGATTTTAATCACCCAGTAATTTCACAGAAACCTCTAGTGTTTATAATGAAATATCAACAAAAAAAGATACCTAACATTATGACCATGTTAACTATCCTGTTATTTTTATATTAACAGTTACTTATTGTAATTAGTTTGAATGATCAACTGTTTAACTCAATTAAACGTATTACTACATAAGCAACAACTGTGGGGTGCACAAAAGCAAAGTACCACAAAAAGACATGTGAATAAATGCGCCACACTCATCATGTGCGCCGCAAACAGCAATCAATTACATAAGTGCACGACATGCACAACTTAACCTACAATATTCACCTTTGTCCATTGTAGCGCCGCTGGCGTAGTCGTTCGATGCGAATTTCATGCGCCGCAGTGCTTTACAACTGGAGCGGACCACGCGTCATAGGTAGCGCCGGATGCGGAGGCGCTAATAACGTCAGATTCACTCAAGTATTCACAAACATGACGACGTTTAGCTCGGTATGTATTTAAATAGCCCCGTTTAGCCGTGCGACGGCGGCCAATGGGACGGCCCCGTTGCGCTCGGACGATCGCACCCGCGCCGCGCACAGCGAAAACCAGTTTTACAAGTCACGCACGCCGGGTGTAAAAAAAATGCAAACACGCGAGTTAATGAGAAATACTCATATGTGGGAACAGAGTTGTAGCCACACCGCGATGAATTGAGAAATTCAAGTTGCAAAAGTGACAATTCAATAGGGGGTTCATTTGAACTATTTCTGACAGCTATATGAACTACTCGGTAAAAATTGTTTAGGTCTACAATTGTTAGATCTAACCCCTAGGGGGTCGATTCTATAAGTTACCCCCGTATTCAACGACGTTTCATAAATCTATCAATAGCTATTGAACCCATAAGTATTCGTAGTTATAGCAACGATAAATACATTATCAAGGGAATGTAGTTACTTTTGATTTTCTCTATTGGAAACACTGAATAATTTAACAAAAGTTGTCGTCAAAGCTCCAATTGCAAGCGATATTCAAAGTATTTGAGATTTGTTTTGGCATATTCTTTAACAAAGACGTTGTCAATTTATCCATTCAATAGCTTATGGGGCCTATAAAGTTTATGGGATGTTGGTGAATACGGGCAAGAAAGTCTGGCAATTGTATCAAATAACTGTATAGTAAGAGACTGGAAGAAATGTTAATCCACAATTTATAGTGCTCTGTGGTTTATGGTGTGTTGCTGAATAGGGGCATGAGCTGTGGTCTGCCTGAGTGATAGAATAATAACCTATTCTATCTTAACGTCACTTTGCCAAGATGGATGTGATGGATTATATTTTCTTTGATGTGAACGTTGTTTGTACAATATATGAAACTTGTAACACACGCCCATTATTAAACGAGGACTCAAGTAAGCAACATCTCTACTGACTAATTAATTAACCTACAATTATCCAAACACCACAAAAGTCTAATAATTGGACTGTATCTAGAATTTTGACATAGCGCTGATTAGATATGGTAATGTCTTTACAAGCAAAATTGTTCATAAATGGTGATTTGGGTCCTGAAATGAATCTGTTTCTATATAATGCAGCCTTAATTTGATTAATTTTAAGGCTGGGATTTAGAATATACTTTCCTTATGGCGAAAATTGTGTAATTGTTTCCAGCTTTTAGGCAAAACTACGCCATGGAATGGCATACAATTTATGCAAATTAATAAAAACATTTAATCCTTGGCATTGAAATTTAGTTTGCAAGTATTGATAACCAACATTTGTAGTTATAGCATGTTAAAGATTCGACTGTATAGAAGGTAGCAATCTAGTAGTTTAATCCAGGTTGTCTATGGTTTAATCACTCCCATATATATTAAATAATCATATATCGAAAATTCAAGATAACTAGGACCTATACATCCATAAGTATTGTAATATTTGAAAAATTGCTGCGCAAATAAATATCTCCTTCATTTTTAATGCTGGGAAATATTGGAATATAATTAAATGTCGATAAGGACCATATTCGCAAACGTTGCGTAGAATTCTTCACACCATATGGTTGTTTTTATCAGATTAAAAATGATTTTTGGAGATTCCCACCTAAACTACGACATACGTGCAACATTATTCTTTTGTATACGTATTTTTGCAACTCAATTTATGTTCTAGTTAAAGAGAACGGTACGTATTTATTATACGCATTTCGCCTATGTATTACATGTGCATCACAAGTTGCCTAATCAAAAACGTCAACCTTAACTTTATACTCTAGGTCTTATGCAACCGATGCTACAGTAGCTGCGTATATTTAGATGCATTCGACAGAAGTCTATTCATAGCGAAATATTGTGTTAATTTAGTTTGAATATTGGCTAAATACGTTGTATATTTCTAGAATTTATCGTTTAAACCGCGAATTCTAAGGATTTTAAACTATAGAATAACTCATAAGACAACAGCGCTTGAAATTTCGTTCAACAAGGACCTTTTTGTACTAGATCAGTCCTTGTTATTTATGACGAATTTGATTAACTTCAAATTTCAAAGCTATTTTGGTGTAAAAGTAAAATGGAGATCTTATAAGAATGCCCGAGGACAGGCAGACAAATATAGTATTCACAGAACATCATAGAATGTATATTCTTGAGAAACAAGATTGGTCGACAGAAATTGCTCGAAATAGAAGAAGTTTAAAACAAGATTGAATAAAACAAGAGTATTTTATTCAATTTTGTTTTAAACTTCTTCTATTTCGAGCAATTTTTACCGACCAATCTTGTTTTTCAATAATATACATTCTATGTTGTTCTGTGAATACCATACTATTTTTGTCTCTCTGTCCTCGAGCATTCTTATAAGATCTCCATACCATTCTAATTGTCTTTTGTCAATCGTGTTTTGTATACTTGCTGTCTGTAGCCTTATTTCTTCCTTCATTTCTATCTAACTTTGTAACTCCTTTTACTTTCCGTAGGTACCTCATCTCTGTCGCATGATTCTCTGCCTTGTTAGCCAGGTTTCGGCCACGTATAGTGTCTCAATCTGGTCCTTCCTCTATTTCTACATCCTATCATTCTTCATTGTATTGCTTTATTATTATTCTAATAGCATATCTAGGATAGTTGTTTTAGCAGTGCAAAGTGGGACATTAAGCCCGGTAGGATTGCATTATAGTTAATGAAACAAATACAAATACACAGAGCCGTAACCGGGGCACGTACCCAGGGCCCAGAGAGGTGAAAGAAATAACATTGTATTAAAAAAATCTATACGTTTTTCAACCTGTCCGAAAATGGTAGACCACCTTCTCCTTCCCTACTACTGTCCTACAAATGTAATATTAATAAAACATATATAAGTGTGAACCCACCTCTTAGCAATCTACATATCTAGATTTCGAACTTATTAGATCTCATCAGTGTAGCTCAGAGAGGGGGGGTCTAATTGTATTGGATTCTTCAAATAAGGCCGCTACAGTTTTTAAGGTTTTGTGCCAAAACTGCCTTATATTTTTTATTTTTTTTAGCCAGGTCTGTTGGCCTAGACGCCCTCTATCCATTAGTATAAGTTCCATTCTTCTAGCTCTTCAAATATTAGGTGTAGGAAGAAGACAGAAGCGAATATGTATTTTATTTTATGTTAATTTGTATTTTTTTTTTTGGTGTATGCGAGAGTATTGTTTAATGGGAGAATTTTTGTAAAAGTTTTGTGCGAATATGCCAAATAAAGGTCCTTTTCTTTAGTGTAGGAAAGCCAGTAATGAGGTCCCAGGTCCCCATAAAAGAGAATGTTACGGCCCTGCAAATACAATAAAAAATAATTAAAGCAGAAATAATTCGAAAACGTTTTAGTTTTAAGAGCAGTTAGTATTTTTTTCATCACAGTTTTCTGTTTGCTACTACACTTTGTTGTAACCAATTGCCTTTTTAGTATCAGCAATTCAATTGCAATTTATCTGCTAATCCATACGTGGAAATACTATAGACACGAAATTATTTTTGAGGCATCTTCCGGGATGTATCTATACGGGAGGAAGAGCTAGAATCTGGGGCTGTCTCGAAAAATCCGGGACGAATGTCATCCTAAAACACTCCAAAACCAGGAAAACGAGTAGAGAGTAAACTTTCGAATTGAACATACTCATACATACTTTATTTTATTAAATAAATTAACTACAATATTTATATACAACACAAACAACAAATAATAATAAAGTCGTACTTAAATATTTAATTAACAGTAGATCACATCACGTCGTCAGTTCCAGCGATTTCTTCTGCATCAGTAACTGACGCAACGAAGACGCTTCTTCGCGTAGCGTTATCACTTGTGCTTTCAAAATGGCATTCTCGTGCTCCAAAATGGTTGCTCTAAGAGCAATCTGAAGAAGAAAAAACAGTCATTCAGTCATTCTATGCCCTATCTTGTGTTAGGCATTTGCAAAATGAAATTACGCATTAAGAATATAATGCTGAAACCTAAAATATTAAAATTACATTTTTTTTATTTATTTATTTATTTATTTATTTATTTTGTCAACAGACATTAATCTAGTTACAGAGAAAAGGAAACAGAGAATTATTACATAATAATACATATTTATACGGCTATCAGTCCAAAAGGGCTTTATCTCCGTGCAAGCGGGAAACTCAGAGGATTTTAATCATCTTAACCTCATCTAGGATCTTTGAAACTTTGAAAAATGTTGTTTTTTGTGTGAAAATGACGTCAAAACACCCAGCTCTGTGGCCGAGTGGTTAGAGGCGTTGTCCGTCTCGTACTGAGCATTGGGGAGCCTGAGTTCGATCCCTAGCGGAGAACGAATTTTCGCGAATCACCTTTCACAGTTTTAAGAGGTTTTCTGTGAAGTTAAGGTAAATACCGGGTGATTAAACTCCTCTGAACTTCTCTCTTGACCGGCGGAAAAGCCTCACGGTTGATAGCCCTATAAAGATAGACGTTTTTGGACATCAAAACCAGTCTATTTTATCGCCTCCACTTCCTAGGAAACCAGGGCTTTAGAGTGTGGTTAGAGGGGTAGCCCGTCTCGTACTGAGCAATAACGAGTGATAGTGGTACCTTCACTCGTTAGTGCTCAGTACAAGACAGGCTGCTCTTCTAACGACGCTTTAAAGCCCAGGTTTCCTAGGAAACCGTGGCGATAAAATAGGCCGGTTTTGACGTCATTCTAACATCACAAAAAACGCTTTTCATGTATTTAAATAAATATGATAAGCCGGAGAGCCGTATAATGTGAAAAAGACATGAATTTACATTGGATAATGATAAGTTATGAGATTTTACACTTTACAAATATTTAAAACGTTTTGTGATGTGTAAACGTCAAAAGCGGCCGTTTTTATCAACACCACTTCCTAGAAAACTAAACTTAAGCCACTAAAATAAATAAAAACATCTATCTGTATAGGGCTGTCAGCCGTAAGGCTTTTTCGCCGGTAAAACGGCTGTAGCTGTGACCGTTTTCGCGCTGTAGCGGTGAGAAAATGTAAATTCGATGTTTTTTTTTCTTCGGTTTAAACTCCCTAGGGGCTCTATTTCAAATGCTACAGACTAAAGAAGTTTTTCTCTAGCTCTTACGCGCTGTAGCAGTGAGAAAATGTGAATATGATGAAATTTCATGTTTTCCCTGCTTTAAACTCTGTACCGTCTCTATTTCAAGTGCTAGAGAGATGGTTTATAGAATATTTCTAGTCCTACAGATTGAGACTAGACGTTTTTCTGTAGTTGTAACCGTTTTCGCGCTGTAGCTGTGAGAAAATGTGAATATGATGAAATTTCATGTTTTCCCTAATTTAAACTGTAGCGGCTCTTACCGTTTTCGAGCTGTAGCGGTGAGAAAATGTGAATATGATGAAATTTAATATTTTTTCCCTGGTTTAAACTCTGTAGCGTCTTATTTCAATTGCTAGAGAGATGGTTTATAGAGTATTTTTAGTCCTACAAATTGAGACTAGATGCTTTTCTGTAGTTGTTACCGTTTTCGCGCTGTAGCGGTTACAAAATGTTAATATGATGAAATTTCATGTTTTCCTCAGTTTAAACTGCATCGTCTCTATTTCTAATTATATATGATTTAAATGTTAAAATGTAGAGTATTTCTAGCTCTACAGATTGAGGCTAGGCGCTTTTCTCTGGCTCTTACCGTTTTCGAGCTGTAGCGGTGAGAAAATGTGATTATGATGAAATTTCATGTTTTCCCCAGTTTAAACTGTAGCGTGTCTATTTCCAATGATAAAGAGATGATTTAAATCTTAACATGTAGAGTATTTCTAGCCCTACAGATTGAGGCTAGACGCTTTTCTCTGGCTCTTACCGTTTTCGAGCTGTAGCGGTGAGAAAATGTGATTATGATGAAATTTCATGTTTTCCCCAATTTAAACGGTAGCGTGTCTATTTCCAATGATAAAGAGATGATTTAAATCTTAACATGTAGAGTATTTCTAGCCCTACAGATTGAGGCTAGACGCTTTTCTCTGGCTCTTACCGTTTTCACGCTGTAGCGGTGAGAAAATGTGAATAAGGTGAAATTTCTTGTTTTCCCCGGTTTAAACTCTGTAGCGTCTTTATTTCAAATGATAGAGACATGGTTTATATGTGAAAATGTAGAGAATTTATAGTTCTACTGATTGAGACTAGACGTTTTTCTCTAGCTGTTACCGTTTTCGCGTTATAGGGATGACAAAATGTGTATATTATGAAATTTCATGTTTACACTAGTTTAAACTCTGTAGGGTCTTTATTTCAAATGCTAGAGAGAAGGTTTGTATGTGAAAATGTAGAGTATTTCTAGTTCTACATATTAAAACTAGACGTTTTCTTGTAATTGTTACCGTTTTCGTGCTGTAGCGGTGAGAAAATGTGAACATGTTGAAATTTCAGAAAATCTGAAACCAAAATTACTTATATAGCAGTAATTTCATTAATTTTGGCTTATACTTAATAAATATACATTATGCATGCATGCCCTGTTTTCGAGAAATATTTGATATTTCCAAAATAACTTATTTGTAAATTTTGTAAAATGCATAGTCTTCTACCGATCAGTAGGTAGCGAACTTTTCCATCTTGGGCGAATTTTCGCGAATAATTCGCTCACGATGCCGTTGGAACCTTCGCTACTTACAGATCGGTAGAAGAGTATGCATTTTACAAAATTTAAAAAAAAGTTATTTTGGAAATTCAAATGTTCAAATGTTTCGAAAACAGGGCATGCATGCATAATGTATATTTATTAAGTATAAGCCAAAATTAATGAAATTACTGCTATATAAGTAATTTTGGTTTATACGAAAATAATATCTTAGCGGTTATTTTCGTATAAACCAAAATTAACAAAATTACTTATATTTATAAATTTTACTTATATATCGATGATGTAGTGCAAGAAGGACCAATCTGTTTTTTATTTAACAACAAGGACCAAATTGATTTAAAGGACTTAATAAACAAAACTAGAAGGGCCAATCCACAAGGGTCAATCTACAGCTTCCTCTCAATTCTTCATTTTACAACAGTTAGCGTTATTTTCGTATAAACCAAAATTAACAAAATTACTTATATTTATAAATTTTACTTATATATCGATGATGTAGCGCAAGAAGGGCCAATATGTTTTTTATTTAACAACAAGGACCAAACTGATTTAAAGGAATTAATAAACAAAACTAAAAGGGCCAATCTACAAGGGTCAATCTGCGGCTTCCTCTCAATTCACAATAGTTAAAAGTTAACTATTAGTACTTGAAATCAGTTTGGTCCATTTGTTAAGAAAACAGATTGGCCTTATTGCGATACACCGTCGATATCAGTAATTTGATTACTTTTGGTTTATACGAATTTAGTGCTTTAAATAAGTTTGGTCCTATTGTTAAAAAAAGCAGTTTGGCCCTTATTGCGCTACACCTTCGATATGAGTAATTTCATTACTTTTGGTTTATACGAATTTGGTCCATTAAATCAATTTGGTCCTTTTGTTAAAAAAGCAGATTGGCCCTTCTTGCGCTACACCGTCGATATCAGTAATTTGATTACTTTTGGTTTATACGAATTTAGTCCTTTAAATAAGTTTGGTCCTTTTGTTAAAAAAAAACAGATAAGCCCTTCTTGCGCTACACCTTCGATATCAGTAATTTCATTAGTTTTGGTTTATACGAAATATATATTTGCATACCCTGTTTTCTCCGCCTCTGCTACTAGCTGGATTAAAATAAATAGTTGGTAACATTTGCCTCACCTGATCTTCTCTGATCTTCCTGGCGTCCCTCGACTTTTTCGCAGCCTGGTTATTGCGTCTCCGCCGCTCAAAGTATTTGTCATCCTTCTGTTCTTCTGGTATCGGTTTCTTTTCGCCTCTTTGCCGTTTAATGCCGGCAGATAGAAACGAATCGGGGGAGATTAAATGACCACTGTGTGGACCTACAGAAATGATCAAAAATCACCAAAATTGGCATAATAATTTCGTTTATTAGCTACTAGTTATAAAAAACTAAAACGAAAAAAAAATTAATTAAAAACATAAACAATTTGTAACACCTATAATAAGTTACAAATTGTTTATTCGCGAAGTAGAAGATACATCAAGCAATTAACTTTCATATCACCTATAATAAGTTGTGAAAGTTAATTGCTTGATGTATCTTCTACTTCGCGAAATATTTATTCGTTTATCGTTCGGGAGCTGTTCTTGACTGGCTTAGAACAGCCTGGTACAGCTGCCGAACGATAAACAAAAGCGGCTTATACGTAAATAAATAGCTATAAAAAATATGAAATCAAGAACACACAAAAATGTACAATAATAAAA
This sequence comes from Lordithon lunulatus, assembly GCA_963942505.1. Lineage (NCBI taxonomy): Eukaryota > Metazoa > Arthropoda > Insecta > Coleoptera > Staphylinidae > Lordithon > Lordithon lunulatus. Next base: position 8,619,534 of record OZ012669.1, read on the forward strand.
AATTAAAAACTTCATTTTATACTATCAATCAATACTTCTTAGGGTACTAATTAAAAATGCGAAATCCATTTGCGGATATCTCTTTCTGTTTTCGCGGCACAACCCTTCAAAAATTGCTTGAAATTACCATTACAGAAACTCACTTTTCGAGCTGTATCTCAATAGGTTTTTGTCGTACCGAGTTCTAGTTTGTGTTTTTGGATTGAAGGGGTGGCTTTCCATACGAGAACAGTGTTATCGTCAATTTGCCTCTATTACTTTTAACGTGACATGCGAAAAACCGAGAAATTATCAAAATAGCGTTTCTGAAATGTTAATTTCAAGCAATTTTTACGACTTTTTAAGGATTGTGACGCGAAAACGAAAAAAGATATCCACAAACGGGTTTTGCATTTTTAATTAGTACCCTAAGGAGTATTGATTGCTAGCATACATTTTTTTTTAAATTTTATTGTAAAAATTTTGACGGAGTGGTCGTCTATTTAAGTATTTATATAGTTTTCAGAAAATCGATATTTTTCTTGGTTAAATATATTCTTTATACTTTTAAGAATATTTTAAACATTTAATTATTTCAAAATTCAAATTTTTATATATATATATATATATATATATATATATATATATAACCTTGCATTGACGCATATAACGTAAAAATTAAAAACGTCAACGTCTGTTATTTATATTTATAGAATATAAACTTTATTAACAAAAAAGACTCCGATCATCCGCTTGACCGCATAATTTCTTTTTCTGGCCATTTTTACATTTATGGATACAGCGTTACTGGAAATAGAATAATTAAGAAAAACACACCGACAAACGTGTGTTTTCAATAAATTTAAACGAAAATGATTTTCCATGTGTAAACATCAATGTCCCGGAGTACTCCGCAGATAAAATGGCCACCCGACCCATACCTCAAGATCTAGATTTTACACAGCTCACAATAAGGTAGCGACGGAAGAAATCGTTCTAATTCCCCAACAAATAATTCTGACTATACTAGTCAGTGATTATAATATAATATCATATTTAAATAGTATTTTAGATGATTATAATATGAGATTTGTCGTGCAAAACAAATAATAAATATAAAACATACTGACGTACTTGTCGCTCCTGTTGGTGTGAGTGGCAGATGGTGATGGTATCCTAGAAGGTTCTGTGATATTAGCGGGTGCGGTGGTAATCCAAGGAAAGATTTTCCTATTTCTATAGATAAAGGTGTTATAGGTAAATCGCTTTTTGGGGAAGGCAGTGAGTGGTCCGCAACTGCAACTCTCGGTGGTTGGTGTACTTGTTGCTTTGTGATATCTGAAATGATACATAGATAAAATACATGTAGACTATATTTATTTAATAGCAATTGCATATTAATCACTTGCGGGAAGAACGATATGAAATCTTTCTTTCGTACCATCGAGGTAAAGTACTAAGTATGTCAACCTTCAGTCATATTTGAGGCATTTAAGGCTAAAGTGAACTAACTAACCCTTAAATTGAAAATATATCATTTTTTATGTTATTATTAATAATAATAATGACAATAATAACATAAAAATGGATTTTTAATATTTGAGGTTTAGTCCATTTTTGCTCTCAAAGCCTCATCATTGTTACAACTAACCCCCTAGGAGGAAAGTTAAACGCCATATAACGTTGATATGTCGTTAAGATACGTGAATATCTTAACGACATATCAACTTTATTGGCCTGTATCTTCCAAACGCCTCCCTACAACTTACAGTAGAAGACACAATTGAAAATCTTCCAAACGCAATAATATTGTAATCTTTATTTTAAAATAGCTACATCTATTAGCTATATATTATAGGAAATTGAATATAGTTTGCATGTCTACTCAGGTTTTTGATGGTAAATTTTTACTTCAAACGCGAATTGCTGGACAATCAGACAACTTAGCGAGGCATGATTTTAAAATTTGAACAGAACTGCTAAACTACTATAAAATAACATCAATGGACTATTCAAATATATAAATCTCCATCGCGACTGAAAAAAGTAACAAAGGTTTTTCATCCATAGTAGAGAATTCTTTAGGGTAAATAAATATATTGCAATGGCCCAATATAGCTAAACTAACAGCCGTCTGGTTCGAAGTCCAAAACTAAAAGTTCGTATATTGGATTCTTAAGGCGTCTACTTTGTGATAATTCATTTTAAAGGATAAATAAAGCGATTTTTTACTTTGTTTTTTTTTATCACACTTTAGTTACACTTACAACTAGTTTCGGCTAAGCTGTAGCCATTTTCGAGCTGCTCCGATAACTGAAGAAATTGTAACATAAAGAGTGATCGGTTGCAATATCTTCAGTCATCGGAGGAGCTCGAAAATGGCTAGAGTTTAACCGAAACTAGTTGCAAAGTGTAAAGCCTTGGTAAAGCGGTGTCGACAAAAGCGGCCGTCTTTCACGTAATTTTGACATCATACATTTCTTTTATGTATATTTAAATCAATCTGGTAATCCAGAGAGCGGTATACTTGAAGGTATTGAGAAAATGTCATGAATTACACTGGAATCTGGTGAGTTATTCAATTACATGTACTTAAAACGTATCTTGTAATGTTAAATAACGTCAAAAACGGCTGTAGTTATCGATACCGCTTGCTAGGGATCCAGGACTTAACTGAAGTGTGATAAAAAACAAAGTAAAAAATCTTTTTATTTATTCTTTAAAAGTTCGTATTTCTTTTTATCGTTTTTTGAGTTACTACATCCTGGAGTACACGTTTCTGCGACACAGAATAACAATGTAGAAGTGAGGCGTGTATAAAGTCACGATTTCGAGTTTAAGAAATATGGTGATCCACTTTTTATCTGTTAGATACCATCCCAATACATGGAAAATCATAAGAAAAAGGCGTCAGTTTTTATTTAAAAATAGATTTATTTTTAGAATAGAGATTATTCTAGAAAAAAGTATAAATAAAACGACTTTTACATTTTTTTATCACATTTTAAAATGAATATAGTTACGTTTTAATATAAAAATAGATTTATTCTTAGAATAGAGCTTATTCTAGAATAAAAGATAAATAAAATGACTTACTTTATTTTATCACATTTTAAAATGAATATAGTTTTGTGAGTATGATTGTTAAAAATGCTTTAAAATAGTAAGGGCTCGTTTATAACAAACTTATTCTATTCTAATATTGAATTGTTAAGGCGTCTACTTTGTGATAAAGACGCCTTAACAATCCAATATTAGAATAGAATAAGTTTGTTATAAACGCGCCCTTTCTTTTTTTAAATCATTTTTAATAATCATACTCACGAAATGCAGTTAGAAGTAACTATAACCATATTTTTATTACATGAAGGTTGTTAGTGTTATTTACATTAGATTATAAAGCATTGCATGAAATCAGGAAATACAATAACGGTGCTTTAAATTCATATCTGCGCTTTACTTGTTGTGTTGTGTGATTGCGTGTGGTCGCAATGGCGAGGCGTGATCGCGTTTAGTTTTATTTGAAATTGTAGTTTCTGTTGGAAATTAATGTGGTCATATAAACCCATCCCCTCCGTGAAGAACTCTCCGTTTATATCGCAATGCCACCGACGTAACACGCAATCCATCTATGTATAAGGAATATTGAAAAATGAAAACGCGTGTTCATAAAAATAAGGTATAACCGTATATTATACCACTGACTTTTTAGTCAATGGTTATACCTCTCTTATTGACTATTCGTTACAGAAGTAGTCTAGGAAATTAATTTTCGATTGTCAACGCTACTTCTACAACTATTTTTAGTTCTCAGGATATGATGTATACTATAATCATATCAACAATATTTTAAAAAAGCTTTATAGCTATTAGCCCGGTAGCTTTTTCGCGGGTAAAGGGAAAAGCTCAGAGAAGTGCAACTCACTTAAATTCAGAGAAAACCTATGAAAAACTGTGAAAGGTGCACTCGGGGTTTGAATTCTCGCTCTCAGTACGAGAGGGACACAAATGTAACCATTATACAATTTTGTACCCAGCTCAGTGCTGTGTGAATTCACACAATATCTCGAGTGATTCTTACAAAATTATATCTATTTTATATTAGTACTAATAATAATGTCACATCTGTAACGAAGCCACATAATCCATTCAGCACCTAATAACAATCTACCAGAGTGGCGCACTTAGAGGCTATATGGACAGGCACAATAACATGGTCGAAGTCATACATATGATACTTTGTAGAAGGGGCTTCTCTATTGAATACTTAGAACCGCTACGCTACACACCTCGGAAAGTCCAAGAAAACGAGTTCATCAAGATATATTCATCAAGATATATTAGGCATAACAGAGCTGATATTTCAAAAAGCCGACAAACGAGCAATTATTGTAGATATCTCTGTCCGTGGCGAAGAAAATGCAAGGGCAGCTTACACAGTTTTTTTTTATAAACCAAGGCTTGGTATATGAGGTAGAGCATTTATATGAACTAAATGAGAGTTGAAAATTATCGCAAATGGTCTAGTAGAAAAACACCAGAATGAGAATCTTAAGAAATTCGTACTAAACGATGTAGAAGTTTCTTACGCCCTTGGAATTCCCAGCTCGCAGTACTAGTTGGGAAAGCCTAAGCAGTTCCTAGAGTTCTAGCACTATTGAAACCTTGGGAATCGAACTCAGGCTCCCTAATGCTCAGTACGAGACGGACGACGCCTCTAACCACTCGGCCACTGAGCTGGGTTACTCTTATTATTATTAAGCTTATCAAAATTTGATTTTTTTATTACTATGTACCATTTGTTAGTTTTCTTTTTCTTTGTAATTAGATTGTGTCTGTTGAAAACTAGTTGGGAAAGCTAGAGCATCTTGTGATAATGAAAAAATATAAATTTCTAAAATGTGATGGCTAATCTACTTTTGTTCTCAACGCCTCAATTAGTAATTGCTATTTAAACAAGTGCACCTTAAAAACAACAGTGCAATAATTGTTGACATAACAAACAAACCTGGTGCGTGTGGCGTTAATAAATAATTGTAGTTTCGCAATAGGTGGAACGCGGAAAACGCGGACACCGGAAAAACTCCACCTGTTGGCTCGGCCGCATAGTGGTAAGGGTGCGAATTCGCGTTCCTATCCATCGGCCCGAATTCGCGGGGCGCGCGAGCGTGGAAATTTCGGGGGCGCTGCGACGCCGGACAGAGACTGACATCAGACGTTACACATGCAGCCACTTAATGCGACATAATAGGGGCAGGTAATGCAATCGCGCGTTGTCATGTAAGCGGGCGCCGCGACGCTATAGGCGAGAAAAAGCGGCGGCGTCCACGCCTACGCGCGCGCCGCGACGCCGACAGGGCTGGCCCATTGGTAGTTTGACTTCTCATTTAAGTGAATCGTTTGGGTAACTCCACCCTGGGGCATGACATCGACGTACCATTGCTCTGATATAATGGTTAATAATTTAATAGAGTTATATCGGGGCATGTAAGTAAGGTTTATTATGGCGGTTCACTGATATGATTTAACCTAGTAGTTGAAAAGAATTGAAATGGTCTAATACCAAACGCTCTTTATTTTTATTTAATACTTGTATACCTTCACTACAGTACCGGATTGATGGGTGGCAAAAGGGGGCAACTGCCCCTGGCGGCAAAATGAAATTGAACAATTGATTTTTTTTTATAACTTCATGTGAAAACAGCTACAGGACGGCATGAAGCTGACTTGATCCCCTGAGAAATTTCTTAGATCCGATACTGCTTCACTATACCCCTTTAGTACATTTGCACTCATTTATTATTAGGATATATGAATTCATTTCTTGAACAACTTTTTAGCTAAGAAATTGTGTTGTCTAAAGCGACCTCAAGTGGAGAAAGTAATGTTGCTTCAACTACGTAAAATCTTTCGGGTTTTTCCTCAACCAATGAGAATTCACATTGGTTGAGAGTTCAAACCCCTTTGTGAGCTAAATTTCGCGATTTTATAAATTTATAAATTGTTTAAATAACCAATAAGGGACATGTACCCTTAGATTTTCTTTATGGGGTCAAATTATATGTACCATACAGTCGACAGGGATAGTTTAATCCTTGTGGACTGGTGTATGGTACATATATAATTCGACCCCATAAAGAAAATCTAAAGGTACTAGTCCCCTATTTGGTGATTTTAACATTTTACGTGTGAATTACATTACATTATTATTATTATTATTATTATTCTTATATTAGATTCGATTTATTAGATACACAAGTTACTCATAATAAAACCTATAAAAATATTTCTATATATTTTAAGTGTGAATTACATTGTTACATTACATTATTATTATTATTATTATATTACATTAATAACCCCCCTTTTATTAATGTAATATAATAATAATAATAATAATAATACTGTAATGTAACAATGTAATTCACACTTTAAACATATAGAAATATTTTTATAGGCATTATTATGAGTAACTTGTGTGTCTAATAAATCCAACACAATAGCACAATTAGTATTAACAATGTTCTGGACATTTTTGTATTTATTTTATTGTCCGTTACCCCACGTATGTCTGAAACAATGAAAACTATGAAGCATAATACTCTATAAATAAGAGTGCTTGAATAGAATGATTATCACAAAGATATTATGAAGATTATAGTGGTTGCCTTGGTCTTTGCACTGTTTGTAGTATACAGTATTGCGGAAGAAAAAGAGGAAGATGACACAGCAGGTAAGATATGTGTATGCCTAATTCATATATTAGCCAAATAGCCACAGATATACAGACTGTTCTTACAATAAGGGGACCAAAATAAGTATAACATTTAATTATAAAACGAAAATAAAGTAATTAAATGGTTTTGGGGTCTACTACATGGTAATTCATTTTCAATAAAGGAGATGAATAAAACTAATATGTTTTTCACCACTTGTTTAATTGTTTGAAACAACTAGTTTCACCTATGCTCTAGTCATTATCAAGTTTTTCCCGATCACATCGGGAAAAACTTGATAATTGTTTGAAACAACTAGTTTCGCCTAAGCTCTAGGCATTATCAAGTTTTTCCCGATGTCATCGGGAAAAACTTGATAATGCTTGAGCTGGAGCTTAGACGAAACTAGTTTCAAATAAATAAACAAGTGGTAAAAAACATAGTAGTTTTATTCATCTCCTTTATTGAAAATAATGTATTACTTTTTTCCAATAGGCCTTTGTTCTAACTTTAAATAAGAATGACTTGGAATGAAAATCAAAATATCACAAAAATAATAGTGGGCCATAGAAAAATATTATTTTATAACACTACAAATTTCACAACAAAACATTATTTACAACTCGTGTCCAAAAAGTCGCCAGCAGTAACGCGCAAGTAATGTAAACTCTGTGAGTTATAAATTTTATCCAAATCTTGCTATTTTAGATTTGAATAGGAGCATTGAAAATTTTCTTACATACTCGTCAGTATACATTTTCTCTACATAGACGAGTTGCCTCAGAAGTAAAAATCCAGTGGATTTAAGTCCAACGATCTAGCAAACCAATGGAATTTCTTCCTTTCCAATTCCAATAAAGTTATTGTTAAGCCATTCATCAACACATTTGTTGGATAATGCAAGGGCAACATCTTCCAATATTTTATCTAATTCATTATCTAACGTCATTGTCATTGTCATTGTGACATAAATTGCCAAAACAAATGTCAAACAACTAGATTCGCTCTTGTGATTGATAACACTCTAACTCGAGTTGTGGTTTTTGAATTTCAATTAAAATCGACATACATGTGTAAAACAGTATAGTTAATCACAATATGCAATTTCATATTGATATTTTACGAATTAATTTTTTTTTAGATATTCAAAGTGAGATTTGATTTGATTTTATAATCCAAATTATTAAAACCACTCTAATTCGAGTTGTGGTTTTTGAATTTTAATAAAAATTGACATACATGTTTAAAACAATATAGTTTATCAGTAAATGCAATTTGGTATTGATACTTGACGAATTAATTTTTTTATGGATTTTCAAAGAGGGATTTGATTTGATTTTATAATCCAATTTATTAAAACCACTCTAACTCGAGTTGTGGTTTTTGAATTTTAATAAAAATTGACATACATGTTTAAAACAATATAGTTAATCAGTATGTGCAATATAATATTGATACTTGACGAATTAAATTTTTTATAGATTTTCAAAATGAGATTTGATTTGATTTTATAAACCAATTTATTAAAACCACTCTAACTCGAGTTGTGGTTTTTGAATTTTAATAAAAATTGACATACATGTGTAAAACAGTATAGTTAATCGCTATATGCAATTTCATATTGATATCTTACGAATTAATTTTTTTATGGATATTCAAAGTGAGATTTGATTTGATTTTATAAACCAGTTTATTAAAACCACTCTAACTCGAGTTGTGGTTTTTGAATTTTAATAAAAATTGACATACATGTGTAAAACAGTATAGTTAATCGCTATATGCAATTTCATATTGATATCTTACGAATTAATTTTTTTATGGATATTCAAAGTGAGATTTGATTTGATTTTATATACCAATTTATTAAAACCACTCTAACTCGAGTTGTGGTTTTTGAATTTTAATAAAAATTGACATACATGTTTAAAACAATATAGTTAATCAGTAAGTGCAATTTGGTATTGATATTTGAAGAATTAATTTTTTTATGGATTTTCAAAGTTAGATTTTATTTGATTTATAATGCAATTTATTAAAATCACTCTAACTCGAGTTGTGGTTTCTGAATTTTAATTAAAATCGACATACATGTGTAAAACAGTATAGTTATTCACTATATGTAATTTCATATTGATATCTTACGATTTAATTTTTTTATGGATTTTCAATGTGAGATTTGATTTGATTTTATAATCCAATTTATTAAAACCACTCTAACTCGAGTTGTGGTTTTTGAATTTTAATAAAAATTGACATACATGTTTAAAACGATATAGTTAATCAGTAAGTGCAGTTTGGTATCGATACTTGAAGAATTAATTTTTTTATGGATTTTCAAAGTTAGATTTTATTTGATTTATAATGCAATTTATTAAAATCACTCTAACTCGAGTTGTGGTTTCTGAATTTTAATTAAAATCGACATACATGTGTAAAACAGTATAGTTATTCACTATATGTAATTTCATATTGATATCTTACGATTTAATTTTTTTATGGATTTTCAATGTGAGATTTGATTTGATTTTATAATCCAATTTATTAAAACCACTCTAACTCGAGTTATGGTTTTTGAATTTTAATAGAAATTGACATACATGTTTAAAACAATATAGTTAATCACCATATGCAATTTCATATTGATATTTTACGAATTAAATTTTTTTTGGATATTCAAAATGAGATTTGTTTTGATTTTATAAACCAATTTATTAAAACCACTCTAACTCGAGTTGTGGTTCTTAAATTTTAATAAAAATTGACATACATATTTAAAACAATATAGTTAATCAGTAAGTGCAATTTGGTATTGATACTTGAAGAATTAATTTTTTTTATGGATTTTCAAAGTGAGATTTGTTTTGATTTTATAAACCAATTTATTAAAACCACTCTAACTAGAGTTGTGGTTTTTGAATTTTAATAAAAATTGACATACATATTTAAAACAATATAGTTCATCAATAAGTGCAATTTGGTATTGATACTTGAAGAATTAATTTTTTTATGGATTTTCAAAGTGAGATTTGATTTGAATATAAACCAATTTATTAAAACCACTCTAACTCGAGTTGTGGTTTTTGAATTTTAATTAAAATCGACATACATGTTTAAAACAATATAGTTAATCAGTATGTGCAATTTTATATCGATACTTGACGAATTAATTTTTTTATGGATTTTCAAAATGAGATTTGTTTTGATTTTATAAACCAATTTATTAAAACCACTCTAACTCGAGTTGTGGTTCTTAAATTTTAATAAAAATTGACATACATATTTAAAACAATATAGTTAATCAGTAAGTGCAATTTGGTATTGATACTTGAAGAATTAATTTTTTTATGGATTTTCAAAGTGAGATTTGATTTGATTTCATAAACCAATTTATTAAAACCACTCTAACTCGAGTTGTGGTTTTTGTATTTTAATCAAAATTTACATACATATTTAAAACAATATAGTTAATCAGTATGTGCAATTTTATATTGATACTTGAAGAATTAATTTTTTTATGGATTTTCAAAGTTAGATTTGTTTTGATTTTATAAACCAATTTATTAAAACCACTCTAACTCGAGTTGTGGTTTTTGAATTTTAATAAAAACCAACATACATGTTTAAAACAATATAGTTAATCAGTATGTGCCATTTGATATTGAGTTATCTTGATTTTCATGTCCAGTAATCGACATATTCTTGTTAGAACTTTGAATTTCGATATCTCATAAACAAAGGCCGATCAGAAAAATATAAGTTTTCCTTAATATTCATTTTGCTCTGTGGAACACTCTGTATATGATCAAGTTTCGTTAATATTATAAGCATCCTCATAAACGAATGTTCACTGCGCTGTGCATGTTTCCAGGAATTGCACCTCCCTAATTTATGATCAAAATTAAAATTATTATAATTTTTTCATGTTAATAGATCGAGAATGTACATGCCGTGTCGCCTGTCTGTGTAGTGAAAGTGATAAAGAAGAAGAGGTGAAAAAGGACTGTGATTGCAATCGTGACTGTAGTGCAAGAGTCTATAAGTATCAACGCAAGAAGAAAATTAGAAAGATAACAATAATTGAACCTTAAATATGATATTTAGAGCTCATTTTTTTTAACAACAACTCAAACATGTTAATTACTTGACAATAAATATAATACAAATATTTTTTATTGGTAGTTTTTTTTTTGCCAAATAGTTAGGAATTTTTTTTGTCACTCAAACATGTTAATTTTTTTACAGTAAATGTAATACAAATTTTTTTTTTTGGTATTTTTTTTTTTCGCCAAATATTTTTTTTGTCACTCAAACATGTTAATTTTTTTACAATAAATATATAATCATTTTTCGCCAAATAGTTAGTTAGGAAATTTTTAGTTTTGAGATATACTATGGGGCTGTTTGAAGTTTCAATTTTAATTTATCGACATTTCGCAAATATTTCTTCTTTTGCCGCTCGCACTATATGCACGATTTTGCTATTGATATCTTTAAAATATATGTATATGATCATCATTTCGCTCAAATTATAAGCATCCTAATAAAGGAATGTTCACTGCGCTGTGCAGATTTCCAGGAATTACACCTCCCTAATTTATTATAAAAATTAATATTATTATAATTTTTTCATGTTAATAGATCGACAATGTTCATGCCGTATCTCCTGTCCGTGTACTGCAAAAGAAACAGAAGACCCTGAAATGGAAGGAAACTGCGATTGCAATCGTGACTGTAATGTCTATAGGTATCATCACAGGAAGAAAGTTAGAAGGTTAAGAATAATTGAATCTTAAATATGATATTTAGAGTTCATTTTTTTTTTTAAACAACTCAAACATGTTAATTTGTTGACAATAAATATAATACAAATATTTTTTATTTGTAGTTTTCTTTTCGCCAAATAGTTAGCTAGGAAATTTTTGAGATATTGTGTATTGGGCTGTTTGAAGTTTCAATTTTAATTTATTGACATTTCACAGATATTACTTCTTTTGTCGCTCGCACTATATAATACAGATAGCCGTATCTATATTTCAGATAGGACGATCTCATAGGGAATCAGCTTTATATATAAAGGTCGTTTTAGACAAGACAATTTTTTGACTCAGAAATTAGTTATATATTTGAAAATATACCAATGGCAAAATCGTGCTTTTTGCCATTGGTATATTTTTAAATATATAACTTATTTTTGAGTCAAGAAATTGTCTTGTCTAAAACGACCTTTAGATATAAAGCTGATTCCCTATGAGAACGTACTATCTGAAATATAGATACGGCTATCTGTATTACACATAGTACTTGATATTTTTGAGATAATAATGAAAAATTAATAAATTAGTAGTAAGTTTTATATTGCGGGCTTGAAACAAATACTAACTGAAAACAATACCTTCCTTTACATCAGTGATGTATTCGGAAAGTAAAAATTGTTAATATTTTCAAATTATATTGATTTGAATAGTTTATTTTATAGTTGTATTTTAACTATAGACTTTGAAATCGATTCGGTACTACATGTCTTCATCTTATTTATTTATAGTACTATTACAACTTCATGTGGTAACTAGTTACAATCAGCAGTATGAAATATGTTCCTAAACTAGTCTATATTATAATAATTTGGACAATAAAACTTATTTTTTGTAAGTTACATTGTCCAAATTATGATAATATATACTAGTTTATTTTACTATTGAAATGACTGATCAGGTCGCTTCAATATTGACCACTGCTAAATAATGGTCTTTTTTGAAAAAATAATTTATATAATAAAAATAATTTTTCAGCTAGTATTTTTTTAAAGCCTGTAATATATAACTTACTAGTATATTATCATAATTATGACAATGAAACTTACTTATTGGAAGTTTCATTGTCCAAATTATGATAATATAGACTAGTTCATTTTACTATTGAAATGACAGGGGTGCGTTCCGATTCGTCGTCCGATCAAGTCCGACTGATCCAAATCCGTTCAGTTATATCGGACGAATCGCCTAGACATGTTCTAAAAGCGTTCTATTTATGACGTAACACCTCGTCGGATCATATTTATCCAAAACTGAACGCACCCCAGATCAGGCGGCTTCAATATTGATCACTTTTATATATAAGGATATTCCTAGACTAGTCTATTATCATAATTTAGACAAAAAAAATTGCTATAATGATTCAAAATTATAATAACTATTTTTTACAGATATCATTATATTATTTGGGATTTATTTATTACTGTCCAACCCGCTGCAGTTCAAAATAAACACTGGTTTGTATTGATATGTCATTAAGGAAAGTGTTGTAAATGTAATCAGTATTTACACGGGGTCGTAATTACCCCCGTTTGCTCAGAGGGTAATCGTGTAACCTCCGCACCGGTAAATATTTACAATGGGGTTGTCCGGGCAAACAAGCGCACGTTTTGTTGAATTGATTTCAACAGCAGGGTAAGGTTGCTTAAGTCGTAAAAAAATATAAAACTTAGGATTTATCAAATAAATTGAAATTAAATGTATTATCCAAAACTTGTTTTAATATTGTTATTATTTATTATAACGAAATTAGAAAATGTATATGCTCTCACCTAAAATAAATTAAATCCGCTAGCCCGTTTAAGGGGAAAAAATGTAAATATGAACTTGTGTAATTTTGTATCAAACACAAAAATGTATTTTATTTTTTATTTTCTTGAGAAACAGATGTTTAATTATAAATTAAATCTTACATCGGTACAACTAAAACAGCCGGTTTCCTAAGTCGTATATATATATATTTCGTACGAAAAAGATACGAAAACCCCACTAGATATTGTTAGGATAAAGCAATATGATGTTTACCACCATCATATTGCATTAACCTTACAATATCTAGTTGGTTTTTCGTATATTTTTCGTACACACTTTTTAAAATAACTACCCCTATCAACTACTTATTTTCGCAAACTGACCCCGATGTTCACCTACATCATATTGCTTTAACCTTACAATATCTAGTGGGGTTTTCATATATTTTTCGTACACACTTTTTTAAATAACTACCCCTATCAACTACTTATTTTCACAAACTGACCCCGATGTTCACCACCATCATATTGCTTTAATCTTACAATATCTAGTGGGTTTTTCATATATTTTTCGTACACTCTTTTTCAAATAACTACCAGTATCAACTACTTATTTTCGCAAACTGTCCCCGATGTTATCTTGTTTACTCCTGTAAATATAATGTTTTATAGGTTGACTTTCCAACTGTGAAAATTATTCTTAAATTTTTTGTCACCATTCTCTCATTGGCTCAGGATTTATTGACGGTTTGTTTTTGCACCGGCCCGACGCCAGCTCAAATTACCCCATTCGAATACTGCAATTGCCGCCGAATAACGATAGTTACGGCAGTTTTATTGTTTCCATAACAAAGTCGGGAGGGCAGGTGGACGGTTCACATAGCGGCGGCGGCAATAAACACGACCTCCCCCGCCGCCCCTAGGAGATAATGAACGGGAACAGGTAACCTTGCTCGCCGTCTTTACACAACTTTGAACATTAACGGGCGTTAAATTACGGCCAGCCAGAAATTTCACTCATTTCTCCCCCCGTTATTTATTATAGAACATGGAAATTAAATAATAACGCGATGCGGCGGCACAGATACACGTGAAAACGAATAAATATAAATATAATAAATATATATATATATATATATATATATATATATATATATATATATATATATATATATTTCAAATAATTTGCTGTATGACACGAGACAATTTAGATTGTCTCACATCTTGACTATTTTTTGAGTCAAGAAGTTGTCTTGTCTAAAACGACCTTCAGTTATAAAAAATCATAAAAAATCAAATATTTAAGAAAATTAAATTTTTGATATTATTTCACATTCTATATTTAATAAGTTCAAAACAAGCAATTTTTTGATCATTTTCATCCGAAAATAAAGTCTGCAGGAAGGTTGTTATTGATCGAGCTGTATTAACTTTTAACGACGGAGTTATAAAAAATGATAAAAAATCAAAGATTTCAGAAATTTAAATTTATGTTTTTATTTTACATTCTATATTTAATCGGACTTAAACTAAGCGATTTTTTGATAATTTTCATCCAAAAATAAAGTCTGCAGGAAGGTTGTTATTGTACGAGCTGTTTTAACTTAAACGACGGAGTTATAATAAATTATAAAAAATCAAAGATTTCAGAAATTTAAATTTATTTTATTATTTTACATTCTATATTTAATCGGGCTTAAAATAAGCCATTTTTTGATCACTTTCATCCAAAAGTAAAGTCTGCAGCAACGGTTTTATTGTACTAGCTGTTTTAAATTAATCAACTGAGATATATAAAATGATAAAAAATCAAATATTTATTAATTTAAAATTTTTAATACAGATTTACATTCTATCTTTAATTGTGCTTAAAAAATCCATTTTTTGTAATGTTCACCGAAAAATAAAGTCTGTAGCAAGGCCTTTATAGTACGAGCTTTTTTTAATAAATAGACTATTTTATAAAAATGCTAAAAAAAATAAAGATTTAAAAAATTTTAATTTATGATATTATTTTACATTCTATATTTAATTGGGCTCAAAATAAGCCATTTTTTAAAATAATTTTCACCCAAAAAAAAGTATGCAGCAAAGTTTTTATTGTACAATCTGTTCTAAATTAATCGACTGAGTTATAAAAAATTATAAAAAATCAAACATTTAAGAAATTTAAATTTATTATATCATTTTAGATTATATATTTAATTGGACTCAAAATAAGCCATTTTTTGATAATTTTCACCCTAAAATAAAGTCTGCAGCAAGGTCTTTATAGTACGAGCTTTTTTTAATTAATATACTATTTTATAAAAATGCTAAAAAAAAATAAAGATTTAAGAAATTTTAATTTATGATATTATTTTACATTCTATATTTAATTGGGCTCAAAATAAGCCATTTTTAAAAATAATTTTCACCCAAAAAAAAGTATGCAGCATAGTTTTTATTGTACAAGCTGTTCTAAATTAATCGACTGAGTTATAAAAAATGATAAAAAATCAAACATTTAAGAAATTTAAATTTATGATATCATTTTACATTATATATTTAATTGGGTTCAAAATAAACCATTTTTTGATAATTTTCACCCTAAAATAAAGTCTGCATCAAGGTCCTTATAGTACGAGCTTTTTTTAATTAATAGACTATTTTATAAAAATGATAAAAAAATAAAGATTTAAGAAATTTTAATTTATGATATTATTTTACATTCTATATTTAATTGGGCTCAAAATAAGCCATTTTTAAAAATAATTTTCACCCCCAAAAAAATGTATGCAGCATAGTTTTTATTGTACAAGCTGTTCTAAATTAATCGACTGAGTTATAAAAAATTATAAAAAATCAAACATTTAAGAAATTTAAATTTCTAATATCATTTTACATTATATATTTAATTGGGCTCAAAATAAGCCATTTTTTGATAATTTTCACCCTAAAATAAAGTCTGCATCAAGGTCTTTATAGTACGAGCTTTTTTTAACTAATAAACTATTTTATAAAAATGATAAAAAAAATTAAAGATTTAAGAAATTTAAATTTATGATATTATTTTACATTCTATATTTGATTGGGCTATAAGCCATTTTTTAAATAATTTTTTCGCAAAAAAAGGTATGCAGCAAAGTTTTTATTACAAGCTGTTCTAAATTATAGAAATGATAAATAATCAAACAAATTAGAAATATAATAAGAAATTTAAATTTATGATATCATTTTACATTATATATTTAATGAAGCTCAAAATAAGCTATTTTTGATAATTTTTACCCAAAAATAAAGTCTGCAGCAGGGTTTTTATTGTACGCGCTGTTTTAAATTAATGGACTGAGATATAAAAAATCATAAAAATTCAAAATTTTAAGAAATTTTATTTCTTGATACTGTTTTGCATTCTATATTTAATTGGACTTAAAACAATTAATTTTTTGATAATTTTCACTCAAAAATAAAGTCGGCAGCAGGGTTTTTATTGTACGAGCTGCTTCAAATTAATGGAGTGATAAAAAATGATAAAAATTCAACCTTTTAAGAAATTTTAATTTTTGTTACTGTTTTACATTCTATATTTAATTGCACTTAAAACAATCAACTTTTTGATAATTTTTACTCAAAAATAAAGTCTGCAGCAGGGTTTTTATTGTACAAGCTGTTTTAAATTAATCAACTGAGATATACAAAATGATACAAATTCAAAGTTTTAATAAATTTTTATTTTTGATACTGTTTTACATTTTATATTTAATTGGACTTAAAACAATTAATTTTTTGATAATTTTCACTCAAAAATAAAGTCTGCAGTAGGGATTTTATTGTACGAGCTGTTTTAAATGAATCGACTGAGATATAAAAAATGATACAAATTCAAAGTTTTAAAATTTTTTTATTTTTGATACTGTTTTACATTCTATATTTAATTAGACTTAAAACAATCAATTTTTTGATAATTTTCACTAAAAAATAAAGTCTGCAGTAGGGATTTTATTGTACGAGCTGTTTTAAATTAATGGACTGAGATATAAAAAATGATAAAAATTCAACCTTTTAAGAAATTTTTATTTTTGTTACTGTTTTACATTCTATATTTAATTGCACTTAAAACAATCAACTTTTTGATAATTTTTACTCAATAATAAAGTCTGCAGCAGGGTTTTTATTGTACGAGCTGTTTTAAATGAATCGACTGAGATATAAAAAATTATAAAAATCAAAGTTTTAAGAAATTTTAATTTTTGAAACAGTTTTACATTCTATATTTAATTGGACTTAAAACAATCAACTTTTTGATAATTTTTACTCAAAAATAAAGTCTGCAGCAGGGTTTTTATCGTACGAGCTGTTTTAAATTAATCGACTGAGATATAAAAAATGATAAAAATTCAAAGTTTTAATAAATTTTTATTTTTGTTACTGTTTTACATTCTATATTTAATTGGACTTAAAACAATAAATGTTTTGATAATTTTCACTCAATAATAAAGTCTGCAGCAGGGTTTTTATTGTACGAGCTGTTTTAAATTAATGGACTGATATATAAAAAATGATAAAAATTCAAAGTTTTAATAAATTTTTATTTTTGTTACTGTTTTACATTCTATATTTAATTGGACTTAAAACAATAAATTTTTTGATAATTTTCACTCAATAATAAAGTCTGCAGCAGGATTTTTATTGTACTACCTGTTTTTAATTAATCGACTGAGATATAAAAAATTATAAAAATTCAAAGTTTTAATAAATTTTTATTTTTATTACTGTTTTACATTCTATATTTAATTGCACTTAAAACAATAAATTTTTAGATAATTTTTACTTAAAAATAAACTCTGCAGCAGGGTTTTTATTGTACGAGCTGTTTTAAATTAATCGACTGAGATATAAAAAATGATAAAAATTCAAAGTTTTAATTTTTGAAACTGTTTTACATTCTATATTTAATTGCACTTAAAATATTCAACTTTTTGATAATTTTCACTCAAAAATAAAGTCTGCAGCAGGGTTTTGATTGTACGAGCTGTTTTAAATTAATGGACTGAGATATAAAAAATGATAAAAATTCAAAGTTTTAAGAAATTTTTATTTTTATTACTGTTTTACATTCTATATTTAATTGCACTTAAAACAATAAATTTTTTGATAATTTTCACTCAATAATAAAGTCTGCAGTAGGGTTTTTATTGTACGAGCTGTTTTAAATTAATGGACTGAGATATAAAAAATGATAAAAATTCAAAGTTTTAAGAAATTTTAATTTTTGAAACTGTTTTACATTCTATATTTAATATCACTTAAAACAATCAATTTTTTGATAATTTTCACTCAATAATAAAGTCTGCAGCAGGATTTTTATTGTACTACCTGTTTTTAATTAATCGACTGAGATATAAAAAATTATAAAAATTCAAAGTTTTAATAAATTTTTATTTTTATTACTGTTTTACATTCTATATTTAATTGCACTTAAAACAATAAATTTTTAGATAATTTTTACTTAAAAATAAACTCTGCAGCAGGGTTTTTATTGTACGAGCTGTTTTAAATTAATCGACTGAGATATAAAAAATGATAAAAATTCAAAGTTTTAATTTTTGAAACTGTTTTACATTCTATATTTAATTGCACTTAAAATATTCAACTTTTTGATAATTTTCACTCAAAAATAAAGTCTGCAGCAGGGTTTTGATTGTACGAGCTGTTTTTAATTAATCGACTGAGATATAAAAAATGATAAAAATTCAAAGTTTTAATAAATTTTTATTTTTATTACTGTTTTACATTCTATATTTAATTGCACTTAAAACAATAAATTTTTTGATAATTTTCACTCAATAATAAAGTCTGCAGTAGGGTTTTTATTGTACGAGCTGTTTTAAATTAATGGACTGAGATATAAAAAATGATAAAAATTCAAAGTTTTAAGAAATTTTAATTTTTGAAACTGTTTTACATTCTATATTTAATATCACTTAAAACAATCAATTTTTTGATAATTTTCACTCAATAATAAAGTCTGCAGCTGGGTTTTTATTGTACGAGCTGTTTTAAATTAATGGACTGAGATATAAAAAATGATAAAAATTCAACGTTTTAAGAAATTTTTATTTTTGTTACTGTTTTACATTCTATATTTAATTGGACTTAAAACAGGCCTAAGTGTCTTTAACTATGCTACCTTCCAGTCAACTATCCAGAACTATCCAGAATGCTGTTTCTCAAGGCGTGTCCCAAAAATGATGTTTTCCTGGCCTTTATTATCTTTAAACTTTCTCTTTCAGTTCCTATGCGTCTGAACACTTCTTCAGATTGTGTGTACTTTTAATTCACTAAACAAAAGACCTTTATTTCGCATACAACTCAAAAAATACAAAACCCTCCAATCTACAATGCTCATCAAGAACAACAACAAAAAATTATATACAAAAAAATAAAAATAAAAGTAACAAACAGCAAAATACACATTAACAGCATAAATAACTCCCACTCCCACTTTTAATGTACTACTTTGTTGAGTATATGTAACATTACAGCATCCTGAGCCTGATTTTTATGAACACGTCTCGACAACAGAGGAGTTTCATTTTCATGAATGTAGACCTATCTATTCTGGTGTTGATTTCTCTGTTTTTATCGAGTTCTTTTGTTAATTAAAATTAGATTAAAATTTAAGATATTTCTTAAAATAATAATTAAAAAATCATTCGTTTTAAATAAATTCGTGCGTAAATAAATTTTAAACTTTTTATATTTTAATTTATTCGGGTTGTCGTATCGTATTACGGTTTTGATTTTCAAGTTAAATATCTGGTTGTAGGATATTTAACTTGAAAATCAAAACCATAATGTATCCTCATAAGCCATACATTCAAATATATGTGAAACACAGAGAATATTATATATAGTAGCATCGTTCATCCTTGTGATTTGCGCTGCACCGAATTACAGACTGCACCTGCTCCACTGTAATATTCAAACGTTGCGGGGGAGGCGTAATATGTGCAATTAAAATAAATAAAAATAATCGCTTAATAGTGCATGTGACATGTCGTCGGGGGTGGCGATGAGGTAAGTGCGGACGCGCCACGTGGCGGGTCCCACGGCCCGGGGATGGACCCGGTTATAATAATTACATCCGGTCACACGCCAACCACGAATTAGATTTCGCTTCACTGTGCATTTTAAATACGCGCGAGACGCCTGTGCATCGTGTAATAATAAGGCCCGATTTTAAAAATGCAGTTACTACAATGAACGAGACTTTTAGGCTTTTAGCATGCGACAACAAAGAGCTTACAGCAATTTATTAAGAGGAATTTATTAAACTATGAACCCAGTTAACCACCGACATTATCTGAGAAATAATCAGGCATCATGTATTGACCATATTCAGTACCTTGAAAATAATAGTGGAACAAATTGCAGAATATAATTATCTTCATCGTCTTTGAAAAAGCGTTCGAGAAGGTAAATAGAATCATGGGTTGGGAAATTCTAAAAAAGAGGGGATTGTTGCTCGTGGTTGAGAAACATCCGAAACTGGACACTAACACATTACAAGAGCAACAAGCTGAGAACAGTTGTCATCATTAATGACGAGGGCATACTAAGAAGAATATTTTGAATAAAAATGATTTACAGTAAAAGTATTAAATATTATATTATTTTTTCCCTTACGCCGCATACCCAATAGTAAATCTACACACACACACACACACACACACACACACACACATATATATATATATATATATATATATATATATATATATATATATATATATAATTACAACAAAAAAGTTTATTGTTTCATCCTCAACAACACTCGGTATTAAATTTGGAGTCATTAGAAGTAATTTGTACGCCGATTTTTGTTTGTTATAACAAAGAGCCGCACGAAATAATTAATAACCCCCGCGCCCAATTATTTACGTATTAAATTAAAAATATAATTAATCAGGGTGTGATTACGGTCGCAGCAATATTTACGGGTAATTTCCACATACGGAAAATAATAAATTCATGCGACATAAATTATGCACGGGGGTGGTGGGCAGGAAAAAACGCGCGCGCCGTATAATATCCTATAACAGCGTACATTTTTCAGCGGAATATATATCAGAAATGTATTAGATATAATCGGAGCGACGTAAATACCAGGCCTGATGAATAATTGAGTGCCGTAAATGCATACGAGATACTAAACAATAGTTACAGGGCAGCAATCACATGTTCGGTCATATTACCCGACGACCTGAGGGGGCTTTGAATTATTTAGCCACCGATGTGTGCTGTCGTTTATTTTCTATAATTTATATGCGAATTTATCGTAATTATTTTATTATTGTAATTAGTATTAGTAGTCATTTACCTTTATTAATGTTAAACATTTTATAATACATATCACCATTCATTATTTAATTTATTATTAAAAAAAATTACAAATTAATTTTATGCTACCAATCAATAGTCTTTATCCCTTTCAGTCCTGTATTTTTGAAATTTGTAATTTTTTTTTCTTTGTTAAATATTATTACGCTTATTCATACATTCAAAAATAAACATATGGACATGCACAGATGTTAGATTTAAATAATCTGTCTATTCTATACTGGTAAATACTATAAATACATCCCTTAAAATAATAGTAAAAATTACTTTGAATTATTG
The DNA here is from genome assembly GCA_963942505.1 of Lordithon lunulatus. Classification (NCBI taxonomy): domain Eukaryota; kingdom Metazoa; phylum Arthropoda; class Insecta; order Coleoptera; family Staphylinidae; genus Lordithon; species Lordithon lunulatus. The sequence goes on from OZ012669.1 coordinate 8,641,455, forward strand.
TTTATTTTATACCATTCTTATAGACGTAATTCGTTTGCGGGGTGGTTTTAATATGAAGTCATAAGCCGTGAGAGAGTATCGAGCCATTTCAGGTGTCGGTGCGACACGTAAGGATATTGCGTTGAGTATTATAAAATAGTCCCCGACCTCTGAACGATCAAACGATTACTCGCACACACAAACACTATGACCATATGACTAAAAGGTCCACAATGCGCGGAATCGCACCTGCTAATGAACGATTGCGTGAGCGGTGTATTTATTATTGGGGATGGTACGTACCCAAATATATTACAACTTATAGGTAATTTAGGTAGGAGGAATTAGACAGGTGGTGTTTTTACACAAATGCCATTATTTACTGCAAAAAAAAACTAAATTTCATTCGTTGAAATCTTAAATCTCTCTAAATTAGCCGTCGTCAGCTATTTTTATTAAGAATACTTTCCTGTAAATAGCATTTGTGGGTTGCATCTACATCTACAGCTAATTTCTCATACTCCGAGCCCTGATGAAGTTGCTATGTTAGCTACGAAATATTGACAAGAAGGAAGTAAAGTGTACTTCAAGTAAAATAGCGTTTTATTGCTGCACCACCCCAATAAGCTAGAAACATAGTTTTCTATTTTGAATTATATATATATATATATATATATATATATATATATATATAAAAGTTTCACCCTCCAGTGGGAATCGGATTTTTAGAGAATTCATCGATAAGCGGCGAGTGTTAAAGCTGTATTGAACAAATTACCTATATATCTTTACTAATATCTGACTTTGTTTCGTTATAACTCAAAAATCTGCTAGATTTTTTGAAATCTGTTTTCATATTAATATTCAGTGATAAATTCTATAATATAATTATGTATCAATTAGGTTATTTATACTTACATTAGAATGTTAGAGCTGTATTCAACAAATTACATATATAACTTTACTAATATCTGACTTTGCTTCGTTATAACTCAAAAATCTGCTAGATTTTGTGAAATATGTTTTCATATTAATATTCAGTTATAAATTCTATTATATAATTATCTATCAATTAGATTATTTAGATTTAGATTAGAGTGTTAGAGCTGTATTAAACAAATTACCAATATAATTTTACTAATATCGTACTTTGCTTTGTTATAACTCAAAAATCTGCCAGATTTTTTGAAATCTGTTTTCATATTAATATTCAGTGATAAATTCTATAATATAATAATCTATCAATTAGATTATTTAGATTTAGATTAGCGTGTTATAGCTGTATTGAACAAATTTACTATATAACTTTACTAATATCTGACTTTGCTTGGTTATAACTCAAAAATCTGCTAGATTTTCTGAAATCTGTTTTCATATTAATATTCAGTGATAAATTCTATAATATAATTATCTAACAATTATATTATTTAGATTTAGATTAGAGTGTTTCTGCTGTATTGAACAAATTACCTATATAACTTTATTAATATCTGACTTTGTTTCGTTATAACTCAAAAATCTGCTAGATTTTTTGAAATATGTTTTCATATTAATATTCAGTGATAAATTCTATAATATAATTATCTAACAATTATATTATTTAGATTTAGATTAGAGTGTTTCTGCTGTATTGAACAAATTACCTATATAACTTTATTAATATCTGACTTTGTTTCGTTATAACTCAAAAATCTACTAGATTTTTTGAAATCTGTTTTCATATTAACATTCAGTGATAAATTCTATAATATAATTATCTATCAATTAGGTTATTTATATTTACATTAGAGTGTTAGAGCTGTATTAAACAAATTACCTATATAACTTTACTAATATCTGACTTTGCTTCATTATAACTCAAAAATCTGCTAGATTTTTTGAAATATGTTTTCATATTAATATTTAGTGATAAATTTTATAATATAATTATCTATTAATTAGATTATTTAGATTTAGATTTGAGTGTTAGAGCTGTATTAAACAAATTACCTATATAACTTTACTAATATCTGACTTTGTTTCGTTATAACTCAAAAATCTGCTAGATTTTTTGAAATCTGTTTTCATATTAATATTCAGTGATAAATTCTATAATATAATTATCATCATTTAGATTATTTAGATTTAGATTAGAGTGTTATAGCTGTATTGAACAAATTACCTATATAACTTTTCTAATATATGACTTTTCTTTGTTATAACTCAAAAATCTGCTAGATTTTTTGAAATCTGTTTTCATATTAATATTCAGCGATAAATTCTATAATATAATCATCTATCAATTAGATTATTTAGATTTAGATTAGAGTGTTAGAGCTGTATTAAACAAATTACCTATATAATTTTACTAATATCTGACTTTGCTTTGTTATAACTCAAAAATCTGCTAGATTTTTTGAGATCTGTTTTCATATTAATATTCAGTGGAAAATTCTATAATATAATTATCTATTAATTAGATTATTTAGATTTAGATTTGAGTGTTAGAGCTGTAATAAACAAATTACCTATATAACTTTACTAATATCTGACTTTCCTTCGTTATAAATCCAAAATCTGCTAGATTTTTTGAAATTTGTTTTCATATTAATATTCAGTGATAAATTCTATAATATAATTATCTATCAATTAGATTATTTAGATTTAGATTAGCGTGTTGTAGCTGTATTGAACAAATTTACTATATAACTTTACTAATATCTGACTTTGCTTCGTTATAACTCAAAAATCTATTAGATTTTTTGAAATCTGTTTCATATTATTATTTAGTGATAAATTCTATAATATAATTATCTATTAATTAGATTATTTAGATTTAGATTTGAGTGTTAGAGCTGTATTAAACAAATTACCTATATAACTCTACTAATATCTGACTTTGTTTCGTTATAACTCAAAAATCTGCTAGATTTTTTGAAATCTGTTTTCATATTAATATTTAGTGATTAATTCTATAATATAATTATTTATCAATTAGATTATTTAGATTTAGATTAGAGTGTTAGAGCTGTATTAAACAAATTACCTATATAACTTAACTAATATCTGACTTTGCTTCATTATAACTCAAAAATCTGCTAGATTTTTTGAAATATGTTTTCATATTAATATTTAGTGATAAATTCTATAATATAATTATCTATTAATTAGATTATTTCGATTTAAATTTGAGTGTTAGAGCTGTATTAAACAAATTATCTATATAACTTTACTAATATCTGACTTTGCTTCGTTATAACTCAAAAATCTACTAGATTTTTTTAAATCTGTTTTCATATTAATATTTAGTGATAAATTCTATAATATAATTATCTATCAATTAGATTATTTAGATTTAGATTACAGTGTTAGAGCTGTATTAAACAAATTACCTATATAACTTTACTAATATCTGACTTTGCTTCGTTATAACTCAAAAATCTACTAGATTTTTTGAAATCTGTTTTCATATTAATATTCAGGGATAAATTCTATAATATAATGCTCTATGAATTATATTATTTAGATTTATATTAGAGATTTATAGCTGTATTGAACAAATTACCCATATAACTTTACTAATATTTGACTTTGCTTCTTTATAACTCAAAAATCTGCTAGATTTTTTAAAATCTGTTTTCAAGGGACGAACATGTAAAATATAAATGCTTGAATGATATAATTTTGAAATGGTACTTATTTAATATATAACTACTAGCTAGCGATCATCTTTCACGAAGCGAAGGGCCAAAAGTCGACACCATTCACAATAATAGTGAACATCACTCGATTGATATAATTATATTCGATCTCTCAAAAATCGGACCTCAGGCCACGTGTGCACTATAGTGGCCAAAATAGGCCAGAAGTGGACATCTTAATTTTGAAACTATTTTAAATAAACGAGACCCCAAAATTCGTAATATCAGGACGACAGCATTTCTTACCGAGTCCTGTATTTTGTATTGATAAATCAATGCTAGAAAACAAGAATAGGTTAAACATTATTTAAAAAAATAATGTATAACCTATTCGTGTTTTCTAGCAATGTCTAAAGCCTAGTCCATACAGCAGCGACTTACTTGGACAATATAATTTGCGTAAACTATACGGAACACCTTGCCCGGTCCACACGATGCAGATAGACATGCACACACTAGTCGAGTCCCATATTTCCGGCCTATACGTACTCCTTCTTTAAAAATGTCACATGATGATCAACTACTCACGAAAACGGAAGCACGGTTCGAGCCCCGTCCACACATCACAACCAATAACGTGCAAACCTAGTTTGTGCAGTTACTTTTTCAACAGTCCAACAACAGCAGCACTTATAGAACTGCACAATATACAGTTTTCTCGCCCACACTCAAGTTTCGGTATACACACCGCTTTGTGCAGGCAAGCCTTAAGTAAAGCATACACGTGTGGACGGCCCATTACAGCTGATACTAACTATAGGATATAGTAGTAAAATACAAAAATATTTTATAATACAAAAATGAATAACAAAAATATATATAAAGGATAAATAAAAGGATTTTTTAGTTTGTTTTTTATCACACTTCAGTTACACTTTGCAACTAGTTTCTTAGTAAAACGATTTTTTACTTTGTTTTTTTTTATCACACTTCAGTTACACTTTGCAAATAGTTTCGGCTAAGCTCTAGCCATTTTCGAGCTCCTCCGATATCATGTCCTGTCATCGGAGGAGCTCGAAAATGGCTACAGCTGAGCCGAAACTAGTTGCAAAGTGTAACTGAAGTGTGATAAAAAACAAACTAAAAAATCGTTTTATTTATCCTTTAAAATGAATTATCACAAAGTAGACGCCTTAACAATCCAATATTTGAAAAATAGATATATATTTTTATTATCATAATATAGACACTATTATTTATTTATCCTGATAGGTTCAAACGATAAATCGATCTCATTATATATAGTTCTGATGATTATTGATTTTAACGTTATTTTAAATATCAGTGAATTTGATACAACTAACCCACTAGGAGGAAAGTTAAACGCCATCTGGCGGCACCACATCAATTAGCAATGCACATCCAAATGGTAATAACCGTCAACATGCTCTTTCCTCCTAGGGGGTTAGTTGTATTATATTTGTATATATCCACTCGAGATATTGTGTGAATTCATTTTCACTAGCTGAGCTACACTGATGAGATCTAATAAGATCGAAATCTAGATATGTAGATTACTAAGAGGTGAGACACGTTTATCATTGAAATTGTCTTCCACATTTTTGAGCTACAATGTTTAAATTTGATTTTATGATGTAATGCTTGTGGCTAACAGAGGGGGAATGGGAAGGTACCTTTGTACCTTTGTACCTTTGTACCTTTGTACCTTTGTAACTTTGTACCTTTGTACCTTTGTACCTTTGTACCTTTGTACCTTTGTACCTTTGTAACTTTGTACCTTTGTACCTTTGTAACTTTGTACCTTTGTACCTTTGTAACTTTGTACCTTTGTACCCTTCCGCTCTATCCATCAGATGACTATGATGGATAGAGCGGAAGGGTTGAAAGTGAAGGGAATAATGATGAAGTATGATAATAGTATCCGCAGAAAGGATACGTATTGCCATGGATATATCATAGTGATATTTAAAATAACGCCAAAATCAATACAATATCCATGTCACTAGATCTACGTTGTAGAAACTCTCTCTTAAATTAAGTTTTATACATTAATGTCTACTTAAAATCACAATAATCTAAATACAGTGAATATCACTGACTGTTGAGGTGTCGTACACAGCTAGCGCGGCCTCTGCTGGTGTTTTATACTGTGCTTCTTTTTGATTAGGCTTTTGGTGGTTCTGCAGGAAGATTTTGTAGAACCCAAGATGCGATACACTGCAAACCATTGCGAATGCACTGAACACCTGTAAAGCGCCTCGTCCGCCAATGGTTTTATAGAGATAGCCACCTATCAAACTGCCCACTGCGTAACCTAGATAACATATATAGAGAATATTTAGAGAATATATAGAGAATATATTGAGAATATATAGATAATATATACAGAATATATAGAGAATATATAGAGAATATATAGAGAATATATAAAGAATATATAAAGAATATATAAAGAGTATATAAAGAATATATAAAGAATATATAAAGAATATATTGAGAATACATTGAGAATATATAGATAATCTATAGATAATATATAGATAATATATAGATAATATATAGATAATATATAGATAATATATAGATAATATATAGATAATATATAGAGAATATATAGAGAATATATAGAGAATATATAGAGAATATATAGAGAATATATAGAGAATATATAGAGAATATATAGAGAAATATATCGAAAATATGTAGAGAATACATATGGTGTAGTGGGACCAATCTGCTTTGTTAACAAAACGTCCAAAGTGATTTAAAGGACTTAATAAAAAAAACTAAAAGGACTAACCCGCTGCTCCAACTTAATTCTTCATTTCAGTTAAGTTAAAAGTTAACTATTAGTATTAAGTTCTTTAAATAAGTTTGTTCTTTTTGTAAAAAAATCAGGTTGGTCCTTCTTGCGCTACACCGTTGATATAGAGAATATATAGAAAATATATAGAGAATATATAGAAAATATATAGAGAATATATAGAGAATATATAGAGAATATATAGAGAATATATAGAGAATATATAGAGAATATATAGAGAATATATAGAGAATATATAGAGAATAGATAGAGAATATATAGAGAATATATAGAGAATATATAGAAAATTTATAGAGAATATATTGAGAATATATAGAGAATATATTGAGAATATATACAAAATATATAAAGAATATATAGATAATATATAGAGAATATATTGAGAATATATTGAGAATATATAGAAAATATATAGAGAATATATAGAGAACATATAGGGAATATATAGAAAATTTATAGAAAATATATAGAGAATATATTGAGAATATATAGAAAATATATAGAGAATATATAGAGAATATATAGAGAATATATAGAGAATATATAGAGAATATATAGAGAATATATAGAGAATATATAGAGAATATATAGAGAATATATAGAGAATATATAGAGAATATATAGAGAATATATAGAGAATATATAGAGAATATATAGAGAATATATAGAAAATATATAGAAAATGTATAGAAAATATATAGAGAATATATTGAGAATATATACAAAATATATAGAGAATATAAAGAGAATTTAAAAATAGAATATACAGAGAACATAACGAGATTATTTTATTTAACTAGTTGGAAATTGTATGGCTCACCGAAACCGTCGTCCATTCCAGCCGCGATGCCTTGCATTGTGGCGGAGGCGCCGGGCGGTGCTATAGCGTTCGCGTAAGCAACTATTGTTGTGTACGTGAGAGCGTACGTTGGTCCTTGGAGCATGAATTCGATTGGTAAAATCCACCATGGGGATGGAACTACTGATATTAAACCGAGGCGTAGTGCGTAGTTTATGAAGCACATGCTGAATGAGTGTGCGTGTCCGAAACGTTCCAAAATTTTACCTAGAAAGTTATTTTTTATTAATTATCAACTCTCTAAAGTGTACACTGTATTATTTACTTAAACCTAATTTGATATTAAGATTCTGAATTCTCAAACGAAATGGACGACGCCTACTACCAGTCGGTCACTAGCTGGGTTATATATATATATATATATATATATATATATATATATATATATATATATATACCAACAAAATCATGTATTTTTTAAATACTTTTTTTTAATAGACAAAATCGAATACCCTCACTTTCTGGATGTACCTAATATCTTAAAATAGTAATATGTGTGAGAACAGACCAGATAAAAAATTATGAAAAATGGCTATACATTTTTCAAAATCAATTGTAAAGATTTTATTCAATGTAACGCTTAATTTAACATAAATAAGGTTAAATAATAATAAAAACCACCTACTCTAACGTCCGATCTTTTTTTTAACAAAAGATCCAAACTGATTTAAAGGATTTAATAAAAAAAAACTAAAAGGACCAAGATCTTGAAATAAGTGAATTTCCAGATTAAAATAATCTGAGTGCGAAATTCGGATTAATAATAATAAAAGACTAATTCTCCAAGAATTTAGTGGTAATAACTCTTTTATAATTGTCAATAAACAGCACGGAGAAAAGCCGAGGTTCCAGTATAGAGGTGTAAACCTCACCGATCTTCTACCTAAATGATTATAGAATTTGAATTTTGTGATGGTTTGATTGCTCATTTTGAAAACACAATAAAATCTAATTATTATTAATGAGTTATGGAAAATAAATAATATATAATACCTGATATTGAAAAAAATATCACCTCGCCTCCAAGAGTTTCAGCAGCCACAATCAACCCTTCCAACATTTTAACGTTCGTCGTACCGGTTTCTAAAGCCAAGTCTTCCAAATACCTAAAATAAATTCAAGTTGTTAACCACTTTTTATTCAAAAGAATGTTATTAAATAGTTACCAAAACATAAAGTACACTATAAAACTATCAACCACACCTGCAAACACCGCGTAGATGACAAACACAACCGTGTGTCGGTTCCCAAGCAGTTTCCTGAGATCTTTGAAAATGTTTTCCGGCGTTTCCATGATGGGCAACTAAAAACTAACGTGAATTATATCGGAAGTAGTTGAGATTGTAAACGTACTTGTAGTTTGGAGCATGAAAACAAATCGAATGCGGTGAAAATCAGCATTATTACGAATGCAGGTGTGTACGAGGTGGTGCCGTCCGATACCCAGTCCACCATGTAACCGGATAGAAGGGCGGTGAGGCCGAAACCTATGGTACCCCAAACGCGTTGCTTGCCGTAATCATATTGGTCTCCTAAAACATCAACAAAATAGTTTTGTTAGAAAAAAAAACTAGAACTCATAGAGACTTGCATAAAAGAAACTAAATTGAGTTTTATCCCTTTGCAGATTTCGTGGTTTTTCGCACCCCACGTTAAAACTAGTAGGCGTAGACTTGAGTTAATACGGTTTTCCTATAGAAAATCACCCCCTGAATACAAAAATATTAACTAACCGTTGGTATGATAAACACTTACTGAGATAAAGTTCGAAAAGTGTGTTTCTGAAATGGTAATTTACCAACTTTTTTAAAAATGTCATCTAGGTTTTCCATGTCGGTGAGCTTTTTATCACCAATTTAAATTTTAAAAAAGTTGGTAAATTACCATTTCAGAAACGCACTTTTCGAACTGTATCTCAGTAAGTTTTTGTCGTACCTACTTTTAGTTAATATTTTTGTATTCAGGGGGTGATCTTCCTGTCCTGGTTTCCTAGCAAGCGGTGTCGATAAATACGGCCGTGTTTGACGTCATTTATACATTACAAGATACGTTTTAAGTACATGTGATTGAATAACTCACTAGATTCTAGTGTAATTCATGATATTTTCTCAACACTTTGAAGTATATCACTCTCTGGATTACCAGATTTATTTAAATATACGTAAAAGAAATGTGTGACATCAAAATACGGCCGCTTTTGTCGACACCGCTTCCTAGGAAACCAAGGCTTAAGTGTTTATCGTACACATTTAATATTTTTGTATTCAGGGGGTGATTTTCTATAGTAAAACAGTATTAACTCAAGTCTACGCCTGATAGTTTTAACGTGGGGTGTGAAAAACCACGAAATCTCCCAAGGGATAGAGGTCATTTTTTTACAATAAAAATTAAAATTCTAATTAAAAATACGAAAACCTTTTGTGGGCACCTCTTTCGTTTTTCATTCCACAACCCCCCAACAATTGATTCGCTGACCTTTTCTACCACAGTGTGGTGTAAAGGGAGACTAGAGACTATAAGTTAACATAATAGCTACCTATAACATCAAAACAAACAGCATCGCTGATTGAGTTGGACACATTAAAGCCTATCATTCCAACAGCCATGAACACGATAAAATACCAAAAGGTCCATGTTGTGTACAAACAAGTGTTATCCGGCTCTATATTTTCCACACATTTGAACAACTGTTCTTCCTTCAGCAAGCAGTTTTTCGTAACGTTCTCAGTCATGCAGATGCTTCCTGCGTCCTGCAGAACTGCTGGGAGTAGTTTAGCTTCACCCCGTGTGGTGCTACAGACCATTCCCGTTGAGTTTGTACAAATATCTACATCCTGCAATTGGAAACAAATGTTACTCAAAATGTGCTTGAATTGTAAGATTCTAGTGAACAGAATTATCGAAAAGACATATCTAGTATTTCTAAAGTGACACAACCCTAAAACTTGTGTTTCTGGAAAAACCGAAGTAGCCGAGTAGCTAGTTTTGGGGTATTAAGAGTGATACAAATACGCTCTCGCCGACGAACTTTGAAGCTAGGTTAATATACTTTTGATTATTGATAGAAGGATATTTTCTTTATTGTAACATGGACACAACTCAAAACATATGATTTTGAGTTGTGTCACTTTAGAAATACTAGTGTAATATAATTATTTCGCTAAATCTTCTCATGTGATAACTATTATGTCTTTAGCCTACAAAATTCAGTTCCTACTGAGGAACTGAACCTTATTTTCCAGAGTGGTTTATGAAGTAAATCATCTGTAAGTAACACATCTGTATTTAATCTAATTGTGCTATTACTGACTGTGACATTACATGTGTCCAACTGGTCGCATGTTGAATTGAAGTCGTAGGTTCGCAAATGGCGGCCTGGAATGGCCTGAAGCAGTGCGAAGGATGTTGACATGGTGAGTATAAGTCCGATGAAAATGGCTTTCCGGTAGTCTCGGTAATAGTCCACTAATAGTCCGAAAAGTGGTTTTGATAATAAAAATGTGATGGGTAGAATTGCAGTCACTGTTCCCATTACAACGGAGGAGATGCCCATTTCTTTGCCATATACAGACATTTGAGGTAAAATCGGACCCATAGCTAGAAAAAGTATATAATATAGACTTTTATTGGCAATATTAACTAAATATAAGTTAATATTAAAATGATACAACTAACCCCCTAGGAGGAAAGTTAAACGCCATCTGGCGGCACTACATTAATTAGCAATACCCATATGGTAATAACCGTCAACATGCTCATGTCATCAGGATCACCGGGTAGTGCCCTCTATGGAATAATATTCCAACAGAGTACTTGAGATATCAGCACAAGGCCAATCTTATAAAACATATATGATATCTCAAGCACTCTATTAGAATATTATTTTATAACTCATTTATTTAATGTTATTTAAGTGTTTATTATATATATATAATAATAATAATAATAATTTCTCAAAAATTGTTCACTCTCCGGTGGGACTTGAACCCACGTGAAATTTTTGAGAAATTATTAATTAACATTGATACATCTGGTAATGATTCTTCATTCAGATAGCCGACAATGGCAAGAAGTACTTCACTATATATATATATATATATATATATATATATATATATATATATATATATATATATATATATATATATATATATATATATATATATATATATATGTTATTAATTCATAAAATATTTTTTTATAAATAATATAAATTGAATTTATTTCTTTTAAAAAAATGCGTATTGAAAAAATAATTGCATTCAAGTTTTCAAGTTTCAAAATAAGTTTTTATTTTTACAATAGTCGTTAAAAAGCTTTAATTGATTAATTTGTAATGAAAGCTTTAATTCATTTACATATTTCGTGATGTGATTTAAGGGAATTTTTATAAAGCCGAAACGCTATATAAAAAAGTGCCAGGTAAATTGAAAAAAATTTTGGAAACAATTTTTTTGTTTATTCAAAAAAATATACGGATTATTCAATGAAAATTATCCGGATTATCGAATAGTCAAAACTGCTCGGATAATCCGGATATTCGGATATCCGGATTGGAAACCCTAATTATATTGCTAAATACTTTTATTTGCATTTTATGTTGTTTAGAGCAAAATAGTCTAAATCAATGCTCAATTCAACAAACATAGATATGCAAATTTATAAACTCAAAAAACTATACTTATTTACCAGCCATGAAGAAAAAATAATGCGCCTTGATGGGCACCAGCCCCGCGTTGATTTTGATCCGCCCCATCTTCGTACCCTCTTCAGTTACACGGGAGTCCGCTGGTTACATCCACAGTACATCTAAAACACAATCACAACCATCACTGTCTGAGACCCACGACTGAGGCAATAGACTTTAACTATAGATAAGAGACAATAAATCTTGATATCAATTTGATGATAAGCGTGCAATCACAAAAAGTATGAGATTATTGTTACGGTGCGCGGCGACAAAAAAAAACACACACGTAACTGAATCAGGTAGATGATAGGCAAGGGCTGCGAGGTTACTAAACAGGTAAAAAAAACGAATGTAAAAGGGTGACTTTTTCTAGTCGGACTAGAATGTTAATAGACTTTATATGGGATACCAACAAAGCTTGAACTCGCCCAGAGAATTATTTTTTCTTTTCTATGTATAATTATTTGTTTTGCTGTATATATAGTTATTTGGATATGCGGGCAAAAAAGTTTCGAGGATATTATAAAATGCCTTATTATAAAATGCCTTATCATAAAATGCCTTATTATAAAATGCCTTATTATAAAATGCCTTATTCTATACAACGTTTCGAGCAAATTCTGCTTTTCTTCAGGTTACTGAAAACATAGTATAGATACTGTTTGTAAGGAACCATTTATTTAATTTCTTATATATAAAATAACAATGTAATCCCTACAAAATTTATGTATGCTGAATTTAAATTGTCACAATTTTTATATAAACAACAACCTCGAAAGCTAATAAAGTGATATTATATAATTTAATACAAATTACTGAGCATAAAGAAAATCTTTTTATATTATCAACCTTCCTCTAATTTATAATAATCAGTTTAAACAGCATTAAAAGCTTTCGCAGTGTACATATAATCCTACACACATTGTATTGAACAAATAATTCGGCTGTCTACAATAAATTTGCCTCAAAAAAAAAACGATTCATTGTATCACAAACACACGTGTCGGGTCTTATCTCAACCAGATTACCATATATAAACTTAATTTGTATTTATGCGAAACCACAATATTTGAAACTATCTATTCATAATCTAGTTGCGGTTTGTAATGGTGGCAGGGTCAGTAGTGCAGTGTCTTTGTAAACCGGAATAATTATATGCATGAAAGTTGCCAATTGCTGCAGTCTAGTGCTTTCTTATCTTGTCGTTAAGTGATAAAGGCGTTTTTTTAACAAAATGTTTCGAATTATCTATGGATGATTCATATAGTATTTATAAATAAAATGGTATGAAAAAATTGTACACGGTTGAATTTTCAAATTATAGAAAATTTAAAAGTGAATAAAAAAGAATTCATTTCATAACAAAACACTCAAATTCATCCCTTCTAAAAAAATAATAATATAATAGTATACATTTTAAAATTATAGAAGATTCGAAAGTGAATAAAAAAAAAATCATTTCATAACATAACACTCAAATTCATCCCGTTCTAATAAAAATAAAAATATTATAGTAAAAAAAATAGTTTAATTTATCCTTTAATTCGTCTTGTGTATCTTACATCTAAAAAGGAGATAATTTCGGCAGTATCTTAGTAATAAAAAGTTCCATTGAAGAGCAAAGTTGATTCTAGTTGAATTATATCTATATCTATCCTTATTTTCCAATGATAGATAGGATTGTTAGTGTTTTAGAGTATTTATTATAAAATTATACATATTTTAGTTGAAATGTATCTATATATTTATCCTTTAATTCTGTGTTAATTATGAGCAGGACTGTCAGACTGTCTCCTGATGTACAAAACACCAAGATTTCACTCAGAATTGAGGCTAACTCCTATAGCTCGACGATGTTGGCTGGTTGTGTTGTCTTCGGAGTGAGGGTGTGGAAATTTAAAGAGTGAATGAGTGTATAAGTGTATGAGCGTTTGGAAGTATGGCATTGCTTTTAACCAGTCAAACTATGCCCAATCACTATTTCAAGCGGCTTGAACTATGCACTAAACTATTTTCCACTATTTTTTATGAATTAAGTTTGAATAAAACAATACAATGAACTAAATGAGTATATTAAAACACTTAAATTAATTCCCTTCAAACTCAAAATAAAAAACCTACTAATACACAACAACCTTAAATAAAATAGAAGACAGGGAACAAACCCCAGCATCCCTCGATACCGTTAGCCCGAGGTGGGAAATCACCCATTAATGCCGCGGCGAGGACAGAGGGAAAAAAACATCAAATCATATCCAAACAACTTTTTGTATTATTATATTGTTATATTTATATAGAATATGTAACTTTGTTGTTTAAATAAATGCAAATTTATCATAAAAAAATTCATTAATAATATAGATTGAAATACAAAAACTTGTGAGAAATAGTGTAGTCCGGAGTTCAAGTCGTTTGAAATATTGAACGAGCATAGTTTAGTCCTATTAATTGATAATAATAATAATAATAATAATAATCTTTATTTACGGCAAACGCCTTGAAATGGGCAAACAAAAAATTTACAATTACACTTAAAAACTAGTTAAATAAATTAAACAAATATAAGTAATTACAAGTGATCGAGTAACGTAATGGAGATAATTAGATAGAAATAGTGTAGTCCGGAGTTCAAGTCGTTTGAAATATTGAACGAGCATAGTTTAGTCCTATTAATTGATAACAATAATAATAATAATAATGGAGATAATTATCATAGCCGAACAGTTCATTTGAGTAAAAACATCGAATCTGGAATTTGTTTGCAATGTATTGCATAAGTGCATTAATCTGCAAATCGGATTATAGTATCCATAATTTGTCTTATGTATCTTACATCTAAAAAGGAGAGAATTTCGGCAGTATCTTAGTAATAAAAAGTTCCATTGAAGGGCAAAGTTGATTCTAGTTGAATTGTATCTATATCTATTCTTATTTTCCAATGATAGATAGGATTGTTAGTGTTTGAGAGTATTTATTATAGAATTATACATATTTTAGTTGAAATGTATCTATATCCTTATATAAATTCATATGAGTGGATTTTTTAGTGTTTGGGGGTCTTGTTAAATCTAAAAACTCCCAGATTGAGAATGTTGATGTAACATATTTTATGTATTTTGTCTTTGTATCTTCACTATTATTAGGTATGTACCTATTATATTAGGTAAAAAAATAAATCAAAAAATATGTCCAATCATGGCGGGACAAAAACAAAGCCAAATTGATGGTCGTTCGGTCAACGCCCTGAAGTTTTTTTATAGTCAAACATAAATTTACATTCATTTATGCGTATGTATGTGTGCTTGCAATCGCCTTGAAACTGCGTCTCCAATTTTAAAAATAGCAGCACGTCAGAGTCCACAACTGGTTCCAATAGTACTTCTCATATTCATCAGACTGTTAATAACGTATCGTCAGGATTAAGGCGAATAATTACAAAGCCGTCATGCTTTTTTATAGAATACATTACTAATATGCTTGAATTTAAATATGTGTAATAACACAAACAATAATACATCTAACAACTACAGAAAATTCGTAAAAACATATACAATAAAATAAATTCAAATTTGGTATCCTTCAATATTACCTTGTAATTATTTTACGCACAACTCGACATACAATAAAATAAATTCAAATTTGGTATCCTTCAATGTTACCCTCTAATTATTTTACGCTCAACTCGACATACAATAAAATAAATTCAAATTTGGTATCCTTCAATATTACCTTGTAATTATTTTACGCTCAACTCGACATACAATAAAATAAATTCAAATTTGGTATCCTTCAATATTACCTTGTAATTATTTTACGCTCAACTCGACATACAATAAAATAAATTCAAATTTGGTATCCTTCAATATTACCTTGTAATTATTTTACGCTCAACTCGACATACAATAAAATAAATTCAAATTTGGTATCCTTCAATATTACCTTGTAATTATTTTACGCTCAACTCGACATACAATAAAATAAATTCAAATTTGGTATCCTTCAATATTACCCTCTAATTATTTTACGCTCAACTCGACATACAATAAAATAAATTCAAATTTGGTATGCTTCAATGTTGCCCTCTAATTATTTTACGCTCAACTCGACATACAATAAAATAAATTCAAATTTGGTATCCTTCAATATTACCTTGTAATTATTTTACGCTCAACTCGACATACAATAAAATAAATTCAAATTTGGTATCCTTCAATATTACCCTCTAATTATTTTACGCTCAACTCGACATACAATAAAATAAATTCAAATTTGGTATCCTTCAATATTACCTTGTAATTATTTTACGCTCAACTCGACATACAATAAAATAAATTCAAATTTGGTATCCTTCAATATTACCCTCTAATTATTTTACGCTCAACTCGACATACAATAAAATAAATTCAAATTTGCTATCCTTCAATATTACCCTCTAATTATTTTACGCTCAACTCGACATACAATAAAATAAATTCAAATTTGGTATACTTCAATATTACCTTGTAATTATTTTACGCTCAACTCGACATACAATAAAATAAATTCAAATTTGCTATCCTTCAATATTACCCTCTAATTATTTTACGCTCAACTCGACATACAATAAAATAAATTCAAATTTGGTATTCTTCAATATTACCTTGTAATTATTTTACGCTCAACTCGACATACAATAAAATAAATTCAAATTTGGTATCCTTCAATATTACCCTCTAATTATTTTACGCTCAACTCGACATACAATAAAATAAATTCAAATTTGGTATCCTTCAATATTACCCTCTAATTATTTTATGCTCAACTCTACATACAATGAAATAAATTCAAATTTGGTATCCTCAATGTTACTCTCTAATTATTTTACGCTCAACTCGACATACAATAAAATAAATTCAAATTTGGTATCCTTCAATATTACCCTCTAATTATTTTACGCTCAACTCGACATACAATAAAATAAATTCAAATTTGGTATCCTTCAATATTACCTTGTAATTATTTTACGCTCAACTCGACATACAATAAAATAAATTCAAATTTGGTATCCTTCAATGTTACCCTTTAATTATTTTACGCTCAAATCGACATACAATAAAATAAATTCAAATTTGGTATCCTTCAATGTTACCCTCTAATTATTTTACGCTCAACTCCCAACGCTTGTGAGTTGAGCGTAAAATAATTAGAGGGTAATATTGAAGGATACCAAATTTGAATTTATTTGAATGTATGTGTTTTTATGAATTTTCTATAGTTGTTAGTTGCATTATGGTTTGTGTTATTACACATATTTAAATTTAAGTATATTAGTAATGTATTCTATTAAAAAGCATTTTCACACCGGAAATTTAAGTCTATTTTATGACTAAAATGTAGGCCTACAGACAATTTTTATTATATGTGTGTTTTAAAATGTATTACGATTTTTAAACATATACAACAAAACAAAGATAAAAATAATAGTGGATATGAAATGTTTTTTGAACTTTTTCACTTTAAGACGTTTTTCGTTAATATAAATGAACATAGTAAGTAAATAGTACAAATAAAACATAGTTTTGTAAATAAAAATAGTAATTTGGTAATATTAGTAATGTATTCTATAAAAAAGCATTTCCCACACTGGAAATTTAAGCCTATTTTATGACTAAAATTTAGGCCTACAGACAATTTCACCCAACAATAACAATTCAATAAAGGAGATGAATTAAACTACTATGTTTTTTACCACTTGTGGTGAAAAACATAGTAGTTTTATTCCTTTATTGAAATTGAATTACCATGTAGTAGACACCAAAACCATTCAATTTCTGAACTATAAAATTGTGTTTCGTTTTTTAACGGATTATAATTTCGTTGCAACGAATTATTATTATATATTTAGCCTCGCTGCTAACCAGTAATAACCAAAACATTTATTTGTCATAACTATACATAATCTCGAGTGCTAAAACTTCGAAACTAGCCATATAACATTCATGATATAAGCCTCCTTACACCATTCCCTCTCTAATTATGATAATATAGTGCGATATATTAATTAATATTTATTATTGTTTATTTTTTAGAGTAATATATTAAGTAAGGAGGGAATATATCGTTTATATTTTTATATTATAATTGATCAAACCACATCAATAATAATATACAAATATTATCTTGTGATGGCTATGCCTAATAAAGGTGTTTTTTTTTAAATCATAATTATGTGTTTGTTCCTTTCTAAACATATAACTATCAATTGTTAAAAATATTCCACCATTTTAGTTAATAGTAGTAGTTACTGCATTTATTACCTTAGTAACTGGCTATTTATAGTTGGTGTATACTTAAATATAATTAAAATTAATGTATTAATAAGCCTGTAGTCAGCGCAATATTTTTATCTCTCATTTAACGCGTCCAACAATAATCTAATCATAAAAATGTCTTAATTAGTGAACGGTGGGTTAAGGTCAATTCACAATGTGTAATCATCGTTTTTTTTAACCAGTCGCTTCTTTATGAATTTGTTTCAAAACTGAATTATTTTTATTATTTTAATTATTATTAATTTTTTGTATTCTTGAAATGTACCTGATACATAAACTGAGATTATATATATATATATATATATATATATATATATATATATATATATATATATTGTAGTATAATCCTGATGAAGCTTTAAATAAAAGCGAAATATCGATTCATAAAAGATGGAGTTTCTTATTTTTTGCCTTACGCCGCATACCCAAAAGTTAATCTACATTATATATATATATATATATATATATATATATATATACATAAACTTACATACAAACCTGATAATAGCAATAAATAACGATATAAACAATTTGGCTCCCCTTAGCTACAACTTTTTGTTATATATGTAACTTCTATTTCAAGTTTTTCAATTAATTTTAATTTTTTGTATTCATCAAATGTGCCTGATACATAAACTGAGATTATATATACATAAACTTACATACAAACCTGATAATAGCAATAACTAAGGATATAAACAATTTGGCTCCTCTTGGCTACAACTTTTTGTTATATATGTAACTTCTATTTCAAGTTTTTCAATTAATTTTAATTTTTTGTATTCATCAAATGTGCCTGATACATAAACTGAGATTATATATACATAAACTTACATACAAACCTGATAATAGAAATAACTAAGGATATAAACAATTTGGCTCCTCTTGGCTACAACTTTTTGTTATATATGTAACTTCTATTTCAAGTTTTTCAATTAATTTTAATTTTTTGTATTCATCAAATGTGCCTGATACATAAACTGAGATTATATACACATACACTTACATACAAACATGATAATAGCAATAAATAACGATATAAACAATTTGGCTCCTCTTAGCTACAACTTTTTGTTATATATGTAACTTCTACTTCAATTTTTTTCAATTAATTTCAATTTTTTATTCATCAAATGTGTGATATATAAACTAACATTACAAGTACATAAACTTACATACAAACCTGATTATAGCGAAAATTCAGGATATCAACAATTTGGCTCCTCTTGTCTATAACTTTTATATAAACACCACTGTATAAAACCAAAATTCATCACTTTCATTCCGAACTGTTTTAATTTTTAACCTTCTTTCGCGCTCTATTTTTGTGTAGCTTATTGATAAACACGCACAGACACACTTCACCAATCCGCCCACGCATCACAATGCCCCAAAATCAGGTCCTTGGCCGGCTTGCCGCACACATTTTGAAAACCGCAACACACTGGTATTACGTATCGCGCGCACTCACCATATAAACAACCGCCGTATCTATCCAAACCTTATCACCAGCTGCCGCTATCATGATCGCCCAACAATGCCTTTAAAATTATGAAATAATGCAACCGTTCCGCGCGTATTTGTTGCGGAACATTTAATAAATAAAGTGACTTTCTCCTACCACCGCCGCTGGTAATTATTTATAGAGTTGTTTTTTTGTAGCACGCACTGGTGTGTAGCCACATCTGGCACACCAGAGAGAGGCCCATGAAACTGAATCACTACTGCTGTTGAGCACTTCTTCTTTATTATCATGTTTATCATGTGGCTGTTAACACACACACACAAAATTGTGTTGTATCGATTATGTTATATTTATATTTATCTCTCAAAATCAATTAAATATATATATATATATATATATATATATATATATATATATATATATATCATATGGATTGTGGTATTATTTCAATTGTTAACACATGGAATAAAAAAATATACGTTCTGCAATTATTATTTTTTTAATTGTTTTATTTTATGATTTACTGATTCTGTATATATTTTTTCATTTACGTTTTCTCTGTTATTTTATTTTAATTAAATTGTAATTTATTTTTCTTTATCATTAGATTATTATTTTCGGGGTCCTTGGCACCAGTTTTTGTACTGCTTTCAGGCACCATTTAAATAAATAAATAAAATAAAATAGATTTTAATTTTTTTTTGTATTAATAGTTAAAACAATAGCACAGGGCCATATGATATATTTTTACTTGATTTACAAAAAAAAAATCATAAACAATTATTGTTTATAAAACCTTCATTCATGATTTATTTATTTATACAAAAATTGCTCGGACATGTAGATTTTTAATTCTAAGTTGCTGATTTTTAGTGACACACGAATTATTTTATGGTAATAGCACAGGCCATATGAGATATAAAGAGTATCCCTAAAATCTGGAATAAATTCAATAAAATTTCCAATTTTTAATGACAGTGTCAATTTTTTTTCAACAATTTTTGAATGGTCAATGACCTTATTGGCATTTTTTTTAAATGACAACCCCATTTTTTATAGTGGATTCTAAAAGGGATTATTTTTCCTAACAGCATTAGTTTTAGAGTCCTCAGTTATTGCGGCGCTTTCATTTCCCTCCGACAACGCTCCAAGAAGTAAGCAGTTGTTATCCAGCGGTGGTTCAGTTTGAAAGTATCAATGAATACACGACCGGCGCACGATCGCAAGAACTGAGTGATACTGCACGTCACGGGGACGACTAGCAATGATAAACCATTCTAAACGAAAGTGCCTGAAGGAGATAAATAAAACTACTAAAGGGTTGGTAAAAGTGGTAAAAAAACATAGTAGTTTTATTCATCTCCTTCAGCTAATTTTTTCTTTAACTGGTATACATTTGAAAGTATCAATGAATACAGTCATTATCCTTGGTGTGTAACGGTGGAAAGATCACCACCGGCACCAAAATGATGTAGATACGTAAAAAATTCCTCACCTCAATATATGTTGAGGGGAAACACTGTACCACCACCAATTGTACATCAGCATTACGCGAACGCTGAGGTATAGTTGGTGGTCGTACAGTGGTTCCCCTCAACATAGATCGATTTCACCTATGTTGAGGTGAGGAATTTTCCACGTATCTACATCTATTTGGTGCCGGCGGTGGTCTTTCCATCGTTACACACCAAGGATAATGACTGTATTCATTGATACTTTCAAATTTATACCAGTTAAAGATAAAGTTAGCTGAAGGAGATGAATAAAACTACTATGTTTTTTACCACTTTTACCAACCCTTTAGTAGTTTTATTTATCTCCTTCAGGCACTTTCGTTATAAAGGGTTTATCATTGTCGTCCCCGTGGCGTGCAGTATCGCTCAGTTCTTGCGGTCGTGCGCCGCCGGTTGTAAGGGCCGAGATAGAATAATGCGCATGGGAAGCGGCAAATAGAACAAGAAACAATAAGCCCGTACCAGCCCAGAGTGATAAACGAAAAGTACTTTCATTGAAAATTAATTACCACGTAGTAGACACCACAACCATTCAATTTCATAAAGTTAGTTGTTTTAGATCAATCTTACCACAAAATAAAAATTACTAATTTTTCATTAGTCTGCACTTGATAATACAAAGAAATTAACATAGTAGACCTAATGTCAGAAAACTACTGTATATTGTTACTAATGTAAACAATAGTCGTTTTCTGAAAATGTAGCACTAACGACGACAGCTGCCGTCTGTCGTGTACGACAATAAAAAATAAAATCGACTTTCAAGTTTTCTAAAAATGTAATACATATTTTGAATATCGTTTATAAATACTAATTAACACTTATAGTTATAGGCAACTAATAGTACAATTGGTTTATTTCTGTGTTAAATAAAATTGTATGTAATTAAAAAATAATTGATGGTAATTAATAGTTGCACTATCGAATAAAAATATATTGAACTATCGATAATTCAGAAACTATCGGGCTATCGATAGTTAAAACATATTTTTTCTGCACTAATTAATATATACCATGCCTTAGTTATTATTATCTCTGATGGTAATTAATAGTTGCGATTAAAGGTGGGCATTATCCCATAAAAATATATCGATAGTCCGGAAACTATTGGACTAACAATAGTTGACAAATATTTTTTCTGCACAAATTAATATATAGCAGGCCTTAGTTATTATTATCTCTGAAAAACTCGAATTTCTTATTTAATTTTAGTTTATTACTACGAGCAGTATCAAATGAAAACTATTGACATGTTGATAGTCCGAAAATTATCGAACTATCATCAATATTTCTATTTTCTTATTTAGTTTTTGTCCATCATTACTAGCAGTATCAAATGAAAACTATTGACATGTTGATAATCCGAAAATTATCGAACTATCATCGATAGTTGAAATTCTTTCAATCAATGTATTGCACAAAGAAAATATAGCAGGCATTATTTTTTATCTCACTAACTTTTAGTAGTGATGGACACTATCAAATAAAATTTAAAAAACTATCGAACCATCTATAGTCCAAAAACTATCAACCTCTTGATAGTTCGAAAATTATCGAACTATCATCGATATTTCTATTTTTTTCTGTTTTAGTTTATTTAGTTTTAGTCTATCACTACTAGCAGCATCGAATGACTATTGACATGTTGATAGTCCGAAAATTATGGAGCTATCATCGATATTTCGAATTTCCTATTTAGTTTTAGTCCATCACTACTAGCAGTATTGAATGAAAACTATTGACCTGTTGATGATTCGAAAATTATCGAACTATCATCGATATTTCTAATTTTTTATTTAGTTTTAGTGCATCACTACTAGCAGTATCGAATGAAAACTATTGACCTGTTGATGGTCCGAAAATTATGAAGCTATCATCAATATTTCTAATTTCTTATTTAGTTTTTGTCCATTACTACTAGCAGTATCGAATAAAAATTATTGACCTGTTGATAGTCTGAAAATTATCGAACTATCATTGATATTTCTAATTTCTTATTTAGTTTTAGTCCAACTGCTAGCAGTATCGAATGAAAACTATTGACCTGTTTATAGTCCAAAAATTATCGAACTATCATCGATAATTGACATTCCTTCAATCAAAGGAAAAATATATTGCACAGAGCAAATATATCAGGCATTATTTTTTATTTTTTATCTCACTAACTTTTAGTAGTGATGGACACTATCAAATAAAAAATAAAAACTATCGTAATATCAATATACTCCAAAAACTATCAACCTCTCGTCAGTACCAAAATAATTGAAACATAATTTTACTACTAACAGTATCGAATGAAAACTATTTACCTGTTGATAGACCGAAAATTATCGAACTATCATTGATATTTCTTATTTAGTTTTAGTCCATCACTACTAGCAGTATCGAATGAAAACTATTGACATGTTGATAGTCCGAAAATTATCGAACTATCATCGATAGTTGACATTCTTTCAATCAATGTATTGCACAAAGAAAATATAGCAGGCATTATTTTTTATCTCACTAACTTTTAGTAGTGATGGACACTATCAAATAAAATTTAAAAAACTATCGAACCATCTATAGTCCAAAAACTATCAACCTCTTGATAGTCCGAACATTATCGAACTATCATCGATAATTGACATTCCTTCAATCAAAGGAAATATATCAGGCATTATTTTTTATTTTTTATCTCACTAACTTTAAAAAATAATAACTATCGAAATATCAATATAGTCCGAAAACTATCAACTCGACAGTAGAAAAATAATTGAAACATAATTTTACTGCAATCGAACTATCGATAGTCCGATACACCGAATCGAACTATCGATAGTCCGATACACCGAATCGAACTATCGATAGTCCGATACACCGATACAATACAATTCGATACGGAGATGGGATAAAAATAGAAAATACAAAATCGCCACTGACTACGATACATATATATATATCGCTGTTAGTTGTGTAAGAGCCAGCCAAGCATGCCTTAAGTTTAAGTGAAAATAAACACTTTATTATCAATCTTATACATATAAAATATAACAATATCATTAGGAAATCCAGTCGCTACAACCGTTTGACGTAGTTCGTGAAATTTTTTAAATCGGCGTGTAAATTGGCCGTGGATTGTTGACCGTGGTCTTTATTCAGAAGGTGCAGCTGGATGGAGCCAGAATTCGTCACAATTGCCTGCAATACAAATAACGTAGACAAAATCATACTAATTTATATTAATACAATTCAAACATGATATTGATGCGTTGATAGAAAACTGACACAACTTAAAATCTTCTATTTTAAGGTAGAATTTTTTTAAAATAGCAAAGTTCTTAAAACAAATTTGAGAGGGAGCTAATTTTCTTTTAGCTAGGTATGTTTCCAATAGCTAGCTAAAAGAAAATTAGCTCCATCCCAAATATGTTTTTCTCGTTGTATTACTGGTTTAAACTATTATTTTAAGGAAATAAGTAGCTTTATTTTATTCATAAAATTATGTGTAAGAGGGAACAGTGACGAGATCCTGCCGAAGGCCCTGGAAAAGCTAGTTACGGCCCTAAGGAGCTGATCCATACGCGTACTGTCCCGAGCAAATAACTTGATTGAAATCACACCTAGCTTGGAAAGAGACCATCTCTTCTATCTAGCAAGTTTGTAGGAATGACTAGGGAAAAGAAATGGGCCATAAAACAATGATGTCCATTATAATTCTTATCAGCTTTTTTGAATAGCAAACTATTAAGGCACCTTACATGATCAATATTACTATCAATATTTTAGAATAATGACAGTATTACTATACGATAATATGTTTAAAATGTTCATTATTCTAAAATGTTGCCAGTATTGCTCATCCTGTAAGGTATAGTTATGATGTAATGAAGAGATGTATATTCGGATAATTGATTACTTGATAAATATAAAAGGAGGATTGATGCAAATATTGGCAGTACTAGGATTCACAGTATTATTGACTGTGTAAGGTCGTTTTAGACAAGACAATTTCTTGACTCAAAAGTTGTCAAGATGCGAGACAATCTAAATTGTATCGCATCATAAAGGCACCTTACACGATCAATATTACTGTCAATATTTTAGAATAATGATAGTATTACTGTACGATAATATGTTTTAAATATTCATTATTCTAAAATATGGCCCGTATTACTCATCGTATAAGGTATATTAATGATGTAATGAAGAGAATTCTGATTTTTATCTGGATAATTGATTACTTGATAAAAATAAAAGGAGGATTGAAGCAAATATTGACAGTAGTAGTATTGACAGTATTATTGACCGTGTAAGGTGCCTTATACAGCAAATTATTTGAAATATTGAATTGGATGGTAGATGGAATGGAATAATATAACGCGTTCTATTTGTCAAGGACCAATTGTATGGGAGGAGGATATATGAATTCATTTCTTGAACAACTTTTGAGCTAAGAAATTGTTTTGTCTAAAACGACCTATATTGATATGTGTCTTGCTATCTCATAAACTAAACAACTAGAAATCATATTGCTAACAATAAGCAACAATTATTTATACTTTTGATTTTTAAATCTATATATTGATATAAATAAAAATGAGTCTATTTACCATAAAAGCTCTCCGTGGTGATTCGCTGGGATTCGCCGGAGACAATTGGATAAACTTGACGCCATCCGCAAACGGAATTGAGTATGTGGGAAACAGATCGCTATTCGTCAAATCCCATATGTGTATAGTGTCCCTATCATCTTTTGCATAAAAAACACACGGTTTGTTGTGTGACCACTGCAAAATCTCAATGCCCGCATCGGTGTCTTTGTTGCTCATTGTCATCAGAGGGGTTTCAACTGAGCGTGAATATAGGGAAATGTTGCCGTTGTCGTAGCCTGCCAAAAAATATTCTGCAGAATATGGACAAGCTTCTAAACAGTTGGCCCGAAATGACGATCCTGAAACAAAAAGAAATACAGTCAATATTATCTATCCATGATATAACATGGACTAAAGAGTTGAAACTTCTCAATCAACTGTTATATCTAAAGATATAGTATATAAATATCAACATATATAGTATATAAGTATCAACAACATCCGCCTGAAAAACTTTTTATTTATATTTTTTATGTAAAAATTGTATTTCTTAATTCAAGATGGGTATAGTTCAGACAGAACACTGAATGGGTATAGTTTGGATGGTCTATGATCACCCACCCACCCCTCGCTTTTCGCATAGTTTTTATCATAGAATCCACTTTTGATAAATATATAAAACAATGCCGACAAAAGTGTATCCTTTGAAAAAAACTATGCGAGCAATGGTGGGGCGGGTGGGTGGCCCCTACCAACCAAACTATGCCCATTCAGTGTTCCTAAAGGTCTGAACTATCCCCTTCAAGTGTTATAACCAATTCAACTATGCAAATTCACTATATCTAATGGCTTGAACTCCGTACTACAATGATATTCACAACTATTTATGATTACAAAAATGTTTAGTAATTAATTCTTGCCTCTTTTATAGCAACTTGCTGAGAAAATGGTGTAATGCAGATTTCAAGTCACTTGAAATCATGAATGGGCATAGTTTGGATAGTCTGTGACCACCCATCTACCCTTCGCTTTTCGCATAGTTTTTATCATCGAATCCACTTTTGATAAATATATAAAACAATGCCGACAAAAGTGTATCCTTTGAAAAAAACTATGCGAGCAATGGTGGGGAGGGTGGGTGGCCCCTACCAACCAAACTATGCCCATTCAGTGTTCCTAAAGGTCTGAACTATCCCCTTCAAGTGTTATAACCAATTCAACTATGCAAATTCACTATATCTAATGACTTGAACTCTGTACTACAATGATATTCACAACTATTTATGATTGCAAAAATGTTTAGTAATTAATTCTTGCCTCTTTTATAGAAACTTGCTTAGAAAATGGTGCAGTGCAGATTTCAAGTCACTTGAAATCATGAATGGGCATAGTTTGGATAGTCTGTGACCACCCATCTACCCTTCGCTTTTCGCATAGTTTTTATCATCGAATCCACTTTTGATAAATATATAAAACAATGCCGACAAAAGTGTATCCTTTGAAAAAAACTATGCGAGCAATGGTGGGGTGGGTGGGTGGCCCCTACCAACCAAACTATGCCCATTCAGTGTTCCTAAAGGTCTGAACTATCCCCTTCAAGTGTTATAACCAATTCAACTATGCAAATTCACTATATCTAATGACTTGAACTCTGTACTACAATGATATTCACAACTATTTATGATTAAAAAAAAAATCAGTAATTAATTCTTGCCTCTTTTATAGAAACTTGCTGAGAAAATGGTGTAATGCAGATTTCAAGTCACTTGAAATCATGAATGGGCATAGTTTTATTGGTTAAAACAACTGAAGAGTATAGTTCAGACCTTTAGGAACACTGAACGGGCATAGTTTGGTTGGTAAGGGACACCCACCCACCCCACCATTGCTCGCATAGTTTGTTTCATAGGATACACTTTTGTCGGCATTGTTTTATATATTTATCAAAAGTGGATTCTATGATAAAAACTATGCGAAAAGCGAGGGGTGGGTGGGTGATCACAGGCCATCCAAACTATGCTCATTCTGTGTTATGCTATTCCCTGTTACCTTAATCTATAAGGCACCTTACACGCTCAGTATTACTGTCAATATTTTAGAATAATGACGGTATTATAGTTCGATAATATGTTTAAAATGTTTAATATTATAAAATGTTGCCAGTATTAATCATTGTGTAAGGTATAGTAATGATGTAATGAAGAGAATACTGATTTTTATCTGGATAATTGATTACTTGATAAATATAAAAGGAGGATTGAAGCAAATATTTATAGTACTAGGATTGATAGTATTATTGACCGTGTAAGGTGCCTTTTAATGTTCCTGCGACTGAAAAAAATTAAGCTGCATTTAAAAATCAAATGTGCATGAGTTTTATGTTGTGATTATAAAATTAATAATCACCCAAAAATTATCTCTAATTACATATTTCATTACATTTATAGTTTGCTAGTAGTCATGCGTAAATGAGACAAAAAAAATATGTGAAAACCGCCCACTCCCAAGGTTTTTGACTATTAAAATAAATGTAGTCCGCAATTTCATTCCTAAAAGCATTTGTTGCAAATATGCGGACTCCCCTTGCATGCTAGCAAAATGGGACAGGTCCGGTTTAATAGTAGTCAACAAAAAATGTCTATAAATATTTCCGCGACCAGCGCACAATGGGATAGAAAGAGACCGGTTATTGTTCTTAGCGATCCGCTCCGTCGTGATGCGTCAGTCAGAGCCCATCATCCGAAGGTACCAGTTGTGTTAGTGAAATAATTTTGTTCGTCTTGCATACAGTGGTTTTAATTGTGAATAGTGTAATTAGTGCAGTGAGTTATAGTGTAAATTGGAGCTATGTATAATGGGGTAAGTCGATTTTTGAGATTACATGGTGGAGGACGCTGCTATTTTTTGGGCGTACTTTGATTTCGATAGTACAATCTGTTCGCATTACTATTATACCATGTAATAAATGTATGTGGTATAATAATTATGTGAAATTAATTCTAATATCTGGGGATGTTTTAATATTACTTATATTTATTTGTCTAAATCTATATATTGGATATACACGGTTTTATTCGCTAATCTATGTGATTCACAATTCATATGTCTCTTGTAACAACTGTGCTCTGGTTTTTTAACATTACACTTATATTTTTTTGTCTAAATCCAACACCATTTTATTCGCTAATTTGTTTGATCCTCAATTCATATGTATCTTGTAACAACCGCGCTCTGGTTTTTTAACATTACTTATATTTTTTGTGTCTAAATCCAATATATAATCCAACACCTTTTTATTCGCTAATCTGTGTGATTCACATGTATCGTGTAACAACCGCGCTCCGGTTTTTTCCATACAAAAAATAGCGCGGCGTGAGCTGACGCACGCGTTGCGTCATCTGAGCTCGCGCTAAATGATTGATAGTCAACTTAAATAATTATTCCATGCCGCACAGTGAAGTATTTCACGGTACAAATTATTTTAATAATTTTATTGGCATAAAATAAACTTATAAATAATAAATGAAGATTAATAAAAGGTTTATTTAATATTTATTCTAATTTAAATACATATTCGTAATAGAAAAATTACAAATATAATTAATCAAAATCTATTTCTGATTTTATTTCTTTTTCTTCGCTTAATTATTTTGGACAGAAACAATCATTATAATAATATTAATAACTACGCCTATAATATTATTATTTTTTGTAAGTTTGGAAGGAAAAAATCGAAAAAAAAGTGGGCCGGTCGATTATTCGGCGATTGCGAGATATTTAGTCAGTTATGTTATGTTTCCAGAACAATTAATTTCTCAGCTATCGAATATTTAGTACTTTTTTTAATTATTTAATGAAGATCTCATCTGGTAAACTATAAAAAACAAATATAATTTGCTACAAAAAAACAGTATTATTTTTTAATAATTTTTTAAAAATATTTTGGGGGATATATATGGAAGATTTTTTTCTTTTAATAGGTTCTTAAAAGGTTAAATTTTAATTATTTCCGAAAACGCCTGACACATTACCTAAAATATTAATTTATAAACTACAATATTAAGGAAAATATATTACGTACTAAGAATTTTAATGAGCAATACATACCTTTAGACTAAAGATAGGTATTCTCATTAAAATATACTATCATACACTCTTACTTCGTAATACTTAATTTTTTAGTTTATAAATCAATATTTTAGGTAATGTGTCAGGCGTTGTCGGGTACAAATCTTTGGAAATAATTAAAATTTGACCTTTTAAGAACCTATTAAAAGAAAAATATCTTCCACATATATCCCCCAAAATACTTTTAAAAAATTATTGAAAAATAATACTGTTGTTTTGTATCAAATTATATTTGTTTTTCAGAGTTTACCAGATGAGATCTTTATTAAATAATTAAGAAAAGTACTGAATATTCGATACTTGTCAAATTAATTGTTCCTCCAAATTTTTTTTTTAAAATTATTAAAAAATAATACTGTTGTATCAAATTATATTTGTTTTTTTAAACTTTACCAGATGTTTACCTATTAAATTTTATTTAAAAATAATACTGTCAATCACAATCACCAAAAAAATTATCGCTAATTATATTTTTAATTACATATATAATTTGTTACTAGTCGTGCGTAATGAGAAAACAAAATATATATGAACACCACCCACTCCCGAGATTTTTAATTATTAATAAAACGTAGTCTGCAATTTCATTCCTAAAAGTATTTGTTCTTAAACTCGCGGACTCCCCTTGGATGATAGTAAAATGGGACCGGTCCACGTTTAATATTAGTCGACAAAAAACGTCTATAAATATTTCCGTGGTCAATTCACAACGAGATAGAGTGAGACGAGTGATTGTTGCTTAGCAGTCGCGAGAGCACCAGTCTTCGAGTATCATCCGACGTTGCCAGTCGACTTAACTAAAAAATAAATGTGTTCTCCGTACATTCAGTGGTTTTAATTGCGAACACTTAAGTAGTGTAATGAGTGTGTGTTCTAGTGTGAGTTCTGGTGTGAGTTCTGGTGTAAATGGATGCTGTGTGTAGTGGGGTAAGTCGATTTTTGAGATATTATGGTGGCGGCTCCCACAATTTTTTTATGCCATATGACGTATTTTGATTGCGATCGTATGCCAATTTAATTCATATGTTCACATTACTATTATACACTATTTAACGCTTTTATCAGCTTGTGTAAGATAATAATTGTGTGAAATTAATTTTAATCTCTGGGGCTGATTTAATTTCACGTAACATCTCTAGTTATTTCTGTGTAAATCCAATATAGTAATATAATCAAATGCCTTTTTATTCGATAACCTGAGTGATTTGCCTGCAAATATATGTATCTCGTAACAACCGCGCTCGGTTTTTTCCACCAAAAAAACGCGAGGCATGAGCTGGCGCGCGTGCTGTGAGCTGTCGCGCGCACTGCGTCATCCTGAGCTCGCGCATTTAATCTGATGTAATAAACTAGTCATGCAGCCATAATTCTGCACTTTGTAATAACGAATGTTTTGAGTATTTAATAAAATTGCTTACTACCTTGCGAAATGGAAATATCCCCGCGTAAAACTTCTAAACAAGTCCGAGCTCGTCGCGGAAAGATATCGTTTTTTTTGTGACTACGAAAATAAACTTGCAATTGTTATTGATCTTGAATTTTATATACGAAAATAAACTTGCGATTGTTATCGAACATTTTATATGCATATCTCGAATTTTAGTAATATTGAAATAAGTGAACCGGAAACTGTAATATACAAATTAAATAACTTGCTATTGGATGGTGATAAATGTTGATAATTAAAATACTTTTGGTGTGAATTTTCTTTGAAATATATTTAATACACGTATCACAAACAAATCTTAAGTGTAACTTTAACTTTATTATACTGAAACACGGAGTATAAACTTCTCTAATTTACAATGAATGTATAGTAAACACAGCTGTATTTAAAAATACAAATATCGCTTTTATCGAAGCGTTTGTACACGTGATATACATACCATGGTGTTTTGTTCTCAATTTACGGACTAGTACTGCTTTTATTTTGCTGTGTTACATATATTCTGATTTTGATATAAAACATTACATTATAATTATCTTTATTAAAATTACCACCCATCCTGTTCGACGAATTAGGACCTTGGCGAGGTGAACAGGCTTAATCACATGTGCATTGAGGATTTCGTCTTTTTAATTTATCAAATATGATTTTGAATATTAAAAAGTTATTTTTAAATTACTTTCAATTAATTATCGAAGATTATGTCAGATTTAATGATATTTAGTCGTGTGTATCGTAACAGCTTATCTGTTAAATTAGTTTCAATCCATTTATGAGAACATTAATCTTAAATAAATTTTCTAGTGCTATAAACTGCAAAAGTTTTAAAAATATTTATAACATTAGTCTTCAATAAATTTCCTAGTGCTATATACTGCAAAAGTTTAAAAAATATTTGTATTATTTTTAAATACTTAACACTTAAAATGAAGTAGCAATCAATTACACCTTAAATTCATTTAATATTTGATTACATTTGTATGATGTCGTATGCTACCAAGAATTATTAAATTATAATATATATATATATATATATATATATATATATATATATATATATATATATATATTATCAATTGCCTTTTACCTTTCGGTATAGGCTAAATTATAATATGAAATTTAATTTATAACATTGTATTAAATTTTGCTTTTTTCATTATTTCAATTCACTTGGACTCAACTTGTGTTGTAGGCGGTATAAGGGCCCATGCCGTTTCCAGCATTATCGTTGTGTTCGCCATTTATTTAAAATCATCTTTACAAGCAATTCCAAAAATTGAGAAATAGATTTCTCATACAAGAGTATACTATTCAAATTATTGGTAGCATATTAATAACATACAAATTGCAATCGAATATTCAAATTAAATAAATATTTTGAGTTTATTTAGCTAGACTCAAACCAACGAGATATTAGATGGAATTAGCTTGCAATCTAAAGCTTATTTCATAAAAAAAAACTCGCAACGTAACATATTTATTGGTTTCAATATGTTAATTTTCATCGACTAAACTTTATTATTTCTATCATATTTTTACTCGATAATTAATTTGTTTGGCATAACTTTTGTTTTAACTGTCTGCCAATCTACCTGCATTTACTGCTCTTTCGGGGCTTGCACGGTAGGAACATTTTCACAATTTTCGGCCGTTAACTTGAAACCCAACGGTCTCCAAGTAGCTGGTTGCGCTTTGAGTGTTGTTCTCTCTTCTGATGTGGCTTGAACCCAAGGACTTCGCGTAGCTTTTAAAGCTCAAGCTCTTGGGTCTTCGTATAGCTTATCATTTGTATTGAGACAGAAGCTCGTCAGTTACGTGGCTTGGCTTGAGTGCCTGTGGTGCTCATGCAGAGTGGTGATAATTTTTGATGATGCTGCTATCGTGCAAATTACGATTATATTATTGACAGCATATTATATATATATATATATATATATATATATATATATATATATATAGTGAAGTACTTCTTGCCATTGTCGGCTATCTGAATGAAGAATCACCAGATGTATCAATGTTAATTAATAATTTCTCAAAAATTTCACTCTCCGGTGGGAGATAGCGATAGCCGGAGACGTGGGTTCAAGTCCCACCGGAGAGTGAAATTTTTGAGAAATTATATATATATATATATATATATATATATATATATATATACAAATTGCAATATTTAGATTAAATATATCTTCACAGTATATTTAGCTAGACTCAAACCTCAAGTTATTAGATGGATTTTTTTAATTCATCCACCAATGAATTTGATTTTCTATAAGTCTCAAACCGATTTCTCAATGTACATGTGAGACCAACACTAATTCCGCTCCTCTCGATACCATTTAAACTTTTTGAGACTGAAAATGACCATGTCTTTAAATATTCTTGCATGGATCGTTTGGAGCAAACCAAAATTTTAATTATTATTATAATTATGAATACTAAATATAATCGCTTTATTTCAATATATTCTCAACTAATTAATTTAATTTATAGTAAATAAGTATGTAATTTATAAAACAAATTGACATACAAAAATACTTGCAGCTTATTTCTAGAAGCGTTTAAATTACTTTGAATTTTACGAGTAACAACAAATTTGATTTGATTTTAATTTAAACTCCTGGCTGTTGTATGCTACTCAATTTTATAAATAACTGATTCTAATTTTTCCTACCGTTCCTCGACGTGTCGCGTCCCAAAACTTGAATCAATCGCGTTCGGTAACTTGATTCAATCGCGTTCGGAAACGTGAATCAATCGCGTTCGGTAACTTGATTCAATCGCGTTCGGAAACTTGAATCAATCGCGTTCGGTAACTTGATTCAATCCCGTTCGGTAACTTGATTCAATCGTGTTCGAAAATTAGAATCAATCGCGTTCGTTAATTTGATTCAATCGCGTTCGATAATTTGATTCAATCGCGTTCGATAATTTGATTCAATCGCGTTCGGTAACTTGATTCAATCGCGTTCGAAAATTTGCATCAATCTCGTTCGAAAATTTGAATCAATCGCGTTCGATAATTTGATTCAATCGCGTTCGTAAACTTGAATCAATCGAGTTCCGAAACTTGATTCAATCGCGTTCGGAAATTTGAATCAATCGCGTTCGGAAACTTGAATCAACCGCTTTCCATAACGTGATCGTGTTCGGATATTTGTATCATTCACGTACAATAACTTGAATCAGTCGCGTTCGGTAATGATTCAATCTCGTTTTGAAACTTAAATCAATTGCGTTCAGGAATTTGAATCAAACTCGTGCGGTAATTTGATTCAATCGCGTTCGAAAACTTGAATCAACCGCGTTCCGAAACTTAAAAACCCGCGTACGCGATTTGCACCCTGAAACGAATGCAGTTCCATTCTACAACCATGAAGGAAGATAGAGGCGGAGTCGTTACAGGGGCAATGTAAGTATTTTCAACCAACCAAACATTCATATTTAGTACGTCAAATTTTTTTTGTAAACAAAATATCTGATATCAAATTTCTGTTGTTACAGGTGTTACAGTGCCAGTTTTAGCTTTTTATTTACAAACCGCAATTTAAAATGAAGTGATTAGTCCGCGTTCTTTAACCACGTTAGGATCCCGCGAGTGTTATAGTTTCAAGTTAGGGTGTAGTATTATTGCTTTGTATGCAAACTAAATTCAGTGCTTTACATGGGCTGGAGATGGAATGGGGGAGCACCGCTGAAGAAAACAGAAGACATCAACGGGGTGTTCTCCTAACGTGAGTGATCCCCGCAACAAGTAGTGAGTGCTTTTTGAATTACGGGTCGCGATCGCGTTGCGCAAGTAGGCCAGGTCAAGTTAGGATGTCTAATAAAACTTCTCTTTCAGCCTAATCTATTTCTTTTCAGGTTCCCTGTATTTATTTAGATTATGCTAGGGACGGGAATTTAGTTGCGCCGAAAAAACCGAATCGTTACGCTAAAAACACCTTAGATATTAATATTTGTTTATTGAATTACAATATTTGTATTCAATTTCATAGGCGGATTATCTAATGGTGTCGTCGCTATTATTTTATATTACATTTATTTATCCTGTTTGTATTGTACTTATTTTGGCAAAAATGGCAGTGTTTTGAATTAAACTAGTTTTCAATCGAAATCATTAACTCTTAACTTATTTCATTCAAGATTATCAATGTAACATACTTTTGTGTTCAATTCGTTCTTTTACATCAACATAACTTTGTTATTTCTATTAAATTTTCAATAAATAATTTGTTTGACATATCATAACTTTGTTTTAAAATCTTGCTGACTGCCATTGATGCCTGTATCTACTTGTCTATTTGCTTGCCGGCAACAACATTTTCAGAATTGTTCGGCCGTTAACTTGAAATCCGATGGTCTCCAAGAAGCCGGTTACGTAGTCAGCGATTTGAGTTTTGTTCTTTCTCTCTTGATGTGGCTTGAACCTAAGGACTTCGGGTAGCTTTTAAAGTTCAAGTCCTTGGGTCTTCGTATAGCCGATCATTTGTATTGAGACAAAAGCTCGTCAGCTGCGTGGCTAGGCTTGAGCCTGAGGTGCTCATGCAGAGTGGTGATCATTTTTGACGATGGCTGCTGCCGTGTAAAAGGTTCTATTATGTGCATTCTTACTACACCAAAACCAATAACTCGCGAAACAGTTAATGCTTACGTTGGCATTGACGACAATAGAAAACAATCCCGTCATTCCTAACTCATCAATTCCATTTTTCAGGCTACCCATTAAACATGTTCCTTTCCTGCTTAACCAATCCTTTCCCACTCGATGAATTGGTGCCTTGTAGTGGCGAGTGGGCTTAATCACATGTACATTGAGAATTTCGTCTATTTAATGGTATAGTCAATATTTTTTTGAATATGAAAAAGTTGTTTTTAAATTATTTTTCAATTGACTTACTTTAGCAAGAAATTATTAAGGAAAACTACTTAAACATAATATTGTTCAGTCTGATATGTAACATCTTGTATCTTCTTATAGCTCTATGTGGCTGCATAACTTTTAAAAACTTTTCTATTATTTTTGAATACTAAAGGAAAAACATCAATCTGTCTATGCTAAAGTATTATTATTACAGCTTCAATTAATTTAGTATTTGGTTACCATTGTATGATATAATATGCTGGCAAACATTTTAAAATTATATTCAATTTATATTAAGTGATAATCGATAAATAAAAATCAATGGTATGTGTACCATCGCATTTAAATTCACATCGGTTCAAATTGTGCTGTAGGTAGTATAAGGGCCCATACTATTTCCAGTATTGCCCTTGTGTTCTCCTTTCATTAAAAAAGCAATTTATGGTAAATTCCTAAAATTCCAGAACTCTTATTACTCGAGTATGCAATCTACACTATTGGTAGCATATTATATACATACACATTGTAATCAAATATTCAAATTAATTAAGTCTTTTGAGTTTATGTAGCTAGACTAGAAAATACTAGATAGAATTAGCTTACAATCTAAATCATTAACTCTTAACTTATTTCCTAAAAAATTTCAATATAACATATTTTCTGCTTACAATATGTTAATTGTCATTGCCTGAACTTTACCATTTCTACTACATTTTTACTCAATAATTAATATGTTCGATATAACTTTTGTTTTAAATCATTTTGCTGTTTGCCAATCAAACTACATTTATTGCTCTTTTAGGGCTTGCACAGCATAAAGGTTTTTGAGAATTTTCTGCCATTAACTTGATATCCGAAGGTCTCCAAATAGCCGGTTACGTAGTCCGCGATTTGAGTATTGTTCTCTCTCTTGATGTGGCTTGAACCCAAGAACTTCGGGTAGCTTTTAAAGCTCAAGCTCTTGGGTCTTCGTATAGCCTATCATTTGTATTGAGACAAAAGCTCGTCAGTCATGTGTGTTGGCTTGAGGCTAAGGTGCTCATGCAGCGTGGTGATTATTTTGGACAATGCTGCTGTCGTGAAATAGGCTCTATTATGAGTATACAACTTAAATTATTAATGTATCCTTTGAGTTTATTTAGCTAGACTCAAACTTCTAGTAGTAGATAGAATTTTCTATTAATCCACCAATTCTTTTGATTTTCTATAATTCTCAAACCGATTTCTCAATCTCAATGTACATGTGAGACCAAAACCAATTCCACTCCGCTCGATACCATTTAAATTTTCTAAGGCTGGATATTGCCATTTCTTTAAACATTCTTGCAAGGATCGTTCGGAGCAAACCATAATAATTCAATAGCAAATATAGTCACTTCATTTCAATACATTCTTAACTAATTAATTTAATTCATAGTAAATATGTATGTACTTTATAAAAGCAAATTGACTAACACAAATACTTGCAACTTATTTTTAAAAGCATTTAAATTACTTTGAATTTTACGAGTAACAACAAAATTGATTTGACTTTCATTTAAACTCCTGGCTGTTACTACGTTACTCAATTTTATAAATCACTGATTCTAATTTTTCCTACCGTTTCTCGACGTGTCGCGTTCCAAAACTTGAATCAATCGCGTTCGGTAACTTGGTTCAATCGCGTTCGAAAATTTGAATCAATCGCGTTCGATAATTTGATTCAATCGCGTTTGGAAACTTGAATCAATCGCGTTTGGAAACTTGATTCAATCGCGTTCGGTAACTTGAATCAATCGCGTTCGGTAACTTGATTCAATCGCGTTCGGTATCTTGATGCAAACGCGTTCGGTAACTTGATTCAATCGCGTTCGAAAATTTGAATCAATGGCGTTCGGTAACTTGATTCAATCGCGTTCGAAAATTTGAATCAATCGCGTTCGATAATTTGATTCAATCGCGTTCGAAAATTTGAATCAATCGCGTTCGAAAATTTGAATCAATCGCGTTTGGTAACTTGATTCAATCGCGTTCGGTAACTTGATTCAATTGCGTTCGGAAATTTGAATCAATCTCGTGCGGTAATTTGATTCAATCGCGTTCGAAAACTTGAATCATCCGCGTTCCGAAACTTAAAAACCCGCGTACGCGATTTGCACCCTGAAACGAATGCAGTTCCATTCTACAACCATGAAGGAAGATAGAGGCGGAGTCGTTACAGGGGCAATGTAAGTATTTTCAACCAACCAAACATATATATTTAGTACGCCAAATTTTTATTGTAAACAAAATATCTGATATCAAGTTTCTGTTGTTACAGGTGTTACAGTGCCAGTTTTAGCTTTTTATTTACAAACCGCAATTTAAAATGAAGTGATTAGTCCGCGTTCTTTAACCACGTTAGGATCCCGCGAGTGTTAATAGTTTCAAGTTAGGGTGTAGTATTGCTTTGTATGCAAACTAAATTCAGTGCTTTACATGGGCTGGAGATGGAATGGGGGAGCACCGCTGAAGAAAACAGAAGACATCAACGGGGTGTTCTCCTAACGTGAGTGATCCCCGCAACGAAGTAGTGAGTGCTTTTTGAATTACGGGTCGCGATCGCGTTGCGCAAGTAGGTCAGATCAAGTTAGGATGTCTAATAAAACTTCTCTTTGAGCCTAATCCATTTCTTTTCAGGTTCCCTGTATGTATTTAGATTATGCTAGGGACGGGAATTTAGTTGCGCCGAAAAAACCGAATCGTTACGCTAAAAACACCTTAGATATTAATATTTGTTTATTGAATTACAATATTTGTATTCAATTTCATAGGCGGATTATCTAATGGTGTCGTCGCTATTATTTTATATTACATTTATTTATCCTGTTTGTATTGTACTTATTTTGGCAAAAATGGCAGTGTTTTCAATTAAAATAGTTTTCAATCGAAATCATTAACTCTTAACTTATTTCATTCAAGATTATCAATGTAACATACTTTTGTGTTCAATTGGTTCTTTTACATCAACATAACTTTGCTATTTCTATTAAATTTTCAATAAATAATCAATTTGTTTGACATAACATAACTTTGTTTTGAAATCTTGCTGCCTGCCATCCAAGCCTGTATCTACTTGTATATTTGCTTGCCGGCAACAACATTTTCAGAATTGTTCGGCCGTTAACTTGAAATCCGATGGTCTCCAAGAAGCCGGTTACGTAGTCCGCGATTTGAGTTTTGTTCTTTCTCTCTTGATGTGGCTTGAACCTAAGGACTTCGGGTAGCTTTTAAAGCTCAAGCCCTTGGGTCTTCGTGTAGCCGATCATTTGTATTGAGACAAAAGCTCGTCAGCTGCGTGGCTAGGCTTGAGCCTGAAGTGCTCATGCAGAGTGGTGATCATTTTTGACGATGGCTGCTGCCGTGTAAAAGGTTCTATTATGTGCATTCTTACTACGCCAAAACCAATAACTCGCGAAACAGTTAATGCTTACGTTAGCATTGGCGACAATAGAAAACAATCCCGTCATTCCAAACGCATCAATTCCAGTTTTCAGGCTACCCCTTAAACATGTTCCTTTCCTGCTTAACCAATCCTTTCCCACTCGATGAATTAGTGCCTTGTAGTGGCGAGTGGGCTTAATCACATGTACATTGAGAATTTCGTCTTTTTAATACATTGTTTTATTCAGTCAATATAATTATAACATGAAAAAGTATTTTTTGTTTGTTATTACCATTATAAGTCAATATATATATATATGTTGCAACAGATAAGCTATTACGAAAGATATCGGACTAAACATGATTATAACTAGTTAGTTATAACCATGTTTAGTCGGATATATATGTATATATATATATATATATATATATATATATATATATGTATATATAACTAACTAGTTATAATCATATATAAGTGTGAACCCACCTCTTAGCAATCTACATATCTAGATTTCGATCTTATTAGATCTCGTCAGTGTAGTGAGGATGAATTCACACAATATCTCGAGTGGTTATATACAAAAATAGTACAACTTACCCTTACTCGAGATATTGTGTGAATTCATCCTCACTAGCTGAGCTACGCTGACGAGATCTAATAAGATCGAAATCTAGATATGTAGATTGCTAAGAGGTGGGTTCACACTTATATATGTTTTATACGATTGGCCTTATGCTGATATCTCAAGCACTCTGTTGGAATATTATTCTCTAGAGGGCACTACCCGGTGATCCTGAAGACATGAGCATGTTGACGGTTATTACCATATGGGTGTGCATTGCTAATTGATGTGGTGCCGCCAAATGGCTTTTAACTTCTCTCTTCGAGGGTAAGTTGTACTATTTTAGTTATAATCATGTTTAGTCCGATATCTATAATAGCTTATCTGTTGCATTAAATTCAATGTATTTATGGGAACATACACATACACTAGTAAACAATTCAAATTATTGGCACCATATTATAGGTCATACAAATTGCAAATAGATATAGAGATTGTACCTAAGCAGCAACACCACAGATTTAATATTTTATTCGAGATTGACAGGAGAGAGAAAAACTGATTATAACATATTTATTGGAATAATAATATTGCTCCCGGTGCAACTATGTAATATTGCTCCTGGTGCAACTATATAATATTACTCCTGGTGCAACTATATAATATTGCTACTGGTGCAACTATATAATATTACTCCTGGTGCAACTATATAATATTGCTCCTGGTGCAACTATATAATATTGCTCCTGGTGCAACTATATAATATTGCTCCTGGTGCAACTATATAATATTGCTCCTGGTGCAACTATATAATATTGCTCCTGGTGCAACTATATAATATTGCTCCTGGTGCAACTATATAATATTGCTCCTGGTGCAACTATATAATATTGCTCCTGGTGCAACTATATAATATTGCTCCTGGTGCAACTATATAATATTGCTCCTGATGCAACTATATAATATTGCTCCTGGTGCAACTATATAATATTGCTCCTGGTGCAACTATATAATATTGCTCCTGGTGCAACTATTTAATATTGCTCCTGGTGCAACTATATAATATTGCTCCTGATGCAACTATATAATATTGCTCCTGGTGCAACTATATAATATTGCTCCTGGTGCAACTATATAATATTGCTCCTGGTGCAACTATATAATATTGCACCTGGTGCAACTATATTATACTGCTCCTGGTGATAACTTTTGTCAGAGTAAAATAACTGAAATAAACATTTTAGCATCGCTTTTGCTTACTTCGAATAAAATTTTAGATGTGTGGTGTTGCTGAGTAGACAACGACATACAATATTTTGAGATTTTTATTTAGATAGACTCAAACTACTAAGTTATTAAACAGATTTTTTTTTCATGCATCAATGCAGTTAATTTTGAATAATTCTCATACCGATTTCTGAATGTACATGTGAGACCAAAACTAATTCCACGCGGTTCGATACCATTTAATCGTATTGGGGCTGATATTAGCCTTGTCAGTTATCATAACGCGAGTTCTGCCTTTTTATTTGCCAATTATAACTAAAAGTGTCGGTTATTATTCAGCGTTGTTTAGCCACTTTAGGAAAAGTATCTTGTAAAATTCGATGCTTTATATGGGCTGGGGATGGTGTGATGGAATGTAGGAGCTTCGCTCAAGCTAGTTGAAGATACCAGCAGGGTGCTCTCCTCACGTGAGTGACACCAGCAACTAAGTAACAAGTGGGTCGCGATCGAGTTGGCCCTCACTCACACTCACACTCACACTCACACTCACACTCACACTCACACTCACACTCCCACTCACACTCACACTCACACTCACACTCACACTCACACTCACACTCACACTCACACTCACACTCACACTCACACTCACACTCACACTCACACTCACACTCACACTCACACTCACACTCACACTCACACTCACACTCACACTCACACTCAGACTCAGACTCAGACTCAGACTCAGACTCACACTGCTGGATTCTATACTCCTTTGTTGGGTTTACAATCGCTGCGGCTTAGTGCACTGGGCTACGGCAGGATTAATTTAATAATAGTTAGGATGACTAATAAAAGTTGCTTCTCCCTTGAGCGGCGGGAAAAGCCTGATAGCCCTATACGGATGGAATTTTTTGTTTCTTTATTAAGTAATTCATTCGGAAAGTCGTCAGCGCATTTTAGATTGTGGGTTAGTATGAACGTGTACACTGACACAAATGAGCAAACAAAAACGAAAATATTTATAAATGCGGACAGAGCAATCGATTTAATAATTTTCATTAATAACCCTGAATGGTAATAATTTGTGTTGCTAACTTTTGTTTATTAACTTGGTACATGTAGCTTACTTTTGTGTACACTTTGAACTCTTGTATATTATTTTTTCTCTGCAATATGTTCAGACAATATTTGTCTACTATTATATTGTTGACAAATAATAATATTAGTATCTAAATACCTAGCACTAAATAAATATTATTATTACAATATTTCTTACCAGGTGAATTCCTTTTTAAACTCACTTTCGTGCCACTTGCCAAACAATGCAATATGTATCCATAATTTGTAGACACATGTACGTGATTGGGCTCATTCAAATTAAGACACATGCCCGTGCACAGTACTCCAGTCAGTTGTGGATTTTGGGCAGCTAATGAAATTGTAGTATTCCTAACTAACGATTTTCGATTACTAATTTTGGTCCTCTTGCTGAATTCCTGACTAGGCTTCGTTATCAGACTCCAGATTGTTAAAATTCCAGTTTCGTCCAAAGTTATGACCTAAAAAACACTGGTAATATATATATATATATATATATATATATATATATATATATATATATATCTACTATCACACAGCAATTTCTTTGAAATACTGAACTTGATTATAGATTAAATAGAAAATAAAATTGAAGGGGAAAGACAAATTTTATGTGGAGCTGCATGATCGCGGACCAATTTTAATTTCAGAAATTGTTGCGTTTCATACATATTCATCAAGTAAACAAGACAAAATCTTCAATAGTCAATATATTAATTAATTTCGTGAACAACTTATGATTCAAGAAATTGTCTTGTCTAAAACGACCTTTATGTTTTTTTTTATAAAGTAGCACGCCGATCTATGACGGCTGGCCCAATGGTTAGAGGTGTCCGTTACGTGTAGAGTACTGGGGAGAGTTCAAACATTATTGTGGGCGAAATTTCACGAATCACCTTTCATAGTTTATCAAGGGTTTTCTGTGAAATTAAGTCATAACCACCCATGCCTTAATTTCACAGAAAACCCTTGATAAACTACGAAAGGTGATTCGTGAAATTTCGCCCACAACAATGTTTGAACTCTCCCCAGTACTCTACACGAGACGGGATGGGTAAACAGACTAATTATCCCTTTAATCATAATAAATCATAAGATTGGGAGTTATCCAGCGATTGAAAGCAACACCATCTATATGTAGTAGTATCGGTGGTGTTGCTAAAAGTCAGATTATGTGGATAGATTTGTAGAATAAGGTTATTTTTTGTGCGATATGGTAAATGAGCCGGAGATTTTCGAAATAATTTACTACAGAAAAGCTATTGAAAGTTACTGAGAAGTTTGATAAACACTTTACAATTGCCGCGACGGAAGTGTCGTCATTTGTGTATATATGAAAATAACAACAACAAAAAAACACCTGTTGTGATGAAATGCCAGTATTCTTCTCAGTGGAAATATCCATTGCATCGCGATACGCATTCACCGCCACAATCCCGCCCCCAAACTCCACATTCACATCAGAAACACAGCTGGGCCTACGCATCAACAAGTGTTTCTCGGAACGACCGGCGTCCGCGTAATCGTGCAGACCGTCCGATAAATCCCACGCCGTCACAGTTCTTAAAATAAACACCATTAGCATATGCACAATCAATAAACCTTCCCAACAACACTTACCCATCGTGCAGTCCAGCGAAAATCAATTGACCACTCTCC
The DNA here is from genome assembly GCA_963942505.1 of Lordithon lunulatus. Classification (NCBI taxonomy): domain Eukaryota; kingdom Metazoa; phylum Arthropoda; class Insecta; order Coleoptera; family Staphylinidae; genus Lordithon; species Lordithon lunulatus. Next base: position 8,685,703 of record OZ012669.1, read on the forward strand.
AGTCCGAAACACGCACAATTCACAAAACCAAATGTCGCAACAATTTCCTCCGGCTCGCCCCCGTTGGCCACATCCCAAACGCACCCGATACTTTTAAAATCATCCCCGTCCCCAACATCGTCGCGACTGTGAATGGTCAGCAGCCTCAAATCAGCCCCACAGGAGAAAACAACGCCCGACACAGCACGCCCCGCAAAAAAACTCATATTCAAATCAACATGCCCGTCACTAAACGGCAACTCGCGGTCATTCACTTCGATTTCCTTACAGCCCATTCCACTCTCCCGCAGAAGGCTGACCATCAACCCACCAGCGCTCCTAATAAACCCCTCCAAATTAATATCACCACCATTAGGAGTATACTTGTTGACACTCCCGCCCCCACAACCAATAAACTCATCCCTGTAAACACCCCAGAAATTATCACTACCCTCATCCAACTTGCTGAACTTGGTGGGGCACTGCGTCCATTTACTAGACATTTCAATAACATCCGTTTGGACCTCCTCATCAACATCATCATCGCCCGTTTGCGACGCAACCTGAACGCTGTTTCTGTTGCCGAACGACCGTATGAAGTCGTCGTAAGCCACCGCCGGCATATCGAAAAGCGTGAAATTTTGTTGGTCCAGCCGAATCATACTCATCAGCTCATCCCCGCGTTTGCTTCTTCGGCGTTGCGCCTTCTCCCGCTGCCGCCTCTGGTGCGCGCCCACGAAGTTCACAAACTGCAACGATTTGGCCTCTTCGAAGCCCTCGTCCGATAGTGATGCGAGCGTGGCGTGCTCGGATGTTTCATTAATATTATCCAGGATTTGTTTGTGTTTGTTCTCGGGTAGATCGAAATTACCGGAGTCCAGTTTACGCTCCTCATCGGCTGAACTGACGCGTTTTTGGGTGGCTTGTATGTCCTCGCTGCTGGATGAACTAGTTAGCTCGCCGCTGGTTTTAATGCTGTAGTCAGAGGACTGGTACGCTTCGAAATCGGAGGCGTAGGAGTCAAAGTCGTCCTCGTAGTCGTAGTCGTTTTGCGGTGAGACTTCGACGATTTCGGGTGGTTTTTGGCGCGGGGTGATTGGAGGCGCGTCGGGGCCCGCGATGTTTAGGTTGACTATGCTGCCTTTTCGCAGGGTGGCTGTTCGGGGGCGTTCTAGGGTGCTGGTTGAGCTGCTAGTGCCGCTTGATGGTGATTGTTGGGTTTTTGGTGTCGTTTGGCTGGTTGTTTTAACTCTTACAGCTGGTTTTTGTCCTAGTTGTTCTTTGATTTTCATTTTGTCGGTTGTACTGAGGGCGTTCGAGTACATTGTTTGTTTGTTTGGAAAAAATTGAGTTTTTACAACTCTACTACTTGAACTTGATGCTATTTTTTTGGTTGTTGTAGCTGTTTTTGATGTGGTAGCTGTTTTTGATGTAGCAGCTGTTTTTGTTGTAGCAGCTGTTTTTGTTGTAGCAGCTGTTTTAGTTGTAGCAGCTGTTTTAGTTGCAGCAGCTGTTTTAGTTGTAGCAACAGTTTTTGTTGTATTCGTTTCATCCTTTTTGCTTTTTGTTTCTTCTTTTGGTACTTTTGTGGGTTTTGTGATAGTTTTCGTCGTCTTTTTCGGGCCTGTGACATTCTACAATAAAAATATTGTAGGTTACAAAACAAGTATTGCTTTAAAAACATTATATGCGGATATTTTAAACAACTCACCTGCTTTTTTGTAGACATAGAAGGGGCGACTGGTTAAACGTGCTCCGTCATTTGTTGATAGCAACGTAAGCGGGTTTCGTATGTGGGACGTCAAAAATGCCAACGGTATCTACAATAATTCCCCTGAAATAATCAATAAACATAGGGGAAATGAAGTGAGAGGGTGGAATAATTCTACGCAAGGCTAAGCACCGATCGATATTTAACAGCGGTTGAATTATTTAAATAACATTTATTACAATATCACAGCATTATAATGACATTTGAAATTATTCTTAATTTATTAATAAAATCTTATAAGTAAACTTAATGAGATTAATAATACAAATGTTGAATACATAACATTATTGGCGCCGCTAAAACACCTTTCGCTCTTTTTCAAAACGTCCTCGTAGTTCCTCGCAGTATTATCGCTGCTTTTCTCATAGGGTACTGTTTTAAATTTAACAGTCGCGTCATGCACGAGCACATTAGGCTGTCCATCAAACAGCCCGAATAGGGTAAACGGGGTCGTTACTGATTTGTACTTTTTGCCGAAAAGATTATCCAATTGCAGAAACACATCCAATGTTTCTTTCACCCACGTCGATGATTTATTTGAGCTAATCATTGCTTGACCTGGTGTAGCCCAACTCAGATGACATGGGGATGACTCGCAGAGTACCCGAAAGTTGTCTCTTCTCAAACGAGCGACCATTTCTCGAGGATCTTTAATTAATTAATTAATTTATTAGTTTTATTTCAGTTGAAATTCAAGCAGCCTAATTGTTACGAATCAATCTAAACAAATCTAAAGTGTAAGTGCGTTTATAAATGCCGTAGTATAGGGGTTGGTAAAGATTGATGCAGAATAGACAATTTCCGAGAGCCATAAGGGTTTCGTTTATACATATTACATACATATTTAAAAAAAAAAAGATTTTTCCGCGTGGACGTCTTTCTGAAGAATGTAAAAGTTGAGAAAACAGATTTATACACATATATAAATTAAAAATTATCTATTCATCTCAGGTTAATTTTGGACTTGTAGAGCTTTAGAGCTATATATTTTATATTTCGTTAAGTTAAATTGTTTACCTTGAGTATAAAGGTAAGAAAAACAAACTGCGAAAAGACGTCTGCTTGTAAAGCGAGGAGTGCACCACTTTCATTCTCACAGGCTCAATTAATGATAGAAAGTTATGGATATTAATGTTCTGCAGTAGTTCAAGTCATTTGAAATAGTGAACAGGCATGTTTGGTTTCTCAAATAATAATACGTGTGTATTGTACAAGTTTAAATAATTTAAATTACCTTTAAAAAATTTGTCCAGCATATTCTGCGACATAAAACCAACCTCGCCATGTCCTTTATTGAGACATCTTACAACCCCATACTCTCCATTAAATATATCATCCTGACATAATGAGGTTAACGATTGCGGATCCTCTTTGGGTAGTCCTGGGACACAGCTCTCACTGAAAAACTCGGAAATTCCTTGCGTATGAGGGCAGGCAAGCATCAAACCCAAATCTTTCAAGGTGTATGCCACACTATTCCAGGCAACACCATCGTAAGTGGGAAAACATGCCTTGGCTCCTTTCAGGTCTTTAAATGTTTTATAGTTAGAGTCACTCTTAACTACAGCAACTGTTAAATATTTATCAGCATCGGCAACTGTTTCGTATAACAACGTTTTCAGCTTGTAGCGACTGAAATCAATAAAAATCATGTTGTAATTTATATTTTTTTATAGTCTTATTGAAAACATTAAATGGAATATATTTACTTTCCATACTATAGGGGAATCACGCTAATGAGTGCGGGGTACAAGCTAACGACGACAATGGCGAAAAACATACTGGAAGGTGAAGTGGACAGAAGAGAGTTGCTGTCGGGTAGTCAGGGTGGATTTAGAAAGGGAAGAGAGACGCTGCTACCTCGTCTCTCTTCCCTTAACATACTGGAAGGTGAAGTGGACAGAGAGAGTTGCTGTCGGGTAGTCAGGGTGGATTTAGAAAGGGAAGAAGGACGCTGTTACCTCGTCTTTCTTCCCTTTCTAATCCATATGGATGAATGAAATAGTTAGGGATGGATGGAAGGGTAAGGGGTGAAAGAGGACGCTTTACTCGCTCTACGAATAAGAATAAATCGCAGGGGGCTAGAGATTTATTTTTATTCCCAAAAAAAAAACCTAAAAGAAAAGCAATTTCAGGACGAAGAAGAATTTAAGAAAAAATCAATTTATAGCATCAGTTCAGAAGAATATAAAAAATGTTTCGAACAGTGAAAACCTCGTTACGACAACTGTATATCATCTAATGGATTGTATTTTTAAGGGGATTGATGTTTTCAAGATGTTATATTAAATACCAAAAAAATGTAGATAAATATTTCCCGTTACTTTTGGGTACCCTCTCGTATAAAAGGACAAACTTGACAGTGAATGGTGAAATTTAGAATGAATGTGGGAATTTAAACGGTTTTATCACCTTTCACAGTTTTTCAGAAGTTTTCTGGGAAGTTAAAGTAAATACCGGGTGAGTAAACTACTCTGAACTTCTCCCTTCACCGGCTCATAGCCCTATAAAGATAGAAGTTTTTTTTTAAACGAATGAATGTGGGAATTGAAACGTTTTATAGTATCTACCTTTTTCCAACATGAACATAATCTGCTGGTGTGAACACCACATCAGCCTGCCCCACATTAATCGCCTCCATGCAGTGCGTTATATTATCAGCCTTAATGCACTCCAAATCAGGCTCGACGCCATACACTGCAGCCGCCTCACGCATCCACCCGCACTTAGCGTTTTCTATATTTGAAGTGGTGCACACCCTAATAGTTCTAGGAGGGTGGCAGCCGGAGAAGCTGTTAGCACTAAGAAAACCCGGCGCGTTGTCCAAGTAGCTCTCAATAGGCTCGACCGGATCTAAAGGCGTAATATCCTGTTTGAACGTTTCAATCAGACTAAACAGAGCGTACTCCCATGAGTTAGGGTCGTTTTGGTTTAAACCTTTGAAGAGTTGTTGAATGTCTTGAGCCTTTTTCCTGAAGACAAATAATTATAGTATACGATAATATTTTTTTATCAGAAATCCGTTACCTTTGTGATGCTATAACCGGCCACGGTTTAACCACCCATACACAAGGATTACGTGTGCTGTTAACTGGCATTGTGGTGTCATCAGGACATAAATAACTAAACCCATCCGCAGGCATTGCGGTAGATCCAGGCAAAATTCCGAAATGCGATTGAATGTCATCCAAACGTGCCCAACTGATATCACCCATGCCATCAGTTAAACAATATAAGGGCCCTCTACGCCCCCAGTACTTGTCGTTTGTGCCGCATCTATATGGGCTATTACAGAGTTCGCATAGGTTTGGATATTTGCGCTCTACAATTTAAAATGTTACTGTATTTTTGCAAGACTAATGTTGTAATCTATATGCATTAATTATTATACAGGTAGTGAAAAAAAACTAGTTAGGGACTGACTATTGGGAAGACGGATTAAAAATTTAGCTTTTATTGTAGTAAATCCTGATGAAGCTCTAGACCAGTTCTTCCCCAAAGTGGGCTATAGACCAGTTGTTCCCCAAAGTGGGCTATAGAACAGTTGTTCCCCAAAGTAGGCTATAATAGACCAGTTGTTCCCCAAAGTGGGCTATAGACCAGTTGTTCCCTAAAGTGGGCTATAGACCAGTTGTTCCCCAAAGTGGGCTATAGACCAGTTGTTCCCCAAAGTGGGCTATAGACCAGTGGTTCCCCAAAGTGGGCTATAGACCAGTTGTTCCCCAAAGTGGGCTATAGGCCAGTTGTTCCCCAAAGTGGACTATAGGCCAGTTGTTCCCCAAAGTGGGCTATAGACCAGTTGCTCCCCAAAGTGGGCTATAAACCAGTTGTTCCCCAAAGTGGGCTATAAACCAATTGTTCCCCAAAGTGGGCTATAGACCAGTTGTTCCCCAACGTGGGCTATAGACCAGTTGTTCCCCAAAGTGGGCTATACCGCCCACCACTAAGCACTGTAGCGTTTCAGGGGGCGATATTTGGGACACAGTGAATATGAAGTGAAAAAGTTAAGAACATTAACAAAAAGCATACGTTCATGCTTCAACCGATGTATCAAAAAGATAACAAAAAATTTCTTCTCTTAAAATCGAAATGTCGGTTTTTGGTCTAGAGCATAGGTAGCACTATTTGTCCCACCACCCCCTTATCATCTCAAAAAATACTCAGCGCCCCCTGATTTCAGCAATGATCTAGAAATTTGTGCATTTAATTGGAAAATGGTTGTAGTAATTTTCCAATTAAATGCACAAATTTCGAGATCATTGCTGAAATCAGGGGGCACTGAGTATATTTTGCGATGAAAAGGGGGCGGTAGGACAAATAGTACTCTAGACCAAAGAGCGAAATTTCGATTTTAAGAGAAGGAATTTCCTGAGTGCCTTTACACCACCTTCCCAATAGATAGTTTCCCCGTAATTTATTATTATATGTGTGAATTCATCTCTTAGCAATCTACATATCTTGATCTTGTTAGATCTCATTAGTGTAGCTCAGCTAGTGAGTATGAATTTACAAAACCGCCAGTGATTTGTATACAAAGTAGTACAATTTTAAATGAAGGAGATAAAACTACTATGCTTTTTTACATAGTAGTTTTATTCATCTCCTTCATTGCAAATGAATTACCACGTAGTAGTCGCCACAAACAGTTGTTTGGAAAGCCCCCCCTTCCAAACAACCGGAGGTAAAAGAAAGAGGCAAAGACCAACTCCGCCATGAGTAGAACTGAGCTCACAAAAACAACAATATTTTTTAGTTTAAGTTTTCTTCAAATTCCTATAAGTTGGTTAGTTTAGTTTCTTCTCTCTAGAAAGAACAATTGCATTATAAATTGAAAGTTCTAATGCAATTTTTTTTCTAGAAAGAAGAAACTAAACTAACTAACGAACTTATAGGAATTTGAAGAAAACTAAAAAATGTTGTTGTTTTTGTGAGCTCAGTTTTACTCATGGCGGAGTTTGTCTTTGCTTCTTTCTTTTACCTCCGGTTGTTTGGAAGGGGGCTTTCCAAACAACTGTTTACCACGAAACATCAAATTTTTAGTTTTCTTGGGGCTTGTTCTCTTCTTCAAACTATCGATTTTATTTAAATACTGGATTCTTAAGCCGTCTACTTTGTGATAATTCATTTTAAAGGATAAATAAAACGATTTTTTACTTTGTTTTTTTTTATCACACTTCAGTTACACTTTGCAACTAGTTTCGGCTAAGCTCCAGCCATTTTCGAGTCATCGGAGGAGCTCGAAAATGACTACAGCTTAGCCGAAACTAGTTGCAAAGTGTAACTGAAGTGTGATAAAAAAAAACAAAGTAAAAAATCGTTTTATTTAACCTTTACAATTCTATTTATTGTAAGACGAGGGATTACACGTTCTTTATTAAAACAACAGTCTTTATATCTGTATCCTATCGTTTTTCTTTTTTTTCTTTTCTTTAAAATGACCCTTTTGTCCTTTTGTCCTTTATAAGTAAATAAAACTGCATTTGTTCGACAACTAGTTTAAGCTCGTTGAGTTTTAATGTTCTTCATTTGATTATTTAATGACTTACTCAGTTCTTCATCGAGGATTGCGTCTTTAACCCATGGACCTGCTTTGCAGGCCGACTTGAAGAATTTTGACGAGGCGCTGATACGGTTTTCAGTTAGTGTCAGCGATGACTCGCACGATTGGGGGATTACAGAAGCCTCTAAGTACTGAAAGTAAAACAATAATTATAACTTTGACTTTAATTGTTGTACGGAGTGGAAGAGTGTGAAATTCGGGAGTGGGATGTTATAGAAACGGAGCAACGCTGGTGACTGAAGTCTGCTAGGACTAGAAAGATTGACGCCTTTGAGTATTTTCGTGTCAAGGGGACTAATCGTATATGCATGTGGTGGCAGTCGTGTGGGAACGTTGTGAATTTCGAGGAAAGAAAGACTGGTGAGTGAAGTGTGGATGAGATGTAGGATTACGACAGAAAGCGGTTGGAGGAAGGATAAAGGAAGCATATAAGAGTAGCTAAAAAGAAAGTTCCTGAAGGCTGCTAGGACTAGAAAGATTGACGCCCTTGACGATTTTCGCGCAGGAGAGTAATCGTATGAGCATGTGTGGGAGAGTAGTGATGTACGAGGAAAGATTGCAGCAGTTTGGTGAAGAAAGACTGGTGCAGGAGGTATGGATGAGATATAAAAGGGCCAAGAGCGAATGGAGAAAATACAGAGGAAGGATTTATGAAAGAGAGCGTATGTGTCATGTGTAAGTGGAGGAAAATCTGAAAGGAATTGGAAGTCTAGAAATTGAAGTCAGGGAGATGATGTTGTGTGACAAGAAAGGCACGTGAGAATGAATGAGAGCTCGTACAATCTGGGTTATATTGAGTGGCAGGTATGGAGGACTACATAACCAGGTGGGGGTGAAGCAGGGAGGATAAAGGATGCATGTCACGAGCGAGATGATGTTTGAAAGAGATGCGGAAGGAAAGTATGGATGGGGTAAGAATACATCGCGTATCTACTGTGTTGTAAGGGAAGTGAGGCGTGATGTCATCTGAGTAACGAATGTGGGTGAGTGAAAGGTGAGTGAATGGTTATGGTATGGTACCATAGACCATTATACCTCGTAAGCCACTGAGCCTCGTAAGCTTTTGAAAATGTCAGTTTCAGCTTTAGAAAATGTCAGTTTCGGCTTTTGCAAATGTCAGTTTCAGCTATTGAAAATGTCAGTTTCAGCTATTGAAAATGTCAGTTTCAGCTATTGAAAATGTCAGTTTAAGCTTTTGAAAATGTCAGTTTCAACTTTTGAAAATGTCAGTTTCAGCTTTTGAAAAAAAAAAACCTACATTAGCAATAATATTAGTCCAATCCGTTTCATATCCGTACCCCGGATGACAGAGTTTCTTATCCTTGAGATCATGTTTGGAGCGAATTCCTGCATCGTCGCTCACCACAGCGGTGACTTTGTACTCGTATTTATCTGCAAATAAAAACAATGGTGTAACTTTTAGTGCATCTCCTACAAATTTCCAGGGGCATGTTTTGTCGATAAAAAATAGTTATATAAGTTATAAACCGCGAAATACTATAAGCACGACAAGATACACATTTGTCATGCGAATTACGGCGGTAGTAAGACAATCGATCAAACCTTTGGTGAATCGCATCTCGTTCGTGAGGAGCACCTCGACTTCCGAATTGGTCGCAGTCACGAGATCCTCAGGTGTGAACACTGAGAAGTCGGCTTTCCCTTTCGATATCTTCCGCAGACAGTCTAATCTATAAATACAGAGAATATGATTAATATTTTTATAGGAACAATAAATAAACCGGACAGAAAGAACAAAATCATAATAATTTCCAGGGAAGACAAAATACTAAAATAGCATTAAACAGTTTTGTAATGTTTATTTTAGTTTAATTAACTTGTAATCACACCCTTAAATATTCAGATATGTTCCTAAGAGGTGATGTTTAGTAACGTGGTCCTACCTGTGTTACTTTGTTACGGCTCTAAGTATGAAAAATAATTATAATAATACTTTGGATATAAAAATTACCTGTCTATTCCTACTACACATTCAACTTTGCTGTCCGTTCTATCCAATGTTGGGCAGTATTTGCCTGCTCGCTTAAATCCTCCTCGTCCATCGACAACACATACTCGGTCTATAAATTAAAATAATACTCATACAGAAATTGTTACTGAGTGAAACATAATTTACAGTCATTATTAGCTACCTTCATTGTTTTACTATACTGTTTGAAAATGTTTACACATAGTGTAACTGTGTTTTTACCTAATATCTCTTATAATAATAACAGTAATAATAGTAATAATGGTTCTTTATTACAACTGGTACTACTACATATACATTTGTGTGAATCCACCTCTTAGCAATCTACATATCTAGAATTCGATCTTATTAGATCTCAAAATAGTCTGTAGCTCAGCTAGTGAGGATGAATTCACACAGTATCTCGAGTGGTTATATACAAAAATGATACAACTAACCCTCTAGGAGGAAAGTTAAACGTCATCTGGCGGCACCACATCAATTACCATATGGGTGTGCATTGCTAAGTCACATTTGAATTATTTTGAAAAGGAGAAGGTTTTGCGTTTAGTATTTATGTAAATCGACGTGCGCAGTTACATATATGTAATCAATTTATTCATAAACAAAAATGTAACAGCGTACGTCGTTTTACATAAATACCAAAGACAGAATCTTCTCCTTTTCAAGACAATTCAAATGTGACACCTCTTTCATTCTCACAGACTGATATATAGATGATCAAAAAATCAATTGTTTTGTTTCTTATCTAATTGTTTTTCTTATTTTGAATTAATCATTCTAAATAACTGTTTTTGAAACTGATTCTAAGATTCAAGTAGTCTTAGCTCTAAAAACTTTTAAAAAAATGCCCTAGGTTCGACATGTAGAATATCATCATTTAAGTCAGTAATTTTTAATTAATTCAACTTACTGTAGATAATACTAATTATCAAAACTGTGGGAATGCCTAATTTTTCAACTTTCGACGATGGCAATTGTATAAACTATGTTTTTGAAACTGATTTTAAGATTCAAGTAGTCTTAGCTCTAAAATCTTTAAAAAAAATGCCCTAGGTTCGATATGCAGAATATCATCATTTAAGTCGGTAATTCTTAATTAATTCAACTTACTGTAGATAATACTAATTATCAAAACTGTGGGAATACCTAATTTTTCAACTTTCGACGACGGCAATTATATAAACTACGGTCGTCGCTGATTACACAACATTAATAACATATTAGCTAATGGTGAGCAAATATTGGTACATTTAGAATACATCAGCCACTTTCGTTTTATAACGCTCGATGGTTTTCGTCAGCTCCATCAAACGGTTCTACGTGCGTTATTGAATGCAATACAATAATGTAACGTTGATTAGAGAGGGCAGAAGACCGTGAAATGACAATATATGATTAAATTCAATTAGCGTTTACAATTGTAAGGAATAACAAGAAATTGAATGAGTTGTGTGGATTTCTTACATGTTTGCTACATTCTAGATGTGCAATTATCTGTTATAATTATTAAAACGACATTTTATTTCACTGTCTTGTCCTTTAGATTTATTAACTTTATATAATGGCCGTTTTAATCATAATAATAATATTTTATTTGCAGCAACGTAATTATATACAAAATCTTAAAATTAAATTTAAAATTATATTACAAATGGATGGCTTTTTGCAGAAAAGACCCAACCCACAAAATATTTTTGTTTCTCTTACAGAAATTGAATGGTTTTGGCGTCTACTACGTGGTAATTCATTTTCAATAAATGAGATGAATAAAACTACTATGTTTTTTACCACTTGTTTAATTGTTTGTAACAACTAAGCTCTAGGCATTATCAAGTTTTTCCCGATGGCTGGTACAAGGTACAAATGAACGTGCGCGCTTTTATAAGTTTACAAACACTAATACATAGTATATAATTGAGCAGCAATAAATGTACCTTCAGTCATCTGGAAAAACTTAATAATGCCTAGAGCTTAGGCGAAACTAGTTGTTTCAAACAATTAAACTAGTGGTAAAAAATATAGTAGTTTTATTCATCTCATTTATTGAAAATGAATTACCACGTAGTAGACGCCAAAACCATTCAATTTCTGTAAGAGAAACAAAAATATTTTGTGGGTTGGGTCTTTTCTGCAGAAAGTAATGCAATTTTAAATTAAATTTTACGATTTTTATTCATCTCTTTTATTGTTTCTCTTACCTTTACACTTTTTGTTTCTCGTACCTTTATATACTCAAGATAAACAACTAAAATACGCAACTTTACTCTAATAACCGACGTATATGTACCTACATTATCATATAAAATACATATCATGTTATGTGTTATAGAACTAGTTAAATGATTATTGCTAGATTCATTGAAGGAAGAAACAGCCATTTCCGCACCATTTAAAATCGTTTTGTAATTATAATGCAAGTTTGGAATGTACCCAAGCGATACATTTATGGACGCAAAGCAACACAAAGAACGTAATACCCGATCTGAAGGTTACAGGTCGCGTATGTAACATTTATTTGTAGTTGTGGTAACTTAACATACTAGACAACTAATTTTAATTACCTCATTAGTAATAAAAACTGTCCAATTTATTAAAGAACAATTTAACGTTGCTCAAGCGTACATTTAATTTCAATTATCATTTTTGATTAGTGTGTTCTGGGGTACATTTGTTATTTAGTAGGGTGAAAACTAGTCATCATTAGTGTGTATATTGATAATTATATTTTTAGAATACTAAATTCATTGCTAATTTATTGCATTGTACCCATCTCAAGTGAGTTAGAGGCACCGTCCGTCTCTTACTGAGCATTGGGGAGGGAGAGTTAAAACATCGTTGTGGGCAACATTTTGCTAATCACCGTTAACAGTTTTTCAGAGGTTTTCTATGAAGTTAAGGTAAATACCGTGTGATTTCACTACTCTGAGCTTCTCCCTTCGGCTGACAGCTATAAAGATTGAAGTTTTTTATCACGATATTGCTGGAGCTCCTTCAATGATACAAGATCTCTTTTCCGAATTTTTTTTTTGAAAACATTGAAAGCGACGTAATTTTTTACACAGAAGTGAGGTGACTAAGCTGTGGTCAAACATTGGAAAGACTTTGACATCTAATTGATGAAATTGATTATCTCTCTCTCTCTCTCTATATATATATATATATATATATATATATATATATATATATATATATATAAAATAAACTGTTGGAAAATAGGGCGCAGTGTAATAAATGACTTTGTTTAGATTAGCCAATTATGTTTCAATAAGGGTTTCATAACCGACCCTTCATCGCCCTATGCTTTGACATTTCCTTGCATGATAATTTGGTGAGGATAATGGTATGGTATGGCGAAATGTGACAATATTATTCTGTGGCTTGGTTCTAAAACCAGACTATATGGCATTTATATGGTTTATTGTTTACTATCTGTACATTTTGTGCATATATTTTTCATGTAATAACTCAAACAAATGTTATTTATATTGCATTAATTCGATTACACTTCAATATTTGAGTTCCATTGTATTTATTTCGAAGAATAACTGGCATTGGGGAATTTATATATATATATACTTTGTTTGATCTAGAAATTAACACATTCCAATCAGCTTCTAACTCACTTCAAACCTCGTGGGTTATTCCACGTGCGAATATTAACAACTGGGCAGTGAATTTAATATCAGTTGATTCATCAATATCTGTTTTTTTTTTGTGTGCCGGCCTATTCTTATCCTGCACAACCCTTCTATGGTACTATCCGGCTAAACTAAACACTAAACACCATATATTACTACCATATATTTTTGTAATTATTTTTTGTCTTAACAAACTGAATAGCACTCGCTGCCATCGCAATTAATGCAAGGTTAATTGTATATTATGGACTGGCTGTAATTTAATATCTGCGCCGATCACCTCCCGCCGCAGGCCAGTTCGACCGTGCTGAGGTTAATATGTTACAAATATCAGCGTAAAAAACCGACCTTCAACTTTATTTTTCCTTTTATTGAATGTCTTAAAATTCCCCAATGCCAGTTATTCTTCGAAATAAATACAATGGAACTCAAATATTGAAGTGAAATTGAATTAATGCAATATAAATAACATTTGTTTGAGTTATTACATGAAAAACATACGCACAAAAAGTACAGATAGTAAACAATAAACCATATAAATGCCATATAGTCTGGTTTTAGAACCAAGCCACAAAATAATATTGTCACATTTCGCCATACCATACCATTACCCGAGGGGAGAGATACTCTACTCACCAAATTATCATGCAAGGAAATGTCAAAGCATAGGGCGATGAAGGGTCGGTTATGAAACCCTTATTGAAACATAATTGGCTAATCTAATTTATAATTAATTAGATTACCGAACTATTACAATTATTTTATTTAAAGGTAGAAAGTAGATGAAAGGAGAGTTAGGGTAAATATATATATATATATATATATATATATATATATATATATATATATAGATATAGATATATATAGATATAGATATATATAGATATAGATATAGATATAGATATATATAGATATAGATATATATAGATATAATATTGCGGTTATGAAACCCTCATTGTGACATAATTGGCTAATCTGATTTATAATTAATTAGTTTAGCGAACTATGACGAAATGAACGAATATAATTATAGGATAGATGCACAAACATGATTATGTCTGCATTGTAAATATTATTGTAGGAAAATTATCTATTTACCATATATAAATAGCATTATACTACATTAACATTTAAAATGAGTCAATTCTAATTCATAATAAAATGTTCGCATCCGTCCTAATTGTAATTTAGACGTAAACTGCGAAATGTCAACAAATCCATACAATGGATAAATAAAACAACGAAGGATATAAATCAAACTGTTATGTTTTTCGTATTCATATCCTTCATGGAAAATGAATTACCATATAGTAAACCCAAAACCATTACATTTCTTAAAAATTAAACGATTTTTATTTGATTTTTAATCACACATAGTTACACTTTGCAACTAGTTTTGTCTAATCTCTAATCTTTTTTTTTTCTCGAATATGGGTAGAACTTAGCTCCATAGAAAAAGAATTAACACATAGTAAACGCCAAAACCAAAAGGATTTTTATTTTATTTTTAATCACACTTTAATTACACTTTGCAACTAGTTTTGACTAAGCTCTAATAATGTTTTTCTCGAAAATAGCTAGAGCTTAGCTCCATAGACAATGAATTACCATTTAGTAAACTCCAAAACCGTTCAATATCTGATAAATAAAACGATTTTTATTTGATTTTTAATCACACTTTAGTTACACTTTGCAACTAGTTTCGTCTAAGCTGTAATAATTTTTTTCTCGAAAACGGCTAGAGCTTAGCTCCATAGAAAATTATTACCATATAGTAAACTCCAAAACCGTTCAATATCTGATAAATGAAATGATTTTTATTTTATTTTTAATCACACTTTAGTTACACTTTGCAACTAGTTTCGACTAAGCTGTAATCATTTTTTTTTTCGAAAACGGCTAGAGCTTAGCTCCATAGAAAATTATTACCATATAGTAAACTCCAAAACCGTTCAATATCTAATAAATAAAACGATTTTTATTTGATTTTTAATCACACTTTAGTTACACTTTGCAACTAGTTTCGACTAAGCTCTAATCTTTTTTTTTCTCGAAAATAGCTAGAGCTTAACTCCATAGAAAATTAATTACCATATAGTAAACTCCAAAACCGTTCAATATCTGATAAATTAAATGATTTTTATTTTATTTTTAATCACACTTTAGTTACACTTTGCAACTAGTTTAGACTAAGCTCTAATCATTTTTTTTTCTCGAAAATAGCTAGAGCTTAGCTCCATAGAAAATTATTACCATATAGTAAACTCCAAAACCGTTCAATATCTGATAAATGAAATGATTTTTATTTTATTTTTAATCACACTTTAGTTACACTTTGCAACTAGTTTAGACTAAGCTCTAATCATTTTTTTTTCTCGAAAATAGCTAGAGCTTAGCTCCATAGAAAATGAATTATCACATAGTAAACGCCAAAACCTTTCAATATCTGATAGATGAAATAAAACGATCTTAAAGCTTGTCTTATATAAGAGACGAGCTTTAAGATTCGTTGGAGAAACCGGTCATTAGTTTCCTTCAATTTCCCATAAATTTGATTTAAGATTCGTTCCCTTCTTCAAATAACCGATTCAATTGTATGTTGTATAGCCATCTCGTTTTATTTATTTATATTATCCTTATCCATTCCATAAATAAATTAAATCTTAATAAAAATCTATCTCGTATCTATAAAATGCTGCGACCTACTCACATTTATCGGCAAGCACAGGATCATAAAAACAACACAGCGAGATTAACACTAGCGCAATCAGTGCCGCGGACGAATCCATTTGTTATTGTTGTTGTTTAGCGGAGCACCGTTGCACTGGACACCACATTACCAAATAAATGGCATATTCTTCGTGAACGGTCTTGATAATGTGTCTCGTTTCGTACGAAGGACGTCACGGTGGCCGGCCCGTGGATTTCCCGCGGTGGGATTTTTTGAAGTTTCTCGCTGCACCTCTTTTATTAAAACGAGTAGCAGGTGAATAATATATTCAGCCACAGCACGGCAATTAACATAATGTTATTTAATTTGTGAGTAATGCGAACCCGTTCTCTTTGCGCCGCTATTGAGTAAACATTGCAAATATGTGATAATTTATAGGTATAACTTATTTTTTGGGGAATATTGTGTATGATATATACACTTAAACAGTTCCAAATGAAGGATAATTTTTTTTGAGAAATGCAATTTGTTTATATATGAGTATGTGAATTGAAAACATTAAATTTATTGTTCATTTCGAATATACCACAAATATATCACAATCGAATATAACATGATAGATTTTTAGATTTTTTATAAGTTACGGGTAGTGGGAAAACTGGCTCAAGGCGTGTTTGGGTTTCTCAGGTTTTCACTCATACTTATGTATGGGCGAAAACGGGAAAATTTATTATTATTATTATTATTCGGTAATCTGCTCTACGGTGTTATTTATTTTGCATAACCAACTAGAAAAAATACAAAAAATTTCAAAATAGAACATGATAGATTTTTTTATGAGGAAGTTACGGGTAGCTGGGAAAACTGGCTCAAGTCGTGTTTGGATTTCTCAGGTTTTCACTCATACTTATATCTGGGTGAAAACCTTCGCGTTTTCTTGGACGAATATCTTCTTTTGGCTGCCGTAGAGATCATGTTCCATGTCCGCAGTGAAGGTTTCCCAGAATTCGGTCTTTATTCTTCGTATTTCTGCTTGTACTCTGTTCCTTGTATCCCTGTAATGTAGCCACTCTTCCAGCGTTCTGTTATTTAGGTACCTCGGGTAGGTTTCTCGTTCTTCTCTTGCCATTTGTTTTACTTCTGGCGTGAACCATGGTGTGTTGTGTTTCTTTGGGTTTTTGTTTATCCTCCTTCTGCCTAGTGCTTCATTGGCGACTTTCTCGATGTGTGATTTTACTTTTTTTCAACTGGTTTCCACGTCGTCCTCGTCCAGTATTGGCCGTTTTCTGATCTTTTGGGTTAATCTTTTTTCGTACAAGTCCTTCACGGTGGGGTCACTAATGGATTCGATGTTCAGTTTGTCTACGTAGATAGGTGGTAGCTTCTTTTTCAATTGTGTTGTGAGTCGAAGTTTTGTCATGACTAGTTGGTGATCGGATCCAATGTTCGCTGACGTTAGCGAGCGTACGTCTATTATCTGACTCGGGTGTACTGCTCTATTCGAGATTATATAATCGATCGTGGATGAATGTCCTTGCGTGTTGGTCTAGGTTATCTTGTGTTGTGGCTTGTGATTGAAATTCGTATTGTTTATTCTCATCTCTTTTTGTGCACAAAATGTGGTGAGAGTTTCTTCGCTGTTGTTGACGTGTGCTTCATTGAAAAGTTGCTTTACGCCATCTACGATTGCATTATCAATTCTGGCATTTAGATCGCCCATGATTAGGATCTTCTGTTCGGTATGTATTTTGTGTCTTCGGTCTGCAGATGTTCGTAGAAGGTGTCAATTTCCTCTTTGCTTTAGCTAGTATCGGAAGCGTAAACGCTGATAATATGTATTTTGTCCCTGCCGGTCTCTAGGACTACTCTGAGGATTCTTTTATTGACGTAGAATGTATCTTCTATATTCTGTGTGAATTTATCACTGATTAGCAGACATACTCCGGCTGTGGCTCGTTTTTGTTTTTCAGTCCCACAATACTTGAGTATGTATCCTTTATATGTAAGATCACCTTTGTCTCTGCGTTTGGTTTCTGATAATGCACATATATCTATTTTGTGTGTTTCCATCTCTAGTAGAACTTCCTGTTCTCTCCCGTTCCAAGATATTATATTCCAACAAGCGCATCTTAATATATTTTTCCACCACAGCTCTTTTTTTGTCTTCTTCTCATATCCGTGTCTATAGCTGAGGTCGTCATCGTTGTATCAGTCCGTATCCGAGGCTTGTTGCTGGTTCTATGAGCTAGTGGGTTGTTTCACTGCAGGCAGGCTGCTGACCTCACCTGCAAACCATCCTCCTTTATCCGGGCTTGGGACCGGCAACATCGTCACTGAACTACTGAACTTTGTTCACCCAAAGAGATAACTTTTAAATTAGATTGAAAATTACATTTGTCATTTTAGCATTGAAACAAGTTATTTACAATACATAATGAAGTAGCTGTCACATCAGAAATATTATGACATTTCACGATGCGCATAAAAAGTTATGTGCATCTGCCTCCAGCATAAAAAGAATTAAAATCGTGCGTGGAGTGTGTAATCTGGTATAATTTTTTAAAGTGGGGGCGTACAAAAAACTATTTGAATATGCCCCAAGTCCGTTGCTGTGTAACTAATTCGCGTACAAGTTTAATGGATAACAAGTCCCCTAAATTGCCAAGTTTTCTAACGCAACTCTTGTTCTGCATGCAAATGATGCAATCGGATCCTTATTATTGCAAGGGTGCTACGGTGCGAGCGATTGTAAAGTCGATGCGGGAGCATTTTCAGCTCAATGGCGATGTTACGAGTCAAGTGGAAACTGGTCTGATTCAAGCGATTGGACAAGGGCTGGTTCTGGAAACGAACCACAGGTTTTCATTAGTTGGAGCATTGGCTAGCATACAGTTATGCAACAGTAGTTCCCGTAGAAAGACTCTAGCCCGGAACTACATGTGTATATTTATGCACCGCACAAACGCCAGACGTTCGAGATCGAAGAGGTGCTCAAGAAATGATGAATCGTATATGTCAGTAGTGGACAGATCGAACTCCCGGAATTCCTCTAGATGTCGATCGGAATCACCGTGTGGCCGTAGTCGTAGTGTTTTAAGAATTTTAGAACGAATTGGTGAATTCCTAAACGAAAAAGCTCCGAAGAAATCATGTTGTAAATCCAATAGACCTAGTAAATGTAAGTCAGCTGCCGCAAGCAATAAAAGGAAGTCAAAATCAAAATCCTGCGGTAATACAAAAACCAAAGCCTCCGAATACACGATGAATAAAAAGGACGATTGTCAGTGTTGTAACGAAAGACCATCAAATTGTTCAACGGATTTAAAAATGCATAACTTTACGGATTTAAAATGTAAACGAGAAAAACTCTCCGCTAGTGATATATCTTCAACCTCATCAAATCAATCATCCCCATGCCGAAGACGAACCTCAAAACGCAAAAAACTACTTTAACACTGTATCAATTTAAATAAATAAGGGCTTCAATTAGGGCAACAGTAGGCATGTGTTTTTCTCAACAAAATGACGTACCGTCTTGTCAGTTAATATTTCTTCAATATTTAGTGTTTCGAGCCTAAACCCTAAAAGGCATGGGTCACCACAAACATACGGATGGTTCGAGTGCCGGCTCCAGTGGCATCAATCGGCACAAACGACATCATCACCGTGTAACAACGTCTAATAGTTCCGCATCGTTATCCTCCGCAAGCACCAATGTGAAATACAAACGAAAAGAAGCAGTGCCGCGAACAGCATGGGAGAACATTGTGATACACTACTTGTCCAAATTGAAGAACTATTGGTGCAACGATTCGAAAACTGCTCAGGAACAACCCCAACTCAGCTCGCGTGCATCTTTCAGGCAGCCGAATGAACTGCACGAGTTTAGAGAACCGATCACAGCCCAAATACCCTCCAGATACTGCTCGCGCGTCCATAATGATACGACATCAGCTAATAACGCTATTCCAAACATACTAAATTCACTGAATAAATACAGCACGGGTCCTAATAAAAAAGCCTACAACATAGTCGCAAACGCACTCGAGTATGGTGTAGCCAACGGTATTGTATCCAACAACGGCAACTACTTTTGGCTAAGCGAGAAGGTGCGTAGGAATAGCAGCCAGGACAGCAGATGTGGAAGCTCACACATGAAGGACGGAATTGGCAAACCTGGCACGAGGGACGTAAAGCATTCAACTAGCACAGTAAACATACGGCGTAAAGTCGGCATGAAGCGAATGAAGCCGCGCATCGGAAAAAACCAACCGAGACGACGAACGATGAAAACAATGTCTAGAATGCAAGTCAGGAAATTGACCGGTAGGGGTATTAGGAAGAAGCAGCAGATCAGCTCGCTATTCGGAAAACTGCATTACTAGAGTTGTTGAGTTGTGGTGACTCTTCGCTACGTGTCTGTGCGTGTCTGATGTTTTGTAATAAATTTTTCGGATGAACTTGGTTTCATTGCTGGAGTGTAGACAAGGTACAATGTGTTTGTAACAGGTGTATTTAATTACTATTAGATTAGAATAATTAGCATCAAGCACCAAGCGTAGAACAAGTAAAAAACTATTAGGTAAGACGAAATTCTAAGAAGAGGTCGCGATATTAAAAAAAATATTGAAAAGAACAATTTTTTAATGTTATACTCAATCTTCTAAATCTTTCTAAAAAATTACTATCAATAATTAGAAGAATTATGTACTTATAGTGGTTTGAGCTAACTAGAATTGCTAACCATCCTTCTTTTGGCTATAATGTCCTCCCTCTTGCTAAAATGTCCTCCTTTTTCTCATTTATTCTTTATTTAATTTATCTTTCAACTATTTGGTGTATGGTAATGTTATTAATCTGTCATTTTTAATACACTTGACCCCCGTATAAAGGCACCTTACACGGTCAATAATACTGTCAATCCTAGTACTGTCAATATTTGCTTCAATTCTCCTTTTATATTTCTCAAGTAATCAATTATCCGGATAAAGATCAGTATACTTCCATTACATCATTATTATATCTTAAACGATCAATATTACTGTGAATATTTTAGAATAATGAACATTTTAAACATATTATCATACAGTAATACTGTCATTATTCTAAAATATTGACAGTAATATTGATCGTGTAAGGTGCCTTATACACCGACGTTCCATAAATTATCAATTGAACCCATAAGCATTCGTTCTTATAGCAACAATAAATACATTTCCTAGGGAATGTAGATACTCAAGATTATCTGTATTGGAGACACTGAATAATTAAACAAAAGGTGTCATCAAAGCTCCAATTGCAAATGCTAGTCAAGGTGTTTGACATTTGTTTTGGCATATTGGCATATCACAATGATGTTGTCAATTTATCCATTCAATAGCTTATGGGACCTATAAAGTTTATGGGATGTTAGTCATAAGTTGATAAAATTTTAAATAACTATAGCACCTTAATTTTTAACCACCCCTAACCCTTCCTCCTTTTGAAACAATAGTTGACAATAGCTAAAATTGCACGGGGATGACTAGTAACCTTAATTAATTATATCTATTAAGGCATTATTGATGTATTAAGCGTGAAATGCATTGTACAAGATTCGCCAAAATTTGAATATTTAAAATGGCTGCTTAGCCGTTTTTAAAGCACATCGTGCCATCTATCAAATGCTAGCAGAAGTTATATTTCTCAAGATCAAAATCTTTCAGTTGTGTAGACTGCGCTTTTAGGAGGGGATAGCTATTTGACCTGTAACCGGTGCTAAATAAACTTCACAAAACGATAACAAACATATATGCGTGACTTTACACTTGTAAAAAGTAGATTGTAAATTTGTTGTTTTAAGACTATGCTATATTTATAACAAAGAATATGTTTATTAAAGTGTTCGTAAATAACTGCGCGGTGATATTCTATCAACGCCAGAGCGGTTTCTCCAAAGTCAGGTAATCATTCCAACCTTAAAAATAGTTCGTGAGGTATTTGTCAAAATCTCTGATGATATATAATATATTAGAAAATCAGAGTATTAAACTGGTAACATATATAAACCTAATAGATTACTACTATCAGTTTACTGCATTGGGGTGTGTTTTTAGGTTAAATAAGGTTATGTTTAGAATTGTGCATGTGCAGGGTTGCCATTTTTTTTAAATCTGATTCCAAGGGGTTAGTTTGAGGGTGGGATCATGCCTATCAATTTCTTATGGCGCGAATTGTGATATTGTACTAAGCTTTTAATAAAATCTATCCAATAAAAGAACAACCAACTTAGGTCACCTAATGACTCACAGTACACACCATAATTTGCAGTCTGAAATCAAGAATCAGAAAATAAATTAATTTATTGCTGTGTCCCTTGGCCGGTGGAAAAGCCTCACGGCTGATAGCCCTATAAAGATAGAAGTTTTTTTATTATTTCTATGAAACTAAATATTTTGTACCATATCTAGCCTCGTAATGACAAAATATAACCAAAGTATAACTAATTAACTGAATTTCATTTGAATTTAGAAAATGTGGAGCTGCCATTTTTGGCGCCTCCCTGGCCTTCAGCTCGGTGCACGCTTACACCAAAGAAGCTGTAAACGCCCGTGATTACATGGCCACCCCAATATCCTCTGTGGATCAGCTTACTAAAAGCGATGACATGCGCACAAAAATGGAGCTAATGATCCTGCGGGTTCAGCGGGAGTTCTGCCACGCGCTCGAGGAGCAGGAGAAGGGTGGCAAGAAGTTCATGGTGGACCGGTGGGAGCGGGATGAGGGTGGTGGCGGTATTACCTGCGTCCTGCAGGACGGGCAGGTGTTTGAAAAGGCAGGAGTTAATATATCCGTGGTGACCGGCGTTCTGCCGCCGGCCGCAGCGGCGCAGATGAACACACGGGGGAAAACCCTGCAGCCTGGAAAGCTTCCGTTTTTCGCCGCCGGTATCAGCGCCGTGATACATCCTCGCAACCCCTATGTGCCCACTATTCACTTCAACTATCGGTATTTTGAGGTGGAGAATGGGGATAAGACTGAATGGTGGTTCGGAGGCGGCACGGACTTAACGCCGTACTATTTGGATGAGGCGGATGCAGTGCATTTTCATGGGACTTTAAAGAAGGCTTGTGATGGGCATGATACCGGGTATTATCCAAGGTTTAAGAAGTGGTGTGATGATTATTTCAATATTCCGCACAGAGGCGAACGGAGGGGTATTGGAGGGATATTTTTTGATGATTTAGATACTCCTGAGAAGAGCAAGACATTTGCTTTTGTGACCAGCTGTGCTGATGCTGTTATTCCTTCATATTTACCTTTAGGTAATAATAATATGCCTTTATGCAAATACATTCCAGTATACATGACTGTATTAGATATTTGTTAATATTGTACATTTCAGTGAAGAAACACATGGAAACTAAATACACAGATAGTGAAAGACAGTGGCAACTACTGAGGCGAGGAAGATATGTTGAGTTTAACCTAATCTATGATAGAGGTACTAAGTTTGGACTGTGCACACCAGGTGCTAGATATGAAAGTATTTTAATGTCGCTTCCATTAAATGCTGTAAGTCAAACTGATAATAAATAATTATTACCTCCATGTTGATGACTAATTATTGTATGTTACAGAGGTGGGAATATATGCATATACCATACGCAAGAAGCCGCGAGGGGAAGCTGTCTGAAGTCCTAAAGAATCCAAGAGACTGGGTTTAAGATGTCCATTTTATTTATAGGTTTTTAAAGTTTGTTATTCTGTGAAATTTATATGAATAAACATGATTATTTAGCAGGTGTTTGCCTCAATATTAATATAGCCTAATGCCCATATTCATATAAATATGGGTGTTAAATGTCTGAGGTGTGGGTGGATGTGAAGTTGAGAGTATTATGAAGTTTAGGAACTGAGGTCATGGAGAGAAATCCCTTATTCTCGCTATGGCCTCAGTTGAGTGGCAAGAAACACATGAGAGAATTAATAAAAGCTCATACAACCCGGGCTATTTAGAGTGGCAAGTACGGGGGAAACCGCCGGGCTATATAACCAGGTTGGAGTGAAGCAGGGACGATAAACTATGGTGATCGGAGGAGAGAGGAAAAAGTATTAATCGGGAAGTAAACTGCGTGCAATGATAGTTTTTAAATTAACGATTGCTACAGTATAAATTCACCACAAAAGTGAAGTTAGGTACAGACTAGCACGTTTAATATAACTATTTAATCTACTGACAGCCTAGGGATTTTTAGCTATCTACGATTGGCACCCCTGCGATCCCATAGAATTAAAACATCATCTAGAACTTTCAATAATTTTTAGTCGCCCAGGGTTGCTACTTCTGCCACAATTATATACATTTGTCATTCACAACACCTATAAATCAAACGTTTTGCGTTACACATTCTTACCCCTAATTTAACTGCTAAAAAATGGCCGACTTTACAGTGATCACCTCAGACTTTGTCAATGTGCAAATTTCCACCTCAAAAGACGATATTTCATTCCATGAAAAACGCTTTGCAAAGGATATACTTGTCTCGGAGTTAAAAGTACTAGTTTGTTTTAGAGGTTTTGCTCGTATTAATAAATGTTTTTTAAGGGCAAATTGGAGCTTATGACTGGAGCTAGTTGTGATACAATGAGGATTGAAGTGTACAACAAGGACAACCAACTAGTGTGTCCATTGGAAAATAATGCAGCAATGTTGGGCTCATTCCCTATTGAATCAGGCATGCGATTGCATGTGGTTGATAAGTTTGCACTAAGGAATGAACTAGATTTTGGTAATGTTGACAAGTATGAAATGCCAGAGGAGGATTATGCTAAAAAACCGGATTCTGTGAGATCTTTTCTACTCAAGAACAAAATGGGTATGATAATATAGTATCCAATTTCAATTTAACAATATCATGCACAACTATTTCAAACACTGGTTGCAATACATTGTTTTCCATAATATACTATGCTTTTTTTCTATATTTATTAGAGTATTTGTAAAAGGTACCAACTACACCCCAAAGTGTATACTTGGTAGCACATAAGATTATAGTGTTGAAAACTTATTGTTAATACTAACTTTATGTTTGCTAGTAGTATGTATAGTATGTATATTTAGGTCAATACAATGAGGAGAACATTAAAAAACGTGAGAAGCAAGAAGCTGAAGAGAAACAGCTAGCAGATTTGATGCAAATTGGAGCTAGATGTAAGGTGTCAATTGTGAATGCACCTACACGTTTGGGCACTGTGATGTATGCTGGGAGTGTTGAAAATTTGCAAGGCTACTGGGTTGGTGTTAAATATGATGAGCCATTAGGCAAAAATGATGGCGAGTAAGTAAATTGTACATACATTTTTTATAATGCTAAAATTTCAGAATGAAATCATAATCTTAAACCTTTATACCCTAGACAATTAAATTAATTAGTTGACAAATATTTGTTTTCAGAATAAAAGGCAAACGTTACTTTGAATGTGCCAAAAACTATGGTGCTTTTGTTAAACCACAGTGTGTGCTGACAGGGGACTTTCCAGAAGAGGACTATGATTTGAATGAGGAACTCTAATGCTTTCCATACACTGCTACATCTCTATTATTTGATAATAAATTAATTGTGATAATATTAATTTTAAGCCACATTTATGTTTTACATACTGCATGCAACATCCATGTTTTTTTTATAAAATTTATTACCCTCTATTAATGCTTGAATAAAAAAATAATTCAATGGCAGGTTTCTAGTTTTTATATCATATGCCTTCTACCATAAGGTGTAGGGGTTGTATAATATAATATGGGAAAATGGAAAATACAGTGTTTCATTGATTTGATACTGAGGTCGAGGAAGCAATTTATATTCTGACACTCATGCCCAGTCTCGTAGACCTGGAGCATAAATATGCTCTGGGTGCAAGTACTGGAAGGTTAAATATGCATCACAGTAGTATTTTAAACTTATTTTATTCCATATCAAATCATTAAATATTTGTATTTAAAGCTTGTCCAATAAATTATCAAATACAAATATTTTGAGTCTATAGTATAAAAAAATTAGATATTATTCAGAACACATAAATTATAACTCTATATAGGTTTAATCTTGAAGTGTAGCCCAATGAGTGAGAAGACCAAGCATTTCAAATCCTGCACAAGGTAGTAGAAGCAGCGCAACCCCTCTGGATCCTTTGACTGGCTAACATCGACCAATGATCCAGTTTTTGATGTTGTGAATGAAATGTGCTCATCATTGATCACAATCTCCAGCTCCTGGCGGCCAATACGGTCGGGCGGCGGCCACAGCGAGTCGTCCTCCTGCATGATCTCAGAATCCACGATGATACGCTTGAGCTCGTCCATTACACAGTTGTGCACGTACACCTCCTTGCGGATCATCGTGTCGTTCTTGTAGTTGGAGTTGTTGGCGTAGCGCAACTTGCCGTCCGGCCGGAACTCAAACTCGAGGAACTCATGCCCGAATTTGCCTTTGTGGCCCACGTAGTAACGAATGTAGAAGTCCGCCGACATTTTCAACTGTTATTACGGTTTATTTTGGTTATGGACGACGGCGGCGTTGTGGCAAGGGCTGCCAATTGTGGCAAGTTAAAAAAGGGGTGCCAATAGAGTGGATATATTTCTAGGTTGGTAATACTAAAATAACTAGGTATTTGGGCGCGTTCATATTCAAATGAAATAAACTCAGAAAAAAAGAACAATTTTGACTGAGATTACTACAAATCTTTGAAATGTTTAATAGAATAGTGGAGAGTTTCTTCTACTTCAGTCTGAAGTCATTCACTCCTGAACACAGTTCTCTTTTAGCAGGAACCCCTAAGATATTCAGGCTATTGAAAATAATGCGCCCCTTTTCATAATAAAATATAAGGGATGGCTAGCGAGTTATTGAATAAATAATCAAATTGCGCCCTCAAAAGGCTTGCGCCCAAGGGCCATTTACCAATATAGTTAGGACTACCTTGTCTTCTAGTTGTTTCTACATTCTACTGTCTTGTGCTCAGTTTCTCTCTGCAGTCCTATTAAAGTCATCTCGCCAGCGTTTTAGAGGTCTTCTATTCGTTTCTCTGGGTGCCACTGTGTAATTTTGATCGAATTCACTCCTACAAACATAGTCTCCAATTGCAGTACAATTTTTCAAAGGTTTTCTGTGAAGTTAAGTTGATTACACTTATCTCCCTACGATATCGGAATAGCCTTTGAGCTGATAGCCCTATAAAGAAGGTTGTAAAATGTATGAATTGAACGGGAACCATTAATATTTATTGAAAATATAATCTTTCATCAAAAGTTACACCTAAATTACGCTAAACAAAAACATAAATATTATGTCAGTACCGAATTGATCATCGCGATACTGCTTTCATGCACCTCGTCCAATCATAATGCTTTCCTGTGGTACTCCGGCGGCGTGTTGCCGTAGTCCTGCAGACTGAACAGCGTGGCGGTGTTTTTAATGAGATACTTGAGGAAGTCCTGGATGTTCAGCAGCAACAACTGAATGCTGCGTTCATCCAGCGGCGTGTATGCCAACATCAAGCCCAATTTGACGAACAGCCGCAGTAAGTGGCTGGCGCCATATATTTTCGACATGGGCACGTCGGGGTGTTGCTGCAACAGCTCCGCGTACTGCGGCCGCTCGAACTTGTACAGCAGCTGCGTGCCCAGCATCACATTGAAATACTCCCTTAAACCATTCGTTATCTCGATAGTGGCAGACTCTTTGCTGGAATTGTTTGATTTTATTGATTTTTTGTACGTCACGTAGTTATCGAGAATTTGCTCCACGGTGGTCTTGGCGGGCAGGTTGACTAGCTTTTTCTGGCGGAAGATTGCGTCCCAGTCGTCCACCAGCCACGGTTTTAGTTCGTCGGGGATTTTTACTTTCACCTCCACCTGTGAACGTGATACTCTCTGGGTTACTTAGTGTGGGTTATCGAATTGCTACTAGGATTACGCGATGCCGTGCACACTCACGCCCACACATACAGCCACACCCATACAATACAGACATATATATTATAGTTATATTGTAATGCAGGCAGTTGTTATTAGATACAAGATATAAGGTGGGGATGGTTAACTTTCTTTTGGGTAGGGTGATTATTCGCCCCGGACTTTCCGGGATAGCCGCGAATTGTAGCTCTGCGTCCCGCATACATACGCAAAGGTTTGGTCCTGCTCATACGGGGATGATGTTATATTTTTAGCCAAGTACTTCAGTGAGTTAAAGAAATAGCGAAGCAACTAGAGCTGGAAGACAATGTTTAAAAAAACATAGTGGATGTGTTTCAAAAACAGAGGTGGAAGACAGTTTGCGTGGAGAGGAGAAAATGTAGAGAAGGTACAGTGCTTCAAATACTTGGGCTCCAAGTTCGCGGAAATTGGAAAATTTAAAAAGCACATCCGGTATGTAACGTATAAAGCCGAAGTGGCAGTGGAGCTGATGAAGGTGACGTGGGAGAAAGGGTTAAGAGATTGTTTGGACAGTATATGGCAAGTACTGCAAGGGTATAACCGCGCCTAAAGGTTTTAAGGATGCTAGAGCAACAAGTTTCCAATACCTGGGATTTTGAAATTAAATCTGCATATCTCACCTTATTTAAGAATTGATCTGGTGACTCGACAGTGGGATCGAGTCGCCCGCGTTTCTTCTTGGGCACATCCGAGCCGGAGTCGTGACTGCTTGATGGGGTACTAGGTTTGACCTTGGCGATCTTTGGGGCTGACTCTATTGATGGCGTGCTAGCTCTGGAGTCAGTGTCTTTTGAGGACTCGCTCCTGCGGCCCGCTTTGCTCTTTTTCGAGCGCGCCGGCTGGCTAGAGTGGGCCTTTTGTACCTCCTTCTGCTTAGCGACGTTCGCCTCATTGTATTTTAGCACCCTGCTTTCCGGTACCCATTCGTCCCAACTGAAGAGAAAGTATATGTAATATAGCTAAAATAATCCGGAGGGACTTAAAACCCATGGCAATATATATTTTTTTAAATTAATCTAAATTTAAACATAGGGCTATTGTCATCTATCTACCTTACCCCGCAGCTGAAGATAAGAATAACTTGCTAGCTTCTAAAGCCCTGGTATCGTCGGAGAACGGCAACTTGTAAGCGGCCGCTTTTGACGTCACTTATACATCACAAAAATCGTTTTAAGTATATGTAATTGAATAACTCATAAAAATGTTTCATCATGATTAATAGCCTTTTTGTATTAAGTTGAGGTATTACTCTAAATGAGAAACCATATTCGTTTAACGTAAAACTAGTTTTATGAGATACAAGTGACAAAATTTTAATTTCTAATTTGATTTCTAAATATGTCTCTTTAGAAATGAAATTTAAAATGATATTGTTTAATATGCATAATATGAAAAATTGTGTGGTTTTAAATGTTTATGAGGGATACCTTAGATTTACTGGATCCAAAGAGCAGTCTTGAATGTAAGTTTTTTGACGAATCTATTACAATGTAATTCATGCTTAAATCTAGCTGCCTGTACATTTCCAACCACCCACTCAAACACGCATCACAAATGTATTAAATTCATGACAGATTCATTCTCAATTATAGTGACTAGCGATTATGAAAACAACTCAGCATTCCACATACATTATTTACAAACATCAGCAAATTAGCTTAACACATAGATTTTCTGATAGCAGACCTTGTCACATCACTGCTGTGCACCGCATTGTCGCTCATCAGCCCAATTCGAGCATCTACTGTTTGTTCCTCCATAACGCACTATGAAGCAGCGACAACGACAGTAAGCACCGTCCAAAACGCCCAACAATATCTTATTTCAAATTCGTTTATTGTTATGACTGCGGACTTTGTAAATATACACACCTGATGACAACAACAGCGACTGCGCTTATTTGTTTATTTTTCCGGGCAACGCAGCCTGCGATAAGTTTTTTTTTACTCATACCAATCTGAGGCGCGCAAGAAGTTGTTTGCTGAAATGAAATGACTCTGCACGCGAGAATCATGAAATTGGACGCGATATTGACGGAGTTGTCGGGCGAGCTTAATGTGCGAGTGAATCCGGTAGCTGCCATGGAGGCTGGTTTGAGTTTTGGTGAGTTTTATAAATATATTTCTTATTATTCATGTTTCTCATTATTAGAGAAAACGAATTCCTTTCAGAATCCACATAAAAAAATAGGGTTGCCATTTGAAAAAATTGTCAATACAATCATTCAAGAAGGATTGAAAATAATTGGCACTTTTATTAAATAAATGGCAATTTGAAATTAAAATTTAAAATCGACATTTCCTAGAAATTTTAGGTCGTTGTAGACAAGACAATTTCTTAGCTCAAAAGTTGTTCAAGAAATAAATTTATATCTCCTCCTCCCATACAATTTGTCCTTGACAAATAGAGTGCGTTCTATTTTTCCATTCGATCTACCATCCAATTCAATATTTCAAATAATTCGCTGTATGATAGGAGACAATTTAGATTGTTTCGCGTCTTGACTAACTTTTGAATCAAGAAATTGTATTGTCTAAAACGACCTTTATGGAAAAGTAATGAATAAAGATTTTATGGAATTTCAAATTTAAAATATTTATATATTTATGTGCTTGAGGAAAACTGTTACAAGTTTAAAATGTTAATGTATAATGGTTGAACATATTTAAAATCACAGCTCGACTGGTTGTATTGTCTTTGGAGAGTCAGTATGGAATTGATGAAAAGTGAACGAGAAGGATATCATTTGGAACTGTGGTACTGCTTTTATAATGTTGGTTCTATTAATTGATATTGGGGTTGTAAATGTCCATCTGCTCCCTAATAGGAATGTAAATGTGCCTGCTCCTTCATAGGTACATCATTAGCTTAAGTAGGTTGTTGTTACTTAATGACATGATTACAGATTGTCTATTCAGGCAATCAGACACCTATTAAGTATGTACACAACATTCTCAAACAACATGTCTTACTACAGCATAATAGAATGATGAAAGTAACTCCAATATAATTAACATACAATTAGGAATTATCATACCAGCTACTTTCTCATGCTTTAGCCCTAATATTTTGTAATAAAGGGCCTCACCCACCAGAGTTTTGCAGCTCACATGCAAAATTGACTGGTGGGATGAGTGAGTAGCCTTAAAAGGAGGTTTCACAATGGGCCCATTTTGAGGCCTAAGTGTCTGTTGCTATACTACCCTCCAGCCAACTATGAAGAATAAAGGAGATGAAAAAACATAGTAGTTTTATTCATCTCATTTATTGAAAATTAATTACTACATAGTAGAGCCCAGAACGATTCAATTTCTAATATTTTGTATTTCCTTCACAGTACACAGTTAAAAATATACAAATGGAAGTGGCCAATTATATATTTTTGTATAGTACACTACCAAAAGACATCATATCAAATATTTAATTTAATGGAAGCCTATCTACCATATTATTGGTGTACGGTTATAAGAATGATCGAAATACAAAACTCACTTTTTATTCCATCCAGCATAATGTATGAAATACTTCACTAGCTTATCCTTCGTAAGGGTGGATTTCAAGCACTTTGCCTCGTAAATCAGTGGCCCGTGAAAGCAGAGCACCTTCTCCCCTAAAAACCAACTCCCTTAGCTGAGCAAGCAGCAAAAGATAGATAAATATTGAGCATTACCCTCTGCAAACTTTAACTTGGGGGGCATCGCAGCCGACTCGTCGCTCGTCGCCGTAATTGCGGTCTGATAATCAACCGGCGGTCGCAAGGCAATCAACAATCCTGCGAACGTAATCGAAAATTTTTGTTTATAGTTGTGTTTGCCGATAAAGTTTGTTGTAGATCGGTTTTGACAGATCAACGAATAATTTCGTGCTGTCATATTGGTAGTCCACTAATTGTCAATAGTTAGAAACACCCTAATATCGAAAATCTAAATCTTATTTTAATTTTATATCGATTAGTTTAAGATTTGCTTAAAGTAATAATTACCCCTATCAACTGTGTGAAATTATACAGCCATCCAAAATGGTATGCACATGATATATACCATTTTTATTATCCACATTTTATATATCCATTTATATAAACAACCAACCGTATACAATTTATGAGTTGATTACATACATTAATAAACATGCCTGTTATCAAATATTGTCAAATATCGTCAAATATTGTCAAATATCGTCAAATATCGTCAAATATCGTCAAATATCGTCAAATATCGTCAAATATCGTCAAATATCCTCAACTATCCTCAAATATTGTCAAATATAATCAAATATTGTCAAATATTATCAAATATTGTCAAATATCATCAAATATCGTCAAATGTCCTCAAATATTGTCAAATGTTATCAATTATTGTCAAATATCATCAAGCATAGTAAAATATTGTCAAATGTTATCAATTATTATCAAATATCATCAAGAATAGTCAAATATTGTCAAATGTTATCAATTATTGTCAAATATCATCAAATATTATCAAGTATAGTCAAATATTTGTTCAAATAGTGTCAAATATTGTCTAAATAGTGTCAAATATTGTCAAATGTTATCAATTATTATCAAATATCATCAAGAATAGTCAAATATTTTCAAATGTTATCAATTATTGTCAAATATCATCAAATATTATCAAGTATAGTCAAATATTTGTTTAAATAGTGTCAAATATTGTCTAAATAGTGTCAAATATTATCCAAATAGTGTCAAATATTGTCCAAATAGTGTGAAATATTGTCAAATATTGTCCAAAGAGTGTCAAATATTGTCAAAAATGTCAATATAATTTGGAAAGTCGTATGGTGCCCACACCAGATATTTTATTCATTATTTAATTAAACTATTGAGTGTTTGAAGTAATAGTAATGTTTTAAGTAAAGTTTTGCTTTTTTACAAATAATAAAAATGATTAAAAATGTATTTATTCATTATATTAAAAGAGAGGAGTTGTCTATTTTGTATTTAAAAATCATCCCCGTCGAACTGCGGGCATTTCACCTTAGTTTTTCATACTATTTTCAGAAGACAGGTTTAGTTGTTTAGTACAATTGCCCTTAACCTATAAATCTCTATAGTCAATTCGTTTGTTCATTGATTCTCCTTCTGTTCCCAACAAACGAACATTATTAACGTTTTGTAATTGCAATCAGGAAATCACTCACATCATTAGACTGATTAGACTAGTCTTTAGCTAATTAACAATTGACATCATTGGTGCTAAATTCGCGTTAAATATGGACTTAGGTACTGTAAAATAATTTGCATGGTGGTAATTTTGTGATTTAAGTGACGGTTCGTATAATTAATTGTACTATTTTAAGTTATTGTGCTATTTTCAGTGATTTTCAAATTTCAGTATACAAACATAACCTAAAAATTACAATAACAAATGAAAATTCTTGTTTATATGAACTATTTAAGCCCATATTGATAAAATATCTAATAAAATAGATTTAAATTGAAGATATTTTATCAATTATCTTCAATTTAAATGTATATTTATAACTGTTATAGTATTAAAATGCCAGGGGCATGCAAATGGTACAATTACTTCTATATATACTTATGTAGTGAAATTTAGAGATAAGTTTTACTAGTGATGTAATATATCCAAGCATGATATAATGAGAATACATTTCTTCTACCATGATATCCAAGTACTATCACTAACAAAAACAATCAACAGAAAGGTGTGTGAATGGTTGAAATGGAATGGGTGCAGAATGAGGGGGTATAGAACAAGAAATGAGGATTATATTTGTAGTTGTTCCTATTCTGCATTGATTTTTATGTAAGGGTTATGCCAAATACATAAAAATCAACTCAAAATAGGAACAACTATAAATATTATCCTCATTTCTTGTACTATAACCCCTCATCCCACACCCATTCTATTTCAACCATTCACACACCTTTCTGCAATTCCCTCCCCACTCTGCTTTTAAACCCTCACATTTGTTACTTAAGCTGCTTTTGTTTATCATCTGGGAGCTACACTGGGCTGGTCTTAGCTGGCTTAGAACAGCCCAGAATAGCCCTTGAATGATAAAAGAAAGCGGATTTAGATACCCCCATGTGTCACTCCACTTACTACATAGTACACTCATGGTATATCCTTGTCCCATCCACACTTATCTTTCTCTCCCTTCTGGACTGCAACTCACTCTTGCCATAGATATGTTGTCCTGGCTTAGAACAGCCCAGAATAGCCATTGAATGATAAATGAAAGTGGATTTAGATACTCCCATGTGTCACTCCCCTTACTACACAGTACACACATGGTATATCCTTGTCCCATCCAAACTTATCTTCCTCTCCCTTCTGGACTGCAACTCACTCTTGCCATACATATGTTGTCCTCCCTGCTTCACACTCGCCTACTTAAGTAGCAAGAGGGTTTCTCCCACACTTGCTACTCCATATAATCAGAGTTGTACAAGCTCTCATTCATTCTCACCTGCCTTTCTTTCCACTCAACATCCCTAAATCTCTCCCTGACTTCAGTTCCCAGATCCATTTGATTGTTTTCCACATTTGTTACTAATCCCCTCTTATCAAGGTATCTTCCCATTCTTACTAGCATTGCTTGCATCTCTTCCACTCTCTTGGCTACAAGCACTATATCATCGCCGTATTCTAAAATCCATACCATGGTTCTTCCTACCCTCTTCTTAACACCCCCTCCAACTCACTTGTGTACAGCTTAAATAGGAGAGGGCTTGGAGGTCCGAGTTTTTTTAGACACAAAATACACATTCTTTTAGCGATTTTTCCTTGGAATATAGTTTACACAAGAGACACATTCTTTTGCTATTTTTCCTTGGAATATAGTTTGTAGCAGTTTATACCTAAATTAATTTCTCATTATTGCCCTAAATACTCTAGTTTGTTTGTTTTCAGTGTCTCTAGGACTTTGGATTCATTAATTTTTTGAACAACACTTAGGTCTTGCCATGATATTGTAAAACATTCTTCTATAAAGTGATAGTTGGAATGCTTCTAGATTTTCACTTGCCACTCCCCTCAGTTAGTTTTTAAGCCCCAGTATTGGGGTAGTAGTTAACAAATTGGTTCGTATTTTTTAGATCCGAAAAGTTTTGCGGAGGCAATCAAGCCCCCGCCCCAGCACAAGAAACCCAAGGCCAAGAAAGTGCGGCGCGATGTGGACGACGACTTCGTCGGCGAGCTCATCGTGGACGTGGATTCCACGATGACGCCGCCGAAACCTAAGCTGGTGAAGCCCCAGCCGCCCCCGGGCGCAACAGCGAAGAAACGGAAGAAACGAGACAGCGCGTCCAGTGACGAGGAGCGTTGGCTGACGGCTATAGAATCGGGCAAGTTGGACGATGTGGATGACGAGCTGAAGAAGATCAAGCCCAAAGATCCGTCGCTGATGACTGCAAGGCAGAGGGCGATGTATGATAGGGGGGCGGAGGGGGCTGCGACGATCGTCCCACAGCTGATATCATTGCCAACAGGATATAAAGTTAGTAACAAGTAGTTGTATCGTGTCTCTCGCCTCTCCAGCACCGCGCCTCCGCCTCTTTTGTACGAATTGGGCCTAATATGGCACAACAGTAATTTTTATTTTCTAATGAGCGATTGATGATGATTTAATTTTCAAATGTGTCTAAAATTTTAAATGATTCATTTATGTGGGAGGCATATCTAGAATCCGGGATTGTCCCGGAAAATATAATTTTTGTTTCCTGTTCTCAGGAGAAAGTTCTGACGCCCGAGGCGATTCAGAAGGCGGCGATCAAATCGCA
Organism: Lordithon lunulatus; assembly: GCA_963942505.1. Classification (NCBI taxonomy): domain Eukaryota; kingdom Metazoa; phylum Arthropoda; class Insecta; order Coleoptera; family Staphylinidae; genus Lordithon; species Lordithon lunulatus. Next base: position 8,721,060 of record OZ012669.1, read on the forward strand.
GAAGCGCAAACAACTAGCCGACGAGAAGCGCGAAAAGGACAAGAAGAAGACAATGGAGCGGTTGCTCAAGAAACAAGAATCAAAGGCGCTGAAGGCCAAGAATAATAAGCACAGCAAGCAAACGGCGCCGGTGAGCATTTATAGACAGACGGTGGACGCGACGGTAATGACTTTCCCCTGCGACCTAAAGTTTCCTATCGATGGGGCGACAGCGAAACCTCCTCCAGCTCCTGTGTACTGCACGATGAACTGCGGCAACCTGAAAAAATACGCTTGCTCAAAAACTGGAGTGCCGCTGTGTAGTTTGGAGTGTTACAAAAAGAATGTATCGGATATGATTTTATAAAAAAAAAATGCTTCTTATATTTGAGTGGTTTATAGCCTAACCACTCGCTGAATCTCCTCATTCGACGTTGCGGATTTCTCATGTTTAACACCTCTCTGAACTTCCCGTTTTCCCGGCGGAAAAGTCTTTAGGCATTAGAGTGGTGGGTTAAGCCCATAGTGACCATAGCGAAAAAATATCTCTCCTTAGTCGTTGAGAGTGGGTGGTAAACTCATCTAACAAATATGAACAGCAGACCGATAGTGAACAAGTACCGTTCTTACAATTTCACTCAATTTTCAACCATAGAATATCTAGAATAAGGACTTTAAATGAGTATAGCTGCATAACTCATATAGAATTCTGCATTTGTAAGCTTGAAATACTGAGAATTGTTATAGAAGTGTGCAGCACGATAGTAATTTCAAATTCACCTAATTTTCAACCATAGAATATTTAGAATAAGGACTTTAGAAGAGTATAGCTGCATAACTCATATAGAATAATGCATTTTTAAGCTTGAAACACTGAGCATTGTAATAGAAGTGCGCAGCACGATAGTTATTACAATGTTTCTCAATTTTCAACCATAGAATATCTAGAATAAGTACTTTAGAATAGTATAGTTGCATAACTCATATAGAATTATGCATTTTTAAGCTTGAAATACTGAAATTGTAATAGAAGTGCGCAGCACGATAGTTATTACAATTTCACCCAATTTTCAACCATAGAATATCTAGAATAAGGACTTTAGAAGAGTATAGCTGTATAACTCATATTGAATAATGCATTTTTAAGCTTGAAATATTGAGAATTGTAATAGAAGTGCGCAGCACGATAGTAATTACAATTTCACCCAATTTTCAACCATAGAATATCTAGAATAAAGACTTTAGAAGAGTATAGCTGCATAACTTATATTGAATAATGTATTTTTCAGCTTGAAATATTGAGAATTGTTATAGAAGTGCGCAGCACGATAGTTATTACAATATCACGCAATTTTAAACCATACAATATCTAGAATATGGACTTTAGAAGAGTATAGCTGCATAACTCATATAGAATTATGCATTTTTAAGCTTGACATATTGAGAATTGTAATAGTTATTACAATTCACTCAATTTTCAACCATAGAAATTCTAGAATGAGTACTTTAGAAGAATACAGCTGCATAACTAATATAAAATTATACAATTTTAAGCTTGAAAGACCAAGAATTTATCGGCTCTTATTTTGAGACATATAAAACACATAATTTAGTAGCGCCACTGTCTTTAACAATTGTCACATTTGACAATAAACGTCGCATATTCCAGTCAAAATGTCATAGTAAAATCATTCATGGAAAATTCTCGTCAAAATTCTCGTAGCTTACCAATGTTCAGAAAATGGACCGTATAACGCCCAACAGACTATTTATTGCTGTCATTGGGTTTTCCTGGCTAGAGTTTCTCTGGTTAATGTATCTATCATACAGACAGGTAGAACTGATTTTTTTAAATGTACACAATTGTTAAACCCCTTACATTTGTAGTTTAGGCTGATGAAGCGGACTTCAAAGGTGCCCGACATAATAAGCTCTGTAATGAGCCAGGAGAGATTCGCGAAATCGCGTCTATACGCGATGTCGAAACTGAAATACGTAGTCTTGAAAACAACTGTTAGCATCACCGTTTCGTCCTTGGGAATGTACTCTGGCATTTTATCCAAACTCTGGGTTTACCTACAAGAAGCCAATGATACGAATGGGGAAATTATGTTAAGCTGTAGCTGGATATTTGCTTTGTTAGTCCTGCAAATGCTCGTCGACATACCTTTAACAATATACGCCGGGTATATCATAGAAGATCCCTTAGGACTTAACAACATGCCGGCCATACAGATTATCGTAAACATAGTCATAGCATACATTGTATCCATGATTTTCATCCTGCCCACCACCGCTTTAATGGTGGCTGTTATCAAATACGGCGGTCAATACTTCTACCTATGGTTATGGTTATCCGTCGTTACAACAACATTAGTAATGGCCCACCTTTATCCATTAATAGCCCCCCAAATGGAGAACTTCGAACCTCTACCAGAAGGTGAACTACGGACGCAAATAGAAGCTCTTGCTACCGAACTAGACTTCCCACTAACCCAACTATATGTAGTCGAAGGAGAAAACCCGAATGAACCCACAAACGCATACTTCTTCGGATTTTTAAACTCTAAATGCATAGTACTCTGCAACGCTCTAAAAAAGCACGAGAACGCCTTCAACAACGAAGAAATCCTAGCGGTGATAGCGCACGAGCTGGGCCACTGGCAATTCTCGCACGTCCCCAAATACATGATCATCATCCTCACCAACTATTTCATAATGTTTTACCTGTTTGGCGTATTCATCCACTTACCACTCATCTACCAGCTTGTTGGATTCGAGCAGGGCGAGAAGCCCGTACTAGTCGGTCTTTTGGTCGTCATCAACTACATCCTGATGCCGTACAACTCACTAGTCACGTTCGCCCTAAACGGCATCTCCCGGCACTTCGAGTACCAGGCGGACACGTTCGCCGCGAGCCTAGGTAAAGCCCAGCCGCTCAAGAGCGCACTGATGAAACTGTACGCGGGCAACCTAGAGTTCCCCGTGTTCGACCATCTGTACTCCACGTGGTTCCACTCGCATCCACAACTGTTGGATCGCTTGTCTAACATGGATGAAGAAAATAAGTTGTATCATTTGCGCCCCCAATAAACTTAAAGTCTGTCTTACGGTCCTATAACATAATCAAATTACTGCTGTGTCCCTAAAGTGTTGCGAAGGAATTGGCAAATATTGTACATAACGCTTTGTAAAATATAAACAATCGTCGATTTATTTTAATAAATAACAGAAGTAACAATATTTACAGTAATAAATTAATTAAGTTCATTAGCTAGCTGGTCGACTAGATGAGCAACAGTCAGGTAGTTTAGGCTGCGCATAATTGATGATACGAATTTCTCCATCTGGGAAACTGTATAACCAATTGCAACTCATAGGTCACAGTACATCAAATTTCGATCAACTAAAGAATTTATTGTCTTTTGTTATGTGTCACCAATTAAATGAAGCACTGTTTTTTTTTAATTCATTCATTGTTATGATTTAGATTTATGTTTTAAAATTAGATGTTTGAAGAACATTGAACAAATAATCGAATTCACGTGTTTTTAAATTAGGTTCACTTACAATTATTGGATGATGCAATTATATAACTTTGGTCATTGCCGAAATTGGCGGTAAACAAACGACTTTAGCCTACTATAAGTATATTACTATGGTTGTGTTGACCTATGCGTTAATTGGTTATACCCCAAAACGTTTGAATCGTGAATCACGCGGATTCAATGAAGACCTTTTAACTTTATCGTATAAATGACCGATTGTTTTTACCACCGATTCTCGTTTTGCCAAAAAATAATCAGACTTGTTTGTTAATTTATAGTAGTAGTTAAAATTTGTAACTGGCTATCGACCTTCGGGTCCTTCTGCGGTGTCTTATAGTATGTATATGTGAGTGTTAGGACTTGCTACTTCAGTGAAATCGTCCCCGTGTTTTCTAAAGTGTCGTTAATTGTATCTCAATGAAAAATGGTACTACCCGGACCATCCGCTTGTAAATCGGGGGTGCTAACCATTGCACTACATCGGGGTGTCAATTTGAATTATACAATATTTTCGAAAATAAACTACAATTATGATATTATCACGAAATTCGTATCTCAAATGGCAAGCAACTGGAAAAAAATATATCACAATACATTTTTTTTAGAGCCAGATGTTCAATAGTCGGTTACTTAACCGAAAAAGGTAAACTCTGGTTAAGCTTGAGTCAAATTTGACCCTGTCATACCAGTTAAAGGTTATACATGGTTTATGCTACTTTAATCGTCTATTGAACAACTGCCCCTTATAATATATAATATGGCCGTTTTCACCAACCCCCCTTGGTATGATTGCCCATTGGCGGTTATTTTATCTGGCAAAAAGACAATCTTTAAGCAAGCATACTAATTTACTTCACTCATTCGGGAAACTTGCCTTCCTGCACTAATCATGTAAATTACTATTACAAGTATCAACTGGAGAAAACGGGCATACTTTCAACAAAATATACTTATAATGCTATACTAAAAGTACCCTTCTAATCATTGTTGTAGAGTCAATATTGCAAAAATAAGTCAGTTCAAAAATGGATTGCTCATAGGGTTAGTGTCGCTATAAAATTTAAAACAATATTAAATCCTTATGACATTATCAACATTAACATAATTGTAACAGTACTGCAAGGCACACAATATAAGTACAATAATCTAATATGATTTTTTTATACAAAACTGACATTTATGTACATTTTTACATTATGATACGAAGTTTGCATACAATATTGTTATGGAGCATTTTATTATATAGATCAGTGTTATCCAAAGTGGGAGATCATCCCTCTGAGGGGGGCACTGGATGGTTTCAGAGAGCAATTACTACTGGTACAATTGGGAGGTGGTGAATAAAGTACTCAAATTTGGATTCATTGAGCACAAAAACATAAGAAACTTGATTCTCAAGAATATTCGCAGAAAATTATTTTTGCTAGTCATTTTCTGATTAAAACCGAAAATAACAATTGCAATGCTCTTTTAGCTGTTTTTAGTGACTAATTATTGTGTGAATTTCGCTTATATAAGTATTTTGAACGTGAATTCAACGATTTTTAGGTTTGTTCCCAGTTTGAGTGATATTTTGGTAATTCATAGCCAACCACCACCACCACCTTCCATCCTTTATTTATAGCTTAGCCAATTCTTGTAATTTTGGGTCCAATATGAATGCAAATACATTATAGAAAAATATCCTCTTCTTAAAAATCTTAAATACTTGCACTGCATACAAATGTGATCTATATAAAACTATTGTGTCCATTTATGGCGCGGTTACATAGCTGCGAGTCTTACAATTTTTTGAGGACAATGTAGTTTGCAGCTATATAAATGCGTCTTTTAAGATTATACTATGTCCCCGTATTTATCATCTTATATTAAGTACATATTACCACTCCTCCCAGGGCGGCTGGTTGATTTTGGCAATCGGCGTGAACGTGAGGTTCACCGGCAAATTGATGAGCACATTCTTGATATTGTTGCGCAGCATCGTCGAAACTATAAAGTAACCGTTGCGGCCCGTCAGGTACGCAGCTGGAATGTCCACATCCGTAGCGACGTCATCGTCAATCATCTCCAGGTAGAGGTCCTCTGTTCGCGCATGGAGATCGGTCACTAGGACAGCGCGCGCACCAGATCGCGCCGCCACAATCGCTTTTGTTTTAAAAGAACACTCACTAGAAATATTATTGTTATATAAGTATCTAAAAAATGCAGTTGTATATATTTTGTCTACAAAAATGTAACTGTGTGGCCTCACTTGGTCTAGCCTAGAGGTCTATACACTTTACCCAGGCCTGGGTACCCTCAGTTGCTATATCCTAGTTCCACAAACCAAATTATCCTAAAACTTACTGTGGTCAAGAAAAAATGGCCGACTCAAAATGGTCGCCCGACTTACGTCATTACCGCGAAAATACGTAATACTCATACAGGATTTCAATATTAAGAAATTTGGGGTCACAACTATGAATTGTCTTGGAAAATTGAATCATATACAATTTCCATAATATAGCAATATATCACACTGTGAAAAGATAAATGCATTTTAAAGATTGCAAAAGTTCCAGTAGTTTAGTATAATTTCTCTATTTAAAAATAATAATAATAATTCATTTTATTCTAAATGCAAAAAAAGGAATGTCTGCAAGCCCATTCTGGCATGTATCGCCAGTAGCTCTCTGTTTGGAGTATGACACTAGTGTTCATTTAGACTAGTAGCATTGATTAATCATTAACCTTCCAGACACATCATTGAAATTTGTAAAATGCATGTACAGTATTAAATTCTTACCCTCGTTCAACCAATACAACACTCCCAATTAAATCTTCTGCATTTTCAGGCTCAATACAGCCATACATTGGCTCAACAGGAACCAATCGAACATTATATGCATGAAATGATGTATTCTAAAAAACAACAACATAACACAAAATGAACCTAATTGCATCCAATTTACTTACAAAAGGATGTCCGAAATCTCTAGCAGGTTTCACCCGATATGTGTAGCTAAGCTCCTCTGGCTGTAATATCTCAAAGAACACATCCTCACCCAAGTACTCTGTAGTGGTTGTGGTGTCCAATAAGTGCAAACCCACTGCAAAAAAAATACATCAAACATTGTAACAACATATTTTTTGAGTGGCTTACATGAGCTGAAGACGTAATCTATGCACGCTAAGATGCAGCAAGTCAGAATGCAAATATTCCTTAGTTTTACCGACATGTTCGACTATCACACTTGTAGGTAAATTCCAGGTTATGTTAATTTTACCGTGGATTGTCATGTTTATCGCTGGTTACAGTGGTACTCAAACTGTCAAACTAGTATTTTGACAGTTGCTACTGCCAAATTGACTTTAGTTATATGCTTGTTATTGTTATATTTCTCTGCATAACTAGTGAAATTGAATACATTACGAGTTTTTGTCTTCAAGATTGTAATCAATAATTTTTGGTCTTCTTCAGTGTGCAACCATTTCTTAGGTTCTAGGTTTGAATCAGCTGTTCTTCCTATTCATCTAAAACCTAGTTTCTGATAGACTGACGCATAAAAACGTTGAACAAAAGCAGGAATATGAGCTTTAAGTAGCGACTTTTCGTTTTCAAGGTTGCAATCAGTAATTATTGTTCTCCATTAGTGATTCACCATTTCTTAGGTTTTGATCAGTTTTTCTTCCTTCTCATAAAAAAACATTAGCTTCTGATAGGCTGATGCATAAACGTTGAAGAAAAGCAATAATATATAAATATATATGAATATATAAAGGTTGCAAGATACACGGCAAACGAAGGCCGGGACGGAGGAGAATATAATGGTTGCAGAATCTCAGGGAAGATGTCGAACGAGCTCTTCAGAATAGCAACGAATAAAGTGAAGATAGTCCTGCTCATCGCAAACATCCGAAATCTGATAAGCACATGAAGAAGAAGAAATATAAAGGTTGCAATCAGTAATTTTTGATCTTCATCAGTACCCGTTTGAATCAGCTGTTCTTACTTCTTATCTACAACCTATTCACATATAGGTTGACGCATAAACGTTGAAGGAAATCATGAATATCAGTTCATAACTCTCGAATTGAACGTATTTTATATTTGTTGGGTGTAATAGCGACTGTCCACTGATTTCCCCCACCACCATTGTCGGCAGCCATTTTTGCCAGCAAGTTAGGGAATTTTGTTTTTTCCACGCACAAGCAACACGACTTCGCGCCCAGCAGTAACGGCTTTTCTGCCCCGACGCCACCCACCCAGCTGCACGTTTTACTCTTTATTAACTCTCCAGCTATCGCTATCGGCTTGACCGGTTTGCTGCTTTTAATTCCTGACCGAACTATCTACAAACGCCAACATGTTCTGGGGTAAGTCAGTTTTTGTCGTTTCTAACATGGAGAATTATTTTCGGTACCGGCGTGCCACCACGTGTTTTATATGTAAACGCTTTTGATGTAAATTTACATGCTTGTTTTAGTTAAGTGGCTACCGTAGCCAATTTGATAGCAAAGTTGAAACTATCATGCAAAAGGTGCTATACTTTCAGAGATTAAATAAAGTAGTTATTTTTGTGAGGTTATGTTTTTTTAGAATATACTTTTTTATGTGATATGGATTATTATTGCATTAAAATATTTAACCATCTTAATTATATATTATTTAGTCCTTTTAGTTGTCTTGGAGCCAGGGCATCCTACAGTGTGTTTCAAGGCATGTTTTCCTAAAGTTGCCAGCCTTATGCTATGTTATATTACTTATTTCTTGTTTCCTTAAATTTCATTTGTTTTTTGCCTTGTATGTTTATGATGTTCCATGTTATACATATTATTGTTTGTGAATGGTGTACTAGTTTTCGTGATGTATTTTGAGGTCTTCCTCTATTGCTGTATTCATAAAGGTTGTCTTAGACAAGACAATTTCTCAAAAGTTGTTCAAGAAATGAATTCATATATCCTCCTCCCATACAATTTGTCCTTGCGAAATAGAATGTGTTATATTTTTCCATTTGATCTACCATCCAATTCAATATTTCAAATAATTTGCTGTGTGATATGAGAGAATTTAGATTGTTTTGCATCTTGAGTCAAGAAATTGTCTTGTCTAAAATGACCTTAAGTATATAATCAGATGTAGAGATGTAGAGCCCTACTGTCTCTACATCTGATTATATACTTAAGGTCATTTTAGACAAGACAATTTCTTAACTCAAAAGTTAGTCAAGATGTGAAACAATCTAATTTGTCCTTGCTATATCTGTATTTTCTTTTCTTAGTGTGTGTTCAATATATTTTCATTTCCTTCTTTTAATGATAATTGTACCTTGCACTCATTAACATGATTCCCCTAAAGTTCAGGAGAAATACAATTCTAGATGTATAGGGTCATCTAGAGTTGTATTACTCTAGATGTACCTTGTGTACTATATTTTTAATATTATTATTAATTTGTCAGGGTAATAGATATGAAATCCATTACATCTGATGATATACATATGAACAGTAATTTGATATAAATTTATTTATATAAATCCTTATTTTTTCTAGGACTTATCATGGAGCCGCACAAGCGGTATTCACAAACCGTCAAGAAATCATTTCACATTTCAATGGCTACCATTGATTTGAACTCATGCACTGAGGAGCCTGTGCAGGTGCTTTGTGGTTTTGACAACAGAAAGTACTTGATGTGCACACTGAAGAAGGATGGGATTCTGCAGTGCCAACTTGATTTGAACTTTGATGTAAGTAGTTTTATTAAAGCTTGAATTACATTGTACTAGATTCATCAAGTATCTTGGGACAAGTTTGTGGTTTCTATGAAGAAATTTTTCCTGATATGCTAATTAGAGTAATGGAAAACATCTACAAATGTGTATTGTCCTTCACAGCCACCATTTGGGTGGTATAATTTTTAAACCTTAAAGTAAAAAAAAAAACTTTTATATGGCTACAATAGAGAATACACAAGGTATTCTGTATTGTAGCCATATGATATGCTAATTAGATTAATGGAAAACATCTACAAATGTGTATCAGCCTTCACAGCCACCATTTGGATGGTATAATTTTTAAACCTTGAAAGTAAAAAAAAACTTATATAGCTACAATAGAGAATACACAAGGTATTCTCTATTGTAGCCATATAAAAGTTTTGTTTTACATTAATGTTTCAAAATTATACCATCCATCCATATCAAATGGTGGCTGTGAAGGCTGATACACATTTGTAGATGTTTTCCATTACTCTAATTAGCATATCATCATATAACTATTCATTTTCAATTCCCCTTTTAAATATGGGAGTTATTTCCGCCACACCCAGTACAACATATATTTCAATACAATCAAAATTTCTAATTGTATTGATGAAATCCAGAGCAGTTTAATATTGCATACTTAACTGCCATACAACCTACCAATTTCCCTGGTATGGGAAACTGCAAAATAAAACTTGATTTTCCATTTAGATTGGTGATGAGGTTTCCTTTGCGGTGAATGGCGAGTCTTTTGTCCATCTCACTGGCTACTTGAATGACGACGTGATGGACGATCTTGACGATCTGGATGAGGAACAGGTGGAGGAGGAGGAAGATGAGGCTGCCCAATTGGGTAACATCAGTGAGAGCAACATAGTCAGTGGCAAGCGGCCAAAGAAAGCTGTCACAGCTGAATTCCAACGTGAGTAATAATTAAACTTGTTTTCGATATTATTAATTAGTTGGAGAACTTCAAAAGATGATATATTTTAGTGAATCTTAAAAGTAATTAATTATAGTTTTTTGCATTTTATTTTAGTGAAAGGACTTGCATCTGTTTTTAGTAAACAACTGGCTCAATATTGTTAGTATTAAAATTTTAATTTTAAAGTAGATAGAATTAAAAAAAAACGTCACAACTTGATTCACGAATCATTTAAAATAGTTACAAAAAAATCTTTATACGAGTATCCATCCACTCTTCAGCTGGGAGTTGTGAAAATCTCTTTTCTTATTGTATACCTAAATATTCTATTTTAATTTAGCAAAATCTCATTTCTTATTGTATACCAAAATATTCTATTTTAATTTCAGCTCCTGCCAAGAAATCAAAGACTATGAAACTTCTTGAGGAGTACAATCAGGAAGATTCAGATGAGTCCGATGAGGATGTTGATGCTCTAGACTTGATAAACACAAGCAATGAAGATGACAGCATGTTCCTAGAGGATGACGATGATGATGATGAGGAAGAGGCTGAGGATGAGGAGGATGGCGATGAGTTGGTGAGTACAATTATTTTAAGGTCCTAATTTAATGTAATTTTGACTCGATTATACAGGTTAGCATATTTGTATGAAGCCTAGTTTGTTATATTTGATATACCAAGTATCCAAACAGGATCTATTGCTTTTAACTATCAACTTTAAATATTGGGAGCATTTTGGTTTGGATTTAGAGATAAATTGGTTGTAAATGCACTAATATTTATTAACTCTTAGTACATATGTGTTCAATCTTCTCACTAGCGACTTATCGCTTCTACGATTCACCACACACATAGCAACGTTAGCTCGTACAGAGCAACATTAGCTCGTACAGAGCAACATTAGCTCGTACAGAGCAACATTAACTCGTACAGAGCAACGTTAGCTCGTACATAACAACATTAGCTTGTACAGAGCAACATTAGTTCATACAGAGCAACATTAGCTCGTACAGAGCAACGTTATCACGTTAGATCCTTCTCACTAACGTGATACAACTTCATTCATGGCGTGAAATTAAAAATTACAAATAAATTGCCTACAATATATAGGATTACTTAAAATGTGTATTGCTCCCATCAAAAGAATTTTCATTTTAGTGATTCTAAATGAGTGTTTACATTTGTATTTTACAGGGTGAGGAGGAAGAGTCTGATGATGAAGATCAATCCAGCATGGGGGAAGAGGAGGAATCTGATGACGATGAGGAGGATGAGGTGGAGGTGAAGCCCAAGATGAATGGCACTGCACAGAAGAAGCCCAAGCAGCAGCAACAGGTCCAGAAGGCCAACAAGAAGGAGGTGGTGAAGGAAACGCCCAAAAAGGAGGCTAACAAGGAGAAGCTGAAGGCAGAAAAGACACCCAAAGGCGAGAAGAACGGCAAGTTAAACAATGCGGGCAGTCCACAGAAAAAACAAGTGGAGGGTGGTGTTACTGTTGAGGATCTTAAGGCAGGGGGTGGCCAGCAGGCTAAACCGGGGAAAATGGTGCAGGTAAAATCTTTGTTTATTCAAAATTATTCCACAATAAACAATGACAATTTTTATTGTAAAACATTGCACAACAAAGAAACATCTTTTTTGTGATAACAATACTTTCCTTATACATCAGTTCTTTATTCAAACAGTAAAAACGTTTTAATATTCACAGGTTTACTATGAAGGAAGATTGAAGAGCAACAACAAAGTGTTCGATTCGAGCAACAAAGGAAGTGGTTTTAAGTTCCGTCTGGGCAAGCAAGAAGTTATCAAGGGATGGGATGTGGGTGTTGCTGGCATGAAGGTCGGCGGCAAGAGGCGCATCACTTGTCCACCAAATATGGCGTAAGTATATAACCTGTTTAATCCATAATATCCATATGGCATATTAATATAAATAAATATCACAACTGAAAATATCAAAGATCTGCAAGAACTAGTGAATAGAGTAGGGACAGTAAACTCATGGGACTGAATAACAATATTTCCAAAACAAAATTTATTGTTTATTCACACACTCTTAACTTTAAATTAAAAATTGAACTACTACTTAAATAAAAGAGTAGTTGTTCTGCAAAAAACTAGTGTGGGAAGACTTTTGGGAAGCAGCGAGAAGGCACAAGAGAAAACTTCTTCTTTTCAGCATTTCACTCTGTGATTGAGACCATTATTATTTACTACAATACAGCCAATAAATTAAAATCAAATTAGCTGGGCTGGACTGTTCTGGATAGTTGGCTGGAGGGTAGCATAGCTACAGACACTTAGGCCTCAAAATTGGCCCATTCTGAAACCTCCCTTTAAGGCTGCTCACTTGTCCCACCAGTTAATTTTGCGTGCGAGCTGCAAAACTCGGCGGGTGAGGAGTGGGCTGGACTGAAGGATTATGTATTTTCAGTGAGAACTTTAGGTTTTAATTTATATTTTTGAAGTATACTTCTTCCGGTCACCCAAAACTCTTTATAGGCCTCAAATGAGCTGAGCTGGACTCAATGATTACAAATTTGTAATAATGACCCTTGTGCTTTTCCGATTGTTCTTATAGCGTGTTGTAGTCCATAGACTGTTTATTTGAGTGCATTTTGTTTTTAGTTATGGACAACGCGGAGCCCCGCCAACGATCCCACCCAATGCCACCCTGGTGTTCGATGTCGAACTGAAAAATGTGAACTAAAATGTCCGCTCATTGCAACTGAACTGAATTACTACTAATTATTTTTTTTTACTACAAACCAAGAGTTTTATATAAGAAAATAATGTGATTAGTCTAGATATAAGTCAACAAACCCATAATAGGTAATAAGTGTTTCCTCCCTGGAGGCGAAATTGTTTTTTTTTATCACGTTTGATCGTTGTGGCGAGATCTTCTCTCCCAGTGTTGTTCCTGAGGGTCGCGCCTGCAACAGTTGCAGAAAATGACGTGAGAGGTGTTACGTTTCTTTTCATGTAGTCTTTTTTTGTTTGTTTCGATTGTTAATTAATATCGTTATGCTTATGTGCTGATTGAATGAAAACTGTTGGCGCAATATTTTCTGTAATTGCTGCAGATTTGAAATTAAATTATTTTTAAATATACATTTTTGTAACCCTGCTCCTTTATGTGATTCAAATACATAATATTGCAGGTGGAATTGGGAAAATCAATGAGTGATTCAAGCCAGTGGATAGTATCTGGTGACAAATAGCTATTTGCTTCATATACAGACTATGTTTTAATATTTATACCTAAAATATTATTACTAATCATCCATTTTTTGTAGAAGTGGCTGAAATTGTGTAACCTATTACAATATCATTTTTCATTACAAATTGAACTAGAAAAGGGTTTTTTGTAAACTTGCGAGGTAAAACCAGAACATTTATTAGAAACTGATATAAGTAGAATCTATATATACATTACATGTTATCTTGAATTAATTAGTTTTAAGCTTGTTATCAATATTATCTTCAAGCAGTGGCGCAGCATCACCTGCTGTGTCTGTTGGTCGCTCACATGTGCCATCTTCCTTGCATGGGCATTTCAGTGCTGATGGTACAATATTACCATCTTTATCTTCTTTGCCTGCCCATGGGTTCCAATACTTCAGCAGCAGTGGCTGGATGAATTTGTGGAACAAAAAGAGCAGTAGTGGAATGATGAAGCATGGAATGCAGCCTGCCATTTCGTTTTGCTACTATGGGTTATAAACAAATATTGATTAAGATGTGTTTCAATGTAAACACATATGTACAATTAAATTTTGTTAGGGTAAAGGATTATATACAATGACCTTTGTTAATAGTATAACATCCTTAAGGTTATTTTAGACAAGACAATTTCTTGACTCAAAAGTTAGTCAAGATGTGAGACAATATAAATTGTCTTGTATCATACAGCAAATTATTTGAAATATTGAATTGGATAGTAGATCAAATGGAAAAATATAATGTGTTCTATTTGTCAAGGACAAATTGTATGGGAGGAGGATATATGAATTCATTTCTTGAACTTTTGAGCTGAGAAATTGTCTTGTCTAAACAAACTTTACAGTTACATGGGTTTTCAATGAAAATTATTCTTATATTATTAGATACTAGTTTTTACCTTTAACTACGATGAAAAGTATTAGAAAATATAAACACTAAAGAAGAAGAAAACAACTAACAATGAAAATTGGAATATAAGAATGATGATAAACATTGTGAAAGTAAAAGAAGTGATGAATGAAATGGAAAAATACAAAATGAAATATTAGTATTATAAGAAATAATATGTGAAGGAATAGAACAAAAGACATAATATAAGGATTTAAGAGGGGAAAATGGCACAGGGTTCATAGTAAACAAAAACAACATACTCAGCCTCAGAAGAGAAAGAGCACTCAAACTAAAATTGATTTAATTACCACTGTCATTCGATTTGACCTAACCTCACTCTCGCTACTAGTCAGAACATTAAGCATAATGATTACTAATAAACTTACATTATTCTTGCGCAGGTGAAAGTAATTAAAACAATGTCTTTTGGTCCTTCGAAATTCCGACCAAATTGATTTTGCTACATTGGAAACTCTGGGCTCTCACGTGACTATAGTGCTGCCAATTGCTGCACACAGAAAACATTTAAACATTTGTTGGGAAACATAGTTTTCCAAACAAAAAATGGGGTACAATGTTTTTATAGTTCACTGAAACTGAAATTAAAGCATTTTGTATTTTACCCATAAACATATAAAATGAACAGGTACTAAGATTTTGTTGTTACCATCGGTTCTACTAAATAAATCCTAATTGTGTAGTTTACTAGCCTTTAAATTCTATTATAAGAGAAGGGTAGAGTTATAAATCATTTATAGCAGGTAGCAAAAGGATGAAATTTGTATTTTCCACGAAATGAAAAAACAACAATTAATGAGTTGGCAGCACTGCGGCCGCCCTGTCATATTGACTGATAAAACGTCGTTTTGTTTATAACTCGTTAACACTAGCCTGGTGCGGACGGTGTGTTGTGTGCCCTCTACATTTGTTATTGTTTACGTGCTGGGGCGCGCGCGCGCGAAATGTAGCGGCGAATTACAAGCGGAGCAGCAGAACGGTGCGGGCGCGTTGCTGTGTGTGCGGGGGTCCTCCCCAGCCCGCTAAAAATCTAGGTTACCCTCCCAATAACAATGTCTGTGCCAGTGCCGGTTTGAGGGCTAAGACGATGTGATCGTGGAGGAGTTTGAGAGTCATGTCCGTACGTGTCAACTTGGAAATCGGCCACGAGGCTTCTATAAGAACGAAACGCACACCGGAGGGGTTCACCCACGACTGGGAGGTGTTTGTCCGGGGCTGCGACGGCGCCGACATCCAGAGCTACGTCGAGAAGGTCGTTTTCTATCTGCATGAAACGTTCCCCAAGCCCAAACGAGGTGAGAGATGGTGTTTGCTATGTGGGGGGTGTTTATTTATAGGATGGTGAGCATCTCAGCCACTAGTAAACTGAATCAAAATAGGTGTTTTATATGGCTTGCTTTTATGTAAACAGTATGAAAATAACTAGACATATATTGTCAGTTGTATCCATGAAAATGTTCACATATCAATTGGATGCTTTTCTGGTTCCTACTAATCCACCTAATGTTAAAGTTGGTGGAAAAGTACCCTACAAAACCTCAACTTTAAAGTAGATCTTGTCTTACTCTCAATTTTCTTTAAGAATCTCATTTCAATAACATTGATTCTGAATTTGAGTGTTTCCATCATGGTCCATTTACACTGGAAAGAAAAAACTTGGAATGAAAAATACATATACAAAGGATACAAATGCCTAGAAGGTATATGATTAAATAAATCAATTTATTTGTAAGTAGTTGTATCAGCCCTAGTATCATGGAACACAACTAATTACATTCTTAATTGCTGGTTGTAAACGGTAAAAAATAGGATTAAAAGTTGCTATTGGCCCAAAATCACAGTTAATCCCCATTAATCTGTTATTTTCACAATCTATTGTGTTTATGTAAGGTTTAAAAATGGTTGTGGGCCATAAAATCCAGGCATTAAAAGGGATTATAGTAATTGGGCTTTAATGGACTATCCATTCTAAGTTTGGTTTTGTGTTTCTTCATTTATTTTGACAGTGTCCATTTTGAAATTTGCCAAGAAGCATTGAAATATTTGCAACTACTTCTACATTCTTAGCCCTTCTCCACACAAGGCAACTGTTTTATGATTAGAGTTCCAAACCCATTGCACATGCAACTGGTTTGTGACCTTGCCCATGTAGGGGAGTGGGAGCCCACATATGGGCCTACTGTAACTTGATTTCCTAGTCATAACAAAATTGTGTTGTATGATTGCATTTGTGTCCACCAAACAAAATGAGTGATTTCCTTTTTTTATAGTGATCAAGGAGCCGCCATACAGTGTAAAGGAGTCGGGATACGCGGGGTTCAACTTCCCCATTGATATTTATTTGAAGAACAAAGATGAGCCCAAAAAGATTAGCTACAACTACGATCTCAACCTGCAACCAAGCGGGCCGGCGATTCTGAAGGTGCAGAAAGAAAAGCATGTGTTCCACAGCGTGGGCGAAGACTTCAAGCACAAGCTACTGAAGGGTGGAGCAAGTGTAAGCTAATTATATTTTTGAATGTTCAATATAAGAAATTTGTAAACACTTGAAGAGCCAAATATATCACTTGAATCAAGACCATTTATTAGGCATAGCTATCACCAGAAAACAATATCATAATAAACTCTTATATAACAACTAAAAATATATATAAATTAAATCAACTTCAATATCATTCACTCACTTTTCTGCAATTCCCCAAACACTCTGTTTTTTTACTCCCTCACATCATTTGTTGCCTAGGTGACACCACATGTCTCAGTTTGCTTCAGTTTGTTTCGTTTTGCCTATTTTTGTCTCATATATAATTAATAATATCTGAATCCTGATTAATGTTCTGTTGTTTTTGATAGGTCGTCAGTTCAATTCTGCAGGACTCGTCGGATCTGAAGTCGAGCTTGGAGGAGAAGCCGCAGCTATTGAATAAGCCGAAGTTGGGCGGCTCGGAGCCCGTCAAAAAGCACAAGATGAAGGTCGACAACTCGGACTTTTTGGACCTCTTCGGCACGCCCATTAAGAAGACGACGAAGATCTCGCCCGAGCCCAAAACTGTACCCAAAGATGTAAATAAGATTAATTCTAGCAGTAAGGACAAAGGTATGTGTAACGAATTCTCTGCAAACAAATTATATTTACAAAACGGTGTGAAATAAAAATGTTCCTGGGTGGGCTTGTCGTTATAAAATACACTGTACACTAGCTAATCCCATCATTTAGAAGAAGAAAATATCTGGTGTGGGCACCACACGACTATCCGAATTATATATAACCATCTTTATTAGACTATTGACCGGGTCTTTCCGAACTAATTAATTAATTAAGATTAAATCAAAATTTAAGATATTTCTTTAAAAAATTGATTTGATTTGATTTGGATTCGGTTTGGTTCAGTTCGATTCGTTGTTATTGATATTTAATTTCATCCTATTTTATCTTAAAATATCTTAATTTTGTCTTTACTTTGTCTTAAAATACCTTGTAGGTAAAAAACTTACAAAAAGACAAATGAAGTATAGACAAAATAAAGTTAAATAAAATTAAATAGGATGAAATAGAACGTGAGATCAATAAAGACAACAACAAAATTTAATTGAAATATATTGTTCACAATGAAAAATAATTAGCTTTTGCAAAGTTTGATAAAATTATAAAAATTTTCGAAATTTTTGAAAATTAAGTTGTAGGTAAATTTGTATTTCTGCATATAATACAACAAAACTTTATAAAAATAAATTGTTCAGAATAATAAATAACAGCCATATATCAATTTTTATAAAAATTTAATTTTCAATTTTTTGAAAATATCAATGTAGGTAAAGTGAGATTTCTATAAAGAATACAACAAAATGTATTTAAAATAAATTGTTCAGGATGAATAATAATGGGCTTATGCAAAGTTTGATAAAATTATTAAAATTTTCGAAATTTTTGAAAATTAAGTTGTAGGTAAATTTGTATTTCTACATATAATACAACAAAACTTTATAAAAATAAATTGTTCAGAATGATAAATAATGGCCATATATCAATTTTTATAAAAAATTAATTTTCAATTTTTTGAAAATATCAATGTAGGTAAAGTGAGATTTCTATAAAGAATATAACAAAATGTATGTAAAATAAATTGTTCAGGATGAATAATAATGGGCTTATGCAGAGTTATATAAAATTATTAATGTTTTCGAAAATTTTGAAAATAACGTTGTATGTAGTGACATTTCCATAAAGAATACAACAAAATATTATTGAAATTAATTGTTCAGGATGAAAAATAATGGGCCTTTGTAAAGTTTAATAAAGGAATTAAAATTTTCAAAATTTTTGAAAATAACGTTTTAGGTAAAGTGAGATCGATAAAGAATACAACAAAATTTAATTAAAATAAATTGTTCAGAATGAAAAATTATTGACTTTTGGAAAGTTTGATAATGTTATTAAAATTTTAAAAATGTTTGAAAATAACGTAGTGACGTCATGTGCAGTCACTTCTCGCAGGAATTGGCGAAAATTGTCGCATTTAAAATGTAATAAGTTAATGAAAATGAATGTGTCTCAGTTTGCCTCTGTTTGCCCTAGTTTGCCTCATATTTGTTTGTCTTGTTTGCTTTCAATGTGTCTCATTTCATCTCAGATTGCTTCAATTTGTCTCATTTCATTCAGTCATTAAACGTAAAGAAACGTCAAAATTAGCAATTCGAATTTTTACGCAATACCTTGCTGTATTTGGAAAGTAAAAACATCAATAAACAACTAAATTACAATATAACTAAACTAAAAATAATAAAACTAGTATGATTCATTGCTCAATTAATATTTCTTTGTTGTAATTATCTGAATTCTTTCGTTTTGCAGGTTCTGAGAAGGAACGTAGTAAAAATAAGAGCCCGACCAAAGATAAGGATAAGGACCGAGACCGAGACAGGTCGAAAGAGAAGGGCGACTCCGAGCGGAAAACCAAGGACAAGGAGAAGAACAAAGATAAGAATAAAGAACGGGATCGGAGTAAGGAAAAAATGTCGAAGAGGGAGAAATCACCTCGGTCACTCAGCCCCAAACGCGCCGCCAGCCCAAAACGACCGCCGAGCCCGCCCGCGCAGCCCCCTCCCAAACACAAGGAGCCCACCGACAAACGCAACGACACCAACTCCAAGGAGAGCAAGAAGTCCTCCTCCGAGGAGGCCAAAAAGTACAAAAAAGAAAAACGCGACAAGGAGCGCGACGCGAACAAAACCGAGTACAAAGAGCACAAAGTAAAAGAGGCGAAACCCCCGAAAGAACCCAGCCCGGTACCGCAACCGCAACAAAAGTTGGAGAAAAAAGAAAAACCTAAAGACCCTGAAGTGGTCTTCGAAAAGAAACCGGAGGAGAAGAAAGAAAAGCACAAACACAAGAAGAAGGACAAAGAAAAACGCGACAAGAAAGAGGAAAAGCACAAGTCCGAGAAGAAGCTCGAGAAACCCGTCAAAGAAATCCCCAAGCCCGTCGAAAAAAGCCTGTTCGACAGCCCCAAGCACGAGCCGGAAAAGAAACACCCGAAACCAATCAGCACGTTATTTTCCGAAATTGAAAATGACAACTCCAACAGCTCCATCAGCAGCAAAGAGGAGATCCCCGCGGTGAAACTAGAACCGAAACCAGAGTTATTCGAGCCGAAGGTCCCTGCGCCGCCTCCGCCGCCACCAGCGCCCACGCCGCCAATCGAGGAGAAAATCCCCAAGCCCAAGAAAGACAAAACGAAGAAAAAGGAGAAGAAGGCCGAAAAAGAGGAAAAAAAGCGAAAGCGGAAGTCTGAGCTGAAAATAGAGGATGAGCCCGAGACGAAACAGATGAAAGACGAGCCGTGTTCCGATGGAGAGCCCCCACCGCCACCCTCGCAAGACAAAGAGAACCAGGAAAACCCCGAGGAGTACATGCAGATCCTACGCGAGCTGCAACAAAAGATCATGACGCTGCAAGACAACACGGAGCTACAGAAGGTGGTGCAGCTGATTGCAGAGACGGGGCGGTATGAGGTTTCAGCGCGCACCTTCGACTTCGACCTATGTCTGCTAGAACGCTCCACCGTGCGCCGACTGCAGGAGTTCTTCTCACTCTCGTAAAACACGTGCGTACGTACAATGACACAGGGTTTCACATATGAAAGAAACGCAGGTTTTTATTTGATTGGTGCTTGTGTCCACACACACACACACACACACATACAGAGAGAACTGTACTACTATTTTGTGCATGCAATGCTTCCTGATGTGTGATGATTTTAATTCTATTTTCCTACTGCCTTGGTTGGTTTCACACGAAGCAGTGTATACATGATTTTTTTACATATTGTTTATATGTAGCTGATTATGAACAATTGGTTTGAAACGGCAACTGGCAAGGCTATAATTGGTTTTGTACATATCTCTGACTGACATTTGGGATGGTGGGCTATCGGTAATATTTTTCGGGCTGAAGATGGTGGTGATTTTAAAATATTCATGCCCATTTCTACCAAAGAAGTTTCATAAATCTAGTTATTACTTAATATGTTAGAATAGTTATCAGTGGACGGCTATTTTGTATAGTCGAAAGCATATATGGGTAACCATACTAACTTACTAAGTAAAGCTTGATTTACATTGTACTAAATTCGTCTATAAATTGATTATAGTTTCAATTATTCATGTGTGATGTTCAGCTTGTACTATGACCAATCACTTACTATGCATGTCTTTTATTAAAGACATAATTGATCATAGTACCAGCTAAATATACAACATGAATAATTAAAACTATACAAGTTTCAATTTTATTGATGAATCTAGTACAATGTAATTCAAGATTTATGCCTGATTTTAAGGAATGGGCATCAGAGAGTAGTATATACCTCGGTACCACAGCTGCAACTGTGGTATTTGTTATTTATTATAAAAAATATTCCTGGATGACATTTAAGGGTGGGAGAAGGTTTATATTATTTTGATTGAACGAATTACTCATATTGAGTTTTTAAGACTTATTTTGTCTATTTAACAATCACTAAATTGAAGCGAGTTACATATATATGGTGGAAATTTTGAAACTATTGAGCTTTTAGTAACAACTACGCATTGAATTAATGCAAGTTAATAAATAACACTTTGTTGTTTGCTCTGAAACTTATTATTTAAGAGTTGATGGTATAATTCGTAGTTATAGAACGTACAAGATATTGCTATATAGTCATATCTTCTACACTGTTTTCTATGGTCCATAACAGGGGTGGTCAAACTTTTCATCACTTTGGAAACCCTGTTTTTGTAATTATAGACAACATCGTATATATTAAGTGATAGCTGTGTCGGACGGGCTTTAGAGATGCGTACAGGCGGACGACCAGGAATTGTAACGGTTGATGCTTTGGCCACTCCTTTGGTCTATAACTACGAAATATAGTCATCAACTAATACAAAATGAATTTCAGAGTCAACAATGGTTTATTATTAACATATATAAATTGTATGTAATTCTATTAGACATATTTTGTCATTTTTCCAACAATTACCAAAAAGTGAAATTTTTTTTGAGCTTTTTTGGTACGTAATTTTTTTAAAATATGTTTTCCAGACCACAAAAGAAAACATTTGTGTACAAGGTACTGGAAATGACATTTTATACACCCCGTGTATATTTAAATTATTTAAACAATAGTCGTTACTATCCTATTGTAGAATCGGCTGACTAAATTAATCGTTCATGCTCGTTTGGCCTTAAAGGCCATTCACGACAGACGCATCTTTTTTTTATTTTACAATTTTTACACAAGATATATTTAAATGATTGACAAATAATTAACTGCCTCCTATTTCTTTGCTCTTAAGTTGATCTGGAAGGCTGTTTTTTTGCGTGAAAAAGTCAACTTTTTTTATTAGTATTAGGTATACAATTATGTAACTGGCTATCGACCTTCGGGTCCTTCTGCTGCAATTTTTATTATTATATTCAACTTTTACAAACAATTAATAAGCAATACATTATTAGATACCTATTGTTTTATTATGGGTCTTAAAAGTTGAATGTTTTCATTTGTATGACAATTTAACAACAAAAAATACATTTTACATATATCTTTTTTTTTTCATATACTGCTTTTTCAGTTACAAGTTGACCTTGATTTTTTTTTAGACGCATATTAGTATCATAAAATGATCTACCTATAGATAAGCCTTTGCCATCAACTGTCTGTAAACAAAAACCAACCTTGCCACGCGTCGTTTTAAACCATACGTTACTCCATTTCTACACCTTCCGTTTATGATGTGCATCTAACGCCCCGTTCGTTTACAGCCGGACGTTTTACAAAGCACACAGACGCCTTATAGTTAGAGTGATTTACCAAAAAAAAAAAGAAAGAAATTGAATAATTAATTAGTAACACATTTGTTTTTTTTTGTATTCGTGTCCACGCGCGCCTCCCCTTTGTCGATCTCATTTGTTTGTTTGTACATAGCAGCCCATTTTCGTGCACCACCCTGTACATATTTAGTATGTAGTTTATTAACGCAGCTGATGGATTTGACTGTTTAACTCTATTATATTGATGGGCATTACTTTCTTATTTGAAACGACGAGAAATCAATCGGGTATAATCGTATATATTCGGAATCAGTTCTATTAAAGATAATAAAGATGGTTTTACTAGACCAGGGATGTACTTGAGAGGCGCTAGACGCAATTCAATTTTGATGCCTCCTCTAAATATCTTGTAGTGATGTGAATTTTACACGCAATTACGATTTAAGAGGCCTCGTGCGCATTTGCAGAAATTCGTCATGCGCAAGACACCACGTCTTCGTTGAATTCGTGAATTGACAGTAATTCATGATTTAAGTCCGTTAAATAATGGAATTTCGGTTTATTAGCACTTTTTAAGTCTTATACAGTTTGAACTCATCTTTTTACGACCTCACATCGTGAATTTCCGTATTTAAACGTTAAACGAATACGTTCCGAACGAGTGATGTCAGGAAGTTTATATAAATCGATGATTTATCATTCTGGACAATTTATTTTCATCAAATTTAGTTATATTATTTGTAAAAATGTCATTTTACCTATAACGTTATTTTCAAAAATTTCGAAAATTGTAATAATCTTATTAAACTTTGCAAAGGTCTATTATTTTTCATTCTCAACAATTTATTTCAATAATGTTTTGTTGTATTATTTATGGAAATGTCAATACCTACTACGTTATTTTCCAAAAAATTTCAAAAATATTAATAATTTTATATAACTTTGCATAAGCCCACTATTATTAATTCTAAACAATTTATTTTAATTAAATTTGGTTGTATTCTTTATGGAAATGTCAATAGCTATAACGATATTTTGAAAAATTTCGAAAATTGTAATAATTTTATCAAACTTTGCATAAGTCCATTATTTTTCATTCTCAACAATTTATTTCAATAATGTTTTGTTGTATTCTTTATGGAAATGTCAATTCCTACAACGTTATTTTAAAAATTTTTCAAAAGTATTAAAACTTTTATATAACTTTGCATAAGCCCACTATTATTCATTCTAAACAATTTATTTTAATTAAATTTTGTTGTATTCTTTATGGAAATGTCAATAGCTATAACGATATTTTGAAAAATTTCGAAAATTGTATTAATTTTATCAAACTTTGCAAAAGTCCATTATTTTTCATTCTCAACAATTTATTTCAATAATGTTTTGTAGTATTCTTTATGGAAATGTCAATACCTACTACGTTATTTTCCAAAAATTTTCAAAAATATTAGTAATTTTATATAACTTTGCATAAGCCCATTATTATTCATTCTAAACAATTTATTTTGATTAAGTTTTGCTGTATTCTTTAAGGGAATGTTACTAGCTATCACGATATTTTCAAAAATTTCGAAATTTGTTATAATTTTATCAAACTTTGCAAAAGTTCATTATTTTTCATTCGTAACAATTTATTTCAATAATGTTTTGTTGTATTCTTTATGGAAATGTCAATACCTACAACGTTATTTTCAAAAATTTTCAAAAATATTAATATTTTTATATAACTTTGCATAAGTCCATTATTATTCATTCCTAACAATTTATTTTAATTAAATTTTGATGTATTTTGTATGGAAATGTCAATAGCTTAACGATAATTTGAAAAAATTCGAAAATTGTAATAATTTTATCAAACTTTGCAAAAGTCCATAATTTTTCAATCTCAACAATTTATTTCAATAATGTTTTGTTGTATTCTTTATGGAAATGTCAATACCTACTACGTTATTTTCCAAAAATTTTCAAAAATATTAGTAATTTTATATAACTTTGCATAAGCCCATTATTATTCATTCTAAACAATTTATTTTAATTAAATTTTGTTGTATTCTTTATGGAAATATCAATAGCTATAACGATATTTTCAAAAATTTCGAAATTTGTAATAATTTTATCAAACTTTACAAAAGCTTTTTTATTCTCAACAATTTATTTCAATAATATTCTGTTGTATACTTTATGGAAATGTCACTACCTACAACATTATTTTCAAAAAATTCGAAAATATTTAAAACTTTTTAAGGCTAGTTAAGCGAAATTCCATAATTTTACGAACTCCCAACGTAAATTTTCCGTACTTTGCAGAGTGACTTTAAACTTAAACGGATATATTCCGAACGAGTGGTGTTAGGAATGATACTCGTGACACAACAAAGTGACGTATTTCTGCGCATGCGCACAAGGCGACTTAAAATAAGGACCCTGTAAAATGTACACCAACATATAAGATATTAAGAGGAGCCCTCAAAATTAATGTTCGTCTAGCGCCTCTCAAGTTTTAAATCCAGTACTGGCCTGCAGCGCAATTCTTTTAAAAGTAAAATATTATATAGGTCATGTAGTATTTTAAGAGACTCTGTTACTGAGGCAAATGCCGGTAAAAGAGAAAATTATTATTAATGAATGAATGTTACTGAGGCCATGTTCTCATAAATATCGACTGAAATCGGGTGCGATCAGAAAATACTTCTAGTAGAATATTATATTGCTAACACGCTTGGAGTAGTACGGTGATTATTTCTTTTCTAAACAGGCGGAAAGACCCGAGAAGTGCCGATAGCCTAAAAAGACCCAATTTCACTGATTCTCGAAAGCGACTTCGAGTAAAATTGTATGTACTCGGTATATACCATTTTATATACCGAGTATATACAATTTTACTCGAAGTCGCTTTCGAGAATCAATGAAATTGGGTCTTTTCAGGCTATCGGCACTTCTCGGGTCTTTCCGCCTGTTTAGAAAAGAAATAATCACCATATTTTGTGTATTATATATATAATACACAAAATATTAGTAGTACGGTGAATATTTATTTTTTTAACAGGCGGAAAGACCCGAGAAGTGGCGATAGCCTAATGAAAGACTGTTTATACATATAGAGCTATCAGCCGAAAGGCTTTTCCGTCGGTAAAGAGAGAAGTTTAATCACCTTAACTTCACAGAAAGCCTCTGAAAACTGTGAAAGTTGATTCGTGAAAAAAATCTTCCGCGATTTATATTATTAGGAGTATTTTCTAAATACAATCGGTTAATAAAGGTCGTTTTAGACAAGACAATTTCTTGACTCAATAGTTACTCAAGACGCAATCTAAATTGTTTCGTATCATACAGCAAATTATTTGAAATATTGAATTGGATGGTAGATCGAATGGAAAAATATAACGCGTTCTATTTGTCAGGGACAAATTGTATGGGAGGAGGATATATGAATTCATTTCTTGAACAACTTTTGAGCTAAGAAATTGTCTCGTCTAAAACGACCTTAAGGCCATACTCATAAAAAAAACATCGAGCATAATCGGAGACAATCGGAAAAATCATTGCAAAGAATAATTTATTAATAATTTTGTTTTTGAAATGAATATCAGGTTATTTGGCTATATTCGTAAAAAAACAGCAAGCGAAATCGGGTATAATAGAAAAAATAAAATAAAAAAGTATAAAAAATAGTCGACTATATTAGTCATGAAATATAAAGAAAAGTCAATTCGATTTTTTTTCTCGATAAAAATTTTATGCAGCAATGCTGTATTCAGAAAATCGATTATAATTCTATTCCTATTGGAAAACGCTCGTGACGTCACATTACGAAATGTGACGTCACGCTTAATATTCGTGACGTCACATTCAGCCTTCTCCCGAATATCAAAAAAATTATAGGCCACGCAATATGTATTATTATGCAATATTTATTATTAATTTATTTTTGAGCTATTGTATACAATAATTATATTAATCATTAGTTCCATATAACAGCTCAAACAGTGGGGGTTGTTCCCCCCACTCTTTGTAATGCGCACGCGCAATATAATAATAGAACTCATATCGGGTTTGACTCACAAACTAGCAATATCTGAAATCTCTAAACCACTTGTGCCATGTCGTAGTTTAGTTTTCTTAGCAAAAGCAATAATTTGACGCCTTAAATAAGAAGATTAGCACAATTGTATGCTCTCAATTCATAAAGCTTTCAGGTTACAGCTGAAACACCAATAATTGATTTTTGAGTATTTGGTGAGAAACACATTGTTTATTGGATATTATGTGCCTTTGATTTGGTGTACTAGATGTTTGATGTTACATAAAAGAAATACAAATCAAATAAGAAAGTTTTGCCCGGAGCCGTAGTGGAATAATATCTATGTAATTTATTTTGGAAAATTTAATTGTGACGCTAATACACTTATCATATTTGATCTAACGAAAGTGTTATACATTTTTAGACTGTGTTAGATAATATTTTATTACGCAATGGGCATGGAAAGCGACATATTTCGCACGAGCGTGAAATTGTATGCATTAGTGTAGAAATCAAGCATATTTTTCCAGTGAGTTATGTACACTTATTATTACAGTAGAACTTTGATAATCTGGACACTTTCTAGTACTCAAAATCAAAAAGTCAAAAAATACTTTTATATACTTTTGAACAGCAGCAGTGTTTTTTTTGCTGCTAAAATATGAATCGACGGTTAAATTGACAACAGCTGGTTAAACACATTTTTAACAAGCGATATCATTAACCGAACATGGTGAGAACGGAATTTTTTTTTGTGAGAATGCAATTCATATTAACGCCCTGGTTTACTAGGAGAGCGCCCACTTTTGACGTCATTTTGACATAACAAAAAATAATTTCATGTGTATATAATCGAATATAGTTTCTCATAAAGAGTATACCTCCACGTACTGCAAAATCGAAATGAATTACGATGAAAAATTGTGAATTATTCAATATATAACCATTTTTGTGATGTGTACAAAAATCACTTTCCTAGGAACGTAACGACAGTCTAGATTATCTATGTTCTACTGTACTAGTTTTTTTTTAACTAGCAATAGTTTGATAATATTGCAACTATTTTAAAATGGATAATGTTTATCCCACATTGCTCTTATTAAATACTCTTCATAATAATTTTTTATTGGCGAATCAAATTGGTAAACTAATTTATTAGTTCTGATGCCATTTTTGGTTTTAATATACATATTGTTTGTAGCATGAGCTAAAAAAGTTTCAATTTTGTATATAACCACTCGAAATATTGTGTGAATTCATCCTCACTAGCTGAGCTACACTGATGAGATCTAATAAAATCAAAATCTAGATATGTAGATTGCTAAGAGGTGAATTCACACTTATATATTTGTAAAAAAAGTATTTTGCGTAGCTGTTTCTACTCCACTGTGGCTCCCCAACCCATCAGGTTTTCAATTTTATTTGTGATTATAATTTGTGTTTTGATGTTATGAATGTGGGGCCGATTGTTGTCTGTATTTTGAACACAATAGTGGGTCGAACTGTTCGCCCGATTTTTTTATTGTACAAATGTAATTTTAAATGTGAGTAAATATTAAGGATTTGTTTTCGATTCACAATCTGTTTCTGTATTAATTGATTATTGAAATGTCTTGCTTTATTTAGGAAACCTAATTGTATCCACGATACAACTATGTCCATCAATTTTGGATGGTGTTGATGACAATTAATCAAGTTTTTGAAGATGGTTACAGACATTGAAATGTTCTGCCTTATTTAGGTAACCTAATTGTATCCAGGATCCAACAATGTCCACCAATTTTCGGTGGTGTTGATGACAATTAATCAAGTTTTTGAAGATGGTTACAGGCATTAAAATGTTCTGCCTTATTTGGGTAACCTAATTGTATCCTGGATCCAATAATGTCCACCAATTTTGGGTGGTGTTGATTACAATTAATCAAGTTGTTGAAGATGGTTACAGGCATTGAAATGTTCTGCGTTATTTGGGTAACCTAATTGTATCCAGGACACAACTATGTCCACTAATTATGGGTGGTGTTGATGACAATTAATCAAGTTGTTGAAGATGGTGACAAACATTGAAATGTTCTGCCTTATTTAGGTAACCTAATTGTATCCAGGATCAACAATGTCCACCAATTTTGGGTGGTGTTGATGACAATTAATCAAGTTTTGAAAATGGTTACAGGCATTAAAATGTTCTGCCTTATTTGGGTAACCTAATTGTATCGTGGATCCAATAATGTCCACCAATTTTGGGTGGTGTTGCTGACAATTAATCAAGTTGTTGAAGATGGTTACAAACATTAAAATGTTCTACCTTATTTAGGTAACCTAATTGTATCCATGATCCAACAATGTCCACCAATTTTGGGTGGTGTTGATGACAATTAATCAAGTTGTTGAAGTTGGTTACATACATTAAAATGTGTTGGCTTTATTTAGGTCTAATTGTATACAGCAGGGGTGGTCAACAAGTTGATTGTAAAGCCAATGTTGGTTGATTGGAGCAATCAACTAACATTGGCTTTACAATCAACTTGTCTTAACTACAAAAGGTAGTTATGTATGTTTGAACATATATTTTGCTTATCTATCTAGACTACGCCCCCACTTAGACTACTCCTATGACAACAAGTCGATCGCGACACCATATAAAATAATTAGTATTGGTCTAATTACTTAAATTTCAATCCTAGTATGTGGGTGAATTTTAAATCCCCCGCTCAAACATGGCGATTCTCGATCGAATACGATGTTATCCGATCGGGTACATTTTCGCAGATAATTTTAAAACGAACTTATTTAAGTAAACGGTCTTGTACGTTACCTCTTTAAACTATGAAATCAACACAAGTATCCACTCCAAAAATCACCAAGACATCTTCAAACTACGACCGCAAGGAAAAGATTCAATTCAATTCATCAGACGCTGTTTTTCGAGTGTATGAATAAACAAAATCGCTTCAGAAGATACTACTTGATTCTGTAAGAAAACAAAATGGATGATTCTGTTGGAAATCATAGAAAACATTGAAATTAGTTGTTTGATGGTACAAAGTATTGGTAAGCTGTTATTACAATAATATTATTTATTTATTACTCTTAAACATAATTATATAAAAATGCTATTTTTTTTATATGATTACCAATTGTAATTCGCATATCTACATTAAAAGGTATTAAATTACCGAGATTCAGTGAAATAAACTGTTTCTTATGATTTTGAGATTATTTGAGGGCTTTCAAGGTCACCAAATTATTTTTCGAAGGTTCCAACAGGAGTTTTTATATATAAGTAAACGCTAATTCGTGATAATAACGAACGCAAAGAACTGCCTTTATATGTAAGAATTAATTACATAATACATATTGTGACGCTACTTTATAGTTTATGTCAATTATTGAAAATGATTTTAAACTAAAATCTTTGTAAACGGTGCAAACTGACACTACATGTTAATTAACTCTCTGAACACAACTTTATAGTTCTCTATAAGGCACCTTACACGATCAATATTACTGTCAATATTTGGTATTACTGTACGATAATATGTTTAAAATGTTCACTATTCTAAAATATTGACAGTATTACTGCTCGTGTAAGGTATAGAACTGATGGAATGAAGAGAATAATGATGATTATCCGGAAAATTGATTACTTGATAAATGTAAAAGGAGGATTGAAGCAAATATTGACAGTGCTAGGATTGACAGTATTATTGACCGTGTAAGGTGCCTTTATGAACGGTAACTCAGATTAATAAATTGATATATTATTTATTAGTCTGAGAACGGTAATAATCATAATTATAGTGCTGTGTGGTAATAGTCAAAAATAATAATGCTCTGTGGTAATAATCAAAGATAATAATGCTCTGTGGTAATAATCAAATATAATAATGATCTGTGCTATGCAACCCAACGAACGTTCGATGTAGTTCGTTGACGCAACCATAACAGCGGCTAATATTTCTAACCTACAATTTGTGCGGTGTATTATATAGTGCTCTGTGGGTGTTTTTCTGGATAAATAATAATAATACTGGTTGATTATTATATGTGAACAAACATGTTAAGTGTTCGTGTGAGTTCTATTAATGACAACGGGCTGGGCGAGCCTGAACAGGACGCGAATTCGGCATTAACCGAATTGGACAAAGGTGATGGAAAATAATGTTGTTGCAGTGTTTTACAATGATTTTCTTTGCAGGTCTGCGGTCCGGACGCGTCGGCGACCAGTGTGAGAGCATTGTGAGATTTCCACGGCTTTTTGAGAAATATCCGTTTCCTATTCTTATCAATGCTTCTCTGTTGAAACTGTCTGATGTTTTTCGTGTTGGGTAAGTGTTCCTCTAGAGACTAATTTATGATTTTCCACAGCATGCTTAAAATTTCATAGTGGGAACTGAGTTTGATAGAAACTGAAAAAGGCACCTTACACAATCAATGTTACTGTCAATATTTCAGAATAATGACAGTATCACTGTACGATAATGTGTTTAAAATGTTCATTATTCTAAAATGTTGCCAGTATTACTCATTGTGTAAGGTATAGTAATAAGGTAATGAAAAGAATATCCAAATAATTGATTACTTCATAAATATAAAAGGAGGATTGAAGCAAATATTGACAGTACTAGGATTGACAGTATTATTGACTGTGTAAGGTGCCTTTAAGGTGCATTTGCAAAAGCAAACAGGTCATTTTGATGAAGCAAAAATATTTGGTTTATTTACAGAAATATTTTAGAAATAATATAAACATTGTAAACATACTGCGTGATTTTAAATTTCTGTTCCTCCTTCTTGGGCAGTTGATAGGTCAGTAATGCCATTGATTAATCAATGGTAATACTGTCATTAATATAAATTATTGACCCCCATATTCACCAATGTTCCATAAATCTATCAATAGCTATTGAACTTATAAGTATTCGTTATTATAGCAACAATAAATACATTATCTAGGGAATGTAGTTACTTTAGATTCTCTCTATTGGAAATACTGAATACTTAAACAAAAGGTGTCATCACAACTCCAAGTGCTATTCAAGGTGTTTGACATTTGTTTTGGCATATTCTGTCACAATGACATTCTCAATTTATCCATTCAATAGCTTATGGGACCCATAAAGTTTATGGAATGTTCGTGAATATGGGCATCACAGTATTACTGATAAAGGCACCTTATACAATCAATCTTAATGTCAATATTTTAGAATAATGACAGTATATGTTTAAAATGTTATTATTCTAAAATATTGCCAGTATTACTCATCTTGTAAGGTATAGTAATGATGTAATGAGGAGAATACTGATCTTTATTCAGATAATTGATTACTTGATAAATATAAAAGGGGGATTGAAGCAAATATTGACAGTACTAGGATCGACAGTATTATTGACTTACACAATCAATGATACTGTCAATATTTTAGAATAATGACAGTATTACTGTACGATAACATGTTTAAAATGTTCTTTATTCTAAAATCTTGACTGTTTTACTTATCATATAAGGTATAGTAATGATGTAATGAGGAGAATACTGATCTTTATTCGGATAATTGTTTAATTGATAAATATAAAAGGAGGATTGAAGCAAATATTGACAGTACTAGCATTGACAGTATTATTAACTCACACAATCAATGATAATGTTAATATTTTAGAATAATGACAGTATTACTGTATGATAAAATGTTTAAAATGTTTTTTATTCTAAAATATTGACAGTATTACTTATCGTATAAGGTATAGTAATGATGGAATGAAGACAATACTAATGTTTATCCAGATAATTGATTACTTGATAAATATAAAAGGAAGATTGAAGTAAACACTGGGACTGACAGTATTATTGACCATGTAAGGTGCCTTTATAAGTGACCTAACACAGTCATTAAGGCTCCTTACATGGTCAATAATACTGTCAATCCTAGTACTGTCAGTATTTGCTTGAATCCTCTTTCAATATTTATGAAGTAATCAATAATCCAGATAAATATCAGTATTCTATTCATTCCATCATTACTATAAAGGCACCTTACACAGTCAATAATACTGTCAATCCTAGTACTGTCAATATTTGCTTCAATCCTCCTTTTATATTTATCAAGTAATCAATTATCCAGATAAAAATCAGTATTCTCTTCATTACATCATTAATATACCTTACACGATGAGTAATGCTGCCAATATTTTAAAATAATGAACATTTTAAACATATTATCGTAGAGTAATACTGTCATGATTCTAAAATATTGACAGTAATATTGATCGTGTAAGGTGCCTTATACATGATCAGTAATTCTGTCAATATTTTAGAATAATGAAAATTTTAAACATATTATTGTATAGTAATACTGTCATTATTCTAAAATAATGACACTATTATTGACTGTGTAAGGTGCCTTAATAATATGTCATTTCTAGTACTGTCAGTGATTGCTTCAATATTTATTATCAACCAATCAATTATTTGGATTAATGTCAGTATTCTTCAATCCATCAATACTACACATAACTCCATGTTCATGCATCTCTATATTAGTCATGAAATGCAATCAAAAGTCTAAATATTTTTCATGAAAACTATACCTTCCTTATACATCTGAGCTGTGAAAATACTTTTATCTCACTATTTTCATGATTTTTTTCAGAAACAACTTCCTTCGTCTATGTGTACTGCGAGTGTGCCACCAGAGTGAAAAACACCTCGACAAAATCTCGAATATAGATGAGTTCGTCCGTCGTGTATTCAGTGTGATCCACAGCAACGACCCTATTGCACGGGCTCTCAGTCTGCGCACTCTGGGCGCTGTAGCACATGTGATCCCCGAAAGGCAGCAGGTACACCACAGCATACGCACAAGCCTTGACTCACATGACAATGTTGAGGTGGAGGCTGCCATTTTCGTTGCCAAACAGTTTGCGGCGCAGTCAAAGTAAGGTGCCACCTTTTTTCACAGTAGTTGTAGTAGGCTTTTGCTATTGACTCTCGGGAAGTGCTTGACTCTCTTTAGTTGGCCTACCAGCTAAACCAACAAATGTTTCCTCACCCAGACTTGGAACTGCTCTTCCATTACATCAAGCCTGGGAGAGTATTTTGCCTTTGGCGTGATATGAGTGTATTTTATATGAAAAAATATGCACTAGTATCACTTTGAAATTTTTATATTTAAAAAAAATCCCGAGAATGCCTTAAAGACACCTTACACGATCAATATTACTGTCAATATTTTAGTATAATGACAGTATTACTGTATGATAATATGTTTAAAATGTTCATTATTCTAAAATATTGTCAGTATTACTCATTGTGTAAGGTATATTAATGATGTAATGAAGAGAATACTGATTTTTATCTGGATAATTGATTACTTGATTGGAGGATTGAAGCAAATATTGACAGTACTTTAAAAGGCACCTTACACAGTGAATAATACTGTCAATCCAAGTACTGTCAATATTTGCTTCAATCCTCCAATCAAGTAATCAATTATCCAGATAAAAATCAGTATTCTCTTCATTACATCATTAATATACCTTACACAATCCTCCTTTCATATTTATAAAGTAATCAATTATTCAGATAAAGATCAGTATTCTTTTCATTACATCATTACTATACCTTACACGAAGAGTCATACTAGCAGTATTACTGTACAATAATATGTTTAAAATGTTCATTATTCTAAAATATTGACAGTATTACTTATCCTGTAATGTATATTAATGATGTAATAAAGAGAATACTGATCTATATCCAGATAATTGATTACTTGATAAATATAAAAGGAGGATTGAAGCAAATACTGACAGTACTAGGATTGACATTATTATTGACCGTGTAAGGTACCTTTTAGAGCAGTGTTTCCTTGTAATTTTATGCGGACACATGTGACATCACAATAATACATTGAATTTGTCCTCAGGTGACTTGATAGTAACACAATCTATGCACAATATTTCACTATTTTCATAAAACAATTATAGTAGTATGAAATCATGAATGTGTCTCGAACATCAAGTCGTGTACCTACAGAACTTTTTTTGTAGAACGTTTGCTATTGGAATGTGTAACAAAATATCCGATATGATCCAAGGACAGGCGACGCCGGCGAACATGAAACTGCAACTGATTCCAATTCTGCAGCATATGCATCATGATACTAATACAGCGGCGATGGTTAGGAAGTTGTGTGTTGATTTGCTGCCTACATATCCAGCAGAAGAGTTTGTTATTGTAATTTTGAATACGTTAACGCAGTTGGCTGCTGCCACATTGGTAGATATACCTAGCCAAGTAAGTTTTTTTAAGTAACATTCTTCTTCTGGCAATTTATTAAAGGGATTACACTACCTTGGCGCTCGGAAAAATAGGTATAAATTATTTATTTGATGCAGCCATTGAATATATAAACAAATTTTGGGTCTTTGAAAAAAAATCGATTTTTAACGAAATTTTGACTTCCACATCACCAACCACGGCAAAAATATACAAAAATAAAATAAAAATACAAATATAAATACTTCGTATTTAATATTATAAAGATTATTTGTTGCAAATTTTAACAAAATCGGTTAAATAGATCTTGAGATATCGTGTACACCAGTTTGAAAAAAGTAGTTTCGAGATAAAAACGCAAAAGAAAAGGTACTGCCGGTTCGATCGTAACCTGGGTTTCGGGTAACCACCAGCCTCGCTTACTTGCTAATTGCCATAACTTCGGAAATACTTTGAATTTTGAAATGAACATTTAAAATATTCTTAAAAGTATAAAAAATTTATGAATAGCCAAGAAAAAAAAAATCGATTTTCTGAAAATCGCAAGGTGGTGTAATACCTTAAAGAAGGAGTGAAGGATAGAGCTCTTAAAATGTCCATCTTCTTCCCAAAACTTGACAAAAATACTGTGGAGTATAGTACTTTAAACATAGTGTATAATAAATAATGTAGGGTCTGGCAGACTAGTTAACACTATTATAGTGACAATTAATAACAATTTTAACAACTGTCTATTTGTAGGTTCAACTTTTACTATATTATTTGAAGACTGATCCCAGATGGGGAGTGAAAGCGAAATGTTTAAGGCATTTGCATCAGTTGGCGAAACCGGGCGCTCATTTATGGCCGGAAGGCGCAATTGATGACATTCTGGACACTGCCTTGCTTACTTCCTCATCAAGAGTGCTTATGTTGGCTTTGAGTAAGTTTTAATTTTCAATAATCACCCAATCTTCATATATTATGTAACGAGCGCGGAAATTAAGATATTTAACATGAGCGTAAAATGGCGCATTCAGAAACTTTCTCAACGTAATATTCTAGAATTACAGCAGGCTAAAACAAAAACAGGAGCACCATAAGTAACTTTCGGTCTCAGCATGGACCTGAAGATGCTTAACTTAACTAAGAATACTATTTCTGAATTAATTGAGATGAGCCTGGGAGTGGCTTGTCTAGTTTTAGGGCCACTTACACCTGTATGTTCCAACTCAGTTTATGCAACAGGATAACATAACTCATAGTAATTACTTAATACTAGCAATTACAATATTTATACACAAGAAATGCTGTGGTTAATTAAGAGCACAGCCAATCAGAATGATAGATGACAGGGATGGACACAAATATGTGCAGGATAACATAACTCATAGTAATTACTAGCAGTTACAATATTTATATACAAAGAATGCTGTGGTTAATTGAGAGCACAGCCAATCAGAATGGTAGATGACATGGATGGACACAAATATGTGCAGGATAACATAACTCGTAGTAATTACTAGCAGTTACAATATTTATATACAAAAATGCTGTGGTTAATTGAGAGCACAGCCAATCAGAATGCTAGATGACATGGATGGACACAAATATGTGCCATGTTAAATGTCAAAACAATTTGTGCCATTATTGTATTAATATCCAAAATAAATAAATGAAATGTACATCATAAAGGACCCATAGATATAATCATTATTGTGGACGTGCCTTTCATCAGTACATACCGACACTGAAATAGCGACTTTGGCGCAAGCACATAGAACCAAAGTAGAATTAATAATTTGTAATACATTCAAGTTTTGTCTGTAGTGTAATAGGATGTTTTTTTTCAGATGTTATTGAAGTGCTTTCTGAATCCCCTCAATTATGCCACGAGCACCGTAATCAGTCCTCTAAACTGCGTCAGCTTTGTGCGAAAAATTGCTTCTCGTCACATCCGGCCATCGCTGCTAAGGCTATCAATATACTTACTCAAATTGTGTGTTACTGGTAAGTTACTAGCAATTTATTTACGATATTATATATATATATATATATATATATATATATATATATATGCAATTTATTACAACTAATTGAATATATATTGATTATTTCTATTAGTTACAAAGAAAACATCGAAGTGATCGGTACGGATGACGTCATATCTTCTTTGGAGACACTAATATTGCTACTAACTTTCTCGGATAAAAGATACCCATACCAACTGAAACTGGCCTTGAAGTGCGCCGTTCGTTTGTCGAATATCAAACGAGAGCATTGCGAACGATTCGTGGAGCTGCTCGGATCTAGATTTGAAACTGTACATGGTAAGCCTATTTACCATTTAGAAATTTAGGGTGTATGTTACACGCTCAGGCATGTTCATGACTGTGACCAGAATGATTTCAAAATGATCATTCAAAGAATTAGTAGACCATATACATGTGGATTTTCCGACGCATCGTATCCGATGAATCCGATTCATTATACTAGTCTAGTAATTGGTCAGGTATATCAGAATTCGCACTGACAATTAAAATCTTAAGCTGGAATATGCATTTTATCTCTTCTTCCATACTAATACAATTACATGTCCTTGTACAGCGCCGATTAAGTGATTAAAGCAAGTAAATTCAGTTCATTAAGGCTAGGATTTCGCCTATACTTCCGTATGGCGAGAATTGTGTAATTGTTTCCAGCTTCTAGGTAAAACTACAATTTTTGCAAGTTAATAAAAACACTTCATCCTTGTTATTGAAACTTAGTTTCAAGAATTGATGACCAACATTTCTAGTTATAGCATGTTAAAGATTCGACTGTATAGAATGTAGCAATCTAGTAGTTTAATCACACCCAAATTTATATTAAATAATCATATATCGAACATTCAAGATAACCGGGACCTTTACATCCATAAGTATATTGATATTTGAAAAATTGCTGCACAAATAAATGTCTCCTTCATTTCTAATGCTGGAAACATTGAAATATAATTAAATGTCGATAAGGGTCATATTCGCAAACGTCTCACACTATGGAGTTATGACTTGTAGTTCCATCAAATTGAGAAGCAATATTGAGATATTTGTTTTTCAGATGAGTCTACAATAGTCATATGTGAAGCTCTAGGGGCAATCGGCGGTCTCCACCCAGAAACCCTCTCGCCTCTACTAAATGACATCCTCAGTCTCCTCATGCAATTCCCCAAAATGGACACCCTGTCCAGACAGCAAACAAACGTGCTGGTGTTGCTGTGCACATTAGTGTTCCAAACACTCAGCGGCTACCAGTGGAATCAGGAAACTATTAACGCAATTCACACGGTCACGGCTGGTAATAACTTGTGGGCCAACTTCCGTATTGGCAGGGCTGCAGTGCGCTACGGCCACCACTCGATAGCCCTGCACATTTTCAGCAGTTTGACGGAACAGGTCAGCTCGGAGCACTGGCACTTTTGGTTGGTCTGCATGAAGGAGCTGAGCGAGGCCGAGGCGCAGCTCGTTGTGGACGACAACAGTGGGAATATAGTGGACCGACTGGATTTTGCTATTATGCATTATAATAAAGCCATCGCTGCACTTAAAGTAAATTAAAATTCTAAAATAAAGTAGACTTATACTATAGCTGGATTATAATGCAATTATAGTACAGACCATTTACTTTCCTTCCGATTGCGGTTGCGATTACACTATAATCCAGCTTTATACTTGTAGAAAGCTAGACATTAATTTTGCATATTAATCTACATATGTTGACTTGTTTTGGGATACCTACTACCAAAATGAAGTAGACTCATACTAAAGCTAGATTATAATGCAATTATAATACCACTTTCTTTCCTTCCGATTGCGTTTGCGATTACACTATAATCCAGCTTTATACTTGTAGAAAGCTAGACATTAATTTTGCATATTAATCTACATATGTTGACCTGTTTTGGGATACCTACTACCAAAATAAAGTAGACTCATACTAAAGCTAGATTATAATGCAATTATAATACAGACCACTTTCTTTCCTTCCGATTGCGTTTGCGATTACACTATAATCCAGCTTTATACTTGTAGAAAGCTAGACATTAATTTTGCATATTAATCTGCATATGTTGACCTGTTTTGGGATATCTCTTGCATTTGATAATTATTTCTTGCAGGCTGCTAGCACTCCATCCCACAACCTTCAATTTCAAGCCGAGTACATGCGCATTCGGTCTGAATTCTTGCAGTGCCTGCTGCAGTTGATCCACACGTGCAATATTCTGTGCATTGTCCCACCACCTGCGATCGCTTCGACGATTGCTCAGACCACGCGCGACGAGTTTCAACGTCACGGCTATATCACCAATCAGATGAGGAAGTGTGTGAAGGAGTTCAACGCGTGCGGCGAGCTCTACTGGAAGCTCTATCAGACAGCATTCGATGCAGATCCATCGACTTTGGAGAATATACAGATGTATGTTTCTATTGAATTAATAGTAGTAGTAGTTACTGTATTTGTTACAATTCTATAACTAGCTATAGACCTTCGCGTCCTTCTGCTGTGTATTAGTATATGTATGTGAATGTTAGGACTTGCTACTTCAGAAAGTTATCCCCGATTTTCTAGGGGCTGGTTCTACAATTGACATTTAACTGGAGAATAGTTAACAATTAACATTTAACTATTTTCCGGTTAAATGTCTATTGTAAAAAATTAAATTAAATGTTGCCTGAAAAAGTTTTTGATATTGTTTTTTCTAGTTTACAACAAATTTGCATTTTACTGGAGCAGTGCGTTGAGAGCGTGTGTGTGAACGGCTCACGAACCAACGATCAGCCACTGCAATTCGACACGAAGAACACAAGACTGGAGTCCAGACAACTGTTGATCGGAAGCCAGAACGCGTGCAAAGTGGGGCAGTCCATTCTCGAGCAAAATATTGGCCAGACCATCACGCACAAGGTTAATATATGTTTTAAGTTGTCTGCTGGCAGGGATGCTGGGGTTTGTTTTATTGACCAACTGGTTTATTTCAGCATGTGGAACTCCTAAAAACGATCGTGGAGGTGCTCACGAATTCGACCTTCCCCATCCCTCGTTTCTTCTTCCAAATTTTACAATGCACCACCCTAAAACTGGCCATCTCGCCGCAACCCCGGGTGCAGGGCGAGTTCATCAGCGTGCAGGCCGGCTCACAGCTGGCTGTTAAAGTGGAGGGCGTCGTGCAGCACGGAATGAAGCCGGGCTTGTTCCGTAAAATCGATGGCGTCATCATCAGTGTCACGTCGCAGCTGCAGCCGAATAGTAAATCCAAGGAAATCATCGATATGAAGGTATATTAAACACCACACTACTTTCCAGATTGGTTTCTCAGCCGTTTTCCCGGAATTTTATTCACAGACATACAGACAGATACACACACGCAGACATTTTCCAAAAATATTTCGACTATATATATAGCCCTCATTACTTTGTTATAGGGCATCGAAACGAATTCAATTCTCAAACAAACCGTCACGCCGCACAAGGATTTCTTCGCGGCGCAATTTTTACTAGCATTCCCCCGTGGCGGCCAGTATGTGCTAGCAGTGGACGCGTCTGTTGTGGATGAACAGGGTAACACTTGGAAGACGGGGCCTAGGTCCACGCTGACCGTTAAGGTACCGGAGGAGCCCAAACTACAGCCGATTTCCATGCCAGGAATGAACGGCAGTGCCAATGTGTAAGTATACGGTTTTATACAAAAATTATACTAATAGAAGTTTTCATTGCGAGCAAAATCGTTCTGATTGTACTCTAAATAACATCGTAAGGGATTCAGACTTCTTTCTATGCATTTATACATTAATATGGAGCCGTGAGGAACGTGAGGCCACTTTTTGGCAACATATGTATCATAATGTACTGTTTTAGTATTCTAATGCCGGAAGATAGTCTCTTTATAAAGCCATCACAAAAGAATATGAAAGCATGAGCGGTTTGTGTTGGACTCCGGATTGTTCAGGATAAAACAGTATTGGATACAATTATGAGTGTCGCTTATCAGTCGCGGGTATCGAAATGAAAGACAGGTAAATTAATAAGAAAGTTATAAATATATATTTTTGAAAATATTAATTATAAAAAATACTTTTAAGCATTATTTTTATACAATTGAATTGTAATGAAGCCCTTTAACCTTGAAGCGTTTGATCAAACTCCTACAAACGATGCTAGAACTGATTCTACTTTACTACGGAAGTTGTCAATCACATTTTTATTAAGTGTTATTTATAAGTTTGATACTTGGGCTGGGTTGTAAAACGGTGATGGACATAATTGGACCGTCGCGGGGCTTCTAAAGCCCTAGTTTCGTAGGAAGGGGTGCCGATAAAAGCGACCGTTTTTTGACGTCACAAATGAAGTTTTACGTGTATTTATATAAATATGGAAAACTACATGTCCGGTCAATCAAAGTCTATGTTACGTCGATTACCCTTTATAATGGAACCCATGAACGACTTTTTAAAACTATAATGTAACAATTTTGGATTTACAAAATCATGAATTAACATTTAACATTCCAAAATAAACCAAATCAAACTTCTCCCCCTATAAACAATATCCTTAATAGCATGTGTCATATCTACGAAGTAATACTTTATCCATCCACTCCTCTGATTAATATTTTTGTTAAGAGCCTCAACTGTTTTCACACTGCACCAACAGCAACCGTCTCCATGACCTCAATCGGACTAGTGTCATACCCCTTAACAACCACCTCAGCCTTTTTGTAGTCCCCACTGGCGCCGCCGCTCTTCTCCACCAAATAAATATCAGAAATGGTCATATCATGGCTCACCGCCTTGCACATATCGTACACGGTGAGAGCGGCTATGGAAACCGCGGTGAGCGCCTCCATTTCAACCCCCGTCTTGCCGCTGCATTTGACGACCGAGTGCAGCACGATGCTCCGCGTCGGCTCGTCCAGGCTGGCGGTGACGTTCACCGAGTTAAGTGGGATGTTGTGGCATAGCGGGATTAACTCCGCGGTCCGTTTGGCGCCGATGATGCCGGCCAGCTTGGCCACGCTCAGCACGTCGCCCTTCTTCAGCCCGTTCTCCTTGACGAGCTTGAGGATTTTCGGGCCGACGCGCACGTGCGCCCTGGCCGCGGCCGAGCGGAGCGTGACTGATTTCGCGCTGACGTCCACCATGCG
This sequence comes from Lordithon lunulatus, assembly GCA_963942505.1. Taxonomy (NCBI): domain Eukaryota; kingdom Metazoa; phylum Arthropoda; class Insecta; order Coleoptera; family Staphylinidae; genus Lordithon; species Lordithon lunulatus. The sequence continues at coordinate 8,763,165 of OZ012669.1, forward strand.
AGCGTGCCCCTGAGCATCGGTGTGCGTTAGGTGAGTCGTGGTGGAATAGCAGCGAGTTAAGGAGGTGGATGTGGATGTGGAGAGGGGGTGCGGACTGAATAGGTGAGAGATGGAATGGGTGATTGATGGAATTTTTATTTTAGGTTCTGAAAAATTATTTGAGTTATTAAAAAAAACACAGTCACTGTTAATACAATGCAGATTACTTATACATACAGCTATATTTATAGTGCATTTGGGGTGGGAATCGCTATTAATTTTATTACTAGTTGAAATGCTCATCGCCTGAGGAGAGTTTTATAATTTCAAAAAATAGTTGATAGTTGATCAATTAGATTGAATCATAGAAAATTATGGATAACAATCTAGTGCACAGTGAAATGCCTAATGATTTCAGGAAGGGTTAAAAGGGTAATCACCCTCCTATATCTGGTGATTTTTCAATCAGATAACCGTATACGACAAGCAAGAATTCTTCCACTATTTGTAGTTTCTTGTTTTCATCAATTTTCTATGATTTTTGTGATTAAAAGTCATCCCCCATCGGACGACGGGCATTTCACCTATTAAATAATAATAATAGATTAGAAATAATATTGTACAATCGATTCTGATACCAAATGTGGTATAAATTCAGCTGAATAATATTGTTTTATGCTAAGGTGCGATTGGTTTTAGAAAAGTTAGAACAACAGTTGAGAAAATTTTAATATGCTTAATACTTTCATGCAGACAGGGGTGCACACAATCGAATTTAATTTTACCTTACAGCTATATTTTATTACAACTACAAAACAGATCAAGTTTCATCCCCCAATTAATATCATAGGCCTATTTTCCATTTGAGAAAGGTTCAGCATGCCTAAAACAGTTTGTAGAAAGTATATGCAGAGGGCGGAATAGAAGAACGTGTAAAATCTGCATGCATATGATTTATGTGAGTGAGTGAATTTTCGAAGGACTTGTTATTACAATTACAAGGACTATTGTGATAGTATCTGCTAGAGCCAATCACGCGACGTTAGTTGAAAGAAACAATGAAAGCAATGGACACAAATAAATTTGTTTAGTCTGAGGACACATAGATAAGTATAAAGTACAACTTGAATTTTCATCAACCGCACATGCGCTGAAATTGGAGCATCCTGGAATCAAATATATTTATATGCTGATTTCGCTGTGGTAAAATTGTGTTTGATGCTTGAATTCAAATCCAAAACAAATTTAGTTACCAGTTATACGAATAGTTAATTAACCTTCCGGCAGTCTCATAAACCCGGAGCATATATATGCCAAAAGGTTCATGCCTAAAACAGTTTGTAGAAAGTATATGCAGAGGGCGGAATAGAAGAACGTTTAAACCTGCATACACATGATTTATGTGAGTGAACTTAAAATAAAGGTAAAATAAAAGTAAAATTTAGTTACCAGTTATATGAATAGTAATAAAAATGTAATTATTTCCTTTCAGAGCTAATTCTGAGCAACAGCACAACTTATGGGAGGCGATAAGTGGAAATAGAAATAATTTCAAAAAACTGGGGTAGAATAACGCATGCGCATTATATACCAGCTAGGTCTAGCCATGAATATGTAGATTTTTATGCAAAATTTGTGTTACTACTGACTCTAAATTTAATCACAATTTTGATGTAACCAAAATTGGAATGTTGCTATTCTAAACAATTGCGGTTGTTGGAAATTCAAGCATATTTTTAGTCTTTTTAGGACATTTACCTGCATGCTGCTTCTTTTTCCGTTTAACAGCGGCACTGATTAGTGCCGATAAATCGTCCTCGCTCGATCCTGCCCTCATGGCATCCCGTAAAGAGACCTCAGTGTTGCCGAATAGACACACTTTAAGATTACCATCGGCCGTGATCCTTAGTCGATTACACGAGCCACAAAAGTGCTCGCTCATGGAGGTGATGAAGCCGACCTGGCCGACAGCGCCGGGAATTTTCCAGGCCTATACAAAATTCAGTATAAAAATCGCTACAGCGAGTGTTATGTAAAGTGTAAAATTATTGGCAAAACATATTTGAAATCAATTTATTCATAAATAATGTAATCTCATTTTTTATGGATTAGAAATGCTTGTGCCAAAAAGACACTCTTCTCTATTATGTAGTCCTTTTTATTGCGGATTAATAAGTGTATTGAAGTTGAATGCCATAATTTTGAGCACTTTTTTAATTGAAAGTAGAAAAAAAGCGCCATATACCATGAATAAAAAAAAAATGTTTCTGACAAATCCATCGTACTTTTAGCCAAAGAATTCGAATTCGCAATAAAAAAATGGAGGTTCACATTTAAGATTGGTCATCGGAGGAGCTCGAAAATGAAGATCTAGCCATGGCTAGATCTTAAATGTCAGCCTCCATTTTTTTATTGCGAATTCGAATTCTTTGGCTAAAAGTACGATGGAATTGTCTGAAACATATTTTTCGATTCATGATATATGGCGCTGTAATCGACAAAAAAAGGCGAAACTAGTTGCAAAGTGTAACTGAAGTGTGATAAAAAACAAGTAAAAAATTCGTCCTTTAAAATAAAATGAATTATCACAAAGTAGACGCCTTAACAATCCAATAGTTTTAAGATTGGTACTTTTCGGTCCTTCACTATCAGAATTTAATTTTAACACGCGCCATCAATATAAGTCTAGAGGTCCCTGGCTAGAGTATACGCTTTTTCTAGTCTGAAATTACGTTTTGAGCTCTCAATTAATTTGAGACCCATATGTAAATGATGAATTTTGTGTTTATTCTTACTTTAGATGTATCATTCGGGCCATTCTCCATTGCATAAAACCCTGGCCATTTCTCTCTGATTGAAGCTACCATATCCTTGTAAGAAACCATCTTTTCCATCTCCCATTTGTTCCCGCTGAAAGGCATGTACTCGATGAAGCGGACGTCCACGTTCTTCTCCTCGGTCATGCGCACGAAATCGCAGATCTCGTCATCATTAAAACCTGTTACATGGATAATGGTGATCATACTGTATTTTTTTTTAAGTTTGCAGGATTCTGTCAAGAGTTTCAAGATGCTACCGAAAAGAATGGGGCAAATAGTCTTATTCATTCTTTCAAGGACCTCTCTGTTGATGATTCAATCTATATATTGAATCAGCATCAACAGAGAGGCCCTTGAAAGAATAAACAAGGAATGCAAAGTCATTACTAAGAAAATAAAACTTAATATCTATATTGTAATTTTTTTCAAAAGATTACAGGAATTTGTCAAACGGCTAGAAGCTTTTGAGATGTGGTGCTACCAAAGAATGTGACAAATGCCCCAAATAGATAGGATCACCAACAGAGAGGTCCTTGAATAAATTAATAAGGAATGCAAAGTCATACTCTATTAAGAAAATGAAACTTAAAATATCTATACTGTAATTTCTTCGCAGGATTATGTCAAAAGGCTAGAAGATTTTGAGATGTGGTGCAACTGAAAAATATGGCAAAATCTCTAGATACATAGATAAAAAAAAATTCCAACAGAAAGGTCCTTGAAAGAATGAATAAGGAGTGAAAAATTCTACTTTAAGAAAAGGAAACTTGAATATCTATACTGTAATTTCTTTTAAAAGTTTGTAGGATTTTGTCAAAAAGCTAGAAGCTTTTGAGATGTGGTGCTACCAAAGAATGTGACAAATACCCTAGATAAATTGGATCACTAACACAGAGGTCCTTGAATAAATGAATAAGGAATCTAAAGTCATACTCTATTAAGAAAATTAAATTTAAAATATCTATACTGCAATTTATTTGCAGAATTATGTCAAAAGGCTAGAAGGTTTCGAGATGTGGTGCTACTGAAAAATATGGGGAATACTCTAGATACATAGATAAAATCTCCAACAGAGAGGTCCTTGATAGAATGAATAATGAGTGAGAAGTTACACTCTGTATTACGAAAAGGAAACTTGAATATCTATACTGTAATTTCTTTTAAAAGTTTGTAGGATTTTGTCAAAAGACTTTCAAAATGGTATTGAAGAATGGGGCAAATATTCTATATAGATAGAATCACCAACAGAAAGAAACTTGAAATGGAAGGACTTATATAACACAAAACGTTTTGTGACGTCAAAAACGTCCACTGTTACTGAACCGATTCGTATGAAATCAGGGCTTTGTTCTTTATAGTCGCCTTATCAATATGTTGATGTTTATATTCAATTACCTTTCATGACGACACAATTGATTTTAACCGGATTGTATCCTAATTGGATCCCCAAATCGATGCCCATCATGACACGGTCCCATCCCTTGCGCCGACTGATCCGCTCGTACCGATCCGATTTGAGCGTATCCAAACTGACATTTATAATATCAAGCCCGGCCTTTTGCAACGCCACCAGCTTTCTGGTGAGCACCAAGCCATTGGTTGTCATCGCCACCGATTCCAAACCTTGGATTTGTTTCAACGATGCTGAAAATATTTTAATTTATCACAAGGATCACAATGTAAGATTATATACAACTCATTTGTAATACTTGCAGTATGATTCGGACTATGCTGTTCAACTTCAAAACGATACTCTTCAACTGTTACCCTTATTAGCAACCATGTTTAGCATAGTTTATTCAAAGTTTAACAGTTGTCATGCATTATAGTTCATTAAAAACAGTTGGAGAACATTGTCTTCGACCACCCATCCCAATTAGTTAGAATAGGGGATGATTTTTAATTACAAAAAAACCTTAATTAGGAAATAAAATTAATTCAAAATATAAAATTATGAACAAAAAAAAAATGACAAGGCACCACCCTCGATAGAACTTCGAACCGACGATTCAGACCTCAGACTAATAAATAATTTTTATTTTTTTATTTATTAGTCTGAGATTCAGACTATTGTAATAACAGCACAGGTCGGTCGGCTTCAAAACATTGACTTGGATTTCATATATAAGGATACTCACCAATAATATCTGCTAGATCCTTTCGAATAGTCGGCTCGCCGCCCGTCAGCCGGATTTTAGTGACGCCTTCCTTGACGAATAGATGAGCTACTTTTATAATCTCCTCAGTCGTTAGCAGGTCCTTTCGCGGACTCAGTGTCACTCCTTCAGCGGGCATACAATACTGACCTACAAAATAATTTAGTATGTTGTTTTACAGAATACACTGTTGTCCCGCTACAAGTGAATCAAATACAAGATAGATGTGAACTCTTGATTAATCACCAAAACGATTGATTAGAACGGTTTAGAATATTCACACCAACCGGGCCAAATCAACAATCAACTAATGAACGTATGAAAATGGTTTGATGCACTTATTCAAATTCCTATTTAATAATGAGCTGACTCATCCTACATACTTGAAGTTTAGATAATTTAATCTAAACAGATTTCAGACGTTCCAAAACATAATATAATTATTCACGGTGATGACTATTATTAGTTTACTACTCATATTATAACAAAAGTTCATTTGAATCATAAGTATACAGTGATGATGATTCATAATATATTTTTTATTCATTTATATGTTTTACAAAAACGAAATATAACATAATTTAAGTGTTAAAGTTAGAACTTACATCTTAAATTACATCTCTCAGTAAGAGAAATGCGTAGGTATGTGTGATGGCGTCCGAACGTATCAGTTAAGGGACTTGCCAGGTGTTCATTCTGAAATTAATTCATCATTTAATGACTACCATAACATACAAATTAAAGCTAGTATTTTAAACTACTTTGGTCATCAGAAAATTCAATTAAAGCTAGTATTTTAAACTACTTTAGTCATCAAAAAATCAATTAAAGCTAGTATTTTAAACTACTTTAGTCATCAAAAAATTCAATTAAAGCTAGTATTTTAAACTACTTTAGTCATCAGAAAATACAATAAGGAATCTGTAAAATAATAATTATCTCAGTAGATATTTTCTATGCTCAATACTGAATAATTAATGTTTCAATTAGTTACAGGTGTTTTTCCATGAAACCGAATAGTCGGTACCATTTGTTGTTAGGATACAATTAACGACACTTTAAAACTGGAACGATTTTCTGAAGTAGCTAACATTTACATATTACTATTAACACACAGCGGAAGGTCCTCCGAAATTCGTACTACTATTAACACACAGCGGAAGGACCTCCGAAAGTCGTACTACTATTAGCTGTGTGTTAATAGTAGTACGACTTTCAGAGGTCCTCTGAAAGTCGATTGCCAATTATAAAATTATAATAAATACACTAACTACTCTTACTAGTTAATGACTTAAGTGGTTGCATACACAACTGACTTAAGCAATACCGAAACGCATCAACAATATTAATAGGTCAATGTACACTTACCTTGACAAGTGGTTTCGGTGCGGCTTTGGAGGAAACACCCCTGCAAAGGACCCAGACGGCGTTGTGGAGTTGCGTCCGCAGCAACATTTTCACATATTTTAGTTAGTTTACCGCGATCGTGGCCAGCGATAAATTCCGCTGTAGTAAACAAGCGCTCCGCTCTGATAACGCAATCAACTAGCTTGACCTTAGCGACTGTCTGTGTCGTGGGGGAACTATTTGCATCCTCGACATCGACAAATTATTAAATGGCACGTCGAAGAGACTTTCGCTTTCATTCCACGGGCTACACTGACCCCCACATGCACCAACAGGTTGGAGAAACTGGGCTCACCAGTTGGAAGGAGCGGAAAATCAATTGATTCGCCGACGAGTTGCGTTAATTAAATGCACATGCCGGTGTTTAATTGTGCTAAACAGTCTATATTGTTTTATAATAAGATGTTAATGCAGTTAATTGATGATGAAGGTCGTTATTTTGGTATACATGTTGTCAGTTCAGCGTATTGATTGAGGGGTCCTGGACACATGTTAGATATCTTTATTACAAATATTTTACATACATTTTACATACATATATAATGCATACATAATATTCCTAAATGGCAATGTTCTATTTTAAAATATCACGTAAATAATAGTAATTCAGTAAACAAAATAAAATTGAAATCATAAGTTTCCCTGCGATAACTCTGAATTTCAAGATTTCTCACAACCAGGAGGCCAGGATTGGGTCCATCCATCCTGGTTACCTGTCTTTCGGAAATATTTTCTAATAAAAATTTAATTAATTCATATATTTTCTTAAATTGTACACTTCATGTATACTTATTACTAGTAAATGTAATTACAATAGGCTGTTCACTATTGTAATTACATTTACTACAAATTCCAACCAACATTTGAATCAAATCCATTTTCCTGCAATTTTGCTTGATGCCTCACACAGTTATGTCTGTATTCACCAACATTCCATAAACTTTATAGGTCCCATAAGCTATTGAATGCATAAATTGACAACGTCATTGTGACAGAATATGCCAAAACAAATGTCAAACACCTTGAGTAGCGCTTGCGATTGGTGCTTTGATGACACCTTTTGTTTAATTATTCAGTGATTGCAATAGAGAGAATCTAAAGTAACTACATTCCCTAGATTATGTATTTATTGTTTGCTATAACAACGAATACTTATGGGTTCAATAGCTATTCATAGATTTATGGAACGTAGGTGAATACGGGGGTCTTCTTTCGTTTTTGTGAATTTATGCGGATATTATGTCATATCCTGGTGGCATTCCATTTTTTAGCTCGCTTATTATTTTTTGAAGATCTTTAGTTATGCCCATCTGGAATTTTTCGTTATTTCTTGTTGTGTCATTTACCGATGAGGTTCTAGCACTTCCTAGTATTTCTTGAAAATATTCCTTCGATCCATTAATTATTTCATTTCTATCTGTTATCATATCTCCATTTGTGTCTTTAATCTTCAATTAGTTGTAGGTTTTCTCTTTATTTAAGGATTTTAACTTTCTGTGGAATAGCTTTTTTTTGTATATATTTCCATTTTCTCTCTGATTTCTATCCATTTTCTCTCTGATTTCTATCCATTTTCTCTCTGATTTCTATCAAGAAGACACAGACAACTTTATAATATTCATAGTTTTCCGTTGTTTTGTTATTATTTAGATAATTTCCCTATTTAGTTTAAATTCTCTTTAAAGAATAAACTCAAATTTAAAGATTTTGTAAATCTTTAAAATGTATACATCAGCTGCCATCTATGAACTTTCTTTGTAACTAAAAATCAAAACAAGTATGAACCAGGCCGTATCGAAGTTTTTAAACAGACGTTCTGTGAAGTATGGGCTGCCGTTTCTTCTCGTCGTGTTAGGGGGCTCATTTGGATTGAAAGAATTTACGCAATTGAGGTAACTCAAGATTTAATCACTGTAATAGTTGGGTAGATGTTATAACCTCACAATTCAATGTATGTGATATAATAGTCTACACCGGTGAGGAAAAACATATATGTGAAATTCTGACTGTTAAAAGTATGGCCCTACCCAAAACGAAAATTATTTTTAGTTTAAATGACTACATAGTCTAGGTCAAAAATAATTGGAGCCAATTATCATATATGTGAAAGTTTTTGAGGTTAAAACTATACCCCCTCTCCAAACTATTTTTTTTATTTCAATTAAAATGGCAGTATAGCTTATGCCACTATATTTCTTTCAATTTATTGCTTCCCCCTATCAATACATGCTCTGGTTAAAATGAAAATATATATTTATATATGATGTTGTACTTAGTTTTTTATATTCTAATCGGAAATTGAAAATGTTTTCCCACGGTCAAGATTTAGTTCCCACGCCAAAGTATCCTCAATACCACGGTTTCACTATTCCACACATATCCAAATTTCTGAGACATTCATATTTTCGATTGGAATATGAAATTAACCCCAGAGACTCCCCAATTAAGACATGAAAATCTTAGAAATCCTCAATTAAAACATGAAACACCCCATCAAAAACCAACCATCAATGAACTCCATATAACCCCAAATATGTTTCTTGATGTTTTTTTTTCTGGGGTAATTGTGGGTTTGTTATGTTTTAATTGAGGATTTCTGGGGTTTTTATGTCCCAATTGGGGAATCTGGGGTTAATTTCATATTCCAATCTGGGGTTCATTGGGATTTTTCATGATCTAATCGAAAATTTCCATAAAATATTGAGCCATTCACTGCCTCAATATTTTATGGAAACAGAAATTTTCGATTAGATCATGAAAAATCCCAATTAACCCCAGATTGGAATATGAAATTAACCCCAGACTCCCCAATTGGGACATAAAAACCCCAGAAATCCTCAATTAAAAATAACAAAGCCACAATTGCCCCAGAAAAAAAAACATCAAGAAACATATTTGGGGTTATATGGAGTTCATTGATGATTTTCTGGGGTGTTTCATGTTTTAATTGAGGATTTCTAAGATTTTCATGTCTTAATTGGGGAGTCTCTGGGGTTAATTTCATATTCCAATCGAAAATTTCTGTTTTTCTCACGTTCACGACTTAGTTCCCACGGCCTCAATACCTACTGTTTCACTATTCTAAACAACTTCAAATTTGTAAGGCATTCGTATAGCTGAAAATGACATTATCATTAAAATATTGAGTCATTCACAGCTATATGAATGCCTGACAAAGTTGAATTTGTTTGGAATAGGCAAAACATTAGGTATTGGGATACTTTGGCGTGGAAACTAAATCGCGACCGTGAGAAATATAGAAATTTTCAAGAAGAACAACAACAAAACAAAAATAGTACAATTAACCCCCTAGGAGGAAAGTTAAACGGCACCACATCAATTAGCAAAGCACACCCATATGGTAATAACCGTCTACATGCTGATGCCATCAGGACCTGGTAGTGCCCTCTAGGAAATAATATTCCAACAGAGTGCTTGAGATATCAGCACAAGTCCAATCTTATAAAACATTTTTGATGTGGTGCCACCAGATGGCATTTAACTTTCCTCCTAGGGGGTTAGTTGTACTATTTTTGTATATAACCACTCGAGATATTGTGTGAATTCATCCTCACTAGCTGAGCTATACTGATGAGATCTAATAAGATCGAAATCTAGATATGTAGATGGCTAAAAGGTGGGTTCACACTTATATATGTTAAAAACAAAACAATTAACCCCAGAAACTGCACAAATAGAACACCATCAACCACACCTGTTCATTATCAAACACTCAAATTGCTACTGATTCGTTTGGAAAAACAATTAATTTAAAATGCAAACCGTTTATATTTTTAAGATATACCTTTTCGAAGCGCAGCAGCATATCTCTAAGAGATGATATAGAAAAAAGTGGACTCACAATGAAGAAACCTGGGGAAGTGAGTCTTGAATCAGAGTATGAGAAACTGAAAAAGATGGATATTGATACTTGGGAGCAGGTTCGAGGACCCCGGCCATGGGAAGAGCCTACAAGTGTACCTGCTAGTCAATAGAAATGTTATATAGCAAAGTTTTGTATATGTAGGTAAATAAAATTATTTATTTTTAGCTCTAATCTAGTGAACGCAGTCCTAGTACGTCTGAATAGCTCGATGTATAGTTTCAAGTAGTTATTGGGATACTTTGGGCTTGGGAACTAAATCGTGACCGTGAGAAAAAATAGAAATATCCGAGTAGAACATGAACAACCCCAATTAACCTCCCAATAGAAACATGAACATCCTAGTAGTCAAAGTATTCCAATAACTAATGTTTATTAGTTATTGGAATACTTTGGCGTAGGAACTAAATCGTGACCGTGAGAAATATAGAAATTCCTGAGTAGAACAAAAACAAACCAATTAACCTATTGAGGAATACCTACTGTTTCACTATTCTAAACTACTTCAAATTTGTGAGGCATTCATATAGCTGCGAATGACATTATCATTAAAATATTGAGTAATTTACAGCTGTGTCTGACAAATTTGAATATCTTATTGGGTAGTTTCTGGGGTTAATTGGGGTTTTTCATGATCTAATCGGAAATTTCTGTTTCCATAAAATATTGAGGCAGTGAATGACTCAATATTTAATGGATATGAATGCCTCAGAAATTTGAATTTGTATGAAATAGTGAAACCGTGGTATTGAGTATACTTTGGCGTGGAAACTAAATCGTGACCGTGGGAAAAACAAGAATTTCCAATTAGAATATGATAAACTAACCACAACAACCTAATTAACCCCAGAAACTCCCGAATTAGAACTTGAAAATCCCAGAAATCCCTGATTAAATTATGAGACACCCCAGACAATCCCCATTTACTCGTGAAAACACACCAAACATAAATTGGGTTAATTGAGGGTTTTTTGGGATTGTTAATCCTCAATTAAAACATAAAATCCTCAGAAAACCCTCATTATCCCCTCAAAGTAATTTGATACCGCTTTATTTACGTTGACTTCATGAAAGCAAACCTCTGAAAATAGAAAACATACATAAATAAAACAAATCCCTTGTTACAATTGAATATTTATTGGGTATATTCACATAATAAAACCTTCTTATAGTCTACATGTAAATAAGATTCCACCTACTACAAGTACAGTCAATTTAAAATAATAAAAAGCATCTTATATGTTTTACGAACTAAATAAATATATACAGAATTCTTGTGAATGCAAATCATAATCTGGAATAAATCTAAAGACACTACCATCCTATATATGTATATGTACAAAATGATTGTAAAAAATAAGACAGTACTACAAACTATCAGTTGGCTAGTGAGTGGGAAACAGTCAAGCTGGGAGGTCAAGATTAATTATTTGTAGATCAAGAAATTATTTTGTAACATCAATATACAAATTTATCATTATGTAATCCTAAAGACAATTGTCTGGGAGGCCCACCAACAAAAAAAAACTACAATCATTATTATTTATTGTAATTAGTTTAAAAATTTGATAAATGCAACATTCATTACTTGCAACTTTTTATAAGCACAATTATTTATAATTCCAAAAATTATTTTTATTTTATTTACTTTGTACATTTTACAAAAGTCATTAATCTTGGTGAAAATCCCTAATTAAATTATGAGAAACCTCAGAAAACCCGCATTTACCCGTGAAAACACACCTGGGAACATAATTGGGGTTAATTAAGGGTTTTTTGGGGTTTATTTTTGGCAGTTAATCCTCAAGCAATTCGAAAAATGTTTTCCTTCGCTGGATTGGTCGACGAAACGACCAATCGTGGGAAGGAAAACATTTTTCGAATTGCTTGAGGATTAACTGCCAAAAATAAACCCCAAAAAATCCTTAATTAACCCCAATTATGTTCCCAGGTGTGTTTTCACGGGTAAATGCGGGTTTTCTGAGGTTTCTCATAATTTAATTAGGGATTTCTGGGATTTTCATAAAGATTAATGACTTTTGTAAAATGTACAAAGTAAATAAAATAAAAAATGTCGAATTATAAATAATTGTACTTTTTTTCCATAAATGCAAATTTCACCAATATTAATGACTTTTGTAAGATGTACAAAGTAAATAAAATCACAGTTTCCCGTATTAAGATTAATAATTTTCGAAAAAACGAATATATATTACTTTAGTTGCTTTTGTTTATCGTTCTGGGCTGGTCTTAACTGGCTTAGAACAGCCCGGAACAGGGCTCGAATAATAAACGTAAGCGCTGTTTGTGTTAAAATTTTATAATCAATTCTATAGTACCAATGTGTTAATAGCTTTTTTTTACCAATAGAATTAGGTCAATTTATAATCAATTATATAATACCAATATGTGTTAATAGCTTTTTTTGGCCAATAGAATTAGATCTTCTGTTCGAGATCGCTGATTGTTCATAATTGTTATTAAAGGGGCCCCCAGATTCACATTTGCCTAAAGCCCTACAAAAATGATATTCCCCAATGACATCCTATAAAAATAGTTACAATTTCATTATAAATTTAATATTTATTTGGCAAACACTAGGAATACAGTGCCGTAAAAGCGGCTGTTTGTGACGTCATTTACACATCCTATATTTCATTTGTCTGATGCTGCTGTAGTACAGCGGCTGATTGTGACGTCATTTACACATCATATTTTTCAGCCGCTTGTAAATGCTGTAGTACAGCGACTGCTTGTGACGTCATTTACACATCATATTTTTCATCCGATTGATAATGCTGTAGTACAGCGGCTATATGTGACGTCATTTACACATCATATTTTTCATCCGGTTGATACTGCTGTAGTACAGTGGCTGTTTGTGACGTCATTTACACATCATATTTTTCATCCGCTTGTAAATGCTGTATTACAGCAGCTGTTTTTGACGTCATTTACACACCACGAATAACGTTTTATGTGTATGCAAATGATATCCGTATGGTAGTTCTGTAATTGTCTACATTAATTTCCACAAGTAGAGTAATATTGCTCTTTGGGAAACCATACTCGTTTATATGTATGTACAACATTTGCTGTCACACGTAAATGACACCACAAACTTTTTTTACGGCACTGTTTGCCTAACAAACCGAGACTTAAGGGTGGTATTACATCTATATTTTTCTTTTAACGCGAATTTTGAAAATGTATTTAGCTATTAGATAAAAACTAGGCAGTGGAATGGCATACAAACCTATGCAAGTTAATAAAACACTTTATTGTTGCCTCTGAAAATTTATTTTTGAAAAAAATATATGACCATACTTCGTTGTTTTCATTTTTCATCTGCTTGATGATGCTGTAGTACATTGAAAAAATTGTCATGGTACAACAAAGATGACTCAAAAACAACCTACTTTTTTTCCCTACTGGAGTATGGTCATGAATTCTTATAAAATAAGCGTTTTTATTATCCTGCATAAGTTATATACCAGTCCATTGCATAGTTTTTATTAAAAACTTCAAAATTCTTATAAAAATAAAAATAAACGTGACGTGATCCTACCCTTAAGCCCATATTCCTGCTCTCATAATTTTCTGTCAGCCAATCGGAGATGAAGAAATGAGAACAGCTGAAACAAACTTGGTATTTGATTGGCTGACGCAGCAAATGGAGATCAGAAATATATTAGGCTTCATGCTTAAAAGTTGAGAAATATATACTTTGAAAATTATTTGGTCCTTCATGAATGATAAATAACCTTGTTATCTAATATTAGATAATATAAAGCATAAATGATTAATAAAAGCTGTCTTAAATTAATAATTTTAAAACATAATTTCAATTGTAAGTAGACACAAGTAGAGCACTGTTCAAATTGCAATTGTTTTATTTAAAAAAAACCCTGGTTTTTACTGAACTGGTTTTTAATAGGCTTAGTTTATATATGAAAGCTTATTAAATAAAAATTGATTTTACAGCTAGTTACCAGGTTGAGGCTATTAATAAAGCTTTAATTACAGTGTACTTGATTCGTCAAGAAACTTGAATAAGTTCGTAGTTTCAAATGTCATAGAACTTTCGTTCAAGTAAATCAAAATAGATTACGTCATATGTATGACCAATAACGTACCTTTCAAACATGAGTAAAATTTGAACGAACCTCTCATTTCTTCAAACTATTTCTGATTAACATGGTTCAAATTTTAGCTAGAGCAGTCCTGAATGAATATTTCTTGACGAATCTAGTGCAATGTAATTCACACTTAAAAATATTCTGGTTTGCTAATAGGTTGAGCAGTATATTCAACCTATTACAAACCAGAACTTAATAAATTAGAATGACACCTAATTGAATTTATCAACAATAAAACATTGATACTAATCTGTTACTAATAAAAGTAATTCGTTTCATTATAAATTACCCCGTGCCATAATATATATATTTTTTCAAATCCAATTCAGACTTTAAAATTAAATATATCACCCACTCGACAATTACTCCTCACACATCAACTTCAGTTTGCACATACCGATTAATTACATGTATAATACGAAAATCAATTTAATCATCATCCCAATCTGTGATCAGTTTATTAACCGTATTGGACTTACTCTGCTCGGACTGCTGCGAGTCGGTGTCCTCCCAGTCGTCCAATATCAAGTTTTTCGTCGCCTTGGTCTGCTCGGCGTCCGGGGGCGTCACCTCCAACTTGTCCATAGAGTTATCAGCGGTGGAATTACTCTCGTCAATCGAGTTATTTTCCTCAGTCTCCTCGGTTATAACCGAGGTGTTCTCCTCTGCCACTGAATTGCTCTCCTCTGCTACCGAATTGTTCTCCTCTAAAGCAGGGCATTCTTTTGAATCGGTTTCCACGGTTTCGGAATTGTTTTCTTTAGTAGGCTCGGATGGTGGAATTGGCGCTGGAGGTTCTTCTTCAGTTACGCTTGTGTTGTTTTCTGAATCCACTTCAGTTAGTGGAGTCGACTCCTCACTGCTCTCTCCCATCATTTCCATCAGTTTGGCAGCAATGTCATCTGCTTTAACGATTGTTGATTCGGGTTGTTGGTCATTTAATGGTGGTGCTGGTGGTTTATCTTCTGTTGGTGGCAAAGGGATTTCAATTTCGTCTGTTTTTGGATCTTCTGTTATTTGATTGGTTGTATCTACCTCATCTACAGACTCGTTTTGATTAGTAGTTTCTTGTATAGGTTCGTTTTGATTTGTTGTTTCATGTATAAGTTCATTTTGGTTGGCGCCCTCATCAATTTCCATCGCTTCTGGTTTGGACAACTCCTCCACTGCTTCAACTGGAGTTGGGGGTTGAACTGCTTCAATTTCTGTTGAGGGGGGCGGCGAGTTCTGCTCGATAACAGATGTTACCTCTTCAGGTTCAACTGGCACTATAGGTGCAACTTCTGTTTCATTGTGTTCTGTGACTGGAATCTCAATTTCAGGCTTATTTTCAATTATTTCTAGTGATGGAATTTCAGCTTGGTCGTCGGTTGTTGTTGTTGTTGTTGTTATGGTTGGCGGTACTTCCGGTTCTTGAGGTAATTCCTCAACGGCATCCTATAATAATAGTTACAATTTTATTTTAAATTTAATAGAATAACACTTCTATCTTTATAGGGCTGTCAGCCGTGAGGCTTTCTGGCGGTCAAGGGAGAAGTTTATTTATCTTAACTTCCCAGAAATAAATTTAATATTATCATTATCAATATCCTCCTATTTTTCAAACAATTCTATCTCTATAGGGCTATCAGTCGTGAGGCTTTTCTGCCGGTCAAGGGACCCGGTATTTATCTTAACTTCCCAAAACTAAATATAAAATTTATTTAACATTAGATATCTAGAGGTACAAATAACCTAAATAAACTTCAAGCCAGCTTATGAACTTCATTGAAGATACAAATCTTATGAAAGAGTTCTAAGAAATGGTGGAGCACAATAGGTCAGCTGTGACCACAGTGTAGTGGCATACAACAGTAAAACCAGATAGAAAAATAATATTAGGTAACTTACACTTTGATGTGGTGCTGCATTGACAACAGCACACGATTCATCAGTCTCCATCGGCTCATCCTGTTGCACCTCCATCGGTTCCTCCATTGTAGCCGCCGCCACCCCCTCTACCTCCCTCACGAATCCATCAGCAACATCACCCGTTTGCAAAGCACCAACCACCTCATTCACCACCTCCGGTGGCGCAGCTTCAATTGCTGGAGTGGCCACTTCATGCAAATTACTCTTGTCCCCACTAACATGACTCGCAATTTCCCTCTGAATCAACTCAATAGATTCAACCGCACCCGTATTAGCAGGCGCATTACGAATTTCCAACATCCCAGTCTCTGAATTCAGCATGATATTACCCTGTGATGTTATAAACTGATTTTCCTGCCCATCAACCGGATGACTATACAACACCACGATATTCGAATTATCATTAGTGAGTATTTCGTTATTTCCATCATTGTAGTCATGATCAGTGAGCACCATTACGAGCTCATCAGTTGAACCAATATCCGAACTCGCGAGCATTTGCTGGGTTATAACATTGTGCTCTGTTGTAATCACTTGGTTGGGGTTTTGAACGAAGCTATGTGTATTAGTTAGTTCTGGTAATATATACTCCTGAGTATGAGCAGGTTGTTCATTTGAATGTAGTATGTACTGTTGGTTTTCATCTAGTACAACTATATCGACCAATCCTAAACTCGATGCTAATCCACTAGCAACGTTATTGATAGCTTCAGGAGCGGTGGTTGCTTTGGATGGAGGCAGTTTGACATCGGATAGCACCGTAACACGTTCATCTTGTTCTTCTGAACTTTCTTCCTCATGCCCACTCATATCAATAGTAAGCATCCCGTCTCTACGAGCTTCCAGTTTATGCGACATTTGAATATGTGTGAACAAATTCGCCGCAGTTTGATAAATTCTTGTGCAATATTGACAATCATAACTATGCTTACCCACTTTACCGGTGTGCCCTGTGATTTGTGCGTGCGATCGCAACGATTGTTCATTGTTGAATCCAACTTTGCATTCAGAGCATTGCAGATCGAATTTGGAGTGGACCAGTTTGTGTTTGATGAGGAATGCTTCGTTCATAGCTATGTATGGGCATTGGTCGCATTTTGGGAATTTAAACGATGCGGGTGGTTTGATGCCATGTCGTATATACTGGTGGTACACTAGTAAGTTTGCACGAGAACTTTTGTGTCCGCAATGTTTGCACATTAGTATATCGAATTTTTCTTGATGTACATCAGTCATGTGTCTTCTGTATAGGTAGTAAAGGACGAATTCAATTTGTTCGCCTTCAATTGAACATTTCGAGCACACCCATGGGCCCTCTTTGGTTGCTTCTTTTATGGCGCCGGGTTTCTTTACTTGCATTTTGAGTTTTGTTGATTTTGGGATTAGTCTGGTGGAATCGGCTGGTGGGGTTTTATTCTTTGGGAGTATTTTCACTCGGATGTTCTTGTTGTTTTTAACTAGATGCGGGTACTTTTTAAGGACTTCAGATATTATTTTTGAGTGGTCAACTGTCTCCGATGATGTTATGTTAATTCTTGCGGCTTTATTTTCTTTTTCATTCAAACGAGTTTTTTTATTATTGGATTCTTCAGCATGCATAGCTTTTCTTTTATAGCTAGCATCTGGGTAGTAATCAGGATCAGCATCCAAATCATTATCAATATCCTCCTCTTTTTCAACGAAATCAGATCGTATTTTCTGTTCCTTTACATAGCTTTTTAAATCCTCCATGTCAACATTTTCATTGTTGTAGGTTGCTTTTGTTTTATTGTTGTTTGGTAGGTAGCGGATGTCATCGAATGATGTGCTTGCACGTAATTCATCTTCTTGAGTCATTAAGGGTTTACTAGTGTATGTAATGGTATCGAATGATGATGATGTTGTGTCTAACATGTTGAAACTTTGCAGGTCATCCTCAGGCCATTCGAAGCGAGTTGGTTTTGGGGCATTATCAATGCTCGTGTTAGATATATCATTGTTTTGCATGCGACGGTTTGAGACATAACTTGGTGCTGGACTTACTGTGGATGGTTGTGGTATTGTTTTGCGTTTCCAAACAGGTAATTTACGACCTGGAAGTGTGGCTGGTAAAGATTTTTCCACTTTTGGTGTGATCTTTTTGCCTTGCAAGTTGTATGTGGGTGGTACTTTGGAAACAACTGACTTCGAGACTTGCTGAGGTTGCTTTTGTGCATCTAGCAATCTCAATAGAACAGTTATATTCATCTGCTCAGCTGTTTTATACAACTTATCATATGATGATAATTGAAATTCAAGCATGCCACTATACATAAAATTTACAATGGGCAATATAACATCTGACTGCATATCTGCAGGCATTATAAGAACATCATCAACAGCCCCACATGTTTCTTCAAGTGATTGAAAGTACTCGGTACAAGCATTCATAACCAATCTATGCACTTTAAGCTGCACATTCCCATCAAACTGCAATGTTAAATCACAAAAGTCAGTTTTGTTGAAAAACGACTGCAGTCTGGATAGGAAGAAAATCCCCCAATTGTCCACCCTCACTTGTTTGCTTGTTTCACCCATCTTGTGAGATATAACCTAAAAAAAATAAATTACATAGTTGTAATTGCTGGTGACGGGTCCATCATTATTTAAACAACGTGTTGAGTTTTGTTTGTTGTTAATAAAAACAAATGAGTTTGGGGCGGCTTGTGTATACACAACAAAACAAATGATAGAGAAAGACAAATGCCAAACGCCAAGCCATTGAGACAGGCACAACACCGCAGTCACATATTAGGCTGTGGAAGGTTTGTACAGCATCCCTGCAGTTGTTGGCACAATTAACAACAACCCGGTTTGTTTTTAATTCAAATCTACTGACCTTTTTTCGTGTTTAATATTTATAGCTCCATCTCTACAAACGGATAAACATATTGAGCATATCTACTGTTTCTTCATATTTGTAGGTGGCGCTTCGGACGCGCGGGATTTATGAATTGCGAATGCTACAAGATGTTCTTTTATGGATCCAGGAATATATTCCTGCTGTATTATTATTAGAGAGGGTAGGTATTGTTTGATATAATGCCATAAATAGGTGTAATTGGTTGTGTGGTTCATATAAAATTGTTTGCAGATGTTCCGTTTTTGAAAAGACGAGTTGCAACCGCCACCGCTTGGCGTCGTGTGACCAATTTAAAGAACAGAAATTTCCAGGGCGTCCATCTTGTTCTTGTAATGATGCTTTTATTGTTCTTAAATCAATGAACAGTAGATGTCGTGATGCAGATGACATTTTATTAGATGCAGTTTTGCTGGGGGATATTATTAAAGTGGTGAGTAGAGATTTAGTGACTCATTAAAATTTGATTACGCATACAATTTTACAAAGTTTTAATAAATTTTGGTTTTTGAGAGCGATGCCACTGGCGCCATCTAGTATTTCCATCCTTTTTGACATTTGTTTTAGTTTTAAGATTTCTGTCTTGACATGGCTGAGTAAAATCGTTGATTGAAGTATTGAATTAACGCTCAAATATATCTAGGGTAGTGTTTCTCAAACTTTTTGGTTCGTGACCCACCTTTTGCACATACAAATTTCAAAGGACCACCTGAAAAATAGGTATGTGTAGAAAAACATTCCGAATGTTCATTTGTTTCTGCGATCCCCACTTTGGGAATCATTGATCTAGGACATAGATTTTAAATTAAATACGTAATAATACAAAAAATGTAAAAAATAGGCATAGTGCTTTCTCCAAGGTACAGATATATAATGGGCTTGAGACATATGAAACACAACAGACAAAAAACATTCAAACCATGTCATCCCTGACACTCAGCGACGTGTCATCTACGACTGAAAATGAATTCGACTCGCGTTGGCACTCCGAGAATTCGCTAAACACGAGCGCCGTAGCACGCGAGCCATTATGGATGTCCCAGCAGGAGCTGAGTGAGTTTTTTGATAACATCCGGGCCTCAAGTTCCAGACCGGTGGCCGTTGATGAGATTTTCGAGTATGACAACGGGATGCGATGTACGGTGGAGACGTATTTGATGCCTGTGCCGCTTGATGAGCTGATTGAGGCGGGTGCCACGAACCCAGAATCAGCGCAATCGAAGCGGATCAGGATGAAGAGACCTGGCTCGGTGAGGATGCCACTGCCGTGGGAGCTTTTGCCCGTTTTAAAGCATACAAATAGTAGTTTGGTGAAGATGTAGGGTATTGGTATTTAGTTTTCTTTTAAAGTGTACTGATTTATTTTTATATATTACATGAAAGTGGTGGTGAGAGTAGGGTTTTAGTGTAGTATTTTCCAGCAGAATGAACACATCTCTTTTGTTGATGGATGCTGTTTTTATCGTCCAGGTTTTGGCATCGTACAGTAGGACCGGCCAGACGTATCATTTGACCATTCTGTGGCGGATTTTTAACATGAGGTTTTAATCAGTTTTAACAAATTTTGGTTTTAGAGAGCGATTCCACTGGCGCCATCTAGTATTTCCATCCTTTTTGACATTTGTTTTAGTTTTAAGATTTCTGTTTTCATCACATAGCCGGTTTTCTTTGAGTCGCCAATTATACTAATGTTATATCATATCGGGTCTAATCAGAAGTCTTCTTTTAAATGGAATGGTACATTTTTATTTACTCGTCAGATTTGCATATGGTTCCAGTAAGTATGCTCTTAATACAAGGATAAGTATACAAATGTAACATTCCAAAGACTCCTGTTTAGCTTCAAATTGGATGAAAACGGGAAATAGTCTCACACAGAAAAGAATATCTACACATTTGGTTGTGACAACTAATAATTATTGTAATACAAACGTGTATAAAAAAGTAGTAAAAATGGAACGATTACGGTTTGAGATATTTAGTCCAACTGCTATGCGAGTTTGCGGCCGGAAGCACCCAGCCGATTGGAATGCCTGACCCAAGTGTTTGGTCTTTCGCTAGAAACGTGTCCCAACTTTTCCTAGAAACAAAAAATTGTAGGGAAAACGTTAGTATACTTCATTGACTTGACAAATGCAAAACCCGTAAACCGGATTTTCTTGGAGGTAGTCATTATTATTTTTTACAAACCCTCTATGAATATAAAAAACAGGTTGATCAGTCTATTACCTTATAGCCACAAAAGTATCCAAATCCCTCTCTGCTGAAGTGAGTCCCCAATATAGTGGGCTGCTTGGTGTGGTACTTCCCCCAAACAAACCCCCCTGCCACTCCCTCACAGCAACCTTCTCCCTGCTAAAAACAGCCTGAACCCCATCATCCACAGTCTGCTCCTCCAACATCACCCTCAGCCCTTGCTCCTCCACCCCATAAGTCCGCAACGAACCCTCCCACATCTCCCCTAAATGAACAACAGCCTTCTCAAAAGCACTCGCATCCACCTCCGACACCCGCTCCCCGCGATTCCTAGCCATAACATCCCTAACCCCGCGCAACTTAACCAGCGCCCCTATAAGCGACAACTGCTTACGGGCATCCGACTTCTTTTTTGTCACCTCCGAAAGCACACAATCGGCGTCGCGTTTTAGGTTTTCCTCGGCCTTGGCACGCTCTACAGTCTCCTTCATACCCTCCAACCAGTCATCAATTGACTTGTGCATCTCCGCGCGTAGTTCAATCTCGTTTGCCCTCTCAACCCTTCGTCTGGCTTGAGCCCGTTTTTGTTTCATCCGTTTCTTACTGCGTTTATCCAGAGCGGTTTTAATTAAACTGATGTGGGCGCCGTTTTGAAACTGCGACATCGCAGTGGTGAACTGATGTCGCAACGCACCTATATCATCCGTGTGTTTCCTCCAGTCACTCGTGCTCATTGTGGCGATGTTGTTTTCTAAACTGTTGCGTTTTGATTCCAAGTTTTTGATGGTTTCCAGACAGCTGGTTAAGGTCTGTTTGATTTTATGGATTTGTATGGGGTGGGTTGTTGGTTTAGTAGTTGTAGCAGTGGGTTTGTAGCGTTTGGACAACCATGCCGCCACAAAGTTCTCATCATCGGAATTACGGTTGATGACTACTTTCGGGGGAAGAGAGAGGTCGTAAATCGGCGGTGGTGGCACGCTGGGCTCGTACTGCACGTTGTAGTAGTTATCTCGTTGGTAGTTCATGTTTTTTTTTTAAGATTAAAATTGTTAAATTATGTTAGTTTAAGTGTTTTTAATATAGTAACTTGTTTTTTTTTATTAACACATGTGCAGCGCTTCGCCCGGTTTGGGTAGCTGCTTCACTGATTCGGCTAGGATAGAAACGGCAGCCTTGTACTGCTCGGTTTCCTGCAAATCGCGTTCAGTGTCAATGATAGACTTAAGGTCGTCGTATGCTTTAGCGAGACGGCGCTGACAGTCGGGGACCATCATCAGGCTCTCCTGCAGGACTTCTTCTTGTTTGCGAACATCGTATTCGTCTTTACCTTGAAACAAGACAGGAGGTCCATCAAAAATTCTGATTTTTTAGACTGCTTAAAGTAGATTTATTATGGGTGAATTATATTATATTGTACTAGACCAAGAAAGATCTGACAAGAAGACAGATATTAATATTAAGAATAAATGGACTGAGGCAGATATCAGCTGATCAAACAATAACAAAGAAAACTGTTAACGTTTGAATATATACTATACATGTATATAACTTGTTTGATTTGACAATTTTGATGCAGAAAGCAATTAAATCTGATGATAGTTTGATGGCTATAGATATTTTAATCCATTTCCCAGTACACATTTATAATTTCCACCATTGAGTGAAATATCTGATCTATCTATCTATATCTATATCAATAGTTCAATCAACGTTTCTACGAAAATAATAACAAACTCTGCGCTTGCGCAATACTACCACAACGTAGTCAGGAAAACAAAGCTAATATCAGTGCAATAGTATTATTTTACTATACAATTTACAATATTTGACGAATTAAAAGCAATTTAAAGAGATTCAGGCTTGTAAAAACCGATAATTTCTTACCATCTGCCTTGTATTTTGCGACGCGCGCCCTCTGCGACTCGGATTCTTTCTCATACGACACCTTCTCCTTGGCTAACCTCTTAACGACGCCGGTTTTGATGGTGAGCGTCCTCAAACGGGGATCTGCCATGACAAATTGCGATTAAAACGGCCGCCGGCGAGCTGACTGCAGAATTTGTTTCAACAAACCGACTATGACAACGAAAACTGGAAGGTCAATGACAGTAAAAATGCGATGGTGGGTGACGCATAGGTTACCATCGCGTGAACTTATACACCATACATGACTATATACTACTGTTAGGACGGTCAGAAAACACGCCCCAATTAGAAAGTATGTTGTAGAAAAAACGATTATGGTGTATTAGTCATGCTATTAAATGTCGGAAATGAGTACAAAAGGATGTATCGTGAATGATTCAGCTGATTCTTTATGATATTTGCATAAAACTCGCTAATATGAATCGATCATGGTTTGGAACTATGCTGTATCAAGGATAAAGGGTTTAATACACTGCGGTTCAATTTGATCCTTACGGACAATCATGTATAACCGTAGATTCAATATTACAATATTTCAATAAACCATACAAAATGCCTACTTTAAAGTGATACATATAAGTCACATGTGTTCCCGTTTTATTCTAATTCTAGGCGTTTATTAGGATGCTAGTATGGTTGCCATCACAGAATTATTTCCAACGAAATAGAATGAAATAGAATGCGTTTCATACATGCGCGAGTGGAGTAACGATATTCTATGAAGTAGAACGGTATACTGTGCATGCAAATTTAGGGCGTCATTGAGGTGCAATTTCTGTTTATTCAATTT
Organism: Lordithon lunulatus; assembly: GCA_963942505.1. Lineage (NCBI taxonomy): Eukaryota > Metazoa > Arthropoda > Insecta > Coleoptera > Staphylinidae > Lordithon > Lordithon lunulatus. The sequence goes on from OZ012669.1 coordinate 8,787,249, forward strand.
GTATATCATCTTAAAAGGTAGTGCCACAATGGCACATTTTTAAGCTGGAGGTACGATTAATCTGACTATTGCAACATAGATGGCCGTGCCATCTGCAATTTGTCGAGAGCTGTGGCGCGTTCACATTTGGACGATACATGACGTGTTCCGGTGAATTTAAACGATTTTTACTGATATTACTTTGACTCAATAGTTGCTTTCGTTAATCATTTATCGTTACGCCGAATGGAGCAACTGTATAAAGCACATTTTTTTCCTAATATTTGAATACGTTTAAGAAACAGTTAAAAAAACTAATTAAGCTAATTGCAAGTTTAGTGGTGCAAGCACTTATTTTAAAGCTAAATGCATGAAAAATCTAAATCTGCAACCTTTATTTCAATGACATTACAGATTTTTAAGATACAGACTTGACATGAACGAAGTATCTTATGTTTGGTTAATTTTCAAGAAGTGTATCTATATTTTTTATATTCTTGACGCTGTTTAGTGGTGCAAGCACTTACTTTAAACCTAAATGCATGAAGAATCTAAATCTGCAACCCTTATTTCAATGACATTACAGATTTTAAAGATACAGACTTGTCATAAAGGTAGTATCTTATGTTTTGTTAATTTTCAAGAAGTTTATCTATAATTTTTATATTCTTGACGCTGTTTAGTGGTGCAAGCACTTATTTTGAAGCTAAATGCATGAAGAATCTAAATCTGCAACCCTTATTTCAATGACATTACAGATTTTAAAGATACAGACTTGTCATAAAGGTAGTATCTTATGTTTTGTTAATTTTCAAGAAGTTTATCTATAATTTCTATATTCTTGACGCTGTTTAGTGGTGCAAGCACTTATTTTAAAGCTAAATGCATGAAGAATCTAAATCTGCAACCCTTATTTCAATGACATTACAGATTTTTTAAGATACAGACTTAACATGAAAGTAATATCTTATGTTTGGCTAATTTTCAAGAAGTTTATCTATAATGTTTATATTCTTGACACTGTTTAGTGGTGCAAGCACTTATTTTAAAGCTAAATGCGTGAAGAATGTAAATCGGCAACCGTTATTTCAATGACATTACAGATTTTAAAGATACAGACTTGACATGAAGGTAGTATCTTATGTTTGGTTAATTTTCAAGAAGTTTATCTATAATTTCTATATTCTTGACGCTGTTTAGTGGGGCAAGCACTTGTTTTAAAGGTAAATGCATGCAGAATCTAAATCTGCAACCTACAGCACTAGAACCTAGGGTTGTCAACTGTCCTCTTTTTGGGAGGACAATCCTTCTTTTGGATATAATGTTCTCCCATCATCCCTCTCGTTATAATGTCTTCCTTTTTCTCATTTAATATTATTTATTTTACAAGCTGTTTTCGTTTATCACTCTGTGCTGCTACGGACTTATTGTCTCTTGTTCTATTTGCCGCTCCCGATGCGCGCAATTCTACCGCGGCTCTTAAAACCGGCGACGCACGATAGCAACTCTTGGGCGATACAGACGCCACGGGATTGTTAAACGAAAGCACCTATATTTGGACCATTTGGTGTATGGGAATTTTATTAATCTGTCTTTTTTAATGCTTAATAATATTTAAAAGAAAAACCCACCCTTAATTTTTAACTACCCTTTACCTTTTATATCTTAAAAGACACCCAGAGGCCGTACTAGCATTCTCATTCTCCCCTCGGGTATAGCTATATTGCGATCCGGGACCGCTCTCTCATTGTTTCAAACCTGGGTCTCCTTAAACTAAATCTGAAAGAAGAGAAGACATAGGTCTCCTCTTCTTTCAGGTTTAATATTTCTCTGACGTACTGGGCGATGAGTCCCATCTAGCCTCATCCTCCAGCATCAATGATACTATGGTTTCTGGTGTTATTATTGTGCCTATCATCCTACTCAGAGCTGCCCGCGTCCCGTGACGAACTGAGTGATGTGGTAGTTGATATCATCATGTTTCCTGCCCCTTCTAGTTCGCCAGGTGCCTTCCCATGCCTCTCTGGAAATCTGAAGTACCCTGTCTACCTCTGCCACCGTGGACCACCGCTAATCTAACGTCCCTTCCCGACCCGTCCTCCCTTTGAAACAAGAATGGTTGGCAACCCTACTTGAATCGTGAGAACATGAGCATCTAGAAGAACTGGAACATGACTTTAAAAATATTAATTGGAACATTGTCGGGTTATGCGAAACACGGTTAAATAGAGAACCTCACATTTAAAATCAGGGCATGTCCTGTATCAAAACAACGCAGAATATCATAATGGAGGTGTAGCTTGTAACATCAACAAGAACGTCAACCACCTTGTTAGTAAATACCAATCAATATCGAACAGAGTGATATACATAAACTTCGCCATTGTCGGTCACAAGCCCGAATGCAAAAGAAGGAGTGATCGAGGAGTAACACCTCGCTAAAAAACATGGGGTCAGCTGGCCCGGCTGATAGCACCCATTAAGGGCCCCTGCCTAGGGAACAGGTGAAACCCAGAAGCGGAAGAAGACGAAAGGTTCTCAACGATGAAGGGGACGGAAGAACCAAAAACTCGCCAACACGCCCAGCAAGGCGTATTAATGCCAACTACCCTTTTCTAAAACATGAATAAATTATATCCTGAAAACGATATACATTAGGAGAACGATAAATATTAGGAGAGTAGAGACACAAACTTACAATCTTTAATCAGTCTCATGGATTCTGTGGGAATCACACATTTGATCTACAAAGAAAACACCCGGAAAACCCAACCTGGAAAGAAAATACTCATAGCGACATATAACATACGAACCATGAGAAATGCTAAGCACCTAGAACAACTTGAGGAAGCATTATACAAGATAAAATGGCACATGTTGGGACTAAAAGAGACACGCTTGCCCGGAGAAAAATACACTACCCTAAAATCAAAACACACACAACGACTATAAAATAATGCCGAGTGAACATGTAGTGTTTGTCTTTACAAGAATGGTACTTATACCAATATATAGAGGACATCTGGGCCAACAGGCCTGACTAAAAACAAATCCAAAATATAAGGCCGTTTTGGCACAAAACTTGAAAACCTGTAGCGGTCTTATTGGAAGAGCCACAAGAATGGTAGTTGTACCAATGGATAGAGGACGTCTAGGCCAACAGGCCTGGCTAAAATAATAAGTGGACATGTTGTGTTTGTCTTTACAAGAATGGTAGAGGGCGTCTAGGCCAAGAGGCCTGGCTAAAGAAAATTAAAAAATATAAGGCCGTTTAGGTACAAAACTTGAAAAACTGTAGCGGCCTTATTTGAAGAGCCACAAGAATGGTACATATATTAATGGATAGAGGACGTCTAGGCCAACAGGACTGGGTAAAAAATTCAAAAATATATGGTCGTTTCGGCACAAAACTTGAAAAACTGTAGCGGCGATATTCATTCCACATGCTGCTAACCTACTTTATGATATCCGGAGTGCTGCACCTATATCCCGTATTTCCACGTTTTTCGATCCATAAGTGATTGGCCGGTGATGGCTCCTTCCTCGTCGGTTCATCTCTGCGGCATCGGGACTTGTTTCTGGTGAGTATGTAAAAATGGACCTCAAGCATGTTTTGAAATTGTTGATTTGGTTGCTGTTGTTATGTTTTTGTTCTTCTAAATAAGATTTCGCATTACTTCTGATATCCTGGATACGATGTTAATTTGATTCGGTGTTATAGGTCTTTGTATGCGTTTATCTGGATCCCTAGATATTGAAATTCCGAGACTTGTTCTACAATTGTATTGTTCGCGACTAGCTTATACTGGGATTTAGAAATAACCAAGCTTTTAGTTTTTGCTGTGGCTATTGTCATGATCATTGCTTCACAATCATTTGTAAAGGTGTTGAGTAGCCTTTTGAATATGTAATTAACACAGCGTCCTCTGCGAAGCACACCTAGTGTTTCACCAGTCTTAGTCTGTATAGGACCGTGAGCTTCTATTAGCTTATCCATTCAGAGGTTAAACATTAGCGGACTCTTTTTATTGATTTTTTTGACCTGATTATCTAAGTCATCAACTATGTATTATAATTTATATCATTTATGCACATTACTACATATATACACTAACACACACTGACTATGGACAGACACACACTGACTATGGACAGACACACACTGACTATGGACAGACACACACACTGACTATGGACAGACACACACACTGACTATGGACAGACACACACACTGACTATGGACAGACACACACACTGACTATGGACAGACACACACACTGACTATGGACAGACACACACACTGTCTATGGACAGACACACACACTGACTATGGACAGACACACACTGACTATGGATAGACACACACTGACTATGGACACACACACTGACTATGGACAGACACCACTGACTATTGACAGACACATCACTCATGGATTAATAGACTCAAATTCCGAACGGAAAAGAGTCTATTATTACCGGACTCGAACCGGTGACGGCGTGGACGCAGTGGCTTCAGACCGTCGCCTTAGACCACTGCACCACGACCGCCCCCAGTAGCGGACTTAAACTATCTCCTTGTCGTATACCAGTTCTACTCTGGATCTTGGTTTCTTCCCCATTCGTCGCCCTCAGTTTGGTTGTGTTGTTTGTATTTTATTGTCTGTATTATGTTTGGTATATCAGTTCTACATTGGATCCTGGTTTCTTCCCCATTGGTCACCCTCAGTTTGGTTGTGTTGTTTGTATTTTATTGTCTCTATTAGGTTCGGTATACCAGTTCTACATTGGATCTTGGTTTCCTCGCCATTCGTCGCTCTCAGTTTGGTTGTGTTGTTTGTATTTTATTGTCTCTATTATGTTTGGTATACCAGTTCTACATTGGATCTTGGTTTCTTCCCCATTTGTCGCCCTCAGTTTGGTTGTGTTGTTTGTATTTTATTGTCTCTATTATGTTTGGCATACTAGTTCTACATTGAATCTTGGTTTCTTCCCCATTCGTCGCCCTCAGTTTGGTTGTGTTGTTTGTATTTTATTGTCTCTATTATGTTTGGTATACCAGTTCTACATTGGATCTTGGTTTCTTCCCCATTTGTCGCCCTCAGTTTGGTTGCGTTGTTTGTATTTTATTGTCTCTATTATGTTTGGCATACTAGTTCTACATTGAATCTTGGTTTCTTCCCCATTCGTCGCCCTCAGTTTGGTTGTGTTGTTTGTATTTTATTGTCTCTATTAGGTTCGGTATACCAGTTCTACATTGGATCTTGGTTTCCTCGCCATTCGTCGCTCTCAGTTTGGTTGTGTTGTTTGTATTTTATTGTCTCTATTATGTTTGGTATACCAGTTCTACATTGGATCTTGGTTTCTTCCCCATTTGTCGCCCTCAGTTTGGTTGTGTTGTTTGTATTTTATTGTCTCTATTATGTTTGGCATACTAGTTCTACATTGAATCTTGGTTTCTTCCCCATTCGTCGCCCTCAGTTTGGTTGTATTGTTTGTATTTTATTGTCTCTATTAGGTTCGGTATACCAGTTCTACATTGGATCTTGGTTTCCTCGCCATTCGTCGCTCTCAGTTTGGTTGTGTTGTTTGTATTTTATTGTCTCTATTATGTTTGGTATACCAGTTCTACATTGGATCTTGGTTTCTTCCCCATTTGTCGCCCTCAGTTTGGTTGTGTTGTTTGTATTTTATTGTCTCTATTATGTTTGGCATACTAGTTCTACATTGAATCTTGGTTTCTTCCCCATTCGTCGCCCTCAGTTTGGTTGTGTTGTTTGTATTTTATTGTCTCTATTATGTTTGGTATACCAGTTCTACATTACATCTTGGTTTCTTCCCCATTCGTCGCCCTCAGTTTGGTTGTGTTGTTTGTATTTTATTATCTCTATTATGTTTGGGTGTATGCTTTTACTAATGAGTCTACATATTAGCGTTTTCTTCATTTCTTAAGTTTCTTTATTAGTTCGGTATTGTAATCAATGATATCTTTCATGAGTTCTTTTTTTTATAGATGCATTCAAATTTTTATATTCTTCCGATGCTCGTTGTAGCAAAATACGCTAGTTACGGAACCCGGAATGCTGACATGACAAAGATAAGGGAAACCTTATAACCAGGATCGCTCCCGGAGCCCGGCAGTCAGCCCCGATCCGTCAACGCTAGAATCGCCGCGTCGAGAAAGGACGCTGATCACAATATACTTTTTATTGCCATATTTGTATTGTAAACGTAGTTTAGTGAAATAAATTTGTTTAGTTTTTTTAAAAAGCTAAAATCGCTTTTGGGAAACTTAACTGGCGCAGTCGACAGGAAGCTGTGACGTTCATCGAATAAACCTCTTCGGATGGACGGCCTGTTTCAACAGCTTGCACAGGAACCTATACAACGGTATAGAATCTAAAATCGATTCATACATCCCGGATCCAGCAGCAAATCGCTATCATCTAAAATCGAGATAGCAGAGATAGCAGCAATCACGGATAAGTGAAAATTAGTGTTAAGTGAAGAAGTGAAAATCAAGAAATAGTGTTAAGTGAACATACCAATGGAAGGATATTACATTATTTATTTGCTGTAAGTCAAAAACATTACTTATCGCTAACTATAAATCCTATCCACCCTATTTTTATACGTATATTATACATTATCCTAATCTTATACTTCTACCACTCATAATAAATCACGATGGCTCAACCAGTACTCACGGTGAAAGATATCACTGCGAACCACCTGGCAATAATTCCAACATTTGAAGGGGATCCAAATACCCTTAGCCTATACCTGGAGGGATGCCAGTATCTGATAACAACTTTTGCAAACATTAACGACGCCACAGACCCAATTAACACCTATCTAATAAGATTGTTTCAATCAAAACTAGCCGGCAGAGCATTACAATTAATAGGGTCGCACGAAACACTTACTAGTTGGGAAAGCTTGAAAAACTTACTACAACTTAATTTCTCAGACCAACGAACCGAGGATTGTCTCGTACAAGATCTTATGAATTTACGGCCTGAACGAAACGAGACTGCCTATAATTTCGGCATGCGATGCAAGAACGTCAGAAACTTGCTACTCGCAAAGATTAAGCTGACGGATGCCGTTCCAGCAAGACGAGTACTCAAGAAGGAGATTCATGAAGGGACTACACTACAAGTTTTCCTTAGGGGCATTGCATCCCTAAGCGACATGGGACATCGTGTGCGCTTCAGAAATCCCGATAATATAGACACCGCACTGTCATATGTATTAGAGGAGGAAAACTTCAGTTATTATACGAAACAATCCAACAATATCAACAAAAATACCGGTTACAAACCCATGAGACAACAAACTCCACTACAGACACCGCCACCACAATTTCAACGCACATTCACCAACATGCAACCACCACAATTCATACCGAATTTCAAAAGTACACCAGCACCACAATACCAATCAAACCAATTTCCACAACGGCAGTTTCCACAGAATTTCCAGCAGCAAAGAAGTAATCAACCCTCACAGAGAGTACCTTCCTTCCGATTTGCTAAGACCCCAGCTCAATTAGCAAACCCAAGATTGCCACCACAGAAACCAATGGAACTTGGCAGCACAAGAACCATACGCCCTATACAAAATTACCAACGAAACTTCCCCAATAATCAAAAACACTGGATAGCAGAGGAATTACACCACCAAGAAGAATTCGTGGAACCAGAAGAAAACGCGTATGGAAATGCGCTTGGAAATGTGTATGAAAGTACCTATGAATACGAACCTGAGTATAACCAAGAACAAATTGACTACGAGGAATATAACGGAGAACATGGCGATGACGAAAATATAAATTTTCCAACACCAGCCACAGCCGACCCAGAGAGATAGTAAATAACGAATATTATACAAACCCCTATTCTATAGACAATTCCGAAACCTATATACAAAAAATTAAATTAAATACATTTTCAAATAATAAATTACTATTTATCGAAATTCCGGAAATTAATGCTAAATTTTTAATAGACACTGGTGCCACCCGGTCAATGGTGAGCACAAAGAAAGTCAACGAGTACTTTCTTGAATTTTTAAGATACGAACCATTTACTATCGAAACGGCACACGCAATAACAAATCACGAACACGTTATCGAAATACCCAGCATGAGAACATTTAACGCAATTGGTCAGACACATAAATTTCACGTCTTTGATTTCAGTAACAAATACGACGGCTTAATTGGCATGAGTCTATTAGAACAATTAGACGCAATAATAATAATCAAGAAACGTATATTAAAAACAAAGTTCGGCGACATTAAAATTTGTTTCGACCCAAACACGATTAAATTGGGCCCCCGCGAAAAACGCGTAATAAAAATCCCGGTCACTAGAAATCAATCAAACCTAATTGTTAACCATCAAATATTAACACCTGGTTTAGAAATTCCAGAATCTATCGTAAACGCGAAAGATTTCGAGGCAATCACGGTTGCAATTAATTATAACAATTATCCAATCGAGTTTGATATTAATCAACCCTTAAAGACGGATATTTACCGAGACAATAATAACCCTCATCCAAGTAATGATCACTCACATAACGCTTATACAAGACAACAAATAGACCGAATTTTACGTCAGAACGTTGAAACAAAATTAAGAGTAAATCATCTAAATTCCGAAGAACGGGAGTTAATCAAGAAAAAACTGTTCGAGTATAGAGATATTTGCTACGCCGACGAACTACCATTATCATTCACCAGTAAAATAAAACACTCCTTACACATGAAAGACGATACACCGGTATACTTAAAACCATACCGAAAATCACCCGAACAGAAGAAAGAAATAAAACAACAAGTAAAGAAATTATTAGAACAAGACATCATCCGAGAAAGCCATAGCCCGTGGAGCTGTCCAGTCAGCGTCGTAAAGAAAAAAATGGACGCCTCCGGCGAAAGAAAATATCGAATGGTAATAGATTATAGACGATTAAATGATCAAACCATCGACGATAAGTATCCAATCCCGAACATCTCGGACATATTAGATAAATTGGGCAAAAGCCAATACTTCACCACATTAGACTTGGCTAGCGGCTACCATCAAATAGAGATGGATGAGAAAGATGTGTCGAAAACAGCATTCTCGACTGAACAAGGCCACTACGAATTTAAAAGGATGCCCTTTGGCCTGAAAAATGCCCCTGCCACATTCCAGAGAGTTATGGACAATATCCTGAGGGGACTACAAGACGATATTTGTCATGTGTATCTAGACGACATCATTGTATATTCAACCAGCCTGCAAGAACACCTCGAGAAACTAGATAGAGTTTTCCAACGATTACGAGATGCTAATTTTAAAATACAACTGGACAAGTGCGAATTTTTAAGTAAAGAAGTTGCTTATCTAGGGCACGTGGTCACAAATCAGGGAGTCAAACCCAACCCTGACAAAATTAGAGCAATACAAGAGTATCCAATACCAAAGACGACGACAGAGATAAAAGGATTTTTAGGATTAGTCGGATACTATCGGAAATTTATCAAAGATCTCGCTAAAATAACCAAGCCCATGACTAAATGCTTAAAGAAAGGACAACAAATCATTCATGACACTGAATTTTTAGAATCATTTGAGAAGTGCAAGAATATCCTAACCAACAAACCTTTATTACAATACCCAGACTTCACAAAACCGTTCATATTAACAACAGACGCATCGAACGTTGCGTTAGGCGCTGTACTATCCCAAGGAATTCTTGGCTCGGATAAACCAGTATGCTACGCATCCCGAACTTTAAGCGATACAGAACAAAATTATTCAACAGTTGAAAAGGAACTACTAGCCATCATTTGGGCAACGAAATATTTTAGACCATATCTATACGGTCGTAAATTCACAATTTACACGGACCATCGACCATTAGTCTGGCTCGCTAACATAAAGGAACCTAACTCGAAATTATCACGTTGGAAAATCAAATTAGATGAATATAACTACGAAATTATATACAAAAAGGGTAAATATAATACGAATGCTGATGCACTAAGTCGTATCCGATTAAATTACACAGCCGGACGAGGTAATTCTCAGCAAGACACGAAATCAAACACAACCGGACAAGATAACGCAGTTGGCAATACACATAATAAACAACGAAACACGTACGACTACAGGAACCCGACCTTCAAAGATTACCTAGCCCACACGGAACATAATACACCACCAAACGTTAAAGAAGTATACGCAGATTTATTTACTGCTGATGACACAACATCACTGGCACATTGCATAAGCGCCGACCTTGTCATGAATGCAGGAATTGCTAAAACGTTTAAAACGAAATTCATGGGAATCGATGAACTAAAGGGACAAAACCTAAAAGTACTGTCTATAGGATTTCTAAAACACAAAGCTCGATATATACTTTACCTAGTCACAAAAGGAAAGTATTTCCAAAAACCAACTTACGAAAATTTATTCAAAACCTTAGTAAATTTAAAGAACTTTTGTATAAATAAACAGATAACAAAATTAGCAGTGCCAGAATTAGGATGTGGCCTAGATGGACTCACCTACGAGAACGTGAAAAGAATGATATATTATATATTTGCTGACACGAATATTAAAATTAAGATATGCCTAAATCATAAATATGCGGATCAACTCAATGCTTTAGAGACAGAATCAATACAGGGAAATGTAGGAGACGAGGTAGACAAACTTATTGAAGAACTGTTAACTAGCGAGAACTTACCATGTTTACCTGAAAATATGCCGAATACATCATTTCAAAACGAAACACCCTTAACAACCGTACACTCAAACGTAAACGAAGAACCACAGCACAGTATACCGTCATTAGATGAGGCCATCGATATTAAGAACCCACAGTATCACATTGATCAAACATATTTAGACCGAAGCAAAATTACGTTACAAATTAATAAAGGTAGAAAAATTTATAGAGTACAAATGCCAAAAAATGATAACCACACCGAAATATTTCAATTTATACGAGATTACATGCCTCAAGGCAAACACTATCTATACTTCAAACAAGAAACCATGTACAAAGATTTTTGTAACGTTTATGTGCAAAAATTTAATGACAAAGGACCAAAATTATTACGGTGTTTAAGAAAATTAGAAACTATAGATAATGTAACTGATCAAATCGAAATTATAAAGAATTACCACGAAGGAAAGAACAATCACCGCGGTATTAATGAAACGTTAAAACAATTACAAAGACGCTTCTTTTGGCCGAATCTAAAAGAGACTATAACTGCATACATTAAAAGATGCGAAACTTGTAATCGTGCAAAATACGATCGGCAACAACCGCATCCCACACTAAATGTAACTGAAAAAATTGATATTCCATTTCAAAAACTACATGTAGACACGTTTGTCGCGGGTAAACAAATATTTTTAACTATCATTGACGCGTTCACCAAACACGCACAAGCGATTGCCATTAATAGCAAAAATGCCATTGACATAGCCGACGCGTTATTAACGTACTTTTATTCATTCGGTACCCCAGAAGAAATAACATCAGACCGCGGCCTTGAATTCAATAATGACTTAATTAAAGAACTATTATTAAAACACAAAATTAAATTGCACTTGTGCACAGCCTACAATCCAAATTCAAATAGCAATATAGAACGATTACATTCCACTTTAATCGAACACTTACGAATTCTGAAAAACGACAACAAACAAGTAACTATCGATAAACTTATGAAAATTGCTATTATAGCATATAATAATTCAATACATGCCACAACCGGATTCACACCCCACGAACTAACTTTCGGACACACAAAAAGTCGTGATCCGTTCGATATGTACTATGACAATACGTTCTATAATGATTACGTCGAGAAACACATAAATCGGCTAAAGAATGTCTACAAGAACCTAGGACAAAGGATTCAGCAAGAAAAATCAAAAGGAATTCAAAAAATAAATGAAAAGGCAAAAACAAAAACACTTAAAATAGGACAAGAAGTGTACGTAAAAACAGGTGATCGTAATAAATTAACATTCTGCTATAAAGGCCCTTACACACTACAGAGAATCAACGAAGATAACACTGCAGTAATAATTGATGAAAATAATAAAGAAAGGAAAGTCCATATAAAAAACCTGAAGCACGGTATTATTACAGATTCCTCGGAAGCCGAGTCCATCAGTGCAGAGGAGATGTAAAGATAACAAAAATCCGCGAAACAACAGGATTACTGCCTATTAGATTGGGAACAACACAGTACATCCATTCATATTGGAACTTAGTCAACATTTACAACCTGACACCGTTAAAGGCAGAAGCTGTACAACTCATTCATAACTACGAACGATGGTTGGACGTCATGAATAATGGACCACATGAAAATTATCGTAGAGAACTAGACAATTACTGCAAGATTCTCACAAACAACATCAACACCATGAAAAAACGACTAACTGAAATTATACCAGCCAACAACTCAAGGAGAAAACGAGGAGCTTTTAATTTTATGGGGAATATTATTAAAGCCATAACGGGAAACCTAGACAACGAAGATGCTCAGCATTATGATGAAACTATCCAACAAATAATGGACGCAGAAGGAAAAATTAAAACAATCACGGAGAAACAGATCACACTGACCATTGATTCCATCACAACGTTTAACAACTCTATTGCCACCTTAAGGAGTAACCAGTTGATGTTGCAAACAAAAATGTTAAAAATGGAGGGAGCCATAAATAAAACACAATTCTTCCTATTGGAATACGGACATCAGAGTAATATCTACGCTATCTTCAACCAACTAATATTTCTTACTAATGCAATTATAGAAATATTAGACACTGTATCAAACGCAATTACTTTCGCACGTTTAGGAGCATTCCACCCAGCGATAATTCAACCAGAAGAGTTACTACGAGAAGTAGAAAGTATTAATACAACAAACCAAATGTTTACGAAACCAAAAGTAAATAATATTATATATCAAGGAAACCTCAAAGTGAAAGCCTACGTGAAGCAAGAAAGTGTAGTACTCGTGATTATGTTACCTCTAGTAGAACCGGAAACCTACAACTATTATCAACTATTTCCTCTACCAATCCCTATAAATGGTACTCATTTCAATTCAATAACTCCTGAATTCCCATATTTGGCGATAAGTGATAAAAAATTTGAAGCATCTCAGAATAAATGTAAAGAAGTTGCCCCAGGGGAATACATGTGTGATACAGGACACATAAAGTCCATTACCAACGAAGCCCCATGTGAAGTACAGTTACTTCTATTCACAAATAACTATGAAAAATGCAATACTGTAATAGAAAGGATTGCAGATCATAAAATCACAAAAATTACAACAAATATTTGGATGATTGTTACTGCAATTCCCACTAGAATTAAGAAACAATGTAACAAAGAAACAAGTTTGGAAATCATACAGGGAACCTACCTGACAGAAATTAGATTTGGATGTTCACTTATCATGGGGAACCAGACACTTCGAGCATATGAAACAACTATAAGAATCCCACAACGGCCAAAACTTCCACAACTCAACATCACCCAAGTGAGGAAATCAAAAGAAGAGAAAATAAACGAGATGGTTACTCTACAAGAAATCCACCAGGACAACATGACGAATATCCAGATTGGACTGACCAAACTACGGGAAGAACTAAGAAAATTAGATAGCACAGATCTCCATGAAAGACCCATCACCATCTGGACAATAATAATATATCTTGTCTTACTATGTTTAATAGGTTACCACCTCTACCGTAAACTATTCACCCAACGGAGTTCGATGGAACCCAGGGAGGAAACAGGGACTGTTACCACAGGAAGTCACCCGTTGTTCTAACAAAAGCCCAACGACCCGACTTCCTTCTAGGGATGGAGGAGTTACGGAACCCGGAATGCTGACATGACAAAGATAAGGGAAACCTTATAACCAGGATCGCTCCCGGAGCCCGGCAGTCAGCCCCGATCCGTCAACGCTAGAATCGCCGCGTCGAGAAAGGACGCTGATCACAATATACTTTTTATTGCCATATTTGTATTGTAAACGTAGTTTAGTGAAATAAATTTGTTTAGTTTTTTTAAAAAGCTAAAATCGCTTTTGGGAAACTTAACTCGCTTATTTTTAGAGCTCGAAAAGAAATAGTATTCATGTTTATGACAGAGAGAGCCAACAAAAAATGAATCATCTGTGCCACTAATACGACAGGAGATCGAACAAAAAAATGAATCATCTGTGCAAGTTCATGCTGCGCACAGGCTGTCATTCAGTTGTGAGATGGATTGCATTGTGCGCGTACCGATTCCCGCTTAAGTAAAGTGATATTACTTGTGTTATGTTTTAATTACGTGCGTGTTTATTGTGAAGTGTGTGTGGTGCACCATGTGAAGAGTTTGAACAGCCACTTACTGCATAAAAAGGATAACGATCGCAGCGTTTTTGTGGGTAAGTTTTTATGTATACAATTTATATCTGTCGTCTGATTCATGCCAATTGCGTTATTTAACTTCTAGCAAATGCCTCACTTATTCGTTTGGGGATTAGGTTTGCTCATTACATTCGTTATTAATTGGGTTTAGCCTACACCGATAGATAATATATATTAATTGAATAACATATGTTATTTCAGTCGTTTTTTATGCGGTATCGGATTAAAATCTAAATATAATAGTTGTGATGACTAATGGGTTTTTGCTTTCGTATGCGTTTCGGCTTATAAATAACTGTGATATAGAAATTTTCTATAATAATTTATAGACAATTTATATCAAGATTTAAAATAATATAACTCGCGTAATAAGAAAACATATATAAGCGAAACCACACTTAACTCTTAGGGCCGGTTCTACAATTGACATTTAACTGCAGAATAAGGCTATCCGTGGAATAAGTTTGATACATTGGCGTCGAAATTTCACACTTATTCCACGAATAACCTTATTCTACAGATAAATGTCTATTGTAGAACCGGCCATTGGTGTCTGTTGGATAAAATATGCCGTACAAGTGTAAAAGCGCGATACTATTACACAATTTGTACCATAAGAAATATATGATCCCTCCAAAAAATATATTAAAAGAAAATACATTTAGGGCCGGTTCTACAATTATAATAATAATAATCTTTATTAAACGGGTCTAACCCTTGAAAATACAATAAAATACAACATATATACATAGATTACATGACTAAAATAAGCTTAACTGTAACCAAAATAAATCTTGCCT
This sequence comes from Lordithon lunulatus, assembly GCA_963942505.1. NCBI lineage: Eukaryota > Metazoa > Arthropoda > Insecta > Coleoptera > Staphylinidae > Lordithon > Lordithon lunulatus. Next base: position 8,802,487 of record OZ012669.1, read on the forward strand.
CACAAACCATTTAGGTTTAATGAGATAATACCCTTTTTAAAACGTGTTAAATCATCCGAGAATATTGAGATGTGATTTGAATCACATAAAGTGATATTTGCTATTCTCATTAACCTCGATAATGGATTGTTGTATCCAAAATCAGTTTTATGAAAGCGCTCCCTAAAAATTATACGGCTTCGCGTCCTCATGCCTTCCTCTTGGACCCAGAAATTAATGCCACAGAGAAGAGATGGGCAATCAATTTGATTATTAATGATCTTATAAAGAAATGTAATTGATATTTAACTGGAGAATAAGACTATTCTGGAATAAGTTTGATATATTGGCGTTCAAATCTCAAATTTATTCCCACGAAATAGTCTTATTCTCCGGTTAAATGTTAATTGTAGAACCGGCCCTTAGAGTTAAAAGTTATTCCGACTTTTCACGGATACTCTGTGAGAATTCACACGCATATTTATTAAGAAAATACATTTCTATAGTATTATATAGTACATTATTTTTACATTTGTGAAAATATTATATCAGTGTCTAGATGAATTCCACAACTCAATACACGTAATATGGAGAACCATATGCGTAACCTAAAACAAGAAATATTATTAATATATTACTTATCAGAACAACATACTATATCTCAATATGAGATGACAAGTGTAACTTCCAAAACGAATTTTCAGGTTTTGATTTTTGTTTTGATGATCCTTATGTATATTATAATGCTTGTTTAATCCTTTTTCTGCGTTTCGATATATATATATATATATATATATATATATATATAAATAATAAAATAATTATTTAAAAAAAATAGATAACATTATACTCAACGGTAAAACTACTGGAACTATTGCAATATTTAAAATGAATTTATCTCTATTTATTTTTGGAAGTTACATTTGCCATCTCAGTGTGCGATATACTAAACCTACTTAAATCCTATGTTTTTGTAAGGGCTAGTTTTTCAATGGTCGATTAAACTAGTTTTAACCGAGTTTAACACTAAACTAAAGTTTAAAGTATGTCGATTAGTTTAAACTGAGTTTAGCCTTTAAACTCGGTATAATTTAGTTTAATTTAGCTTTATTCTCCAGTTAAAAAACAATACAATAATATAATTTTCGTAGAATTTAGAGATAAAACATGACGCTTTTTTAAATTGTACAATATAAAAACAGTTTTGGCGTCTACTACGTGGTAATTCATTTTCAATAAAGGAGATGAATTAAACTACTATGTTTTTTTACCACAAGTGGTAAAAAACATAGTAGTTTTATTCATCTCCTTTACTATTAAAACTTATTTTATCTCAATTTTTTACCATAAGAGTATGGAGACGCATAATACGGGGATGAATAATATCCTGAATAATAAGGGGATGCGTATCCATAACCGTAGCTATACGGATATCCTAGTAGCTGAGGATTAGGGGCTGGTGCTGGAGCTGGCGCTGCGATTACCAAACACAAGGCTCCAAGAATTAGGCATAACTGAAAAAAATATTATTATAGACTTGATGGTGCCATTTACAAAACATAAATACTATTTATAAACCTTACCATTTGGTATTCCATGAAAAAATAATTTTTAACTTCTAAAAATAAGGTATTACAAAAAAAGTTGAATTTGTAATTAAATAACACAGATATTACTTTAACCAAATTTAATTTAATTTAATTTAATTCATCTCCATGTTTTCGGAAAAGTGACTAGATATTTTCAAACCTAATTTTGCATGTGGATATTATTTCACGTAACTTAGTCTTGATTAGTTTATACTGGAAATCTTTCAAGAGAAAGTCCATGTTTCCAACTGGGTTTTACCAATATTAAAAAATATAATTTTTACCAAATTTGGTATAACATTATTATTAATTATTTCGAGCATTTATCAAAAATGTAAAAGTTGACTTTGTTTTCAGAAATATTTATTATTTTGCAATAATTGACAATATTTGACAATATTTGTCTTTTTGTTTGAATTTAATTTTTTTTTCAGAAATATGTAGATAACGTATATTTATGTTGTTGAAGAATAGATATTAAAATAAATAATTCAGGAATGCATATAGATTTTCATTACAATCACATGAAAATTATAAAATACTCGTATACTCGAAAGTTAGGGATGTAGACAAATGGCTCGGTTGAATAAGCCAATAACTCTTGAGTAATAATTCGATTGTTATTGGCTTATTCCAATCCCTGATTCAAGCATCACTTTTGACAACTTTGATACATAATTCGAGGTTTGTGTTTCTATGTTGATAAACAGGATTTTGTCTGCTCCCTTCATAAAATAGAAAAAATATAAAATACTCTTATACTCGAAAGTTAGGAATGTAGACAAATGGCTCGGTTGAATAAGCCAATAACTCTTGAGTAATAACTCGAGAGTTATTGGCTTATTTCAATCCCTTATTCAAGCATCACTTTTGACAATTTTGATACATAATTCTAAGTTTTTGTTTGTATGTTGATAAACAGATTTTTGTCTGCTCCCTTTATAAAATAGATGCAATGTATATTGTTATAATGATAAAAATAAAGTAAAGGCAATTTATTGTTTTTATTATTATATATCTTCAGCTATCTAGTTAATGAAATTATATAAAATAAAATCACAAGCCTACCATTGTTACAGTCTTCATGTTTCCAACACCAACTCACTTATACACACACAAACTTAAATTCAATCAAAATGATAGAATAAAAATAGCACCCACGACCATAGTCAATCCTATTAAATACCAGTACCCCCTACTTCCACAATTACATAATTAATTAAAAACGTCGCAATTATTAATATTATTATCAGGTGCATCTTGTAACTGATGGCATTGAATCACTATGGGTGTGCTGCTTTTGAAATCGCAAACAGGAGGAAGACGATTTATTATATGTTAAACCTTGGCATTCATACCCATAATTTTTCATATTTGTATTCTGGGCACGCAGTTTGGGCTATTAATGAAGACGTTGCGTATGAGCGGAAAATTCGATGTTATCACTAGGACTCTTTATGAATTATTGAGAAATAAATGATGAATATGTTAATTGTAATATTATTATAATTATTAATTAACTTGGGAAATTTGCATACGATAAGAATTTTCAATGAAATAGAATATTAAGTTGCATTATAAAGTATACAAAAAGTTTAAATAAACTTTTGTTTCAGTTTTAATAATTCAAAAATTTCGCGGCACATTAACAATAAGATAAATTTAAAAGAATTAACTTGGAAAATTTGCGATAAGACGATAAGAGTTTTCGATGAAATAAAATATTAAATTTGCTTTATAAAGTATACAAAAAGTTTATTCTTATACTACTTTTTGTATACTATTTAATGCAATTTAATATTTTATTTCATTGAAAATTCATATCGTATGATATGAATCAATTTTCAATTTTTGATCAGATTACTGAAAATTACTCTCAACGATAAACGAAAGGCACTTATAAAAGTTGCGGCTTTTCTGATCGAGTTTTAGCATCGATATCCTTTTTATTTCTTAATATTGGTTGAATTAAAAGAAAAATTAAATTGTATAAAATTTATTTAAAAAAATAGATCAGAATATGTATGTTTACACAGTGAGAAAATTAACATAAAAAAGATAATAGAACATGGCGATTTTACAACGCTATAGTCCGCGGTTGCACTTTATTCTTCTGTTCCTGCTGTGAAATTCTTTGCACGTGGGCGTTGCGAACGTCACCGAGGTGTCGTAGATGGATCGCATGCCCCCGGGGGTGGTTTCTCTAACGCTCACCCGATACCTGCACTCGAATTGCAGGTCGTAAATATCGAAATGTGAACCCTAGAAGAACAAAACAACAAATGTTATAACACTCGTTTTTTATAAATATCATGTATCTTATTCAACTAAAACTCTAGTTTTGTTTGTTAAATCAACACATAATTCACACAATTATATCAAAATATCTTCTTCCTATCTATACTAAATATTATTTGTATTTTTTGATTTAACGATTTTTTTCATTTGGTATAGTCTCTGCCGGTCTTCGTCTAACAACCTTCCTTCTTTTTGGGACGCCGTCTTCTATCAAATATGATTGTTACAGCTGATCGGAAAATTTCGACCGATGTTCTTCCATACTAATATCTCAGGTCCTTTGTCCATGAGTTGTGTCGTCTGCCTACCGACATTTTACTCTCGATCTTGCCCTCCATGATTAGACGCAGAATCTCGTAGCCCCCACTATATGCCTGATGTATTGTAGCTTCCTTTTTATGATTGTTGTCTTTAGTTCTTTGGTTTTGTTCAGCCGCCCTAGTACTTTTTTCATTAGTTTTTCTTTCTGTCTAAGATATTCGTAGGATCCTTCTATACAAATACATTTCGAACGTGTTTACTGGAGAACGTAAACGCGTTCGAAATGTATTTGTATAGAAGGATTCTACGAATATCTTGGATAGAAAAAAAGTAATGAAGAAATACTAGGGCGCCTCTCTAAAAACAGCCTAAAATCAGGATCAGAGTAGATGTTGAATAAGCGCCACTCTTAGGTGGCACAGCCCTGCCTAACCTAACGCCTTTTTTAATGGCCACCTCTTCGTCTGTGATTCCTTCAGCTCTCACCTTCTTATTTTTCGCTTTCCACGTCTAATTCATTATGGGTCCCAGTGCTCCTAGTCTTCCTCCCCCTAAGAGAAAAACGACAACAAGGACGATTAAAAGGTAGGGTACTGGAATATAGCAGCCTTGAAAAGAAAATTAAATAAGGAGGCACTTATTTAATTTTCTTTTCAAGCCTGCTATATTCCAGTACCCTACCTTTTAATCGTCCTGGTTGTCATTTGTTCCCCTTAAGGGGAAGAAGACTGGGAGCACTGGGGCCCAATTAAAATTCAAATAAGGAGGCATTTATTTAATTTTCTTTTTAAGCCTGCTATATTCCTGTACCCCAGCTTTTAATCGTCCTGGTTGTCGTTTTCCTCTTTATCTTGATCTTCTTTATAATTTAAATTTGTAGCTAATTTTCAAATATTCATATTATGAATCTAATTCAGTAAAACCAAAAAAAAAACACGAGTTTTATTTGTTCAATCAACACGAAATTCATACAAACTATTAAAAACACATATGGTAATACGTGTATGGCAATACGTGTTTTATAGTTAATTTATTTCGAATTTTTAAATGGTGAATGTATAAAAATAATGATTATTTGTTACGAGATTAACTCAACAATAATGGCCAATTATTGTTGAGTTAATCTCGTTAAAAAATATGTTGTTATTTAATACTAATTTTTAAATATATTATCAAGCCAATTTATTGTCTTATATCTTCACCTATCTAATTAATAAAATTATATAAAATAAAATCTCAAGTCTACCATTGTTAAGGTCTTCATGTTTCCAACACCAATTCACTTACACACTTCAAACTTCAAAATGATTGATTAAAATAGAGTCAAGAAGTAATTAAAACAAGAAAGGTTTGATTTTTCTTGACACTAAATACATAATAAATAATTAATCTACCTTTGTGGTTGCTGCTAGTTTAAAATGCGATAGAGCTCTAGCGTTGTTCTTACATGGGCCACTCCACCAGCTCACCGTGTAGCGAACAGCATCTCGTTTTGGTTTCCAAAGCAATCGCGCTTTCAGATCACCCTGTGACCAGAAAAGCTTTTGCAGTTGGAGATCTTCGACGCGACTCGGCGAGTCCACCATTAAATGATTCAAATTGTCAGTCACTGAAAGTAAAAGTTATTTCAATGTGCATGAAATATCAATAGCATACAAACATTAGTTTCCTAGCGTTATGAATGATAGACACAGTTATTGCTTTTTACTAAACAAAAAGTCGAATTACATACATTATTATTATTATTACATATTTTTCGAACTAAAGCAATGGTTGAAGTTGAAGTTGCAGTATTTATAAGTTTTTAGTTATTGTTGAAAATTAATAATGTTATTTAACATTATTTATAATTATATTTCGGTTAGGTGATATTATTAAAAGATTATCTCTAGCTATATACTATTTATTTATTTATTTATTTATTTATTATATGCTATTTATGTGAAGACTTATTTATAAAAAAAGTCTTTAGATAAATGATATATAGCTATAGATTTCGATTTTTAACATTATTTTTTAATAGCTAATGTTTGCTATAAGTGTTATTACATTTTAGCTTGCCCTGGGCATAGCTAGCCATTCATTATTTAATTTATATCAAGCCGAAATATACATAAAACCATTTATGTGAAGATTTTTTTTATAAAGCACAGTTTCGATTTTTAACAATTTTTTGAAAATCGCCAAAGTTTGCTGTATTAGTGTCAATACAGTGTTACATTTTATCTTATAACTTTGCTATAGGCATAGATAACTATTCGCTGTTTAATTTATATCCAGCTGAAATATACCTAAAACCACTAACGTGAATTTTTTTTTTATAAATTACCATTTAGATTATTCATAATTTTTTGAAAATCGCTAAAGTTTGCTATGTTAGTGTCATTACATTTTAGTTCATAACTTTATTATGGGCATAGTTACCCATTCACTATTTTATTTATATCAAGCTGAAATATAGCTCAAACCATTTATGTGTAGACTTTTTTTATAAATCACCATTTCGATTTTTAACAATTTTTTGAAAATCGCCAAAGTTTTCTGTATTAGTGTCATTACATGTTAGCTTATAACTTTGCTATAGGCATAGATAACTATTCGCTGTTTAATTTATATCCAGCTGAAATATACCTAAAACCACTAAGGTGAAGATTTTTTTTTATAAATTACCATTTCGATTTTTATAATTTTTTGAAAATCTCTAAAGTTTGTTATATTAGTGTCCTTACATTTTAGTTCATAACTTTATTATGGGCATAGCTAACCATTCACTATTTAATTCATATCAAGCTGAAATATAGCTAAAAACATTTTTGTGAAGACTTTTTTTTATAAATCACCATTTCGATTTTTAACAATTTTTAGAAAATCTCTAAAGTTTGTTTTATTCGTGTCATTACATTTTAGTTCATAACCTTATTATGGACATAGCTAACCATTCACTATTTAATTTATGTCAAGCTGAAATATAGCCAGAACCATTTATATGAAGATTTTAATTATAAATCACCATTTCAATTTTTAACAATTTTTTGAAAATCTCCAAAGTTTACTATATTAGTGTCATTACATTTTAGCTCATAACTTTATTATGGGCATAGCTAACCATTCACTATTTAATTTATATCAAGCTGAAATATAGCTAAAACTATTTATGTGAAGACTTTTTTTATAAATCACCATTTCGATTTTTAACAATTTTTTGAAAATCGCTAGTTTGCTATATAAGTTACATTACATTTTAGATTATAACTTTTCTATGGGCATAGCTAACCATTCACTATTTAATTTATATCAAGCTAAAATATAGCTAAAACCATTTATGTGAAGATTTTTTTTATAAATCACTATTTCGATTTTTAACAATTTTTTGAAAATCGCCAAAGTTTTCTGTATTAGTGTCATTACATTTTAGCTTATAACTATATTACGGGCATAGCTAACCATTCACTATTTAATTCATATCAAGTTGAAGTATACCTAAACCCATTTATGTGAAATTTTCTTTTATAAACCACCATTTCAATTTTTAACAATTTTTTGAAAATCTCTAAAGTTTGCTATATTAGTGTCATTACATTTTAGTTCATAACCTTATTATGGACATAGCTAACCATTCACTATTTAATTTATATCAAGCTGAAATATAGCTAAAACCATTTACGTGAAGATTTTTTTTTATAAATCTCCATTTCGATTTTTAACAATTTTTTTAAATTTGCCAAAATTTGCTTTATTCGTGTCATTACATTTTAGGGCATATCTAACCATTTATTATTTAATTTATATCAAGCTGAAATATAGCTAAAACCATTTATGGGAAGATTTTTTTTATAAATCACCTTTTCGATTTTTAACAATTTTAGAAAATCTCTAAAGTTTGTTATATTAGTGTCATTACATTTTAGTTCATAACTTTATTATGGGCATAGCTAACCATTCACTATTTAATTTATATCAAGCTGAAATATACCTAAACCCATTTATGTGAATTTTTTTTTTATAAATCACCATTTCGATTTTAACAATTTTTTAAAAATCTCTTAAAGTTTGTTATATTAGTGTAATTACATTTTAGTTCATAACTTTATTATGGGCATAGCTAACCATTCACTATTTAATTTATATCAAGCTGAAATATAGCTAAAACCATTTACGTGAAGATTTTTTTATAAATCTCCATTTCGATTTTTAACAATTTTTTTAAATTCGCCAAAATTTGCTATATTCGTGTCATTACATTTTAACTTAACACTTTTCTATGGGCATATCTAACCATTTATTATTTAATTTATATCAAGCTGAAATATAGCTAAAACCATTTATGGGAAGATTTTTTTTATAAATCACCGTTTCGATTTTTAACAATTTTTTGAAAATCTCTAAAGTTTGTTATATTAGTGTCATTACATTTTAGTTCATAACTTTATTATGGGCATAGCTAACCATTCACTATTTAATTTATATCAAGCTGAAATATACCTAAACCCATTTATGTGAAATTTTTTTTTATAAATCACCATTTCGATTTTTAACAATTTTTTGAAAATCTAAAGTTTGTTATATTAGTGTCATTACATTGTAGTTCATAACTTTATTATGGGCATAGCTAACCATTCACTATTTAATTTATATCAAGCTGAAATATAGCTAAAACCATTTATGGGAAGATTTTTTTTATAAATCACCGTTTCGATTTTTAACAATTTTTTGAAAATCTCTAAAGTTTGTTATATTAGTGTCATTACATTTTAGTTCATAACTTTATTATGGGCATAGCTAACCATTCACTATTTAATTTATATCAAGCTGAAATATACCTAAACCCATTTATGTGAAATTTTTTTTTATAAATCACCATTTCGATTTTTAACAATTTTTTGAAAATCTAAAGTTTGTTATATTAGTGTCATTACATTGTAGTTCATAACTTTATTATGGGCATAGCTAACCATTCACTATTTAATTTATATCAAGCTGAAATATAGCTAAAACCATTTATGGGAAGATTTTTTTTATAAATCACCGTTTCGATTTTTAACAATTTTTTGAAAATCTCTAAAGTTTGTTATATTAGTGTCATTACATTTTAGTTCATAACTTTATTATGGGCATAGCTAACCATTCACTATTTAATTTATATCAAGCTGAAATATACCTAAACCCATTTATGTGAAATTTTTTTTTATAAATCACCATTTCGATTTTTAACAATTTTTTGAAAATCTAAAGTTTGTTATATTAGTGTCATTACATTTTAGTTCATAACTTTATTATGGACATAGCTAACCATTCACTATTTAATTTATATCAAGCTGAAATATATCTAAAACCATTTATGTGAAGACTTTTTTTCATAAATCACCATTTCGATTTTTAACAATTTTTTGAAAATCTCTAAAGTTTGTTATATTAGTGTCATTACATTTTAGTTCATAACTTTATTATGGACATAGCTAACCATTTACTATTTAATTTATATCAAACTGAAATATAGCTAAAACCATTTACGTGAAGATTTTTTTTATAAATCTCCATTTCGATTTTTAACAATTTTTTTAAATTCGCCAATATTTGCTATATTCGTGTCATTACATTTTAGCTTAACACTTTTCTATGGGCATATCTAACCATTTATTATTTAATTTATAACAAGCTGAAATATAGCTAGAACCATTTGTGGGAAGATTTTTTTTATAAATCACCGTTTCGATTTTTAACAATTTTTTGAAAATCTCTAAAGTTTGTTATATTAGTGTCATTACATTTTAGTTCATAACTTTATTATGGACATAGCTAACCATTCACTATTTAATTTATATCAAGCTGAAATATAGCTAAAACCATTTATGTGAAGATTTTTTTCATAAATCACCATTTCGATTTTTAACAATTTTTTTAAAATCGCCAAAATTTGCTATATTCGTGTCATTACATTTTAGCTTAACACTTTTCTATGGGCATATCTAACCATTTATTATTTAATTTATATCAAGCTGAAATATAGCTAAAACCATTTATGGGAAGATTTTTTTTATAAATCACCGTTTCGATTTTTAACAATTTTTTTAAAATCGCCAAAATTTGCTATATTCGTGTCATTACATTTTAGCTTAACACTTTTCTATGGGCATATCTAACCATTTATTATTGAATTTATATCAAGCTGAAATATAGCTAAAACCATTTATGGGAAGATTTTTTTTATAAATCACCATTTCGATTTTAACAATTTCTATTTTTTTTGTACATTTTTGAACATCGTTGAAGTTGGATGTTTTTTGTACATCAAACTTTGGGGTACAGACGCGCAAAAGCTAGATAAGCCACAATTTTCATTTATACATTTTCTGTAAGTGTCATTTCACAGTTACAAAACAAGTTCAGTAAGTTTTTTCGGTAGTTACCACATTTTAGAAAATCTTCTAAAATGTGGTAACTACCGAAAAAACTTACTCAACTTCTAACTGTTGTTTAAAAAAAAAATTATATATAGTTATGAGGTTCATACAAAAATGAAACCAAAGGAAAAAGAGAAGAATAAAGTAATACAGTAGCATAAATACAACCTATAGAAAAATTAATGACTAAAAAAATAAAAATACAATACTAAGAAAATACAGTTGTTGCAATTTGTTTATCCTGTGACTGGACTCTATCTGTTGGGCAATAAACTATTATTAATATTATGTTCTGTTTATTCTCCTTGGTGGGTTTTTCATATATCATTCGGTATATACTACAAGAATGATACAGTTAACTTTGTTGGTGAATTGACGATTGGTAGCATTTTATGATTTTGTATTGAGTAAAAAACATACTCAATACAAAATCATAAAATGCTACCTGTCGTTTTTGATTATACTGCAACAATCCAGTATTACCGCTTTCTGTAGCTCAGTGATAAAAAAAACTTATTGTTATAATTAATATATATTTAAAAAAAATTATATATTCATTTTTGTTTATTATTATTATTATTACTATTGAGAAAGATTTAGTTCATAATTATAATTACCATTTGTATAATTAGTAGTGTTGAGCACAAGTCCGGACTTTTCTCCCCGAAACATATCCTTGCCGAATTGAGCAAGAGCCTGAACTTGCAAAAAGTAGAGCGAGTCCGGTTCCAAGTCGTGTATCATAAACGTAGTCTGTTCCTGAAAACAAAGCTATTTTTATTATAAAAAAAATAACAAAAGCATGTTTTGTGTTGATTTACACTGTTATCCGCTGCATATTAGTAATATATAATATACATTAGTAACATTATACGCATCCTTTGTACCCCTAATGTGTTTATTACAATACGGCTATATAAAACGTGAGACCGCTAGAGGGTTGCAATCAGTAGTAGCAAGTGCTGCAAGATGTGTAAACTAATTCAGGTAAGTCATATATAAATTATATTTTTTTGGATTACAACTATTTTTTTTTTGTAGGTTTCATTATGTGTGCTAACAATCATCTCTGTTATTTCAACAAATGAGCTTTGGAAGACCAACAAATGGGATGTAAAAGGAAACGTACAAAAGAAAATTTATAAAGAGATGTGCAAGGAGAGTTCTGGGGAGTGCTCGTTTGATAATATGTTTGAGAATGCTGCTGAAAAACGGGTGCCAAATGATGAGAGTTCGGTGATTGATATAAATTCGTCGTTGTTTGTAAATGAACTTATTGTAGTTTTTTTTGTGGGGATGGTTTTTTTTATAAATGTTATGTTTTAGAAGGATGATACAGTGCCGAGTTATTTAATTCCGTTCGCCCCACAGCCCACACGTTGTTCTTGTCGTAGAGAGCGTCGTTTGGTTGATCTTGGGGCTTCTTATTTTCCCAGGCAAGCTATTATATTATAGTGATTTAGAGATGGTATTTTAATTTCATATCAAAATATTATTATAATCACGGGGATTGACAAAGGGAGCTGCATAGTGCTGCAAAACTTTGGGGCTGGTGGCGAACATTTAGAATAAAATATAAATAAGCCATTCTCTCTTATTTAAATTAAATAATTCAAGACAAACTTTGCTTCAATCCAAATCAGTACATACGAACAAATAAACATTGTCAAATATTGTTAATTATTTACCAACCAAACTATACCCGTCCACTATTTCAAACGACTTGAACTATGCATTATATTATTTTCACATATATTTTTTTAATTAGTCTTCAATTACTAAATGACATAAATTTAATCATAGAAAATAACGGATAATAGTGTAGTGCATAGTTCAAGTCGTTTGAAATAGTGAACGGGTATAGTTTGGTTGGTAGGGGCCGCCCGCCCACCCCACCTTTGTTCGCATAGTTTTTACATAGGATAACAATATTCTTAGAATAGTTTAAACAATAAAAAACATCTATATCCAATGAAAAAACTATGAGAGCAAAGGTGGGGTGGGCGGGCGGCCCCTACCAACCAAACTATACCCGTTCACTATTTCAAACGACTTGAACTATGCACTACACTATTATCCGTTATTATTTAACATTTGACATTGTTAAATATTGTCAAATATTGTCAAATATTTCAAAAATTTCATAAATTTTATAAATTTCAAAAAAGTATAGAATAAAATAAGTTTGTTAATCATTATTTGAATATGAAGTAGTTTGCCCCGTATAGTTTTCCAAGGGTGAAGTGGAAATGAAATCAATTGAAGTTGATTTTACATTGTGTTATGCTTTTTATGCTCTAATTACTAATATAAGTTATGCTCTCTTCATAATTTGTTTTATTGGGCAAATGTATATTAGTAGCTAAGTCCACATTTCTTTTTAGCAACTTTAAAAGAACTACCATGATAAACCCTGTCCACATTTACCAACATTACATTGTGGCATTCATTATACTAATATATTCACCTCTAAAATAATTCAAGACAAACTTATTATACTTTCTAATATAAATTTTCCCAATAAAACTGTTGAGTATAGTTCGAATTTGTAAGAAATATATTATAGTCGATGTTGTTTTAATTTTATTCGTTCTCTGCATGTTGATATTGTAGGTACTATTTTGATATGGCGTGTCTTTCTGGTGAATGCGGTTTGATGCATTGCCGACCTACTCATTATACAATTTGGGTACTAAGAAAGCGTAAGAATACCGATTTGGAAGCCAGTAAAGGGCCCGTGCCCCTGGAGCTAAGAGAGGATTGGATTGGGGAAGGTATTTCTGTTACTACAAATTGCGAATGTCGTCCATAGATTACAAAATGTACGACTGAACTATATTATAATCAAAAATAAAATGTTATGCTTATAAAAAAATGTATGTACAGAATAAATTCATTTGATTGCAAGATCGAATGCAATTGAAACTTTTTTTTATTGAATATACCTATATAGCTGTTTCCTAACATGTAAAACTTGCATTTTTCTCAAATATAATTTATATTTTATTTATATTAATTATATATTATATTTTCGGATATAATGATTATATGTTGATGTTATTATTGACTTCAGCATACAAAAATGATAATAAACGCACCTTAATGGTATAATTAATCCAACCATATACGTTTTTACAATACTAGAAATCTTTTGGAACATACCTAATATGACAAATGACTCATAATAGTTCATAATGTAAACATATACAGGATGTTAAGTAATTCGAGGACAATCTAGCAAGAATTCGAATTTTGTATTTGTTAATTCGTCTTCGTTTGATAATTGGAGGACTTTTAAGTTGACCAATGAGAAGCTTTATAGCTTGATTAGCTTTAAAATGACCGCAAAAATAAAAATCCAATGGATTTAGATATGGCGACCTCGGAGGGCAAGCAAGGTATTGCGTCCAATTCATCGACCATCAAATTCGGCTTTTATATGGCTAACAACATTTCATTGCACATGATGAGGACACCATATTTCATTGTACTGCATATGAAATCTTCTCTGAAGTTGTAATTCATCGAGATAATTCTTCAATTCATTATTTAAATAATATAAGTATCCTGATCTACAATGTCTTGGAGGTAAAATAAATGGACCGACTACCATTAAATTTACCTTCAAAACATAATAGACCAGGATACTTATATGTTATAAACATTGACATTGTCAAAAATTCCTGCCCAAAAATTACTAGCAAACCAATGTTGTTGATGCACTGGCCTCAGTTTGGATTTTTTAAGGGCTTAGTAGTGTACAATTTTATATTTAGTATCCCATTTCTAGAAAAATATACCTCATCTGTGAACATTGGATCTTCCTGATACATTCTCAGTAGCCACTGGCAAAAGTTTAGCTGGTGCTGGGGATTTTCCGGTAATAATCCCTGCACCCGTGTGTAATTATATAAATGCTTGCCTTTAAAATACTATGCTTTCCATACAGTGCAGATGAACGGGAAGATTCTCCTTAAATTTTTACCGCAGTTAAATTATATTGTACTTTACCATACATTAAAACACCCTGTATCAGGAAAAAGGTCCTATTGCTACATAATTATTTGAAACATCACTTACTTTGGGCACTGTTTGCTGAAGCACCAGCACCGAATCCAACGCGGTGGCTCCATGCAGCCTGCGGCTCCAAAATACCTTGTATTTTTGTACTGGTAGATCTGACTGTGGTGGAGACCAACTGAGTTCAGTGTGGAGCGTCCCATTGATGCTCCACAAGGGACCCACGATTACTTTTTGTGGGGCTTTAGGCGGTCGTGGACCTACCAAGAAATAAATAATTAATAGTATCTAAAACTATGTTCCATCCACAAAATATCAATAATTATCATGTGCAAGTCGATTTTTTTGGATACAGCTATTTATAGATGCAATTTGCGTTAAATGTTAAAACTTTCTACATAAAAAAAGACCTTTATTGGCATTTCCCTCACTGCCCTTCCATATCACCAACCACAACAAAAATATACAAAAATATACAAAAATAAAAAAAACTTTCTACATAGAATACTTTATAAAAGTTATATAGCCATTTTTCCCCTAGAAACGTGAACAAATTATTTTAAATTCATGACGATATTTATTGAACATTACACTTATTTTGAAGCAAAATTAGATTCATATAATATGAATCATATTATATGAATCTAATTTTGCTTCAAAATAAGTGTAAACTTCAATAAATATCGTCCTGAATTACTGAAATACTTTTTCACGTTTCTAGGCATAACAATGGCTATATAACTATAAGTGCAATTCACATGATTTATAAAGTATTCTATGTAGAAAGTTATGACATTTAACGCAAATCGCATCTATAAATAGCTGTATCCAGAAAAATCGACTTACACACGATAATTATTGATATTTTTTGGATGGAAAATATCGTCCTGAATTTGAAATAATTTTTTCACGTCTCTAGGCAAAAAATGGCTATATATATAAGTGCAATTGCAATTGATTTTTAAATTCCTTAATATTAATGGTAATGAAATTGACCGATGTCAAGTCACTTACCATCTCTACAACACGGTGCTGTGAACAGTTTCCTACATACATACATTTAGAACATATTACTATAGTTGTAGAGGTGTATAAAGTGAAAATTGTGTATTCACCTGTTTGTGCTATGTACCCAGTATGTCCAGAAAACCCTTTGGTACCATTGGCGTTAACAGCTGCTATTCTAAACTGGTACCACCGTCCAGGCTTCACAATGTGCTTCAAAACAGCGCCAATTTTCGGCGAACTGTAGCACGCCGTCCAATCGCCCATGTGACTTTCCACAAAATACTTTCCCGCGTGGTGCCGCTCCTGAATCACATAAATCACAGCACCGTCCGACGACTTTCCGGTTTTCCATTTTATGTACAACGATCGCTTTCGCTTGCCTTGCACCATCAGATCGGAGGGAATATCGGGTAATCCTACAAATAAATAATCTGATTATATTTGGATGACCTATATGTTCTGTTTCTGCTTCGTCATTATAATTTTTGATAAACCCCAAAAATACATTTACAAGTTTAAAGCAGAATAAATAATTTTCATTTTGAAATAACTCCTTTTATATTGTCAGATATATAAATGCCTTCATTACATTTCAAGCTAAACTGTGTAACAAATGAAAAGCACTGTCTGCGTCGTTATGGGCCCATCGACAGGGGGGCGGCCGTGCGAAAAGTCGCATCGCGTGGCTTTCCGCGTAATGACCCCGTGGGACCGGGGCCCCGTTTTAACGTTGTCGTAATTATAATAAATTCAGCTCGCCGGTGGTCCGTCATACTTTTAGGGCATCGGTAATTCGATATCGGCGAAGAAATGCGTTTCAAGCCAGTCTCATTAAATGTCGACAGTTGGTTATATAAGATTTTATGGCTATGACTGTATATCGACAGCATTTTGCAATGTAGAGTACACATAATGTGTTATTAAAATATGTAACGCATAGCATTTGAAATGCTATTTTAAATTATTTGCACAAAAGTGAAATTGAATAGGCTTAATACAATCAAATAGAAAAACGGGTACATAGTTAATTCTATCCTTTTTTCTCCATATATACACATAATTATATCATAATTATATAGAAAGTAACATAAAAATTAATTGTATATCTACAACAACAAAAATTATGAATGGTGGTTTGCTCCCTTGGCCCTCGCCGCGAGGTTTGTGGGTTTGAGTTTGAAACGAAAATAAAAAGAAAATATAATTTGTTTCCAATATCATACTAACAGTAGAGTACCTAGATTTTTTTTATACATCACCATTTCGATTTTTAACAATTTTTTGAAAACCGCTAAAGTTTGTTAGATTAGTGTCAATACATTTTAGATTATAACTTTGCTATGGCAATAGCTAACCCTTCACTATTTCATTTATATCAAGCTGAAATATACCTAAAACCATTTATGTAAAGAATTTTTTAATAAATCGCCATTTCGATTTCTAACAATTTTTTGAAAATCGCTAAAGTTTGCTATATTAGTGTCATTACATTTTAGCTCATAACTTTTCCATGGACATAGCTAACCATTCACTATTTAATTTATATCAAGCTGAAATATAGCTAAAACCAGTTACATGAAGATTTTTTTTATACATCACCATTTCGATTTTTAACAATTTTTTGAAAACCCCTAAAGTTTGTTAGATTAGTGTCAATACATTTTAGATTATAACTTTGCTATGGCAATAGCTAACCCTTCACTATTTCATTTATATCAAGCTGAAATATACCTAAAACCATTTATGTAAAGATTTTTTTTATAAATCACCATTTCGATTTTTAACAATTTTTTGAAAATCGCTAAAGTTTGCTATATTAGTGTCATTACATTTTAGCTTATAACTTTTGTATAGACAAAGCTAACTATTCACTATTTAATGTATATCAAGCTGAAATATATCCAAAATCATTTATGTGAAGATTTTTTTTATAAATCTCTATTTCGATTTTCCACAATTTTTTGAATATCGCCAAAGTTTGCTATATTAGTGTCATTACATTTTAGCTCATAACTTCTCCATGGGCATAGATAACCATTCAATATTTATTTTATATCAAGCTGAAATATAGCTAAAACCATTTACGTAAAGATTTTTTTTATAAATCACCATTTCGAGTTTCAGTAATTTTTTGAAAATCTCTAAAGTTTGCTGTATTAGGGTCATTACATTTTAGCTTATAACTTTTGTATAGGCATAGCTAACCATTCACTATTTAATGTATATCAAGCTGAAATATAGCTAAAACCATTTATGTAAAGATTTTTTTTATAAATCACCATTTTGATTTTTAACAATTTTTTGAAAATCGCTAAAGATTGCTGTATTTGTGCCATTACATTTTAGCTTGTAGCTTTGCTATGAGCATAGCTAATCATTCACTATTTAATTTATATTAAGCTGAAATATAGCTAAAACAATTTATATGAAGATTTTTTTTATAAATCACCATTTCGATTTTTGACAATTTTTTGAAAATCGCTAAACTTTGTTATATTAGGGTCAATACATTTTAGATTATAACTTTTTTATGAGCATAGCTAACCCTTCACTATTTAATTTATATCAAGCTGAAATATACCTAAAACCATTTATGTAAAGAATTTTTTAATAAATCGCCATTTCGATTTTTAACAATTTTTTGAAAATCGCTAAAGTTTGCTATATTAGTGTCATTATATTTTAGCTCATAACTTCTCCATGGGCATAGATAACCATTCAAAATTTATTTTATATCAAGCTGAAATATAGCTATAATCATTTACGTGAAGATTTTTTTATAAATCACCATATCGAGTTTCAGTAATTTTTTGAAAATCACTAAAGTTTGCTGTATTAGGGTCATTACATTTTAGCTTATAACTTTGCTATAGGTATAGTTAACCATTCGCTGTTTAATTTATATCCAGCTGAAATATACCTAAAACCATTTACGTGAAGATTTTTTTTATAAATCACCATTTCGATTTTTAACATTTTTTTTTTAAATCGCTAAAGTTTGCTGTATTAGGGTCATTACATTTTAGCTTATAACTTTTGTATAGGCATAGCTAACCATTAACTATTTAATGTATATCAAGCTGAAATATAGCTAAAACCATTTATGTAAAGATTTTTTTTATAAATCACCATTTTGATTTTTAACAATTTTTTGAAAATCGCTAAAGATTGCTGTATTTCTGCCATTACATTTTAGCTTATAGCTTTGCTATGAGCATAGCTAATCATTCACTATTTAATTTATATTAAGCTGAAATATAGCTAAAACCATTTATATGAAGATTTTTTTTATAAATCACCATTTCGATTTTTGACAATTTTTTGAAAATCGCTAAACTTTGTTATATTATTGTCAATACATTTTAGGTTATAACTTTTTTATGGGCATAGCTAACCCTTCACTATTTAATTTAGATCAAGCTGAAATATACCTAAAACCATTTATGTAAAGATTTTTTTTTATAAATAACCATTTCGATTTTTAACATTTTTTTGAAAATTGACACCAACTAATATTGATCTGTAAAAAATAACGCAACGTTGCCCTAATTTAATCGACCCTGCATCTCTTAAGATAAACGAAATCCCCATGCTGATGGCCACCTTGCATATAAAGCACCTTTCGTTTATCACGCTGGGCTGGTACGGGCTTATTGTTTCTTGTTCTATTTGCCGCACGAAAGCGCCTTAATATATATGATGTTTATATGGATTAAATGCCAATATATAACACCAATTAAAAATCTTTAAATAGATGCTTTAACAAACAATATCAATATAGCCGAAAATTTGGGTTCTTACACTTCAACCATTATCATCGCATGCAAATGGAATATACAATAAATTTGCCATGCACTACAAACTATTAAGCAATCTCTGTATACTACCTACATTGTAATATATTCGCCAGCAAAAACTGTTACGCAGCTCGCCATCAGTTGCATTTATTCATTAAAACGATTAAATGATTTAATTAAGCAACCGACCGAGGCTGATTGATTTCGGACAGTTTCGTTTCTTTTTTCTGTTGCTTCTCTCGTCCTCTCTTTATTAACGAGAACAGGTTTGCGCGAACGCGCGCCGCTTTTTCTGCGGCCCTCCCAGAGCTCGATGGGGACCACCCGAAGAGCAAACCGCCGCCCAAAACGGGCGACCGCCCCACCAACGCGAGCCGATTAATCGCCACCCGTTAATTGCCATATCAAATCGATCACGATGGTTATTTTTTTTTTCTTCTCTCCCCTTCATTCAAGCTACTTTCACAACATAAATGGCCACAAAATAACATCTGCAAGTGTTTTACGTAACGCACGTACGAAAAAAAATCACAATGAGTGTTTTATTTATTTTTTTGGTTTTTGTTTGTTATTGCTAATTATGTATTATTTACGATTTGTTTATGATGTTTGTAGGCTTTTTATAGCACGAACAAAAAGTAAACAAATTATTGTGATACATATGTGTATATATCTACATTGTAAAGATTTCAAATTTGTTTTTATTTAAACCAAACTTTTACCGAGTTTTTAAATTAAAATGTTTACAATAATTATGAAAGATGCTCGACTTAAACCGATATAACTCGAGTTGCGACTACTTAAGCTCTTAAATCTTGCTACTAGCATTTATTATACTGGCAGTAAGTAGTCTAATTCAAAAATGATACAACTAACCACCCAGGAGGAAAGTTAAACGCCATCTGGCGACACCACATCAATTAGTAATGCACACCCATATGGTAATAACCGTGAAGATTCAGATTCACACTTATATATAGTTAAGTTACTACTTAAAGCATTTAAATCTTGCTACTAGAATTTATTATACTAGCAGTAAGTAATCTAATTCATTTTCTAGCGTGTAGTTGGATTTTTTTCACATGTTTCAAATAAAAATGATTACAATATTTATGAAAGATGCTCGAGTTAAACCGATATAACTCGAGTTACGGCCACTCAAAGCTGTGAAAGGTACTACATACTAGTAATGCTAGTAACAAGCTTTCACAGCTTTGACTGGCCGTAACTATATTTTACTAGAGGATCGTTTATAATTATTTTAAACATTTTTATATGAAAAATCGGAAAAACTACACGCTAGAAAATGAATTATTATATATAGTAGCAATATTTAAGAGCTTTGAGTAGTCACAACTTGAGTTATATTGAGTTAACTTTTTTTCTCCATATATATATAGTAAGTAAAATTAAAATTAATTATATATCTACAAAAAAAAATTATGAATGGTGGTTTGTTCCCTCGGTCCTCGCCGCGAGGTTTGTGGGTTTGAGTTTGAAATTAAAATAGAAAGAAAATATAATTTTTTTTTCAATATCATAAAAACTAACAAAGACATGAACTAATGTTAATCAGTACAAAATAACGCAACGTTGCCCCGATTGTTGACTACCCCTGATATAGTAAATATAAAATAATTTCGAATCCAGTATCGGAGCTACCCCCTTGCTGTGTAGACGGTGCATAGCGGTGCTCAGATCGACTCAAGAACATCGCCTGTAGGTCCTATATGGACATGGGTTGCACATTATTGTTTTTTTTTTATTATGAATCGTGATTTTCAATTAAAAATAAAATACAAATTGCATTTTTGTAGCGACGAATGAAATAGCAAACGCTAATATTATGACCAAACCGACACCAATTGAAACATTTCTATTTATATCCCCCACAATTTCGCTCTTCAAGTTCAACGCTTGACTGACGAATCATCAATTATAGCTGCTCGGACGAAGACTATCCTGCATTACATAAGCGCTCTTGAATTCGCCTAACCGATCTAAATTGGCCGGGCCGACCACTTGAACTTCAACTCGGTCGGTTTCAAGTGCGGCCACTTAGTTTGCCGCGTTCCCCAATGCCAAATGTTTTAAGAATTACCTGGAGCCCCGTCCAGCCCGTGGGGCGGCTGGCATGTGACGCCGCAACGGTGGCGGCAGCATTTGCCCGTGCCTGGACAGTCGGAGTCGAGTCGGCAGGCGTCCAGGCACACGGCGGCGAAGGGTGAAAGGGTTGAGCCGGCTGGTGGTAATCTGCACGAGCCGCCCTTCTCGAAGCCTAATGAGAGACAGGATTTGACACACTGGAATAAAAACAGAAAATGTTATTAATTAGAACCTGAGGATGGAAAACGCCCTACTGAGGGAATTAAAAAACATCCCAACACAACACTTCCCATCCACCTTGACAAAAGACCTCGAATTTTTCAGTTTTTGTTTGTTTATATCTTCTAAACCATAGGATTTTCGAGGAATATATATATATATATATATATATATATATATATATATATATATATACAAAATTATAGAGCATTGAATTTCCTTCAATTTTCATTGATTAGTTATTTTTTAGAATAAATCCAGAAAATGTTATTAATTAGAACGTGAGTAATCCTGAGAAATAAATGGAAAATGCTCTGCTGAGGGAATTAAAAAAAATTCAAGACAGCAATCACATTCCCATCCACCTTGACAAAAACCTTAAAATTCTCTGTTTTAATTGCTTTGTATCTTCTAAAGCATGGGATTTTGGAAGAAAATATCTATATACAAAATTATAGAACATTAAATTTCTTTCAATATTCATTGGCCTGCCAAGATATAGGAGTTCAAAGATGGGGCAAATTTCTCAACTTGTGAAGAATATCAGAAAAATGCTCATTTTTTGCTTATTTTTCTAAACTCTGGGATTTTCGAAGAAAATATCTATATACAAAATTATTGAACATTAAATTCCTTTCAATTTCCATTGGTAAAAGTTACTTTTTATCCAAGACCTACCAAGATACAGCAGTACAAAGATGGGGCAAATTTGTCAACTTGTGAAAAATACCAGAAAAATTCGTACTTTTTGCTTATATTTTCTAAACCACGTGATTTTCGAGGAAAATATTTATATACAAAATTACAGAGCATTAAATTTCCTTCAATTTTTATTGGTAAAACATATTTTTTGTATCCAAGACCTACCAATATACAGCAGTTCAAATATGGGGCAAATCTCTCAACTTGTGAAAAATACCAGAAAAATGCTTATTTTTTGCTTATATTTTCTAAACCACGGGATTTTCGTGGAAAATATGTATATACAAAATTATAGAACATTAAATTTCCTTCAATTTTCATTTGTAAACGTTGTTTTTTTATTCAAGACCTACTAAGATACAGCAGTTCAAAGATGGGACAAATCTTTCAACTCGTGAAAAATACCAGAAAAATGCTTATTTTTTGCTTATATTTTCTAAACCATGAGATTTTCGAAGAAAATATTTATATATAAAATTATAGAACATTAAATTTCCTTTAATTTTCGTTGGTAAAAGTTATGTTTTTATCCAAGACCTACCAAGATACAGCAGTTCAAAGATGGGCAAATTTCTCAACTTGTGAAAAATACCAGAAAAATGCTTATTTGTTGCTTGTCTTTTCTAAACCATGGGATTTTCGAATAATATAACTATATACAAAACTATAGAACATAAATTTTCTTCAATTTCCATTGGTTAAAGTTATTTTTTACAATAAGAACAGAAAATGTTATTGATTAGAATGTGAGTAATTCTGAGAAATAAATGGAAAACGCCCTACTGAGGGAATTAAGAAAAATCCAAGACAGCAATCATCTTCCCATCCACCTTAACAAAAAACCTTGAATTTTTCAGTTTTATTTGCTTATATCTTCTAAACCATAGGATTTTAGAGGAAAATATCTATATAACAAATTATAGACCATTAAATTTCTTTCAATATTCATTGGCAAATTTATTTTTTTATCGAAGACCTGCCAAGATATAGGAGTTCAAAGATGGGGCAAATTTCTCAACTTGTGAAGAATATCAGAAAAATGCTCATTTTTTGCTTATATTTTCTAAACTCTGGGATTTTCGAAGAAAATATCTATATACAAAATTATTGAACATTAAATTCCTTTCAATTTCCATTGGTAAAAGTTACTTTTTATCCAAGACCTACCAAGATACAGCAGTACAAAGATGGGGCAAATTTCTCAACTTGTGAAAAATACCAGAAAAATTCTTATTTTTTGCTTATATCTTCTAAATTATAGGATATTCCAGAAAAATATCTATATACAAAATTATTGAACATTAAATTTCTTTCACTTTTCATTTGTAACAGTTCCTATTTTTATCCAAGGCCTAACAAGATACAGCAGTTCAAAGATGGGGCAAATCTCTTAACTCTTGAAAAATACCAGAAAAATGCTTATTTTTTGCTTATACTTTCTAAACCATGAGATTTTCGAAGAAAATAACTATATTTTTTAGAATAAAAACAGAAAATGGTATTGATTAGAACGTGAGTAATCCTAAGAAATAAATGGAAAAAGCCCTATTGAGGGAATTAAAAAAAAATCCAAAACGGCAATCGCCTTCCCATCCACCTTGACAAAAAACCTTGAATTTTTCAGTTTTTTTGCTTATATCTTCTAAACCATAGGATATCCGAGGAAATATCTATATACAAAATTATAGAACATTAAATTTCTTTCAATTTTCTTTAGTACAATTTTTTTTTTATCCAAGACCTATCAAGATACAGCAGTTCAAAGATGGGACAAATTTCTCAACTGAAAAATGCTTTTTTTTGCTTATATTTTCTAAACCATGAGATTTTCGAGGAAAATATTTATATCCAAAATTAAAAAAATAAAAATAAAAATAATAAAAAATAAAAAATAAAATTAAATTTCTTTCAATTTTCATTGGTCAAGCTATTTTTTTACAAGACCTACCAAGATACAGTAGTTCAAAGATGGGGCAAATCTCTCAAATTTTGAAAAATACCAGAAAAATGCTTATTTTTAAACCATGAGATTTTCAAAGAAAATATCTATATATAAAATTATAGAACATTAAATTTTCTTCAATTTTATTGGCAAAAGTTATTTTTTGATCCAAGGCCAACTAAGATACAGCAGTTCAAAGATGGGACAATTTTCTCAACTTGTGAAAAACACCAGAAAAATGCTTATTAAGTTTTATTTTTCAACATATCTAGGTATATTATGCATATTATATAGTTAGCCCTCTATCCTCAATTTTCATCAGCACTTGTGCAAATTTAGCAGCCGCAGGGAGTTCTTTCTACCCCAGGGGCCTAGGCCTTGTAGGTCTCTCACATTGAAGCTTTTTGTCAAGGAAACGGAATTTTAATTAAAATTAAAAACGTGGGATTTTTACCAGATTTATTAAAATGAATGATAGAGATGACTGATTTCCTTGACCTGACGATAGAAACGCCCATGCCCGACGACGTTTCGTTATTTTTTGCTGCCTCCCTTCACAATATGTTTATCTGAAGGGTGCTGAGTGGAAAGTTTCGCCAAATTTCATCATGTGTTTCTTACAGAAAGTCAAGAGACCCAAAACTGACAAAACAGCATTTTTCTTGTATTTTTCAAGTAGACAAATTTGCCCCATCTTTGAACTGCTGTATCTCGGTAAGTATTGAATAAAAAAATAAAGTTGACTAATGAAAATTTAAGGAAATTTAGCTTCACAACTTTGTATATAGACATTTTCGGGGTTTCCAAGGAACATGTTTATATACAAAGTTGTGAAGCTAAATTTCCTTAAATTTTCATTAGTCAACTTTATTTTTTTATTCAATACTTACCGAGATCAGCAGTTCAAAGATGGGGCAAATTTGTCTACTTGAAAAATATAAGAAAAATGCTGTTTTGTCAGAGATTTTAGGTTTATTTGAGAAAAACACCACTTTTTAAGGTTGAATTGGGTCCCTGGAGTTTAATGAAATTTAAAAAATTTAACTTTGATAGGTATTTCGCATCTTAAATGATGATTTGCACTATACATTTTAAAATGTTAATTTAAATTGAGGCATGGAAAAAGCAACTAGTTTTATCATGCGAATTCTGCGTGGGTCCAACTAATAAAACTAATAACCACTCGTACTTATTACGCGGGGATTAGTAATGACAATTTTATGCTGTCCATTACATTAAATAAAAGCAGTGCACTTGTAAATGATTGCAAATACAAAATGAACCGGTCGCTGTGGCGATTACCACGCGAATCTTATCCGCGTTAACCACAATAACGCGCATACATATATTTACATAACGGCCATACCGAAAAAGAATAAAAACCGCCTAATTGGCCACATTCTGCTATAATTAGGAGCGATAAAAATTCCAGTTTATAACTAATAAGCGACATGTTAATACCAACAGCATATTTTAATTAATATTTTCTCGATGTATTTATATTATTTTTCAAATGTGTTTGAGCGTTAAATTGATTGTGGCCCCCTGTGCATGTGTGTGTGTGTTCATTTGCATTTTTATGGTTTCGTCGTAACTCGTGTATTTTTTTTGTATTCAGACCGTGAAGGTTCATTGGAATTAGAATTCGAGTCGTAAGACGAGAGCCGCGTAATCCGAATCGGGCACACGCGCAAAACGCACGCACACGCACACACACAAGAAATAAAACCGGGAGCCACCACATATTTTTTTTTTACTACAAATCGACGGAATTCCAAGCAGTTGCGATAAACGACGCCGGGGATATAATTACGTATTGAAATTATTAATGGGGTAATAATGGGGGGATATTTCTAATAAAACGGCGATTTCAACGGTAGTAAATAAAATCTGATGATGATGGATATTGAGTGATTTATTTGCTGTCATTAAATTTTATAGCTGTAACAGCTTTCACTGAAATCATATGGTTGGATATCAAATTAATTCGATAACGGAATCGTTCGGGGTAAACGTGTAATTTGTTACGACTTTTTTGTAAGTTAGACTTCAAGATAATCAACGATAGGAGATGATTGTAATTATCATTATAGAAAATTTAAAATTTACTGAAATAATAATATAATAATATGTAATTATTTTTTATTTTCTGTATATGTGTAAGTTGAAAACAGAAACCGTTATTTTTAGCTCCTTGGCTTGGTGCAGCAATAAAACGCTATTTTTTATATTTTCCTACACTTTACTACTTTTCCACGACGAAACATTGGAAAAGAAGTAAAGTTGTTTATATAGATTTATTTTCTGATCACCATACAACTATTTGGAATTCCGAAAATTTTGGAAAAAATATAAAATTTCAAAATAAATAGAAAAATTACAAGAGAAAATAAAAATACAACAAAACAAAAAATAATGAAATTTTATATATAATAAATAATTATAATCTAGAATATAATACAAGTAAAAAAAAACTTAAATATTCGATTTTAATATCAAAGGAAAGTAACTGGAACATTTTTCGTGATCATTTAACATACAAAATTATTTGCAACAAATTTCAAACGAAAAAAATATTTATGGAATTTGATTACTTTTACAAAATTGCAAGAGATTTATTTCCTGATCACCATACACCTATTTGGAATTTTTCGTGATGATTTAGAAAACAATTCATGGAGAAAACATACAAAATTATATGCAACAAATTTCAAAAGAAAAAAATATTTATTGAAACTGATTAACTTTACATAATTCGCTAGAGATTTTTTTTTTTTTGATCACCATACAACTATTTGGAATTTTTCGTGTTTCTAAATCAACACAACAAAACAAAAAATAATGAAATTTTAGATATAATAAATAATTATAATCTAGAATATAATATGAGTAAAAAAATACTTAAATATTCGATTTTAAAATCAAAGGAAAGTAACTGGAACATTTTTCGTGATGATTTAGAAAACAATTTATGGGGAAAAACATACAAAATTATATGCAACAAGTGTCAAAAGAAAAAAATATTTAGTGAATCTGATAACAAAATTGCAAGAGATTTATTTCCAGGTCACTATACTATACAACTATGTGGACTTTTTCGTGATGATTTACAAAACAATGTATGGGGAAAACATAATTATTTGCAACAAATTTCAAAAGATTTTTTTTGATTGAATCTGATTAACTTAACAAATATCGCAAGAGATTTATTTCCTGATCACCATATGACTATTTGGAATTCACGAAATTTTGGAAAAAATAAAAATTTTGAAATAGTTTATAAAAGAGACCAATTTGTCCATTAAATAATTTAACAAAACTTTTAGAAAGACTAATAGAAAAAAGACACTTAGAAAGGAAGTTGAATCTAAAAGAGGTATGTAAAGAAATCAATTTGGTTTCAGAAAAAAACTTATCAACTCTGAATGCTTTTGAAAACGTTATTAATGAAGTCAATTTGGCTAAAATTGGTACATATAAAAATAAAAATTTATGTATTATATTATGTCTAAACATAACATAATACATAATTTGTGTAATGTATTTATACAGCTCAATGGTATATAATTGTTAAAAAATTAAAAGCCTTAAAAAATTCAGATTATTTATAACATGTAAGGTGATTATGTTTTTTCAGAGGTTTTCTGTAAAGTTAAGGTAAATACCAGGTGATTAAATTCCTCTGAGCTTCTCCCTGTACCGGCGGAAAAAACCTCACGGCTGATAGCCCTATAAAGATAGAAGTTTTTTTTTACAATTTCCAATTAGGCAAATTGTATTTTTTTAATACCATGCAAATCACACGTGTATTTAAGTGCCTGAAACTCAAAACTATACGTTTTTAAGACTTGTGGTAACTTTCAGATAAACAGTACATTGTTTTTCATCTACGTAATAGAACATCCATTTGTCTTAGCTTATAAACCTCATAATAAATTTGTATTTAAAAGTTATTTCGAAAATAGGGATATTATAGTGAGGATTAAAAATGATGATAAAAATATATTAAAAATGAAGATGGGATTTTTTATGATGGCTTTTTTGTATGATGTGTATACATATCGCCTCAATTTTTAACAGGTTTTGGAACTAAGTGTTCATATTGTTGGCTATGCTGATGATATTGCAGTCTTGCAATCTTGATATCTGGTAAAAATGAACTTGAGCTATAAAATTTGGCAATAGAAACTATAAATAAAATTGATCTATGGATGATAATGGACTAACGTTTGCAAGTGAAAAACAGAATTAATTATCCTTGAAGGTAGCTGAAAATTTAATAACATTTATTTAAATATAGGTAATAATGTTATTAAAAGTAAAAAAATATTAAATATTTAGGTGTTTGGCTAGATAAAGGATTAAAATTTACAAACCATGTTTCGAAAAATAAACCAATGAATAATATAAAATTATTATCTAAAATTATGAAAAGTAATTACAAACTTTGAAGTGATAAAAGAAAATTTTTAGCAAATAAAGGATTAAAATTTACAAACCATGTTTCGAAAAAAGAACCAATGATTAAAATAAAATTATTATCTAAAATTATGAAAAGTAATTACAAACTTTGAAGTGATAAAAAGAAAATTTTTAGCAAATGTTTTAAATTCAATAATACTATACGCTAGGTGCAACGTATAGTATTATTAAAACATTTGCTAAAATTTTTCTTTTATCACTTCAAAAAATTCAGTTATCGAAGGATATCAAATTTGAAGTCCAATGCGATATCTTCATTATCTTGAAAGATATGGCTTGTAAAAATTGAAATTTGTATAATCACACATTCCTGCAAAAATACCTATTCATCATACAGCAATATTAAGATTTTTTATGTTATTCTGGTTCAAATATGTATGAATATCTCAATTATAAAGACCACAATGAAATATCTTCATTATCTTCAAAGATATGGCTTGTGAAAATTGAAATTTGTATTATCACACATTCCTGCAAAAACCCCTATTCATCATGATGTAATTTTAAGATTTTTTATGTTATTCTTGTCTAAAAATGTATGAAAAACTCAATTATAAAGACTCCAATGAGGTATCTTCATTATCTTCAAAGATATAGCTTGTAAAAGTTGAAATTTGTATGATAACACATTCCTGCCAAAACACCTGTTCACCATGATGCAATTTTAAGATTTGTTATGTTATTCTTATGTAAAAATGTATGAAAAACTCAATTATAAAAACTCCAATGAGTTATCTTCATTATTTTCAAAGATATGGCTTGTAAAAGTTGAAATTTGTTTGATCACACATTCCTGTAAAAACACCTATTCATCATGATGCAATTTTAAGATTTTTTGTATTATTTTTGGATAAAAATGTATGAAAAACTCAATTATAAAGACTCCAATGAGATATATTTATTATCTTCAAAGATATGGCCTGTAAAAGTTGAAATTTGTATTATCACACATTCCCTGCAAAAATACCTATTCATCATACAGCAATTTTAAGATTTTTTATGTTATTCTTGTTTAACTATGTATGAAAATCTCAATTTTAGAGACCGCAATGAGATATCTGCATTATCTACAAAGATATGGCTTGTGAAAGTTTAAATTTGTTTTATCACACATTCCTGTAAAAGTAACTATTCATCATAATGCAATTTTAAGATTTTTGTGTATTATTCTTGTCTAAAAATTAATGTAAAAGTCAATTATAAAGACTCCAATGAGGTATCTTCATTATCTTCATAGATATAGCTTTTAAAAGTTGAAATTTGTATGATCACATATTCCTGCAAAAACACCTATTCATCATGATGCAATTTTAAGATTTTTTGTGTTATTCTTGGATAAAAACCCCAATGAGATTTATTTATTATCTTCAAAGATATCCCCATAAATCCCGCGGCGAGGACAGAGGGAAAAAACATCAAATCATATCCAAACAACTTCACATATTTTGTATTTATATTTAAATTGAATATGTAACTTTGTTGTTTAAATAAATGCAAATTTATATATGATATGTTTAATTTGAAATTTATCTTTATAATTCAGATCTTCATACATTTCCGGACAAGTATAACACAGGAAATTCTAAAATCATGATGAATCCTATTTTTAACAGGAATGTGTGAAAATACAAACTGCAACTTTTACAAGCCATATCATTGAAAATAATGAAGATAACTCATTTGAGTTTTTTTAAATTGAGTTCCTAATATATCTATCTATATGAGACCAGTGTAGTAAAAAATCCTAAATTTACATAATGCATAATGAGAAACCGTTTTCCTTAGCAGAAAAGACTAAATTTGAAATTTAATAAGCCATATCTTTGAAGACAATGAAGATATATCACTAAGATCTTTAGAGTTTTTAAAATTGAGTCCTTAATACATATCTTAACTAGTAGTAATAAATAAAAACCGCGAATTATATAATGAGGAATAGTTTTCATTAGCAGAAAACAGTGATAATACAAATTTCAAATTAACAAGCCATATCTTTGAAGATAATAAATACATCTCATTGGGGTCTTTATAATTGGGTTTTTTATGCATTTATAGACAAAAATAACACACAAAAATCTTAAAATTGCATCATGATGAATAGGAATTTTCACAGGAATGTGTGATAAAACAAATTTAAACTTTCACAAGCCATATCTTTGAAGATAATGAAGGTATCTCATTGCGGTCTTTATAATTGAGTTTTTCATACAAATTCAAACAACAATAACATAAAAAATCTTAAATTTGCTTTATGGTGAATAGGTATTTTTACAGGAATGTGTGATCATACAAATTTCAACTTTTACAAGCCATATCTTTGAAGACAATTAAGATATCTCATTGAAATCTTTATAATTGAGTTTTTTTTTATATTTTAGACAAGAGTAACATACAAAATCTTAAAATTGCATCATGATGAATAGATATTTTTGCAGGAAAGTGTGATAAAATAAATTTCGACTTTTACAAGCCATATCTTTGAAGATAATGAAGATAACACACGAATGTGTGATAATACAAATTTCAACTTTTACAAGCCATATCTTTGAAGATACCTCATTGGAGTCTTTATAATTGAGTTTTTCATACATTTTTATCCAAGAATAACACAAAAAATCTTAAAATTGCATCATGGTGTTTTTGCAGGGATATGTGATCATACAAATTTCAACTTTTAAAAGCTATATCTATGAAGATAATGAAGATACCTCATTGGAATCTTTATAATTGAGTTTTACATTAATTTTTAGACAAGAATAATACCCAAAAATCTTAAAATTGCATCATGATGAATAGTTACTTTTACAGGAATGTGTGATAAAACAAATTTAAACTTTCACAAGCCATATCTTTGAAGATAATGCAGATATCTCATTGCGGTCTTTAAAATTGAGATTTTCATACATAGTTAAACAAGAATAACATAAAAAATCTTAAAATTGCTGTATGATGAATAGGTATTTTTGCAGGAATGTGTGATAATACAAATTTCAACTTTTGCAGGCCATATCTTTGAAGATAATAAATATATCTCATTGGAGTCTTTATAATTGAGTTTTTCATACATTTTTATCCAAAAATAATACAAAAAAAACTTAAAATTGCATCATGATGAATAGGTGTTTTTACAGGAATGTGTGATCAAACAAATTTCAACTTTTACAAGCCATATCTTTGAAAATAATGAAGATAACTCATTGGAGTTTTTATAATTGAGTTTTTCATACATTTTTACATAAGAATAACATAACAAATTTTAAAATTGCATCATGGTGAACAGGTGTTTTTGCAGGAATGTGTTATCATACAAATTTCAAATTTTACAAGCTATATCTTTGAAGATAATGAAGATACCTCATTGGAGTCTTTATAATTGAGTTTTTCATACATTTTTAGTCATGAATAACATAAAAAATCTTAAAATTACATCATGATGAATAGGGGTTTTTGCAGGAATGTGTGATAATACAAATTTTTTTCTTTTGAAACTTGTTGCATATAATTTTGTATGTTTTCCCCATGAATTGTTTTCTAAATCAACACGAAAAAATCAAAATAGTTGTATGGTGATAAAAAAAAAAATCTTGCGAATTATGTAAAGTTAATCAGATTCAATAAATATTTTTTTCTTTTGAAATGTTTTCCCCATATATTGTTTTCTAAATCATCACGAAAAATTTTCCAGTTACTTTCCTTTGATTTTAAAATCGAATATTTAAGTATTTTTTTACTCGTATTATATTCTAGATTATAATTATTTATTATATCTAAAATTTCATAATTTTTTGTTTTGTTGTATTTTTATTTTATTTTTCTCTTATATTCATCATGATGCAATTGTAAGAATTTTCATATTATTCTTATCTAAAAATGTATGAAAAACTCAATTATAAAGACTCCAATGAGTTATCTTCATTATCTTCAAGATATGACTTGTAAAAGTTGAAATTTGTATTATCACACATTCCTGCAAAAATATCTATTCATCATGATGCAATTTCAAGATAGTATTGAGACTTCTTCTTTGTTGGTGATCTACTTTATTATTGTGGTTTTGTCTTTCCATTGTATATTCTTTTATTACTTTTTTGAAGTGCTTAGCTTCTAATTATTTTGGTAAATTTCGTAGGTTATATATTTTTATTGCTTCATGAACTTTTTTGATTTGTTTGTAATTGATCGTAAGCAGTTTCTGTTTCCGTTCTTGAATTGGTGGTATTCTTTCTTTTGCTGGAGCTTTGTGCTGTGTTTGATTTTATTTCTTTTAATTTTATGTATTAATATAAGATTATACATAGTTATTTTATGTCTATGTATAATTCCTGGATTAATTCTACTCAAGTTATGTACATGACAATTAATAAATTAGAAGAAGGCATAACATAAAAAATCATCCCTTCCTCAAAAACAATACAATAAATGATATAATTAATTAATTAAAGAACACTGTAGATTAATTCTACTCCAGTTATGTACATGACAATTAATAAATCTACCCGACAACATAAAGAAGAATGTATATCATGCGCTTTTCACGTCGAATATTAACTATTTAAGCAATATATGGGGCAACACAACCAAAGCTAACAAAAATAAATTGCAAAGACAACAAAACAAATTATTGAAAATTCTTTACAACTTTCCACATCGAACACCATCCAAAAATATATACAACACTATTAATGAACTAACTGTGACAGAGATAATAACCTTAAACCAAAACATAGTAATACATAAAATCAAAACATGTACAATAAAAACAAACAACCACCTTGCAACAAACAAACAAGTTCATGACTATAATACAAGAAGAAAAAGTGACATTCATCCAATAAAGAATAAAACTAGCACCCTAAATAAAAGCCTTATCATAAACAACTCATTGGAATATAACAAACTACCTAATTATATTAAAGACATCAAGGACATCAAAAAATTTAAAAATGAGTGCAAAGAACATATAAAAAGTGAAAGGACGTAACAATTGACCATCTAACCAAACATCCAAGACAACGGACAATGGAAGCAGTTTCCGAAACCAAGCAGACGGACGAGCCCTTCACCGAGGAAGCTATGGTCCATTTGCTTGCAGGAAACATGATTTTTTAACAATCTGTATTACTTTTGTATATATTATTATATTTTAGTGGTATTAAAAAAAAATTTTAAAAAAAATTAAAAGAAGACAACAGAAAAAATCATCCCTTCCTCAAAAACAATACAATAAATAAAATAATTAATGAATTAAAGAACACTTTAGATTAATTCTACTCCAGTTATGTACATGACAATTAATAAATTAAAAGAAGGCATAACATAAAAAATCATCCCTTCCTCAAAAACAATACAATAAATAATCTAATTAATGAATTAAAGAACACCCTTTATATTTATATATCTCAAACATTTCAATAACTACTCATTTGACTATAAATCTACATTATCTGGCCGCCTCACAACATAGAATTATTTACGGCGCCTACCACGCTCAATGTCAGGACATGCCGCGAATTCCTCGTCCGTGTTACAAAATTATTTGCTCTTATTTGACGTGCTCCACGCGGATAATTATTCCATCGGCGTATGCCGTGCACAATTTAGCCCGCATAAACGGCACTCTTTAATAATACATGGCGCTTTTTCTGCGGCATTCAATTAAATGCAGAACATTGCACCAGCAGCAACGTTATAATTTCAGGACGACACAGGTAACATCGCTGTGTTCGTGCTGAAAAAGGAGAGGCTGCCTATTAAATATTAAGATAAAATACATACAGTTTATTCATTATGTTACTATACACAGTGATTTGGTTCTATTACACTTTTTGATAGTTTTTGTTTTGTATTCTCAAAGACGTTTTCAAAACTGATTTTCGTGAGAAATTTCAAAGTGCTATTTTGTGAGAACTAAAAATTTTATCCATGAATTTCTTGTTGGGGGTGGTTAAGGAGACCAAAATATATGTGGAAAACTAAACAAATTAAAATCGTTTTTTTTTTAACAAAAATTACGGTCTAAGCATAGGCGAAAATCGTACATTTTGAGCCCCACAACAAATCCAGCAAAAAATTTAGGGATAATTTATGTGGTCCGTATAGAAACCCACCAGCTGAATCCAAATTTGAAAACTGCAATTAGCTATCATTAACAGTTTTTGTATTGCATACTCTCAAAGACGGATAGAACAAAATCATTGTGTATAGTAACACAATGAAGCGAATTAGAAGACATATTACACTTGATATCATATGATTTCTTATTCAAGAAAACAAACAAGTTAATAAAAATTCTATATCCAAAATTTGATTGTTTTATAAAACCCGAATACTTGCAAGAATTTATGTGTATCACTTTTTATCGTTGTGACTTTATTAATACAAAAAATAAACAAGTTGCATATTATTTTGAAGCTGTAAAACAAGCAAAATGTTTGTCAGTATAAACCGATCTTTATATTCATAGTAGTAGTCTTATTCAACACTTTCCCACTGAACTTTTTTGTCAGTATAAACCGATCTTTTTATTCATAGTAGTCTTATTCAACACTTTCCCACTCAAAATTTTTGTCAGTATAAACCCACCTTTTTATTCATAGTAGTCTTATTCAACAATTTCCCAATCAAAATGTTTGTCAATATAAACCGATCTTTTTATTCATAGTAGTCTTATTCAACACTTTCCCACTGAACTTTTTTGTCAGTATAAATCCACCTTTTTATTCATAGTAGTCTTATTCAACAATTTCCCAATCAAAATTTTTGTAAGTATAAACCGATCTTATTATTCATAGTAGTCTTATTCAATACTTTCCCACTGAACTTTTTTGTCAGTATAAACCGATCTTTTTATTCATAGTAGTCTTATTCAACACCTTCCCACTGAACATTTTTGTCAGTATAAACCGATCTTTATATTTATAGTAGTTTTATTCAACAGTTTCCCACTCAAAATTTGTGTCAGTATAAACCCACCTTTTTATTCATAGTAGTTTTATTCAACACTTTTTCACTCCAAACTGTTGTCAGTATAAACCGATCCGTATATTCATAGTAGTTTTATTCAACTCTTTACCACTCAAAATTTTTGTCAATATAAACCGACCTTTTTATTCATAGTAGACTTATTCAACTATGAAACATTAAACAGGGTAATATGAGTGTAAATTGAATGTCCTGTTGACTGGACATTTAATTTACACCCATAATACCCTTTAATGTTCCACAGATATCTTACATATTTTATTACTAATACCTATGATTATTACTATTAGTCACAACATATTTTTATAAAACAACATTGCCTTTTTAGTACAAGCATACGTAATTACATTATTTATAGCGATCGGCTCGCGGAGAAATCTGGCAATAATGAGATCTTTAATAAGATAATCACGCATTTAAGCACGTTCATTAAATCCTACCCGGCGCATACTAATAAAATAAAATATATAAAATACATAATTGATGATAATTACATGAAACCATGCAACTAATTAATCTATTTATAATTTTACTGCTGGGCTGATTGGGTGTGGATTTGAATAAAATCGTTTACATTTTTATGAATTCGGCTTGCGAGAATTTTGCAGCATGCTCTTAATTTCCCAGTGCTACTGTTAAGAATGCGTTTGACAATAAATAACTCGACGCTGTGAGTTACAGTAAACGTCAGAAATGGCAAGACGAGTTTGTTGCGGATCGCGTTATTGGCTCGCGATGGACGACGCTCGCCGTAAATCTCTTGGGTAGAAAAAATAAATTAATACACGCGATGGATTGAAACAGTTACTAACATCTTCACGACCGTATTATGGGGTGTCACTGCTCTAGACAAGACAATGTTTTACATTGTAATGTAATTACAAGGTATTTTAATAAAACTAACGAGTTCAAATCTTTTCGGTGCTTTTTGCATTTTTAAAAAATTGCAGTGTTTCTCAAACTTTTTTATGCCATGTCTGATCTATGGCTTTCTAAAATTCTTATGTTCCCTATATAACATAAGAATTTTAGAAAATTAAATTTTTGAACATTATGTATATGTCATCTATATGACATATATATATATATATATATATATATATATATATATATATATATATATATATGTTCAAAAATTGAATTATTGACTGAAGCAACTTTAATCATATGTTGTAGAAAAAAACACTAGAAAATTGTGTAGGAAGCACAGTAAGTAAATTTTCAAAACATATAATGAAAAACTGAACTACTAACTAAATAATTTGAATGAAAGATTATTTTATATTATTAAAAACACAAACTTCTACCATTATAGCTACCAGCCCGAGGGCTTAACTTTAACTTCTTAGAAACCTTTGAAAAACTGTGAAACGTGATTTTTCCCCAGCGGGGTTTGAACTACTCTTGCTACCCAATGCTCGTACGAGACAAACGGTGCCTCTCACTAATAGCTGAGTTATTATTTTAATTAATTAATATTTAAATATAAAGAAATCCTTGCGTTGGAAGGTTATTGCGAAAATATTTTATACTATGGTCCAATTTAGTTAGCTTCAGTCTTAAGTCTCTTTGTGTTATATCCAGCTGATATATGTATTAGGGTGGATAAAAAAACCGATTCTTTTTTTTTCACTTCCAAAAATTGGCATTTTTCTTCAATTCTTCAAACTTTCACCTTCAATATCTTTTAATTTGGTTACATAAACGAAAAAATCATAAGATTCCTTTTTTATAGAGCGCTCAATTTCCTACAAGAATATATGTGAGAAATGGTGTACTTTCAATGAATGGCGATATATGAATTTTTTCGTTTGGGACTGACGTAAAAATGAAAAACTGCGATGATAATATTAATAGGAAGGTCCTCCTATTAAAATTAAGAGCTCATCTTTGGAGAGAAATTTCTAGAGGTGCCCAGCTGCCAATTTTTCAGTTTCGGAAGTGAAAAACAAAATATATATATATATATATATATATATATATATATATATATATATAAAGTTAATATTAATTTTCATTGAATTAAACTTACTACTAATGTTTGTTAATTTTGCACACTTATATGTATATAAACATCCTATTAAAAATTGAAAATATCTTTTACTGGAAGGGTGTGTCGAATTACAAACTTTGCAATATAATCTGCAACCTGCATATAAAATTATATACTAACTAGCCATGTATGCACGTACAAATGCGTTACATAATTATAAAAACCGAATACCTCTGCAGCGATCATTAAAAATAGCCTCGTTAATAAAACTCTACGCATTAAAAGATTATTTTACAACACTGTCGCGACTTGCAGCTGGATAAATCAAGCGCGCGATAAATTGTCGCACTAAGTAGCGCTTTGACTACTATAAATTTATAGAAAGAACTAAAAAGAGAGACGGTTTTATAAATAACGCGCGAGTTATTTATTAATATGCGAATAACTGCGCGCGTTTAAAGTATTTAAGCACACGATAAATAATTTATTGTGCAGTCGCAATTAATTTTAATTTTATGCATGGCTTATCCTTATGTAATTGAGCCATCGCTGTACCGGCATAGATATTTATCTGTATTATAA
Organism: Lordithon lunulatus; assembly: GCA_963942505.1. Classification (NCBI taxonomy): domain Eukaryota; kingdom Metazoa; phylum Arthropoda; class Insecta; order Coleoptera; family Staphylinidae; genus Lordithon; species Lordithon lunulatus. Next base: position 8,840,847 of record OZ012669.1, read on the forward strand.
TTAATATCGAGATTATCGCGTTTAGAACTGCGTTTATAAGACGAGATACGTTTTTTTTTCGTTTCGCGTGGTTGTAAGTATTTTACACTGTGAATTATTGAGTTTAATCATACGCTAATTGAACTATTAGAACTGAATAAACTTAAATAATTGAAAATATTATATTAGTTATCGTTTAGAGGAAAACTAATAATAGTTTTTTTGCCAAAAACTTCTAGAGTAGAGTATTCCTTTTTTTTCCTGGCTTTGATTTTGAGTCTTTTATGTAATAAAGGGTGAAAAATATGGTTTTTGAGTATTTTATGTAATAAAGGGTGAAAAATGTGATTTTATGTCTTTTATGTAATAAAGGACGAAAAATGTGATTTTGATTCTTTTATGTAATAAAGGGTGAAACATGTGATTTTGAGTCTTTTATGTAATAAAGGGTGAAAAATGTGATTTTGAGTCTTTTATGTAATAAAGGGCGAAAAATGTGATTTTGAGTCTTTTATGTAATAAAGGGTGAAAAATGTGATTTTGATTCTTTTATGTAATAAAGGGTGAAACATGTGATTTTGAGTCTTTTATGTAATAAAGGGCGAAAAATGTGATTTGAGTCTTTTATGTAATAAAGGGTGAAAAATGTGATTTTGAGTCTTTTATGTAATAAAGGGTGAAAAATGTGATTTTGAGTCTTTTATGTAATAAAGGGTGAAAAATGTGATTTTGATTCTTTTATGTAATAAAGGGTGAAACATGTGATTTTGAGTCTTTTATGTAATAAAGGGTGAAAAATGTGATTTTGAGTCTTTTATGTAATAAAGGGCGAAAAATGTGATTTTGAGTCTTTTATGTAATAAAGGGTGAAAAATGTGATTTTGATTCTTTTATGTAATAAAGGGTGAAACATGTGATTTTGAGTCTTTTATGTAATAAAGGGCGAAAAATGTGATTTTGAGTCTTTTATGTAATAAAGGGTGAAAAATGTGATTTTGATTCTTTTATGTAATAAAGGGTGAAACATGTGATTTTGAGTCTTTTATGTAATAAAGGGCGAAAAATGTGATTTGAGTCTTTTATGTAATAAAGGGTGAAAAATGTGATTTTGAGTCTTTTATGTAATAAAGGGTGAAAAATGTGATTTTGAGTCTTTTATGTAATAAAGGGTGAAAAATGTGATTTTGAGTCTTTTATGTAATAAAGGGTGAAAAATGTGATTTTGAGTCTTTTATGTAATAAAGGGTGAAAAATGTGATTTTGAGTCTTTTATGTAATAAAGGGCGAAAAATGTGATTTTGAGTCTTTTATGTAATAAAGGGTGAAAAATGATTTTTAGCCTTTTCACAGTTTTTCTGCCATATATTTTTACTTTTTAAAGCTAGGATGATTCAATTAGCAAACTTATAGTGAATTTCAAGGCAAACAAACAGCCCTTTAGATGTTTTCCGCTATCTCTTACCGTTTTCTCGGAAAATGACAAAAATCATGTGAAAAGTGTGATTTTGGAGCATTTTTACGTTTTTTCTGCCATAACTTTTTTTTTGCCCAACTAGAATCATCGAAGGACATTCAAAATTTGTTTATAAGAGTTGGCAAAATTAGCAGCAAAAAGGTTTCTGTATAGTATTTTAAGTTCTAATTGAGTTTGTAGAGAAACTGTAAAAAGGCCAAAAAGCTCGAAATAAATACAGGATATTTTCTACCGGTGTGAAATAAACCTCTAAAATCCCAGCCTCTATACCGCGCGGCGCCGCAGGACCGCACACACGGCGGATTGTTTGCAGGTCTATACTGACCAATTGGGGTGACCAATAAAATCCAAATTTGGAGGATTCTTTTGTTTATGTCTCGCGGACCATAATATACAGTTATATATTTTTATTAATAATTTTTAAAGGCGTTGTTGTATATTATATGCTGTAACGTAAATTATTATTTTTGATCATGAATTTGTCATACAATTGATTTGAAAAAATTACACACGGTTTATAACAAAATGACAATAGAAAATGGAAATTCTCAATCTGAGCACATTGTTCGTTCTATTTATTTTTTATTTTTAACTTGTCCGCTCCTAGCCGGACATGCCGATTTTACAGGCTAAATCGATAAAAAAAATTATGCAACATATTTTGTTTAATTTTTTTTTGGATCTTAATTTAGAACATATCAGTGCACCAGATTTCCGAAGGAAATTGGAATTTTTTTATCATAAGTATTTTTTTTTCGGCGACCAAGTCGAACATATTTCATTATTATTATTTTTACCATACCACCGTCATACAATGGATTTGAAAAAATTACACAAGGTTTATAAGAAAATGACAATAGAAAATGGAAAGTCTCTATCTTGGTATATTTTTCCTTCTATTTATTTTTTATTTTTAAATTTTACGCTCCTATCTCGATTTTAGTGACTGGGTCTATAAAAGAATTATGCAACATATTTTGTGTCACTTTTTTACTGATCCTAGTATACTGATATGTAGTACACTAGATGCCCGAAGGAAATTGGAAAATTTTGAGTATAACTATTTTTTTTGGGTGATAAAAAAAGTATGCAAATTTTCGGCGACCAAATCTAACAAATTTCATTATTATTATTTTTTACCATGGATCCGTCATACAATTGATTTGAAAAAATTACACAAGGTTTGTAACAAAATGACAATAGAAAATGGAAAGTCTCTATCTTGGTATATTTTTCCTTCTATTTATTTTTTATTTTTAAATTTTACGCTCCTATCTCGATTTTAGTGACTGGGTCTATAAAAGAATTATCCAACATATTTTTTGTCACTTTTTTACTGATCCTAGTGTACTGATATGTAGTACACTAGATGCCCGAAGTAAATTGGAAAATTTTGAGTATAACTATTTTTTTTTGGGTGATAAAAAAAGTATGCAATATGTTTTGTTTCATGTTCTTACTAATTCTTATTCATAACATATCAGTATCAGTATCGGGTACTGAAAGGAAATTGGGAAATTTTAATTGTAACATTTTTGGTTTGTGCGACAAAATTGAAACTATTGTTTGTAGTAATAGTAGGTACCTAAACTATAAAAAATTTATTCGAAGTTTTTTTACCTCAATATGTATCAAAAACATATTTTGTTGCGTGCCATTATATTTTATTAATTTAAAATCGACATATCAAGATAAGAGCGTAATGAGTCAAAAATAAAAAATAAATAGAAGGAAAAATATGTCAAGATAGAGACTTTCCATTTTCTATTGTAATTTTTTTATAAACATTATGTAATTTTTTTAAATTAATTGTTTGGCGAATCCATGGTAAACAATAATAATAATGAAATATGTTAGATTTGGTCACCGAAAAAAAAAATTTCCAATTTCCTCCAGGCATCTGGTGCACTGATATATTCTTAAATAAGATCAGTAAAAAAATTAAACAAAATATGTTGGATAATTTTATTATAGACCCAGCCACTAAAATCGATATAGGAGCCTAAAAGTTAAAAATAAAAAATAAATAGAAGGAAAAATATGCCAAGATAAAGACTTTCCATTTTCTATTGTCATTGTGTTATAAACATTGTGCAAATTTTTCAAATCAATTGTATGACGGATCCATGGTCAAAAAAAATAATAACGAAATGTGTTCGACTTGGTCGCCGAAAAAGAATACTTATAATCAAAATTTTCCATTTTCCTTCGAGCATCTGGTGCACTGATATGTTCTGAACTAAGATCAGTAAAAAACATTAAACAAAATACGTTGCATAATTTTTTTATCGACCCAGCCTCTAAAATCAGCATATCTAGATAGGAGCAGAAAAGTTAAAAATAAAAAATAAATACAAGGAATAATGTGCTGAGGTTGAGATTTTTCATTTTCTATTATCATTTTGTTATAAACAATGTGTAATTTTTTCAAATCAATTGTATGACGGTGGCATGGTAAAAATAATAATGAAACATGTTCGACTTGGTCGCTGAAAAAAATAATATTTATAATCAAAATTTTCCAATTTTGTTCGGGCATCTGGTGCACTGGTATGTTCTGAACTAAGATCAGTAAAACAATTAAACAAAATACGTTGCATATTTTTTTTATCGACCCAGCCTCTAAAATCGGCATGTCCAGATAGGAGCGGAAAAGTTAAAAATATAAAATAAATACAAGGAATAATGTGCTCAGGTTGAGATTTTCCATTTTCCATTATCATTTTGTTATAAACATTGTGTAATTTTTTCAAATTAATTGTATAACGGTGGCCTGGTAAAAATATTAATAATGAAATATGTTCGACTTGGTCGCCGAAAAAAAAATACTTATAATCAAAATTTTCCAATTCCCTTTGGAAATCTGGTGCACTGAAATGTTCTGAACTAAGATCCAAAAAAAAAATTAACAAAATATGTTGCATATTTTTTTATCGACCCAGCCTCTAAAATCGGCATGTCCAGATAGAAGCGGAAAAGGTAAAAATAAAAAATAAATAGAAGGAACAATGTGCTCAGGTTGAGATTTTTCATTTTCCATTGTCATTTTGTTATAAACATTGTGTAATTTTTTAAAATTAATTGTATAACGGTGGCCTGGTAAAAATATTAATAATGAAACATGTTTGACTTGGTCGCCGAAAAAAAAATACTTATAATCAAAATTTTCCAATTTCCTTTGGGCATCTGGTGCATTGATATGTTCTGCACTAGGATTAGTAAAAGAATTAAACAAAATATGTTGCATAATTTTTTTTATCGACCCAGCCTCTAAAATCGGCATATCCAGATAAGAGCATAAAGTAAAAAATAAATAGAAGAAACAATGTGCTCAGGTTGAGATTTTCCATATTCCATTGTCATTTTGTTATAAACATTGTGTGATTTTTTCAAATCAATTATAAGACGGATCCATGGTCAAAAATAATAAAAAATTAAATATGTTAGATTTGGTCGCAAACAAAATATTCCAATTTCCTTCAGGCATCTGGTGCACTGAAATGTTCTGCACTAAGATCAGTAAAAATAAATAAACAAAATATGTTGCATAATTTTTTTTATCAATCCAGCCACTAAAATCGAGATATATAGGAGCGTAAAAGTTAAAATTAAAAAATAAATAGAAGGAAAAATATGACAAGATAGAGACTTTCCATTTTCTATTGTCATTTTGTTATAAACCTTGTGTAATTTTTTCAAATAAATTGTATGACCTATTCATGATCAAAAATAATAATTTACGTTACAACATATATTACACAACAACGCCTATAATAATTATTCATAAACATATATAACTATATATTATGGTCCGCAAAATTTTGATTTTATTGGTCACCCCAATTGGTCAGTATAGACCCGCAAACAATTTACCATGCTCGCGTTATAGAGGCTGGGGTCTTAGAGGTTAACTTCACACCCGTATATTTTCTTCGCATTTTACACTTGCTCTACTTAATAACTACTTGACATACCATATAGAATTAATTTAGCTAATCTTGTCCAGAGGAATTTTGACTACTCTTCTTCGATGATTCCCAAGATTTTCATCTCCCTAACTACTTTTTGGCAAAAAATAACCACAAGTAGAAATGCTCTGTTTATCTGTTTTGAGTTTTAAGAAAAAAAAAAATCGAAACGTTTCGATATCTTCAAAACTGACAATTACAACCCAATTTATGTTTCAGTTTGTTAATTACTCATCATCATAAAAAAAACTTCTATCTTTATTGGGCTATCAGCCGTGAGGCTTTTCCGCCTGTCAAGGGAGAAGCTCAGAGGAGTTTAATCACCCGGTATTTACCTTAACTTCACAGAAAACCTCTGAAAAACTGTGAAAGGTGATTCGCTAAAATTCGTTCCTCGCTGGCGATAGAACTCAGACTCCCCAAGGCGGACGACGCCTCTAACCACTCGGCCACCACTGAGCTGGGTTCATCATCATTTTAGTACATATGTTTAATTTAATAAAATCAGTTTAAAATCATATAAGTATAGTCGCACACATAATTATCTGCCTAACTGTAAACCTCGTCCAGCGTTTTATAAAAGGATTCTCTCCTCGAAAAGACATTAATTTCGTAATAAATTGTTCGATTAGTTATGAACATGGTGACCCTTCTTGTATATATAAGGAAGCACAAATTAAAATACGATTGCAATTAATATTGTTTAGGGAGCGGTTTAAAAAATGGGCAGACTCGATTGAAAGGTAACGGTCGGCGCAAATTAAATTTTGAGCCCATTACGGCAATCGCATTACTTAGTCGAGGGTCATTAATACCGAAAGAGGATTTCAATAATTTACCCACTGTATTTATGCAATTAATTTTGTTTGAGCGGATTATAATATGCATGTAGCACAATATTATTCTAATTAATTACATATGACAACAATTTATTAATGTATTTATGATACAAATCACCCTGATTGGGAACATTGTGAATTTGTTGCATGCCTCCTAACTTTATCATATCAGACGACACGAAATGTTTAAGTGTATAATTACCCTGTGCATATGCGCTTATGAGGTGGTCATGCATACAAATCTTCAATAAGATCCCTAACGCCCGGTTTCTCCAACGAATCTTAACTAGTTCAAGACCGTCTTAATAATAAGAATAATGACGCGCTCCCATCGAAATTGAAATGAATTGGGCGCGTTCCACATAAAAAAAAAATCGAGCTGATTGAATCTACCGAATTGATGGCCGTGTTTGCTTAAAACCGATTCTCTGAATCTCGAATTATGTAAATATATTAAATTTAATGGGGGGCGCCCACTGTTTATAACAGTCCCCCTTGATTGGAGCGCATTGACTCACGAAATAAACCGGGAAGATTTACAACAATTTAGTTAACGACGTTCGTAATAGCTATGCAAACAAAAGGGGCTCACCAAAATCAAATTAGCCAGCTTGGTGGCGTAGTGGTTAGAGGCGGCGTTCGTCTCGAACTGAGCATTGGAGAGCGAGAGTTCAAACTTCGTTGTGGGAGATATTTCGCGAATTACTTACCACCGTTTTTCAGAGGTTTTTTTTTATTTGAGAAGTTAAGCTAAATACCGCGTGATTACACTCTTCTTACCTTCTCTGTTTACAGTGGAAAAGCCCTCGGGCTGATAGCTATAAAGATGAGGACTGTTTTACGTTTCTCAGTTTTTTTCAGCAAAAAATTTTTAATAATTAGATTATTGATAATAACAAGGTATTTGATGCCAAGATGAACACATGAATTTTCCCTCTTTCAGTTACAATTTCTTCAGATGAATGTGATCCTTACTAGCGGAAAAGTTCTGAGTCACTCTCCGGTGGGACTTGAACCCACGTCTCCGGCTATCGTGGCGAAGTTGGTAGAGCGACGGCCGCAATAGCCGAAGACGTGGGTTCAAGTCCCACCGGAGAGTGAAATTTTTGAGAAATTATATATATATATATATATATATATATATATATATATATATATGTATATATGTATATGTTTTCGATTAAATAAATGAATAAAATAAAAACTTGAGTGAATTTATGTAACTAGTATTTTTTCTCAAATAGATTTAAAAAATCACTATTGATGAAAAATTGTTTATTACATCCTGTTAGTGTATTGTTTTTCTTTCTGTTAAATAATGCGATATATTAACTTTTTCAAGTTTTTTTAATTTATAATCTGAATGTTCAGGATTTTTTATTAATTAAATTTTCATACATTTTCAGTAGTACTTACTGAACCTGAACCTTATACCAATAATATGGTAGATTAAATAAATAAATAAAATAAAAACTTACTGAACTAATATTTTTTCTCAAATAGATTATAAAAATCTCTATAGATTGATTTTTGTTTTTACTATATCCTATTAGTGAACTGTTTTTTTTCTATTAAATAATGCGATATATTAACTTTTTCAAGCTTTTTGTTTTATAATCTGAATGTTCAGGATGTTTTATTAATTAAATTTTCATACATTTTCAATAGTACTTGCTTCTTGAACTTTATACCAATAATATGGTAGATTAAATAAATAAATAAAATAAAAGAACTAATATTTTTTTCTCAAATAGATTATAAAAATCACTATTGCTTGATTTTTGTTTTTACTATATCCTGTTAGTTAACTGATTTGTTTTTCTGTTATACAATGCGATATATTAACTTTTTCAAGTTTTTTGTTTTATAATCTGAATGTTCAGGATGTTTTATTAAATAAATTTTCATACATTTTCAATAGTACTTACTGAACCTAAACCTTATACCAACAATATGGTAGATTAAATAAATAAATAAAATAAAAACTTACTGAACTAATATTTTTTCTCAAATAGATTATAAAAATCTCTATAGATTGATTTTTGTTTTTACTATATCCTATTAGTGAACTGTTTTTTTTTCTATTAAATAATGCGATATATTAACTTTTTCAAGCTTTTTGTTTTATAATCTGAATGTTCAGGATGTTTTATTAATTACATTTTCATACATTTTCAATAGTACTTGCTTCTTGAACTTTATACCAATAATATGGTAGATTAAATAAATAAATAAAATAAAAGAACTAATATTTTTTTCTCAAATAGATTATAAAAATCACTATTGCTTGATTTTTGTTTTTACTATATCCTGTTAGTTAACTGATTTGTTTTTCTGTTATACAATGCGATATATTAACTTTTTCAAGTTTTTTGTTTTATAATCTGAATGTTCAGGATGTTTTATTAAATAAATTTTCATACATTTTCAATAGTACTTACTGAACCTAAACCTTATACCAACAATATGGTAGATTAAATAAATAAATAAAATAAAAACTTACTGAACTAATATTTTTTCTCAAATAGATTATAAAAATCTCTATAGATTGATTTTTGTTTTTACTATATCCTATTAGTGAACTGTTTTTTTTTCTATTAAATAATGCGATATATTAACTTTTTCAAGCTTTTTGTTTTATAATCTGAATGTTCAGGATGTTTTATTAATTACATTTTCATACATTTTCAATAGTACTTGCTTCTTGAACTTTATACCAATAATATGGTAGATTAAATAAATAAATAAAATAAAAGAACTAATATTTTTTTCTCAAATAGATTATAAAAATCACTATTGCTTGATTTTTGTTTTTACTATATCCTGTTAGTTAACTGATTTGTTTTTCTGTTATACAATGCGATATATTAACTTTTTCAAGTTTTTTGTTTTATAATCTGAATGTTCAGGATGTTTTATTAAATAAATTTTCATACATTTTCAATAGTACTTACTGAACCTAAACCTTATACCAACAATATGGTAGATTAAATAAATAAATAAAATAAAAACTTACTGAACTAATATTTTTTCTCAAATAGATTATAAAAATCTCTATAGATTGATTTTTGTTTTTACTATATCCTATTAGTGAACTGTTTTTTTTTCTATTAAATAATGCGATATATTAACTTTTTCAAGCTTTTTGTTTTATAATCTGAATGTTCAGGATGTTTTATTAATTACATTTTCATACATTTTCAATAGTACTTGCTGAACTTGAACTTTATACCAATAATATGGTAGATTAAATAAATAAATAAAATAAAAACTTACTGAACTAATATTTTTGCTCAAATAGATTATAAAAATCTGTATTGTTTGATTTTTGTTTTTACTATATCCTGGTAGTAAACTATTTTTTTTTGTCTGTTAAATAATGCGAAATATAACTTTTTCAAGTTTTTTTTGTTTTAAAATCTGAATCTTCAGGATGTTTTATTAATTAAATTTTGATATATTTTCAATAGTACTTACTGGATTTTTATTCTTTCTAACATCCGCACATCGTGCCTCACATCGGGCGACATTCAGGACGTCGTGCTGGTCGTACTCTTTGCTCTTGAGACGTCTACAGCTCGCGCCGGCGACGAGCTGGGCCGCCACTAGCAGGACACTTGCATACTGCAGCGCGGACGGTCCGAGCATACTGCTATGACTACCACCATACTGACTAGTTAGATCGTATCCCGGTACTTACCTACTTTCCTCACCTATATTGCAAGCACACACACACATACACGCCTTCTGTTCAAATCGCACGCGACCCACCTCAAGGCTAATTAATATTGTTTGATGGGCTGGTTAAAATTTAAGCATTAAAACTTGTTTTTATACATCCAGATTAACTGGAAACTCAAAAGAGTTTTATGGATTCTCACCACAATCATAATTATATAATATTATACAAACTTTTATTAAAAAAAACTCAACACACCAAAGTTGTTGATCGTTTTTAATAAAAATATGAAATCATTAGTATTTTGATTAAATAAAGTAATAATTAAAATTTAAATAAAATCTATACATCAATTTGTCAATTCTTTATTGTCACTTAGTATCAATTAAATAAGCTATTGGTGTAATAATTGTAATTTTTTTGATTAGTTTGTTCAAATTTAAAATGCCAAGAGTTGATGTTATGGGGTACAATATGTTATAGTAACAGATCACCCCTGTTCTTTATCCATGGCAACTTGTACTCAGCCAGTTATATTGCCAAAGTGCTGGGTTCTGTTGTACATTGCATTTTTGATTTTTGCAAAAATTACTCGATTTTCAATTTTAAATTTTCGACCATTTTTGAATGAGCAATTTTTTTTTCAAATGATTATTCAGGATTCATCATAGAGCACGATTAATATCTCTAGATATTATTCGAAATGATGAAAACGAATCTGTTCTTCAATTATCTCATGATTAGACTGTAAATGCTGCACAGTTCTAGCATTTACTTATCTTTTTACTGTTTAGTTGAATAAAAAAACTTCTATCTTTACAGAGCTATCAGCCGTGAGAGTTTTCCGCCGGTCAATGTAGAAGCTCAGAGGAGTTTAATCGCTCGGTATTTACCTTAACTTCACAGAAATTAGTTGAATATTATTTCGACTTTCGTGTTTTTTTTTCACTCTTACATTTGAAATGATTTTTCTCGGAAATTTCCTTATCTGATCTATATCATAATATACATATATATATATATATATATATATATCGTTAATTGAAAATTAAAAATCGACGTATCCGAGATATTAAAAGAAAATCATAAATAAAGGTTTCATTGAATTTATTCGCTACCTTCCACATATATGTGCATTATGACACTTTTATATAGAACTTTCTTTTACTCAGAGGTAGAGAAGTGTGCTAGGTAAGGAGTCGGAAAATTTATGAGTTGCAAGAGCCAATTTTTACCTCACCAAAAATTTTCTTTACAGGCTCATATATGAATAATAATAATAATAACATTTTATTCCCCAAAAGTTACTAATTTACAGGAAAATATACACAGAAGGAACTAATAATAATGAATGAATTTATATATTAAATTTATTGTGGGTAAATAACACTAAAAGGATTGTACTGATGACAATTTTGTTAAAGAACAGTTATTTTATTAGTAATCCTGTTTAAACAGCTCTCCTGTACAATTAAGGAAATGTGACATAGTTTTCTATACCTTGGAGGTACAGATTTTTTTTTTATTAAACCTAAAAAAATATACACCTAATATACAAATATAATATTAAGCAGCAGCTACTGTTGTAGCAGCAGCTCCCATTGTACTTTCTTCCGATGGTTTACTGGCTGCATCTGGTGCAGCAGTTGTGGTATCCTTACTAGGTGCAGCCTCTGTTGTGGTTGCTGCTGACTGTATGGTGGTGACATCGTCATCGCCATCGTCATCATCATCTTCACAAAACCAGTCGCAATATACATCCAAAAATATATCGTCATTGTTGTCCTCGCAATCCTCGCAACAATAAAATATCTGAAATATTTAGTTTCTATTCAACTCTAATTATTTATTTATAAATAAAATTAGTATCGTACTGAGCGTTTGAGGAACTCAAACCCCACTCTAGGCGAAATTTCGCGAATTACATTTTAATAATAATAATAATAATAACATTTTATTTCCCAACAGTTGCCCATTTACAAGAAAATATACTTGCCATATTTCTACTACCTGACTCGTTTTATTGGCAAGAAACTACTAATTAAAAAAAACCTCAGAGTGTAGTAAGTACTTTAACTCTGGAAAACTGTGTATATACTTTTACATTTATTTTTATTTTTATTACTTTATATTTATAAATTCATTCATTATTATTAGTTCAATAATAAATGAATTTATAAATATAAAAGTATAAAAATAAATATAAAAGTATATACCCAATTTCACAGTTTCCAGAGTTTTTTTTTGTGCAGTTAAAGTAAATACTACACTCCTCTGAGGTTTTTTTTAATTAGTAGTTTCTTGCAAAAAAAACGAGTCAGGTAAAAGAAAGATATAGGCAAGGGTAGTGGAAATATTTATACATTAATTTATAATTGACGAATAAAATAAACAACTAATATAAAATAACTCCAGTCTAATATTTACAAAATCAACCAAGAATATTTAAAAATTGATGTAATTATTTAATAATTGAAAATATTAATACAGTTCAGAGATAACAGATTTAGTAAATTCAGTTAGTAGCCTTAAATATTGCTATATAACTGCATATTTAAAATTTATATTTTTTAAGCTACCAGCTATTTAATAAAATATGGGAAACTGGGAATATTTCTGAAGATTGGGAGAAAGCACTCATACATCAATAACACCCGTATTCACCTACGCAATAACTATAGGGGCATATCGCTATATAGTTAAAATATACGAAACTATATTTCACAAGGAATGCAACATACAAGATATACTGAAGAAGGGTTAGAGTGGATTCAGGAAGGGACACACAACACAAGACCATATTTTTACCATAAGAAAATTGACATATCGTTTACTAGTTTTCAATAGTAATGATAATTATAACATTACAAAACAAACATAAACACAATCTCTATAATATAAAAACGAACACACTGTTTAGAAAACGACCGACTTTTATGTTTTTGTGCTGTTAGTTTAGACTAACTAAGAGTTCGAGGTTCGAATTCATGTCGAATTGGGCCTTTTTATATACCTAATGTTAATTTAATTATCGTTTTTATTAGTTTGAATTAATTGTAATCCTTAATGTAAGGATTTATTTTATTTTTGTAATTTATAATCACGTCGTACGACAAACTAATTGTCGTACGACGTGATTATAAATTCCAAAAAAAAATTCCTACATTAAGATAGATATATATATATATATATATATATATATATATATATATATATATATATAATTGTAATCCTTAACGTAAGGATTGTTTTTTTATCATTTATAATCACGTCGTTCGACAATTAGTTTGTCGTACGACGTGATTATAAATTACAAAAATAAAACAAATTCTTACATTAAAGATTACAATAATAATAATAAAATCAATATATAACTTCCTACTTCTGCAAAATCTTTGGTTTGAAATTTATGTAAGAATTTAAATAAAATATCTGTTCTGGTCTAGTAAATTTCCAATATAATGATTATAAATGTATTATTTTGCCATTGATATTAAACACAGAATAAATTTATTATGTAGTAGTAGTTTACAAAAAATTTAAAAAAATAATGTGAAGTTTTAATTTGCATTATTTTTAATAAATAGTGAATTGGAATTAGAAATTTAGTTAACAGTATTGTATTAATATTTACTTACACCATTCGTTCCAGGTATCGAAAATATACCTATCAAACTGATTAACACAATACTCAAGTTACTCATGTTGTGTATATATGTATATGATACTAGTCAAATTCAGAGCAAGACTTATATACACGTTGGGGCAGTGTGTTAAAAATAAATATCTTTTGTTTTCTTCATACTGGCAACCTTCATGTTTACTAACTATAATAGCGCAAATAAACCATTCTGCGAATATAATGCTATTAATAATTTTATTACTGATTCGTGTCCTTTTTGATATTCTCAAATGCCATTAATAAATAGAAATATTAGTAATACGTCTTATTCATATTATTCATACTTTGAATTTTGAAGCATTTATCGACTGTGTAGCGCAATAAAGGCCAATCTTCTTCTTTTTTTTAACAAAATGATTTAAAGGATTTAATAAACAAAACTATAAGGGCCAATCTGCGAATCCCTCTTAAATCTTATTTCACAATAGTTAAAAGTTAACTACTAGTATTAAGTCTTCTAAATCAGTTTTTTCTTTTGTGAAAAAAACAGATTGGTCCTTATTGCGCCATACAATCGATATTTGTGTCAAAACGAAAAGTATAAATAATATGAATAAGACGTATTACAAATATTTCTATTAGATATAGATATGTGTATATTTTGACTATTTTTCGTTTCGTTTCATTAAAAAAATAATAATAAAACTATTTCCTCTTACTTAATTCAGTTAATTAAGAAAAAAACTTTTTAAACAATCGATCCTTGCAAATTAAAATTAATCCAATTTTCTCACTATGCCCGTCCATTATTTCAAATGACTTGAACTATGCATTACACTGTTATCTGTTACGTTCTTTGGTTAAATTAATGTCATTTATTAATTTAAGACTAATAAAAAAGGTATATGTGAAAAATAATGTAATAAAACATTAATTTAACTATAGAAAGTAACAGATAACAGTGTAGTGCATAGTTCAAGTCCTTTGAAATAGTGGACGGGCATAGTCAGGTTGGTAAGGGTCGCCCGCCCACCCCACCTTCGCTCTCATAGTTTTTCCATAGGATAACACTCTTCTTGGAATAGTTTAAACAATATAAAACATCTATATCCATGAAACAACTATGCGAGCAAAGGTGGGGTGGGTGGGCGTCCCCTACCAATCAAACTATGTCCGTCCACTATTTCAAATGACTTGAACTCTGCACTATACTGTTATCCATGACTTTCTATTATTCAATTAATTTCATTTACCAATTTACGCATAATTCGATAAAAAAAACATTTTGAGAAACAATGTAGTGCATAGTTCAAGCCGTTTTAAATAGTGGACGGGCATAGTTTTGGTTGGTAGGGACCGCCCGCCCACCCCACCTTTGCTCGCATAGTTTTTTTCATGGATACAGATGTTTTATATAGTTTAAACTATTCCAAGAAGAGTGTTATCCTATAGAAAAACTATGCGAGCGCAGGTGGGGTGGGCGGGCGGCCCCTACCAACCTGACTATGCCCGTCCACTATTTCAAAGGACTTGAACTATGCACTACACTGTTATCTGTTACTTTCTATAGTTAAATTAATGTCATTTATTAATTTAAGACTAATTAAAAAGATATATGTGAAAAATAATGTAATGCATAGTTCAAGTCCTTTGAAATAGTGGACGGGCATAGTCAGGTTGGTAGGGGACGCCCGCCCACCCCACCTTCGCTCTCATAGTTTTTCCATAGGATAACACTCTTCTTGGTATAGTTTAAACAATATAAAACATCTGTATCCATGAAACAACTATGCGAGCAAAGGTGGGGTGGGTGGGCGCCCCCTACCAATCTAACTATGTCCGTCCACTATTTCAAATGACTTGAACTCTGCACTATACTGTTATCCATGACTTTCTATTATTCAATTAATTTCATTTACCAATTTACGCATAATTCGATAAAAAAAACATTTTGAGAAACAATGTAGTGCATAGTTCAAGCCGTTTTAAATAGTGGATGGGCATAGTTTTGGTTGGTAGGGAACGCCCGCCCACCCCACCTTTGCTCGCATAGTTTTTTTCATGGGTACAGATGTTTTATATAGTTTAAACTATTCCAAGAAGAGTGTTATCCTATAGAAAAACTATGCGAGCGCAGGTTGGGTGGGCGGGCGGCCCCTACCAACCTGACTATGCCCGTCCACTATTTCAAAGGACTTGAACTATGCACTACACTGTTATCTGTTACTTTCTATAGTTAAATTAATGTCATTTATTAATTTAAGACTAATTAAAAAGATATATGTGAAAAATAATGTAATGCATAGTTCAAGTCCTTTGAAATAGTGGACGGGCATAGTCAGGTTGGTAGGGGCCGCCCGCCCACCCCACCTGCGCTCGCATAGTTTTTCCATAGGATAACACTCTTCTTGGAATAGTTTAAACAATATAAAACATCTGTATCCATGAAACTACTATGCGAGCAAAGGTGGGGTGGGTGGGCGTCCCCTACCAATCAAACTATGTCCGTCCACTATTTCAAATGACTTGAACTCTGCACTATACTGTTATCCATGACTTTCTATTATTCAATTAATTTCATTTACCAATTTACGTCTAATTCGATAAAAAAACATTTTGAGAAACAATGTAGTGCATAGTTCAAGCCGTTTTAAATAGTGGACGGGCATAGTTTGGTTAATAGGGGCCGCCCGCCCACCCCACCTTTGCTCGCATAGTTTTTTTCATGTATACAGTTGTTTTATATTGTTTAAACTATTCTAAGAAGAGTGTTATCCTATGGAAAAACTATGCGAGCGAAGGTGGGGTGGCCCCTACCAACCAAACTATGCCCGTCCACTATTTAAAACGACTTGAACTATGCACTACATTGTTTCTCACATGTTATTTTTAACGAATTAAGCGTAAATTAATAAATGAAATTAATTGAATAATAGAAAGTCACGGATAACAATGTAGTACAGAGTTCAAGTCATTTGTAATAGTGGATGGGTGTAGTTTGGTTGGTAGGGGACACCCGCCCACCCCACCTACGCTCGTATAGTTTTCCCATAGGACAACACTCTTCTTGGAATAGTTTAAACAACATAAAACATCTGTATCCATGAAAAAGCTATGCGAGCAAAGGTGGAGTGGGCGGGCGTCCCCTACCAACCAAACTATGCCCGTCCACTATTCCAAATGACTTGAAATCTGCACTACACTGTTATCCGTTATTTTCTACGATTAAATTTATTTGATTTATTAATTTAAGACTAATTAAAAAAATATATGTGAAAAATAATATAATGCATGGTTCAGCCTTTTGAAATAGTGAACGGGCGTAGTTTGGTTGGTCATTATATTAAAAGTAAGGATTTGTCTATTTTAGTAATTAAAAATCATCGCCGCAAACCGCGGACATTTCAAGTAGTTTAAGAATTTTTTTTTTTCATAAACTATGTATGTTTGTATCTAAATTTTTTTTGAATTACTAAGGTGAGAAAATACTCAAACCAGGATACAAAACTCTTCATCCTCTTAGGTGTGCCAAGAACCTTTCCGCGTTTTAAACAGTACACTTCACGGTAGAAGGCATATCATTAAAAAAAGTTGTTACCTCAGGGATTCACATCTGGTGAATACGGGTATTGGCAATCCCGAGGAACCCGAGCTGAATCTGGCTCTTTCTTCAACTCGTTTTGGACCAGATTCCTTTTTTCAGTTTCTCTTGACTAATACTTGTTTTTTCTATTTAACTATTATTATAAATTCTATATAAAAATATAGAAATTATAATAATAGTTTATTCATGCCAAATATTCTATATGGATTTACATAGAATATAGTTTTAATATGAAGTCTGCGATCTGTCGCCAGCACAACTTTGAAAAAGTTACAAAGGGGCAGAGGCATCTGTAATGCATCGTCTTTCATTCATACTAAAAAAAACCTGTGGGTAAAATAAATATTTTGAATTAATATATTCTGTTACCCAGCTCAGTGGGCGAGTGGTTGGAGGCGTCGTCCATCTCGTACTGAGCATTGGGGGCCTGAGTTCTATCCTCAGCGGGAACGAATTTTCACGAATCACCTTTCACAGTTTTTCATCGGTTTTCTCTGAAGTTAAGGTAAATACCGGGTGATTAAACTCCTCTAAGCTTCTCCCTTGACCGGCGGAAAAGCCTCATGGCTGATAGCCCTATAAAGATAGAAGTTTTTTTATATTCTGTTGAGGCGCGTAAAATGAAACGATTTTGGGTTTTATGAAAATATTGATTTTTTACCCCCTCCTTTTTTATATTAGAATCCATTAGATATTATCTCAACATTAGAGTGCAAGAATAAAATGTCTCATTTGAATATTTTGCATCAAAATGTTATAACCAATCGAATTTAAAAAATTAGCAAGTTCATATCTCTTTTAGGTATTATTCTATTCTATCCTAACAAAGTATGGTTTGATTTTAATCTTATTAAAAAATTCATTTACACAATTAGTGTCAGTGTAATATTTTAAATTTATAAATAAAATGGTATTTACATTCACACATGAAACAGGCACTGTACCACACATGTTTACGTGTAAAACACTACAGTGTTTTATATTTTGCGACAAATATTGCATGGCAATTAAGCGATTTGCAGCGCTTTAATGCGCAAACACAATCGGCAGACATAACACTTTTTTATACCTTACTCAATATTGCGTACATTTTAGAACAATGCTAGGTGTTATTTTGCGTTTAAATCGCGTGTAAGGCCAAATTCGATTTTACCGTTTTAACTTTACAGGGAAAAATCATAATAAGGTTGAAATCACTTTTCTTTTAGCATAAACTATGCAATACATATATACATATTGAAAGAATTCATAGTTATGGACTTCGTAGTTTACAATACAGCTCACGGTAGAAGACATATGATTGAATAAATAAAAAAAATAATTTTACAATATAATTTTTAAAGCTAAGAACAAGCAGTTAATTATAAACTTTCGCCTTACTGTTCTGACAACAATCGACTAAAGACGATCGGTAGAAAAAGAATCGAAGCATTCTTTTAATCAATTATTATCAGACTAGTAAGGCGATAGTTTATAATTAACTGCCATAGTAACTAGGTAAATTTTTGGAATCAGCGCATTATATATTTTCAAAATCAATTCTCACTTTTTGCGGAACCGAGAAAATAAATTCATTTTGTTGTTGGTCGGAAATTAGTGAATTCTCAATTACGTTTGCAGTTTAGTTTTTAGCTTTTCCATTTTTACGCATACCTCGTGAAATGTCAGCAAACGATCGGTAGAAAAAAAAATCGAAGCAATTGAAAGAACATTTCATGACGTATGCGTAAAAATAGAAAAACTAATAACTAAACTGCAAACTTAATTGAGAAATCACTAGTTCTTGGGTTGCTACTACACATTTTGTACATAGTACCGGATTATTGTTAATTTTTATTTCATAACGATGATATAAAAATTTTGGATTGCATTTCTTAATCAGGACCTTTTTAATCATTTATAGATTTATTTATAGTAGTTACTGTATTTGATACATTAGTAACAGACCTTCCGGTTCTCTGTAGTTGTTGTCCTGAAAATTGATAGAAACAATTTTGAACGTGTTTTGTAACCATTTACGGGGATCAAAAGCAGGATGAAAGCAAAGTCAGCACCGCGCCGCCGCCCCTATTTTATGATTGCCACTTGGTGATTAATAGGAGCGTAAGTGGGGCCCGCCGTGCGTAGCGACAGGTTTATTGGAGGCGCTTCCAGCGCACCGCAGCGCCGGTGTGGTCGAAACGGTTTTCGTCAAAACGAATGCTATAAAAAAAAAAAAATCGGCCGTAAAAAAATTCGACAACAAACCAATTGGTCGTAAATCGATCACCCCATACGGAGAGCCGCGGTTAACGATTTTGTTTTTATAGATTTGGACACGCAACGTCGGAGGTATGAATTATTAGACTCGGTAGATTTTGTGTGGTGTGACCACAGATATTTTTTTCTTTATTTCATTCTTATGAAGATTTTTTTCATAGAAGATTCGCACTTAATATTGGAATCGGAATAATTCAGAATTCATAATTTATTGGTGCTAAACAATTGTTATTTACACAAGTCACGTTTAAATAATAAACATTTATAATTGAATATTGTACCTTCTAAAGAAAAGATTTAATCCAACCCAAACACATAGCCTCCTTTAAAATACTATTTTATTTTGGGCATGACTACTATGCACAAAATGTTGCTGATAGACTTGGCAAACTAGTAAAATTCGGCTTTAGTTTTAAAGTACCGCGATTTTTTTTTAAAGGATGTTTTACAATAGAAGTTCTGTTTCCATGTACCCTTGTGCGAATACGCTGTTTCAGCTGCGCTCTTCGTTGTTCTATGCTATGCCACTAAAAAGTTATTCTTCTCATGCCATTGCATGAGAATTATGGAATTGGTGCTTTGCTTGTTATCGACTGGTACTACGCCTACAGCGTAACTCCATTATTTTTTAGCTATTTTCTGCCCTGTGGATATAGGCTTCCCTTAAGTTTATGTGTGACATCCCAGATTTCTCACATTTTCCCACAATTCGCCAATTTTCCCACGTTTTCTTGCATTTTAATTTTCATTACTACATTTGACAAATGTATGAAATGTGTCAAAATGTGTCAAAATGTGTCAAAATTTGGCAAAATGTGTCAGATTTTGACACATATTGACACTTTGACACATTTTGACACATTTTGACAAATTTTGATACTTTTTGACACATTTTGGCTCATTTTTCCTCATTTCGCCCATTTTCCCATGTTTTTTTGCATTTTTATTTTCATTACTACGTTTAACAAATGTGACAAAATGCCTACAGCTCAACCCCATTGTTTTTAAGCTATTTTCTGCCCTGTGGATATAGGTTTTATGTGAGACATACAACGTTTCTCACATTTTCCCACATTTTCCCACATTTCGCCTATTTTCTCACGTTTTCTTGCATTTTAATTTTCATTACTACATTTGACAAATGTGTCAAAATGTGTTACAATGTGTCAAAATGTATCAAAATATGTCAAAATGTGTCAAAATTTTGCAAAATGTGTGAGATTTTGACACATATTAATACTTTTTGACAGATTTTAACAAATTTTGATACATTTTGGCACATTTTCCCACATTTCGCCCATTTTCCCAGGTTTTCTTGCATTTTAATTTTCATTACTACATTTGACAAATGTGTCAAAATGTGTCAAAATGTATCAAAATGTATCAAAATGTATCAAAATGTGTCAAAATGTGTCAAAATTTGGCAAAATGTGTCAGATTTTGACACATATTGACACTTTTTGACATATTTTGACACATTTTGACACATTTTGACACATTTTGACACATTTTGACACATTTTGACACATTTTGACACATTTTGACACATTTTGACACATTTTGACACATTTTGACACATTTTGTTACATTTTGGCACATTTTCCCCCATTTTGCCCATTTTCCCATGTTTTGTTGCATTTTCATTTTCATTACTACGTTTAACAAATGTGACAAAATGCCTACAGCGTAACCCCATTGATTTTTTAGCTATTTTCTGGCCTGTGGATATAGGCTTTCCTTAAGTTTATGTGAGACACCCCACATTTCTCACATTTTCCTTCATTTCGCCCATTTTCCCACGTTTTCTTGCATTTTAATTTGCATTACTACATTTGACAAATGTGTCTAAATGTATTACAATGTGTCAATATGTATCAAAATGTGTCAATATGTATCAAAATGTGTCAAAATGTGTCCAAAATTGTCAAAATTTGGCAAAATGTGTCAGATTTTAATACAAATTGACACTTTTTGACACATTTTGACACATTTTGACATATTTTGACACATTTTGGCACTATTTTCCTCATTTCGCCCATTTTCTCATGTTATCTTGCATTTTCATTTTCATTATAATGTGTCAAAATGTGTCAAAATGTGTCAAAATGTATCAAAATGTATCAAAATGTTTCAAAATGTGTCAAAGTATGTTAAAATGTATAAAGATATGTCAAAATCTGACTCATTTTGACATATTTTGACATATTTTGACATATTTTGACATATTTTGACATATTTTGACATATTTTGACATATTTTGACATATTTTGACATATTTTGACATATTTTGACATATTTTGACATATATTGACATATTTTGACATATTTTGACATATTTTGACATATTTTGACACATTTTTCCTCATTTCGCCCATTTTCCCATGTTTTATTGCATTTTCTTTATCATTACTACGTTTAACAAATGTGTCAAAATGTTTAATAATGTGTCAAAATGTGTCAAAATGTGTCAAAATGTGTCAAAATGTGTCAAAATGTATCAAAATGTGTCAAAATATATTAAAATGTGTAAAGATATGTCAAAATCTGACACATTTTGACATATTTTGACACATTTTATCACATTTTTCCTCATTTCGCCCATTTTCCGATGTTTTATTGCATTTTCATTATCATCACTACGTTTAACAAATGTGTCAAAATGTGTTATAATGTGTCAAAATGTGACAAAATGTGTCAAAATGTATCAAAATGTTTCAAAATATGTTAAAATGTGTAAAGATATATCAAACATTTTGACACATTTTGAGACGTTTTGAGACATTTTGAGACATTTTGAGACATTTTGAGACATTTTGAGACATTTTGAGACATTCAGGCATATTTTGGCAAGTGAAATATGTCAATGTAATTGGAAAAGTCGTGTGGTGCCAGATATTTTAACTTGCAAAGAGTTTTCCTCAATCCTGAAGTAGTGACAACTAAACCCCGGTGTTCTACACATCAAGTCTTATATCCGTCATTCTTTCCACATGTACATGTCACTTATTTCTAGCGAATATTATTAGTTACTAATTTGTTTATATAAGGAATACATTGATCATTTAATAAAAAAAAGGTGAAAAGTAGTAGTTACAGATGATATAAAAAACTACTCATTAGTTTGCAGCGCGCGAATTGTGTAAAAAATACGCAAAAATAATTAAACAAGATTTATGCATGTTTTACTGCAACAACAACAACAAATACACAAACACAAAAAACTAGTCCTGCCCTATTATCGTTAGGCCATCGTCTCTCCATCGCTGGTGTGTTATTATTTCCAACGGTGGTCCGGACGGGGAAGGAACGCCAATAATCCTGCATGCCGCGCCGTGGCATTTTTTTTTGCGCGTGTTTTGTGCAGCAAAATACCGGCACGCCCTTCATTACGGGTTTTGATTGATGGCTAGCTGGGACTGTTAATTTCGCGTGTATGCGAACCTCGTGCGTATGCAAATCTGCCGGAGCGCTATATTCTTTCGATTTAATTGAGTAATCGTTTACTTAACTGGCTGGGTCGTTATAGCGTTCGCATGCGTTGTGTAACAGGTCAGATTGAACGAAGAGTGAGAGATTGGCAAAACAAAAATATAAACAGAATAAATTGCAAACAGCGATTTGTAATAGAGACTTTGAAATTTAGTTCATAAATCATATAGTTTTTTTTACAAATTACCATTTTCCACTTTTATACGCTAGTGATTTTACGTTTAATCATTTATAATAAAAATAACAATATAGCAATATAGTAATATAGCAATATAGCAATATAGCAATATAGTAATATAGCAATATAGCAATATAGTAATATAGCAATATAGCAATATAGCAATATAGCAATATAGCAATATAGCAATATAACAATATACCAATATACCAATATACCAATATACCAATATACCAATATACCAATATACCAATATACCAATATACCAATATACCAATATACCAATATACCAATATACCAATATACCAATATACCAATATACCAATATACCAATATACCAATATACCAATATACCAATATACCAATATACCAATATACCAATATACCAATATACCAATATACCAATATACCAATATACCAATATACCAATATACCAATATACCAATATACCAATATACCAATATACCAATATACCAATATATATAATATTTCTTTCGCCGTAAGTTAGTTATGTATAAGTTATTTTTGGGAAACAGCGAGGGCAGTGAAAAAAGAAGTTTTACTGCCCTCGCTGTTTTTTCAAAAATAACTCGAAGATTATTTTACTATAGCTACATAAAATATTTTTTACAAAAACACTACTATTTGAATAACTACTTAGTTTATGGAGTTGGTGCTGGAGGCGTCGCTGGTGTTTGCGGTTGTTGTACGGGGGGCGGTGTTTGCACAGGTGTTTGTACAGGTGTTGGGGCTGGTACCAGTACTGGTGCTGGTACTAGTGGTACAACTGTAGGTGAAACATCGATATCTGTTGGCGTTACAACAGTGGTGCTGTCGTCATCCTCGCAAAACAAATCACAGATTATATCCATGAACATGTCGTTGTTATCATCACACTCTTCGCAGCAAAACTATGTAAAGTTAAAATATTACTGTCAGGGAATTAAAAAAAAAATAATACAAATCTTTAAGAACGCAGCCGTATTTAAAAAACGTTTCTTTATTTAAAATTATTCTGTCGTAAAAATTTGTTATCGCGAAAAATATCGAATATACAAAGTTAAAATATTACCAGATATTACTGTCAGGGAATTAAAAAAAATATAAATCTATAACTGAAGGTACAAATGAATAATGCTGAAGGAATAATTGATAATGCCTAGAGCTTAGGAGAAACTAGTTGTTTTAAATAATTAAACAAGTGGTTAAAAACATAGTAGTTTTATTCATCTCCTTTATTGAAAATGAATTACCACGTAGTAGACGCCAAAACCATTCTATTCACAAATCTATAAGAACGCAGACGTATCATCTTAAAAAACATTTCTTTATTTAAAATTATTCTGTCGTAAAAAATATTGAAAAAGTGCTCATTTTGACATTTCTTAATGGTTTCTGGCTAATGTAGGGTGAAAAGTCAATTATATATTGATCTATTCTGACTATATAGGGTGCTATAGGGATATCCCCCCCCCCCTATTTTTTTTAACTTGATGTGGGGAATCTTCAAAGACGCCCGGGAGGTCAATAAGACATTCTTCCCCGGGAAGTGCTGGATTCCGACCCATCCAGGGCCGACCTACCAGCTAAACCCCACCTCGTTTTTAAAACCAATATATTCCTGCATATAGAATCAACATTTCTGTATTACCTCATATATAGGTGCTGTAAGAAACGTATGATAATACGAATACTGGCGTAACGTTTCATAAAAAGAAATGCCGATGCGTAATTTTTCGAAATGATGGCATCATTACCTATCTATGATGTCAGTATAATTTCCATAAATTATGTTAATACGCAATAGGGTACAATGAGGCTGCAGAATGCGACAAAATTAATCAATAATCTACGTCTTGCGTTAGTAGCTTTATTTAATTCACAAAATTTAGTGTAATGTAGTGATGAGGTCTTGCCCAGCGCCCCAAAAATTCTAGTTACTTGTCTCAATTATTTCCATTGTTTTACAAAATATATATTCATCATTAGTTTTCAATGTAAAGCATTTACTTACCCCATTACCGCCAGCAATTGCTAATAATAGCAGCGCGCAGCCAAGTAAAATATTTGCAAAGCCCATACTTGTGTTCTACGAAGCGCCGCAACCCACGCTCCGGCCTTTTTATACAAACGCGAAACAAGTGAAACATGCTCTTCATTGATTTACGTTAATTATCAAAAATTCGCATTTGTATGCGTTCAAATGGACGCAGAAAACGGAAAATACGCGTAATTAGGCTACTGGCCATGAGAGTTGAGAAGAAAAGGCTGTTTTTTTTTAAATATGTCAACAGCATGGTTGTGAATTTATAAATAATATTATTGAAAATAATGCGTTAAAGAAAATATGTTTTACAAACAAATACACTGAGTTGCATTTCATAATCCTGATCTCAATTTCTTCTTGTCTGTTTTTCTCATTCAGCAATATTCTTAAGTAGATGCAATGGGATACCCTTTCCAACTTAAAATTATCTATTGCCACAAAATCACAAGTATGGACCATTCTAGTAAGGTGCATAACCGTTTTTTTTTCGGTAACCACAAGTCCTACTTTTATAAAGAAAACTACATACTTAAAATATTCAAAAGTAATTATAAAATTGGATTCAAATATCGCATACTTTTTTAGATTAGAGAGAATTAGATTTTTCGGCTATTACAAATCAAGTGGTGCGTTGCGCATTGTAAGATTTTTATGATAAAAATAGTTTAAGGTCATAGTTTGCCATCGTTTTGGCGATGACCATCTATTTCCTATTAGAAATAGAAATTTATTTCAGATACATACAATACATATACAATAGTAATAATAATAATAATAGAAAATAACGGATAACATTTAGTGCAGAGTTCAAGTCATTTGAAATAATGGACGGGCATAGTTTGGTTGGTAAGGGAAACCCGCCTACCACACTAGGGGAAACGGATAATAGTGTAGTGCATAGTTCAAATCGTTTGAAATAGTGGACGGGTATAGTCAGGTTGGTAGGGGCCGCCCGCCCACCCCACCTTTGATCGCATAGTTTTTTCATTGGATATAGATGTTTTATATTGTTTAAACTATTCCAAGAAGAGTGTTATCCTATGGAAAAACTATGCGAGCGAAGGTGGGGTGGGCGGGTGGCCCCTACCAACCAAACTATGCCCGTCCATTATTTCAAACGACTTGAACTATGCATTACATTATTTTTCACATATATTTTTTTAATTAGTCTTCAATTAATAAATGACCTTAATTTAATCATAGAAAATGATGGATAAATAGTGTAGTGCATAGTTCAAGCCATTTGAAATAGTGGACGGGCATAGTTTGGTTGGTGGGGAATATATATATATATATATATATATATATATATATATATATATACATATATATA
Organism: Lordithon lunulatus; assembly: GCA_963942505.1. Taxonomy (NCBI): domain Eukaryota; kingdom Metazoa; phylum Arthropoda; class Insecta; order Coleoptera; family Staphylinidae; genus Lordithon; species Lordithon lunulatus. The sequence goes on from OZ012669.1 coordinate 8,867,318, forward strand.
TATATATATATATATATATATATATATATATATATATATGTGTGTGTGTGAATCCACCTCTTAGCAATCTACATATCTAGATTTCGATCTTATTAAATCTCATCAGTGTAGCTCAGCAAGTGAGGATGACATAATATCTCGAGTGGTTATATACAAATATAATACAACTAACCCCCAAGGAGGAAAGTTAAACGCCATCTGGGGGCACCATATCAATTAGCAATGCACACCCATATGGTAATTGATGTGGTGCAGCCAGATGGCGTTTAACTTTCCTCCTTGGGGGTTAGTAGTATTATAATAGTACATTATATATTATACATTGAAATATTGCCAACAAAAAAGGTGGTGATTACATCATATTTTTAACTTCATTAAAGTAGTGAATATGGTTCATATTCTACAAGTATTTTGAATACAGCATTTTTGAATCGCATAAAATTATTTATTATTTTGATGTGATTTGGTAATGCGTTAAAAAATTTTAAACAACTGTATTATGATTATAATTAATTATTATTAAAAATCGAGTTAATGTAGCATTATCTACTGCTAATCCTCCTCACAATCATTAAACAATATCTATTCCTAAGTGAGGAATAGCGGATAATAAATTAGTAATAACTATAGCCATTATTTCGTTTTATGAGATAACAAAAAAAATTACAATACAAATTACAAAAGTCCTAAAAACTTTATATATATATATTTTTTAACAGTTACATTATATATTTTCTTATCAATCAATCAATGCTGCACGATTTCGTTATCAATTGGTAATTTTCACGTCACGTTTCCCCGAATAATTCGTGCTGCACCACTAAATTCCCACCTATAAAACATCCTGCAGAATTCAAAACGGCATCAGTCATGTCATCGTCGGGAGTTTTGCTGCTTTGCTTTCTGGTGCTGTTGACAGTGTGCGGAACCAATGGGGTGAGTAACGATCCATTATAAAGTGCGAACGGCCTCGTGACTAATTGCGCAAATTAAGCCTAGCGCCGAGCCGCGGGCGCAGCCGTTTTTAATCTATGCGCGCACGTTAACGTCGCGACTCTTGGTAATTAAAGCGTTGATTAGATGGGCGCAGAGAAAATAACAATTATGCGAGAGGTGATGGAATGTTAAACGGTTTACACGCCGAAATTAACCAGAATTACAGAGTGTTCATATTATTTTTCAATAATAAAAACACTATATTCTTTAACTAGCATGAGATAATGACTATTATTCATGAGGATGCAGTTTATAATTTAGGCAAAGAAAATATTTGATAGAATTGTCTTATCTAAAAAATACGTATTATTTAACTAGCATGTAATATTGGCTATTACTCATGAGTTTATATTTTACAGCTATAATTAAGACAAAGGATACATTTGGGAGAATTGTCTTATTTTAAAAAAATACTATATTATTATACTAGCATGTAATAATGGCTATTAATTATGAGGTTACAGTTTACATCAATAATTTATGCAAAGAAAACATTTGGTAGAATTGTCTTATCTAGAAAATACTGTATTATATAAAAAATTATGTGATAATGGCTATTACTCATGAGTTTACAGTTTACACCTATAATTGAGGTAAAGAATACATTTGGGAAAATTGTCTTATTTAAAAAAAATACTGTATTATTTAACTAGCATGTAATAATGGCTATTAATCATGAGGTTACAGTTTGCACCTATAATTAAAGCAAAGTAAACATTTGTGCATCTATAATTTATGCAAAGAAAACTTTTGGCACAATTGTCTTATCTAAAAAAATACTTTATTATTTAATTAGCATGTGATAATAGCTATTACTCATGAGTTTACAGTTTACACCTATAATTGAGGTAAAGAATACATTTGGGAAAATTGTCGTATTTAAATAAATACTGTATTATTTAACTAGCATGTAATAATGGCTATTAATCATGAGGTTACAGTTTGCACCCATAATTTAAGCAAAGTAAACATTTGTACATCTATAATTTATGCAAAGAAAACATTTGGGAGAATTGTCTTATGTAAAAAATGCTGTATTATTTAATTAGCATGTGATAATGGATATTACTCATGGGTTTACAGTTTACACCTATAATTGAGGTAAAGAATACATTTGGGAAAATTGTCGTATTTAAAAAAATACTGTATTATTTAACTAGCATGTAATAATGGCTATTAATCATGAGGTTACAGTTTGCACCTATAATTTAAGCAAAGTAAACATTTGTGCATCTATAATTTATGCAAAGAAAACATTTGGGAGAATTGTCTTATGTAAAAAATACTGTATTATTTAATTAGCATGTGATAATAGCTATTACTTATGAGTTTACAGTTTACACCTATAATTGAGGTAAAGAATACATTTGGGAAAATTGACTTATTTAAAAAAATACTGTATTATTTAACTAGCATGTAATAATGGCTATTAATCATGAGGTTACAGTTTGCACCCATAATTTAAGCAAAGTAAACATTTGTACATGTATAAATTATGCAAAGAAAACATTTGGGAGAATTGTCTTATCTAAAAAATACTGTATTATTTAATTAGCATGTGATAATAGCTATTACTCATCAGTTTACAGTTTACACCTATAATTGAGGCAAATAATACATTTGGAAAAATTGTTTTATTTAAAAAAATACTGTATTATTTAACTAGCATGTAATAATGGCTATTAATCATGAGGTTACAGTTTGCACCTATAATTCAAGCAAAGTAAACATTTGTGCATCTATAATTTATGCAAAGAAAACATTTGGCACAATTGTCTTATCTAAAAAATACTTTATTATTTAATTAGCATGTGATAATGGCTATTACACATGAGTTTACAGTTTTCACCTATAATTGAGGCAAAGGATACATTTGGAAGATAATTAAGACAAAGGATACATTTGGAAGAATTTTCTAATTTAAAAATAAAACTGTATTATATAACTAGCATGTAATAATGACTATTAATCATGAGGTTACAGTTTACATCTATAATTTATGCAACGAAAACATTTGGGAGAATTGTCTTATCTAAATAATACTGTATTATTCAATTAGTATGTGATAATTTCTATTACTCATGAGTTTACAGTTTACACCTATATTTGAGGTAAAGAATACATTTGGGAAAATTGTCTTATTTAAAAAAATACTGTATTATTTAACTAGCATGTAATAATAGCTATTATTCATGAGGTTATAGTTTGCACCTATAATTTAAGCTAAGTAAACATTTGTGAGATTTTTTCTAAAAATATGCCATGCACATGATCAAGTTCTATCATAATATGAGAAAAAAAAACATTTTTTTTTCTTCGTTTTCGATTTATTTTAATGGTCAAATAAATCGAAAACGAAGAAACTTCATCTATCATCTATCTCTTACCTCGTCCAAAAAATTACTGCACATCTCAGATTTCTTCTATTCATTCCTCAGATGTGCTTATCCATTCGAATAGTCTCCTTCGTTCTCTCCTTCGTTCTCTCCTTCGTTCTCTCCTTCACAAGTTGTTCTGCGACTTTCTATACTAACCACACCTATTACATTAACATGTCCTAAGCCCATTCAAGTCTCTCCTCATACCTCACCACATTCCTCCATCTATTCCACAAAAAATAAACGACCTTTTTGGCATATCCCCATCACATTACAAAACATCATACAAAACAAACTACACAAATTAACTAAAATAATAGTAATAGTGCAGTGGTAAAGCAAGATTAGTCGTTACCACCATTTGTCGTTGGAATACAAAGTAATTTTAGAGTTTTACATGTTTAGCATACAAAACAATATTAACAGCTTCTATTTATTGTTTTTTCTTTTTATATTGCAGTTTGAGTATTTCTGTTGCCTTGATCCTCCTATTCCCGTAATGGACATATTGTGTAAATTCTTGGACATTAAATGTTCGGAGGCAACTGAAGCAACTGCATCCCCATCCCCATTCGCATTCCCAAACTATAATACAACAAGATGAAAATCTACAGAATATTTTTCAATGCCTCATTTCTTAATATACAACAATTGAACGCACATGGTAGTAGTAATTGTAGTTTATGCTTTGATTTGTATTTGCACATTTAAATATTCAACAATAAATAGTAAATAGCGCAGAAATTAATTTCATTTTGTTTATTATATATATTTTCCGCCCTTTGCCATATTTATGCCCGTATTTACCAAAACCCCTAAACTTTATAGGTCCCATATGCTATTGAATGGATAAATTGATAACGTTATTGTGACATAATATGCCAAAACAAATGTCAAACACCTTGCTTTGATGGCACCTTTTGTTTAATTATACAGTGTTTCCAATAGAGAGAATCTAAAGTAACTACATTCCCTGGATAATGTATTAATTGTTGCTATAACAACGAATACTTATGGGTTCAATAGCTATTGATAGATTTATAGAACGTCGGTGAATACGGGGGTTAGACTACTTAACTGACTTATGTGCGTAACTATCAATTTCTGGTGATATATTTCCAGCTATAACGTCTATTTTCTTCTTGGTCTGTATTTTCTTTGTTTGTCTTCTGCTTTCTTTGACACCATTTCCTTCACCATGCTTTTCTTGTCTATTCTCTCCAGATAGAGTTGGTATTCGCCCGGATTTCCCCAGATTTATCCTAGTTGTCCTAGAGGTTTTAGAAGTTATAAAAATGTTTTGAATGATGAAAACAGCCTTTTATTTTTAGTTAATTTTTCAGCATACAAAAAAAATTAACTGCATCTATTTATTGTTGTTTCTTTTTATATTGCAGCTGTTTTGTTGCCCACGTCCCATTCCCGGAATGGCCATATTTTGTGATTTTTTGAGTATCAAATGTTCGGAGGAAACAGGAGCAACTCCAACCCCATTAGGATTCCAAATTAAAGCAACAATATAAAAGTCTACACAATCTATACTTTTCAATGGTTCATTTCTTGTTACACAACAATTTAACGCACATGCTCCTTAACACTGACTCAAAATTGTAGTTTATGCTCTTGATGTGATTGTATTTGCACATTTAAATATTTAACAATAAACAGTAAACAGCACAGAAATATATTTAATGTGTTTATTATATTTACACTGGCGACTAAAAAATTGAGGTCACTTTGAAATATTGATTTTTTTTAAAAAAATTTTTAGCCCAAATTTTCAAATTGTAAATTATAGTCGTCATGTTTAGACTACTTTACTGTGTAACTAACTATCAATGCCGTAACCGTTGATTCCTTTACTTCTTCTTTTTCTTCTTCCTTTTCTTCTTCCTTTTCTTCTTCCTTTTCTTCTTCCTTTTCTTCTTCCTTTTCTTCTTCCTTTTCTTCTTCCTTTTCTTCTTCCTTTTCTTCTTCCTTTTCTTCTTCCTTTTCTTCTTCCTTTTCTTCTTCCTTTTCTTCTTCCTTTTCTTCTTCCTTTTCTTCTTCCTTTTCTTCTTCCTTTTCTTCTTCCTTTTCTTCTTCCTTTTCTTCTTCCTTTTCTTCTTCCTTTTCTTCTTCCTTTTCTTCTTCCTTTTCTTCTTCCTTTTCTTCTTCCTTTTTTTCTTCCTTTTCTTCTTCCTTTTCTTCTTCCTTTTCTTCTTCCTTATCTTCTTCCTTTTCTTCTTCCTTATCTTCTTCCTTATCTTCTTCCTTATCTTCTTCCTTATCTTCTTTCATTATACTCTATTTCTGGGGATTCGTTTCCAGTTATAAAGTCCCTTTTCCTCTTCCAAGACGATTTTTTTTATAAAATTTCCTCCTGGTCTGCATTTTTTTGCTATCTGCTCTCTTTGACACTATTTCCTTGACCATCCTTTCGTTGTTCCTTCTCTCCAGATGCCCAATTCACTATAGGTAGCCTTTTTCATCTTATAATATTTGATACTAGGTGAAATTCACGTCGTTCGACGGAGGATGATTTTTAATTGCGTTGTCCCCAATAATGAATTTTCACTGATTTGACCTATTGAATGGATACATTGTCATTGTGACATTATGGGTTCAATAGCTATTGATAGATGTATGGAACGTCGGTGAATACGGGGGTGATAGTCTCAAATCGTGTATAGCGAATTTTATTTTTTGTTTTATTTAAGTTTAATATCTTATAGTGGCATTTTTCTAATATTAACTATTTGCAATAATATTATAAAAAATACAACAATTGTTTGAAATACATAATATAACATGTTGTCATCAATCTCTATAAAATCAATCGTTGCATACAGTTTTTCTTGACTCTTCACTCGTTGTATTAATAAACGTAAGTGTTTGTGAATTAAATGTTCTTGTGCACTGTACGCAGGTTGTAATTCTAGAAGAAGATTTGAGCATATCACAGCTGTTTTCATAGCTTCAGCTTTCATTTGGTTGAAAGATTGCGAGATCATTACAGCAGATATCTACAAAATAACAGATTATTAGAAAATTATTTGGGTTATTTTTCATTAAAAATAATATTACATACATTTTAAAGATGGTGTAGATGGTGTAGATGGTGTAGATGGTGTAGATGGTGTAGATAGTGTAGATGATGTAGAGGTGTAGATGGTGTAGAGGTGTAGAATGCATGAAATATAGTTTTTGAATAAGTAAATGAAGACACTAATACGGTGCTTCCTCTAAAGTGGGCTATAACCAAACTACCCTTCCCCTCAAAAAAAAAACTTACCATAAAGAATATAAATTCAACCGCTGTCACAAACCCGTCCTTCCCATCCATAACTCCAATCTCATTACACCACTCCATCATTAAATAAAAAACATTCAGTATTTCCAATACAACCACAAGAAACACAATAAATATCTGCAAACGGTAACACTCCATCACTAACCCGACTAGCCCCTCAATCATAAGATGCTTCTTTAAAAAATACATCGCGTTCATATCTTTCTGAAAAAAGATCAGTTTATCCAAATTCATAAACTTTCGCGCCAGTTTCGCGTTCTGCACAACATCCCCAACTCGTTTATTTAATAAACCAAATCGGTCACGTATTGCTAGAGCTGCGTAGTAAACTTGTAGGGTGACCAAACCTGCTATATAAACAGTAAATGTTTTATAATTTTGCCCTACACAAAACAACACCAATATAATGGTGTGAAATACTGCAACTTCAATTTTATTGAATTTTTCAATTTGATAAGTTGTTGTTCCAAATTTTATATATAAACACATATCGATCTCGCTGATTAGTTTGTGGTATCTCACATGAGTTTTTCTATGTTTATATATGGCAAGTATAATGGATGTTACAGTGAGGCTCAATAGTAGTAATTCGATTATAAAGTTGGGGACATTTGATGTTTTTGTTGACGATATAAATAATGCTAAATGAAGGACTGTTAGGGCTACAGTGTAGATTAGGTAGATTACTGGAAGGCCTTTGTAGTTGCGTACATTTGGTACACAGAGGCCCATTAATTCCAAAACGAATATTTCTAAAGCATCAGGGGTTATTTTAGAGGATATTTGCTGTAGTTTTTCGTTGATTTTTGTCGAAATAGATTTTAGTTTTGGTAGTTGTGGTTTTAGTGTTGTTAGTTTTGTTAGTTTTGTTAGGATATTTTTATGCATTTTTTGGACCTGTAATCAACTCCTCATCGGTCAGAGTTCTGCCGCTTGCAGGTAGAATTTATTGGTGGGACTAATGAGTAGCTTTAGAGGGAGGATTCACAACTGGCACACTTTATAGCCTACGTATCTGTAGCCGTCCTACCCTCCAGTCAACTATACTGACTATTCAGAGGGGCTATCTCTTGACATCTATCTCCGGAGGAAATTTTTCATTATTTAGACTTTTATTAAACCATAGAGTTAATAGTGTTTAGAGATCCTTTATAACCCTATTATATATCATGTCAGGTAGCTTCAGGAACTAATTAACTAAAGGATATTTTTTCCAGCATTGGCAACTTCTCGCTCACCAGGGTTGTAGCTTCAAAGGATAATTAACTAAAGGTTATTCCTTCCGGCATTGGCAACTTCTCGCCCACCAGGGTTGTAGCTTCAAAGGATAATTAACTAAAGGTTATTCCTTCCAGCATTGGCAACTTCTCGCCCACCAGGGTAGTAGTTTCAAAGGATAATTAACTAAAGGTTATTCCTTCCAGCATTGGCAACTTCTCGCCTACCAGGGTTGTAGCTCCAAAGGATAATTAACTAAAGGTTATTCCTTCCGGCATTGGCAACTTCTCGCCCACCAGGGTTGTAGCTTCAAAGGATAATTAACTAAAGGTTATTCCTTCCAACATTGGCAACTTCTCGCCCACCAGGGTTGTAGCTTCAAAGGATAATTAACTAAAGGATATTCCTTCCAGCATTGGCAACTTCTCGCTCACCAGGGTTGTAGCTTCAAAGGATAATTAACTAAAGGTTATTCCTTCCAGCATTGGCAACTTCTCGCCCACCAGGGTTGTAGCTTCAAAGGATAATTAACTAAAGGTTATTCCTTCCAGCATTGGCAACTTCTCGCCCACCAGGGTTGTAGCTTCAAAGGATAATTAACTAAAGGTTATTCCTTCCAGCATTGGCAACTTCTCGCCCACCAGGGTTGTAGCTTCAAATGATAATTAACTAAAGGTTATTCCTTCCAGCATTGGCAACTTCTCGCCCACCAAGGTTGTAGCTTCAAAGGATAATTAACTAAAGGTTGTTCCTTCCAGCATTGGCAACTTCTCGCCCACCAGGGTTGTAGCTTCAAAGGATAATTAACTAGAGGTTGTTCCTTCCAGCACTGGCAACTTCTCACCCACCAGAGTTGTAGCTTGCACGCAGAATTTATTAATGGGACGGGTGAGGGTCAGTTCCAAAATGATCACTGTGTGGCCTAACTGTCTGTAGCCATGTTATCCTCCAGTCAACAATCCTGACTATCCGTAAGTGCTATTTCTTTATATCTCCCAATTATTTAAATTTGTTCATCCATTGAGTTAATAGTATTTAGCTTCAGAGACCAATTAATTAAGGGTTATTTCTTGACATAATCTCCGGACAGATTTTCCGATTATTTCTAATAATTTTTGTTCTTCTTTCAAGTTAATAGTATGTAGGCCTATTTCAAAACCTTATTTTAACAAAATTGTATCTCATGTGGTAATAGAAGTTTAATTATTGGAAATATAGTTTTAGTAGCACCAGAATCCCCCAAGGAATTTAAATATTCAAATTTTAAATATTTTATAGTGTCCTACTTTCCAGTAATGGATTAATTTCATCAAATATTACTGTTATTAGAACACTAAGAAATGTATTGATTATTCCATAAAATTAGAGCAAATGTGCAGCAGGGATCATGCCTAGGAACAGTGTTGTACGTGCTGTTTATTGCAGACTTACCACAAACGCAGAATGTCCTTACTGTTACTTTTGCAGATGATACCACAATACTCGCTAGCAGGCCCAGCCCAGAAAAAGCCTCTGCACAATTACAACTCCAACTAAACAAAATCCTACTTCCCTTTATATTACCATCCTGACTGAACTAATCTAAAATTATTGACTAACATCCTAACTGGCCACTGCCGGCTAAACAAACACCTACACATGATGGGTCTGGTGGACAGCCCGTTATGTAGAGGGTGCAATGAAGAACTAGAAACAGTAGAGCATGTAATATTCCTCTAGTAAACACTAGGCAACTAATACTAGGGGAGTGCTGGCCTAGTATGACCAGCATTGGCAACTCCTCGCCCGCCAGAGTTTTGCAGCTCGCACGCAAAATTAACTGGTGGGACGAGTGAGTAGCCTAATTTCACAATGGGCCCATTTTGAGGCCTAAGTGTCTGTAGCTATGCTACCCTCCAGCCAACTATCCAGTACTATCCAGAACGGACCACCCTGACATTCCGGCAGCATCTCACTTTACCTTCAATGTAGTTTTTCGTCATTGTCATCATTAGCTTGTACCCCGCACTCATTAACATGGTTCTCCGCAGTTTTTCAGTTCCGAGGCTACTCCCACATTATGCACTGGAACAAATACAAACACGCCCCACTCTTCTGGTACCTCCAACGGACCACCCTGACTTTCCGGCAGCATCTCACTTCACTTTCCAGGTAGTTTTTCGTCATTGTCATCATTATCTTTTACCCCGCACTCATTAACATGGTTCCCTACAGTTTTTCAGTTCCGAGGCTACTCCCACATTATGCACTGGAACAAATACAAACACGCCCCACTCTTCTGGCACCTCCACCGCTCCACTCCATACCCTATTGATGCACTGTGGCAGTTTTCCTTCCCTGCAGTAGCAACCTCTTTCAACTGACCCATCGCCACGTCCAAGCGAACTCATTTCCTTATCACCTGTCTCAGACTTCCCAGTTACTTTTCAGACCCGCCATCACTCTGCAATTATTCACACACTCTGACAGGTATATGTCTATTATACCCTTCGTTTCTCTTTCTTCCGAAACCTTTAACTTAAAAATAAGATATAACGTGTTGTTTGATTAATGAAGAGCAAGGTCGTAGCATGGAAAAGTTAGAAGACTACAAAAAGGAATAAACATTTTTATCTGAATTTCTATTTTTACTTTCCGAATACATCACTGATGTAAAGGAAGGTATTGTTATTGTTTAAATATGCGATAACTTTCCGGTGGAAAAATTAAACCATAAGGAAGGTATTGTTGCCATGTACCATTTAGCAAAACAAAAATTCTATTTTCTTTACGTTTTATGTCTAAAATAGACGTAATAAACTCGATTTTTGCGATGTCTGTGTGTGGCATACCACACACAGACATCTGCTTGTCTGACAAAATTCCGGGAAAACGACACAACGGATTGTGATTAAATTTGGCAAATATCTACGGACACTATCCGAGACGATTCAGTGAAAATTTGAGCACGATCGATTTACTAACAGCGAAGGAATCACGATCAACACGACGCGCGAGTAACAAAAAAAATGTAAAAATTTCAAGTCAGTAAAATAAGTCAAAAATGTCAACAAAAAAAGTCTAAAATAATAAAAAATGTCTAATAAAATTCTAAAAAGTCAAATATTGTCAAGGTCAAAAAAGTTAAAATGTCAAAAAATTTAAAAAATGTGGAAAATGTCGAAAATGTTACACAAAATTAAATAGGTCATGTAATTCGGAAAGTGGTATGGTGCCCACACCAGATATTTATTTATTTCATATAATTTACATAGATACTGAAATAATTTTATTTCGGGTGTATCAAATTATGTAAGAAACTTATATTAATAATAATAAACGTATATTTTAAATAAATTGTAAAATCAGTACAATGTATAAACTAAAGCATTCCAGCAGGACAATCACAGTCTCGTGGTCTATATCGATAAATCCAAGAGCCGAGTAGTGATTTTCGGAGTATTTGTTGTATGATATGAAAAGATGCAAGATGTTTTTAAATGCCACGTCTTTGGGAGAATTGGATAACTCTTTTAGTAGTTTTGATGATATCACAGACGTCTTGTGCGCCTCTTCACTCACATGCGAACATGATAAGACTATCATAACAATAAATATCTATAAGGAAACAAGTTATTAATTGATTTTGTGCAATTACATAACACTCATTAAATAAGTTATGGTTTCTTAAATCGTAACCATATTTAGTTGGAGTAAAAATAAACGAGCGCTTAAGGCCGAGGTATTTCAAACAGAACTCGGACCAACAAAAGGATTCTTTGATTCTTATTGTTTCACTCTTTCCAGTACAAAAACTATAAATAAGTTATGGTTTCTTAAATCGCAACCATATTTACTTGGAGTAAAAGTGCCCGAGTTGAGTAGTGTAGGAACATATTTATTTTGAATTAGACATAAGCTTGGGCCATCACTGGATGAACCCAAGCACCTTGATGTTAGCATTTAAGATTAAAGTAAAATTGATGGTTGGTCTGTAAGATCACTACATTGTTTCTCACATATTTTTATGAATTAAACGAAAATAAATAAATGAATATAATTGAATCATAGAAAGTAATGGATAACAGTGTAGTGCAGAGTTCAAGTCATTTGAAATAGTGGACGGGTATAGTTTGGTTGGTAGGGGCCGCCCGCCCACCCCACCTTTGTTCGCATAGTTTTTCCATAGGATAACGCTCTTCTTGGAATAGCTTAAACAATATAAACATCTATATCCATTGAAATAACTATGCGAGCGAAGGTGGGGTGGGCGGGTGTCCCCTACCAACCAAATTATACCCGTCCACTATTTCAATCGATTTGAACTATGCACTACAGTACTATCCGTTATTTTCTGTGATTAAATTAATGTTATTTATTAATTTAAGACTAATTAAAAAAGTATATGTGAAAAATAATGTAATGCATAGTTCAAGTCGTTTGAAATAGTGGGCGGGTATAGGTTGGTTGGTAGGGGACGCCCGCCCACCCCACCTTCGCTCGCATAGTTTTTTCAATGGATATAGATGTTTTATATTGTTTAAAATATTCCAAGAAGAGCGTTATCCTATGAAAAAACTATGCGAACTAAGGTGGGGTGGGCGGGCGGCCTCTACCAACCAAACTATACCCACCCACTATTTCAAACGACTTGAACTATGCATTACATTATTTTTCATATATATTTTTTTAATTAGTCTTAAATTAATAAATAACATTAATTTAATCATTTAAAATAACGGATAGTAGTGTAGTGCATAGTTCAAGTCGATTGAAATAGTGGACGGGTATAGTTTGGTTGGTAGGGGCCGCCCGCCCACCCCACCTTTGTTCGCATAGTTTTTTCATAGGATAACGCTCTTCTTGGAATATTTTATACAATATAAAACATCTATATCGATTGAAAAAACTATGCGAGCGAGGGTGGGGTGGGCGGGTAGCCCCTACCAACCTAACTATGCCCGTCCACTATTTCAAATAACTTGAACTCTGTACTGTACTATTATCCATTAATTTATATTGTATTCAATTAATTCCATTTGTTAATTAACTGTGCAAACAAACAAACAAATTCATATACTGTAGATTAGCTCTAGAATTACATGCAAATAGAACACTGACCCGAGACATAAGGAGTATGTTTTACTAACAATACAAAAAAAATACTTGGAAAACTGTTGTAATTCTAGATTAGCTCTAGAATTACATGCAAATAGACATAAGAAGTATGTATTTTTATTAGATCAAAACTAATTACTTACAATATGAATCACTATTGTCATTCCAATGGACACCATGGCTGCTACCACATGGTTACTAAAAATCGGGGTATACCCCAAAGCGGACTTCAAAATCATATTCAGCCCTTGTATAGAAACAACTATTAATAACAAACACAACATGAGCACGTGCACCCCAAACAACTTGCTGCTCGTAGCCATCAGCGTTACCAAATAGCTGTGCATCTTAATAAACCAATAATACATTGAGTGTGCATGCGTATGACCATCCGAATTAACCAAATAAAAAAATTTCGAATTCAACAACACGAAACACTCCTCAATCGCAATATTCACGTAATAAATCTTTAGCACCATTAAACAAACCATATACAACCCAAGATTATACTGCAGGTACATCAAATACATTTCATAACCAAAATTCTTTCTGGTAGCAGCCGCGTTCACAAAAATGTAGTGGATTAAAACAGCCAAATGCGCCCCAATAAAAAACCAACAACTCGTTTTTTCGACAGTCCGATTATCTAACGCCACTCGAATTTTCTGAAGACCATTAAAAATCTGCGATTCAACTTCATTTTTGGTATTCGCGTGCAGAATTGCGAACGCATTAAATCCTACTAATATACATCCACTGGCTATATCCAAAACCACCATTGAACGTGTGCACATAACAAAAATCTTCTCTGCCTGCATCACTATACTCCAAACGTAGCTCGCAATCAAAAAAATGATCACACACAAGGAGTAACATCCGAAAATTGCTCGATTAACACAGTTGGGTTTATGCAGTGCGAATACTGGCAGTATTATGTATAAATATTTGTTGTTATTTAACGTAGACATTGCTGCTGCCGTGCGTTGCTGACAAACGTGCATTAAATAACAAATGTATTATGGACACGGCAGAATTTTTGTTTGCTAGAACGCATGTTGGGTATCGATTGCATTATTTAAGTTATAATAAATGTTTGCTGAAAGGATACGGTCGATAGTTATTAAAAATAATTGGTTTATTTTTTAAATCTATTTAAAATACTACATTTACTGCGATAATAGAATTATCACATTTGGAGGATTTTTTTTAAAGTTTTATATTTAGCTCGGATACAATGTTAACATGGTATATTAGCTAAAAATATAAAGCGTTATGCCGTTTTTGATGTGTGGTGTTGTTGCTTAGGTAACAACATAATCCTTTATTGTTATTCCAAACAAAAAAATTGCAATATAACTACCTTTATTTCTATTTAATTTTCAAACTTAACCCAGTACCGTTTTCTCCAAATCTCTGCAAGTATGCCTCTTTAACGTTGTGCCTGTCATGCACGAATCTATTGAACTCAACAACAACGGCAATGAATGAAGAGATACCAATGAATGATCCGTATATAAACTTCTTTCGCAACACAACGAATCCAGCTCGGAATGTCGGTTTGTTGTTAATGATATGATACCATAAGGACATTAACTCCTTTAGAGCGAGTCGCTCAGCTATAGAATCTTGACACTCGCACAGCGACAGTATTAGTCTGTAGGTGTCATCGGCGAATTGGCCAACTTCCTCGGTGACACGGTCACATTTTATAATCACCAAAATTTCCAGTAGCTAAAATAAATATTACATTAAAGATTTAATCCTTAAATGCATGTTGTTGCAGAACTGCAACATTACCTTTTAACCCTTTCGGCCCTGCCGGTGGCATTTGCCACTATAACATTTACAGGCCTCTACTTACTGTGCCTATCCTATTTGTTTACTTTTAAGCTCTAGATTTCACTCCCAACAAAATATTTTCAAGAATATCCATGCGCAGTTTTAGAAACTTTTGAATTTTTATGTGCGTGAATAAGCGTAATTAAAATTAACAATATTTTTAAATTTGTGGTGGCACCTTAGCAAAGAATGTGAGGGAGTGAAAGAAGAGTGGGTTAGAGAGTGCAGAAAGCTGAATGAATGGTTAGGAGAGGATGGGAAAGGCGTGAAAATCTGCAGGAGGCTGACGTGGGAAAGGAAATTGGCGAGGGCAGAGGGGGTTTATTTTAATGGATAGAAAAATGTATTTTATGTTAATTTGTCTTTTTTTGTGTGACTTTTTGATTTCT
The DNA here is from genome assembly GCA_963942505.1 of Lordithon lunulatus. Lineage (NCBI taxonomy): Eukaryota > Metazoa > Arthropoda > Insecta > Coleoptera > Staphylinidae > Lordithon > Lordithon lunulatus. Next base: position 8,882,527 of record OZ012669.1, read on the forward strand.
TTCTGTGAAAGTACTGTTTGGGAATGTGTGTAAAAGGGAAGGGTTGGGCTGATATGCCAAATAAAGGTCTTTTTTTAAAATTTTAAAATCTAGGGTTAAAAGAGTTAAAATGTTCACATGTGCTCTAAACATGAAATTTGGTTTTCTAGAGTTACACTGACATTCCCCATTTCTGCCTTGTACTCTTCATATGATTCAAGATTTTGCAGTAGTAGTAGTAGTTGATGTAGCACGTGGACAACTGGCGGTAACTATTATTTAATATCAATTAAAAAAAAAACATGGATTTAAGGATTAAGATTTTGTCTGAAATCTGAAGAATGAAGAATGATATTTATTAAATTCTTAATATTATAAAGGTATTCTGTAACTTCAGAACAATCACAATTATTCAGAATGTTCTAAATGACATGGCAACTAGAGTAAACAAGAGTTGGCATGCGTGGCGTTTGATAAGTCAAGCCACCATTACAACAAGAAGTTGATCTATAAATTTAAACTCAATTAGAAATATGATTGTCATAATAATGTTCATTTTATAGTTATTATTCCTTTCTTTATGGAAAGGTAGTAGCTATCTATAATTTTTTTGGAGACCATAGTCTGAGAATTTTATAAAGTTATTATTCCTCGCTTTAAGGTAAAGTAAGTTATCTTTTGGCGAACTATAGGCTGCCTGTGGTGGACACGTAATTAATTTCTAAAAATATATTTGTTTACAAACTTACATAGAAGAATATCGACGTACATAGTCTTAAAACCAAAAACGGAACATTTTGATACTCCCCCATACAATAGCTCACAACAAAGTCCATCAGTACAATCAGCTCGAACATAACCATCCCCAAAACAAAGAGTACAGGCCACCCAAAAATCGCATTGAAATAAAACGACATCAAAAACGCATCCTTATATCTCCCAGCAGCAGCCTTCACCTTATCAACATCATCAGCACACGCTTTCGCCTCTAAAGCACTCTTCGTCCAACCTGTTACCGTAAACATCCCTTTCTCACCCTCTCGCATTTCAGCTATTGGCAACACCATAAAACTATTAACAGCATTCACCAAATCCACTCTAGTATTTTCCACAGTTTTGCAAATCCCATTCAAAATTGTTGCTACCAGAAGCATCTGTGAGAAAATCATATAGTACTGTACGTACTTGAAAACATAATACTGGATAACACCTTGGAAGTACGCCAGCATTACATAGATATCAAAAATAATTATTGCAGTGAAAATCACATGAAGCCATATATATTTATTATAACACTTGAAGCCTTCCTCACTCCAGTTACCGCGCGAGAGTAAATCCAACAATTTCCTCAAGTGTTTCACACCATGAATATACAAAATCGCCACATTTGCAAAGTTGCACATTGTAAGCGCTATGTACGCGAAGAAATCGCACAGCAACATGCCGAACTCCATGTGGACCCACGTGCATCTTCCGTAAGCAGAAAAGCAGAATCCGAATAGAACTATAAACAGTATTACTGCAGGGTATATAGGTTTTCGAATGGTTGGTTCGTATGGTGGTAAGCCGCTGGTGTATTCAACTACACGATATGCGAGCTTCAGTGCGGGATGATGGTATCGCTTCGACGACATGCTAACAAATGAAATTAATTGCTGTGAAAGATCGATATATACGTGGAAATTGGTTGCATGTGAATATTTGAATTATTGATATAACTTTGGCCTGTTAAACAAACAACATTGGGTGTTAGAATTAATCAACTAACAACCATAACATGTTTTTAAAAAATATTACAACTGTAATAAAATATCTAAAGGCCTGATTCACTAAATGTGCTTTAGTTTAACATTAGTGGCATGTTGTATTGCTCCAAGTTTGGCGGTCGTGCGCCGGTTGTTAGAATTATGCGCATCGTAAAAAAATACCTAAAAGACCTGATGTGCTAAAGGTGCTTTCGTTTAACTTCAATGGTCGCCCCGTGGCATGCTGTATCGCTCCAAGTTTTGTGGTCGTGCGCCGGCAATAAAATACCTAAAGTGCCTTTCGTTTATCACTCTGGGCTGGTACGGGCTTATTGTTTCTTGTTCTATTTGCCGCTTCCAATGCGCATGATTCTATCTCGGCCCTTACAACCAGCAGCGCACGACCGCAAGACCTGAGCGATACTGCACGCCACGGAGGCGACTAGCAATGATAAACAATTCTAAACGAAAGCGCCATAAAAGAACTGATGTACTAAAGGTGCATTCGATATCAGCATAAGGCCAATGTTTTATAAGATTGGCCTTGTGCTGATATCTCAAGTACTCTGTTGGAATATTATTCCATAGAGGGCACTACTCAGTCATCCTGATGGCATGAGCATGTTGACGGTTATTACCATATGGGTATGCATTGCTAATTGATGTGGTACGGCAGATGGCATTTAAATTTCCTCCTAGAGGGTTAGTTGTATCATTGTTGTATGAACCACTCGAGATATTGTGTGAATTCGCCCTCACTAGCCGAGCTACACTGATGAGATCTAATAAGATCGAAATCTAGATAATGTAGATTGCTAAGGGGTGGATTCACACTTATATATGAATATGTTATAGTTTTGATAATAATTTTGATAATAGCAAAAAATGTGTAGATACCCCATAGGTTTTATAAATGGAAACATAGTTTTTGATCAAATTTATTTATACACTTAAACAATATTTCCTAACCAGGATAACGCATTTACTATGCTAAAGGAACATTTCTTTTTGTACTTTTTGCAATGTTTATGCAGTTTTCCATAGCGCTCAGCGTTCTCATAGTCCAAAAGGCCTTCTTCTGACTTTGATGTGGATGGTCTGAAATGAATTAGTTATTAGAATAAAATAATAGTAGCAGTATTTAATAATTACGTTAGTAAAACATGCAAGATGTCAGCAACGACACCTAAGTTGTCGAATCTATTCTCCGCAGACTCACAAATTGCACGCATCATACATGGTTTACCTCGATATCCATGCCTGAAATAAGATATATATCTGGAGATTCAGCAAGATTCAGTCAGATAGATACAGCAAGTATTCTCTCACTATATGTATATATATATATATATATATATATATATATATATATATATATATATATATAATATTGGCAGTAAAAGTGTACTCAATACTTTTTATTTTGAGTACACTTTTACTGCCCGTTTGATTGCTGCACCACCCCAAACGATTAGAAAACGTTGGTTTCTAAATTGTTCCATTTATATATATATATATATATATATATATATATATATATAAATATATATATATATATATATATATATATACTAGACTTTAATACACTATTTTCTACTAACGATTTGAATTTTTCTTCAAAAGCTTCATATGCAAACTTTCTGGCCATATTGAGTCCTCTCTCAATGATTGGTGGATAGTCGTAGTAGGTTTCATTGGATGGCAATTTGTAGTTTCCTTCAAAATTATAGGACACGAATACTTCATAATTTTCTAAATCTAAAGGCACAGCGATGGCAACAAATAACTGCAAAATATAACACTAATTAGACTTTTGTAGGGTAATACACTTAAAAATTCACAACAGGATGTTTTCAACTAAAAATATAATATACATAACGAAATTTCACATTATTATTTGGACATTCTAGGGAAGTATAATATAATGGGTGTGCATTTTCAACGTTGCGATTGCGTCAGATGGTGTTAAACTTTCTCTCTATAGAAAAAGTTGCATTATTAAGAGTTTTTTTTTTTTTGGTTTGTTGGCCTTGATCTGTCTATCACACTAGCCATTAACTATGTATTGTTATATTTTTATAAACTGTATATATCACTATTACACGAAACCACACTGAACTATTGACAAACACCACCCATGGATTAATAGACCCAAAATCCATACGGAAAAGAGTCTATTAATACCAGCCTCGAACCGGTAACGGCATGGAATTACTAAGAGATAAACAGATGATTTAAGTATATTACTCACCCCCATAAACGGTCCTCCATAGGGGAACCGTATTGGATTAGTAAAATGGATATTACCCTCAGAATTGGACTTTTGTAGTATTAGGAAAGAAAGTAATCCTATTAAATAAACCCTAGAAATAATTAAACAGTTAAATATGTCTACTAGTACAAAATAATCGACGAAAAATATTTAGCTAGACATTTATAATTGTCTGGTTTTCTAATGGTTATTTACTTTAATTGATTTATAATAAAGTTTATAGTTATTATCAGAATAGTGTTGTATCTTTTATCATAAACTTTCCAGTTGTATGAACTGTTGAATCGGTGAGTGGTAAAACAAAAGACAAAAAAATTAAATGTTCAAGAGAATTGTAGTCGTCCTCTACCATTTTGGAATTATATGGTTTTTCCACTCACCCATTCTATTGTTTGCTACTCTAGATACTAATAATTATGTCTAATGCTTTTCTATCATATATAGTGAATCACTGACAAATACACACATAAATATATAAATATATATATATATATATATATATATATATATATATATATATTTATATATATATATATATATATATATATATATATATATTTATATATTTATGTGTGTATTTGTCAGTGATTCACTATATATGTTAGAAAAGCATTAGATTACCTATTTGTAAGTATAAGTAAATTTATAATAATTTTTAATAATATTAATAATAATCATCTACCTTATATTATTCATTTTTGTCGACGCATGTTGCTCACCTATTTGACACTGCTCTAATATTTTAAGAGACGTGTTACCGATGCAAGCTGCTAATTGGCAGAGCAAATACAATAATCAGTACTGTTATACAGACGTCAGTATAAATGTTTGAGTTTGCTAGAATTATTCATATTTTCACGAACAACTGTTTAAAAAATTATTATTGAATAAATTAGCGAATATTAGAGCAGAAACTATAGATTTTATATATTCATCACACACTATTCAAGTTGATATTATTAACAAATTAGATTTATTTAGTGAAAAAGGAATATAATTGATATTCTTTTTAGTATTCCCCAATTTCTGAAATTATTATTACCTAATAAAATACAATTATTACGTAATAATAATTCCAGAAATTGGGGAATACTAAAAAGAATATCAATTATATTTCTTTTTCACTAAATATATCAAATTTGTTTGTTTATGCGACAAACAAACAACTGGACGAATAATATGTTCTGGCCCAACAAATCTCTTTTATTTCATACAAAATAAAAATAAAACTTGGTATTTAAAGTATATATAGTAATATAATGGGTTTTTATTGGAATTCTTAACATACATCTTACACTTTATTTTGAGTAGACTAAAAAATTAAAAAAAAATAAACTAAATCAAACTTTCAAACCATATTTTATCGAATCAAATCTCAATACTCACAGCCCGAGGAGGAATCACTACCACAAACCTCGCGCCAAGAACGGAGGCAAGAATCTTATTTGTATGTGTGTAAATATATAGGGTGGCCCATCGGGTACGCCTGATTTAAATGTTCCTTCATTTGTTTGTATTTAAGTTAGCAACTTCTAATGTTCGACAGTTGTCATTTGCTGTTATTGAGGTTATTAAAAATGTATCCATATACAGAAGTACAATGTATTGTTATTGTTAAAATATATTACAAATTTGGCGAAATTTTTTTAGGTAAATGTAAATAGAAACACAACATAAACAAAAAGTTAAATATCATGAAACGATATCGTACGTGCCATGATATTTATATTTTTGTGGCATCAATTGAACCACATGGACCTCGAAAAAATGTGATTTCAATAGGATGCATTAACCACTGAGCTACGCTGTCCTCGTAGTATATAGTAACGTCCCTTAACCACTCCAACGGCTTTCTCACTCCCATGTATATTTCCTACTTAGCTTTGCTCCTCTGTAAGTCTTTCACTAGTTCAGTCCCAACCTATCGGTATACTACCTGCCATAACTCTGTTAACTTGGCCTCTACCATAACCACCACATCCTTATCGCTTAATCAATTCTTCCCACAGCCACCCATAATCTTCCTTGCTAGCCCGCCACGTTCCAAAACTAAGTTGTGCACCTTTTAGGAGTTCGGTTTTCCCCCACGAAGGAACACACCTTGACGTGGTGTGGGGGCCCAATGAGGCGACATCCGAAAATGCCCTGCTATGGAGTTAGATCATAGCTGGGATTAGGATGGCGTCGCATTGCTAAGATGTTCTGGGGCTCACCACAGCCCTTTGTGTGACTGAGCCTCCCTACTAGAATCAATTTCACATCTTTGATCTATCGGCCTCCCTTGGCTGTAGGGCTAGGAATACTCTATTTTCACATATAAACCATCTCACTATCATTTGAAATAGAGACGTTATAGAGTTTAAACTGGGAAACACATGATATTTCATCATATTTACATTTTCTCACCGCCACAATGCGAAAACGGTAATAGGTAGAGAAAAGCGTCTAGCCTTAATATGCAGGGCAAGAAATACTCTACATGTGCATCAATCTGTAGGGCAAGAAATCTTCTATATTTTGACATATAGAACATTTCTCTAGTATTTGTATTAGAGACGCTACAACTAGTTTAAATCGGGGAAAAATATGATAGTTCGTATTCATATATTCTCACGGATACAGCACAGCTGGAGAAAAGCATCGAACCTCAATATGTAGGATTAGAAGTACTCTATATTTTTACATATAAACCATCTTACTAGCATTCGAAATAGAGACGCTACAGAGTTTTAACCAGAGAAAACATGATATTGCATCATATTCACATTTTCTCACCGTTACAGCGCGAAAACGGTAACAGCTAGAGAAAAGCGTCTAGCCTTAATATGTAGGGCTAGAAATACTCTACATTTTCACATATAAATCATCTCTCTATAATTTGAAATAGAGACGCTACAGAGTTAAAACTGGGGAAAACATAAGATTTCATCATATTCACATATTCTCATTGCTACAGCACGAAACCGGTAACAGCTACAGAAAAACGCTTAGTCTCAATCTGTAGGGCTAGAAATAATCTACATTTTCACATATAAACCATCTCACCAGCATTTGAAATACAGATGCTACAGAGTTGAAACTGGGGAAACATGTAACTTCATCATATTCACATTTTCTCATCGCTACAGAGCGAAAACGGTAACAGCTACAGAAAAACGTCTAGTCTCAATATGTAGGGCTAGAAATACTCTACATGGTAACATATAAACCATCTCACCAGCATTTGAAATGCAGACGCTACAGAGTTGAAACTGGGGACAAACATGAAATTTCATCATATTCACATATTCTCACCGCTAAATCGCGAAAATGGTAAGAACTTGAGAAAAGCGTCGATCATTAATCTGTAGGGCTAGAAATACTCTACATGGTAACATATAAACCATCTCACCAGCATTTGAAATGCAGACGCTACAGAGTTGAAACTGGGGACAAACATGAAATTTCATCATATTCACATATTCTCACCGCTAAATCGCGAAAATGGTAAGAGCTTGAGAAAAGCATCGATCATTAATCTGTAGGGCTAGTAATACTCTACATTTTCACATATAAATCATCTCTCTAACGTTTGAAGTAGAGACACTACAGAGTTGAAACTGGGGGAAAACATGAAATATCATAATATTCACATTTTCTCACCGCTACAGCGTGATAACGACAAGAGTTAGAAAAAAGTGTCTCGCTTCAATCTGTAGAGGTAGAAATACTCTACATTTTCTCATATAAACCATATCTCTAACGTTTGAAATAGAGACGCTATAAAGTTTAAACAGGGCAAAACCATGATATTTCATCATATTCACAATTTCGCACCTCTTCAGCGAAAACCTTGTTTGCCGCACTGTGCGAGGTAATCATAGACTTGAACGAGAAACAGGTGGACGGCCTTCTAGCAACAAAGTAGAAAGTAGGCATGATTCAATGTAGAGCCACTAGGAGGAAGGAGTTGTGGCAGCTCCTTCCTTCTGGTGGCTGCAGCCGCTGTTAGTTGGATGGCCACCGAGTTCACGAGTGCAGTGGGGAGGACAGTAGAAATCTATGCCTGAGATGTGTCAAGGAACGCCACCAGGCCAGACAATGCAGGAGGCAGACTGCCCACTGCACGATATGCAAGGCATGAGCCTATGCCGCAGGGGGACTCCGATGTTCAATAAAGATAAGGGCTAGAGAAGAGGAAAAGACTAAGGCCAGAGGTGCAGCCGGAGGGCCTCAATTCAACTAAATGCAGATTTCAGATCAGAAAAGATCAGAGAAATAGGATGGAACAAACAACTCTGAAGACTCGGTATATCCAGCCCTAGGCCGAGGGAACGTGTGGAGAGCTTAGTGTGCCTTGAAGGCGGTCAAGCTTCTAGTTTTCAGAATGTGGGGTCAATACGACACTGTCGACACTATTCAATCAGGGCATGGGTGTCTTTAGATTTAGATAGATTTAGATTCCTCCACAGAAAGAAGAAATCTAGGCCTGAAATGTGACGAGGAAGACCACCAGGCCACACAATGCAGATCTGATCTTCTTAACTTTCTGATCTGAAATCTACGTTGCCTGAACCTCTAGCCTTAGTCTTTGCCTCTTCTAAAGGTGCTAAAGGTGCAGGCTGCCTACTGCGTGCTATGCAGGGCTGAAGTCTTTTAGTGTGGCTTGAAGGCTGACCGCCTTCAACCCACACTAAACCTGCCACGTGAGATGTGAGGAGGTTTAGTCGGTATAAAGATTCATGGGCGAAAACAAGAGTGAATGGAGAAATATCTGAGAAACTTAGGGTGAATGTAAGGAGTAAGGCAGGGGTGCCCGCTGAGCCCCCTCCTGTTTAATCTGTACACGAGCGAGTTGGAAGAGGTGCTGAGGAGAGGACAGGCAGGAGGGGTCGTGGTGGGTAGAACCAAAGTGTGGATGTTGGCGTATGTAGATGACGTGGTGCTGGTGGCCAAGAGAGTGGAAGAGATGCAAGAGATGTTGAATAGAATGGGTAAGTACCTGGATAACAGGGGGCTAGTAGTGAATGTGGAAACGATCAAATGGATGTTGTTTAGGAATAGGGGCAGGAGGGGTAAGGACGAAGGGCTGAAATGGAAGGCAAGGCTGATTGAGAGAGTGAATGGCTTTAAATATTTGGGCTTTTGGTTTGACTGTGGAGGAGAGCTTAGAATGCATGTAGAGTGTATGCAGGCGAGATAAGGGAGAGATTGAGGGATATTGAGTGGCAAGAAAGGCAAGTGAGAATGGCTGAGAGCTCATACAACCCGGGCTACGTAGAGTGGCAAGTGCAGGGGAAACTCCCGAGCTAGTTAGCCAGGGGAGAGTGGAGCAGAGAGAACAAAGTATGCATGGCAAGAGCGAGGTGTGGTGTTGTGGAGGAAGAAAAGTGTGAATGGGGCTGGGGTACACCGCGTGTGCGCTGTGTAGGAAGGGGAGTGACACGTGGTGGCACCTTAGCAAAGAATGTGAGGGAGTGAAAGAAGAGTGGGTTGGAGAGTGCAGAAAGCTGAACGAATGATTAGGAGACGATGGGAAAGGCGTGAAAATCTGCAGGAGGCTGACGTGGGAAAGGAAATTGGCGAGGGCAGAGGGTGTTTATTTTAGTGGATAGGAAAATGTATTTTATGTTAATTTGTATTCTTTTTTGTGTGTCTTTTTTGATTTCTTTCTGTGAAAGTACTGTTTTTCTTCGGCTGGAATGTGTGTAAAAGGGAAAGGTTGGGCTGATATGCCAAATAAACCTTTTTTTTAGTCGGTAGCCGCCCCGTTCAGAATGCGGGGTGAATCCGATACTGCACATGCTCATCGATCTTCTAAAGACGCCCATGCTCTGGGCGTCTTTAGAAGATTCCTCTTCACAGAACTAAAAAAAGAGCTCGGCTTCAATACTATTACTGCATGGACGACATTCTATATAACTTACTTTTGAGTCGTGGCGGGGTAGTAAGGAAGATTATGAGGGGCGTGTGAGAAGAATTATCACACTAATTCTTCTCACACTAGTTTGAGCTAAAAAAAAGTCACAAAAATATGTTTTCAATTCAAAATGCAAAACGAGTTAATTTAATTTAATTACATTATAATAACAATTATGCTGAATTAAACTGTATTAGTACAATCATATAAGAGCTAATCGAACCGAAGAGTGAAAACAGGATGCTATAGCTGGGCACGAAGAATCCTGCAGCTGAGAATTTCGGCGAACGATTTGTAGCCTGTTGCGCAAACTCTTGCAGCTCTAGTTTCAGTGAAAAGTCTTTCGCACTGTCCAACGACTGCATCAGGTTGTAGCAGTGGTTGGGAATCTTAGCTGCTTCAGCCGACGCCTGTTCACACGCGGAGAAAATACCAACGGCATTTATCTTGAATTGAAACAAAAAACTGGATTATTTTTTATAATTCGCCTAGTCAAAGGACTATTAATTAATAGTATTAATTTCATTTACATTTTTAAATTCATTCGTTCATAGTTTTACAATTCGACTAGTTAAAGGACTTAACGGTAAATGTTAAAAGGACTAGGCGAATTGAAATAAGAACATCTACTTCTAAATTCATTCATTCATCGTTTTACAATTCGCCTAGTAAACGGACATGAATATTACATGATGTAAACGGACTTTATTCGCTTTTTACATTAATTCGTTCATTGTAATTCGTCTGGTTAAAGGACGTAAAAGTATCAGAATGTGAAAAGACTTAGGCGAATTGAATTATTTCATCTGCATTTTTATATATTTATAATTCACGTGTTCATTATTTTATAATTCGCCTAATTAAATGACTTAAAGTTAAATGTTGAAAGGACTAGGCGAATTGAAATAACTTCATCTACATTGTTAAATTCATTTATTCATCGTTTTACAATTCGCCTAGTCAAAGGACTTTGATGTTTTATAATGTTAAAAGGACTTCAGGGAGTTAAAAATATCAGAATGTGAATATATATATATATATATATATATATATATATATACTAAATATCGATCTAAAGAGAAGAGGTTTCTTTTACCCCTAATCGCCGCATTCCCAACAGTCTTCCTCTAACTATATATATATATATATATATATATATATATATATATATATATATATATATATTTATTTATGTCTGTGTGTATGTAATATGTAACAAGATCAAAACCTAGATATTATCTAGATTTCCATCTTTCGATTTAGATCTCATCAGTGTCGCTCAGCTAGTGAGAATGAATTCACACAATATCTCAAGGGGTTTTATATACAAAATAATACAACTTTCCCTCTGCAGAGCAAGTTATAACGCCATCTGACGACACTACATCAATTAACAATGCACACTTATATGCCATATGGTGATAACCGTCAATATGCTCATGCTATCAGGATCACCGAATAGTGCCCTCTATCGAATAATATTGAGTGTTTGAGATATCAGCACAAAGCCAATCTTATCAAATATATTAATATTACGTGTGAATCCACCTCTTAACGATCTACATATCTAGATTTTGATTTTGTTAGATCTAATCAATGTAGCTCAGCTAGTTTCACAGAATTCACAAAATCCCAAGTGGTTTATATACAAAGTAAAGCCAACTTTCTCTCTAGAGAGAAAGTATAATGCCATCAGGCGGTAACAAAGTGAATTATATTCTTATATACTTTATAAGATTGGTAATTGAGCTAATATCTAGAAAATTTCGTTGCAATCTTATTCCAATGTAGGGCATCACTCAGAAATCCAGATGGCATGAGTATGTTGAAGCTTATTACCATATGAGTGATCATTGTTAATGAATATGGTTACGTCTAGATGGCGTTAAACTTTCTCTCTAAAGAGTTTACTTTAAAAACAAATATAGATAACATTAGTTTTACCAATGGTTGTAAAGCCCATATCACGATCAACAGCAGCAGCCCAACTCCGAACGTCTGGCCAGCAATCGAATGCCCCATAATACCATAAACCAATCCTAAATTAATAGGTGTCAAAAGACTGCAAACAATATTAATATAAAGACTTATAAAATGCCACCCGAAAATCGCATTAAACTGCTCTATGAGCACAGCCAATTCCGTGTAAAGCCGTAACAAATCAGTCATATTCCACATCTTTTGGGGCTGCACTACTTGCATCTTAACGTCCACATTTTTAAAATCCCCGTTAAAAATAACACCCACTCTTTGCGCCTTAAAATATTTAATCAACAAATTGCCAAGTATTTCATAGCGGTATTTAATTGATAAAACGTAGTACCGAATAATCATTGCTAGAACCATCACTAGATAATTGTACACCTCCCGAAACATATAAAATTTTAATATAGTAATACCTACAGAACTATACCAAATGTATATATAATAACTGTAGTAAATTATAAAATATGTATGTAAGAAAATTATTTCGTACATAAAGGTCCGATTTAGTGTATTTTTTTCGTTCTGCAAGTCGATTAATTGTTGATCGATTATGCGAAAACTATCTATAAATTGCACAAGTTGTTTTCTTTTAGCAATGTTAATTCCTGTAATTGCTGCGATTGTTGTAATCGTGGTAGATATATCAAAAACAGCGTCCGTCATGAAAGCTGTTGGTCTGAGTGTGCCTCTTACGCTGCAAAATTTTCCATACGCAGAGAAACAGTAGGACGCAATTACAAGGGCTGTTAAACATATTGGATAGCAAAAGCCTGATGTTTTATAGCCCGATTTGTTTAGATCCAATGGTGGCAGTATGGCTAAAAGTTTGCCTAATACATGTAGAGGTTTCAGGGCTCTTATGTCACACTTGATGTTGTACTTGTACAACATTTTGTGGATTACTGTTGGAACAAGGTTGTTGGAATATAATTACTTAACTTTGCGTATTGGGAAATAGTGCGTGTTGCGTGTTTGGCCGCATGAAGCGTGGGCTCGTTTATTATTGATTGTGTAATGTTTAACATGTTAGGGGTAGGTTTGGGTAATATCTGATTTGAAAATTGTTTTTTTTACAAAATTTGTTAATATTATCTATAAACAATATTATTATAGAGCAGTAGTATGAGCACAAAAATACGATAGGTTAGTAAGTTTTACGGAACTTGCAGCTACACTTTTGTGTCCATAATACTTTTAAAATTAAAAAGTGTGTTTTATTACAATTTTTTGAAAGTAAAATATTTTCAGAAACTATGCATTTTCAATATTTAGTATGAATGTAGACTTTTATTTGATATAAATAACTATACAACATTTCCTTCTACAAAATTCTCCCATCAAACAATACTCTAACAGAAATATAAGAAGAAAAAACAAAATAGAAACAAAGGAGATGAATAAAACTGCTATGTTTTTTACCACTTATTTATAAATAAGTGGTAAAATGAATTACCACGTAGTAGACGCCAAAACCATTCAATTTCTAAAATAGAAACAATTCAAATAAACTTAAATACATATTTGCTTCTATGCCTTCTTCCTACATCCCCTCTGCCCACGCCAATTTCCTCTCCCACGTCAGCATCCTGCAGTTTTTCACGCCTTTCCCTTTCAAAACTTATAATATTCAAGTAACTAAATAAAGGAATTCGTTGTAATGGCAAATTATTTCACTTTAACGCGCTAACTTGACAAAATTGCATAAAACACACTATTTTCCTTTTTCCTTCAGAATTTTTTTAATATTATCTATAAATAACATTATATATACCTCATTTTAGATATGAAAGTAGTTTTCCTAGTATTATGATTGTGAATGTTTCGCCGCAATAACAAATTATTTAATATTAACTATTAAAACAAAAAGACACATTTAGCCTGCACCAAAACGAACTGTAAAAGCATCATGTATCCTAAAGTTTCCATTATAGGTACTAATTACATCACCTAATTAGTGTTATATGTTTACAGTAATTTCATATTAGAAGACCGTTAGTAATTTGATAACTAGAACACTGGAAGTACATTGTACAATTTTAAACAGAAGACAAGTTTACTAATTTGTATTATGCGCGACATAAGGTAAATTATTATAAAATTATAAAAGTGATGCCATTAGCCTGTTAATGAATATCTTATTGCAGATTGTTAGGCGTATGTCTCGTGGTGGCAACTATACGATGCACGTATGGCGATGGTGATTATAGAAATTGGAAATATCATTTCCCTAACGGGAGCGCAATGGGGGTATGTGTCTCAAAATTATACCTACTTAGTACGTACTACAAATGTTAAATTAAACGTTTCTGTTAAATTTAATAATTGCTACAGCTAGAGTGAATTCTCCTCTTAGCAATCTATATATCTAGATTTCGATCTTGTTAGATGTCATCAGTGTAGCTCAGCTAGAGGATGAATTCACACAATATTGACGTGGTGTCGCTAAAAACTTTCACTCTTTAAGGATAGTTATATCTTATTTTTGTGGTCCACGAATCTTTAATGCTCTTTCAATGGTCATCAGGCCGTGCGGTAGATTTTCCCAGTAACTAGATTTTTTTTAAATAATTAAACCTGCTTCCCCCCTTTATTATACCGTCTGGTGCGGCCCCCTCTATGTACCATAGCATGACACGGCCCTGAATGTTACTATTAATAAGTAAATATTATAATTACAATGAATTACATACTATTGCCGATATTATGAAATTTATTCTGATGAATCCAACTCAGTGGCTGAATAGTTGACGCCTCTAACCAGGCTCTAACCATGGGGCCACTGAGTTTACGCCCGTCTCGTACTGAGCACTGGACACGCTGAGTTCGAACACCGGGGAGAATTTTCGCGATTACCTTTCACAGTTTTTCGGAGGTTTTCTGTGAAGTTAAGGTAAATACCGGGTGATTAAGCTTCTCCCTTGACCGGCGGAAAAACCTCGCGACTGATAGCCCTATAAAGATGGTGCTAAAAATATAACCGCGACATATTAATTTCTCTTTTTAAAAAAGGCAAATGCATTTTATTTTTTTAGTTGTTTCTAGCTGTTGCCTTGCCTCTACAGTTGCCCAACAAGAGTGCCTACTTGGCCTACAACTTTGAAGCCAATTTTAATTTACCGGGCAATGAGACTGAAGTGGAATATCCGCCAGTTATTGAACGCAAAGCTAAGTTTCAAGGGTTTGGCAGAAAAATGGTGTACGATATAATTGAAGCCAAAATGAAATCGTGAGTCAATCATAAATGGTTCGAATTTAAGACTGATACATATTTCATGTCTTCATCTTATTAATGTTTAAAATAACAATTCTATACACATTCAGTTTATTAACACTTTTCATAATTATACAATTTTTGGTTACTACATTTCTTATTCTATATTATTCTGATATTTAACTTTGAATGTAGTTAGTATTCATTATATTTTATTAATTGATTTTAAGACATGGATTAAATGGGAAGAACTGTCTGCTAAGGACTATTTGCGAAGCATCTCTTCATACATTTAATAACAATGGTATTTTAGGAGATTTATTTCATATTCTGTTAACGTAAGTAAACTAGACAATTTAATTTTAATCGTACAAATTAAATTATTTCACTACAGGCCATCCACTTCAAAAAACGACTTCGATTTATCCGATGATTACAACCATGCGGAGAGGGCAGGAAGGGCAAAGAACTGCAAAATGTATTTTAAAAAATGTAAACGAAGTATTATAAGCCTGATTAGTTGGGTTGGACATATTTTATAATATTAAATAAAACATATATAAGTGTGAATCCACCTCCATCCATCTACATATCTAGATTTCGATCTTATTACATCTCATCAGTGTAGATCAGCTAGCAGCCAGTTTTTTTATTTAAAAAATAAAACAACTTGCCCCCTAGTTAAACGCCATCAACTTTCCTCCTAGGGAGCAAGTTGTATTAATTTTTTAAACAATTTGTTGTTTTTTTCTTTTATCATTTGATTTGGTTTTATTACGTTGCCCGTTTAGGTCACTTACGTAGACAGGGCGTATGGGGGTGGCAGGGTTGTGAAATACCCAAAAACTGCAAACGCTGACTCTCACCCACGTGGCGGCCCTATAAATTCTTCATTTTACTAGAATGAAATTGTAATAAACCGTGTTACTCCAGAATGTAAATTCGAATTTTCCCGCCGTTTTGGTTTGAACTATTTTTATATTTAAAAATAGTTAATCCCTACTACATTCAATCTGCCGCGCGCATACTGTTCCCCACTTTCTCCTACCCTTTGCGAATTATTTTTATACGAAACTTTTAATCTATGACAATACTCTTGTGAAAAAGACATTATTACAGTCGCTCGTTGTACAATACACTATTATTTACGCAAGTTTAATAATTGCCGAAAAAATCAAACTAAGCGTTAAAAAGGACTTGGAAAGACTTTGTAGGGCGTGGATTGTCATGGAAGGTCCTGAAAGTTGTGAACATGTAACTTTCATCCAGATGGGTGCTAATGAAGAAGAATGTGAGAATATGTGCCGTCGTAGTACCTGAAATAATATCCTTAATAAGGATGTGAAAGAATGTCAAAACGTGTGGAATGATCTGGAAGGATTTGGAGGCATGTACTAGAATGTGAAACGATGTATACGATTTGGAAGGACGTGGAATGATGTGAAAGGATCTGGAAGAATATGAAATAATATGCAAGGATGTGATATTTGTAAGAACGTGGAAACACATTAAAGAATATCGGGGATAGCTGTGTAAGGATGTGCATGAATGTGGAAGTTTGTGTGTGTGTTCAAAACACAAAAAATCTAACTAAGCGTTAAAAAGAACTTGGAAAGACTTTGAAGGGCGTGGATTGTCATGGAAGGTCCTGAAAGTTGTGAAAATGTATCTTTCATCCAGATGGGTGCTAATGGAGAAGAATGTGAGAATATGTGCCGTCGTAGTACATGAAATAATATCCTTAATAAGGATGTGAAAGAATGTTAAAAAGTGTGGAATGATCTGGAAGGATTTGGAGGCATGTACAAGAATGTGAAACGATGTATACGATTTGGAAGGACGTGGAATGATGTGAAGGGATCTGGAAGAATATGAAATAATGTGCAAGGATGTAATATTTGTAAGAACGTGGAAACACGTTAAAGAATATCGGGGATAGCTTTGTAAGGATGTGCATGGATGTGGAAGTTTGTGAGATGAAGGAAAAGGATGTGAGAAGATGTGGGAGATCGTGGAAAGACGTCGTAGGACATGTAATAATATCGAGGATGTGGAAGTATATGATAAAAGTAGAAAGATGCGGGATTTCATTAATAGACATGACGTCTAATGACAAGGAATAATATCGAAGGATATGAAAAGACGTCATTACACATCTTTTCATATCCTTCTACATCATTCGATATTATGCCTTGTTCTTAGACGTCATGTATATTAGTGACATCCCGCATCTTTCTACTTTTATCATATACTGTCGCATCCTTCCACATATTATTACATGTCCTACGATATCTTTTCACGATCTCCCACATCTTCTCACATCCTTTTCCTTCATCTCACAAACTTCCACATCATTCATGACATCCCGCTGTTCACATTTTTGGAGGAAGGCCACGGAAAGAGGACGTAGGACATGGGATAATATATAAAGATATAGAAGAAAGTTATAAGACGTGGGATGCAGAAGCATGTAGAAAAATGGGGAAGTATGTGGAAAAATATATGAAGAAACTTTGAAAGACGTTAACAGATAATTAAGAAGCTGTGGAAGGCTGTGGAAATAGATGCAAACATCTAGAATGATATTTAAGTATCTAAATAGACGTCCAAGGACGTGAAATGACGTGAATGAAAGATACGGAAGAATGAGGAGGGATATAAAAAGATGTGGGACGATGTGGAAAGACGCTGAAGGACATTAAATGTTGTGGAAGGCTATAGAAGGGTGTGTAAATGTACCCGACGAGTCAATTTAATTAACTAAGTTTCACCGTCGTACCATAAATTTATCAATAGCTATTGAACCCTAAGTATTCGTTGTTATAGCAACAATAAATACATTATCTTTAGATTATCTCTATTGGAAACACTGAATAATTAAACAAAAGGTGTCATCAAAGCTCCAATCGCAGTCACTATTCAAGGTGTTTGACATTTTTTTGGCATATTCTGTCACAATAACGTTGTCAATTTATCCATTCAATAGCTTATGGGACCTATAAAGTTTATAGGATGTTGGTGAATACGGGCATGAAATCAACTAAATAAATACAATAAACATGATGCGATATTTTGTTCTATGAATCATATTTTATTCCGGAATAAACCTGCTTATCGCAA
Source organism: Lordithon lunulatus (assembly GCA_963942505.1). NCBI lineage: Eukaryota > Metazoa > Arthropoda > Insecta > Coleoptera > Staphylinidae > Lordithon > Lordithon lunulatus. Next base: position 8,900,739 of record OZ012669.1, read on the forward strand.
ACTATTTTTGGACGGCCCGCTCGTCGTAGAGCGAGTCTAGCGGTCAGTACGGTCAAGTCAACTACGCGAGCTCCGTTGTTCATCAAATTTTCCGGCTAAAACTTGATGTTTCGCGTTAAAAATTAACTGTGTTGTGAGTGTCCGTTCACACATAATAATTGTACAGTTCTGTGCCATTCAACGATGATAAAGTGCTGATTATTGGGGCGGCGGATTACTCGTGGCGTCTACTAACAGGTATTTTATTAGGTTATGCAAGTCATGAATAAACTTATTGCTGTATCATTGTTGTAATGTATAAAGACATCTTACATGGTCAATAATACTGTCAATATTTCAAAAATTTTACAGTATTACTGAGCGTGTAAGGTGGAAGATGTAAGGTGATTGAACAGAATATTGACGTTCATCATCATCATCATTTTCCAGCCGTTTGCGTCCACTGCTGGACATAAGCCTCCTCTAACTTTTTCCATGCAACTCGATTTTGCGCTTTTAGCATCGAATTTTGTGCTATTCGGGTTGGTGACCTACCTCTAACGTAGCAAAGGCCACTTAGAAGGTAGAACACAAAATATATGTATGAAAAGGTTCGTCGTATCTTTAAAGATATTACCATACCAAATTAAAGACTAAAATCAAACCATTTTCGAATTAATGCTATTATTTATTTTTCACGATTAATACATATCTTCTCTATAACTCTTTTGCAGTTATAAATAAGAAATAAAATTATATTTATTTATAATTGCAGTCTCATGCAGTCTTATATGGTGCTTTGCCCATGGTTAGCCTGTAAACAAAAATAAACTAAAATAAACTAAAATAAACTAAAATAAACTAAAATAAACTAAAATAAACTAAAATAAACTAAAATAAACTAAAATAAACTAAAATAAACTAAAATAAACTAAAATAAACTAAAATAAACTAAAATAAACTAAAATAAACTAAAATAAACTAAAATAAACTAAAATGTGAGAAGATAGGGGAGGACGAGGAAGGATGTGGAAGAATGTGGAAAGATGTGGGAGGTTATGTGAGGTCACAAGAAAACATATGTGGAAGAATGTGATAATACCTAGAAATAGGTATATATATAGAAAGGCCTGAATGAAATAGAATATCATGTAGAAGGATGTGGGAAAATATGCAAGCAAAGATTGATATGGAATAAATATGTGTGAGTGTGTGAATGGATATGTAAGATGTGGGAGGACGTGCAAAGACGCTGAAGGAAATATCGTAGGAGGCGATGGAAGGATGTGAATAAATGTGGATGGCTGTAGGAAGGTAGAGGAGACTGAGGAAGAATTTAGAAGAATGTGAAAAGATTTGTGAGGTCGTGGGAGGTCACGGAAAGACGACGAAGGATATGGAATATTATATAGGATGTGGAAGAATGTGATAAGATGTGGAATTAGGCATGTCAAATATACAAGCAATGTGGAAGGATGTGATCATATATGGAAATACCTGGAAAGGCCTGAAAAGAAATGAAATAATATAGAAGGATGTGAAAAAAGATGTAAGCACTTAAAATAATATAGAAGGATGTGAAAGGATGTAAAGGATATTGGAGGACGTGGACTGATGGACTGATGTGAATTAAAGGTATGGAAGAATGTGAAAAAAGATGCAAGCACTTAAAATAATATAGAAGTATGTGAAAGGATTTATAAGATATTAGAGGACGTGGACTGATGGACTGATGTGAATTAAAGGTGTAGAAGAATGAGCAAGGATATAAAAATACACGCCTTTTTATATCCTTGCTCATGGGGATGTAGAAGCATGTAGAACAGTGATTCTTAACCTCTTCAGTCAGGGAGCACTTTTGATCAAAAGAAAAACTCGCGGGGCACCAAAATCAAAGAGTCTATCACTACAGTAGATGAGCTAACATTCAATTTCGACTTTCATAATTTCTCGGACCACTTGCAACAAGCTCGCGGAGCACCACTGATGTAGACTTTATTTTTCGGTGACAAAAATATGTTTAGTTTAAGCCCAATTAAATATAGAATATAAAATAATATCAAAACATTAAATTTCTTAAATCTTTGATTTTTTATATTTTTTTTATAACTCAGTAGTATTAATTTATTTAAAACCGCTCGTAAAAAAAGTGTCCTGCAGACTTTATTTTTGGGTAAACATTATCAAAAATAGCCTTATTTTGTACCCAATTAAATATAGCATGTAAAGTAATATTATAAATTTAAATATCTTAAATCTTTAATTTTTGATCATTTTTTATAACTCAGTCGATTAATTTAAAACAGCTTGTAAAATAAAAACTTTCCTGCAGACTTTATTTTTGGGTGGAAATGATCAAAAATAGGCTTATTTTGTGCCCAATTAAATAGTGAATGTAAAATAATATAATAAATTTAAATTTCTTAAATCGTTGATTTTTTATCATTTTTTATAACTCAGTCGATTAATTAAAAACAGCTCGTACAATAAAATCTTCCTGCAGACTTTATTTTTATATGAAAATTAATAAAAAATAAGCTTATTTTGAGCGCAATTAAATATAGAATCTAAAATAATGTCATAAATTTAAATTTCTTAAATCGTTGATTTTGTATCATTTTTTGTAACTCAGTTGATTAATTTAAAACAACTCGTACAATAAAAACCTTTGGGTATACTTTATTTTTTGATGAAAATTATCAAAAAATGGTTTATTTTGAGCACAATTAAATATAGAATGTAAAATAATATAATAAATTTAAATTTCTTACATCGTTGATTTTTTATCATTTTTTATAACTCAGTTGATTAATTAAAAACAGCTCGTACAATAAAATATTCCTGCAGACTTTATTTTTGAATGAAAATTATTAAACAAATAAACTTATTTTGAACGCCATTAAATATAAAATGCAAAATAATATCATAAATTTAAATTTCTGAAATCGTTGATTTTTTATCATTTTTTATAAATCAGTCGATTAATTAAAAACAGCTTGTACAATAAAATCTTCTTGCAGACTTTATTTTTGAATGAAAATTATTTTAAAAAAAGCTTATTTTGAGCCCAATTAAATATAGAATCTAAAATAATGTCATAAATTTAAATTTCTTAAATCGTTGATTTTGTATCATTTTTTATAACTCAGTTGATTAATTTAAAACAGCTCGTACAATAAAAACCTTCCAGCATGTTTTATCTTTTGGTGATAATTATTAAAAAATAGCTTGTTTTGAGCCCAATTGAATGCAGAATGTAAAATAATATCATAAATTTAAATTTTTGAAATCGTTGATTTTTTATAATTTTTTATAACTTGGTCGATTAATTTAAAATAACTCGTACAATAAAAACCTTCATGTAGACTTTATTTTTGGATGAAAATTATCAAAAAATGGTTTATTTTGAGCCCAATTAAATACAGAATGTAAAATAATATCATAAATTTAAATGTTTGAAGTCGTTGATTTTTTATAATTTTTTATAACTTAGTCGATTAATTTAAAACAGCTAGTACATTCAAGATTTTCATATGATTTTTAATCTTTTTGAACTCAGGGAGCACTTTTGATCATAAGAAAAACTCGCGGTGCACCAACATCAAAGAGTCAATCACATGCAGTAGATGAGCCAACATTCAATTTCGACTTTCATGATTTCTCGGAGCACTTGCAACAAGCTCACAGAGCATTAGTCTTCCGCGGAGCAACGGTTAGTAATACCGATGTAGAAGGATGCGGAATGATATGAAAATATATGGGAGAAATTGAACGTCGAAATAAATGGAATAATCCTGAAGAATGTAGAAACATTTGGAAGGACATGGAATGATGTTGAAGAATGTAGAAACATTTGGAAGGACATGGAATGATGTTGAAGAATGTAGAAACATTTGGAAGGACATGAAATGATGTTGAAGAATGTAGAAACATTTGGAAGGACATGGAATGATGTTGAAGAATGTAGAAACATTTGGAAGGACATGGAATGATGTTGAAGAATGTAGAAACATTTGGAAGGACATGGAATGATGTTGAAGAATGTAGAAACATTTGGAAGGACATGGAATGATGTTGAAGAATGTAGAAACATTTGGATGGACATGGAATGATGTTGAAGAATGTAGAAACATTTGGAAGGACATGGAATGATGTTGAAGAATGTAGAAACATTTGGAAGGACATGGAATGATGTTGAAGAATGTGAAAGAATATGAAATGATGTTGATGAATGTGGAAGAATATGAACTGATATGAAAGCTATGCAAAGATGTTCTAATATGTCGAATTTGGTAGAATATAAAAATATGATGTAAGTATGTGGAAACATGTGGAGAGATGTAGGAGTACGTAGACATATATTGAAGGACGTGGAATATATGGAAGAATGTGGAAGGTTTTACAAGGATGTGAAAGATTTTCTCTATATTTACTACAATGTACGTTTAATATCTCTTCTGTTATAACCAGAAATAATATGTTTGGTTTTAAAATATTTGCTGATTAATTAAAAATAATCGAAAATGAATCAATTTAGTTTGTGTTATTAGCCTCTAATGTTGGGTGATTTTTTGTAAGTAGAAAAAAACAGTCTATCATTATACGGCTATCAGCGGTAAGGCTTTTCCGCCGGTAAATGGAGAAGCCCAGAGAAGTTTAATCACCCGAATTTACCTTAACTTCACAGAAAAAATCTTCTGAAAAGTGATTTGCGAAAATTTTCCAATGGAGGGGATTGAACTCTCCAATGAGAGCTAGACGGACTCTAGCCACTACGCCACTGAGCCGGATGATTAGGTGGAAGGAATTGAATGAGAAACATACATTTAGTAATTATTTATTATTATTTAAATTGAATTAACACAATGACATACGAACTGACCGCGCCCACCATTGCAAAAATAACACTGCAATTCAGCGTAAAGAAGCCAGCCGCTGAGAATTCAGGTTTACTAATGCCAGCCTGATTTGCAAGCTGCAGTAATTCGCTTTTCAAAATTCCATCCTTTAGCCCCAATTCGTGCACTAGGGCAAAGCAGATTTTCGGGATCTTCGCTGCAGCCGCCGCCGCATTATGGCAAGCAGAAAATATACCAACTGCAGTAATCTGAAAATAAAAGAACCTTGTGGTAAATGTATTTTTAATAAGTTTTTGAGATAATTCATAAATAATATTTAACTAAAAAGTTACACAAAAGGTAAATTACTACATAAAAACAACGGTTTTTTTTTGGACTTGTATTACGCAAAATTCAGCTCAGTGGCCGAGTGGTTAGAGGCGTCGTTCGTCTCGTATTGAGCATTTGGGAGCCTGAATCGATCCCCAGCGGGGAACGAATTTTCGCTAATCACTTTTCACAGTTTTTCAGAGATTTTTTTGTGAAGTTAAGGTAAATACCAGGTGATTAAACTCCTCTGAGTTTCTCCCATGACCGGCGGAAAAGCATCACGGCTGACTGATAGCCTTATAAAGGTAGAAACTTTTTTTATTACGCAAAATACGTCATACTCATTCTTCTTGCTATATATTTATTCGTTAATGGTTGTTTCCGATAATACCATCGATTTCATATAGTTCTCTTGAGAAAACGAAATGTGTTTGCCATAACACATCACATTTAGTAGTAATTATTGTATTTGTTACAATTCTGTAACTGGATATAGATCTTTGGATCCTTTTGTCGTGTGTACGTGTATGTGTATGTCAGTGTTAGGATTTGATACTTCAGAAAATCAGTTTTCTATTTTATTTAGTTAATCGAATTCCTATCTACCGTATTATTGGTGTAAGGCTGTTATATACATTATATATATATATATATATATATATATATATATATATATATATATATATATACATGTCTACGAGTTTTCTAAAGTGTCGATAATTGTATCCCATCGACATCAAATTTATTTTGTAGGATGTCCGATTTAATATCAACAATTAGTTTCAAGATTTAGCAATTGAAGAATTTATATTGATGAGAATGTAACTATGTTTAATATGTCAAAAAAGTTACATGCTATAAAAGTAATAATATATCTTCAATTTGACATTACTTTTCACAAAAATCTACTTCAGGTATAATTCATATTATATGACTTACAATAGGCATTAACAGCCAAAATATGCAGAGCAGCACCAAGTCCATACCCAATGCTTTCCCTAACATCAGCTTGACACCACTTCCATATACCAAAATACAATCAATTGGCATTAGAACGCTTGCAAGCAGAAATATATACATATTAACAAAATGCCATCCAAAAATTTGATTGTATTGATCAACAACTGAGTTAAGTTTGGTATAAAGAACATTCGATAACTGTATGTTCTGTAATGGATACTTAACGCAACTATCATTTTCAATATAGCTTTTCTTGGTCATGCTATTCAATATCTCGCCCAATAGCTCAAAACGGTATTGAATACAAATCGCATATTGTCGTATCAACATAGCATCAATAGACAACAGGTAGAATAAAACATCACGTATAATATACGAGCGATAGTATTTCCATCCAACAATACTCAACCAAGTATAAGCACCATAAATAACAAACACTGCGTACATTAGATGCACACCAAATATTTCCAAATACAAACACAAGTTCGGATATTTTTCAACGGTTTTAAAGAACCGTACACTATTGTCAAGAGCTCGTAAATCGGCATGAAACTTCAAAAACTGTTGTCCTTGTAGTAAATTTAATCCCAGCACAGAAGCAATCGACATATACATCACCAGTATGTCTATAATGAAATCAATAATAAACGTAGCTCCCTCCTCAAAACGATTATTAAACTTATATACAATGGCTGTCGTGTAAAAGTACACGACCAGACATATTATCACCACCGCGTGAAGATATCTGCCCGTACAACTTGTAGGCACCACAGCCAAACATTTTGCAATCCGCAACAAAGGACTCAGGTCGTCCACGTTCCGTCTAGGGCCTGACATATTAATTATGAAACTGGGAGGGCTTGCGTTTTGCGTTCCAAATGGTTAATCTATAATTGTGGACGCGTGCTACTGTATATCATATCATCAGTAGAATAAGCGTGTAGTGTTTATTCTATTAAGTTCGTAAATTATAAACGATGAATATTTTTTTTTCAGGAGCTATTTAATCAACAGTTATATTATCTGATATAACACTGAAATTATGTAGTGTGGTAAATATAATTAATTTATTCGGCTTTTATTGAGTACAATTGCGTTTGTTTTAGTCGGAAATTATTTATAGATATCGACGAACTATATACATTATTCAGAAATGGTTTTAAAATTATAAGATCTCGATATAATTTTGTAAATTTGGCTATTTATAAAATGTCGCATTTCGTTTTCGTTTTTTAGAATGTTCCCCTACAACAGCGATGGCAAATCTTTTTAGGCTTGAGTGCCGAAAGCTCAAAACAATTATTTAACGTGCCAAGTATTTTTTTTTGTATAATCAACTAATATTTTATTAGAAACATGTTGAGTGGATATATATCATGCTTGAGCTTTTTTCAAAAACGAAGAAATGGATCACGTGCCAACATTTTTAATATGCGTGCCACTTATCGCACGCATGCCATAGGTTCGCCATCGCTGCCCTACAACGTACTAAACAGGAAATGCGGAATTTTATATTCACCGTGTATATATATAACTCACCGTGGGCCCACTCAACCAAACTACACACAACACAATTATATTGGTGCCCAATTGTTGACCTAACAACAGTGTTGTGCCGTTACCATAAACCAAAATACAATTAACAGGTATCAATATAGTAACAATTATCAGCATATACATCAACATATAAATCCAACCAAAAATCTCGTTGTACTGATCCACAACGCAACTAAGTCTTCCATACACTCGCATTGCTAATTTCATAGTAAATCGAGGCTTAAAACTCAAATCTCGCCCATAATTCACTATTTTAATATGAGGCCGTGCAACCAAATACAAAACATCTCCAAGTAGCTCAAATCGGTTTTGAATACAAAGCGCATAATGGCGTAAAACCAATCCAACAATAATTACCAAGTAGTACAAAACTTCTCTTATAATATAAGTCTTATAGTACACCCAGCCAAATACATCCAAACAAATATATCCGTTGTAAATTACAAATAAACAATACATGATATGTGCCATTGCAAGTTCCAAATAAATCCTTAAATTTGGATATTTTTGATGATAGTTTACAAACTGCAGCATCCCATCGATCAACTTTAAATAGGAATGCATACGCATAAATAGTGCTCCCTTTAATAAATTAATTCTTACGATACAAATAACACTCGTACTTAATACCATTGTATCCGATAAGAAATCTATAAACTCCATTGATTTGGCTAGAATGTGACTATTTATTTTGTTTACAAACGATACCATATAGAGATACAGTATCAAAAAAACCATTCCAAAAATGTGCACATATCTTGCAGTCTGTTTATTTGGTTTATCTAATCCGTACGGGATGACCCCAATACATTTAGCAATGTTTAGAAGAGGCTTTAACTCGTCCACATTCCGCACAGGGCCGGACATTGTTGTTAAATGACGCTACTTTAGTATGTTCGTGTTTAAAAGAATAAATAATTTTATTATAACAATGTTTTTTATAATATTGCAACACAATTTTATATTAAATTAAGTGGTCGTGGGTGTCGGTTTTATTATGATAATAGCAACATGAACAAAAAAAAAATTGATAATTAAATGGATGGTATCGAGGGATTAAATGAGTTTACATTTATAGTTAATATGTTATTTTTAAATTAATTAACAAATAATATATAAGAAAAATCCTTAAAACTGAACTTATCTGACTCTTCTGGCTATCAAAGACTCGTATGTATCAATATTTTTTTGACAAATTCATGCTTTGTAATAGTTTATTATATCTTTAAAATGAATAAAAAAACTTGTATATTTATAGTTATCAACCCGAAAACTTTGCGCTGGTAAAAGGAGAAACGCAGAGGAGTTTAATCACACGGTGTTTGCTTTAAAAGCTAAATTAGAGGGGGTAGCTCTGACACAAGCCAGGCGATACCCATGTCCATAACGGAGCCACAGGCGCTGTTCTTGAGTCGATATGTGTCGACCTGAGCACTGCGATGCACCGTCCATTCAGCAAGGGGGTAGCTCTGACACCAGCCAGGTACAATCCATGTCCATACAGGACCTACAGGCGATGCTCTTGAATCGATATGTGTCTCACTAAATTGACGCCTTAAAATCATGTGCTATCCAAACCAGGGAGATAAAAAAAAGCGGGAAGAGTTATTCAGGAACTGGTGAAGCAGGAGCTAACCGAGGGAAAAGTGGCGACCCTAACCAAGACCACAGAGGTTAAAACACAAAGAAGACCGCCCAAGGGTGTGGACGACACATTACGTAATATGTGACACCACAAGCAGCTACAACTGGTTCAATGTACCGAGGTACAAGGAGGCTGAGGGAGATAGTGGAGGAGGATGGTTCCAACGACCTAAGGATAGAGCTGGTAGGACTGACATATCACACTCGAGAGGGAAAGAACATTGAATATTGATTTGTGGGATCAACCATTCAGATAAGATGGAGATACAGCGATAAGGAGAAGATATCATCGACAGACACTCAGAAAACTCCCATAAACACCAGGGCGTCAAGCCACAGGGCAGCAAGGAGGTGACCATAATAGTCAGACTTTCCTAGGGAAAGACATATGCAAATGAACATCGAAACAACAACGTGGCAAGGATGAACCAAACCAACAGCGGACACTTGTGGATCAGGGTCCGAGGCAGTGGGGCAACAGTAGACGCCGTATGCGGGCCCATAATGATGAGTAGGGTGCAGGGCTAAACGGTCTTATATGCGGAGACACTTAGTAACCACAAGCATATTACTTTCAAGATAAGTAGGAATAGAGTGACCACACGGAACCAAAATCGGACATGGTCCCCGAAGACAACTCGTGGTCAATATAGAAAGCGAATACGGATCACACCTATCGGCAGATAGACGACCCAGACGTGATGGCTGAAGACCTGGATCGGCTATTGCTACAGATGTGCAGATTCGTGGTACCGGCCAGGCCAACCAACACCAATAGGAGATATACGTACTGGTGGTGCCCAGAGGTGTCGGAGGCCAGGAAAACAACGAATAGGTAAGAAGACAGGTATAGCGGGCACGAGCGACTGAGGCCCACAACGACCACTTCCAGAGATACCGTGAGCGACGGAAGGATTTCAGGTGGGCGATAGAGCATAGCTAGGAGGCATGTTAGCGCAGGCTTTACAGGGAAGTCGAGTACTACTCGTGGGGCATTTCCTACAAAGTCCTGATGAAACAGATAGGCGTTCACCCGGGTCGGAGACCGCAGTGAGCGGAGAAATCAAACCGTTGGCGACAGTCGTATTTCTGCAGGGTCCTAGAATACAACTGGAACTAGGATGAAAAGGACTAACACCTCTCTCCCAATTCGAGAATGGATATAGCACGACGCGACTGTCACCCATACATTAAAAAAAAACATATATATTTATAGGTCTATCAATCGTGAGGCTTTTCCTTATTTTTCACAGAATACTTCTGCTTATATTTTCTAAACAATGGGATTTTCGAGGAAAATATTTATATACAAAATTATAGAACATTAAATTTATTTCAATTTTCATTGGTAACAGTTATATTTTTTCCAAGACCTGCCAAGATACAGCAATTCAAATATGGTGTACATTTCTCAACTTATGAAAAATACCAGAGAAATGTTTATTTTTTGCTTATATTTTCTAAACTATTGAATTTTCGAGAAAAATATTAATATACAAAATTATAGAACATTAAATTTCTTTCAATTTTCATTGGTAAAAGTTATTTTTGATCCAAGACATACCCAGATACAGCAGTTCAAAGATGGGGCAAATCTTCTAAACAATGGGATTTTTGAGGAAAACATTTATATACAAAATGATACAGCATTAAATTTCCGTCATTTTTATTGCATTATTAATTAAATTAAAATTATTTTTTTATCGAAGACCTACCAAGATACAGCAGTTCAAAGATGGGGCAATTTTCTCAACTTTTGAAAAATACCAGAATAATGCTTATCTTTTGCTTATATTTTTTAAACCATGGAATTTTCGAGGAAAATATCTATATACAAAAATATAGAGCATTAATTTTTTTTCAATTTTCATGGGTAAAAGTTATTTTTTATCCAAGACCTACCAAGATACAGCAGTTCAAAGATGGGGCAAATCTCTCAAGTTGTGTAAAATACCAGAAAAATGCTTATTTTTTGCTTATATTTTCTAACCCATGGGATATTCGCGGAAAATATCTATATAGAAAATTATATAGAATTAAATGTCCTTAAATTTTCATTAGTAAAAGTTTTTTTTTTATCCAAGACCTACCAATATACAGCAGTACAAAAATGGGGCAAATTTATCAACTTGTGAAAAATACAAGAGAAATACTTATTTTTTGCTTAGATCTTCTAAAAAATGGGATTTTCGAGGAAAATATCTATATACAAATTTATAGAACATTAAAATTCTTACAATTTTCATTGGTAAAAGTTATTTTTTATCCAAGACCTACCAAGATACAGCACTTCAAAGATGGGTCAAATGTCTCAACTTGTGAAAAATACCAGAAAAAATATTTTTTTTTGCATATATTTTCTAAACCATGGAATTTTCGTAGAAAATATCTATATACAAAATTATAGAGCATTAAAATTGTTTCAATTTTTATTGCTAAAAGTTATTTTTTTTTATCCAAGACCTACCAAGATACAGCAGTTCAATAATGGGGCAAATTTATCAACTTGTGAAAGATACCAGAAAAATGCTTATTTTTTGCTTATATTTTCTAAACCATAGGATTTTCGAGGAAAATATCTATATACAAAATTATAGTACATTAAAATACTTTCAATTTTCATTGGTAAAAGTTATTTTTTATCCAAAACCTACCTAGATACAGCAGTTCAAAAATGGGGCAAATTTCTCAATTTGTGAAAAATACCAGAGAAATGTTTATTTTTTGCTTGTATTTTGTAAACTATGGGATTTTCGTAGAAAATATCTATATACAAAATTATAGAGCATTAAAATTGTTTCAATTGTCATTGCTAAAAGTTATTTTTTTTTATCCAAGACCTACCAACATACAGCAGTTCAATAATGGGGCAAATTTATCAACTTGTGAAAGATACCAGAAAAATGCTTATTTTTTGCTTATATTTTCTAAACCATGGAATTTTCGTAGAAAATATCTATATACAAAATTATACAGCATTAAAATTGTTTCAATTTTTATTGCTAAAAGTTATTTTCTTTTATCCAAGACCTACCAAGATACAGCAGTTCAATAATGGGGCAAATTTATCAACTTGTGAAAGATACCAGAAAAATGCTTATTTTTTGCTTATATTTTCTAAACCATGGGATTTTCGAGAAAAATATCTATATACAAAATTATAGAGCATTCAATTTCTTTTAATTTTCATTGGTAAGAATTATTTTTTTATCCAAGACCTGCCAAGATACAGCAGTTCAAAAATGGGGCAAATCTTCTCAACTTATGAAAAATGCGTATTTTTTGCTTATATTTTCTAACCCAGGTATTTTAGAGGAAAATATCTATATACAAAATTATAGAACATTAAACTACTTTCAATTTTCACTGGTAAAAGTTATTTTTTATATAAAACCTACCAAGATACAGCAGTTCAAAAATGGGGAAATTTCTAAACTTGTGAAAAATACCAGAGAAATGCTTATTTTTTGCTTATATTTTGTAAACCATGGGATTTTCGAAGAAAATATCTATAAACAAAATTATAGAGCATTAAATGTTCTTCAATTTTTATTAGTAAAAATTATTTTGTTATGCAAGACATACCAAGATACAGCAGTTCAAAAATGGGGCAAATTTCTCAACTTGTTAAAAATGCTTATGTTTTGCTTATATCTTCTAAACCATGGGATTTTTGAGAAAAATATTTATATACAAAATTATGGAACATTAAATTTCTTTAAATTAAATTAGTAAAAGTTATTTTTTATCCAAGACCTACCAAGATTCAGCATTTCAAAGATGGGGCAAATCTCTCAACTTACCAGAAATACCAGAAATATTCTTATTTTTTGCTTATATTTTCTTAACCCTGGAGTTTTTGGGAAAAATATCTATATACAAAATTATAGAGCATTAAATTTCTTTCAAATTTCATTGCTAAAAGTTATTTTTTATCCCAGATCTGCCAAGATACAGCAGTTCAAATATGGGGCAAATTTCTCAACTTATGAAAAATACCAGAAAAATGCTTATCTTTTGCTTATATCTTCTAAACCAGGGAGTTTTAGAGTAAAACATCTATATACAAATTTATAGAGCATTAAATTTCTTTCAATTTTCATTGGTAAAAGTTATTTTTTATCCAAGACCTACCAAGATACAGCAGTTCAAAGATGGGGCAAATCTCTCAACTTGTGAAAAATACCAGAAATATGCTTATTTTTTGCTTATATTTTTTTAACCCTGGAGTTTTTGGGAAAAATGACTATATACAAAATTACAGAGCATTAAATTCTTTCAATTTTCATTGCTAAAAGTTATTTTTTATCCCAGATCTGCCAAGATACAGCAGTTCAAATATGGGGCAAATTTCTCAACTTATGAAAAATACCAGAAAAATGCTTATTTTTTGCTTATATCTTCTAAACCAGGGAGTTTTCGAGTAAAACATCTATATACAAATTTATAGAACATTAAATTTCTTTAAATTTTCATTGGTAAAAGTTATTTTTTATCCAAGACCTACCAAGATACAGCATTTCAAATATGGGGCAAATTTCTCAACTTGTGAAAAATACCAGAAAAATGCTTATTTTTTGCTTATATATTCTAAACCATGGAGTTTTCAAGTAAAACATTTATATACAAATTTATAGAGCATTAAATTTCTTTCAATTTTCATTGGTAAAAGTTATTTTTTATCCAAGACCTACCAAGATACAGCAGTTCAAAGATGTGGCAAATCTCTAAATTTGTGAAAAATACCAGAAAAATACTTATTTTTTGCTTCTAAACCATGGTATTTTCGAGAAAAATATTTATATACAAAAGGATTCGCGAAAATTAGCCCCGATGGGGTTTGAACTCACGCACCTTACTGCTCAGTACGAGAAGGACGGCGCCTCTAACAATAGGTCACTGAAATGGGTATTAATTTTAATTAATAACTAACATATTTTAATTTTGAAACAATTAAACTCGTCAACCTCACCAAGAATTAATTACATTCTAATAATGATTGGATTGCACTAAACTAAATACTTGACTGTGCTTTGATTAATATGTCACCTCTTCAGTGGATCCTAATAGTAGGGGGCCTATTTGCCCCCTATAAATAACGTGCACGCACCCCTAAACTGCAGTTAGTTCTCCCTCACCAAGACTCAGAGTACCGATTCACATTACCCGACTATTGAAACCGATACTTGAGTTTAACTTTTTACCTTTGGTAAATCGATCCTTCCTCACCAAGACTCAGAGGATCGGATCGATTTATTTCAGCTTACACTGATAATTGTGCTCCAATTCCTCTTGTGACGGTTCTCCCTCACCACGACTCAGAGAACCGTTCCAAGAACATCCTCGACGCCGAGCGTTGATCCTATCTTCCCCGACTGACGGTTTTTAACCCTCCCCGTGCCTGTCTTACGAAGAGCTGACCCCGGCGACGGACTGCAGTTTCCTTCACCAACCCTGTCCACTCCGAGTATCGATAACAAATACTTCAGTCTACATTAGCTCGTATGTTTTTGTTCTTTTTAATCTTCTATGTAGTTTTGGACTTCAATGAGCGTACTTGTCTCGACGTTGGGGTATTGGTTTAACCTGGCGTCATGTTTGGTCGCAGCCGCCTTGTTTCAAAGGCTATTTCCTTAATTTATAGGTCAGTATGAAATACTAAATTACAAAAACATATGTACTTTTTTTGTTCTTTGAGTAACTACAAAATATATGAGCTATAAGATGATGGTACTGAAAGGGTTTATCTAGATGATAGGTTCTCAAACTATTTTGCCTACTGTTCCATTATCTGATAAAAAATACTCATACCCACCAGCCAAAATCATAAAATAGCTGTCCATAAATTATTCCCTATAGATGTAGATGTTATTTTTACGTGGATACTTATTAAAATCGTATTTGAAAATAAAGCGTTTGTCTCCAATAAATCTCTTGGTTTCACTCGTTCCAAAACAAAATTTTTAGGGAAAATTTTGCATTTACTGTGTTGTGTTTAATATGAGAATAAATTAAGAATAAGATTTAAAATCACATTCAATTTTGTAATATATATATATATATTTATAAATACTACACCTCCTCAATAATCGCAGAGCTTGACGATGGCCCGACGAACTAAAAAAACTTATACTAATATTATTTTAATAATTTAGTATATAAATAATAATAATATCAAAAATATTTTTTTATTATACTATAAACTTAACTATCTTTACAGGGCTATCAGCAGTGAGGCTTTTCCGCCGGTCAAGGGAGTCAGAGGAGTTTAATCGCCCGGTATTTACCTTAACTTCATTGAAAAAATGTGAAAGGTGATTCGCGAAAATTCGTTCCCCGCTGGGGATCGAACTCAGGCTCCCCAATGCTCAGTACGGGACGGACGACGTCTCTAACCACTCGACCACTGAGCTGGGTCAACGAACTATATCTCCACTCATGATTGTATTCCTCCTTCGAAAGTATCGAGAGGGTCAACTTAGCTCAAATGGGAATACTCTTTGGGGTAAGTGCTAGTCTTCTTCTTGATGCTGGTACATCTAAATGTAGAGTGACCACCACTTTTGCTATGTGGCCAACAAATATCTTGTGCACCCTAGGGGTGCCCAGATGTCGGGAAACTCACTGCCAGATGTCGGGATTTCGCAAGAAATGACTAAAACCGTTCTAAAACGCAAAATTCTCGCCCTTAATGGCCAGGGTTGTGATGCGACCGATGCACCCACTTGTATAAATATAAAGAGTAATACATATTTTTGAATAATTAGACAGGGAACAATTTGCATTACGGTGCCCACACTCAAGTGCCTTTCGTTTATCACTATGGGCTGGTACGGGCTTATTGTTTCTTTGCCGCTTCCGGTGCGCATAAATCTACCTCGGCCCTTACAACCGCGTACTGCACATCACGGGGCGACTAGCAATGCCAAACCATGCTAAACGAAAGCGCCTGCAGTGTGGGGTACGGCCCCACATAATATTAAAAACATAACATAAGTTAGCATTCTACCGATGCTGCAGGGGTGCAGCCGTATTAACAAGATATATTAGTGAAACTGTATTAGAACAATAAGGTAAGACGTAACTGACCCAAACAATGAGAATAATATGAAAAGATTAATATTGAAAAATCCTGCTGCACTAAAGTCCACCGTTTCATTTTTGGTCAGCCGCGCGAAGTCTCGCAATTCTTCTTTAAGCGTTAGGTCCTTGCCAGAATACGAAAGATCTTTAATCAGCCTGAAGCATATGGAAGGTGTATGCGTCGCTTCCTTGGTACATCTATCGCATGCTATAAACAGCGCAGATCCCTGTATCTAAAAAAATCAAAAAAAGTCATTAGTAGTAATAGTGTAAACATTGTTAATGTATACATTTATCAGTAGTAAATAAAAGTGGGATAGTGGATATAGATATATAAGATATAGGCCCCCTGACACAATCGATTATCATTTGATCGATAGTTTAGTTGATGGACGTAATTATATTAAGTTTAATGTACGTGCATACAATTATTAACAGAGGTAGACTTGCTAGTCTATATATTCTATATATCTATATATTAGTTTTAATTAAAATAAAGCTATTGTTGTCCTGTAATTAGACTATGTCTGTTGGATAATAAATTTATTATTTATTTATTATACACAACAAAACTGCAGACCAGCGCAATTATTTAATCAAAAGTAGTAGATGTGCACTTATGATAAAAATAACAGCGCACAGTCGATAGTTTAGTTGATTTTTTTTAATAATTACTGAAAACAAAGAATATGATTTTTCAATGATAACTAATTATCAGTCATTTTCAGCAAGGTATAATGTTGGTACCCTATGAGAAAGTACTATGTGTTTATACATTGCAAAAACGGTTTAATCAGGCTAACCATTTTTTTGAGATACTAATGAATATATGAGCCTGTGAGAATGTATTCATTATTATCTCAAAAAAAGGTTTAGCCTGATTAAATCTTTCATTCTCACAAGCTCATATAAATAATAAGTTGGTAGTAGTTGTATATTTGTATGTTATATCGCATGAAAACGGAAAAAGTGTTTTAGGAATTTAAAAAGAACTGGCAGAAAATAAATATTCGGGAATAGAATGATTGAAATTGAATGGTTTTGGCGTCTACTACGTGGTAATTCATTTTCAATAAAGGAGATTAATAAAACTACTATGTTTTTTACCACTTAACAAGTGGTAAAAAACATAGTAGTTTTATTCATCTCCTTTATTGAGAATGATTGAAATATACAATATACTTACAATTGGAAAAGTAGTCCACATTATACACAGCGGAATTAATCCAGCGCCCAACGTTACACCATTAATCTCCCTCCCAGTTCCATAAACCAGCGCGGTATTAATAGGAGTCAGCAAATTAATAACAATACCAATATATAGAGTGACAAATTGCACCCCAAATATACAATTGCATCTCTGGACACATTCAGAAAGTTTCGAATAAACACACATCAACCTCTTAACATTCCAACCCTGCGTTTTCAAATCACATTCAGCATGATCATAAATCCTGGCCAGTCTCTTTGTGATCCAATTAACCTTCTCAAACCTGAATTGGATAGCGCATGCGTAGTGGCGTATGATAAGTGCCAGAATAAATGAGTGGTAGTGAAAAAAATAAGCTACACTGTAGTATTTGTACACACTAAACCCCACAGCAGTCGTCCAATAATAGGCGCTGTAGATATAGTGAACTAAACCATAGAAGTGTAGAAAATATAATTCCATATACAAATTACTATTCGAGTCATTTTCATCTATAACAACCCCGTCAAGATCATTATCTACACTTTTAATTAGCTGCAACAATTTTAACAGCCTGCCTCCGTTAATAATATTCACACCTATAATCGAGACGACTGTCACAGCCAGCAAACTACAATCCGAAGCGATGTTCACCAAATTAACAGTGCTTTCCTGTATTTTCCACATGTACACTATTTTTCCATATGTCATCCATCCAAACAATAAGATGTAAATAATTGTCACTGCTGTGGGGTACAATTGGAACCATCGGGTCCTTTTCCGCGATTCATTAGGGATGATTTTCGGCAGTATCCCCAACACGTAGCCTATTATATGCAACGGACGCAATGCATACACGTCGGTTCTCACACTTGGCATTTTGCACAACAACTGAAAAGTTAATGAATATGGGATCAAACACACGCGTTTTATTGAAACATAAATTAACTTTATATGCACCGTAGCACGTGGCCGACAATAAATTAAAAACGATAAGCTGTATAAACGTACTTAACGGAATGAATTATAAAAAAATGTTGCGTGACTAATGAAATTACTATTATGGGAAAAATTGTTTTGTATTGGCTTTTCAAGAAATATGTAATTAATTGAAACTATATGGCAATGGATAAACATAATGACACTTGTTGAAATTGTGTCTGTTTAGATTATACGTCGATTATCATTTTAGAAACGCTCTTTTCTAGCTCTAACTGAAAATGTGTTTATCGTACCGAGCGATCTACATTTATTTACTTTTAGAGTGCAATGCGAAAAACGGTGTAATCATCCATTTTATTTTGGCAATGAATAGTCCTTAAGGAGCTAAAATGTGAAGGCTGTTTGTAGATATTACTTTCCGTTTATACGCTACAACTCCACAAAAGTTGTAACAATTGCTTGAAATTACCAATTCAGGAGTTTATACTGTTCCCAAATGGAAAGCCACCGAATATCTTAGCAATGCAAATCCTGGTTCCTGCTATGTCCTAACTCTATAGCACGGCGTTTTTCGGATGTCGATTCATTGGATAGAAGTTGGTTTAAAGATCACTTATTGAGATACAGCTCAGAAAAAAGGAGTTTCTGAGTGGTAATTTCAAGCGATTTTTACGAATCTTGAAAGGCTGTCACGCGAAAACGAAAAGAGATATCCACAAATGGTTTTCGGAAATTCGGTTTTTGAAAGTACCATTTAAGAAACGCCCTTATGGAGCTGAATCTCAGTAAATGTTTATCGTATCAACTTCTAGTTTGTATTTTTGGATTCAGGCATGGCTTTCTATCCGAGAACAGTATTAGCTTCAATCTACATCTCTTACTTTTAACTTGTATGCGAAATAACCAAAATTATCAAGGGCTAGAGGTAAAAACCGTATCTTAGCAAATGTTTGCCGTACCGATTTATTGTGTGTATTCTAGGATTCAAGAGGAGGCTTTCTTTTCGGGAACATATGTCTTTTTGTACATGTGTCAGAGTTCTAGGAATTGTTACTACATACACGTAAAGTCGATATCCGTTATTAGTAGCTAAATAACTACCACCTAGAATATGTTTCCTATCTAAAATTACTATAATTACAAAACATAATAAGCTAAAACTTAATATTCCACAATTTACTTTCCTAATACTAAATAATTCTGTTCTCATTTTCGTGAAACACGCTATTTTAAATATGCATCGCATTAAGTACGCCTTATTGTTTTAATTAATGTTATCCACCTTTGAAGGGAGTTACAAAATTAATTTTGTTCACGCACTATTGCCTACCATAATTGATTAAATAAGGGCGCTTGATCCTGTGTCAACATTTCAGTGTTCGTGCAGAATGCACAGTGTGAAAAGCGACGTGTACGCTTTGCGGCCGTTACATGTGATGGGATACTTTTTGGGGATACTGCCGAAAATAATTTCTAAAGATGAACCGTTTATAAAGGCCGGGTGGTTCCAGATATACCCCGCTTTAGTGATGATAGTTTACATCTTAATGTATGGGTTTATGGTTTATGGAAGAGTCATTTATCCGACAAATTATCTTGAAAGTACTGTTTATTTATTGAACATTGCATCGGATTTCTGTTTGTTATTAGTGACAATCGGCTCGATTGTGGGTGTGAATATGATTAATGGGTGCAGGGTTTTAAAATTTGTGCGACTCATGAGAAGTGTGGACGATGATTTTAAAAATGTTGTTATGGAAGAAAAGCATACGTGTCGTAGTTTTTACGTTGAATTGTGTCTGCTGCACATTTTTAGTTTTATTCACTACGGCTACAATACGTACTTTTGGTTGAGTTATGTTGGGTTTGATGTGTTCAAATATTACTCTATGCGTGATTTTTTTGCGTACCACACTTTCGTGCTGTCGCTTGTTGTGCGTCACTATGCGCTTTCTATCAATTACAGGTTTGAGAGGGTCAATTGGATGTTGAGGCGGGTGTGTAGGAATTATGATCTTACTGAAGGTGTTTTTCGGTGCTCGCAGGACTGGAATGTTAAGAGGTTGACGTGTGTTTATACGAAACTTTCTAAATGTGTTCAAAATTATAATTGTATTTTTGGGGTGCACTTTGTTAGTCTGTATATTTGTATAGTAGTTAATTTGCTGTCACCTATCAATATTGCTCTGGTTTATGGTACTGGAAGGGAATTTTCTGGAATGACGTTTGGCACCGGATTGATTGTACTTTGTATAATGTGGACCACTTTTCCGTTAGTAAGTATACATGAGGTCTAACTAACATTTTGTAACTAGATATCAGGCTATACATTATTCTTAATGTAGAGGAACTGTATGGGCACAAGTATAGTTAAGCCCTGGTTTCCTCGGAGAGCTTAAAAGCGACCACTTTTGATGAAATTACACATCAAAAAAATTGTTTTTAGTATATGTAATTGAATAATTCATAA
This sequence comes from Lordithon lunulatus, assembly GCA_963942505.1. Taxonomy (NCBI): domain Eukaryota; kingdom Metazoa; phylum Arthropoda; class Insecta; order Coleoptera; family Staphylinidae; genus Lordithon; species Lordithon lunulatus. Next base: position 8,921,731 of record OZ012669.1, read on the forward strand.
TTTTTTATCGTATTTTATTTCAGATTACGTTAAGGTATTATTCTATATAGGAAACCATATTCATTTATATACACATAAAACAATTATTTACTTATTGTGATAAAAAAAAAGTAAAAAAAACGTTTTATTTATCAGTTAATCATTTTTTTTGTAGATAGTGGGCTCGGCGATATTTTTAGCATGCGATAAATGTACGAGGGAAGCCGCAAAAACGTCTTCCATTTGTTACAGTCGAATTCAAGAGCTTGCCGATGCCGACAAAGACATGATATTAGAAGAGGAGTTGTGGAAATTCGCACAGCAGGCGAGAAGTGAAAAGGCAGAATTTACTGCTGCAGGATGTTTCAATGTTAATAATTCCATATTATTTTCATTATTTGGGTCTGTTGCATCTTATCTTATTGTTCTAATACAGTTTCACTAGCATAACTGCCAATTTAATTGAATTAATATATGTATTATTGAAATTATTATTTTTAATATATGTAAATTTTAATATTACCAATTACTATTTGTTTGTTATGTCTAATACAAGTTTATATATCATATTCTTCCTCTTACTCCCAAATAAAAGCTCATGTAAGTAGCTAATAGATGTAACTATTTGAAAATGAAGAGATTACATTAAAATATGATTGCGTTTGGTATATATCAGTGTTGGAAATTGATATATCCTAAGTTAGGGGTTAGTTTTTCAGATCCATGTGTAGGTCTATATTTCACACATACCATCTGGCGTCTAAGATAATTTGCAGCAACGGCCAATGGACCACACACCGCCTCTGCTGACTTTCGGTTAATATTCCTATTGACCGAAGGTCAGCAGAGGCCGATCAGACCTGAGGATACCTCTTGGGCCTGGAGGAGGATGTAGAAGATTACACCAGTACTCTATACTATACTGTTAAAGTTCAATTATTTTATAGTCAGACGTGACGTCAGGGAACGGATACAGCTGTCATGCGGTGCTGGTGGCGGAACGTCGGTAATGCGATCAGCGGAAGAGGGAGTTAGGGAAGAGGGGCCCCTCTCACCTTAGTTTGCATTCCCCGTCTGACTAAAAAGAGCTGCACAGAACCAGCATAGTCAGAAGAGCACTGGCATCCTCTTCTACACCCACCTGACCAGATACGAGAGTGATCCTCGGCTAACAGAGATCATGCTGGTGAAATTTCATCATATTCACATTTTCTCACCGTTATAGCTCAAAAATGGAAATAGTTAGAGGAAACCGTTTAGCCTCAATTTGTAGGGGTAGAAATACTATATATTTTCACATATAAACCATCTCTCTAGCATTTGAAATAAAGCCGCTACAGAGTTGAAGCTGGCGAAAAACATGAAATTGCATCATATTCACATATTCTCACCGCTACAGCGCGGAAACGGTATGCACTAGATAAAACCGACTAGCATCAATCTGTAGGGCTAGAAATACTGTACATTTTCACATATAACCCACCTCTCTAGCATTTCAAATAGAGACGCTGCAGAGTTGAAACTGGAAGAAAACATGAAATTTCATTATATTCACATATTCTCAATGCTACAGCGCGAAAACAGTAAGCACTGGAGAAAAGCTTCTAGAATCAATCTAGGGCTAGAAATACTCCACATTTTCATATATTAACCATCTTTCTAACATTTGAAATAGAGACGCTACAGAGTTGAAACTGGGGAAAATCTTGAAATTTCATCATATTCAGATTTTCTTAACGCTACAGCGCGAAAATTGTAACAGTTGCAGAAAAACGTCTAGTCTCAATCTGTAGGGCAAGAAATACTATTCATTTTCACATATAATCTATCACTTCAACATTTGAAATCGAGACGCTACAGAGTTGTAACTGGATAAAAGTATGATATTTCATCATATTCACATTTTCTCACCGCTACAGCTCGAAAACAACAAGTGCTAAAGAAAAGCGTCTAGTCTCAATATGTAGGGGTAGAAATGCTCTACATTTTCACATATAAACCATTTCTCTAGCGTTTGAAATAACGATGCTACAGAGTTAAATCTGGAGAAGAATATGAAATTTCATTGTATTCAGATGTTCTCACTGCTACAGCGCAAATATGGTAACAGGTAGAGAAAAGCGTCTAGTCTCAATCTGTAGGGGAAGAAATACTCTACATTTTCACATATAAACTATCGCTCTATCATTTGAAAGAGAGACGCTAAAAAGTTGAAAGTGGTAAAAAAACATGACATTTCATCATATTCATATATTCTCACCGCTCCAGTGCGAAAACGGCAACAGCTACAGAAAAACGTCTAGTCTCAATCTGTAGGGCTACAAATGCTCTACATTTAAACATATAAACTATTTGTTTAGCATTTGAAATCGAGACGCTACAGAGTTGTAACTGGGGGAAAATATGAAATTTCATCATATTCACATTTTCTCACGGCTACAGCACGAAAACGATACGAGCTAGAGAAACTCGTCTAGAGTCAATCTGTAGGCATAGAAATACTCCACATTTTCACAAATAAAGCATCTTTCTTCCATTTGAAATAGAGGCGCTACAGAGTTGAAACTACGAAAAAACATGAAATTTCATCATATTTACATTTTCTCACTGCTGCAGCGCGAAAACGGTAACAGCTACAGAAAAACTTCTAATCTCCATTTATAGGGCTAGAAATTCTCTACATTCTTAAATATAAACCATCTCTCTAGCATTTCAAATAGAGACGATGCAGAGTTGAAACTAGGGAAACCATGAAATTTCATTATATTCACTTATTTTCGCCGCCGCAGTGCGAAAAGTGTAAGCACTAGAGAAAAGTGTCTATTGGTTAATAAATTGTAAACATTCTTAAATTTTGGCCGAAATTACGTGAAATTCGTAACATTTTCGCATCCTGGTTCAATATCTTGACATTCTGGGTTGAATTTTCACGAGATTTCGGCTAAAATTTAAAAAAATTAAGATTTATGGTCACCGTACTCCATCATTCTGGTTGATAAATCGTAAAAATTCTTAAATTTTGAACCGATTTGCGTGAAACTCGTGACATTTTCGCATCCTGGTTTAATATATTGACATTCTGGGTTGAAATTTCACGAGATTTCGGCTAAAATTTAAGAATTTTTAAGATTTATGGTCACCGTACTCTCCCCTTCTTGTTGATAAATCGTAAAAATTCTTAAATTTTGGCCGAAATTACGTGAAATTCGTAACATTTTCGCATCCTGGTTCAATATCTTGACATTCTGGGTTGAAATCTCACGAGATTTTGGCTAAAATTTAAGAATTTTTAAGATTTATGATCACGGTACTCTCCCCTTCTTGTTGATAAATCGTAAAAATTCTTAAATTTTGGCCGAAATTACGTGAAATTCGTAACATTTTCGCATCCTGGTTCAATATCTTGACATTCTGGGTTGAAATTTCACGAGATTTTAGCTAAAATTTAAGAATTTTTAAGATTTATGGTCACCGTACCCTCCTTCTGGTTGATAAATCGAAAAAATTCTTAAATTTTGGACCGATTTGCGTGAAATTCGTGACATTTTTGCATCCTGGTACAATATCTTGACATTCTGTATTGAAATTTCACGAGATTTCGGCTAAAATTTAACAATTTTTAAGATTTATGGTCACCGTACTCTCCCGTTCTTTTTGATAAATCGTAAAAATTCTTAAATTTTGGCCGAAATTACGTGAAATTCGTAACATTTTCGCATCCTGGTTCAATATCTTGACGACATTCTGGGTTGGAATTTCACGAGATTTCGGTTAAAATTTAAGAATTTTTAACATTTAAGGTCACCCTACTCCCCCCTTCTAGTTAATAAATCGTAAAAATTGTTAAATTTTTAACCGATTTGCGTGAAATTCGTGACATTTTCGCATCCTGGTTTAATATATTGACATTCTGGGTTGAAATTTCACGAGATTTCGGCTAAAATTTAACAATTAGGGCTAGAAATACTCTACATTTTCACATAAAAATAATTTTTCTAACATTTGAAATAGAGACGCTAAAGAGTTGAAACTGGGGGAAAACATGTAATTTCATCATATTCACATTTTCTCACCGCTGCAGCGCGAAAACGGTAACAGCTACAGAAAAACTTCTAATCTCCATTTATAGGGCTAGAAATACTCTAAATTGTTAAGTATAAACCATCTTTCTAGCGTTTCAAATAGAGACGATGCGGAGTTGAAACTGAGGAAAAAGATGAAATTTCATTATATTCACATATTGTCACCACCACAGCGGGAAAACTGTAAGCACTAGAGACACGCATCTAGAGCCAATATCTAGGGCTAGAAATTCTCTACATTTTCACATAAAAACTATTTTTCTAACATTTGAAATAGAGACGCTAAAGAGTTGAAACTAGGGAAAAATATGAAATTTCATCATCTTCACATTTTCTCATCCCTACAGCGCGGCAACTGTAAGCACTAGAGAAAAGCGTCTAGAGTCAATATCTAGGGCTAGTTATACTCTACATTTTCACATAAAAACCATTTTTCTAACATTAGAAATAGAGACGCTAAAGAGTTGAAACTGGGGGAAAAAATGTAATTTCATCATATTCACATTTTTTCACCGCTGCAGCGCGAAAACGGTAACAGCTATAGAAAAACTTCTAATCTCCATTTATAGGGCTAGAAATACTCTAAATTTTTAAGTATAAACCATCTTTCTAGCGTTTCAAATAGAGACGATGCAGAGTTGAAACTGAGGAAAAAGATGAAATTTCATTATATTCACATATTGTCACCGCCACAGCGGGAAAACTGTAAGCACTAGAGACAAGCATCTAGAGCCAATATCTAGGGCTAGAAATTCTCTACATTTTCACATAAAAACTATTTGTCTAACATTTTAAATAGAGACGCTAAAGAGTTGAAACTAGGGAAAAATATGAAATTTCATCATCTTCACATTTTCTCATCCCTACAGCGCGGCAACTGTAAGCACTAGAGAAAAGCGTCTAGAGTCAATATCTAGGGCTAGTTATACTCTACATTTTCACATAAAAACCATTTTTCTAACATTTGAAATAGAGACGCTAAAGAGTTGAAACTGGGGGAAAAAATGTAATTTCATCATATTCACATTTTTTCACCGCTGCAGCGCGATAACGGTAACAGTTACAGAAAAAATTCTAATCTCCATTTATAGGGCTAGAAATACTCTACATTCTTAAATATAAACCATCTTTCTAGCATTTCAAATAGAGACGATGCAGAGTTGAAACTAGGAAAAACATGAAATTTCATCATATTCACATATTCTCACCGCTACAGTGCGAAAACTGTAAGCACTAGAGAAAAGCGTCTAGAGTCAATTTCTAGGGCAAGAAATACTCTACATTTTTACATAAAAACCATCTTTCTAACATATGAAATAGAGACGCTAAAGAGTTGAAACTGGGGAAAGACATGTAATTTCATTATATTCACATATTCTCATCGCTACAGCGCGGTAACGGTAACAGGTACAGAAACATTTTTATTCTGAATATGTAGGGCTAGAAATACTCTACATTTTCACATATAAACCATTTTTTTATCGTTTGAAATAGAGACGCTACAGAGTTGAAACTGAGGAAAAACCATAAATTTCTTCATATTCACATTTTCTTATCGCTACAGCGCGAAAACGGTAATAGCTACAGAAAAACGTCTAGCCTCAAACTGTAATGCTAGAAATACTCTATCATTTTGACATATAAACCATCTCTCTAGCATTTGAAATGCATACGCTACAGCTCAGTGGCCGAGTGATTAGAGGCATCATCCGTCGTGCTGAGTATTGGGCAGCCCGATCGAACCGATTTTTTTTCATAGATTTTCTGTGAAGTTAAGGTAAATACCAGTTATTAAACTTCCTTTAAGCTTCTCTTGACCGACTGAAAAGCCTCACAACTAATAGCCCTATAAAGATTGAAGATTTTTATAATTTTATAACTAGATTTGAATCATCATGTAACTTTTATTAAATTATTTTGTACATTTATTTAAACTGTATCAATACAATAACATATGAGCTGATCGAACCGATTAGCGAAAAAATAAGCGCGTAATTAAGAACAAAAAATCCATTGGCTGTGAACTGAGGCGGATTGAAGGTCACTTGTTGCCCCAATTCCAGCATTTCTCTCTTTAGAGGAGTCCCATCCAACTTCAGCTTGTGAATCACCTCGTAGCAACTTTTCGGAATGTTTGAAGCCCGATTGGTTGCATTATCACACGCGGAAAACACTCCGTACGCAACAACCTGTAATGTTCACATTAATAATTGCTAATGCAACAAATTGACTTATAATAACATGCATTAATAATTGGTTGGTGTTCGTACTGCAGTATCACCATAGTATAGTCATTGCGAAATCAATGGTAAATTACAGTTAAGTTACTACTACTAGCAATAATAAGCCTACTTTAACAAGAAGATGCTACTATGTGATACCGGTATGCTGGATACTGATTTTAGATGTGTCACTAACGTATCTACTTGCCAGTATCTAACATACTGGTATTCCATACTGGCCTCTTCGTAATGAGAAAGAACGTGACATGAATATATATATATATATATATATATATATATATATATATATATATATATATATATATATTAGCAAGCATTAATAAATGTTACTTAGTTTTAATGTGTTTAAATTGACGTTATATACAGAGTGACCGGAGTGGTAGAAATGCTCTACAGTATGTTGTAGCAGACTCTGAATAGAGCCTTTAAAAGTATATTTTTTAAAAACACCATGACTGTGATTTGAGCTTGTTATCATGTTAACGGAGTATTGATAAAATTTAAAAATTATAAAAATTTAAGAATAATGCCCGGGTATCCAGCCCAGTAGCTTAGTGGTTTGAGTTTGTCTGTCTCGTAATGAGCATTGATTCAATGAATTTTATTTATTAATACGCCTGATTCGCAAAAAAAATGAGAAACAATGTAGTGCATAGTTCAAGCCGTTTGAAATAGTGAACGGGTATAGTTTGGTTGGTAGGGGACACCCACCCACCCCACCTTCGCTCGCATAGTTTTTTCAATCGATATAGATGTTTTATATTGTTTGAACTATTCCAAGAAGAGTGTCATCTTATGGAAAAACTATGCGAACAAAGGTGGGGTGGGCGGGCGGCCCCTACCAACCTGACGATACCCGTCCACTATTTCAAACGACTTGAACTATGCACTACACTATCATCCGTTATTTTCTATGATTAAATTAATGTCATTTATTAATTTAAGACTAAGTAAAAAAATATATGTAAAAAATAATGTAATGCATAGTTCAAGTCATTTGAATTAGTGGACGGGTATAGTCAGAGATTTTCTGTAAAGTAAAACTAAATGCTGGGCGATGAAACTCCTCTAAGGAGAAGCTTAGATGAAAAATATTTCGTCTGATAGCCCTAGAAATTTGTTTTGTGCGTGATTTATTATGTTTTCCAGTTGAAATGTATTAATATTTAATAGATTTTTAAAAATTAATGAAGTAACTGTGTGTTGTGAGTGTATTATTTATGTTGCAATTATGATTTTTTGTGATAACATGGTCTAACAGATACAATATTTACTTTATACCTATAGTCAATACTCGTAGACTCGTGATATTAACAATAGTGCATATAAAATGCACAACAGAATACACGACAATAATTATAGCAATGACGCGTATTTGTTTTAACACAACCACCTTGACCGTACTGCTGATCAATCAGACTAATCTCTGATTTATGTCTTGAAATCGACAAAAGAAAAGGAAATGTTCAAATTTCAAAGACGTAAATAATATTTTCAACTCTGTATGTATAAGTGGGTGAGTTGGATAGTGTAGGAGCATATTTATTTTAAATTAGACATAAGCTTGGGGCATCACTGGATGAACTCGAGCACCTTCATGTTAGCATTTAAGATTAGAGTAAAATTAATGGTTGGTCTTTTACACCAGTTTTAATAAAAGTACAAAAAAAAAACTCCCATGATGTTCTGTAAGAGTTTTTTTTTCATTATCCGGTAACCCTGTATAGATAATCTGTTACTACACACTACAAACGTGTAAATTGGAAGGTAAAACAGGCAAAGATATCATAGAAAGTACATACCGCTGGTAAAATTAACCACGCCACACATAGTATCATCAGGTCTATACTAAATTTCTTCCCCATCAGTAATTTCTCACCACTCCCATAGACCAAAACAGTATTAATAGGCATCAGAACACACACAATTATCAACAAATAAAACACAACAAATTGAAACCCAAAAACTTCATTATACTGATTCACAATTGCAGTCAATTTGGTGATCATTTCAGACAACCTAGTGGTACTCCAAGCCTTCCCCGGCATGCTGACAATCATTTCATAATCCCTCAAATACAAATCACCTCTAGCATCAGTTTCAAAATTATTCAAAATCTCATTAACAATATCAAAACGATACTCAATACACTGCGCGTACGAGCGTGCTATTAACGACATCACAAAAACTTGGTAGTATAAATAATCCTTCATAAACATAAACAAGTACAGAAACCAGCCGTATGTGCTCACCCAAATATAGGCATTGTAAAAGAAGTATACACAGCAACACAAGTGCAGCACAATCAGATCAGCAATGTGATAATTGCGTGCAGCCTCCCACGGGCTTCTCAAATATCGAAAATCATTATCGACTAGCTTCAAATTGCTATGCATGCTCTCGAACACTCGGCCCTTTTTGAGATTCACGCTGAGAACTTGCGAGACACAGGTAATCATCAAAGCAACATCCGTAGCAATATCAATAATCCGTTCAGACGTCTCCGTAAACACATACTGTTTCTCATAAATATCCGCAATAGCGATTCCACAAATCAAACAAATACAAATCACCGCACGAATATACCTTAAAAACACACGATTATTTCTCGTAGGGATAATAGAAAAAAATCTCCCAAAACGTAGCATGGGAATGAGAACATCTACGTTTCGTTTAATTCCTCTTGGGGCCGACTTACTTGTAGCCATGCTCATTACAAAGTGCTGGTTATGACGGATAATTACATTATGTTTACTCTAATATATTGATAAACTTCTCACATTAAAATTGAGTAGATATTGATATTTTGTTGTCATGTTGGCGATGTATTGATTAAATTTTCTTGTTAAATACTGCGTGGGTGATGGTTATTACCAGTTGAAATGTATTAATGTTTAATTGGAATTTTAAAATTAATGAAGTGACTGTGTTGCAGGTGTATTATTTATTTAATATGTCAGTAAAGGCATCAATTTGTTTTATTATATGAAGGCCTGCATGGTATGTTTAGGAATATGTATGAAACCTATTATTCCTAATTACTTAATGATGGTACTTCAAGCGAAATTGTAATAAAATATCATATGGCGACCCAAATTTTCATGGAAATATTAATAAACCTGTTTTTGATGTACTTACTAAGTGGATTCTTCTCAAGAGTCACAACTGAAAAACTAGCAGCCTGATACAACTGAAACTCATAACATATTGTTTCTTATGCCGACTACCTAACTAAATCATACAGCCAGTTTTCCACGAGTCATAACTGAAAAACTAGCAGCTCGAAACTAGTGAAACTCGTTAAATATTGTTCCTTATATCTGTTATAATATATATGCCAATTTTGAAGTAAATCGAAGAGATTGCGAAAATCGGGAAAAATCGAAAATATTGTAAGGGGGTTATATTTTCCTTCGCGATCGACCTGAAAGTTTGCACAATCAATTTCGACATCACTTTGAACGTCGGAGGCAAATCTTAGCCATTTTCTTCCATAACTTTTTGAGTTATTGCCTATTTTTCGGGTGAAAACAAAGCAATAAAGACAGTTAATGTTACCGTTTTCGCGTTGTATCGGTGAGAATGTGTGAATATGAAGGTATTATCCGATTTTCGCCATTTTTTTTTCAATTTCAATAGGTTTAATTGTATTTTATTCCTAGGTCAACACATGCCGTCGTGTCTTGTCAGCACGCTTGAACGTTGTCTCTCTTACGTATTTTAACTGGGAGAGCGATGATTCAGGTGTATTGACTGACCGAAATCTACAAATTCTGTTCCCAAAAATGGCATCGGCATTATTTCGAAATCCAAAATGGACGACTACATTATGAGGAAGTTGGTAATGTATAAAACACATGCGAAGATGTTATGAAAATTCAAGATTTCTGAACACTTTACAGCCAGAAGGGGGGTGTACATGGATCATGAAATTTTAAAAAATTGTCAAATCTGGTCGAAAATGCTTGTAAAGTCTCCGCAGAACGTCAAAACGTTGGAATATGAAGTAAAAATCCCAAGAATTTCACGCTTTTTGGTCGAAAATTGAAGATTTCTGAGCACTTTACAACCAGAAGGGGGGAGTCTTTGGATCATGAAATTTAAAAAAATCGTCAAATCTGGTTGAAAATGCATCTAAAGTCTCCGCAGAACATCAAAACGTTGGAATATGAAGTAAAAATCCCAAGAATTTCACGCTTTTTGGTCGAAAATTGAAGATTTCTGAGCACTTTACAACCAGAAGGGGGGAGTCTTTGGATCATGAAATTTAAAAAAATCGTCAAATCTGGTTGAAAATGCTTGTAAAGTCTCCGCAGAACGTCAAAACGTTGGAATATGAAGTAAAAATCCCAAGAATTTCACGCTTTTTGGTCGAAAATTGAAGATTTCTGAGCACTTTACAACCAGAAGGGGGGAGTCTTTGGATCATAAAATTTTAAAAAATCGTCAAATCTGGTTGAAAATGCATCTAAAGTCTCCGCAGAACGTAAAAACGTTGGAATATGAAGTAAAAATCCCAAGAATTTCACGGTTTTAGGTCGAAAATTGAAGATTTCTGAGCATTTTACAACCAGAAGGGGGGAGTCTTTGGATCATGAAATTTAAAAAAATCGTCAAATCTGGTTGAAAATGCGTCTAAAGTCTCCGCAGAACGTCAAAACGTTGGAATATGAAGTAAAAATCCCAATAATTTCACGCTTTTAGGTCGAAAATTGAAGATTTCTGAGCACTTTACAACCAGAAGGGGGGAGTCTTTGGATCATGAAATTTAAAAAAATCGTCAAATCTGGTTGAAAATGCGTCTAAAGTCTCCGCAGAACGTCAAAACGTTGGAATATGAAGTAAAAATCCCAAGAATTTCACGCTTTTTGGTCGAAAATTGAAGATTTCTGAGCACTTTACAACCAGAAGGGGGGAGTCTTTGGATCATGAAATTTTAAAAAATCGTCAAATCTGGTTGAAAATGCGTCTAAAGTCTCCGCAGAACGTAAAAACGTTGGAATATGAAGTAAAAATCCCAAGAATTTCACGGTTTTAGGTCGAAAATTGAAGATTTCTGAGCATTTTACAACCAGAAGGGGGGAGTCTTTGGATCATGAAATTTAAAAAAATCGTCAAATCTGGTTGAAAATGCGTCTAAAGTCTCCGCAGAACGTCAAAACGTTGGAATATGAAGTAAAAATCCCAAGAATTTCACGCTTTTAGGTCGAAAATTGAAGATTTCTGAGCATTTTACAACCAGAAGGGGGGAGTCTTTGGATCATGAAATTTAAAAAAATCGTCAAATCTGGTTGAAAATGCGTCTAAAGTCTCCGCAGAACGTCAAAACGTTGGAATATGAAGTAAAAATCCCAAGAATTTCACGCTTTTTGGTCGAAAATTGAAGATTTCTGAGCACTTTACAACCAGAAGGGGGGAGTCTTTGGATCATGAAATTTTAAAAAATCGTCAAATCTGGTTGAAAATGCTTGTAAAGTCTCCGCAGAACGTCAAAACGTTGGAATATGAAGTAAAAATCCCAAGAATTTCACGCTTTTTGGTCGAAAATTGAAGATTTCTGAGCACTTTACAACCAGAAGGGGGGAGTCTTTGGATCATGAAATTTTAAAAAATCGTCAAATCTGGTTGAAAATGCATCTAAAGTCTCCGCAGAACGTCAAAACGTTGGAATATGAAGTAAAAATCGCAAGAATTTCACGCTTTTAGGTCGAAAATTGAAGATTTCTGAGCACTTTACAACCAGAAGGGGGGAGTCTTTGGATCATGAAATTTTAAAAAATCGTCAAATCTGGTTGAAAATGCTTGTAAAGTCTCCGCAGAACGTCAGAACGTTGGAATATGAAGTAAAAATCCCAAGAATTTCACGCTTTTTGGTCGAAAGTTGAAGATTTCTGAGCACTTTACAACCAGAAGGGGGGAGTCTTTGCATCATGAAATTTTAAAAAATCGTCAAATCTGGTTGAAAATGCGTCTAAAGTCTCCGCAGAACGTCAAAACGTTGGAATATGAAGTAAAAATCCCAAGAATTTCACGCTTTTTGGTCGAAAATTGAAGATTTCTGAGCACTTTACAACCAGAAGGGGGGAGTCTTTGGATCATGAAATTTTAAAAAATCGTCAAATCTGGTTGAAAATGCGTCTAAAGTCTCCGCAGAACGTCAAAACGTTGGAATATGAAGTAAAAATCCCAAGAATTTCACGCTTTTTGGTCGAAAATTGAAGATTTCTGAGCATTTTACAACCAGAAGGGGGGAGTCTTTGGATCATGAAATTTTAAAAAATCGTCAAATCTGGTTGAAAATGCTTGTAAAGTCTCCGCAGAACGTCAAAACGTTGGAATATGAAGTAAAAATCCCAAGAATTTCACGCTTTTTGGTCGAAAATTGAAGATTTCTGAGCACTTTACAACCAGAAGGGGGGAGTCTTTGGATCATGAAATTTTAAAAAATCGTCAAATCTGGTTGAAAATGCGTCTAAAGTCTCCGCAGAACGTCAAAACGTTGGAATATGAAGTAAAAATCCCAAGAATTTCACGCTTTTTGGTCGAAAATTGAAGATTTCTGAGCATTTTACAACCAGAAGGGGGGAGTCTTTGGATCATGAAATTTTAAAAAATCGTCAAATCTGGTTGAAAATGCTTGTAAAGTCTCCGCAGAACGTCAAAACGTTGGAATATGAAGTAAAAATCCCAAGAATTTCACGCTTTTTGGTCGAAAATTGAAGATTTCTGAGCACTTTACAACCAGAAGGGGGGAGTCTTTGGATCATGAAATTTTAAAAAATCGTCAAATCTGGTTGAAAATGCTTGTAAAGTCTCCGCAGAACGTCAAAACGTTGGAATATGAAGTAAAAATCCCAAGAATTTCACGGTTTTTGGTCGAAAATTGAAGATTTCTGAGCACTTTACAACCAGAAGGGGGGAGTCTTTGGATCCTGAAATTTTAAAAAATCGTCAAATCTGGTTGAAAATGCTTGTAAAGTCTCCGCAGAACGTCAAAACGTTGGAATATGAAGTAAAAATCCCAAGAATTTCACGGTTTTTGGTCGAAAATTGAAGATTTCTGAGCACTTTACAACCAGAAGGGGGGAGTCTTTGGATCCTGAAATTTTAAAAAATCGTCAAATCTGGTTGAAAATGCGTCTAAAGTCTCCGCAGAACGTCAAAACGTTGGAATATGAAGTAAAAATCCCAAGAATTTCACGCTTTTTGGTCGAAAATTGAAGATTTCTGAGCACTTTACAACCAGAAGGGGGGAGTCTTTGGATCATGAAATTTTAAAAAATCGTCAAATCTGGTTGAAAATGCGTCTAAAGTCTCCGCAGAACGTCAAAACGTTGGAATATGAAGTAAAAATCCCAAGAATTTCACGCTTTTTGGTCGAAAATTGAAGATTTCTGAGCATTTTACAACCAGAAGGGGGGAGTCTTTGGATCATGAAATTTTAAAAAATCGTCAAATCTGGTTGAAAATGCTTGTAAAGTCTCCGCAGAACGTCAAAACGTTGGAATATGAAGTAAAAATCCCAAGAATTTCACGGTTTTTGGTCGAAAATTGAAGATTTCTGAGCACTTTACAACCAGAAGGGGGGAGTCTTTGGATCATGAAATTTTAAAAAATCGTCAAATCTGGTTGAAAATGCGTCTAAAGTCTCCGCAGAACGTCAAAACGTTGGAATATGAAGTAAAAATCCCAAGAATTTCACGCTTTTTGGTCGAAAATTGAAGATTTCTGAGCACTTTACAACCAGAAGGGGGGAGTCTTTGGATCATGAAATTTAAAAAAATCGTCAAATCTGGTTGAAAATGCTTGTAAAGTCTCCGCAGAACGTCAAAACGTTGGAATATGAAGTAAAAATCCCAAGAATTTCACGCTTTTTGGTCGAAAATTGAAGATTTCTGAGCACTTTACAACCAGAAGGGGGGAGACTTTGGATAATGAAATTTAAAAAAATCGTCAAATCTGGTTGAAAATGCTTGTAAAGTCTCCGCAGAACGTCAAAACGTTGGAATATGAAGTAAAAATCCCAAGAATTTCACGCTTTTTGGTCGAAAATTGAAGATTTCTGAGCATTTTACAACCAGAAGGGGGGAGTCTTTGGATCATGAAATTTAAAAAAATCGTCAAATCTGGTTGAAAATGCTTGTAAAGTCTCCGCAGAACGTCAAAACGTTGGAATATGAAGTAAAAATCCCAAGAATTTTACGCTTTTTGGTCGAAAATTGAAGATTTCTGAGCATTTTACAACCAGAAGGGGGGGGGAGTCTTTGGATCATGAAATTTAAAAAAATCGTCAAATCTGGTTGAAAATGCGTCTAAAGTCTCCGCAGAACGTCAAAACGTTGGAATATGAAGTAAAAATCCCAAGAATTTCACGCTTTTTGGTCGAAAATTGAAGATTTCTGAGCACTTTACAACCAGAAGGGGGGAGTCTTTGGATCATGAAATTTTAAAAAATCGTCAAATCTATTTGAAAATGCTTGTAAAGTCTCCGCAGAATGTCAAAACGTTGGAATATGAAGTAAAAATCCCAATAATTTCACGGTTTATGGTCGAAAATTGAAGATTTCTGAGCACTTTACAACCAGAAGGGGGGAGTCTTTGGATCCTGAAATTTTAAAAAATCGTCAAATCTGGTTGAAAATGCGTCTAAAGTCTCCGCAGAACGTCAAAACGTTGGAATATGAAGTAAAAATCCCAAGAATTTCACGCTTTTTGGTCGAAAATTGAAGATTTCTGAGCATTTTACAACCAGAAGGGGGGAGTCTTTGGATCATGAAATTTTAAAAAATCGTCAAATCTGGTTGAAAATGCTTGTAAAGTCTCCGCAGAACGTCAAAACGTTGGAATATGAAGTAAAAATCCCAAGAATTTCACGCTTTTTGGTCGAAAATTGAAGATTTCATAGCACTTTACAACCAGAAGGGTTTTTTCGACCAAAAAGCGTGAAATTCTTGGGATTTTTACTTCATATTCCAACGTTTTGACGTTCTGCGGAGACTTTAGACGCATTTTCAACCAGATTTGACGATTTTTTTAAAATTTCATGATCCAAAGACTCCCCCCTTCTGGTTGTAAAGTGCTCAGAAATCTTCAATTTTCGACCAAAAAGCGTGAAATTCTTGGGATTTTTACTTCATATTCCAACGTTTTGACGTTCTGCGGAGACTTTAGACGCATTTTCAACCAGATTTGACGATTTTTTAAAATTTCAGGATCCAAAGACTCCCCCCTTCTGGTTGTAAAGTGCTCAGAAATCTTCAATTTTCGACCAAAAAGCGTGAAATTCTTGGGATTTTTACTTCATATTCCAACGTTTTGACGTTCTGCGGAGACTTTACAAGCATTTTCAACCAGATTTGACGATTTTTTTAAATTTCATGATCCAAAGACTCCCCCCTTCTGGTTGTAAAGTGCTCAGAAATCTTCAATTTTCGACCAAAAAGCGTGAAATTCTTGGGATTTTTACTTCATATTCCAACGTTTTGACGTTCTGCGGAGACTTTAGACGCATTTTCAACCAGATTTGACGATTTTTTAAAATTTCATGATCCAAAGACTCCCCCCTTCTGGTTGTAAAGTGCTCAGAAATCTTCAATTTTCGACCAAAAAGCGTGAAATTCTTGGGATTTTTACTTCATATTCCAACGTTTTGACGTTCTGCGGAGACTTTACAAGCATTTTCAACCAGATTTGACGATTTTTTTAAATTTCATGATCCAAAGACTCCCCCCTTCTGGTTGTAAAGTGCTATGAAATCTTCAATTTTCGACCAAAAAGCGTGAAATTCTTGGGATTTTTACTTCATATTCCAACGTTTTGACGTTCTGTGGAGACTTTACATGCATTTTCAACCAGATTTGACGATTTTTTAAAATTTCATGATCCAAAGACTCCCCCCTTCTGGTTGTAAAGTGCTCAGAAATCTTCAATTTTCGACCAAAAAGCGTGAAATTCTTGGGATTTTTACTTCATATTCCAACGTTTTGACGTTCTGTGGAGACTTTACATGCATTTTCAACCAGATTTGACGATTTTTTTTAATTTCATGATCCAAAGACTCCCCCCTTCTGGTTGTAAAGTGCTCAGAAATCTTCAATTTTCGACCAAAAAGCGTGAAATTCTTGGGATTTTTACTTCATATTCCAACGTTTTGACGTTCTGCGGAGATTTTACAAGCATTTTCGACTAGATTTGACGATTTTTAAAATTTCATGATCCAAAGACTCCCCCCTTCTGGTTGTAAAGTGCTCAGAAATCTTCAATTTTCGACCAAAAAGCATGAAATTCTTGGGATTTTTACTTCATATTCCAACGTTTTGACGTTCTGCGGAGATTTTAGAAGCATTTTCGACTAGATTTGGCGATTTTTAAAATTTCATGATCCAAAGACTCCCCCCTTCTGGTTGTAAAGTGCTGAGAAATCTTCAATTTTCGACCAAAATGCGTGAAATTCTTGGGATTTTTACTTCATATTCCAACGTTTTGACGTTCTGCGGAGATTTTACAAGCATTTTCGACTAGATTTGGCGATTTTTAAAATTTCATGATCCAAAGACTCCCCCCTTCTGGTTGTAAAGTGCTCAGAAATCTTCAATTTTCGACCAAAAAGCATGAAATTCTTGGGATTTTTACTTCATATTCCAACGTTTTGACGTTCTGCGGAGATTTTAGAAGCATTTTCGACTAGATTTGGCGATTTTTAAAATTTCATGATCCAAAGACTCCCCCCTTCTGGTTGTAAAGTGCTGAGAAATCTTCAATTTTCGACCAAAATGCGTGAAATTCTTGGGATTTTTACTTCATATTCCAACGTTTTGACGTTCTGCGGAGATTTTACAAGCATTTTCGACTAGATTTGGCGATTTTTAAAATTTCATGATCCAAAGACTCCCCCCTTCTGGTTGTAAAGTGCTCAGAAATCTTCAATTTTCGACCAAAAAGCATGAAATTCTTGGGATTTTTACTTCATATTCCAACGTTTTGACGTTCTGCGGAGATTTTAGAAGCATTTTCGACTAGATTTGGCGATTTTTAAAATTTCATGATCCAAAGACTCCCCCCTTCTGGTTGTAAAGTGCTCAGAAATCTTCAATTTTCGACCAAAATGCGTGAAATTCTTGGGATTTTTACTTCATATTCCAACGTTTTGACGTTCTGCGGAGATTTTACAAGCATTTTCGACTAGATTTGGCGATTTTTAAAATTTCATGATCCAAAGACTCCCCCCTTCTGGTTGTAAAGTGCTCAGAAATCTTCAATTTTCGACCAAAATGCGTGAAATTCTTGGGATTTTTACTTCATATTCCAACGTTTTGACGTTCTGCGGAGATTTTACAAGCATTTTCGACTAGATTTGGCGATTTTTAAAATTTCATGATCCAAAGACTCCCCCCTTCTGGTTGTAAAGTGCTCAGAAATCTTCAATTTTCGACCAAAAAGCGTGAAATTCTTGGGATTTTTACTTCATATTCCAACGTTTTGACGTTCTGCGGAGATTTTACAAGCATTTTCGACTAGATTTGGCGATTTTTAAAATTTCATGATCCAAAGACTCCCCCCTTCTGGTTGTAAAGTGCTCAGAAATCTTCAATTTACGACCAAAAAGCGTGAAATTCTTGGAATTTTTACTTCATATTCCAACGTTTTGACGTTCTGCGGAGACTTTACAAGCATTTTCAACCAGATTTGACGATTTTTTTAAATTTCATGATCCAAAGACCCCCCCCCCCCCCCTTCTGGTTGTAAAGTGCTCAGAAATCTTCAATTTTCGACCAAAAAGCGTGAAATTCTTGGGATTTTTACTTCATATTCCAACGTTTTGACGTTCTGCGGAGATTTTACAAGCATTTTCGACTAGATTTGGCGATTTTTAAAATTTCATGATCCAAAGACTCCCCCCTTCTGGTTGTAAAGTGCTCAGAAATCTTCAATTTTCGACCAAAAAGCGTGAAATTCTTGGGATTTTTACTTCATATTCCAACGTTTTGACGTTCTGCGGAGATTTTACAAGCATTTTCGACTAGATTTGGCGATTTTTAAAATTTCATGATCCAAAGACTCCCCCCTTCTGGTTGTAAAGTGCTCAGAAATCTTCAATTTTCGACCAAAAAGCGTGAAATTCTTGGGATTTTTACTTCATATTCCAACGTTTTGACGTTCTGCGGAGATTTTACAAGCATTTTCGACTAGATTTGGCGATTTTTAAAATTTCATGATCCAAAGACTCCCCCCTTCTGGTTGTAAAGTGCTCAGAAATCTTCAATTTACGACCAAAAAGCGTGAAATTCTTGGAATTTTTACTTCATATTCCAACGTTTTGACGTTCTGCGGAGACTTTACAAGCATTTTCAACCAGATTTGACGATTTTTTTAAATTTCATGATCCAAAGACCCCCCCCTTCTGGTTGTAAAGTGCTCAGAAATCTTCAATTTTCGACCAAAAAGCGTGAAATTCTTGGGATTTTTACTTCATATTCCAACGTTTTGACGTTCTGCGGAGATTTTACAAGCATTTTCGACTAGATTTGGCGATTTTTAAAATTTCATGATCCAAAGACTCCCCCCTTCTGGTTGTAAAGTGCTCAGAAATCTTCAATTTTCGACCAAAAAGCGTGAAATTCTTGGGATTTTTACTTCATATTCCAACGTTTTGACGTTCTGCGGAGACTTTACAAGCATTTTCAACCAGATTTGACGATTTTTTAAAATTTCATGATCCAAAGACTCCCCCCTTTTGGTTGTAAAGTGCTCAGAAATCTTCAATTTTCGACCAAAAAGCGTGAAATTCTTGGGATTTTTACTTCATATTCCAACGTTTTGACGTTCTGCGGAGACTTTACAAGCATTTTCAACCAGATTTGACGATTTTTTTAAATTTCATGATCCAAAGACTCCCCCCTTCTGGTTGTAAAGTGCTCAGAAATCTTCAATTTTCGACCAAAAAGCGTGAAATTCTTGGGATTTTTACTTCATATTCCAACGTTTTGACGTTCTGCGGAGACTTTACAAACATTTTCAACCAGATTTGACGATTTTTTAAAATTTCATGATCCAAAGACTCCCCCCTTTTGGTTGTAAAGTGCTCAGAAATCTTCAATTTTCGACCAAAAAGCGTGAAATTCTTGGGATTTTTACTTCATATTCCAACGTTTTGACGTTCTGCGGAGATTTTACAAGCATTTTCGACTAGATTTGACGATTTTTAAAATTTCATGATCCAAAGACTCCCCCCTTCTGGTTGTAAAGTGCTCAGAAATCTTCAATTTTCCACCAAAAAGCGTGAAATTCTTGGAATTTTTAAACTATATTCTAATGTTTTGACGTTCTGCGGAGACTTTACAAGCAGTTTCGACCAGATTTGACGATTCTTTAAAATTTCTTTTTGTAATTTTTTTGAAATCTTCATATTTCGACCGTGAAAGTGTGAAATTCATATAATTTTTACATCATATTTCAATATGTTGACGTTCTGGGTAGAAATTTCACGCAAATTCGACCAAAATTGATAAAATTATAAGATTTCCTGACCCATGTACTCCCCCATTCTAGTTGATAAATCGTAAAAATTCTTAAATTTTCGACCAATTAGCGTGAAATTTATAACATGTGTTTTATACAGAAGGGGAGAGAGTACGGTGACAATAAATCTTAAAAAAATCTTAAATTTTAGTCGAAATATCGTAAAATTTCAACCCAGAATGACAATATATTAAACCAGGATGCGAAAATGTCACGAATTTCGCGCAAATCGGTTCAAAATTTAAGAATTTTTACAATTTATCAACCAGAAGGGGGGAGTACGGTGACCATAAATTTTAAAAATTCTTAAATTTTAGCCGAAATTTCAAACCAGAATGTTAATATATTAAACCAGGATGCGAAAATGTCACGAATTTCACGCAAATCGGTCCAAAACTTAAGAATTTTTGCGATTTATCAACTAGAAGGGAAGATTTATCGATATAGATACTTACCAAAACGCTATTTAGAAATATTCCTGTCTTCCCGTAAAATCTGTAGATTTCGGTTTGTCAATACACATGCATCATTGCTCGCCTAGTATAAATACACAGAAGAGACAATGTGCAAGTGTGCTGACAGGACTCGAGATATGTTGATCTAAAATGTACAATAAAATAAATTGTTTTAAGGTCGTTTCAGACAAGACAATTTCTTGACTGGAAGTTAGTCAAGATGCGAGACAATCTAAATTGTCTCGTATCATACAGCAAATTATATTATAAATATTGAATTGAATGGTACATCGAATGGAAAAATTTAACGCGTTCTATTTGTCAAGGATAAATTGTATGGGAGGAGGATATATGAATTCATTTCTTGAACAACTTTTGAGCTAAGAAATTGTCTTGTCTAAAACGATCTTTACAATGCGTCCGAATAACCGTGTTTAACTTACTTGCGATGCAAAAAAAAACTTCTAGATTTTGCAAAAATTATGCTAACAAACCCCCTAGGAGGAAAGTTAAACGCATTCTGACGGCACCACATCAATTTGCAATGTACACCCATACGCAGTGGCGTAGCCCGGGGCACAATATAATATTATATGTAAAATATACTTTTGTGGACCATTTGGCGCCCCTTTGTGAGTAGCGCCCGGGGCCCGCCCGCTAGGCCACTGCCCATACGGTAATAACCGTTGAAGCAAAATGACGTTCACTACCTATGCCTTGATTTGATAGACTCATTAGATAACGTGAAAACGTGAAGACGTTTATCTATAGGGCTAGAAACATACTACATAATCACAAATAAATTATTTCTCTAGCACTTGAAATACATACTCTACATAGTTGAAACTGGGGGAAACCATGAAATTTCTTCACATTTTCTCACTGCTGCAGCGCGAAAATAGTAACAGCTACAGAAAATCGTTTAATCTCAATCTGTAGGGCTCTACTCTACATTTTCCTATATAAAACATCTCTGTAGCATTGGAAATACAGGCTACAGAGTTGAAACAGGATAAAGATGAAATTTCATAATATTCAAATTTTCTCATCGCTACATCGCGTGAACGGTAAGAACTAGAGAAAAGCGTGTAGCCTCAATCTGTAGGGATAGAAATACTCTACATTTTCACATATATACCATCTCTCTCTAGCAAGCATTTGAAATAGAGACACTACAAACCTGGTAGATTTGGCGTGGTGGACGGAAAATGACATTAACTTACACCCTGATTCGAAAAATCCACTAGGTCTTGCAAGGTTGAAGAAAAATTATGTTCATCACCTAAGACCTGATTCGAAAACCCCACTAGATTTTGTAAGGTTGAAGCAGAATGACGTTCACTAGACTAAATTTTGTAAGGTTTTTACCCCATTTGCGGAAATTTACCACGGTTCCCCAATCGTTGGTCTAAAACGATAGAGAACCTAATGTTAATTGCAAAGTTTAGGTGTGAGCGCATGGAAATGGGAGTTAAATACTGCATGAATGAAGATTATAGGAAATGTAGGCTGTGTAGGCTATGTGGAGTAGGTATGGATATGTTTATATCATTGAGAACATTAGGAATACCTCCTATCATGATGAAAGTAGCGAATAGAATGAATGTGTAGGCATATCTAAACTATATATACTAAACCTACTGAGACCCCAGCCCAGAACTGATTTCTCATTGGCCTTCGGGATAGGGCGTATAGACCTGAAATCTGTTATGCGGTTGTGTCTTTGAAATAGAGTATATCTTGGAGTTGCACTTCTATCTTGTGTGCCGGTAGGTAATCATTCGACATGCCATAAATAAATGACTATGGTAAATAAATAGGTACATAAGTACTAAAACTTTGGTTTTCAACTCTGTAGCGGCTCTATTTCAAAAGCTAGAGAGATGGTTTATATATCAAAACGTAGTGTGTTTCTCGTCCTACAGATTATGACTAGACGTTTTCTCTGTAGCTATTTTCGTTTTCGCGCTATAGCGGTGAGAAAATGTGAACATGATGAATTCTCAGGTTTTTTTCCCTCTAACTCTATAGCGTCTTGATTTCAAGTGCTAGAGAGATGGTTTTTATGTAAAATCGTAGTGTATTTAGCCCTACAGATTCAGACTAAACATTATCTCTGTAGCTGTTGCCGTTTTTGCGCTGTAGAGGTGAGAAAACATGAACATGATGAAATTTCAGATTTTACCTCTGTTTCAACTCTGTAGCGGATCTATTTCAAAAGCTAGAGAGATGGTTTATATATATATCAAAACATAGTGTGTTTCTTGCCCTACAGATTGTGACTAGGCGTTTTCTCTATAGCTGTGGCCATGTGAACATGATGAAATTTCAGATTTTTACCAAGTTTTAACTCTCTAGCGGGTCTATTTCAAATGCTATAGAGATTGTTTATATATCAAAACGTAGTGTGTTTCTTGATCTACAGATTGTGACTAGACGTTTTTTCTGTAGCTGTTGCCGTTTTCCCGCTATAACGCTGAGAAAATGAGAACATGATGAATTTTCAGATTTTTTCCCTGTTTCAACTCTGTAGCGTCTTTATTACAAATGCTAGAGAGATGGTTTATATGTGAAATCGTAGTGTATTTAGCCCTACAGATTGAGACTAGACGTTATCTATGTAGCTGTTGCAGTTTCTGCGCTATAGAGGTGAGAAAACGTGAACATGATGAAATTTCAGATTTTTCCCAAGTTTCAACTCTGTAGCGGGTCTATTTCAATTGCTACAAAGATGGTTTATATATCAAAACGTAGTGTGTTTCTTGCCCTACAGATTGTGACTAGATGTTCTCTGTAGCTGTTGTCGTTTTCGCGCTATAGCGGTGAAAAAATGTGAACATGATGAATTTTCAGGTTTTTTTTCCATGATTCAACTTTGTAGCGTCTTTATTTCAAATCCTAGAGAGATGGTTTATATGTGAAATCGTAGTGTATTTCTAGCCCTACAGATTGAGACCAGACGGGTTTCTGTGGCTGTTACTGTTTTCGCGATATAGCGGTGAAACAATGTGAATATAATGAAAATGAACTGTTTTTTCCCAGTTTTAACCCTGTAGCGTCTCTATTTAAAATGCTAGAGAGATGGTCTATATGTGAATATGTAAAGTATATCTAGCCCTACAGATTGGTGCTATGTTTCGCTGTAGCTATTACCGTTCTCGCGCTATAGCGGTGAGAAAATGCGAATATGATGAAATTTTATGTTTTTTTCCAGTTTCAACTCTGTAACGTCTCTATTTCAAATGCTATTGAGATGGTTCATATATGAAAATGTAGAGTATTTCTAGTCCTACCTTACCTTTTTTTTTGTAGCTGTTACCGTTTTCGTCCTGCTGCCGCGTATCTCTCCATCTTACTGAGCGTATAGTGTGGGGGCCTTCGCCATCTATGCCCTGATTCGAAAAACCCAGGAGATTTTGAATTTATATTTTACCTTAATTAATAAATTCTGAAAGTCATATGATACCCACATCAGATATTTTTTTGTAGTATTACAGATGTAACTCGACACCTCATTTTGAAAACGCATATGTTGCACTGTATCTCCATAACTAAAAGAGATAATGGGTTGCGGTTTGTTTCAGCTCGTGAAACAAATTGTTAATTTTTACTTATATAATCTTTATTTATAATAATTTCAGAGAGCAATTAGCGATATATGCGTTTACAATTTTTACACTTGGGACTGTTTCGCTAGCGCACAAACTAATTATGTACAAAAATCGCCTTCCCTCTCCAGAATTACAGACCAAAAAGAATTATTAAAAAAAAAACATGAGACATACAAAACTAAAATGTAAGTACAAAAGAAAAAATCATTAACCAAGAGAGAACAATAAATCTAAACCTAACCTCGTGTGTGTGTACACTTCATAGAAGTGAAAACCTCGTCTACATACATTATTAAATTCGTAACAAGAATACGTATCTACAATTTTTTTTTACGGGGGGTAGGGATGTTTATTTTATTTTTAATAACATAGCAAAACAATTATTGCGTTATGAAGATATGTATTTGAAATGTCCTGAAAAACAATAGCGTAGCCGAACGTAAAACCCTTACAATTATATCAACTTCTAGTGGTATAGGTATAAATTACATACATGTTATAAATAACTATACATAGGTATTTACAGGATATTAAACGAATCTAGGTAGATTAAAAACTTTTCAATAACAATATCATTTTTCATTCCATTTTATTTTGTCTGAAAATTATATACGAACGCGATTATTGATGATTGTCTTTGTAAATGCATGATGTTTATTATTTGAATACTCGCCACTGACTTCGTTTGGCAACTTTCAATGACTTTCGTCTAAAATATAAAAAAATCAAGCCAGTGGCGAGTATTCCGCAAAATAAAATGGCTGTTACAATAAATTATTTACACTAGTAGTCTATTTATTATTTTTATTATTATTATTATTATTTAGAGGGACCGAGACAATTGCAAGCGGAAAGGTGTATTGCTTTTTGTTTTAAATACGCACTATGATTTATAATATATAATTTTTCATGATTCACTCGTTTTAAATATATAGATTTTTTTCTTGTTTTCATGTTATGTTCATCACTTGGTCCAGCGATAGCTTGATTGTTTCGCAAAACGTCTGTTTCTTTTTTATGTTATAGCCGTCCAAAATAAAAATTATAAAAATTCATTTCTCACACGACACATGTATATCACAGACCTACAATATTTTTTTTTTACTTTTAATTAAAATTCTGCGCAAACGTAATGAAATTATATTGAAGGTATAAGTATTTAGCGAACGTAAATGTTTGTCAGTCAGTCTGTAGCACGACCCACTTTTGTTTTAGTTAATGTTCTCTTGGGGCACTTGTGTTTTTTTTTTAATTTTAAATGTATCATCGTTGGCTTTGCGGTTCGTTTTTGTTTCGGGTTGCTACTGGATATTTACACAAACAGCACACGAGTCCAGGAGATGGGGATTCCTAAGTATGTTAATGCGAGCGGGCCGTGCTGCATCAGCTATCAGACTAAGGGGCGCATTATTTCATTTGGATGGCTATTCTGGTTGCTGTCGTTGTGTCGCGATGCACATTGCTGAAAAATAAATATAATTATTAGATGTTTATATCTCAGTTATTTTTGTATTTAATTCAAACCATAATCTACCAATTAATATAATATTGACCATTTTGGTCAACCCAGAGGGGCTTCAATTTACTGTTTTTGTTTTACAATTAAAACTTAAATTCACAAAAGTGATTTAAATACAAAGCAACTTACTTATGTACATCATGCATGAATTATTCTTTATGAATGGTTTAATTTGCTAAAAGAAATTCGATTTATTACAATTTATTGGGCGTGAAAACAGGTTTCTAGAAGAATTATTAAATTTATTCATTTAGTAAAACTAACCAATTATGTCTCATTTTGTACCTAAAATGAGACATAATTGGTAATTAATGTAGTAAAACTAATCAATTATGTCTCATTTTGTACCTAAAATGAGACATAATTGGTAATTAATGTAGTAAAACTAATCAATTATGTCTCATTTTGTACCTAAAATGAGACATAATTGGTAATTAATTTAGTAAAACTAATCAATTATGTCTGATTTTGTACCTAAAATGAGATATAATTGGTTAGAAGAATTATTAAATTTATTCATTTAGTAAAATTAATCAATTATGTCTCATTTTGTACCTAAAATGAGACATAATTGGTTAGTTTTACTAAATGAATAAATTTAATAATTCTTCTAGAAACCTGTTTTCACGCCCAAAAAATTGTAATAAATCGAATTTCTGAATTTCTTTTAGGAAATTAAATGTACACCTTTCATAAAGAATAATTCATGCAAGATGTAAAAATACAACATGTAAATTCGCTTTTAACAATTTGTAGTTTCTACTCACCGCTTGCTTCCTCTCCCAAGTCTTCATCGCCGATTTGTACTTCTCGAACTCATGACACCAGTCGGAGTAAATCTTCTGGTAATCGTTGCTCTTCGCGGGCGGTGAACAACGATGAGCGTCCACCGTTACGTTGTAAGAACAAAGAAGCGAGGCGCCCATCCAGCAGTCGTAACGTCCGGCGTCGGCTTCAGTCACGGCAATGATTACCAGACCGTGCTCTGATGTTTCAATATATTTGTCTGGCCTATATACATAAAAATTTACAATAATCAAATTTGTAACTATTCGAAATTTTCTTTATTAGTACAATGAACTTGGTCAATTATTACGTCCTTTCAATTTTTATATGTTTTTTGCATTCACTTTTAAATTTTTTGATGTCCTTGATGCCTTTAATATTATTACTTACCGGAAAACAATCTTATAGCGTCCCTTTTCCTTGGAATAGTGATACCATGTGATGGTCTGCGATGCGAGCACTGCAGGCATTTTCAAGAAGCACCCGAGATGCAAACTCTGCCCCCACGTAACCACCATCTTCTTCTTAACAACGCTGCTATCACAAACGTCGATCGTGCTGTTGGAAACATCTTGCAATAGTCTGAAAACGAATTAAAACAATTAAAAACATTTCAAAACTACTATTATTTCTTACGTACCCAGGTGAATAAGGTTTACAAACGTTGGAATCCTTGTCCCATCCGCAATACGGGTCATGCACACACCGCAAACAGTTGTCATACCGTCTGTTGCACATCACCAAGTCGATTTGTTTAACGCGATGATCGGAAGCCACATATAGCGCCTTGTGCTCTTTTGAGATCTCCATGACTTGAATGGGCTCGCCTGGAGTAACATCGAACACATCTAGAAGGATCGAGCTGGACTCCTCGTTCTCTTTGGCCCACTGGACGATTTTGTGCACTCTTCCGTCATCTAAAATAATCATAATAATTTAATAAAATCACTTTACAATAAATTTTATAACTTACTAGTTCCCGCATAATAAACTGTATAATCCAAAACAGCACCTCCGATGTCCACTTTAATTTTATCAACCACCAAACGGGTGAAAAAGAGGTCGCGTTTGAAGAACACCGGCTTTTCGTTCTCGTGCATAACGGCGGAGTCCATCAGGGGGTGGGAGCGGATGAAGTTGAGGACGGTGTCGGGCAGGGTTTCCGTGTCGTTTACACAGGTGCCGGGACGTGGTTCTGGCACTCTGCTGGACAGCACTGGCAGCCATGCGGACGAAGACGAGGCTTGTTCTTTGAACTTCCCGTTGAAGGCTGCTTGAATGTCTTCTAGCTTAAAGGAACAGATGGCGGAACCCATGAGGCCGTTGGTGGACGTTGTGAACGTCCCGTAGAACTTGTTGTCGTCACCGGGGACTTTGTAGATGGATTCTAATAAAGTTAAAAATTAATACTCAAATAGAATATAGATATGAATGGTATTAATGGTTTTATTATGACAATTTTTCAAGTTTTCTGTTATTCATATAAAATGCAAAAAATAGAATAATTATTTTCATAACCCAGCTCAGTGGCCGAGTGGTTAGAGGCATCGTCCGTCTCGTGCTGAGCATTGGGGAGCCTGAGGGAGCGAATTTTCGCGAATCACCTTTCACAGTTTTCAGAGGTTTTCTGTGAAGTTAAGGTAAATACCGGGTGATTAAACCCCTCTGAGCTTCTCCCTTGACCGGCGGAAAAGCCTCACGGCTGATAGCCCTATAAAGATAGAAGTTTTTTATTTTTTTTAATTTTCATAAAGGCACCAATTTGCAATGTTAAAAATACAGAGGTTTTTACCATACTACATACACCTTGGAAATTTTGTGTTAGAGGCGTCGTCCGTCTCATACTGAGCCTGAGTTCGATCCCCAGCGGGGAGCGAATTTTCAGGTTTTCTGTGAAGTTAAGGTAAATACCGGGTGATTAAACTCCTCTAAGCTTCTCCCTCGACCGGCGGAAAAGCCTCACAGTCTTATGAAGATAGAATTTTTTATATATTAAAAAAATAAATAAATTATTTTTTTAATTTTTATATGAATGACAGAAAGCAACTCCTGAAGAGTCACAGACACAACTATAAAACGTATTATTGTAGTAATGAAACAATAATAATAACAACAATTGTTCATTCAAAGTTGCTTTTGATAGTTTCAAGAGCCTGTAGTACCCTTATCTATAAAATAAGTAAAGAATGGCCTACAGTTCCTCGTGCTATTTTATTGAAATAGAATCTTATTGCATAGTGGTATGTTTATATAATATTGAATCTTAAATGGTTACAATATTGCACTTACGAATTTCGTTGAAGTAGAATGGGAATTCTCCTGGTATAGAGCAGTTGAGTCGTGCTTTCAGGTACGTGGCCCAGTTTTGTGCCAGGATATTCTTGCCTCCGGTATCGCGTTTGCAGACACGTGCCACTCGTGAGTAGACACTCTTGCCGCAGTTGATGTACTCCACGGCGGTTTCGCGGAAGAAGAAGAACACGTACTCGCCGATTTCGAAGCTGCCAACAAAATTGGGCTCTGCAAAAAAACAAACAAATGTTTATCGGGTCGACAATAAATCGTGGCGGGATCCTTAAGTCGAGTAGACATCTGATTGACTAAACAAATAAAAATAGTTTAAGGGTCTTTGCACAAGCAAGTTCAGAGGCAATTAATACGATCTGCGAAGGCGATACAGTCACAGTTTCTTTACCTATATGTCTTAAGATACATATATTATATATTTCCTAAAGCCCATTTACATCTAATTAAAAGATTATACGTTGTGACAATATTATTATTAATATATTAAAGTTGAATCAGCAGTTCTACAACCGGATACACGCGTAGAAGAATTTAAGGCTTATAATTTGCGAGTGGTAGGCTTAAAACTGAAAAACTGCCAAAATGGTAGCGGTAGAACTCTTAAACCTGAACAAAATTATTTAGTTTTCTTTAATAGCATAAAAACTTCAGAAATTAAGCCCTCAGTTTATATATATATATATATATATATATATATATATATATATATCTATATAATCTATTTGCCTTTTACCTTTTGGTGTAGGTTAAATATATATATATATATATATATATATATATATATATATATAAATATTTTTCATTATTATCCTAAAATAGACGTAATGCAAATATAGTTTTAGAGTGTATAGTTTTTTTTTTCTCGTGAGAAACTACTTTTATAACAAACTGAAAATTAGCGACAATTGGTTTTCAGGCGATTAATCCCACAATAACTCTAAAAATTGTAACCATAGATATCCAATCTCGATCTCTCGATATATATATATATATATATATATATATATATATATATATATAGTGAAGGACTTCTTGTCGTATACATAATGAACATCTCACGCATACGGCCGCGATAGCCGGAGACGTGGGTTCAAGTTCCATCTGAGAGTGAAATTTTTGAGAAATTATTATTATAATATATAATTATATATATATATATATATATATATATATATATATATATATATATATAGGCTGAAAGGGTTACTAACTCGAGAATTTACAAAGCCATCAATAATCCCAGAAGATTGGGACAATGGTATAACTATACCAATATTCAAGAAAGGCGATACAATTAATTACATAGGTAAAACACTGCTCGTCATTTCACTCAAACTATTCACTGCCGTACTAAGGTCCAAACTGGAAATACAAATTTCCAACAAAGAGGTACAAAAAGTTTTCGTCTAAACGGGTCCACAACAGATGCCATATTCATAATGCGACAAAAAAAAAACGAAAAAGCCTGTATACAAGAGGACTTCAAAATTATTGACAATTGATTAAAATTATTATGGTAGCAATTTTAGGATTCGTTTTTTAAAACTCTTTTGAGCATTGTTAGATGGAACATTGGAGCGTCGAACAATGCTCAAAAGAGTTTTAAAAAACGAATCCTAAAATTGCTACCATAATTTAATTGTAATCACTTGTCAATAATTTATTTAAATAAATGCGGCAAAGAAACGATATTATAATATATTATTATTATTACTGTAATAGCTGCAAGGGGCCACTAGCAACATGTAAATTGTTTATGCATAGTGGTAAAAATCTTCTGTATACTGTATATAATAATTTTGATAATAAAGGCACCTTACACGGTCAATAATACTGTCAATCCTAGTACTGTCAATATGTGCTTCAATCCTCCTTTTATATTTATCAAGTAATCAATTATCCAGATAAAGATCAGTATTCTCTTCATTACATCATCAATATACATTACACAATGAGTAATACTGGCAATATTTTAGAATAATGAACATTTTAAACATATTATCATACAGTAAAACTGTCATTATTCTAAAATATTGACAGTAATATTGATCGTGTAAGGTGCCTTATAGACTACTAAATTATTTAAAAAAAAAACTTATTACTTCAAATTGTTTTCATACGAAACGTACGATGAAATTTGTATGGTTTATTAGAAGTATCTGGTGACTGGTCTCACGGACGATTTTGAGTGTTCTGTGGGGGGAAGTTCGGCAATCCAATTACCCCGCAATCCGCGCGCGATTATTGCGGGGCGCGTAATTAAATCATCGCACGGGGGAGAGAGCGCGTGTCCATGGGAACGTCCAGGTGGTGCCGTAATGGGTAACGGGATATTCAAAGGTGTGCAGGCACCCCCTCTGTCGCCGCCGCCGTCCCACGGATCTATTGCACGATTACAATTACCGTGTTGGGGGTGTTTCGGATGTCTACACTGTGCACACAGGTAAACTAAACTGTTTAATTCGCTGGCTGGGATGAACGTTCGGTTCCAGTAATTTTGTGAGAAATATTGAGGAAAAACATTTAATTATATTACATGAACTACATCAACAATATTAATAGTGAAAAACATTTAATTATATTACATCGTTTGATTATAGATATCAAGATTTGGCATATTGATATTCAACTATATTTCGGAGCTTTGGGGATATTATAAATTGTATATTTTACCTCTTTGTACATGTATTAGTAACTCTGAGGAAGATTATCTCTATGAAGAAATAAATATGACTACGGGCAGGTTCTACAATTGTCATTTAACTGAAAAATAAGGCTATTCGTGGAATAAGTTTGAGATATTGGCGTTAAGGTCATTTTAGACAAGACAATTTCTTAGCTCAAAAGTTGTTCAAGAAATGAATTCATATATCCTCCTCCCATACAATTTGTCCTTGACAAATAAAACGTGTTATATTTTTCCATTCGATCTACCATCCAATTCAATATTTCAAATAATTTGCTGTATATACGAGACAATTTAGATTGTCTGGCATCTTGACTAACTTTTGAGTCAAAAAATTGTCTTGTCTAAACGACCTTTAATATCTCACCCTTATCCCACGAATAGCCTTATTCTCCGGTTAAATGTCAATTGTAGAACCGGGCCTATCACTGTTTTATTTATCTCTTAAAATGAATGATTACAAAGTAAACTCCTTAACAATCCAATATTTACCAATTAATATTGTTGAAATAGTTCATGTAATGTATAGCTAGTATAAATGATATAGGTCATGAAGTGATTAGTTGGAAACAAAAAAGAAGTCAGTGCATGTAGCCTCCGCCCTGCAGCGTTTAACAAACGCCGAACGGCCCCCTAATTTCATTCCTCGTGCGGCCCGGACGATTTGCATTTTTATAAGTAACTCCTCACGGGCAATTTGCATGTAAGGAACACCGGCGCCACGCTAAAAAGGTACCTGCATAAAAAGCGCTATAATATCCATGTAAATTTCACTGCGGGCAGTTTCGTTGCGCCATGAAAATAATTCGCGGTTATAAGTAACACAGAAAATTTATTTTTTTCATAAGAAATATTTTTTTAAATAAGATTTATTTTACTACAAAGTTATGTGGAAGTAGCCAGTAATAAAAGGATACCAGGCACAAGCGCAAGGACAGGGGCGGAAATTGAATCCGATTCTTACATGATAATGATATAATTGTCGGTAAATCCGATAGAAGATGGAGGAAAAACAAAGTAAATGCTAAGAGCATTTTTTTTAAATTTTTGCTTGTTGATAACATATAAACTATAATAATGATATAATTGTCGATAAGCCTGATATAAGAGCATTATTTTTTCATTTTTGCTTGTTGAAAACATATAAAGTAGAATAATGATATAATTGTCTCTAAACCCGATAGAAGATAGAGGAAAAACAATGTAAATGCTAACAGCATTTTTTTTCATATTTGCTTGGTGATAACATATAAACTATAAAAATGACATAATTGTCGGTAAGCCCGATATAAGAGCATTATTTTTTTCATGTTTGCTTGTTGAAAACATATAAACTAGAATAATGATATAATTGTCTCTAAACCCGATAGAAGATAGAGGAAAAACAATGTAAATGCTAAGAGCATTTTTTTTCTTTTTTGCTTGTTGATAACATATAAACTATAATAATGATATAATTGTCGGTAAGCCCGATATAAGATAGAGGGAAAAGAAAGTAAAGGCTAACAGCAAACATTTTTTCTTTTTTGCTTGTTGAAAACATATAAACTGAAATAAGTCGCAGTAAAGAAAGAGTACAATAAAACTGTAGAAATAGAACTCAACAAAAAGAATAGCAGCGAGACTAAAGCAGATATTGAACAATTATGGATGGAGCAAATTTAAAACGAACATCAGAACAGCAGTGAAAATAGCTTGCGGTTTATATCTATCTATCTATAAAACCGGCCATACACGTTCCGGTATACCGGAGAGGTTTACCTAGGCAAAGACCTGTACAGGTAAACCGGAACGTGTGTGTATGGACAAGTTTGGTAAACCTGTACAGACTTAGTGACCTGTGCAGGCAACTGGTGAATAATCAGCCGGCCATACACGGTCCGGTAAACCGGAGAGGTAAACCTGTCGGTTTTCCTCAGGCTTAGTGACCTGTGCAGGCAACTGGAGAATAATCACCCGGCCATACACGTTACGGTAAACCGGAGAGGTAAACCTGTCGGTTTTTCTCAGGCTTAGTGACCTATGCAGGCAACTGGAGAATAATCACCCGGCCATACACGTTCCGGTAAACCGGAGAGGTAAACCTGTCGGTTTTCCTCAGGCTTAGTGACCTGTGCAGGCAACTGGAGAATAATCACCCGGCCATACACGTTCCGGTAAATCGGAGAGGTAAACCTGTCGGTTTTCCTCTCCGGTATATCTACACATTGCCTAGCACACACACCATACAGTACTGGGCTACATATTTGTCGTTTTGTAACAAAAATATAGTATATAGTAGTTTCGGGAATAATGTCGAGATTATTTCAAGTTAAACCGGAAAAACTACAGGATTTGAAATAAAACATTGAAATTTGGAAACATTTATGTCATGATAATGTTTGGCCTCATTTTGTAGGTATTTTAATTCAAAACAAAATTCCGATTTTTTTTTATAAAACTGTTTTGGCAGTAAAGCCGAAGAAGCACTCGCCTGCGGGTCGAAATAATCGAATTTTGATTATTCTCCGGTCGCCTGTGCAGGTTTACCGAAACTTGTCCACACACACGCTCCGGTTTATCTGTGCAGGCATACCTCTCCGGTATAGCGCAACGTGTATAGCCGGCTTAAAGCGTAAGGACATTTATCAAACTGTCTGTGATAAAAAACGTTAAAATATAAACAAATCTAATAAATACTATATGAAATTTTGCGTAAGAAAAAAAAAACGTTTCAATACGATATGCTTCTCAATATCTACTTTAATAAATACCCATTATCCAGCCCCTCGCTGATTGGAAATAGCTCCGCGCTCGGATTTGCCGTATAGTCGCATTACATTCAAAAAGAAATCGGGACAAAAACGAACGCGCACCAGCCGATTGAAAGTCTTCATTTGTGAAAGGCGTTAAGAGCTCATCGGATTTAATTCCGTCGCGACTATTTTTTGTGTGTGTGTGTATGTGCACAGGGGGGACGGATCAAAAGAAGCGCCAGAAAAACGTTCTCGGTAATAAAGCGCTCGATCTAATTATCGACCTCCTAGGGTTTAGTATTTGCAAAGAAACTTACTGTCGAGCCATTTGGAGTCGTACTTCAGGGTGCGCTTGAAGGTGAACTCCTTGCGGCCGGTCGTGAGGTTGAAGAGGTCTGTGCGGAAGATAACTGTGTCGGCTTTGGTGAATTCGGCGTTTGTGCCGGAATAAAGTCCTGCTAGGTCGCCGGGGTTTCCTTTCTCCACCCACACAGCGGTTGTGTTGTCGGCGGGGTCGTAGGGGCATTTGGCTATGCCCTGGCCTACACCCGGTACGAAGACGTTGCGGCTGAGGTGTGTTAAATTCGCCTGGAACAAATTTTATTTTTATTTACATTTTACATTCATTTACAAAACAAACATATGCACAATATAATACAATAACGTAATGTAAAATGAGCAAAATCTTTAAAAAAAAATTTTCATAAGAAATATTTTTTGAAATAAGATTTATTTTACTACAACGTTATGTGGCGATTAATAAAAGGATAGCAGACACAAGCGGAAGAAGAGGGACGGAAATTGAATCCGATTCCTACAGGATAATGATATAATTGTCGGTAAACCCAATAGAAGGTAGAGGAAAAACAAGGTGGGGTGGGCGGGTGTCCCCTACCAATCTGACTATACCCGTCCACTATTTCGACTTGAACTATGCATTACATTATTTTTCATATATATATATTTTTTAATTAAACTTACATTAATAAATGACATTCATTTAATTATAGAAAATAACGCATACTAGTGTAGTGCATAGTTCAAGTCGTTTGAAATAGTGAATGGGCATAGTTTGGTTGGTGGGGGACGCCCACCCACCCAACCTTTGTTCGCATAGTTTTTTTCAATGGATATAGATGTTTTATATTGTTCAAACTATGCCAAGGAGAGTGTTATCCCATGGAAAAACTATGCGAACAAAGGTGGGGTGGGTGGGTGTCCCCCACCAACCTGACTATACCCGTCCACTATTTCAAACGACTTGAAATATGCATTACATTATTTTTCATATATATTTTTTTAATTAGACTTAAATTAATAAATGACATTCATTTAATCATAGAAAATAACGGATAATTGTGTAGTGCATAGTTCAAGTCGTTTGAAATAGTGGATGGGTATAGTCAGGTTGGTGGGGGACGCCCACCCACCCAACCTTTGTTCGCATAGTTTTTTTCAATGGATATAGATGTTTTATATTGTTCAAACTATGCCAAGGAGAGTGTTATCCTATGGAAAAACTATGCGAACAAAGGTGGGGTGGATGGGCGGCCCCCACCAACCTGACTATACCCGTCCACTATTTCAAACGACTTGAACTATGCATTACATTATTTTTCATATATTTTTTTTAATTACACTTAAATTAATAAATGACATTCATTTAATCATAGAAAATAATGGATTATAGTGTAGTGCATAGTTCAAGTCGTTTGAAATAGTGGATGGGTATAGTCAGGTTGGTGGGGGCCGCCTAAGAGCAATTTTTTTTCTTTTCTGCGGAGGTGTGTTATATTCGCCTGGAACAAATTTAATTTTTATTTACATTTCACATTCATTTACAAAACAAACATATGGACAATATATTACAATAACGAAATGTAAAATGAGCAAAATCTTTAAAAAAAATTACTGCATAATATTAATTAATTATATAAACAGGTTTTTAAAAGCT
Source organism: Lordithon lunulatus (assembly GCA_963942505.1). Taxonomy (NCBI): domain Eukaryota; kingdom Metazoa; phylum Arthropoda; class Insecta; order Coleoptera; family Staphylinidae; genus Lordithon; species Lordithon lunulatus. Next base: position 8,957,606 of record OZ012669.1, read on the forward strand.
GTTAACTCGTCGTTATCAAAAGAACACATAACTTTTATATAAAACAGTTATGTTGAATTGTATTCTTTAAATCACAAATAAATTATTTGAAAAAATGTATTAGCATTTATTTAGCTTGAATATTAAGTAATGTTTGTTAATTTAGATTAATTATAAAATTATATGAATGTTTATTATTCAAATGGCGTTTTAGTTAAGTTATAATAATAATAATAATAATAATAATAAGCTTTATTGTCCTACGGAAAGAAAAAAAACCAATTACAAAACAACAACAATAATATGCAAAATGTATAAATATATATTGTTAAGTTAAGTTATTGAAGCCAAAGCCAACGACGAAGTCAATCATGAGAAGAAGAACATATATATATATTGTAACGTACATACATACAAGTTATACATACATCTACAAGAGGCTATCGACCGTGGTCTTTCAGCCTAAGATAATAATTTTTAATTCAAGAATTCAATAGATTTTATTTAATTCATTAATTATATATTAAACTTATTTCATGATTGTAGATAGAATTCAAAGTAATTTTTACCGCAAATAAAATACGTACAACTTGTGGTACATACAAGTTTCTACAAAGTTGTGTAAAATCCAATTTTATCCAAACTTTGCTAATTTAAAATTTAATATTTGTATATAATAAAGTTTCCAATTATGATCTCCATAATAATATAATAGTTTGCGTTAAACGGCGTGTGAAAAATTGCAGCCCACTCCCCACCGTCAAAACCAGCGCTCCGCGGTTCAAAGAAACGCGAGCGCGCCGCCCCCGCTAATTGAGCGCGGGCACACAAAGCCAAGCGGAGCGTTCGTAATTATTGCGGTATTTACAATGCGCGTTTTAAGTCAAACACAGAGAACGGATTATTATAGAGAGTCCGAAATTGTTATCGTGTGCTATTTGCACTGTCGAGGATGTGCGCGCTCCACTGCACGCCGCCTCCCGCACAAACAGGAATGGAAGATGTTGCCGTGACGGCGGCGGCACGCTTCTTCAGTAAACGAGCGATATACAAAGGGGGGCGCAGTGGTAATAATTTCCGACTAATATATTTTGCATAAACGAGATGTAATTGAAAATGTTCATATGTGCGGGGGGTGGCTGGTTTAATTCGTTTGTGCATACAGTGAGATATAGTTTGCTGGAGATATTAAATATAATAACTGTTTTATTACCCTTTGTTTGTATAGCTTTATGGCCCGCGGGCTGTATAAGATCCGTTAACGGATTAAACGCAACTGAATATTTATTTCATGCGGATACGAATGCGGGTAATTCCAGGTATTCCGGTTGTAAAATTAATTTTATGCTGCCAATAAATAGTTTTTAAGGTACTAATTAAAAATACGAAAGCCGTTTGTGGATATCTATTTCCGTTTTCACACCACATCCCTTCAAAATTCGTAAAATTTGAAAAAAATAAAATTAGAAATTCATTTTCTGCTATCACCAATACTCCTTATGATACTAATTAAAAATGCGAAAACCGTTTGTGGATATCTCTTTTCGTTTCCACCTCAACATCCTTCAAAATTGGTAAAAATTACTTGAAATTGCCATTTCGGAAACACCCTTTTTGAGCTGTATCTCAGTAAGTGTTTGTCGTACCGATTTCTAGTTTGTGTTTTTGGATTCAGGGGGTGGTTTTCCATACGAGAATTTTATTATCCCTAATATATTTCTATTACTTTTAACGTGGAATGCGAAAAACCTAGAAATTATCAAAGGGGTAGAGGTCAAATTTTTACAATAAAAACTAAATATTTAAAAATGAATTTTATGCTAGCAATCCATACTCCTTAGGATGTTTATTAAAAATGCGAAAACCGTTTGTGGATATCTCTTTCCGCTTTCGGGTTACAACCCTTCAAAATTCGTAAAAATTGCTTGAAAATTGCGAAAATCCGAGAAATGATCAAAGGTAGAGGTCAAATTTTTACAATAATAATCAAAAATTAAAAAATTAATTTTATGCTACCAATAAATACTTCTTAGTATGTTAATTAAAAATGCGAAAACCATTGGTGGATATCTCTTTCCGTTTCCACCTCAACATCCTTCAAAATTACTTGAAATTACCATTTCGGAAACACACTTTTCGAGCTGTACCTCAGTAAGTGTTTGTCGTACCGATTTCTAGTTTGTGTTTTTGGATTCAGGGGGTGGCTTTCCATACGAAAATAATCTGCGTCTATTACTTTTAACCGGAAATGCGAAAAACCAAGAAATGATCAAAGCGGTAGAGGTCCAGTTAAAAAAAATAATTAGAAATTTATTTTCTACTATCACCAATACTCCTTATGATATTAATTAAAAATGCGAAAACCGTTTGTGGATATCTCTTTTCGTTTCCACCTCAAGATCCTTCAAAATTCGTAAAAATTACTTAAAATTACCATTTCGGAAAGACCCTTTTTGAGCTGTATCTCAGTAAGTGTTTGTCGTACCGACTTCTAGTTTGTATATTCGGATTCAGGGGATGTCTTTCCATACGAAAATTGTATTATGCCTAATCTACCTCTATTACTTTTAACGAGGAATGCGAAAACCCTAGAAATGATCAAAGGGGTAGAGGTCAAATTTTTACAATAAAAACCAAATACTTAAAAATTAATTTTATGCTACCAATCCATACTCCTTAGGATGTGAATTAAAAATGCAAAAACCGTTTGTGGATATCTCTTTCCGTTTTCGCATCACAACCCTTCAAAATTCATAAACATTGCTTGAAATTACCATTTTAGAAACGCATATTTCTAGCTGTATCTCAGTAAGTGTTTGTCGTACTGATTTCTAGTTTGTGTTTTTGGATTCAGGGGGTGGCTTTCCATACGAGACTGGTAGTATCCCTAATCTACCTCTATTACTTTTAACCGGAAATGCGAAAAACCAAGAAATGATCAAAGCGGTAGGAGTCCAATTTTTATAATAAAAAAAAATAGAAATTCAATTTCTGCTATCACCAATACTCCTTAGGATGCTAATTAAAAATGAGAAAACGGTTTGTGGATATCTCTTTCCATTTTCACGTCACAACTCTTCAAAATTCATAAAAATTGCTTGAAATTACCATTTTAGAAATGCACTTTTCTAGCTGCATCTCAGTAAGTGTTTGTCGTACCGACTTCTAGTTTGTGTTTTTGGATTCAGGGGGTAAATTTCTATCCGGGAACAGTATTAGCGCCCAACACCGTCTATTAGTTTGAACGTGGGATGGGAAGAAACACGAAATCACCAAAAGAAAATTAAATAAACTATATTTGAAATTAAAATTGAAATGTATTTCTATTTAACGTTTATTTAAATGGCAAAAAAGTAGAGTATAAATGGCTAAGTTATGGCACTTTAAATCAAACTCAGCGATTTTTTAAAAGTAGAAATGATAGGATTATATACGCTGAAATGAACTTGAAGGATAATATTTCATTTCAACATAAATAATTTGAAAATTTTAAAACGCGACGATTCCAAAATTAGTAAACATAAACATAACTTTATTTACTTATTTAGACAAAGTTGTAAGCATTTATTTCCGTTTTAATTTTTGTATGTGTCTGAAACTAAATTAACCCTTTCAGCCCTGATTTTTCAAATCGAATTTTGTGTGCAAATACTGCCAGCATATCTTCGATATAAAAATATTAATAATAAAAACTTATAATTATTGGATTGAAATAATAGTTTTGTACATAAACAGCTAGTGAAAATATGAATAGGTACAGTAAATAGAAACCTATGCATGTTTCGGTGGAAAAATTCACCCACTCACCCGCCAAAATTTTGCAGCTCGCATGTAAAATTGACTGGTGGGACGAGTGAGTAGCCTTAAAGGGAGGTTTCACAATGGGCCCATTTTGAGGCCTAAGTGTCTGTTGCTATGCTACCCTCCACCCAACTATCCAGAACTATCCAGAAATGCCTGTCGTCTAATGGGCAATCAATTAAGTTAATTGAATCATAGTCTGAGCATAATCTGAGCATAATCTGAGTATAATCTGAGCATAATCTGAGCATAATCTGAGCATAATCTGAGCTAGCTAAAACTGACAATTTAACTGAAACCAACATTTTCTTTTGTATATAACTTTGTAAAGATTTATTTGTACGATAATAATTTTATAGATTCCACAAGTATTAAAATTTTTCGTATGAACAAGTGAAAGAAAATTAGTTGCATAAAACTGTAAAACTTCCCACCATCAATATACAATCAGCACTTGTAAGTCCATCCAGCAATTCATATTTTACTTTGTAATTTTAAAATACTGCAGACTCGCGCCCTCCCCAATCCATAGCGCCGTGCTTTACCAAGTTATAATTTTTACTCTTGTTGAACTTGCTGAATTTAAAATTTGTATAGGTAGGTAAGAATCCGGCTTCTTCTCAATTAAGAAACGAGAGAATAGACCGCTTAATTAAAAGCACACAGCGAATTAGGTGGGGGCGGCGGTCGATTGCGCGATGAAACTGAAAGAGCAAACTTAATTTTGATGCAGGTGCAGCAGTCTCGGCGCGAATTAATAAACGCCTCAGGGATGAAATGTGCCGTGAAATTTAACCGAGAGCATTCTAATGTAGAGTAACTACTTGGAATTATTATACCGAGTATGTTTATTATATCAAGTAGATTTTTGTTTGTAATTTTGATTTAACTGTTCTATTATAAAAACGAGTACACAAAAAGATATTACTATACAACGAAGTATTCTTTCAGAAAACTAATTAACACACAATTAAAAAAAACGTAACTATTTACTAGTAACTACTATTGTAATACGTAAATATAGGCACAATTTACATATTACAATAATCAGAGAAGATTTTTTAAGAAATAAGGTATTGTAAAACAGTGTGAATCCACCTCTTAGCAATCTACATATCTAGATTTCGATTTTATTAGATCTCATCAGTGTAACTCAGCTAGTGAGGATGAATTCACACAATATCTGGAGTGGTTACATACAAAAATAGTACAACTAACCTCTTGAGAGGAAAGATGAATTCACACAATATCTCGAGTGGTTATATACACAAATGATACCACTAACCCCCTAGGAGGAAAGTTAAAAACATCCTATTTTTAGTATATAACCACTCGAGATATTGTGTGAATTCATCCTTCCTCTCAAGAGGTTAGTTGTACTATTTTTGTATGTAACCACTCCAGATATTGTGTGAATTCATCCTCACTAGCTGAGCTATACCGAGGAGATCTAATAAGATCGAAATCTAGATGTGTAGCTTACTAAGAGGTGGTTTCACACTTATATATGTTTTTATTTTAAGTATATAGGTATAGTTAAGACACACACTGTATAAACAATTGTATACTAAATAACTTGATTTGTATACGAGTAATTCCTGTCAAAAAGTGATAAAGAGCTACACGTCCAAAATCGTCCTATATATCTGAAATGATTCAGCCACCGCTTTGCAAAAATGGCATAATTTTCTTATACATACTGTATAATTTGTATATTTGATTCTAAATTCATGAATAATTTCGGAAAAATTTATCGAAATCCATTTACGAAATTCCGGGTCTCAAATATGCATTGCTCTTACCACTTTTTCGCATTCCGAATGTATTTTCGCACCAACCCGTTCCGGTGGATGCGCCACCCCAATCGGAACGCTATTAAAGTCAATATTATTATTGACGATCGGGCGTGCCTCCCGTCGCCCCCATGTGAATTATTCATGCGCTCTTATGAATTTCGCCGTGGCGCTAAAATTTTTGCGATAATAGTCCCGTCACGGTGCGCGCCCCCCGTAAAATTAGAGATGGGGACTATCTCTCTACCCGCAATAACCGTTCCGAATAAATATGCGAAACACACGAAAGTAACGCTGTGAGTTGCGATAAGACGCGCGCCCCCACGAAGACATCGATTTCCCATTTGCACGTTTATGGGCGCGATAAATAGAAATATCGCGCCGGTTTTTGGTTATTGCTATTATAAATACACATTCGACTCACGTGTGTGGGGTGGGGTGCTCTAATTCCAGCGCGAGAGAGAGAGCGGGGGGGTTGGAATTTATCATCCGCCGCCGCGAGCTCATTATGGCACCTCGGAGATGGGCCTGTTTACAATAACGGCGCTGGTTTCTGGGGGGTTGCCGGAACGTATTTACATATCTTGGGGGGCGGGTTAAATATTTTACAAGGGATGTTGCGGAATTATTAATTTTGTACCCTTTTTATGAGTACAGATAAGGGGGTTGTTTCAATGAATAAATTCGCTGTTAGAAAATATGAAAGAATATCTTCTACTTACATTTTAATTTACTATTGTAAATTTAATACTATATGAAATGCCTGCCGGGCTGCAAGTAATCAAATGTTTATGGATATATTTTTAAGCATTTTAATTTTATTTTTTTACAAAAATACAATACCCTTATTCAATTTAAATTTTTTCTTGTACTAAATATTCATTTTTCGTTTCATTCATCAATATAAATTGCCCGACAAAAAAATTCCTTTGATCACCCTTTTTATTAATTAATTGAGGGGGGGTGGCGCTTTCAAGGCTGCCCTTTTAATCATCATCGCTTCTAATTATTGCGCGCTAAAGGGGCGTGCGATTAATTGCTCGCGAACGGTTTCGGGCTCGTGGAATGTGAACAATTGCCGCCGCCCCACGCCCGTTCACGAGACGATTCCTAAGCGCGGCACGTGCACGGCCGGATGGAGATAGGAGGCGGCGTGCGCGGCGCGCTCTCGTATTAATTCTGGTTCGGAGATTAGAGGCCGCGAACGCTGGGGGGTGGCGGGGCCCGCGTTTGAGGGTGCATCGCCCGCCGCCAGCTCTTGAGTGTCTTGCGAATGAATTGGATGTGAGATTAATATTTTTTGGGACGAGATTAATACCGAAACGTTTGGAGGGGGCGGCGGCTTATTTGTTTTTGTTGCTAATTTGAATTTGCATCTTCCCTTTTGCACTTGTAATGTTACGCTCTGATGTAATTAAACGTTGTGCGTAATGAATACGGGAGGGATTTTATATTAAAACTGGTATGGGTTGAAATTTCATCGTTTATAGTTAGGGGTTAGATTTAGCGCAATTACGTTTGAACATATAATTTCTTATCTAGTAAAATTCAATCAGGCGAAATATATACACTTTTAATTGATAGTAGGAGAAATATTGTCAGACGACCAGGGACTATTTCTAATTGCAATTTCCCAAAAACATCAAAACCGAAAATCCGGTGATTTTTAGTACATCGGTGATTTTAAGTACAAATTATCTGTCAGTATACAGGATGTCCCACAACGAACGCGTCGGCGGATTATGTTTTAACTATCATTCGGAATACTATGTAGACTGATATGGAGCACATTCTAAAATTATGTTTTTGAAAATAACATTGTCATATACAGGGTGATTCATCAAAGTTATAATTTTTTAAATGAATACATAGTGAGCTATGCCCTGAGAAGGAGCAAGTCAAGATCCATATAAATTTATTATGAAGACAATTATTACTCTACCACTATTACCATTCTTAATTGAGCCTGTGACAATGAAAGTGGTGTAGTCACATTTGGCTTCGAATTCCCGTGAAGATTGAACGTCTTTTTTGTCCTGGAATTAATTTATTTCTTTAAGTGTAATAACGAAATAATAGTACAATTTTGCAAATACATATATAACAAAATTAATTGACAATTGAGTCTGTGAGAATGAAAGTGGTATAAGTCACATTTGAATTGATTTGAAAAGGTGAAGATTTTGCGTTTGGTATTTATGTAAATCGACATGCGCAGTTACAGACATGAAATCAATTTATTCACAAATAAAAATGTAACTGCGTACATCGATTTACATAAATACCAAACGCAAAACCTTCTCATTTTAAAATCAATTCAAATGTACTTACACCACTTTCATTCTCACAGACTCAATTGCCAATTAATTTTGTTATATAGTATGTATTTGCAAAATTGTACTATTAGTTCATTACACTTAAAGAAATAAATTAATTTCAGGAAAAAAAAGACGTTCAATCTTCACGGGAATTCGAAGCCTGAGTACACTACTCAGGCTTCGAATTCCCGTGACTTTCGATTATTATTGTATTAGACTTTGGATTATTATTATATTAGACTATGTTATTAAAATACATATTACTTCTAATAAAAAATGCTAAGATGTCTTTTAAATGATTTTGTTTTACTTACATGTACGACCCAGTCCTTGGGGTTGTGCGCGTTCGTCCCGCAAATATACAGCCGATCCCCATTACCCAGCGACTGTATGACCCGGATGTGGTTCCGGCAATCGAAGTGCTGCAAAAGAAAACGAGAGTTAGTTTCCATCCGCCATACATAACACAAAAAAAAAGTCGGGCTCGATTCAGCCTTCCCCGCCTGGACGCGGCGGCGGCTAAATGAGCGCTCGCCGCCGCCGTTACGAAGTGGTCCCCTGCGGTCTCGCCAAAGTAACACGCCAATTTCGGGACCGATCACCGCTCTTTTTGCTGCACGTTAAGAAGTTGCTCCCCCGAGGGGGGAACAGAACGGGAAAATCGTATTATTGGAGAACGATGCGAATTTTCCGAGCGAAAATTACGGAAGCAGAGATAGTAACAGTAACTGTTTCAAGGATACACCTTCTTCAACTTCTATATATTACAACATGGACAATTTTTATACTAAAACGTTATTTTATATCTTTCAAAACCATGGAAGTTCGCGTATTATTAATTGTTATCTCAATAGCCTACTTATTGTGAAATCATTGGTAAATTACGGTAAAGTTAGATTAAAACTACAGTCAAGTTAGACTATCAATAATAATATCATAGTCAAGTTAGGCTTCTAAATACTGCAATATCACAATAGTCTAGTCATTGTGAAATCAATGGCAAATTACAGTTAAGTTAGATTAAAATTATAGTCAAGTTAAAGTATCTATAGTCATATCATAGTCAAGTTTGGCTTCTAAATACTGCAATGTCACAATCGCCCAGTCATTGTGAAATCAATGGTAAATTACAGTTAAGTTAGATTATCTATAGTCAATCATAGTCAAGTTCAGCTTCGAAATACTGCAATATCACAATATTTCAGTCATTGTGAAATCAACGTTAAATTACAGTCAAGTTAGATAAACATTATAGTCAAGTTAGATTATCTATAGTCATATCATAGTCCTGTTAGGTTTCTAAATACTGCAATATCACAATAGTCTAGTCACTGTGAAATCAATTGTAAATTATAGTTAAGTTAGATTAAAATTATGGTCAAGTTAGATTATCTATAGTCATATCATAGTCAAGTTAGGCTTCTAAATACTGCAATATCACAATAGTCTAGTTATTGTGAAATCAATTGTAAATTACAGTTAAGTTAGATTAAAATTATGGTCAAGTTAGATTATCTATAGTCATATGATTATCAAGTTTGGCTTCTAAATACTGCAGTATCACAATCTTCCAGTCATTGTGAAATCAACGTTAAGTTACAGTCAAATTAGATTAAAATTATGGTCAAGTTAGATTATCTATAATCATATCATAGTTCAGTTAGGCTTCTAAATACTGCAATATCACAATAGTCTAGTTATTGTGAAATCATTTGTAAATTACAGTTAAGTTAGATTAAAATTATGGTCCAGTTAGATTATCTATAGTCATATCATAGTCAAGTTAGGCTTCTAAATACTGCAATATCACAATAGTCTAGTCATTGTGAAATCAACGTTAAATTACAATCCAGTTAGATTAAAATTATAGTCAAGTTAGACTACCTACAGTCATATCATAGTCAAGTTAGTCTTCTAAATACTGCAATATCACAATAATCTAGTCTTTGTGAATTCAGTGGTAAATTACAGTTAAGTTAGACTAAAATTATGGTCAAGTTAGATTATCTATAGTCATATCATAGTCAAGTTAGGCTTCTAAATAATGCAATATCACAATATTCCAGTCATTGTGAAATCAACGTTAAATTACAGTCAAGTTAGATTAAAATTATAGTCAAGTTAGACTACCTATAGTCATATCATAATCAAGTTAGGCTTTTAAATACTGCAATATCACAATATTCCAGTCATTGTGAAATCAACGTTAAATTACAGTCAAGTTAGATTAAAATTATAGTCAAGTTGGACTACCTATAGTCATATCATAATCAAGTTAGGCTTTTAAATACTGCAATATCACAATATTTGTGAAATCAACGTTAAATTACAGTCAAGTTAAAATAAAATTATAGTCAAGTTAGATTATCTATGGTCATAACATAGTTAGGTTATGTTTCTAAACACTGCAATATCACAATAGTCTAGTCATTGTGAAATCAATGGTAAATTACAGTTAAGTTAGATTAAAATTATAGTCAAGTTAGAGTATCTATAGTCATATCATAGTCACGTTAGGCTTCTAAATACTGCAATATCACAGTAGTGATTATCTTCAGTCATATCATAGTTAAGTCAGGTTTCTAAATACTGCAATATCACAATAGTCCAGTCACTGTGAAATCAATGTTAAATTACAGTCAAGTTAGATTAAATTTATAGTCAAATTAGACATCTATAGCCATATCATGGTCAAGTTAGGCTTCTAAACACTGCACTATCACAATAGTCCAGTGAAATCAATGGTAAATTACGGTTAAGTTAAATTAAAATTATGGCCAAGTTAGATTATCTATAGTCATATCATAGTCATGTTAGGCGTCTAAATATTCAAATCAATTAAGTTAGATTATATATAGTGTTATCATAGTCAAGTTAGGTTTCTAAATTGTGCAATATCACAATAGTCTAGTCATTGTGAAATAAATGATAAATTACAGTCAAGTTAGATTAAAACTACAGTCAATTTAAATATAAATAATATAAAATAAAAACATTTAAACAAAAATTAAAAGACCTCTTAATTCAGAATCAAGAAAAACAAGAAAACTAAACAAATTCAACACCACCATCAACAACAACAACAAAAACAAGAACAAGAATTCCTTCACACCAGGTTGTCCAGGTCAGTGGATTGGTGACAGCACTGAGACGGAGCATAATTTTCCGAAATTACTATGTTATTTATATAAAACATATGTATGTATTCAAAAATAATAAATGATTTTTATATAAAAAAAAAATTAACTATCTATAGTCATATCATAGTCAAGTTAGGCTTCTAAATACTGCAATATCATAATAGTCTAGTCATTGTGTAATCAATGGTAAATTATAGTCAAGTTAGATTAATATTACAATCAATTTAGTCAAATCATAGTCAACTTAGGCATCTAATGACTGCTATGACTAGTATATAAAGCTAATATCTCCCGCACATTATGGATACGCTTTATATGAACGATCATTCGATTTATAAACATTAAAATTAACTAAGCACTGAAGGAAATATGATGAATATAATTAGGTTGAAAGTAAATGTAAGTTCAGGTTTTTTATACTCAGTTATATAAAAGTTAGATTTTGTTTGTATTTCGATGTATAATTATAATTTATTTTGTTGGCCTTAGAAGGAAGAATAGACAAAAATCCGTAATTTTTGTCAACAGTAACAGTAATAAAGGCTTAATACTTTTCTCAAATACAATATAATAAATAAAAGGGGGGACATTACTAGTTTCACTCAGGAGGTAAACTAGACTAGACTTTAGAAGGAAGAAAACCTCTGTTCTTCCTTCTAAAGTCTAGTCTAGTTTACCTCCTGAGTGAAACTAGTAATGTGTCCCCCCTCTTATTTATTATATTGTATTTGAGAAAAGTATTAAGCCTTTATTACTGTTACTGTTGACAAAAATTACGGATTTTTAATCTAGTTTGCCACCAGAATTTCACGCAGTGGTTTCCCTCCTTCTTTGTTTGATCTTGTATTGTATTTGACAAAAGCATATATTATTATTATTATTATTATATAGGACCAAATTTATAGATTTTGATGATTTTATCATTTTATCATATCATAAACCATCGTGAAAATTTGGACATAATATTATTTCTAATGAGAATATGGTTTCGGTGATAAATATTTCAATTCAGCAGGATAATTAAATTTGGGGAATGTTGACGCACTCCACTCCGCCGGCAGGGTCAGGTTTTTCAAATTTAATTCGAAATGGGGGACTAATCACGAGAGCGCTTAAGCGGTCGGTAATAAATAATGATTAAGATGAAAGGGACTGGTGCCCCCCCCGTTTTTCCAATTACATCCATTTACTGTATGGTACTCCTGCTAATTGGTGGAGTGCGCGCGGGCGTTTGTGTGCCATCCGAATATCGCGTTTTAATCACGCATGATAAACGGTGCTGCAACGAGGATGATTCTGCAAATGTTGTGAGCCAAATCGTAAATCGTTCCATGAGATTTTGAGAGATGTAGGGGCGGTGTTTGGAGTAGCAAAAAAAACGATATGCTTGACTTCTTATTTTATCTATAAATTGTATTTCGATGAAAATTTAATTCTAAATAGTTGAGACGACTCAGAAACATTAAATTTTATGTTCTTTCGCGTATCTATAAACATTTTAAACCCAAATCACTTTCTAACATATAAAACTCCGCAACATCTGATCAAAATAACATTAGGACGTATTAAAAAACTTCTATATTTATAGCTATACGTATTTTTATTTTACTATAAATAGACAATTGACTTCCTTTCACCACGCGGTATTCGAACCCAAGGACTATATACAAGAGGACACCGCACCTCTTGTATACAGTCCTTGGGTTCGAATACCATTGAGGGTCTTTATGTATTTTATTCAATATTTAATTGTAGAATTAAGTGCTTTGAATGAATAGCATTTTTTTGGTAAATATTACAAATTAATTTATTAATTATCCGTTGTACATCGAACATTTCTGAATGAAACTGTTGTTCGGCAAGTGCACAATATCACATATAGAAATATTTTCAGATAGAAACTATTGTTTTTTAATTAAATAGTTCTCTTTTGAATAATTAATCACATTGCCGAACGACGGGAATTTCACGTATTATCACAATAACTGCAAACGATCTACTACACAGTAGCTATGACCTAAGGACCTTCTAATTTTAATTTGGGATACAATTAGAAGAGTACGAGGCAGAAAGGGGGAATGTCAGTGTAAAAACCAAATTTCATGCTTAGAGCACATTTATATATACACAAACCCCCACATATATATATATATATATATATATATATATATATATATGTCGGAGCGAGTGTAGATAGTATATACAGGGCGTTGTATTATTTAATTAGATGTATAACATATCGTGATGTTTTGTTACTAATAACAATTAGTATGGTCAGGTACGTGGTCCGGTAAATCCAGGGCGTGCTCTTTGGAGGATATTATTAGATACACAATAAATAATAAGTCCTTCGTCACAATCAACTAACACATTTTATTAACAACTGAGTAACTAACTTAAAGCACAGATTATACAATAACTAATAACTATCTTGAGAAAGCAGTCCCGGCCAACGCCAACGCTCGGTATTTCCATACCGACGTGAAAATATGATACAACTAACCCCTAGGAGGAAAGTCAAACGCCATCTGGCGGCACAATATCAATTAGCAATGCATACTAGATCTAATAAGATCGAAATCTAGATATGTAGATTGGGGTGGATTCACACTTATATATGTTATATGAAATTAAAATTGTTATAACGTACAAAATACAAATTCCACCTACCCCAATCCAATCCGATTCACACATTTTTACAAACAAGGAACCCGGAGCCAATTCGCCCCCACCAGTCCCGTCCGCGCGGAAAATATAAGAAACAGTTTCCCTCCAACCCAGGCACGGCGGCATCATTTACAAAACCAATTGCCGAAACGAAATCCGTCCCTTTATTAAATTATTTAGCCCCCCAACATCGCCGCCGCTCCCCCCACAGAACGAAATCCGTCTGTCGTATCGTATCGCCTTGATTAAATAAATTTGCATCATCGCGCGCGCGCGTGCTAATTGAAATCGGGCGCGCGAAATTAATTTCGATCCCAGAATTTGTAATTCAAATGCCCGGCCCGAACAATCGCGGAATCGAACGTGCATTTCGGTAATTGCCGATTTGCAAGTGCACGGCCGCAATCGAATAGGGGGAGGCGCGCGCTGGGCATAACTCGGACACACACTCGAGACGAGTTATGCAAACTATTATCGCTCGCTCGCCCGCCGCCCCCCGCGCAGAACAGCCGCCCCGTTCGGGATCGGTAATCAAATTTGCCTGTGGATGTAATGAAGAGAGGCGTGGGGAGGTCAGAGGGCACGGGATGAGAATGGAATGCGCAAATTGCGAACTGAATTGAATTGACGATTGTGTAATAATCATAATGTGAGAGGCGGGGGGAAACGGCTTGGTAGGCACTTTGTTTTGCAATTGGTATTACATGAAGTACGAAGTAGATTTGGTTATGAAACATTATATTTCAATCAGATAATATCGAGCAAATAATTTGATTGAGAATTCAGAAACTTTTATTTTAAAACATTTTTCAGACAAATCAAGAATGAAGCAATTATTTGAACTTTGATTGGTTTTCGGAACATTTTGAAGAAAATGTTATAGCTATATAATCAGTATAGAGTTTAATTGCATCTACACACAATTGTTGCTATTTTCCGGGAAAACGGAGCAGATATTGTTATGATATGAAATTTTTACTACATCATTATATCCTCCCTATTACCAACAAAATTAAATAGTTCATTACTACAATGAAATTCGTCCTCAGAGATGAAACCGTTGCTCTAGGGAAAATTGTATGTCTATTAGTTTTAACGTGGGATGCGAAAATCCACAAATCTTTATCCGGATAATTGAGTACTTGATAAATATAAAAGGAGGATTGAAGCAAATATTGACAGTACTAGGATTGACAGTATTATTAACCGTGTAAGGTGCCTTTATTGTATATACATACGTATACTGACATGTCAAATAGTGTCCTTATTATGTGTAACAACCTCAATGACAATAAAGATATTATTATTATATTATATTATCAAAAACCATTAAATAGTTCATTACTATTATGAAATTCGTATTAACAGATGAAACCGTTGCTGTGGGGAAAACTCACAAACATATTTCCACGCGAAAATTAAGACATTTATAAATGTATCCTCGCGCACAGCCCACAAAGGGTCATCCATCATTTACCCGGTTCATCAGCGGCGGCTCTCACTCTCGCGTGTGTCACATCTCCGCGATTTTGATTGACGAACGACGCGCCTTTCAGAGAGCTGGGGCGTGTTGTGCGAAAAAAAAAACGTGCACGTTTATAATTCAATACAACTTGTCGCGGCAGCATTGACAGATGCGATTTTAAAGAGTGTGCTGAAGCAGTATTTAGATATAAAAAAATCCTCGCGAGTAGAGTGTGCTGGCAGCAGATGACTATATTCATCGTAAATCGTGGAATATTATTATATTTGTAGTGGTAAATCAATCGCGGCCTGAATTTATTAAATTGTTTTAACGATTTATATATACTGTATGTTCATATATCGACTGTGTAGCGCAATAAGGGCCAATCTGCTTTTTTTAACAAAATGTTCAAACTGATTTAAAGGATTTAATAAACAAAACTTAAAGGGCTAACCTGTGTCTCCCTCTTAAAGTCCATATGACATTATCTAGTTTCTTATATCGTTTTCGATGCAGACATAAACTATATAGTGTCATACACACATGTAGAACATGATATAGCGACGGAATAATAATAAATTCACTTAACAATAACAACACCATAATACACAATGTTAATTTTCCATTTAGAAATAATATTATATACAGTTTAATATATCAATTTACATTTAATATATCAATTCTTATATATAAAACGATATAAGAAACTAGATAATGTCATACGGGCTTTAGTCTCATTTCACAATAGTTAAAAGTTAACTATTAGTATTAAGTCCTTTAAATCAGTTTTGTCCTTTTGTTAAAAAAGCAGGTTGGCCTTTATAATGCTACACAGCCGATATGTCAAGCTTTTTCTTTGTTTAAATTTAGAGCAAAATTATGTTGGTGTACGTGTTAAAACATACTAATCCACATATTTCTAAAGATCGTTTTAGACAAGACAATTTCTTGACTCAAAAGTTAGTCAAGATGCGAGACAATCTAAATTATCTCGTATCATACAGCAAATAAATTGAAATATTAAATTGAATGGAAAAATATAACGCGTTCTATTTGTTAACGACAAATTGTATGGGAGGAGGATATATTAATTCATTTCTTGAACAACTTTTGAGCTAAGAAATTGTCTTGTCTAAAATGACCTTTACTCAGTTTAGTAGAACCAACAGAACATTTTTTTCAGTGTTGAAAATTCCAACATGCCACATATAAACGGTAATTAATCGGTAACAAACTAAGTTTCCACATTGTTATTAATATCAGGTTGAATAATTACTGACGGGTGTATAATGCCCACTTGATTTGTCCCCGTGGGAAATCAGCCGCGGTGGAAATTCGCATATTAATGCCCATCACATTAAATATTAATGAGTATGTTAGTGTCGCGGCGGGGCCGAGTGTGTTCATCTATTATGTTAATGCTGCATGCCCCATTTGGGGAGTAAATTTGTGAATTGATAATTAAACAAATGGCGGCGCTCGTTTGGTTGCATTCGAATGGAATTAGCTTCGCAAATCCGAAACTATTGCCGCGCATTAATTATAATGCATTTGTTGTCGGTTTTGCGGTATTTAAAAATAACACAATTTATAGAAATATCACTGCACATGTATTTGTTATGCTGAACACAAACATACTTTACTGTCACAAAATTTAAACAAAAATATTCAGATACAATTGTTTTATTAACTTTTATCAACTTCTATTAAACAAGCAAAATTCCTAGAGATTGGCTAGCCTCAACATTTGTGACATTACAAAAAAAAACAGGGAATGTTCAGGCCATAGCATCATTGCCTTGGCGAGTCACACTTTGAAGATCTTCATAAAGATAATAGATAACCGTATCTATAAGATACCATAAGAATCTCTATAAATAAATAATATAAACATATAAAACGAAATTGTTTTTCATTCTTAAATCGGACATTTAGTCTACACCGAAAGTCCACCATAAAAATCTCTATATAAATACTTTTAAAAACGCTATAAAATGAGTTTTATTTTTTAATTTTTTATTATGAAGGTTGGAGTCTCCGATATATATATATATATATATATATATATATATATATATATATATATATATATATATATATATCTCCGAGACTTCAACCTTCAACCTTCATAATAAAAAACTAAAAAATAAATCTCATTTTATAGCGTTTTTAAAAGTATTTATATAGAGATTCTTATGGTGGTATCTTATATATATTATATATTTTACCTTTCGGTGTAGGCTAAATCTCGGATTTAAGAATGAAAAACAATTTCGTTCATATGTCTCATCTGCTGGCCATACAGTAAGTCAGTTACATCCTGTTGTGAGTCCAGTTTTAAACCACTTTTTCGATTCTTTTACCGCCCATCTAGCCAACGGGCTTTAGTGTAAAGAAACTTCCCTATATTTACATTTAAGAAGTAAAAAGGTTTTGGTGATACCTCGTACTATTCGTTTTCAATTCGTCTTTTAAATGCGAGAGTAATTTCGGCCACACCCTAGTTACTATATTTGTGTTAATTCTGTAACTGGCTACCGACCTTTTGATCTTTCTATCGAACAAGTAAATTAAATATCCATAGTATACTCAGATAAAAATAAAATATCTGAAATCTTGAACTAACATAATTTGAAATATTGTCTGTATTTTATTCTTAGAATCCCTCCCCCATTTCTCCAATTTTCCAAAATCAAACAGCATAATCGACTAGTCATTGGTTTTGCTCGCTTGACTCGTGTCTTGCAGGGGGGCTGTGCAGCTGCTGCACCTGTTCCCAAGTGCGGCGTAAAACAGATTTATATGAGTGAAATTAAACGTTACGGGCCGTTTCATTTAGAAATGGAAAGACGCCGCCGTAATTGCCGCGATACGTTTTAATCAATTGCGCGTGTAATTGATACGGTCGGATTGCGGAAAATCCGGGGGACATGCGGAATGGGGGGACACCCTTTCGGTGGGATGTCTGGAACTGTTTGCAAGAAAAATGGGAGGTAGTGGCTTAATTTTCCGCCATCGGTGGTTAGTTTCGTGATTGCAGAGAGGGGTGCTACTGCAAGTTGCTATTACTCTTAATAGCACACGAATACTAGTTTATAGTTTAATCTTTGGAATTTATTATTTGTGTTACGAGTAATGTTATCAACAAGAAACACTACCTATACCTATTGGCGATTCAAATGTCAACGGTTTATGTCTCTTGAACTAGTGGGTAAATAGCTGATCTTTGTTATTGTTTGATGAGCTGATTAGATCAAAATTACAAAATGACCTTCACCCACCACGAGGAAATTAATAAAATAATAACTCAATTAAAAGACCATAAAGCACCTGGATTCGACAAAATTACAGACAACATAATAATAGAAAACAAAACAGCACTAATACCAATACTAGTAAACATTGTAAATAACGTAAAAATATGGAATACCATAAGGAGGGAACCTGCCTCCAACAATGTACATTATATACACAAACGACATTTTTGAACTAAACCTTAAAGGGAAACTGTACGTATATACAGATAATACTTGTATAGTATATACAGGGAAAAGCTATGAAGAAATACAAGCAAATATTAATATAGATACCAAAATATTAGAAGAATGGTACTACAACTAGACAAATCTTACACATATTATGACATATATGATAAGAAAATACATTTTATCCGTAGAGATTACCCACTAGATTTTAGTTCATTTTCTGCCACTAGATAGAGTACCGACTAGCTTGAATTGTCCATTGTAAAACCGTAATAGCATAGTCTTTACATACCAAATACTCACTTGTAGTAAACTGTCTAGATGGTGGGTGCCCCCACAGTAACAGACTGTAAGTAATATGTGATTGAAACATGGAAAAATAAGTAACTACGAGGGTTTTTAACGATACATTTCTAGCAAGACTTCTTAATAGGTAAATATGCTTTTGTAGATTAGTGCCTAGAGCATCCACTTCAATGAGTCTTCCAGATACAAGCCCAAGAATGTAGTAGATTCTATATATTCTGTTTTTGATGATATTCAGGAACTAACTAATTAGGCTGATGAGTCGGCAATCATCGCATTCGAAATTGGAATGAAAGCAAACTTCAGTCATTCAGTTGGGATGTTCCCTGAGACAACCAGAACAAACCGACAACAACACCTGAAGTGAGGGGCCCTGGAATACTACAAGACAGATGTTGAACATGCAAAATCAAGCAAAACAAATTAAAATCACGCGGAAATCGACGAAGGAAATATCGACATCCTTGTAAACATGTTTAATAGAATCTACATCTATTCAACATGTTTACAAGGACGTCGATATTTCCTTCGTCGATTTCCGTGTGATTTTCATCGGGTCCACTGGCTTTGCCTGATTTTGCATGTTCAACATCTGTTTTGTAATAGAAGCTACATCTATTAAACATGTTCACAAGGATGTCGATATTTCCTTCGTCGATTTCTGCGTGATTTTCATCGGGTCCACTGGCTTTGCCTGATTTTGCATGTTCAACATCTGTTTTTTAATAGAATCTACATCTATTAAACATGTTCACAAGGATGTTGATATATCCTTCGTCGATTCCTGCGTGATTTTCATCGGGTCCACTGGCTTTGCCTGATTTTGCATGTTCAACATCTGTTTTGTAATAGAATCTACATCTATTAAACATGTTCACAAGGATGTCGATATTTCCTTCGTCGATTTCCGCATTATTTACATCGGGTCCACTGACTTTGTCTGATTTTGCATGTTCAACATCTGTTTATTAATAGAATCTACATCTATTAAACATGTTCACAAGGATGTCGATATTTCCTTCGTCGATTTTCGCGTTATTTTAATAGCGTCACTGGTTTTGCCTGATTTTGCATGTTCAACATCTGTTTTGTAATAGAATCTACATCTATTAAACATGTTTACAAGGATGTCGATATTTCCTTCGTCGATTTCCGCATTATTTTCATCGGGTCTACTGACTTTGTCTGATTTTGCATGTTCAACATCTGTTTTGTAATAGAATCTACATCTATTAAACATGTTCACAAGGATGTCGATATTTCCTTCGTCGATTTTCGCGTTATTTTCATAGCGTCACTGGCTTTGCCTGATTTTGCATGTTCAACATCTGTTTTGTAGTATTCCAGGGCCCCTCACCTCACAGGTGTTGTTGTCGGTTTGTTCCGGTTGTCTTCAAAAAGTTTTCCCATGTTTTCAATCTTTCTTCCTTCTCTAGTATTATTTTGAATTAGAGATGCGTTAACAAATAAAAAAAGTTTTAATATTAAGTTGCAAGATATATGCCTCATATTCTCAAATATGCACAAAATTTTATAAAAATTTAACAAATTTAAGATTGTTTAATTTTTATAAAATTTTGTACATATTAAGTTGCAAGATATATGCGTCATATTCTCAAATATGCACAAAATTTTATAAAAATTAAACAAATTTAAGATTGTTTAATTTTTATAAAATTTTGTACATATTAAGTTGCAAGATATATGCGTCATATTCTCAAATATGCACAAAATTTTATAAAAATTAAACAAATTCAAGATTGTTTAATTTTTATATAAATTTTGTACTTTTTTGAGAATATGACGCATATATCTTGCAACCTAACATTAAACCTTTTTTATTTGTTAACGCATCTCTAATACAAAATATTACTAGTATATCTTGCAACCTAACATTAAACCTAATGTTTGTAGAAACGAAATGCTGTAAACCCAACTATGTATTTTCATGAATAAAAAAAAAACTATTCGGCTATAAAAACGGCAGAGCACACGGTAAATTTACTGCAAACCGAACAATTTCTGGTCCGCCGCCGCCGCTCCCATTAACAATTAAAGCATGAAATAGCATCCGCGTTGGAAAATAAAAACGCGAATAATGCGAACGCAACGCGAGCTATATTTTATTAAGGGATGCGGCGGCGAGGGGCGGCGGCCGCTGCGTTCCATGAATTATTGGAATTAAATTGTAATTGCACGCCCGGAAGCGAATTGCGTATCTAAATTTCGAGCCCAACATTTTTTTTTTATTACGTGCGTTTTAATTGTACATTATTGCATTCGAAACGGACTCCAATTGCAGTAGCCACTTTATAGGTCAAATTTTGTTTGGAAATGATAATTGATGGTAGCAAGTTGCAATGAGGATAAAAGCGTACATTGATTGAAATTTAATTCATGTGCAGTGCAACTAAAAGTTTTTCTATGAGATTATAAGATATTATCCTTGGATATCATTGTTGTAATTAAATAAATAATAAAAACATATATAAATTTTAATTTGTATATTTCATTTTATTGTTTACAAGGCACGTTGCCAGACAAGAATACTGTCGATGGACACATCGCATAACGTCATGGCGACCAAGGGAAACAAAACGAAGAATCGGAAGACCTCAAAGAAGATGGTTGGACGACGTTAAAGAGGTAGCAGGACGTGTCCGGTACATAGTGGAAAAATCTAAAGGAGGCCTACGTTCATAAGTAGACAACAATGGGCTGAAAGAAGAAGGAAAAGAAGATGCGCTGCTATTTTTTAACATGAAAACTGAATGTATGTACAATCACACATAAATGCGGGGGTAATATCGACATAAACAAATATATTTTGTTAGTGATTTTACAGATGATATACTAGTCAATAATAAAGGCACCCTACACGATCAATATTACTGTCAATATTTTAGAATAATGACAGTAGTACTGTACGATAATATGTTTAAAATCTGCATTATTCTAAAATGTTTCTAGTACTACTCATCGTGTAAGGTATAGTAATGATGTAATGAAGAGAATACTGATCTTTATCGGTATAATTGATTACTTGATAAATATAAAAGGAGGATTGAAGCAAATATTGACAGTACTAGTATTGACAGTATTATTGACCGTGTAGGGTGCCTTTTAGTAATATTGGTAATATAATGTTTAGATTTATGTTAGAATCGTATTTGTACTCTTTTAATTTCACTATTCGTAATAATATCAACTATAAAATAGTTAGATACATGACTTATATCGATTTTGCCAACTCGTCCCGCCATAATTCCAGCTTATGGAATTAAGACTACTCGCATTTATAGCCTTATTCAGCCATCGCGTATATATTTTTTTTAGGTAGTATTGTCGTTGTATTTCCCTCCCGGTAGCGCGTAGGAAACGGCCTTAAGTGGATTTCCCCCAGTAGGAAAAACAAGCTTTTTGTCCCCGCGACGTTTCGGCGGTGCGGGGGATTAGTCGTGACTTTCATCTTTTCCGTTTGCCGCGGCGGGGATAAATAACAACGGGGACTTTTACAAATGTAATAATTTAAAGCCACCCCCGCGCTCGGTCTAATGTAAAAGTTGTGTGGCGCTGGCGGTGGGGGCGGCGTTTACGTGCCCGTAATTGCCGGTGTCGGTGCACCCTCTCCGACAGCAGACGTGTTACAAATGTGGAAATAATTTCAATAGCAACGGCAGCTTTAATTCACTACGGCTATCCAGAACGCGGCCGGTGGCGGCGTGACCGTCACGCCATCCTCGCATTACTCACCGCGACAAACCAATCCGTCGATTGGGGGGTGATTTAGTTTTATGTGGAATTAATAATGTTAAAGTGAGCTTGTTTTCCTAGTTAATGCATAAACTTGTTTACACATTCACACAAAATTACTTTTAGCTATTCATCTCTAATACGTATTCACCAAAATCCATTAGAAAATCCATAAAAACTTGCTGGACAGAGAAAGGAATAAGCATGGATGGATAGAAACTCAAATTCGCAATACATCATTAAAGACATTTTGACGTCACACATTTCTTTTATATATATTTGAATAAATCCAGAGAGCGGTATACTTCATAGTATTGTGAAAATGTAAGGAATTACACTGGAATCTGGTGAGTTATTCAATTACATGTACTTAAAACGTATTTTGTAGTGTGTAAATGACCTCAAAAACGGCCGTATTTTTCGACACCGCTTGCTAGGAAACCAGGACTTAAGAAAATATTAAAGTTAATTTAAATTTAATATATATATATATATATATATATATATATATATATATATATATATATATATATATATATATATACAGGTAAACGTCGTTTTACGCCGGGGTTCCGTTCCGAGAGACACCAGCGTAAAAAAAATCGGCGTAAAATGAACACAAATATGATGGACGATATGAGGTTAGGTTCCGTGTAAAAAATCTAAGAACAATCTAACATGTCTATTTAATACATTTCCTATATATATTCAAAATAAATTATAAATGTATTCAATAAATACAGTTTAAATTCGTTTATAAAATAAATACTAATCTCTTGATGCAAATAATAATTTGTTTTTAAATAAATACTAATTCACTAGTTCGTCGATACTAAATTAAATTCTCACACTTTTTTTAAAAAAGCATCCAATTCTATTGGCTTTGATTGTTGCTTCTATTCTTGCAGAATCATAGCATAAGGTCGAACTGCAGCTGTGACGCTTCTTTTAACATTTGAGCTTCGATTGAAATCACATCTATCTCACAGAGCTCATCTGATAAGCTTTCTATAGAATCAAGGATACGAGTTAGATCGGCCATTTTTAGGGTTTTCAGATAATTTTCTTTCTCATCTTCCTCTTCTTCTTCTTCTTCTTCAGGATTTTCTGATTGAGGGCGATCTAATACCTCCATCAACTCTTCTAATTCTTGATTTGAGAGTGGTTGGTCATGCACGTCTAACAGTTCGGTCACATCTTCGGTTGTTACGTCTTCGAATCCACATTCGCGTGTAAGCCCGATAATGTCTTCGTTTATCTTAATGTTATCTATCTCTTCTACACTTTGGATGTCACTAAGCAGAATTCAGATTTTTGATTCACACAAAACTAACTCTGAAACAATTTCACACACACAATAGGCTGCTCGCGTAAACGGCAATAGAATAAAACAACGTGTAAAAGTGTGTCTGGCACCAACCGGCGTAATTGTGAATCGGCGTAAATCGAACCGGCGCAAAACGACGTTTACCTGTATATATATATATATATATATATATATATATATATATATATATATATATATATAATTTAAATTCACTTCCCTGTCTGCAACTTTCTTTCCCACGCCAGCCTTTTGCAGATTTTCACGCCTTTCCCAAACCTTCCTTTCTGCACTCCCACACCACACCCACTCTGCTTTTACTACCTCACATTCGATGCATAGGTGCCACCAGGTGTTGCCTCTCTGTTACTATACAACACACACGTGGTGTATCCTAATTCCATCCACACATTCCTTGTTGTCTTTTTCAAACCGCACCTTGCTCTTGCTATGCACACTTTCTCATCCCTGCTCCACAGCCCTGGCTAAGTAGCTCGGGGGGATTTCCCCGTATGCCAGTCTACACGACAAGGGCTGTATGAGCTTTCAGTCATCCTCACCTGCCTTTCTTGCCATTACACATGCCATATGGTACCTGACCTTACTTCCTGGATTTCCCCTATCCTGTCTCTTGGTCAGGATATATTAGCATTGCTATATTATTATAATCATGATACATGAACATACTTTTTTTAATTTATCTTAATTTTCACCACCATGCAGGCCTAAATTTAGCAATCAATGATCTGCATTAGCATTTTGATATGAATATAACTAAATTATCCGCAGGTAAATTTCGTCAAAACATTCGCACAGCTCGGAATAATTCTGCTTTTCGCCGGCCGAACTGACACGGATCCGCACGGGTCAGGAAGCTTCCATCCCTTTGACTTTACCCCGCGCTGTAGAGCAACGGCGAGTATGAAATGTTTAAAGCGGTGGAAAACATATATGCGCAAACGTGACCCAAATATTCACAGTTTAGTAACACTTGGTTATTACATAAATGCATACGGGGTCGTGGAATATTGCGGAAATTTTATTTTGGAAAATACTATATTAATTTCACCCAGCTCTCTGGCCTAGATGTTACCGGCGCCGTCCGTCTAGTACTGAGCAAGAGGATCCCATCGGGATAAATTTTTGCTAAAAGCTCAAAACAAATTCACTATTCACGCCATAAGAAAAGGACACACGTGATCCCAACTTTAAGATACTGATAGTTACTGAAGATTTATAATATCAGACACCCGGAAAAGACAAGTGTCTACGGCCTTAATAAAGGTCCTGCACTTATATTATCTTAAAACTTAATCCCGGAATATATAATAAATCTTCGATGACATTCAAATATAATTCACTCACTAAAACTCAAGTGCAGTACATTTGAAATCCTTACAACTACATAATCTTCGAATAACTCTCACGTCTGGCGGCGTTACGTGCCGCCGCCCGGATCCCGCAGCTAATCAAACGGCGCGGCGCTAATTCCGGCCGGGGGCGGGTCGCGGGGAGCGGCAATAGGAAAGATAGACGTTTAGCGCGCGCTCCCACGATACACACGTATGAAGCGCGCGCGGTTTTATGGAGTTATGCGGAATATAAAGCAGGCTCTATGTAAAACCGTCACGTCGCGCGAGCGCGGGGGGCGGCGGCGGCGGTGTGCCCGAATTTATGGATAACTTGGAGAGCGATTAAATTAAAATAGGGATAGTAAAACAACGCCGGGACTGTGCAGTTGAAGGATATGGCTGCCGAATCATCAAATTATGAAAACGCGACCACTGCTGAGTTGGTTGAAGGGTTAAAAAAACAAAACCCACATAAATCTGATTATGTAATGAACGAAAGAATGTATATATATATATATATATATATATATATATATATATATATATATATATATATATATACAAGCAAAATAAAAAAAATCTGAAAAATATAAAACATCGGTTAAACCAATATTTTGTTGTCCCAATAAAGAAAATTGTTGCAAATCAGTAAAAGCGCACTTCAAAACTTCAAAGGAATTTATTAAAACCATAAGCTACATATTGCATGATGTATCTACCAAAGTTTAAAATTGTGGTATCAAGTACTTAGTTAATGCAAATGAAAAAAGGAAGTTTTTTTTTCAGTTAATGAAGTTTTACATTCAACATATTGATATCACGGTCCGTATACTCTACTACGTAGTCTACGGACCGTGTATTGATATAACATCGACGATATTGCATTGAACCTATATTTTCCAGTCATAAACGCTCTTTAAAAAAAAATTTTAAGTAGAAAATATATTTCCGCGAGATATAAATTAAAAACGAAAATGAAAAACTTTTAAACAGCAATCCCTCTAGCAAGTAAGTAAATATTCATCATGAGGTCCGTTTAGATAAAGTAGCGGGGATAAAAAAAGATTCGCCCTGCTACATCAAAAAAGTTAAAGATAATTTACAACGTTTTCCATTAACTTGTCGGAAATGAGGCGGCCGCCGCCACCGCCACCGCCCGCCGCATTTTAAAACACACGGACACAAGAAAGCCCCGCTGGGCCGTCGCCCGTCATAATTTAAAATGCAATTTCTTACGACGGTGGCGGCTAGACAGACGTGCCCTACTCCACGAGGTGGATAGTGGAAATGTCTAAAATTACATACCTCCGATTTTCCCTTTGAAACGCAATTCGCCACGTGAGTCGGCTCCAAGTTCAATGCGTCCCTCTGAAAACGAAAACAGGCTTTTATTACAAATAACACATATATAATTACAGACGAATAATACGCGAGTTGGGGTGTTATGGGCTTATTTTTTGCCGCCAGTTCGGGGGTGGGAATTGAATAGAGTAATCGCGCGTACGTGCCTTCAGGTACAGAATCACATGTTATTGTAACATGCGGCCGCGTGGAAACGTGCACGGGGTTACTGAAACGCATGCTATTGTTTATACGTGATAACCACCCCTTCAACCCCCGTCCGTACTAATTTTAGATATAATATGGAATGCCAGATATTAAAAAATTAATCACATGTGAAATTATCAACGATTTTCTTAGTATCGTGCCCGTCTTCACCAACACCCCATAAACTTTATAGGTCCCATAAGCTATTGAATGGATAAATTGACAACGTCATTGTGGCAGAATATGCCAAAACCAAAAAAACCTTTAATAGCGCTTGCGATTGGAGCTTTGATGGCCCTTTTTTTTTAATTATTCAGTGTTTGCAATAGAGAGAATCTAAAGTAACTACATTCCCTAAATAATGTATTTATTGTTGCTATAACAACGAATACTTATGGATTCAATAGCTATTGATAGATTTATGGAACGTTAGTGAATACGGGGGTTAGGCTTATATTCTATACGCGACTAAAAGTGGTATATTTCCACCTGGTGGCGGAACAACGAACAAAATGGTTTCTTATTGACTATCAAATATTTCATGATGATGCTTACAGGTTTGTTTAGGGCGGGTCACAGATAACAACGGGGGTGATTTGTAGTGGCTCTCAAAGGTGGGGTGTTTGTTTTGCGAGTTGTAATCAAGAGGGAGGCGTTTTAAGAATGTTATGGCTCTCTATTTGCGATGCTGAAGAGTGTACGGAATTAAATCAGCTTCACCCTACGCATATTATAAGGGTGCAACGTTAATATACTACTTGAGAAAATGATGTCAATCAATTTGAACGCCACATAAATTTATAAACAACAGTAATTGTAAATTATAATGTTAAGCAATGTAAATGTAATAGCTTCAAGGTAAAAGGCAAATAGATAATATAGATAATATATATATAAATTTATAAAAACTGTGCAACTAATGATATAAAAAATAAAATTAAAAAATAGACCTTTATTTGGCATATTCGCATAAAACTTTTACAAAAATTCTCCCATTAAACAATACTCTCGCAGAAACAAAAAAAATACAAATTAACATAAGATAAAATAAAATTTAGCATTCAGTATTATTTTCTATTATTGATCATTAATTCTTAAATTTGTTATTATTATTTATTTTATTTTATTTTTTTCAATATACTTTAGTTTAGGTTTACTTTTATTGTGTTAAATATTAAGGGAATATTTATTTGTATTATTTTATACTTTTGTAAAACGAAATGTACACACACAGACGGAAAGACCCGTGAATTATTTTATATATATATATATATATATATATATATATATATATATATATATATATAACCATCTTTATTAGACTATTGACCCAATAGTCTAATAAAGATGGTTATATATATAAAATAAAATACACTAATTAAATAATATCACTTCAGTTTTAACCCTTTAATACTAACGCTTTTGATAGAACACAAACAAATCGATCCGAATTTAATCTCGTCCACTTTCCAGCGTTCTATTTTTTCGCAGCGGTTTTTTTTTTAAATATCGTCGTGTGGGAAAGCTTTTAAGCGGCTTGTTTACCGCAAATATTGGCGCTCCAACCCCCGCGCAACGCCGGAAAAAGCCGCATAACTCTTATTAAAATAAACGCGAAGAATACCTGCGCGATTCCAATTCCAGGACTGATTATTGTTGACTCAGCGGGATGTGTATATAACCGGTATTGCATTTTGTATTTGTATACAGTTTCTTTGAAGTCCGCGATACATATCATGGCTGGGGCATAAGACGTGCCCTGCAGGACGAATTAAAACGACTGAGACTACGCGCTGGGAGATGTTAGTAGTGCAGCGAAGGACTCAAATAATGTATACCCGTTTTTATCAATGCCTTGCAATTTTAGGTCTTGCTTCAAGTAAAGTAAATTCATATGATTGGTAATTGATTGTGGTGGTGATAATATTGAGCAGGAGTTTTTTTGTGGTGAAAATGCCAATAAAGGTCTTTTTTTTTGGTGGTAATTCATAGGGATTTTAATAACGTAGCCAATTTAAATACCGCAGAATTTAAATATGGTGATTCCGGTATTGGAAAAACTGGACGAAAATAGTTTTCATGGACGCGTAACCACAGGCAATGGTTTAACACTCGCGAGGTAGCTACACTGATTCGGTGCGCGCAAAATAAAGAACAGTACCACAATACCGGAACATTCTTCTTTTTTTGGTGCCCTCTCTTTACAGAAGGTTGGCGACCATCACCTTCTGTAAGGAGAGGGCACCAAAAGAAGAAGAAGATTCCGGTATTAATACATCAACTGTAACAAAGAGTTTCACAAACATACAAATATTCAGAGAAACCCAGAAGAAAGAGATAATACAAGATAGAGCCAAATAGCCGAGATCCAAATCACCAACCACGACTATTTGTATCTCTCGATACCAGCAACAAGAAAGGTATCCTCTGAGTTCAGAAATAATCCCTTATTGTTTTTCTTTCTTTGTAGATATTATATTGATATATTTAATTTATACTGTGTTTTTATTTTTATTAAATAAAAAAATACCGTTATTTTATAAATAAAATATATTTTTGCAAATAATTGTTACGAGGTATAATTTATGTTTCTTTTCAATATTACACTACATTATAATTAATAGATATTTTCAAAATTTATAAGTAATCTTTTATACGAATACTAATATTTTCCTTTAAATCAGTGGTAGGGGAACTTTTTTAGCCATTACCCCAAAATATATTTGTTCAAGTCTATATTACTCCCGCATATTTGTGTGATTGTAAATATGTTAAAAAAATAGCACCGTATGGATTGTAAAAGTTGAAATTAGTATTATCACACATTCCTGCAAAATGCCTATTCATCTTGATGCAATTTCAAGATTTTTTCTGTTATTGTCTAAAAATGCATGAAAAACTAAATTATAAAGACTCCAGTGAGATATCTTCATTATATTCAAAGATATGGCTTGTGAAAGATGAAATTTGTATTATTACACGTTTCAGCAAAAATACCTATTCATCATGATGCAATTTTAAGAATTTTCATATTATTCTTGTCTAAAAATGTATGAAAAACACAATTATAAAGACTCCAATGAGATATCTTCATTATCTTCAAAGATATGGCTTATAAAATTTGAAATTTGTATTATCGTACATACCTGCAAAAATACCTATTCATGATGATTAAATTTTAAGATTTTTGTGTGTTATTCTTGCATAAGAATGTATGAATAAATAAATTATAAAGACTCCAATAAGATATTTTCAGTATCTTCAAAGATATGGCTTGTGAAAGTTGAAATTTGTATTATCACACATTCCGGCAGAAATATCTATTCGTCATGATGCAATTTCATGATTTTTTATGTATTCTTGTCTAAAAATGTATAAAAAACTAAATTATAAAGACTCCAATCAAATATCTTCATTATCTTCAAAAATATGGCTTGTAAAAGTTGAAATTGGTATTATCACACATTCTTGCAAAATACCTATTCATCAAGATACAATTTCTCGATTTTTTGTGTTATTCTTGTCTAGAAATGTATGAAAAACAAAATTATAAAAACTCCAATGAAACATCTTCATTATCTTCAAAGATATAGCTTGTAAAAGATGAAATTTGTATTATCACACATTCCTGCAAAAATACCTATTTATCTTGATAGAATTTCAAGATTTTTGTGTTATTGTTGTGTAAAAATGCATGAAGAACTAAACTATCAAACCTTGAGTGAGATATCTTTATTATCTTCAAAGATATGGCTTGTAAAAGTTGAAATTTGTATTATCACACATTCCTGAAAATGTTCCTATTCATCATGATGCAATTTTAAGATTTTTGTGTGATATTCTTGTCTAAAAATGTATGAAAAACTAAATTATAAAGAGTCCAATGAGATATATTGATTATCTTCAAAGATATGGCTTGAGCTATGAGGTATCTTCAAAGATATAGCTTGTAAAATTTGGTATTTGTATTATCACACATTCCTGCAAAAATTTCTATTCATCATGATGCAATTTTAAGAATTTTATATTATTCTTGTCTAGAAGTGTATGAAAAACTAAATTATAAAGACTCCAATGAGCTACATTGATTATCTTCAAAGATATGGCTTGTAAAATTTGAAATTTGTATTATCATACATTCCTGCAAAAATACCTATTCATGATGATTAAATTTTAAGATTGTTTATGTTATTCTTGTCTAGAAATGTATGAAAAACTAAATTATAAAGACTCCAGTAAGATATCTTCATTGTCTTCAAAGATATGGCTTGTAAAAGTTGAAATTGGTATTATCACACATTCCAGCAGAAATATCTATTCGTCATGATGCAATTTCATGATTTTTTATGTATTCTTGTCTAAAAATGTATAAAAAACTAAATTATAAAGACTCCAATCAAATATCTTCATTATCTTCAAAAATATGGCTTGTAAAAGTTGAAATTGGTATTATCACACATTCTTGCAAAATACCTATTCATCAAGATACAATTTCTCGATTTTTTGTGTTATTCTTGTCTAGAAATGTATGAAAAACAAAATTATAAAAACGCCAATGAAAAATCTTCATTATCTTCAAGATATGGCTTGTAAAAGATGAAATTTGTATTATCACACATTCCTGCAAAAATACCTATTTATCTTGATACAATTTCAAGATTTTTGTGTTATTGTTGTGTAAAAATGCATGAAGAACTAAATTATCAAGACTTGAGTGAGATATCTTTATTATCTTCAAAGATATGGCTTGTAAAAGTTGAAATTTGTATTATCACACATTTCTGAAAATGTTCCTATTCATCATGATGCAATTTTAAGATTTTTGTGTGATATTCTTGTCTAAAAATGTATGAAAAACTAAATTATAAAGAGTCCAATGAGATATATTGATTATCTTCAAAGATATGGCTTGAGCTATGAGGTATCTTCAAAGATATAGCTTGTAAAATTTGGTATTTGTATTATCACACATTTCTGCAAAAATTTCTATTCATGATGATTAAATTTTAAGATTTTTTGTGTTATTCTTGTGTAGAAATGTATGAAAAACTAAATGATAAAGACTCCAGTAAGATATCTTCATTGTCTGTCCAATGAAATATCTTCATTATCTTCAAAGATATTGCTTGTAAAAGTTATATTTGTATCATTACACATTCCTACAAAAATACCTATTCATCATGATGTAATTTTAAGATTTTTGTGTTATTCTTGTCTAAGAATGTATGAATAAATAAATTATAAAGACTCAAATAAGATATCTTCATTATCTTCAAAGATATGGCTTGTAAAAGTTGAAATATGTATTATAACACATTCCTGAAAATATTCCTATTAATCATGATGCAATTTTAAGATTTTTATGTGTTATTCCTGTCTAAAAATGTATGACAAACTAAATTATAAAGACTCCAATGAAAAATCTTCATTCTCTTCAAAGATATGGCTTGTAAAAGATGAAATTTATATTATCACACATTCCTGCGAAAATACCTATTCATGATGATTCAATTTTAAGATTTTTTGTGTTATTCTTACCTAAAAATGTATGAAAAACTAAAGTATAAAGACTCCAATGAAAAATCTTCATTATCTTCAAAGATATGGCTTGTAAAGATGAAATTTGAATTATCGCACATTCCTGCAAAAATACCTATTCATCTTGATGCAATTTCAAGATTTTCTGTGTCATTCTTGTCTAAAAATGTATGAAAAACTAAATTATATAGACTCAAGTGAGATATATTCATTATCTTTAAAGATATGGCTTGTAAAAGTTGAAATTTGTATTATCACACATTTCTGAAAATATTCCTATTCATCATGATGCAATTTCAAGATTTTGTGTGTTATTATTGTCTAAAAATGTATAAAAACTAAATTATAAAGACTCCAAAAAGATATCTTCATTACCTTCAAAGATATGGCTTCTAAAAGTAGTAATTTGTATTATCACACATTTCTGAAAATATTCCTATTCATCATGATGCAATTTCAAGATTTTTGTGTGTTATTCTTGTCTAGAAATAAATGAAAAACTAAATTATAAAGACTCCAATGAAATATCTTCATTATCTTCCAAGATATGGGTTGTAAAAGTTGAAATTTGTATTATCATACATTCCTGTAAAATACCTATTCATCAAGATGCTATTTTAAGATTTTTTTGTGTTATTCTTGTCTAAAAATGTATGAAAAACTAAATTATAAAGACTTCAATTAGATATCTACATAATCTTCAAAGATATGGCTTGTAAAAGTAGAATTTTTGTATTATCACACATTCCTACAAACATACCTATTCATCATGATGCAATTTCAAGATTTTTGTGTGTTATTCTTGTATAGAAATGTATGAAAAACTAAATTATAAAGAATACAATAAGATATCTTCATTATCTTCGAAGATATGGCTTGTAAAAGTTTAAATTTGTATTATCACATATTCCTGCAAAAATACATATTCATCTTGATGCAATTTCAAGATTTTATGTGTTATTCTTCTATAAAAATGTATGAAAAAATCAATTATAAAGACCCGAATGAGATATCTTTATTATCTTCAAAGATATGGATGGCTTGTTTAATTTGAAATTTGTATTACCAGTTTTTTCTTTATCTTCAATGATATTTGTTGAAGTTTGTATAGACACACATTCCTGTTAAAAAAACGATTTATCATGATGCAATTTTATATATTTTTTGTTATACTTGTTCAGAAATGTATGAAAATCTAAATTACAAAGACCCTAATGATATATCTTCATTATCTTCAAAGACATGGCTTATTAAATTTGAAATTTGTATTATCAGTCTTTTCTGTCAAAGAATACGGTTCCTCATTTAAAATTTTAGATTTTTTTTTTATTACAGTTGTTCTAAAATGTATTGTATTGTTAACTCAATTTCAAAAACGATAATGAGATATCTTCATTGTCTGCAAAGATATAGCTTATGTAAGTTGAAATTTGTATTATCACATATTTCTGCAAAAATATATATTTTACAAATTTATCATGATTTAGAAAAAATGTAATTCATGTCCAAAAATGTATGAAGAACTCAATAATAAACCTCGGTTATAAAAGATCCTTCTCAGTATTTTCACAGATTAGCGTTTATAAATTCTGTATTAATTTCTCCATATGTAATATAAGATATAAGTATAAAAAAAAAGGTAATTATAAAACCTCTAAATTTTCGTGATTTCGAGGTTTTATAATTACCATTATATAAGATATTAGGGTAGGGAAATATCTTATATAATGGTAATTATAAAACCTCGAAATCACAAACAATTTTGAGGTTTTATAATTACCTTTTTCTTATACTGATATCTTCTAAACCATGGGGGTTTCGAGAAAAATGTCTATATACAAAGTGGTAGAGCATTATTATAAAAAATACAAGAACAATTCATAATTCAAATTCAAATTGTTATTATTTATGTTTATTTGAATGTGTGTTTTTTGAAATGCTATTTATGTTTTTTAATTTCTAGATGTAAATATTTAATGTTATTTTTTTTAAATGAATTATATTATTTGTAAGGTATGACAACATTAAATAGATATAGATATAGATATCTCGCGTGCTTCCAATCAAGACCCTATGTGGTGCAATTGGTTAGCACTTTGGCCGCGATAGCCGGAGACGTGGGTTCGATTCCCACCGGAGGGTGAAATTTTTAGAGTAATCTCATTTAATTATAAATTAATTTAGGAGCCTCACATAGGCAATAACCTTTCACATTATATATATATATATATATATATATATATATATATATATATATATGTCAATATGCTCTACAGCATTTATATAAGTCCAATGCATGGTTCGATGCAGACACAAACTACATAGTGTCATACACACATGTAAAAAATGATATAGCGGGGGAATAATAATAAATTCACTTAACAATAATAACACCGTAATACACAATGTTAATTTTCCATATAGAAATATTTATACAATTTAATATATCAATTCTTATATATGGAACGATATAGGAAATTAGATTATGTTATACGGGCTTAAAACGAGTTCCAATTACAATTACAAACTACAATTGTATGTAGCTACAGAAAAATAAAAATATTCTATTCCAGTCTATTGAATATAAGTACGATCGTAAAAATATTACTACTGATAAAAGTGTTGCGGATGGAACATTTTTACCGACCAAAAATGACTAGATTAAAGCTCGAACTGTACATAAGAAATCTTTAAAGAAGTATAATCAACTAAAAGATTAGGACTACATATTTTTTTGCTATACAAAAAAACCAACCGGTGCCATTCCTCTTAAACTAGTTAAACTTTGTTAATCCAATCGTACTACTCTCCCAAGTTGTAATATGGCTGGTAATTACACGTGGCGAAGCCAGCCAGCCCCTCGAGTACAAGGAAAAATGTAATATAAGAAGTTCCATTAAAAAGCGCTACCAGGTGAGCCCCTCGCGGAATTGAAAATAATAAACCGGGCTCAATGAGGGGACTAAGGACGTCGCGGAATATTTACCGACTGGATGAGGGTTAATAAGTAAAATTACGCATTACAAGGGTGCGTGATGACGGCGAACGGTGCTATTCCGGATTACTTTTATAGGAGCGAATTACGGGGGGATGATGGTTTTAGGGATATTGATGTCTGTTTCTAAATTTATGTTTACTACTTTTGATTTAACTTTAGCTCACAATACATAATATATCGTTTTTATATGATTTTCATACTACAGTGGTATGTACCGGTTGTTTAGTTAAGACACGTGTATTTATTTTCGATTGAACAATTTTTTGTGTTATGTTGTATTATTTTTGTGTTGCATGCTTTTGGATTTTTTTGGCGGTGCATGCATTTTAAGAATGTGAAATTTCCTAACAAAAAAACAATCGTAATAGTAGGCTATTTTAAGTTACACGCGAGTTTGCGTCCATACCAGCATAGTCTATATTATATTAAAATAAAATATGCATAGTAAATTCATCTATGTATAAAAAATTCCACTGCGAATTGTATGAATAAGCCGGTGACTTTCCAGAGGCTAAATTCCAGTAAACAATAGAGGAAAGAATGAAAAAAAAAAGTCGCCCCATTCTCTCGGTGTAGTCACCGGGTTGAGTAGTAATATCGCGTCTGCGATTTCAATTAATCAGGAAATATTAAATTTTATTGCGACCGCGCAGACGGTGGAGGTGGCCCTCGTGAAAACAATATGCGCACCTCTTAGCAATCCGCAACCGCAGTTATTACGAACGCCTCAACAAGGGCAGCGCTAATTTAAGCGCGGTTAATTTCGGACGACATAAAATTGCACGTCGAATTCCGGCTATCAGCTATAAATCCGGAATTATGGGGTGGCGGAAATGAATGATAATGCGGCGGTTCTGCAATCGCGCAGTTTTGAACTATTTACGATACGTTGTGGTATTAATTAATAAATGGGGTAATTAATTAAATTGGCATTCTTTTGAAAACATATTACCATTGGATAGCTATTATAATCTAAAATTAGTCCTACTATTCAGTATCTATTTATATGAAGATTTATTGGGTATATAATTATGGTTTCTACTATTTCTTATCGATTTTCCGCAAAATGCAAGAAACTGTGTGAAACAGCACAACACTTTAAAGTTAAAAAAAATCCGCTTAACCCTTATGGCAGTTAACATTAAACTTTCTAAGTCATTTATAGACTAAGAAAAATTGCGAATCATCTTGCGCGCGGCGGCAAGATAGTCAGAAATGGTAGTGAAGTATGACTGATAAATTCGTATTAATTGCTATTTTAATAATCCATTTGGTTTTAAGTTGCTTTATATTACATACAGGGTGGAAATTAAGTAACGAATAAATTCAATAAAACCTATTATTTTTAAAGGATACATACATTTGTTTATCACACTTCAGTTACAATTTGCAACTAGTTCAAGCTCAACAAGCTCTAGCCATTTTTAAGCTCCTCCGATATCATCGGCAAAGTGTAACTGAAGTGTGATAAAAAAAATATTTATCCTTTAAAAATAATAGGTTTTATTGAATTTATTCGTTACTTAATTTCCATCATTTATATAATATAAAGCAAGCTTAAAACCTAATGTATTATTAAAATAGCA
Source organism: Lordithon lunulatus (assembly GCA_963942505.1). NCBI lineage: Eukaryota > Metazoa > Arthropoda > Insecta > Coleoptera > Staphylinidae > Lordithon > Lordithon lunulatus. The sequence continues at coordinate 8,994,659 of OZ012669.1, forward strand.
AATAATACGAATTTAAAAGTCACCCCAATAAAATATTCATAACACCATAAAGAACGTATCCACTTTGTCGCCGCCACGGTCGGCCGAGCGTATGGGTTACCGGCAGAGAGAGCACAATAAATAAATAATAAATAGGAAAATAACCGCGCCAGAAAATAAAACCCCCTATTGATTCGGACAAATATTGAATGGCATCGTTGGAGCAGTAAAACGGAACGCGCCGTGGAAAGAGCATTGAGTGAAATCTAGCGATACAGAAATCGCTGCCGAATGTATCGGGCGGTGGGGCCAAGCATTTTACGATTGCGCTCCGGTGACACGATAAATTGAAAATAATAACAGCAGCAAGGGAGCAGGGAGGTGTCGGGATGGGGTTTTAATTTAAGAAACGGTGCAATAGTAGCAAATGTTTGCATTAAACAGCGTTTCTAATCATGCACTCAACTGGGTCGTGATTCACACATGAGAGGACTATGAATTAATCATGATGCGTTTTGTAGTATGTATCTGACTAGATAAATTGAAAAAATGACTATACATAATCTTTCATGTGCTTACAGAGCTTATCTTTGTGGATAAAATCAAATAATATTGTCGGAAACACTCTCTAATTTCTCACTGACCAATAATCATCTATAGTCTTATGGCAGACTTTTTTTTTGGGGAAAATTCTCCATATTTTAGTTACCAAATAGGTAAACAGGACCTCCATTAAACAATTTAAACAACGCTCTTAACTCGAAAGTTATAAATAATTTACTGTGATTACTTGAGACAAAACGAACATGCTTAAACTATACATGCCAAGACTGAAATATGTTATTATAGGCTGGATAGAAGCCGCGTAAAATAGGCAAGTATAGAGAAAATTACGGGAGACCTATATCCATACGAAATTTATTAATAATATAATATTTAATACCGTATTTTCTACACGGCATTAAATATTATATAATTAATAAATTGATATAGTGATAAGTGTTGTTTACAAGATTCATGAAATATCATTCAAAAAAATACTAGTCGAGGTATCTTATTTTTGAAACCATTTAATCGGGGTGCACTGAAAAGATTTTGCAGTAGTAATGAGTTCCCAAGGAAGGGGGAATCTGCACAAACATTGATGGGAAATATTAAGTGCCGCACTCTATAATATCAATCTCTCCAGACGTAATCGCGAAACGTCGGGGAATTAAGTGACTGCAAGTTTTAATTAAACCATTTATCCTATGAATACTGAAGCGAGGGGACGCAGTCGCTGGTTTTGCATACAGTTTATTGCTTCGTATTTAGATTAACTTTAATAACGATGCGAATTGTGCCGTTTAAAATATTATTTTCTTAAATGCGTCTTGTTAAATGATACAAACAATGAACACAATATAAAATTTTATGATGCTATAAATAACTGCTCATAAAATCGAAAATAAGATTACTAATTAATGTATTGAATGACTTATATATGTACACTCAGGGCTGTAACTAGGCAAGGGCAACATGGGGATGTGCTCAGAGCCTAGAGGGAAGGGTGCCCAGAAAGGCAACGGAAAAAATCGCATTATATTTTTAAAAAATATACGCCTTTCAATAACTTTTTGGGAGCCTATCCTAAAATAATAGTCTACCTCCCCCTCCCTTCTACTGTCCTAACAAATGCAAGAAGCGTATTGCTAACACAGAAAAATATGGATACGGATAAAAGAGGCCTATATCCAATGAAAATACGAAGGTTAAAAAGAAGAATAAAAAAAAAACTGGAATCCAGCAGCCCAAGACCGAAGACAATGGACAATATCAAGAGAGTCGATCCTATGTACTACAGTGGACGAAACAGGCTGTTGGAGGATGATGATGATGATGATGAATCTACCTTAGGGCAGAAATTTAACACGTTAAGCCCCGGGTGGCATCAACGTGATGCCACGTTATCTAGGGAGGTATAGGACGGCGTGGCACTCATATGATGCCTCATAAAATTCGTTCACTTAAATGACTAGTACATCACTGATCACTTCAACGCGAGAGTTTAAGTGCTCAGGTGCAAGTCTTGTCCTGTTTAAACAACGACTCGATATATGAGTCATTACATTGATACCACGCAGTCTGCAAACCAATTGTGGCACAAATGACGAGGCATATATAAAAAAAATTTAAAAACACATTTAAAAAGCCTCGTTAATAGAACAAAAAATATGTTGGATATTTATGTATAATATAAAGATAATAATGCCAAAAAAAGTTGGATTTTCGTTTCTTAAGCCGGGACTCAACGTGTTAAATTAAAAATCATCCCACCATTGATAACGGGCATTTTAACTAGTTTTGGAAATAAAGATAGTTAAAAATACATAATAGGGCTAGATATGTTGATACAGAATAGGAGCAGAAATGTGAACGATATAGACATTTCTGCCCATAGTTTTGGAAATAAAGATAGTTAAAAATACATAATAAAGCTACAGATGTTGATACAGAATAGGGGCAGAAATGTGAACAATATAGACATTATTGCCCCTATTCTGTATCAACATCTCTAGCTCTATTATGTACTTTTAACTATCTTTATTTCGTTTTCAAATTATAAATCACTAATACTTACAAATACCATGAATTTAAAAAAAAAACATAATTTCGATACAGTTTAAAATGTTAAATAATAATTGCATTTAGTTTCAAGAACTTAATTGTTGCAATTTCCATTACAACCCCCTCCCCACAGAGTGCAATTTTTCCTGTATGCCCTCAAGGGGATGCAATTCTTGCTGTAAAACGTGCGCGTCCAACGGCACGAATAAATAAAAAAACAAAAACGGCGGGGTAAACGCGCGCGTCTCCCTCCCAACGGGGCTCGTCTGATGTGATGCGGGATTGACATGTGTGTGGCGGCGTGCGGGGCGGAATCGGGAATTAATAACTAGATTGGGGATTTCAGTTTCTGCATTTTCAGGGGGTATCGGCAGATTGAAATGCGGATATGTGAGGGGGACCGCAAAGGTCGCACGTTTATTGATCGTTTAACGGGCAATATGATCTGTGAAAAGTTTAAAAAAAGATACAACGATTGGGCAGGGGTATGAATTTAGGGGGAGAGACGTGTACAATTCTTTCAAGAGCCATAAATGGTACTTTTAGTATTTGATTTTGAGAAATATACCAAGAATGGATGTTGTGTACAATTCTATCAAGAGATATAAATGGTATTTTTAGAATTAGATTTTGAGAAATATACCAAGAATAGATGATATGTACATACAATTCTATCAAAAGATATAAATGTTATTTTAAGATTTAAATTTTAAGAAATATACCAAGAATCGAGGCAGTGTACAATTCTATTAAGAGATATAAATGGTATTTTTAGAATTCGATTTTAAGAAATATACCAGGAATCGATGCAGTGTACAATTCTATCAAGAGATATAAATGGTATTTTTAGATTTAGATTTTAAGAAATATACCAAGAATCGATGTTTTGTACAATTCTATCAAGAGATATAAATGGTATTTTTAGATTTCGATTTTAAGAAATATACCAAGAATAGATGTTATGTACTATTCTATCAAAAGATATAAATGGTATTTTAAGATTTAAATTTTAAGAAATATACCAAGAATCGATGCAGTGTACAATTCTATCAAGAGTTATAAATGGTATTTTTAGATTTAGATTTTAAAAAATATAACAAGAATTGATGTTGTGTACAATTCTATCAAGAGATATAATTGGTATTTTTAGAATTAGATTTTAAGAAATATACCAAGAATCGATGTTGTGCACAATTTTATCAAGAGATATAAATGGTATTTTTAGAATTAGATTTTAAGAAATATACCAAGAATCGATGTTGTGTACAATTCTATCAAGAGATATAAATGGTACTTTTATATTTAGATTTTAAGAAATATACCAAGAATTGATGTTGTGTACTATTCTATCAAGAGATATAAATGGTATTTTTATAATTAGATTTTAAGAAATATACCAAGAATCTATGTTGTGTACAATTCTATCATGAGATATAAATGTTATGTTTACATTTAGATTTTAAGAAATATACCAAGAATCGATGCAGTGTACAATTCTATCAAGAGACATAAATGTTTTTTTTATATACTACAAGGTTTGATATTAAAAGAAAAACTTCTATCATTTATAGGGCAATCTGCTGTGAGTCAAGGGGGAAGCTCAAAGAAGTTTAATCGCCCAGTATTTACCTTAATTTCACAGAAAACATCTGAAAAAATGCGAACATTCCCCTCGATGGGGTTCAAACTCAAGCTCTCCAATGCTCAGTACGAGATGGACGATGCCTCTAACCATTCGGCCACTGAGCTGGGTAAGTTTGATATTTATTGTACAGGATATTCAAAATGTTAGGATGGAAGAGAACTTTACGGAGAATGATTTAAGAGGGGCATACAGATGTTTAAACGCCATCAGAGAGGGCTACAAACTCCGGACTTTTTTTTACGGTGAGTACAGCCCCCGCCCTGTGTGCACTGCGGCCCTTCACGGATCTATTGTGCCTCATACACTATCCATGATATGCTAGCCGGGTAAATTCTTTGTGGTAAAATTTCCCAGGTAGCGGTGGAACTCCGGACGAACTTTTGCAGAAACGAAACAGGGCAACTGGAAAGCGACCCTCAGAACATCAACAATATCTGGAAAGGATATTCTCAGACTCTACTGGGGATACACAGGAAAGACGAGACCAGACAAGCTCTGAATATACGAGCAGAAGAAGGGTAGGATAGACAAGGAAGCAACAGTATATACAAGTTGAGGTATTTATTGTACAGGATATTCAAAGTCAAAGAAACATTGAAAAATGTTGAAGATAAACTAAATTATAAAATATATCCTGATAATGCCACTGAACGTTTTTACTTTCTGACTACATCATTGATGTAAAAGCAACTATTGTTTTACCAAAAACGTCTTTCTAACTAAGATTGTGGAAATATGCGATAACTTTCGGGAAAAAAAACTGCACTAGAAGCAAGGTATTGTTGTCGTGAACAATTTAGAAAAAAATAATCAATTTTCATTTAGTTTTATGCCTAAAATAGTCAAAATAAACCCGATATTTGCGATGTCTGTGTGTGTTATCCGGATGTATGGATGTCTGTGAACAAAATTCCGGGTAAACGGCACAACAGCTTGCGACTAAATTTGGCAATTAGTTGAGAATCCTATCTAGGACGATCCAGTGAAAATTTGAGCAAAATCGGTGCACTAACAACGAAGAAAACTCGAGAAAAACGATGTACTATGTAATTGGGTGTGGCTACACTAAAAAAAGAACGGTCAATTGGAGAGCTCGCGCTCGGGAGACCCTGTGAAAATTTGAGCAAAATCTGTCAACGAAGGGAATTAGTAAAAATGGACGCATGTTAAATGTAGTAAGGTAATGAAGAAATTGTCATAATGAGAAACTTCAAAATATGAAAATATCAAAATGTGAAAATGTCAAAATGTGAAAATATGCAAATATATCGAAATATATCGAAATATATCGAAATATATCGAAATATATCGAAATATATCGAAATATATCGAAATATATCGAAATATATAGAAATATATCGAAATATATCGAAGTATATCGAAGTATATCGAAATATATCGAAATATATCAAAATATATCGAAATATATCGAAATATATCGAAATATATCGAAATATATCGAAATATATCGAAATATATCGAAATATATCGAAATATATCGAAATATATCGAAATATATCGAAATATATCGAAATATATCGAAATATATCGAAATATATCGAAATATATCGAAATATATCGAAATATATCGAAATATATCGAAATATATCGAAATATATCGAAATATATCGAAATATATCAAAATATATCGAAATATATCAAAATATATCAAAATATATCAAAATATATCAAAATATATCAAAATATATCAAAATATATCAAAATATATCAAAATATATCAAAATATATCAAAATATATCAAAATATATCAAAATATATCAAAATATATCAAAATATATCAAAATATATCAAAATATATCAAAATATATCAAAATATATCAAAATATATCAAAATATATCAAAATATATCAAAATATATCAAAATATATCAAAATATATCAAAATATATCAAAATATATCAAAATATATCAAAATATATCAAAATATATCAAAATATATCAAAATATATCAAAATATATCAAAATATATCAAAATATATCAAAATATATCAAAATATATCAAAATATATCAAAATATATCAAAATATATCAAAATATATCAAAATATATCAAAATATATCAAAATATATCAAAATATATCAAAATATATATGAAAATATATATGAAAATATATGAAAATATATGAAAATATATGAAAATATATATGAAAATATATGAAAATATATGAAAATATATGAAAATATATGAAAATATATGAAAATATATGAAAATATATGAAAATATATGAAAATATATGAAAATATATGAAAATATATGAAAATATATGAAAATATATGAAAATATATGAAAATATATGAAAATATATGAAATTATATGAAAATATATGAAAATATATATAAATATATCCAAATATATCCAAATATATCCAAATATATCCAAATATATACAAATATATCCAAATATATCCAAATATATCCAAATATATGCAAATATATCCAAATATATCCAAATATATCCAAATATATCCAAATATATCCAAATATATCCAAATATATCCAAATATATCCAAATATATCCAAATATATCCAAATATATCCAAATATATCCAAATATATCCAAATATATCCAAATATATCCAAATATATCCAAATATATCCAAATATATCCAAATATATCCAAATATATCCAAATATATCCAAATATATCCAAATATATCCAAATATATCCAAATATATCCAAATATATCCAAATATATCCAAATATAACGAAATATATCCAAATATATCGAAATATATCGAAATATATCGAAATATATCGAAATATATGAAAATATATGAAAATATCAAATAGTGCCGTTTTGACTTTTTGACAGTTTGATATTTTGACATTTCCACATTTGGTATTTTAAAATTTTGACATTTTCTCATTATGATAACATTTTTACAGTTAGACATTTGGACATTTGCATTACATTATATACTATATACTTCTATATATACTATAATCCAACTTTCAAACAAAAAATCGATAAAAATTTGTCAAAAATGTTAAGAAAAGTAGAAAAAGTGGAAAATATCGAAAATGATACACCAGATATTTCATTTTGATTGATTGTACAGGATAAGCAAAATTAATATCAAATAAATCACAGTTTTTTTAGTGTTTTCTGTGTGTATTTTTCTAATGAACAAGCATTTCAGTGTTTACATCCAACAATTTAAACACCGATATTAATTTATTTTAAAGACATAGATAAACGACTTCATATATTTGGATATATTTTCATCTAATTTTCATTAAAAAAAAAGTTAATTAATAATACTTAAGTTTGTAATGAAATGTATCTAGTTGTTATTTGGATAAATTTTCATATCATTTTCATTAAAAAAAAAGTTAATTAATAATACTTGAGTTTGTAATGAAATGTATCAAGTTGTTTATGTGGGGTACAATATACAATACGAACTATGTAGGTACTAAGCCGGCATAATAACTACTATTTGCAATCAACGCACAACGGCGGGCTTGTTAGTTAGATCTTGATTAAATCCGTTATTGTTGACGACCCTCCACGGCGCTAATTCGATTTTTCATAATTGGCAAAAGGGACGACCGTCCGGCCAACAGCAGCCGGCGAATGCGAACACACAGAAGCGGTCGCTCCCAATTAAATAACAGCATTAAACAATAACGCGAATCCAGTGGAATTTAATCAGCCGAAAAGCGCATTGTTAGTTCCCCGCAATTATGATTAAAGTTTACTGCGGGCGTCAGGAAGTTGGGAATCTACTCATGAGAAAATTGTCTGCTAACTTTCTTTTTTTAGATGGTATCATGCAGTCAGAGATTGATCCGTTGTAATGGTATAAAAGAATTTTAACCACATATCGTTGCTTCGGAAAACTGTTCGAAAATTTACGAGTTTGAGTTAAATAACCACGCTGTGACGAGATATATATATTTCTGTACAATTGGTCTATACTTAGTACCTACTAATAGTGATCGAAGTACCGTTCTTCAAAATAATTTAGAAACTAATTTATAGGCGAACTTGAAATATATAGCAACTTTCAATTGCTTCTCTTGAAAAATTGTGATATTGCAGTTTTGCGGTTTTCAATCAAATATAAACCAATATAATTAAGAAGCAATTTATGAAAGAATCTTCAAACTTCGTCTACTCACTCGCATCTTCAAAGTTACACTAATAAATGTGTACTGTCCCACAGAGGAACAGGAAAAAGAAACGAAGACTATCAGGTTATGGAGGAAACGTATGACAACTCGCCAAAAAAATTATATCAAAATTGCCATGGGCGATATGAATGTCAGTAGGTAGGCAAAGAGTACGAGTGTGTGGGATAGGAAGACTCTCATTACATAGCCAAATGAACGTAAATGAAAAATTATTAATTAACTGTGCGACTAGAAATAATATGGTTCCTTAAAACCGGTGCACGACCGAGCGATATAGCACGCCACGGGTGGGTTAAACGAAAGCACCTAAGTATGTCTCATTTAGTAGCAAAAAGGGATATTTTATAGATAAATGGGTGATTAATGTATTAAAATAATAAAAATTTTAAGAATCTTCATATTTGATTTGTTATTATAATTTTGTAGGATTCTGTTTTTTGTGGCTACATAAATAATTTAGTTTAATAGTAAAAATTTGCAAAATTCCAGTACTACAATTGCGTTAGCTCTCTACTCATTAAAGAATTCTCAATGTAATTCATCTATGAAAATATATTTTGTAAACATATTTCTCATTGTATCCCATGAATGACTTTTATGAAATCGAATTTTTATGTGCAGTTTCTGTTTAAAACGATTAATGTTTACCGAGCCTCACATCCCTCACTCAATTTTATTTTTGGGTTTTATTTCCAGGAATTGTCGAAGGTGCGAATTACAGCCGGACGTAATTGAGCCGGGCGTAATCCCGCGGCGAGAACGGCCGCTGCCGTAAATCTCACTTTTATACCGCCGGGCGGTCGTTGCCGCCGCCGCCGCCACCTCCACGGACACCCCCGTTAGTCCCGTTGTAATTAATGGCGACGGGAATAAAAGGCCCCCCCGATATATGCCGTTATGGCGGCTGTAGGAACGCCGACGCGGGTCCGTTTTTAATTTTACACGGCGATTTATAGCGCGATTCAGCAGAATGGGGAATTTTTCATATACAACAGCAGCAGCAGCCAATAGTTCACTCGATTTATATAAAAAATAATAATAGCTAAATATGTATGAAAAATTGTTTTCAATTCGGTACATTTATATTATAGTAACTAGCATATAATACAAATAATCATTTACGAAACTTGCATTAGAAAATATGCAAGTTTACTAAATGATATCACAAGTAAAATAAGAAACTAAGGAGAAAATACATTTTAATAAATTATAAAATATACAAGCATGAATTCCTTTTTATCAATCTGTATGCAGAAATACCTTTTAAACTCTTAAATAGCTGAATATCTATGATCATTTTTTTTTTTCTTCAATTCGGTTGATTTATATTACTGTAACTATCATATAATACAAATAATCATTTACGAAACTTGCATTAGAAATTATGCAAGTTTCCTAAATGATATCACAACTAAAATAAGAAACTACAGTGAAAATACATTTTAACAAATTATAAAGTATATAAGCATGAATTCCCTTTTATCAATCTATATGTAGAAATGCCTTTTAAACTCTTAAAGATTCTCACATTTCCAAGTATCTACATTTAGAATATTTTTTTATGTTAAACGAAATTAAGCCAAATTCACTTTGCAATAGAGAATTCATAATTGTGTTGTAATTATGAATGCTCTATTGCAATGTGAATTTTGCTATGTTGAGTTTAGCATAAAGAAGATATTCTAAATGTAGATACTTGGAAATGTGAGAATCTTCAAGAGTTTAAAAGGCATTTCTACATATAGATTGCTAAGAGGGAATTCATGCTTATATACTTTATAATTTGTTAAAATGTATTTCCTCTTTCTTATTTTAGTTGTAATATCATTTAGGAAATAATTTCTAATGCAAGTTTCGTAAATGATTATTTGTATTATATGATAGTTACAGTAATATAAATCTACTGAATTGAAGGGGAAAAAATGATCATAGATATTTAGCTATTTAAGAGTTTAAAAGGTATTTCTGCATATAGATTGATAACAGAGAATTCATGCTTATATACTTTATAATTTGTTAAAATGTATTTTCTCTTTAGTTTCTTATTTTACTTGTGATATCATTTAGGAAAGTTGCATAATTTCTGATGCAAGTTTCCTAAATGATTATTTGTATTATATGCTAGTTACTGTAATATAAATCTACCGAATTCAAGAAAAAAATTATCATATATATTTAGCTATTTAAGAGTTTAAAAGGTATTTCTGTATATAGATTGATAAACGGGAATTCATGTTTATATACTTTATAATTTGTTAAATTGTAGTATTAGTAAATTGACTTGAAAAAGCAGTAGGAAGAAGAACCAAATTCGTAAAGAATTTGCATAATCAAATAATGTTGGATTATTATTCCAATGAACTAAATGCCCTGATGGCAGGAGTATGACGAAGCTTATTACCATATGGGTGTGAATTGTTAATTCATGTGGTTGTAGCTAGATGGCATTAAACTTTCTCTCGAAAGAGACAGTTGCAGTTGTAAAGAATAACAAAATAAAATAAGATGTTTTAATTGCAAATGTTAATTATTAACACCACTCATGAATTTCTAAATATCTTTGTTTCATTTTCTCTGTAATTAGATTTAATGTCTCTTGAGAAATAAATAAATATTATACATTTAAATGCTAACCACTTGTTCTGCAAAATTATTAATTCTCGCGCGACTAGTTTGCATTATAATATTCATTTTTGCCAGCTCATTTCATCGCGTTCTGCGCGAATAAAAAGAAGATTAAAGGCAAATTACAGCGCCGGAAAAAAGAACTTTTGGGTAGTCGAAACAAGCGTGTCGGTAGCGTAGGGGGGCGGCATGCACAACTTGTGCTCGGCGCTCGTACACCGGCACTAACTACGAAAGTTGCGCGCGTAATTGTAAAACTTGGCTGCAAATTTGTATGTAGCCGGGGCCATTACGGCAATGTTTCGCGCTTTTGGGGAGGGTGAAAGTTTACAGCGGTTACTAAATAATGCAGCAGGCCCGTGATGTATGTCGACCGTAAATGGGAACGGATCGCCGCCTCCCCCGCAGGAGCGTATCAAACGGAGACACAAATTTATATGCGCTACACGTGCGATTTATACAGATTTTAAATAATAATTTTAACTTTTTAGGATAGTTAGAAGCTAATTTCAATCTAAGTAGGTATCCTTAATAAATCCAAACCATGCAATGTGTTGAAATTATAGTTTGAAATCGTCGAAAATTTCTATTCGTCTTAAATCATATAAACCATGTTCTTTTGCTTCCTCCCAGTTTTTTTCCTTTCCTTTCTAATAGTTCTGATATAGCTTCATCCCATTTTTTCTTGGTCTTCCTTTTTTCTTGTTTTTGATTTTTGCAAAAGAATATAGAGAGCAAAAATCAAAAACAAGAAAAAAGGAAGACCAAGAAAAAATGGTATGAAGCTATATAGGAACTATTAGAAAGGAAAGGAAAAAACTGGAAGGAAGTAGAAAAAACTGGCAATAAATAGAAGAAAATGGAAAAAATATATAAAAGAATAGGGGAAAATTCAACATTAATATAAAAAACATGATAAAAAGAAATTAATCAATAAATGGAGCATTTTATAAAACGAGGGAGTTAATACCACCAAACGCCAAAAAAAAAAACATTTTTAACGCCCTCTGTGCGTCCAAAATAACATATTTAATAAATCTTTGGGGAAACACAAGCAACAAAAATGTTGAAAAACATATATACAGAGAAAACAAACTAAAATTCTGAAAACATGGCACAAACTACCAAAAGACACTCCCATAAAATAGGTACATAAGATACACAACGAGTTATACATAGAATATAACTCCGCTATAAATATTTTTCTATAACTCTGCTGTAAGTACTTTTTTATAATTGCGCTAATAGTAGTTTTCTATAAGTCAGCTATGTATCATGTGCTGCTTCTTTTTTTAAAATTTAAATTATATTATTTATCATAGTACGATATGTGTAAATTGTAATTATGTTTATTATCTATTGAAACTTTGAGGTGTTTACCGTGAACATATATTATTATGTGTAATAAGTATTGCTATACATTATTTAGATTACACGAGTGTTTAATATTGTTCCAATCGTTGCGTGGTTTGAATGATTTCAAGACGAATAGAATTTTTCGATTGCAAAGTATAATTGGAACACATTGACGGTCTGAATTCGTGCGAAATAATTCTCCTTTCTCGTCCAAATCGCCTTTAACTCGGAAAAGTTTCCCCGGGCCGGATTTCGATCATTTCGTCAGGCAACTTTGCCGGTTTAGCGGGAAATAATCGCCGCAATGAATGAGGCTTTAGACGGGCGCGCACGCATAAACCGGAACGAACAATGGGACAAACAAATGGTCGCGTTGATAAAGCCACACCGGGGGTGGCACAAGTAACTGAATTATGGGCCGGCGATAGTTAAATGTGCGCAATAACAGCGGTCTATGAGCACACATTCATTGTCATCTTATCGTCCGGCGGCGGCGCGCATTGTAACCCCTTATCGAATGCACGGGCTCGTTCACACAAATCGGCCCCCGAAACGTAATCATCCGCACATGACAAATGTTGAACAAAAAAAAACTGCTCGGTTTAATTAAATTTTATATAAATGCAAATACCGTTCGAACTTAACTATTGAATTAATGAACGTAATTACTACCCCATAAAAGTAATGGCACGCCCGTTAAGCTTAATGGCCGCCGGAGCACTTTTCCTTCCTAGTTTTATTTATTTGGGTGGTTTACGATATTATAATTATGGGCCACGCACGGGCCATAAGTAAGATTGAGCGGTTTTTAAGTGGCGCCTCGCGGCCTGCATTTCCTATCAATCACACTAATTGCGTTTTCCACGAAATTAACCCCATGCAGATACGTTACCATCGCGTAAATCACATCGACGAACCCGTGATTAATGACGTGCGGGCGATGTAATCGGCGACGCGGTGCATTAGCTCGAAAAACAAAGAATTAATTTCGAACACGAATAAGATATTAGTGGGGTTTTCTAGCTAGTTGCATTAAAATGAAACATTAACGGTTTGTTGCATTATTTTATAGCTATTAGAATAAATTCTGGTTTAAATATGGATTTATTTAATAATAGGGCTCTTTATAGCTATATTACTATATACTTTCATTTTCTAATAAGAACATTTTGTATTATGAAACTAAATTTTGGAAAATTTAGTTTAAATATATTTTGGGCCTTCAAAAATTCATTATAATAAGTATAAAAATACAAGTATACAAGTATATTATAAATTTTTGTTTAAAACGTTTCGCATTCACTTGAACATTGATCCTCCAACCTGATTTATCGCGGGGTTAAATTGAGATCGTATTTGTGTAATACAGGACAATAAGTTGGCGTGGCGTGCTCTGGGTGATCGATGGCTGCTGACACGCGTTAACTGCCTCATCCGTGTAGCGCTTATTGCGTAATTTTTCAGCGGGGCGTCTCACCTCTTTGCCGCTCCCCGTCGGGAGACAACAAAAAAGATATTTTGTTTGCCCGCGCGAAAGTGCCACCTATATATTTCCATTATGTCGTGCCGTGGAGGGTGTGTGTGTGTGTGTGTGTGGGCGAAAAAAATGTAATACGACGCCGAGAAATTGAGATGAATTTTTTATTAAATCTATGCAAAGAACGGATGAGAGCGATCTAATAAGGGTGACAATAGCTTTAGTCACTCTAGAGGCATGCAAACTCGAGGGGTACTGTTTTCTTGAAGGTTATAAGATATGGAGAAGTCTTGTATTTCATTTCTCGCTAGAATAAAGTTGATATGATTAATCAAATCACGAGGCATAGTAAGGAATTTAAAAGAAAATGGTCGGAAACTCTGAGAGGACGGTAGTATGTATTAACGTCCTCTCAGAGTTTCCGACCGTTTTCTTTTAAATTTCTTACTGTGCCTCGTGATTTGATGAATCATATCAACTTTATTCTAGCGAGACAAGGATTTTAGAAACTATCCTGAACATTCGTACATTTGTAGGAGCAGACATAGGGAGCGACTACAGTTCTGTGGCTAATATCAGATTAAAACTAAATCTACAAACTATTCTATTTAGGTAGGTCTTGACTCGCTCATCAAGTGCTACCACCAATCTACCTGGACAGCCTGACATGAAGGAGTTGTCGCAGTTGTTGTTGTTGGTGGTGGTACTACTTTCCGAATACAGCATAACATACATAACGAAAATTGATATAAAAAAAATTGTTGATCACAACAATACCTTCCTCCTAGTGTAATTTTTTTCCCGGAAACTTATTGCATATTTCCATAATCTTATTCAGAAAACGTGAAGACATTTCCGTAAAACAATACCTTCCTTATACAGCAAAAGGAAGGTATTGTTTATTGTTTTACGGATATTTAGTGTACTTTTTTCCCTGGAAACTTATCTTATTTAGAAAACGTGAAGACATTTCCGTAAAATAATACCTTACTTATACAGCAATAAGGAAGGTATTGTTTTACGTAAATGTCTTCATGTTTTCTAAATAAGATTGTGGAAATCTGCGATAAGTTTCCGGGAACAAAATTACACTAGGAGGAAGGTATTGTTGTCATCAACATTTTTTTTTTCAATTTTCGTTATGTTTTACGCCTTAAATAGTCGAAATAAACCTGATTTTTGCGATGTCTGTGTGTATGTATGTCTCTGAACAAAATTCCGAGAAACGGCATAACAGATTGCGACCAAATTTAGCAATTAGCTGCGAAACTGGGACCATCCAGTGAACATTTCAGAAAAATCGGTCACTAATACAGAAAAATTCACCGATTTCCTGCGCGCGGTTGCATAAAAAAAGGAACGATCGCGCAACAACAACAAACGGTGTCATCTGGACTATACGTAAATCGCACAGGGAGTTAGATAAAATGGTTAAATGTGAAATGCAGTA
This sequence comes from Lordithon lunulatus, assembly GCA_963942505.1. NCBI lineage: Eukaryota > Metazoa > Arthropoda > Insecta > Coleoptera > Staphylinidae > Lordithon > Lordithon lunulatus. The sequence continues at coordinate 9,009,955 of OZ012669.1, forward strand.
TTGAAAATGAAAATGGAAACGTGACAAAATGTATAAATATGCTAAAAATTTTGAGAAATGTAGGCAAATGGGTGCAAATGTGAGGAAAAGTGAGGAAAGAAAATGTGAAAATGTTTTATGCCTAAAGTAGTAGAAATAAACCTGATTTTTGCGATGTCTGTATGTCTGTGAACAAAATTCCGGGAAACGATACAACAGATTGCGACCAAATTTAGCAATTAGCAGCGAGACTGGGACCATACAGTGAACATTTCAGCAAATTCGGACCACTAACAGAGAAGAATTCTCAATAACACCGATTTCCTGCGCATAATTGCGCGCGGTTGCATCAAAAAAGGAACGATGGTGCAACAACAACAAGCGACGTCATCTAGACCACACGTAAATCGCGCGAGGAATTAGCAAAAATGGTTAAATGTGAAATGCAGTATTGAAAATGAAAATGGAAACGTGACAAAATGTATAAATTTGCTGAAAATTTAGGCAACTGAGTGAAAATGCGAGGAAAAGTAAGGATAGAAAATGTGAGAATGTTTTATGCCTAAAATAGTCGAAATAAACCTGATTTTTGCGATGTCTGTGTGTATGTATGTCTTTGAACAAAATTCTGGGAAACGACACAACAGATTGCGACCAAATTTAGCAATTATCTACGAAACTGGGACCATTCAGTGCAAATTTCAGCAAAATCGGTCCACTAACAATTCACACTAAGAATTCTCAATAACACCGATTTCCTGCGCACAATTGCGCGCGGTTGCATCAAAAAAGGAACGATCGCGCAACAACAACAGACGACGTCATCTGGACTATACGTAAATCGCGCGGAGAATTAGCGAAAATGCTAAAATGTGAAATGCAGTATTGAAAATCAAAATGGAAACGTGACAAAATGTATAAATATGCTGAAAATTTTGAGAAAATGTATGCAAATGGGTGAAAATGCAAGGAAAAGTGAGGAAAGAAAATGTGCGAATGTTTTATGCATAAAATAGTCGAAATAAACCTGTTTTTTGCGATGTCTGTGTGTATGTATGTCTGTGAACAAAATTCCGGGAAGCGACACAACATATTGCGACCAAATTTAGCAATTAGCTGCGAAACTGGGACCATTCACTGAAAATTTTAGCAAAATCGGTCCACTAACAGAGAAAAATTCTCAATAACACAGATTTCCTGCGCACAATTGCGCGCGGTTGCATCAAAAAAGGAACGATCGCGCAACCACAATAAGTGACGTCATCTGGAATATACGTATATCGCGCGGGAAATTAGCAAAAAGGGTTAAATGTGTAGTGTAGTATTAAAAATGAAAATGGATACGTGACAAAATGTATAAATTTGCTCAAATTTTGAAAAAATATAGGCAAATTGGTGAAAATGCGAGGAAAAGTGAGGAAAGAAAATGTGAGAATGTTTTATACCTAAAATAGTCGAAATAAACCTGATTTTTGCGATGTCTGTGTGTATGTATGTCTGTGAACAAAATTCCGGGAAACAACACAACAGATTGCGAACAAATTTAGCAATTAGCTGCGAAACTGGGACCATTCAGTGAAGATTTCAGCAAAATCGGTCCACTAACAGAGAAGAATTCTCAATAACACCGATTTCCTGCGCGCGGTTGCATCAAAAAAGGAACGATCGCGCAACAACAACAAGTGACGTCATCTGGACTATACGTAAATCGCGCGGGAAATTAGCAAAAATGGTTAAATGTGAAATGCAGTATTGAAAATGAAAATGGAAACGTGACAAAATGTATAAATTTGTTGAAAATGTTGAGAAAATGTAGGCAAATGGGTGAAAATGCGAGGAAAAGTGAGGAAAGAAAATGTGAGAATGTTTTATGCCTAAAATAGTCGAAATAAACCTGATTTTTGCGATTTCTTTGTGTATGTATGTCTGTGAACAAAATTCTGGGAAACGACACAACAGATTGCGACCAAATTTAGCAATTAGCTGCGAAACTGGGACCATTCAGTGAACATTTCAGCAAAATCGGTCCACTAAGAGAGAAACATTCTCAATACCACCGATTTCCTGCGCACAATTGCGCGAGGTTGCATCAAAGAAGGAACGATCGGGCAACAACAAGTGACGTCATTGGTGCTAATGGACTATACGTAAATCACGCGGGGAATTAGCGAAAATGGTTAAAAGTGAAATGCAGTATTGAAAATGAAAATGGAAACGTGACAGAATGTGTAAATATGCTGAATATTTTGAGAAAATGTTGGCAAATGGGAGAAAATGCGAGGGAAAGTGAGGAAAGAAAATGTGAGAATGTTTTATGCCTAAAATAGTCGAAATAAACCTGATTTTTGCGATGTCTATGTGTATAGCAAATGGGTGAAAATGCGAGGAAAAGTGAGGAAAGAAAATGTGAGAAAAAGGGAAAATATTTCTAAATTTCAGTAGAAAAAGTTGTGAAAATGCGAGGAAAATAATCAAAAACGTCAAAAAAACTAAAAATGTCGAAAATGTCAACAATTTTAAAATAGTAAAATCAGTTGAAAATGTCGAAAAAAGTAAATAGGTCATGTAAATATTTTATTTAAATATTTTAGTGTCGTTATTTATATATTTTATAATAAATCATTATCAGAATAGAGATAGCCAGAGAAGGTTTTATGAAAATGCAAAAATAATACGCAATGAAGATTACTATATTTTACCAAATGGTAAAATGTTATATAAATGACCTTTACTGTTCTATATGTACGTACTTACTCTTACCTACTATAGAGAAGGCTGGACATTTAAGATATTCACTATAATCAGATTTGAAGGTTTCGAAATGTGCGACATGTGTAAAGAATATCATAGACCGAACTTCAATCAAATGCAGATGTCCTTCGAAAAGGATCCAAAACTCCTACTCAACATGAAAAGGCGGAAAACAGGTTACCTTGGACATACAATGAGAAACGATAGTTGATTATAAGGCTTTCGTTTCTCATTGTATGTCCAAGGCAACCTGTTGTCCGCCTTTTCATGTTGAATAGGAGTGGGAAAGAGGGGTATCAAACTTGTCACTAAAATTGTTGATGGTACTGGATGTGCAGACCGACTGTAGACTGAAATGAAGTGGCGGATCACTAACGTCGCAGAGAATTCAGCCGTGACCAACGCTAAAGCTCGATGAAAACAAGAAACCACTGGATGAGTAGAGAAACATACAAACTCATCTATGCTAGACGACAGATAAAAGCGACTATGATAAGCCTAGAATTAAGAGATGTAAAGGTACGACAACTAAATGCGGACATAAAACGTGGCTGCAGATCAAATAAAAATAAACCAATTATAAAGGGAGGAAGAAAATGTGGCTGCGAAACATTACGACCTAAACGGAGATGGGATTGAAGAGTTAATGAGAGCAACAAAGACAGGAAGTCATATGCAGAAAGTCACCAACCTCTGATAAAAAAAGGCAGCTACAGAAGAAGACTTAGCCTACTAATTACAACTTCTAGTCATTGGAATATTTTATGACAGAACAAAAATGCAAATATAACGAAAAAAATCGTATATCCCAGACTACATATAGTCCCAAACAGTGCGCACCGCGGAAATAAATATCAAATATTGAACAATACAGCGGTCGAAGGGTGGGCGGCAATATTTCAAGCCGAGAGATGCACAATGGGATCGGGAATTCCAATTATAAGTGGAGATGCGGTTTCGGTATCCGGGGCACAATGAAAACCCGACTCGCCCTCGCGCAGTTATGATTGCGATATTGAAATTCTGCCTAAACTTGCTAATATCATTAACGGGCCGCGGTATTCCACCGCTGACCCTGCACCGGATAATTTCCAATCTCCACGTGAAAACAGAGCTGTAAGTAGGGTTTATGCGTGCTTTGGGGCGTACAAATCACCATTAAACACGAACTATTTTGCAAATCATAACGAAAAGTTGCGCGGAAGTAAAAAAACGTGACTTATAGCATTGTAAACTTAAACAAATTAGTATTGTATGTTTCGAATACACGTAATGATTACAAAAATATGGTCGGAAGATTGTTCAGAATAAAATTGTACACCTTCAATGTTTCTTTAAAATAATTGTACAAATGGACGACAGTTACAATGTTATGTTATGAATAAAATGTTACATCTTCAATGTTTCTTTAAAATATTCGTACAAGTGGACTACAGTTACACAGTTGTAGGCAAAATAAAAATTTAGATGCAAATAACTTTCAGGTTTGATGTCAGCTCAAAGTTGTACAGGGTCGTCCCAGCCAAAACCTATATAAACTCCAATGCGCATGATTCAATGCTGTTAAGCTGCAGACCTTTTTGGTCCATCCTCAATCGCATTTGTATGATGTAGTGATGATAACATTATCACTGCTTTACGCTTTTTTGACACGTACGATAAAATGGTTATGTCTATTGAAGATAAGCCAGGAGGATCCTTATGAGGCTATTATTCAGGTAGTATATCGCATTTGGTCTTTCGTAGAGTTCGTCTATGTTATATAGACTTTATTCAGTTCAATCATAAGTTCCATAGAAGAAAACCAATGTTTTTCCGTAATGTTACGTCTTATATTTATAATTGTTGGAATTGTTTCTAAACAAAATATGCTGACGCTTATGGTATGCTGGGTCAAATATGACCCGCAACAACGTACAACCCGGAAACAATACGCAATTCTCTATTCATGTACGTTGCATCTATAACTATCTTAGAAGTTAGGAGAAATCCTTAACTGGTATGCAGCTGCACAAAAAGAAAGTAGGGATAGTAATGGAAATAAAGTGGTTCGGGTCAGAATTGACCCTACCATACCAACTGAGGGTTAATAATAAGACGGTCTTAAAGCGTAGCACCAAACAAAAATCGGATTTTAAAACGATAAGACGGTCTTACATTGTAAGACTAAGTAAAATCTACATATGTTTGGTGCAACAGAATAAAAATTTAAGACGTGGTTATATATAAGACGAGTTCTTATATTAACTCGTCATATATATAACCACGTCTTAAATTTTTATTAGCTTATATAAGACGAGCTTTAAGATTCGTTCAAGAAACCGGGCGTTAATGTTAAAGTTACGTTTACGTTTAAAACATCTGTATAAACACATCTTAACTCGAAAATTTCTAGGTAAGGGTAATTCAAAAAGCCACATATACAAGTGTGAATTAGGGGGTTAGTTGTACTTTTTTCAGCCACATTTTAAGTTATCTGCAAACCCTCTGCAACAATTTCAGCATACAATCTAACACCGCCGCCGTCTTTGTCAGAAATTTATTAACCCAATTCGGCGGTAATAATTGTGGCCGGAGGGGTGGCGTTAAATCGTACACGGGGGCATTCATCGCGGATTACTCGTGTGTTATTACATCTCCAGCGGTACCCCCCCCCCCCCCCCCCTACACATTCCTAGCATAATAAAATATGCAACCCGGGCGCGAATGAGTTACCTCAGTGTCGGCTTGATAAATCCGGCCTTAAAACGATAAATAATAAAGTACATACACATATAAAAAAAAAACACTCACCTCGCAGCTGGACTGGTTGATGTTGCTCAAGTTGAGGCGAAAAACTCGGTCCCTGCAATCACACAAAAAAAAGGTTGGTTTAGAAATCGCAAACAAAGCTCGCGTTCGGGACAAAGCGTTGATCCGATTACGCTCTACCTGGCGCGCAATTATTTGCTACAATGTTAGCAATATGACTTGCTCAATATAATGAAGAGCGCGCGAGTTCGGCGGGCGAGGTTGGAGGAAGTGTACAAAGCGCGAATTGGGATCGATAGTGGGAATTTCAGCGGAGGTTGTAACAAACAGTGTTGAGGTAAATACGTTTGTTGGGGGTATCCTATTCAGACTATTAATAAAATGGAGGGATTTCAAAAAAATGTACAGCAAAAATTAACTGTAAAATAGTAGTTACTGTATAAGTTGTAACTGGCTATCGAACTTCCGAGTTCTTCTGTAATTGTAATTGTTTTAGTGGAAATATTAGTTACAAATATATAAATATTAGATACAAATATGAAAATATTAGATACAAATATGAAAATATTAGATACAAATATGAAAATATTAAATATAAATATAAAAATATTAGATACAAATATGAAAATATTAGTTACAAATATGTAAATATTAGATACAAATATGAAAATATTAGATACAAATATGAAAATATTAGTAACAAATATGTAAATATTAGATACAAATATGTAAATATTAGATACAAATATGAAAATATTTGTTGGAAATAATGCAGTTTTATCTTTAGAGAGAAAAGTTTAATGCCACCTGGCGACACGAAATCAATTAACAATGCAAACCCTTATGGTAATAACCGTCATTAGGATCACCGGGTAGTGCCCTCTATTGGAATAATATTTCAATAGAGTGTTTGAGATGTCACCACAGAGCCAATCTTATAAAATATATAAGTGTGAATTCACCTCGCTAGAGAGAAAGTTGTATTATTCTGTATTTAAACCACTAGAGATTTTGTGAATTCATCCTCACTAGCTGAGCTAGAGTGATGATGAGATCTAACAACATCGAAATCTAGATATGTAGATTACTAAGAGGTAAATTCACACTTATATAGTTTATAAATAAATAATAATCTGGCTGCCTTGGCGATTAGAATCATGAATACCCGAGCGAACATGAGTGTCACTGTTAGTACTTTTTTTTAACCAAGTATTTTTACTTGTACCGTCGATTAACGTTTAACCGGAGATGGTGAGAACGGTAATATTAACACAATTTCTGTGTGAATTTTGTAAGTAAAAACTATATAAACTCCAATACGCATAATGACTAATATTAACACTTAATTTCTGTGTGAATTTTGTAAGTAATCGGAATAACTTTCAAAGCCTAAAATGTAAATAAAAACATTATAAAATAGAGTGATTTGTTTGAAATATCATTCTAAACAATAAAAGTCCTAAATGGATACTGACCATGTCGAAAATTTTGAGAACAACATATCGTTCTATATTTTCATAATATTTAGTATATCTATGTTAACATTCAAGTAGATCCAAACTAGTTCAAACAAGAAGACGGTATAATCTTTCATTTAAATGTTTCTCCACGCTGGTGCTGGCGGAAGCAGACATCGACCGCGTCGTTTCTTTTAATACCCAATTTAACTTTTCGATGGCCACTATCAGCGGGGATAACGGGAAACTTTTGTATCTGGAAGGAAGCAAGGGGGGGCCGCGAAAGCAGTTTGTATCGTCCGCTCGCGCGCTCATCAATCACCCCTTATCAAGGCGGCGGCGGCGGGGGGGCCCCCCAAAAAGTCCATCATTAGTTCCCTATCAGTACCGAGCGCCTCATCGGACATTAGTAGCCACAAAACTTTTTGTAATTTATTACGACATCACAAGAACAACACGATTATTACTTAATGTTATGAAAAATAGACTTCTGTTTTTTTTACTGGGAAGGATGGTTTGTGTGTCACGATTACTCAACAAATAAATATACGTATTATACTCCTTTTACTAGTTAAGCTAATCTGAGTACATCTGATTACTTTTTCTATTAGATTATTGAATTGTAATGTGTATATACAAACAAAAACAAAAATCTACTAAGGTTAGATATAACGAACAAATTATTGATGTTTTTATCAATGTATTAAACATAAAATGTTTTTCTGAAATTTTAATAATTTGCTGTATGATACGAGATAATTTAAGATTGTCTCGCATCTTGACTAACTTTTGAGTCAAAAAATTGTCTTGTCTAAAACGACCTTTATGTGTAATATATAATAATGATGAAAAGAACCGAATTCTGATATTTATAATAATAATAATAATAAGCTTTTTTGTCCTACGGAAAGAAAAATCCAATTGCAAAACAACAACAATAATATGCAAAATGTATAAATATATATGATATCCGGATAATTGATTACTTGATAATTGGTTACTTGATAAGTATAAAAGGAGGATTGAAGTAAATACTGACAGTACTAGGATAGTCTATCCAGAACAGACAGTACTAGGACTGACAATATTATTGACCGTGTAAGGTGCCTTATTGAGTGTAATAAAAAGTGTATTAATTGTTGCGGGGAATTTCAGCGAGCGCCATGATGAAGGTTAATCCGTGCCTGTTGGCATTCACTTGAGCGTGTTTATTATAGCAGGATAAACATATCACGGGGAGGATAACGCGAGGGCGGCGGGACTGTCCCCAGCTGCGTCCTGTCTGCGCCTGAAAGCGGCCGCCGCCTCGCGCGAACGGCCCGTAAAATCCCGACAATGGGGGCCCCGAGATTATGACGGATTATCATAATCCTGCGGTACCGTTCGGACCCTCGTAAATACACCCGAGGACGAGGGACACAGATTTACTCAGCCGTTTAAAATTGTGTTGCCAGTTACTTAACACTGTCCGGGCAACGTTGGAATGGTTTAATTATTGATGTTCGTGGGCTTGTTATTTCTAAAACAACTCTAGGGTTTCCCTTTAAGCAATTTCTACAGATTAATTAACTTCAATTTCATGTTATTTCAGAGAATTACTTGTATACATTGAGAATGATTAATAAAATATATGATTAATAAAATTACATTATAATAAACATACTAAAACAAAAACCTTTATTTGGCATAACCATTGAAAAAATATAAAAATCCCTCAATAAATATCTGTGGCTTTCTTTACTCAAAAGTTATTTAGATAGATAGTTTTAAAATGTCTGTTGATAGTGTAATATTCATGTAAAACCAAATAGACCTAATTTTGTTTTTTTTTCTACACAGATTAAGTATCAAATATTGAACTGCTAATCGCCTCCCTGCGGTATACAGTCGGTGAAAGAATATTTATTTTTTGCGCCGCATTACTTCCGGCCCGTTGTGTCTTTTCAGCGCGCTTATCGGCTGCAGGCAAATGTATAATGAACCGCGGCCGGGATACTCGGCATTCGGCATTGATATTTTTTCCGGTAAACACTCTCCAAAGCGTCCATAAATCACGCGCCGCTCTATCGGCGGCATTCAAAACGCGGATATAGCAAAAAAAAAACGGGGACGAGCGATACGCCGGCGGCGAGGGCGGTTGGGCGCATCCGCCATTTATTAATATCCAGCGGCGGAAATGATGGCGGCCCCCGGCTTCACGCCGCGGCGAGTTTTCAAATTCATAAGTGTTAATTTTTACTCTGCAGCTTTTTTTTTGCTGGTGTGTGTGTGTAACGGGTTAATGGGTTTTCACAATACACTGACTTAAATATATTAAGTATATAGAAAAGCTTAAAATATGAATAATTAATAGAAACTAAATTCAATATAAGCAGACAGATAGGACAGCTGTTTAGTTTTAGACAAGACATCTTCTTGACTCAAAAGTTAAGGTCGTTTTAAACAAGACAATTTCTTAGCTCAAAAGTTGTTCAAGTAATGAATTCATATATCCTCCTCCCATACAATTTGTCCTTGACAAATAGAACGCGTTATATTTTTCCATTCGATCTACCATCCAATTCAATATTTCAAATAATCTGCTATATGATACTAAACAATTCAGATTGTCTAGCATCTTGACAGACTTTTGAGTCAAGAAATTGTCTTGTCTAAAACGACCTTTAGTCAAGATGCGAGACAATCTAAATTGTCTCCTATCATACAGCACTTTATTTGAGATATTGAATTGGATGGTAGATCGGTGAAACAATATAACGCGTTCTATTTGTCACGGACACATTGTTTGGGAGGAGGATATATGAATTCATTTCTTGAACAACTTTTGAGCTAAGAAATTGTCTTGTCTCAAACGACCTTAACGCGCGTTAATTAAGAATGTAAATACCAAAACATTATAATATATATATATATATATATATATATATATATATATATATATATATATATAAGATAACATATTTAACAGCTTACCCGAGGACATACGAATAGATAGAACATCAAAAGAAATGTAAATTTCTTCAAAAATATGATATATTTGTATGAGTTAAGCAATGTAGAGTTAAGTTAATTTAGGTATAATGTATGTATGTATCTGATGTAAGACCATGTTATATTTTCTTCTTATTTTGTATGTTGTTCTGTAAATGCATGTAAATCTGTAGAGCAATAAATCTATTATTATTATTATTATTATGAATATACAATATCTGTAATAAATTGTATAATAATTTATTCAGAAATTGAATGGTTTTGGCGTCTACTACGTGGTAATAAATAAGTGGTAAAAAACATAGTAGTTTTATTCATCTCCTTTATTAATAATTTATTATATATCCAATATATCTCTATAGATTTTAGGGTATGTTGATTATAGATTAGAATGACTACCAAAATCATGGCATAATTTATCGACCTGCCAGTTTTTTTTTGCATTCCTCATGCCTATATCTATATACCACTAATTAATAATAATGTATGTATACTTTATTCCCTCATGGTACATTGTGATTAATCCAAGCATTACATCGACGACAAACAGCAATCGAGCTGATTTGCTTTCGATAATTGTTTGTGTTTACATTTGATCAGCGCCAGATGTTACACGTGCGTGTTTATCGCCATAACAATCCAACTAGGACGAACAGAACGAATGGAACAAAGGACGTTTGCTACAGCAACTCAAATTGTGTCATACTATATTTATAGGCGCTTACGTGCACAAGTTATAGTTTTAGAGGGAAATAATTCAGGATTGCATTATTTTATTTAATCATAAGCGATCTATAGTAAGGTAGACGTATGGATTATTTGAATGAAAATTACACAAATATTCTTATTCGATTTTCTATTCTGAAAAAGTGTTCATACGTTTTAAATTTTATAATTATATTGGCCTTGTGCTGATATCTCAAGCACTCTGTTGGAATATTATTTCCTAGAGGGCACTACCAGGTGATCCTGATGGCATGAGCATGTTGACAGTTATTACCATATGGGTGTGCATTGCTAATTGATGTGGTGCCGCCAGATGGCGTTTAACTTTCCTCCTTGGGGGTTAGTTGTATAACTTTTGTATATAACCACTCGAGATATTGTGTGAATTCATCCTCACTAGCTGAGCTACACTGATGACATCTAATAAGATCGAAATATATATATGTAGATTGCTAAGAGGTGGGTTCACACTTATATATGTTACATTTTTCAGAGTTTTAGTCATTTTAGGTACTACTTTTTCAGCTATGGCTGTAAAACTTGAAATAATAGTCTTAGTTTTCACGATGATGGACGCGCATAGTTTGGTTGGTAGGGACCGTGCGCCCACCCAACCCTTGATCGAATAGATTTTCCCCAAGATAATACTCTTCCTGGAATGGTTTAAACAATATAAAACGTCTGTATCCATTGAAAAAACTATGCGAGCGAAGGTGGGGTGGGCGGGTGGACCCTACCAACCCGACTAAGCCCGTCCACTATTTCAAACGACTTGAACTATGCATTACATTATTTTTCATATATATTTTTTTAATTAGTCTTAAATTAATAAATGACATTAATTTAATCATAGAAAATTATGAATAAATAGTGTAGTGCATAGTTCAAGCCATTTGAAATAGCGGACGGGCATAGTCTGGTTGGTACTCATTACATTCTTTTTCACCCACCCTTGTTCGCATAGTTTTCTTCAATGGATGCAAATGTTTTATATTGTTTAAACAATTCCAAGAAGAGTGTTATCCTGTGGAAAAACTATACGAACAAAGGTGGGGTGGGCGGGTGTTCCCTACCAACCAAACTATGCCCGTCGACTATTTCAAATGACTTGAACTATACACTACATTGCTCCTCATAATATTTTTACAAATTAGGTGTAAATTAACAAATGAAATTAATTGAATAATAGAAAATAAACGGATAACATTTAGTGCAGAGTTCAAAGTCATTTGAAATAATGGACGGGCATAGTTTGGTTGGTAAGGGAAACCTGCGTACCCCACTAGGGGAAACGGATAATGGTGTAGTGCATAGTTCAAGTCGTTTGGACTAGTGGGCGGGCATAGTCGGGTTGGTAGGGGCCACCCACCCACCCAACCTTCGCTCGCATAGTTTTTTCATTGGATATAGATGTTTTATATTGTTTAAACTATTACAAGAAGAGTGTTATCCTATGGAAAAACTATGCGAAAAAAGGTGGGGTGGGCGGGCGGTCCCTACCAACCAAACTATACCCGTCCACTATTTAAAACGACTTGAACTATGCATTAAATTATTTTTCACATATATTTTTTTAATTAATCTTCAATTAATAAATGACATTAATTTAATCATAGAAAATTATGGATAAATAGTGTACTGCATAGTTCAAGCATTTGAAATAGTGGACGGACATAGTCTGGTTGGAAGGGAACAACCCCACTAGAGGAAACGGATAATAGTGTAGTGCATAGTTCAAGTCGTTTGAACTAGTGGACGGGCATAGTCGGGTTGGTAGGGAACAACCAACCACCCCACCTTCGCTCGCATAGTTTTTTCATTGGATATAGATGTTTTATATTGTTTAAACTATTCCAAGAAGAGTGTTATCCTATGGAGAAGCTATGCGAAGAAAGGTGGGGTGGGCGGGCGGCCCCTACCAACCAAACTATACCCGTCCACTATTTAAAACGACTTGAACTATGCATTACATTATTTTTCACATATATTTTTTTAATTAGTCTTCAATTAATAAATGACATTAATTTAATCATAGAAAATTATGGATAAATAGTGTAGTGCATAATTCAAGCCATTTGAAATAGTGGACGGGCATAGTCTGGTTGGTAGGGAACAACCCCACTAGAGGAAACGGATAATAGTGTAGTGCATTGTTCAAATCGTTTGAACTAGTGGACGGGCATAGTCGGGTTGGTAGGGACCACCCACCCACCCCACTTTCGCTCGCATAGTTTTTTCATTGGATATAGATGTTTTATATTGTTTAAACTATTCCAAGAAGAGTGTTATCTTATGGAAAAACTATGCGAAAAAAGGTGGGGTGGGCGGGCGACCCCTACCAACCAAACTATACCCGTCCACTATTTAAAACGACTTGAACTATGCATTACATTCTTTTTCACATATATTTTTTTAATTAGTCTTCAATTAATAAATGGCATTAATTTAATCATAGAAAATAATGGATAAATAGTGTAATGCATAGTTCAAGCCATTTGAAATAGTGGATGGGCATAGTTTGGTTAGGGGGGGGCGCCCGCCCACCCCACCTTCGCTCGCATAGTTTTTTCATTGGATATAGATGTTTTATATTGTTTAAACTATTACAAGAAGAGTGTTATCCTATGGAAAAACTATGTTTTTGAAAGTTATGAGATTTGTCATCTCACAGTACCATACATTAGTTACGTAATTATTTATATACGAATATTTTTCATACGAGTACATATTTTCTTTAGCTAACGCCTGAAAAGAATGATAAAAATCACAATTCCGTCTTGAAATAAAGATATCAGCATTATGATGCTGGTCACGTGGTGAGGATCTGCAATCCCCAGAGACAACACTGCTAATTGCATCGTGCTGTTGGGAATGGAGAGCGCACCCTTTATTTTTCATTACCGAACTGAAACACACTCGCACTCGGAGCTATGCACCCCCCTGCTGGATGTGTGAGTGTACGTATGTGGGGGGGGGGGGGAACTGGGGGGCGGCGCATTAATTACGCCGAATGACCGGGGCGTAAATCAAGCGAAAATTTCGAAGCGCGGCAAAAGCGCGATAACGGGCGAAAAATTGCAACGTTCGGGGGGGTGTGCGGTAATTAAAACGCATTTCGCAGGTTTTTAGAGAAATATGGGGGCAGTCTGCAGTTACAATTACCCCACCCAACTTTAACTATAAAATATATACAGCGGACAAATATTAAATCTAAATATTCTCACTTCACATTTCACAACTTTGTAGCGTCTCTATATCAACTACTAGAGAGATGGTTTGTATATGAAAATAGAGAGTATTCCTAACCCTACAGATTGATGAAGACGCTTTTCTTTAGCTAGTACCGTTTTCGCGCTGTAGCGATGAGAAATATGACATATTAGTATATAAGCGTGCATTCACCTCTTAAGTCCTGGTTTCCGAGGAAACTATTTGGGATTTTGTATATTCTTCACGGTATCTCCAACCATTTGGTAATCCTAATGGCATGAATATGTTATTGAAGTTATTACCATATGAGTGTGCATTATTAATGAATGTAGTTACCGCCAGATTGCGTTCAGCTTTCTCTCTAGGGAGAATGCTGCATTATTTTTTATATAAACCACTTGGGATTTTGCATATTCATTCTCAATAGCTGAGCTGCACTGATTAGATCTAATGGGATCAACATCTAGATTTGTAAAGCACTGGTATCCTAGGAAGCGGCGTCGATAAAAGCGGCCGTTCTTGACGTCATTTTGACGTAACAAATAAAGTTTTACGTGTATTTATATAAATATGGTAACCCAGAGAGCGAAATACCTAAATGTAATGGGGAAAGGGCATGAATTACAGTGGATTATGGTGCTATTTCATTTACTTTTACTTAAAACGTTACCTGGAATGTGTCAAAAACGGCCGCCTTTATCGACACCGCTTCCTAGGGTACCAGGGCTTTACAGATCTAGATTTTGATCCCATTAGATCTAATCAGTGCAGCTCAGCTATTGAGAATGAATATACAAAATTCCAAGTGGTTTATATACAAAATAATGCAGCATTCTCTCTAGGGAGAAAATTGAACGCTATCCGGCGGTAACTACATTCATTAATAATGCACACTCATATGGTAATAACCTCAATAACATATTCATGCCATTAGGATTGCCAAGTGGTTGGAGATACCGTGAAGAATTCAACTAGTCTTGGATGCGTAATTTTCTATTGTAAAGGTGGTTTTAGACAAGACAATTTCTTGACTCAAAAGTTAGTCAAGATGCGAGACAATCTAAATTGTCTCGTATCATACAGCAAATTATTTGAAATATTGAATTGAACTGTAGATCGAATGGAAAAATATAACGCCAAATAGAACGCGTTATATTTTTCCATTCGATCTACCGTTCAATTCAATATTTCAAATAATTTGCTGTATGATACGAGACAATTTAGATTGTCTCGCATCTTGACTAACTTTTGAGTCAAGAAATTGTCTTGTCTAAAACGACCTTTACACTAGAAAATTATGCAAGAACAAATTGTATTGAAGGAGGATATATGAATGAATACATTTCTTAAACAACTTTTGAGGTAAGAAATTGTCTTGTCTAAAACGACCTTAACAGTTGAAAATATGTACAAGTAGTATTTATAGAGAATAGCAAGATATTACATTTACATAGATTAAAGTGATCGCAAAATATAACAGGATTATTTTTCGGGCATTAAATATCCAACAGCGTGCAAATAGCAGCCCGCTCAAGCATCCGCCAGCTAACACTATTAAAATAAAATTGGTATTCTTATTGTGTGCGGTTTTCAAGTAGCAAATTCCACCCTGCCAGTTGTGTGTGTGTGTGACGAGCCGCGCAGGCAGGTGGAAAAAAGGGCCGCAACAATGCGCGCACACCACGCGAACGTTGACATCAACAATGTAATAATGTACAAAGACCTTTTCATGTAGATCCGGGCATGATTTCGTGACAGCGAAGTTTCACGTCAGACATATCGTGATACGGCTGTTTGCCCTCCCGTAGTCGCACGTCAATCATTCTTAGCTGGTTCTTGTATATGTGTGTGTGTGTGCTAAGACGAGAGCCACGATTTCCTTTTGCATAATTAACCGGCGGCAGCAGCCCTTAAATATGCACACGCGTCGGAGAATGGTCAGCGCATTTTCCATCGATCGGCCCAATTATCGGATGAATAAACGATACAGCGGCGAGGGTTGTAAACACAATTGTCGAGGGGGAAAGCGATGAAAATTTTAAAAGGTCTTAATGCTGGATGAGTAGCGGGTAGCGGTCGATGGACGTTGAATATTCTATGGGGAAATTGCAGAAAATTTCTAATGATGTATTTTAAATATAAATTCGTTTTAACAAGGACTGTTATATATATTTTTTGTGGTGTAATTTAATGTTTATTCCTGGAATTACTTTAATACTGTTACTTTATTTGTCGTTGTCGTCGTCACCGCTATTTTTATATATATACACGATTTTTCATATGAAAAATAAATGATATTCAATTATTTCAAATATTGGATTGTTAGGGCATCTACTGTATGATTTTAAAAAATTACTAAAACGTTTTTTACTTTGTTTTTTTATGCCACTTGAAGTAAAGTTCAGCATTAGTTAATTAGTTTTATTTATATTGAATTATTGGTTTGCAAACTTAGTTTATTCATTTATGCCATAAGTATTTACAAAACACATTTACAAATTTCATTAAAATTTGAAAATCATTTGTACGTTTCATTCAACTCATATCATTTTTGATTCACAATATACACGATTTTTCATATGAAAAATAAATTTTAGTCAATTATTTCAAATATTAGATTGTTAAGGCATATACTTTGTGATAATTTATTTTAAAGGATAAATAAAACGATATTTTACTTGTATTTTTTACTACACTTGAAGTGAAGTGTGATGAAGAAAACAAAGTAAAACATTGTTTTATTTATATTGAATTATTTGTTTGCAAACTTAGTTTATTCATTTATGCCATAAGTATTTAGAAAACACATTTACAAATTACACGATATTTTCTCATTGTTTCCCGCATACATTTTGTATTACTGGCATTGTATATTTAGTTTAAAGTAAATTTCACGTTATTTTTTAACAGTACATACAAAAGTCGTATGGAAAAAAAAACCGGTTCGTGCGTGAATACAAGGAAAATATTTGCCATCAACGTATGCAAACATTATAACGTGATATTGATATTGTTCGCGGCACATGTCGCGCCGTTGTTCTTGGCGCGCGCGTTAGTTTTAATGCGGGTTGTGGTGGAGGCGCCGGGGGGCTTTTGGCTGCGGGTAAGCCGAATTTATACTTTCAAATGTGCATATCTTATGCACCGCAGCTGGGGTGGAAACCGGCGAACGTGCTCATACACTCAGAAACATGATATTTTGATGTTTTCTCGGAGGGCGATATCTGCATACCTTTACGACCGCGACTCGCTTTATTTAATTCAGACGGGGGGGGTGAAGTGGGGCGGATGGTTCTTAATGATACGGCACTTTGCACTGTTTAATATAATTCGCGGTTTCCAATACTCGGGCGCCCATTAGCATGTGCATCACGAGTCGAACACATAACCAGATTAGCGTGCCTCCTTTGTGCCAACTTGGGCCCTCCCAAGATTATTCCATTAATGTAATGGCACGAGAAGCCGAAACCGCACACCTCGCGAACTTGTAGCGGGCGACACAGAGGGATGCAATTTGGCGGCACTAATGCTGCTCTCGCTCTGAATTAACTGAAAGGTCGCTGTTTTCGGTCAATATCGCTGTATTCGCTCCTCAGAACAGAAACGCAGCTGTTTTCGCCTGCGGTGAATTACGGTTATTTGCAGTAAAGACTGGACAAAGTTGTTATTCCATTACGGATTTCCTAAATCACTGTCTCGCGACCGTGCACCAGCAGCTAGAGAGCGCGCTCTTTTGTTCGTCCTGGCCGCCGGCCAACACCGCCGACCCCTAAATAATACACAAAGCGCAATTGGCTCCGATTATGCGCAACCCCTCACAGATACTTCGTCTTACCCGCAAACGAAAACAACAGCGGCTATACTTTAATCGAGCGAAAGATATGGTGTGTAATTATCTGGACTAATATCCCTTTTTTTTTGCAAACTTCTTCTTCGAGTCATAATTTTTTTCAAATTACAATATAAATTATGACTGAATTCTCGGTTAAAATAAATTATATTTTATATTTGTGATTATAGTAGATCATATGCTTATTATAGAAATGTTTTCGTTATTTAGGTATGAGATAATACTGTAATCTGTTTTGTATAGAAATGCTTTATATAGATTTGAATGGTTATTAAGTTTATGAGTAAACATGATAGTTGTATTTTCTCAACAAGCTAATCTAAGCTTAGAGAAAATAAGACTATCCAATTAATTTAATTTATTATTAAGATGATGACCACAAAATACATACACAGACACACACGCACACACACACACACACACACACACACACACATATATATATATATATATATATTAAATAAAAAAAGGTGTGTAACTATTTATTAATTAATTCGGAAAGTCGTGTAGTGCCCATATCAGATTATTTTTCGTTAAGAACACGCACAGCGATGTTTTAGCTGGATATAAATTGGACATAAATTGCATACAAAACTCTCAAGCGTTGTAGAGAAGAAACCACAAAAAAATGCAGTGTCAGGCAGCTATTACTAAAGTTCGACAATAGTCGTGACAAATCCTGCACGTTCTTGCATAACATTTAATAATGATGTGTAAAATAAACTCTCAGCATGCTTTCAAAAATGCAGTTACAACATGAGCTTTCACCTTTACAAAACTCATTAATTAGTCTCCTATATTAACCATTTCACCATCAATCGCGCTTAAAAGATTGAATTAAAATCCGCGCTAACTCGCAAACGGGAACGTTCATTAGGGGCGCATTGAATGCGCCGGCCGGATTTTAAGGGGCGCGTGCGTACACAATGGGCTCACCAAATCGCAAATGTTTCGTGTGACACTGCAGAAAATCAGGCCCCATTCTTCTCCATAATATAATCTTATTAAACGGAGCCGGTGCGCGACGGCTGCGATTATTCCCCGGCGATAGGGGTGACGCCGGCCGCCGCCCCCCTTTCGTGACAATAATGCGCCGGATTTTAATTAAGAGATCATAATTGACCCCGCGCACAAAACGCATTCGTCGGCGACTATCTAGAGGGGAGGCGATGGGGTTGAGACCACAAGAGATTTGCTTGCTTAATTGCCGAAGAGGCGCAACAATGAGGATTTTGAAAACAGGATTTAATGATTAAATAGACTAACACATGCCAGAAGGATCTGAAGATTGATAGCCAGTTTAAAAACTGAAGTCCCGAAATGGTGTAAAATTCAAATTTACATTGATTTTATATGCTGTTTGAGATTAGATTACATTTCACTCGATTCATGATTCTTCACGTGTATGGTCTCGTAGTGTTATAGAATTGTAACAAATTTAGTAGCTGCTGCTACTAGTTAAAGACAATAATTGTAATTACATGCACTATGCATTACATACATACAAACTGAGTTTCAAATTACAAAATTACTAATCGTGAATACTACACTATATAATTTCCCAGCTAGGATCCCAAACCAGATGGACTGTCAGGGCATGACTAGTAGCGTTGATTTACGTATTTATATAATACTTCAATAAACGCTAGTAGTGAAAAGCAGCAGATAAAGAAGAATGCAAGAAGCCTAGAAAAGGCAAGGAAGATGGAAGATGTTGATCCAAGAAAAATTAGCTCCATACCGTCTACTTCAGGGACAGGCATTAAAAATTCTATTTTTTAGTAGACAAAAGCAGGAGATAAATAGGAATGAAAGAAGCCTAGAAAAGGCAAGGAAGATGGAAGATGTTGATCCAAGCAAAATTAGATCCATAACGTCTACTTCGGGGACAGACTGTAAAAATTCTATTTTTTTAGTAGAGAAAAGCAGCAGATAAAGAGGAATGTAAGAAGCCTAGAAAAGGCAAGGAAGATGGAAGATGTTGATCCAAGCAAAATTAGATCCATACCGTCTACTTCGGGGACAGACTGTAAAAATTCTATTTTTTTAGTAGACAAATGCAGCAGATAAAAAGGAATGAAACAAGCTTAGAAAAGGCAAGAAAGATGTTGATCCAAGCAAAATTAGCTCCATACCGTCTACTTCGGGGACATACTGTAAAAATTCTATTATTTTAGTAGAGAAAAGCAGCAGATAAAGAGGAATGCAAGAAGCCTAGAAAAGGCAAGGAAGATGAAAGATGTTGATGCTAGAAAAATTAGCTCTATACCGTCTACTTCAGGGACAGACTAAAAATTCTATTTTTTTTAGTAGACAAAAGCAACAGATAAAAAGGAATGAAACAAGCCTAGAAAAGGCAAGAAAGATGTTGATCGAAGCAACATTAGCTCCATACCGTCTACTTCAGGGACAGACTGTAAAAATTCTATTTTTTTAGTAGAGAAAAGCAGCATATAAAGAGGAATGAAAGAAGCCCAGAAAAGGCAAGGAAGATGGAAGATGTTGATCCTAGAAAAAATAGCTCCATACCGTCTACTTCACGGACAGACTGTAAAAATTTTATTTTTTTTAGTAGACAAAAGCAGCAGATAAAAAAGAATGAAACAAGCCTAGAAAAGGCAAGAAAGATGTTGATCCAAGCAAAATCGGGGACAGACTGTAAAAATTCTATTACTTTTTTTGTGAGAGATTATTTTGGGGTGTGTGTTGCTGTTGAAACGTTAATTGTGAATATTTTGCGGCAAAACTGGGTCGCGCCTTTTTGCGGCAATTAATTCCGCGTCCCCGCAGCAACAATTTCAAAGTGCACACGAATAATTTTTAACGTTCGCAACATTAAACCCGTGGAAAATTTCCAGCCAATCAATAGTGGGCCACTTTTAGCGCAGCACTCACACATACACACACCCACACACACACCGATACATATATATATATATATATATATATATATAAATAATAAATCGGCACGCAATTTGCGCAAATATTGCAATGAATATGGAATGAACAGAAAAAAAACTGTGTGAGTGTTAAAAATTAAAATTGACAACAATAACAAAAACAGGATAATGCATAAGCTGTATGAAATATACAGTGTTATAACTGGTGTTGAAAAAAAGGTTCCTATATTTCGATTTAATAAAAATGCAAACAAATCAATTCTAGAAATTATGGTATAATTATGGTATGCACTTATTTAACTTAAATTAAGCATTAGTTATATAATATATAAGTGTGAATCCACCTCCTGCAAATAACCCATATAGTATTTGCAGGAGCTGGATTCACACTTATATTATTATATAACTAATGCTTATTTTTGAAGTTAAATAAGTTATTGTTAATTGATGTTGTGTCGCCAGACGGCGGTAAAGTTTCTTCCAAGGACGAAAGTTGTATCTTAAAGTCGTTTTAGACAAGACAATTTCTTGACTCAAACGTTACTCAGGATGCGAGATAATCTAAATTGTCTCGTATCATACAGCAAGTTATTTGAGATATTGAATTGGATGGTAGATCGAATGGAAAAATATAACTCGTTCTATTTGTGAAGGACCAATTGTATCGGAGGAGGATATATGGATTTATTTCTTGAACAACTTCTGAGCTAAGAAATTGTCTTGCCTAAAACCTCCTAGGGCGAAAGTTGTATCAATAGTTGTTGTTTAAAAATCATAATAAATGTAATACTTGAAATTACAAATGGGACAATGGGTGCAATTGTAATTTTGTTTAATGCTTCATTTTAAACTGTCAATTTTCGTTACAAATTCGGCAAATAGTGAAAGCTAACCTTCTAGCCCGTTTAGACCTAGAAAGTTTACAAAAAAAAAGCCTGCAGTGCTGTTTTTTATGTACTATCAAACAAAATGCGGGGGTAATATTCAATGGTGTTAAATTGCAATTAATAATAAGGAATCTGTAAATACCAAGGACCAGGCTATCCAGCAATCAGAGTCTCTGAAATCTAACGATCTCGGCGGCCAATTAAAGTCTCCATTTCGAGAAATCGCACGTCCAGAAAATTTGTTATGTAATAATAATGTTATGCAAAATAATGTTTCACCAGCTGTGTGGCATATGACGCCGTTCTGCTAAACAACAAACGTTATCTAGCTCCATAGCATCAATTTCATCTTCAAAAAATCTCCTGGATGTGTGATTTCTGGATATGGAGACTTCAATTGGCCGCCGAGATCGTTCGTTTGCAGAGGCTCTGATTGCTGGGCAGCCTACTACCTGGTATAGACAGATTCCTTATTTGTAGAATTTTTTCTTCAATCTATTGTTTATTAGGTCATTTTTCATCTCTTTTTCTTTTAATTTCTTCATGTCAAATTGTCGTGTTATTATTTTTATGATTATTTGTTATTTATTATATTTTGTTTAAAAGATCTGCTATAATCGAATAGAAATAATTTAAAGAAAGCATTAATGTTGAATCTAGAGTGGTAGTAAGTAGTAGGTGCTTGATACTATCAGAGAAACATCAGCACTGTCAGTGAAACGTCAATGCCATCAGAGAAATGTCAAAACTGTTAGTGACATCGATACTAGAGAAACAGAATTGTCAACACTATTAAATTATCATCAACATTAGACAAACGCCAACGCTAGTATGATGTGCAATACTATCAGAGAAACACTAACAACGTGATACTATCAGAAAAATATCAGCACCGTCAGTGAAACGTTAATGCCATCAGAGAAATATCAAAACTGTTAGTGACATCGATACTAGAGAAACATAATTGTCAACACTATTAAATTATCATCCACATTAGAGAAACGCCAACGCTAGCATGAAGTGCAATACTATCAGAGAAACACCAACAACGTGATACTATCAGAAAAATATCAGCACCGTCAGTGAAACGTCAATGCCATCAGAGAAATATCAAAACTGTTAGTGACATCGATACTAGATTGTTAACACTATTAAATTATCATCCACATTAGAGAAACGCCAACGATAGCATGAAGTGCAATACTATCAGAGAAACACTAACAACGTCAAAACAATTAAAAAATTGAGAATTGACAAAGAAGTCACCATCTTCAGTGAAATATTAACACCAGCGAAACGTCTACACCGCTAGAGAAACGTAAACGTCATCATAGAAATGTTAAGACTATTAGAAACATCGTCACTAGATAAACGTCAGGAGAATTGTCAACACTATTAGATAATCATCAACATTAGAAGAACGTCAAGACTATTAGATAATCATCAACATTAGAGGAACGCCAACGCTATTAGATAATCATCAACATTCGAAGAACGTCAGCACTAGTAAATAACCATCAATATTAGAGGAACGTCAACACTATTAGATAATCATCAACATTAGAGGAACGCCAACGCTATTAGATAATCATCAACATTAGAGGAACGTCAACACTATTAGATAATCATCAACATCAGAGAATCGTCAACACTATAAGAGAAACATGAATACCATAAAGAAAAACACGTCAAAGCTCCTAGACATGGGAAATCGACATAGTCCGAGAAATGTTAACACCAGCAATCAAACCGCAATTCCATCACTATCAAATAAACTTCAACACTATCAGAGAAATGTAAACACTCTCAAAGAGAATCGGAAATATCAGAGAATTTGCAACAATATTATATAAACTACAACATCGTCAAGCCAATCAGAGAAACGTCTACAACGTCAGAGAAATGTCAAGGCTATTAGAAACATAGATACCAGAGAAACGTCAAGAGAATAGTCAACATTATTAGATAATCACCAACATTAAAAACAATTAAAAACGGAGGATCGACAAAGAAGTCATCATCCTCAGAGAAATGTTAATATAGGCAAACAAACGGCAACTCCATCTCCATCAGAGAAACGTAAACACATTCAAAGAAACGTAAACACATTCAGAGAAACGTAAAAGACAATATCAGAGAATGTTTATTAAATAAACTACAATATCGTCAAGCCCATCAGAGAAAGGTGTACACCGTTAGAGAAACGTCAACGCCATCAGAGAAATATCAAGACAATTAGAGACATCGACACCGGAGGCATTTCAACAGAATTATGAACATTATTATATTAAGCAACAACATTAGAGGCACATCAATGCTATCACAGAAATGCAACACTATGAGAGAAACACAACACCATCAAAAAAAGTAAAAACACCTAAAAGTGGAGAATTGTCAAAGAAATCATCATCTTCAAAGGAATGTTAACACCAGCAAAGATGAGCAATATCAGATAAATTGCTATTTCTTTGCTGGCATCAACATGTTGAACATTACTAGATAAACTATAACATCAGAGATACGTCAACGCGATCAGAGAATTACAACACTATTAGAGAAACTTCAATAAAAAAAAACGCAAACAACCTCCGAGAAACAACATCAAATAAACGTCATGGCCCCCAGAAAAATATCAAGGCTATTAGAAATATCTATATCAGAGAAACGTCAAGAGAGTAGTCAGCACTATTAGATAATCACCAACATTAAAAACAATTAAAAACGGAGGATCGACAAAGAAGTTATCATCCTCAGAGAAATGTTAATACAGGCAAACAAACGGCAACTCCATCTCCATCAGAGAAACGTAAACACATTCTGAGAAACGTAAAAGACAATATCAGAGAATTTTTATTAGATAAACTACAACATCGTCAAGCCCATTAGAGAAAGGTTTACACCGTTAGAGAAACGTCAACGCCATCAGAGAAATGTCAAGACAATTAGAGACATCGTCACCGGAGGCATTTCAACAGAATTATGAACATTATTAGATTAAGCATCAACATTAGAGGCACATCAATGCTATCACAGAAATGCAACACTATGAGAGAAACACAACACCATCAAAAAAAGTAAAAACACCTAAAAGTGAAGAATTGTCAAAGAAGTCATCATCTTTAAAGGAATGTTACAACCAGCAAAGATGAGCAATATCAGAGAAATTGCTATTTCTTTGCTGGCGTTAACATGTTGAACATTATTAGATAAACTATAACATCAGAGATACGTCAACGCGATCAGAGAAATACAACACTATTAGATAAACTTCAATACAATAAAAAATACCTCCGAGGAACACCATCATGACGTTGACTCCCAGAAAAATATCAACGCCATCAGACAAACGATAAAATCATCAGAGAATGGACAACACCATCAGAGAAACGTCGCCGCCATTAGAGAAATGTTAATACTTTCAGAGAAACCTCGGCACCAACATCATCAAAAAAAAAACGTTTTTTTTAGGTGATTGGTTAGAAAAAGTGTGTTCAAAATATATCGAAAACAATATTATTCTATTAAAATTAATCGTTACGATCAATATTTGATATCTCTTACAAATATTATTATTACTTCTAACTCTCTAACTTGCTATGCAATAAAAATAATGACTATCCATTAAACCCTCACACATGTGCCGCCATGTTTAATTACAACCCCCCAACCGCCCCCACGAAACCACCGCCCGAGCAGCAGTATTTTTTCACTCTCATTACGCCGCCCGTAATTACTCTTTAATTCCGGCCCGGTTTCGATTACCGCCGGCTTCGTTTTACTGCCCGCGTTTTTCCTCCTCCTTCCTCTTGCTCCGCAGACACGGCATGAGCGGGCCCGTCCGTTTGTTGTGATCGGGTCGCCCCTGACGACCGGATTTAATAGCCGTTAATTTACTTTTATAATCGGCGAGTGCTCCGAATTTAACTGCCGTTTATATAAAAAAAAGGGGAATTGCGGCGGTGAAAAGTCGTAACGTCTCGGCGGCAAAGTCGCAAAGATAAACACGCAAATGTTATATTATATTCACTGCGAAATGCTAACAACTATATATTTCTATATTACTATGTATTTCTCTTGGATAGAAATTTATTTCAGATGCATATAATACATATACAATAGTATATTATATATCATACATCATGCACACTTTGGGTGTTTTATTGTTTAATTGAATATTATTTGGCCTTTCGTGTTTTCTTCACTCACACATTTGAAATGTTTTTCCTTGAAAATTTCCTCATGTGACCTATATCATAAGAATTTGAAAATATCTCATTATTATATAATACAATATTTATGTATTTCTAAAATAAATCTTAAGCTGGCCATACACGTTCCGGTATCCCGGAGAGGTTTACCTGCGCAAAGACCTGTACAGGTAAACTGGAGCGTGTGTGTGGACAAGTTCGGTAAACCTGAACAGACTTAGTGACCTGTACAGGCGACCGGAGTAGAATCAGCCGGCCATACACGTTCCGGTAAACCGGAGAGGAAAACCGACACACTGCCTTGCACACACACAGTAGCGTAAACAGTACTGGGCTACATATTTGTCGTTTTGTAATAAAAATATAGTATATAGGAAAAATTACAGGAATTGAAATAAAATTTGAAATAAAAAAATTGAATTGTTTCCAAATTCAATATTTTTATTTTATTTGATGCTAAAAAGTCGTGTTTGGCCTCATTTTGTAGGTATTTTAATTCCAAAGAAAATTCCGAAAAAATATTGTTATAAAAAGTAGTGCACAGTTACTGTCACAATCGAATTTTGATTCTTCTCCGGTCACCTGTACAGGTCACTACGTCTGTGCAGGTTTACCGAAACTTGTCCACACACACGCTCCGGTTTACCTGTGCAGGCGTACCTCTCCGGTATAGCGCAACGCGTATGGCTGGCTCCAGGGACTGTGCAGGCAAACCGGAGAGGAAACCCGTCCGGTTTTCCTCTCCGGTATACCGGAACTTATATGGCCGGCTTTATCGTCCAGTGCGTTGTAGGTCCAGAAACTAGGGCATTTTTTTGTAAACTGTATACACATTCTTATGAAAAGCGTTTTAAAATGTAGTTCCTACATCTTACTAATAGTATATGCGATTTTCGGAACGTCTAGCCAGAAATTCATGAAGAAATTAAGTTTACACTTTGCTCAGTAAATAACCGAATGATACATTAGATCTGAAGTCTAACTGGTATCTTGTTAGCAAAACTTTTGTTGTGTGCAGCGGTTCAACCGCAACAAACTTCACGCACCGCCAGTTGCAGGGAGCAACCCTACGAGCCGTGCACGCAAAATTACCCCAGCCACCCTTTAATTACAAACTTTTGCATGTCCGCGACGGAAAAACCGCCGGCTCGACTTCACGCTCGTTTAACAGGGACAACCCGGATTTTTCTCCAATTATTACAATTATTGTCGAATTCCTCCGCCCTCCGACCCCCCCGTAAATCATCCCATGCGTTCCGGTGGGCAAGACGTTATGGATGTTCATCCGTTCCGGTCGGGGGCGTCGCACATAAATCCGTGCTGCTGATGTTATTAGGCCGGCGGGGCGTGGGTGGAAGGGTGGCGAAATAAAATTAAACGTGATAAGCAGTGCTGCGGGCTGTAATTAATACCGGCGGGTTTTGATGATGGGCCTGATAAGTCCATGCACAACATTATCTAGGACGCGGCCAGGCGGAAGTCATGCGATTACAACCTAACCAACCCCACTCTATCTCGCGCTGTGATGAATTTAACATTTTTTTTTGCGTGTAAGCGAAGATTGATTGATGGATTGGACGCAAATTGAACGCATTTATTTTTTTCTTCACGTATATAACGCGAATATTTTAATATGTCAATCTAAATATGTCTGTATTTTTTCAAAGAAAACACATTTAATTAGCCCTAGTAGGCGTATATTATTAATTTAGAGATTTAGAGTGCAATGTAATCAAGCAAACAGCAAACATGAGCCACCCTGAAAATCTCGCAAAGACGCAGCTCCTCCCCGTTATGCTTTTTATATTTAATTTAGTTGATTGGAGCGGATGATTTGTGCCGTATCCGCTCGTGCACACACGAAATTGGACTTGTAAACAGAAACTGGCTAGGGGGGGCGAACAGATGACAGTGTCCATAAAAATCTAATCCTATTAACTGGCTGCCGCCAGAAGTTCGCCGGCGCCGCGACCAAATGGGAAAAATCCGCACAATTACATAATGCCGCTCCGAATTAACGACGACAAAACTTCGTCCTTTTTTTTGCAGCCGAACTGTTTGATTGATAATGAAACTAATGCGGTCCCGGTTTATCCGGTATGGGCTGCGCATAAAAGGGCTGACGGGCCGAGTGAAAAATCGCGCGCGCCAACTTTATCTTTGAGGGAGCGCGGGTGGGCCGGAAATAACGACGGAAAGATAAATACGAGTTGCGAAACGCATTAAATATATTCCGCCGAGTGAGGGTGGATGGGGGGGTTATTTACTTTCTTTTCGAGAAGTTCACTTTTATTTGGGAAATTTGTTTTCCGAACCAAATAAACACAAACAAACCGGTGATTAAAATGTTTCTCCACTTCAATGGGCAGACCAGTGCACATTTTCTGTAGCTGTAGTACATCTATATAATATTTATAGCAGGAATTATGTTATTGTATTGAACATTTAGTATGATGGTCCGTGTCTAAACTGACATTAACACGAATTTAGAACAATTGAAGACAGAAAACAAGAATCCAGAAGAACATTGGGCAAAATTAAAAGGAAACCATCAATAAAACACTAGTTGCAAGCAATTTAGAACAATTGAAGACAGAAAACAAGAATCCAGAAGAACTTTGGACAAAATTAAAAGGAAACCATCAATAAAACACTAGTTGCAAGCAATTTAGAATAATTGAAGACAGAAAACAAGAATCCAGAAGAACGTTGGGCAAAATTAAAAGGAAACCATCAATAAAACACCAGCACGCTCAGCAACAAAGCAACAAACACCTCTAACCGAAAAAACAAACACTGGATGTCACGAAAAACGAGCACCCACTCTAATTGTCTAAACATCATGATTAGATACGTTTTCAAAGGAGCAATCGGTCATTATCCTTCCTCGAGCGACAAAGTACCACTTTGCGCTATAGCTAATGCATGCGGCGCAAAAAATGTTGCTTATGACCAGCATGGGAATACAAAATTAATCACGCGACGTCAACTATCCCGTATAATGAACTATTCTAACCGTTCCACTGCTAACAAATTAGTTATTCAGACCCGTTTTCTCCCCCTAATCACGACACGGGCTGGCAAAGTTCCCTAATTGAACTCGCATATTAATTCATCGCCGATCCGTCATTACAACTGTTTAGAGAGAATGTGCGCCGTTTCGCAACGCGCGAGCATATCCATCAATTAGGGATGTTATGGCGCAAGCGGCACGTCCGCGCAGCCCCTGTGGGGGCTGCCACCGCCGCCGTCGCCGTCGTTTCTGTCACAGCGAGTTTGCGGCGCGCGTCTGGGGGCCCCGTGATTCGGAGGAAAAATTCACGACGCGGCGCCATCGGTTTTTCGCTCACGTCGTCTCGTGCCACCGCCCCCGGCGTGCACGGATACGTGGTGTAGGGTTACCAATTACAAGCCCGCCGCAGATAATATAATTAACATCATTACCGAGTCCCTTCTCAGCAAGGAAGCTGCATCCGAACCAAAACATACAGACAACAAGGATTTTTTCAATGCACAACAGCAAAAACATGAGCAAATTATTTGAAACTTATGCATCAAAAGTATGTTTATAGTTACAACTATTAAGATGCGATTATCATCATCATCATCAAACAACCAATTTTGTCCACAGTTGAATAAATGTCTCTTGTAATGCCCATCGTGTGCAGATTGTATCTAGTTTGTTTTTATCCTTGATATCGTCTTGTTGTTTCTTTCATATCCACAAATACCACATACATTCATGCTTTGGACACAAAGGCTATGTGCAAAGGGATCATGTATACCGTCTTCGTCCGTCACCTTTCCAAATTTCAACAAACCTTTGAATTCTTAAATAATAATAAACATTTTAAACATATTATTATACAGTTTATTCTAAAATATTGACAGTATTATTGATCGTGTAAGGTGTCTTATAGTGTCTATAGATCCCATCTACAACATAATTTGAAAATATCTCCCTAAATCTATTAATCTATGAATGAAATCTGACTTATTTATAATTTACCAATCCCTACTCAGCCCTAGCTAAAGGAACTTTGTGATACTGCGCCCCAACGCTTTACACTTAATCAAGGCCCCGCCAGCTTTTACGGTCCACACTAAAATAAATCCGGAAAGTTTTCAATTTAATAATTAAATTCCGCGCTCGTTTTTTGATGACCGTAGTGTAGCGTAATTAACGCGTCGCGGTGGCGGCGCAAACTTTCCCAGCGCTCGACCGCCGCCGCGTCCCCCGCGCGCGCGCCTGCATAATTAATAATTAGGACGGCTTTACGGCGCCTCGCGCGCGCGCCTGCAGCTGCGGGGGCGGGCGGCCCGTTTCAATGAATCACGGGTAATGACCGCCGTCCACTCCTAATGTATTTTTCTGCCCCCCGGAAAACCTCGTTAAAACTACCCCGCCGCCGCGTCATTTTTATAATTACACAGCGCGTTTAACAGATGTAAATCAAAAGTTTTTTTTTATAGTGAGAATGTTTATGACATCTAGATCAAGATGAGAATTAAGATTTTTTATTTTGGGACAAATTGTGACATATATGAGAATGTTTATGACATCTAGATAAAGATGAGAATCTAGATTTTTTTTAGGACAAATTGTGACATATATGAGAATGTTTATGACATCTAGATAAAGATGAGAATTAAGATTTTTTTTGGGACAAATTGTAACATATTTATTTTATAGAGTTATATATAGTGATTGTGAACACTCTATATAAATTTTTAAAATAACATTTGAAAACTGAACAACCGACGGCCATTTTACCTAGTATGGCATAAAAGTTGTTTTGTGATGATATATAATAAATAAGGAGTAACTTTCAAAGGATTATTTCCTATACTAGTGGATATCGTGTAGTACTAAATATTCACAATTCTTAGTACTAAAAAGTATGAGCATAGATGTATAGATAATCCAAAATATTCCTTTCTGCCTGTCTGCCTATCTGCCTATCTGCCTATCTGCCTATTTGTCTATCTGTCTATCTGTCTATCTGTCTATCTGTCTATCTGTCTATCTGTCTATCTGTCTATCTGTCTATCTGTCTATCTGTCTATCTGTCTATCTGTCTATCTGTCTATCTGTCTATCTGTCTATCTGTCTATCTGTCTATCTGTCTATCTGTCTATCTGTCTATCTGTCTATCTGTCTATCTGTCTATCTGTCTATCTGTCTATCTGTCTATCTGTCTATCTGTCTATCTGTCTATCTGTCTATCTGTCTATCTGTCTATCTGTCTATCTGTCTATCTGTCTATCTGTCTATCTGTCTATCTGTCTATCTGTCTATCTGTCTATCTGTCTATCTGTCTATCTGTCTATCTGTCTATCTGTCTATCTGTCTATCTGTCTATCTGTCTATCTGTCTATCTGTCTATCTGTCTATCTGTCTATCTGTCTATCTGTCTATCTGTCTATCTGTCTATCTGTCTATCTGTCTATCTGTCTGTCTGTCTGTCTGTCTGTATGTCTGTATGTCTGTATGTATGTATGTATGTAGCAAGTTTAAGCTTGCACATGATTAAAAGTAGGATTTTGTCAACTGGCTGTCACAATTTTGAATTAATTAAACTCAATTCGTTTCTGATTTTCGATTTGTGATCGATACAATCGCCGCAGAGTATATCGCCGACCCGGTAATTACCCGACATGATCCGGCTATTATCTATACATCTGCCGATTTTCCTTCCCCCCCGTATCAACCCATTATCAAGTGTTATTGGCCATTAACATTTCGGCCGGAAATTTGAAAGGAAGGCGCTAGGGGTGTGCGGCTCGGACGCTGCAAGGGGTTAGCGCAGGAATGGGTGTTGTTGGGCGCGATAACGTTCTTATTTATTGCGCGTCTTGAATGTTCATCGCACTAGTAATCATCGGCGTAGTGAGGAGAGCACTTTCGTGTAACTGCAAATGGGTCATTGAGAGCACACAGGGTTTTTAATATGCAATATGAATTCCACAACTAACGTGTATTGTGGTGATGGTTTACTTGTTTAATATAATAAACTAATTTATAAAATTATACGCGAAAAAATAGTAGTCGTATTTTTAACGTGATAGAATTTAAAATTGGAATAACATAGACTACAACAACAATAACACATACAGTTCCACTAACAGAAGGGAATTTTGGCTTTAATTCATAGAAAATCATATGCTGTGTTTGGGCAAAAGGTCTTAAGTCAGGAAATGTAAAGTTTACAAGCCATTGGTACCAATGGCAACCTTCGTATATAGATTTTTATTATAATCGCATGACGGCTAAAGTTACAATTAATAAACACTTCAAATAAATGTTTCTTGTTTAGGCGAAAAATCATTCATATACGATATATGTAAATACTATATCAATTTACATATATCGTAAAATAATGTGATTGTTTCCTCCTTGTAATAATATAGATAAACTAACTCGAAAATAAATGAATAGTTTCCCAAATCAGATTTTTGGATTACATATATTTAATAAATCTGAATGTATGTACCTACAGCCTTCGCCCTTCTAATTCGGATATATACAACTATAACGTACTATCTGTATATATAATCAAAGTAATATTAAGTATAAATAGTGTCTCATTTATTCTCCCCTCAGTTTATACAGTTTGATCACCTTGCCACCCCCTCCTACCCCCCAGGTTTGGCAAATGAACAGTCAACAATTTGATGATTTACGCATTCGGAGCACGAACGGGGCGGATTAATAAAGCATAAACGAGACATGTGTTTTCATGGAGCGGCAGCAGTAGTAGAGCTTTTGGTTCCTGCAGACGAAGGGGGGGGAGACCTTTAATGATAATTAACAGCGCCCGGCCACCGTTGCTACGCTATTAATTATAACTTTATCAAGATCCTCATTTATGTTTCGGAAAAATTACAGAACAAACATAAAAAGTGGCCAGTGGCACGCATCAGGAGAATTTGAGGGGTGCATAACTTTTTTTTTACGAGACATTTTCTATTTAACTATGTTTATATTCTATATTCAAGAAGTTAATTTAACAAAGATCTACAGGAGGACATATAAACGGGAACCTACTTCACGCCAACCAATTAATATAATTTCACAATTCGAATCATAAGGACTTGGGAAATAAATATAGTACATACAAAAAATTTAGAAACATACATTTCTATGTAAAACGTTCAACTAGTTTTACGGCGGTATACTATCAATTTTGATACCTGCCAGATAAGATGATGAAACCTCACAAATAAGATGAGAAGATCATGAAGATGACACCTTTACTGATAACAATTTTCTCACGGTCACGATTTGGTTCCTAAGACAAAGTGCACAACTACCGTTTGATTTTGCATGAAATTTTCGACAACAAAATTATCAAATTGTTGGGCTTAAGTAACATTCAAATTTTCTCATCGATTAGAACATGGGCGACTTTCGAAGTCCTCATAGATAAAAAATGAAATTATCGAGATAAAAAATATTGTTTTGGCCTAATCAATTTTCTTTTGGATGCTAAACAATGTACAAAAACTGGCTTAGGTTCGATTAAAAAAAATGGTGGTTTTGAAAATGCCTATTTTGACCTGTAACTCGATAACCAAAAGAGATAGAAAGTTTCGGTTTCTTGCATTCGCTTCAGCTCCGTTGTTACTAGACAGGGACAAACATTAGTTGAAGGAAAACTTGCTAGATTAGGCGTGTTTGATAAAATTATGATGGGTTTCTACTATGCATAAACAACTTGAAGTTTTGCGGAAAATAATTAACAATTGTTTGAACTTGAATCAACCATTCATATGAATAATTTTGTCAAAAAATTATACTTTTGAAAGCGACTATTTTGACCTCTAGTGTCTATTTTGAGCTCTATCTCGATAACCAAAAGAGATAGAGGGTTGAGGTTTGATGCATTCGTTTCAGATTTCCATACGGGGTTGAATATTGGTTGAAAAAAAATCTCTGTGAATATTTTTGTCAAAAAATTATACTTTTGAAAGTGACTATTTTGACCTCTAGTGTCTATTTTGAGCTCTATCTCGATAACCAAACGAGAAAGAGGGTTGAGGTTAGATGCATTCGTTTCAGATTTCCATACGGGGTTGAACATTGGTTGAAAAAAAAATCTCTATGAATATTTTTGTCAAAAAATTATACTTTTGAAAGCGACTATTTTGACCTACATCTAGTGTCTATTTTGAGCTGTATCTCGATAACCAAAAGAGATAGATGGTTGAGGTTTCATGCATTCGTTTCAGATTACCATACGGGGTTGAACATTGGTTGAAGGAAAAATCTCTAAATTAGGCGTCGTTGTTGGTAAATGGCGGTTTTCACTTATATATTATAGTACATCTGTACATCTATCGATAACTAGACATGGAGCATAAATGAAAACAATAACTGAAGGCAGTCTATTTCTTCAATAAACTGCTCATCGGAAAAAATATTGATGCTCTTCACTTCTTTTTTAAAATCTTGCCATGATTTATGTATTTTTGTATGTTTTTTGCCATTATTTATGTATTTTTGTATGTTTTTTGCCATGTTATAGTACATCTATCTATAACTAGACATGGAACATAAATGAAAACGACAACTGAAGGCAGTCTACTTCTTCAATAAACTGCTCATCGGAAAAATTATAGAAGCTCTTCAGTATAAGCATTATGCTAAATATGTTAAAAACAATTTTTTTTATGTGATTTATTCCAGTTCCAGATGAAATATAGTTGATTAAAATCGCATTAGAGTTTGTAACGTAATAAAAAGCAGTACGAAACAGAATATATTCAGAATTTTCCCCTGTAGTGTTTATTGATTGTATAAGTTGCGGGTATCAATCCGACGCCGCCGCCGCCGCCCCCATGGGGTCCGAGGGTTATACTCTCGCCCTCACTCTCGCCGAGTGTTTCTGCAAAGTTTGCCGCAGCGTTAAAACCCTCGAAACTGATCGGCAAATAATTGAGTAGTGCGGAGTTAAACGAGCCAACAGATTAGAGTTGTTTGAGTAATGCAAAATTCAGGTGCTCCACCACCGCGCTCGCGTCCCGTGATGCTTTGATGTAATATGAATAGGGGGGTGGGACCTTTCTACTTGTGTGTGTGTTTGTGCGTTCATAAACCTCCGCATAATTTCATCCTGGAAAACGACCCGGTTGGAGTGGCGGTTTACCAGTTTAGTCAGCCAAAGCGTTAGCCAAAGAGACATGAATTTTGATGGTTTGGGCATGTGTTAGTGCACATTCAAAAATTTAATATGCACGTGGGACAATCAATTTTATTTTACTACCCACAAAATGTTTGTTTGTTTGAATTTCTATATTTCTATATTAGTTCAGCATCTTAGAATGCAGTCACTGGTGAGGACATGAGAAGGTTGAACATGAACATTGATGCGGCGCATATTAATCGCCTTTTCTGTTTCCTCCCTTAGTAAAGTGACAACGCGCCCTCGGCGCACGCACAAGCCCCTAAGTGCTAACAAGGAAACGTTTAAATTTGTAGTAAATCTACGGCACATAGTAAAAGTTGAACATAGTACATGAATACTTGAAACTAGAAACTTGTTCAAGTTTCTTGAGGAATCTACTACAATATAAGTAGATTCCTCAAGAAACTTGAACAAGTTTCTAGTTTCAAGTATTCATGTACTATGTTCAACTCGTACTATATGCCGTAGATTTACTACAAGTTTATGCTTCCTGTTTAAAATAATTCGTGGCAAAATTACCTGTCCTGACTTGTTGCTCTGTCTACATATACTTGCTCCTAGAATCGTAAGCCAGCAGAATTTATGTTTTTATGTCAAACGCGCCAAATCAAACGCAATGCAAAGATCGGCCCATTTTTATCATGTGTCGAAACTACAATAGCATTAGTAATAGGATAGATATTGATATATTTCATCAAACATTTTGTTCATTACTGGAGGTAATAAATAAATAAATAAATAAATAAATATAAAATGATTGTAAGCAATGTAGAGTTAAGTTAATTTAAGTACAATGTATGTATGTCTGATGTATTGTATGTACCATGTTATATTTTCTTCTTATTTTGTATGTTGTTCTGTAAATGGATGTAAATCTGTAGAGCAATAAATCTATTATTATGTACCAATCACGTCTAATATAAAAGACATACGCAGTATGTGATTGTTGGTCATAGTACGAGCTGAACATAGCACATGATTAATAGAAACTAGACTTGTTCAACTTTCTTAACGAATCTAGTACAATCTAATTCACCTTTTAAAAACGTTTCTCCGCCGCCGCCCCCCCTTGACTGTTGTTATCACTATCTACAGCCAGCTATTGTGGTGTAGGCGGAGGTGTGAAATCAGTGCTGACCCCCACTACGCGCGCGCGTGTATTGTCTCATGGACACCCATTGTTTCCGGGCCCCCCTGGCGGCAACCCCTTTATTTGCACTCCAGATGAGCCGGGTATTATCGGGCGGCCCCCGCGACCAACCGCCCGCCGTCGCTGCCAGAACCGTAAATAATATATTTAATGGCCCGCGATGAATAACAAACGGCCGGCCGCGTAATTAAAAGTGTTGGGTTGGGGGGGCGGCGGCGGATATTTATGGGCGAAACAGACGGACGCAAATTAAAAAACGGTCCATAACAACAGTGAAATGTTTGCACACAAAAAAAGTGTAATGGGCTTGAATGAATTAATTGATTTAGAACTTTTCTCCATATTTTTAACAAAAAAATATTTATCCTTAGAATGGAGATTCTGAAAGACGAAATCTCTATGTTCAGCGACGATTTTAACACATACCCACACAAATCACGATGGCTGCCAAAATCGACTCGTCGTAATTGAAAAGCCCTGTGAATTTTGTTGAAAATCTATAGCGGTAATCTACATGTTAAGCAGAGATTTTCTGATTTTAAGACACACACACACAAACAAATCAATCAAATTATGGTTACTAGAGATCTTTATAGTACCATATGGTATTATAAAGAGTTGCAAAATCTACAGGTTTCCTGACGTTAAAAGCCAACATAACCAATGCCATCGCTCAAATTCAGTCGGATCTATGTAGTATAGTCATTAAAAATTTGACCACTCGGATTTGTGCCATCGTGATAAGCTGGCGGACATTTAAACATAATATATAATGCCATACATGAGCCTTTCAAATAAAAAAAGAATTTCGTTAACACCTCACACACAGCTTGTTTTATTCAATGTCAACATCGACCCGTCCTTATTGAAAAGCCCGCTAATACAGTCTAAGCTTTCGTTATTCGATTTAATTAATAGAACGATTATCATCAATCATTAATTAGAGTTGTTAGTAAAAATCGCTGGCATTATTTCAAAGTGAAAACAAAGAATATTAACTCTTAATTGTAATTGTGTATGTAAATAGCAGCAATTTATCTAATTAAATTAAACGTGTAATCACGCAATAAATATGAGTTCAAAGCGGCTACCGTTGACTCTATAAATTACGCGCCGTGTGTAAAAATCTTCGAGAGATTAAACACACAAAGCGCGGGGTTGTTTGTTTACCCGAGCGCGGCGTGTCTTTCGGTAATTAATCAACTATTATAATCACGTTTAAAAGCGCTGCGCCACCCCGTAATAACGGTATATAACAAGCATTTTTAGAGTGTTTGCCACAAAACACTCTAAAAATGCTTGTACATTTTAAACAGTCAGATCCTAACAAACTAGTTTTGATATATTAATGTTGGTGTTGTCCTGTAATTAAACTGTCTGTTGAATAAGTATTATTAAAACAATCCCTTCCTTATAGATCCGTGATGTATAAAAGTGAAAAGTAAAAAAAAAATAGTGTATGTAACATATTTGTGGTGAATGCATGTAAAATTGAATAATCAAACACAAAGCTTGCATGGCGTTTATATACCAGAAACAAAGCATACTAAAATTAATGCCTGATAATTCCATGTATATTTCTGTTAAACAAGTTAGTAATCGAAATTGCAAAACGTTCCTGCTGGATTATCCGCGTGTAATTCAATATGCAGGAACGCACGCATAAAGTATTAACGCGAATACGGATATGGAATAATTTTTATGGTGGATGGAGTGACTACGATAAAAAAATATAATAAAACAACACAGCGCTACAACGTTCGTGTCGAGATTAAACGTGCTATAGAAAATAACGACGGCACGAATCATATATCATGCTGTGACCGATTTATAGAACACACTGTATATTAATTTATATTATTAAAAGGCACATGGTCAATAATACCGGTCTGAAGTTAAACAATTCTCATAATTCCGGGCTACCCGTGAGTTGGACTTGGACTTTTTCTCGGTGAATTGTTACTAAACGGCTAAAACATTTTTTCTACAATTGTTTACTTATGTCTTGGTAACCATAAAATAAGAAAAAAACAAATTTAAGTTAATTTAGTCAGCTGTTATTGAATAATATTTGCAACAAAACAAATTGCAATTTATGTTAATGTACCCCCCAGGATTTTTTTTGAAACTTTCAAAAGTTTAGACTTTAATAACAATCATCAGACATATTTTCGAATAGGGTGCTGGGCCTTAGTTTTTTTTCAAAATATTTTTGTACATAAACATGCATGTCAGTAAAATATTTGTAAAATCATTTTTCATATATAAAAAATGTGCCTATACAATTTTTATTTAACAATTTTGTTTATAAGACATCACTTTAGTGGTATCAAAAAAGAACAGTTAAAAAAGTTGACAGCAAGTATTTTTTTATAAGCCCTTTTTCTACAATTGTTTACTTATGTCTTGGTAACCATAAAATAAGAAAAAAACAAATTTAAGTGAATTTGGTCAGCTGTTATTGAATAATATTTGCAACAAAACAAATTGTAATTTTTATTAAGGTAGCCCCCACGATTTATTTTTGAAACTTTCAAAATATTGTTTAGAGTTTAACAACAATCATCAGACATAAAGTTTCAAAAAAAAATCGTCGGAGCTACCTTAATAAAAATTGCAATTTGTTTTATTGCAAATGTTATTCAATAACAGCTGACAAAATTAACTTAAATTTGTTATTTTCTTATTTTATGGTTACCAAGATATAAGTAAACAATTGTAGAAATTTTTATTTTTTTTTGAACACTCCGTTTAGTAACAATGCATCGAGAAAAAGTCCACGCCGCGCCAACTCGCGCGCCGCCCGAAATGATGAGAATTGTTTAACTTCACATCGGTGTCAATAATACAGTCAGTATTCAAAAATATTGACAGTTTTGCTGATCGTGTAAGGTGTAGTACTGATGGATTGAACATAGTACTGACGTTAATCAGTATAATTTATAATCCAAGCCAAAGCCAGGATTATGGAGATGTACGCTTTTTCGATTATCCATATTCATATATAAATCATACTGCACTAGCTGATGCTCGAAGTCTGGGACGATAGTGAAGATATAACTGACATTATGTAATTACCATGCAAGGTTGATAAATATTGACGGTATATTGAAGCAAATACTGACAGTACTAGGAATGACAGTATTATTGACCTTATACAGCAAACAATTATGTTTGTATTGTGATATATGGAAGAAAAATTGCAAAAAATTATTTAAATGTAGAATAGTTAAATGAAATATTATCGTTGGCCTTTAAGTTTTGATAATAATAATGAGCCCTAGGCCTAGAAGATCTGTTGAGCTAATTTAGATAATAATGATGCAATAATGATAACCGTTTCAGAAATTAATAATATAACTTATTTGTATGAAGAAGGAAGAAAATTAGGAGCAGATATTATATAAAAAGGCAGTAAAACTGCAAATTAGTGAATAATCCTTGGGTGCGATTTCTCACTCGTTCGGAACGTATTCGTTTAACTGACAACATTCATGTTAGAGTTCATGTAATGATGTAATTTCGGTTTATTAGTGTATTTAATGATGATTATTTAATATATATGGGAGTGATTAAACTACTAAATTGCTATCCTCTATACAGTCGAATCTTTAACATGCTATAACTACAAATTTTGGTCATCAATTCTTGCAAACTAAGTTTCAACACCAAGGATGAAGTATTTTTATTGACTTGCATGAATTGTATGCCATTCCATGGCGCAGTTTTGCCCAAAAGCTGGAAACAATTTTCACCATAAGGAAAGTATAGGCTAAATCCCAGCCTTAAGACTAAATTTAAGACAAAATTCCATCATTTGACGAGCTCACATCATCAATTTGATTTTGTGGATGGACTTCGACAGTTAAAGGAGTACGTTCGGAATGAGTGGTGTCAGGAATTGTATCCAAGGATTATTCAGTAATTGCTAAAAAGTATAATTTAATTTAATTTTAAAGTAAAGGAACTTTTATATATATATTTTTTTTCAAATTAACGTCCGTGTCCCTTTAAATACTGAGCCGTAAACATACTATGATCCGACCACCTGTTCTTTCATTCGTTTTCATTCTCATTCTCTGATCGTCAAGATCTACCAGTCATAACCGTCTGTTTATTCAACCACTACCACTATTGCGAGGGGACACGCCTGAATATTTTGACAGTGCGTCACGCCGGACGCAATCACGAAACGCTTTTTTATTTAGCATTATTGCGCCGGCACACGCGTCCTACTATCGGGGGCACGAAATCGCCCTACATATGTTCGCCGCGATAATGCTCTGCCGAAATTAAAAGGGCACGAATTACCATTTAGATTAGATTTTCGTCAAATTATTGAGCCATAAAAAAAACAAAGGAATTACAACGTTATAAGCTTATTACTTACGATAAGAATGTTGTAATATTAGCTATTATAACCAGAGCTGTTCCGAGTACACTCAAAATGTACTCGAGTACCAAATATAAATTCTTTACAGAAAATTTACTCCGATACCTAGTACAAGTAGATTCAGAAAGTACTCGAGTACCGTGGACAAGTACTGTGTCGCGAGCACAAGTACTGTATACCGAGTACAAGTACTGTATACCGAGCACAATTACTGTATACCGAGCACAAGTACTGTATACCGAGCACAAGTACTGTATACCGAGCACAAGTATTGTATACCGAGCACAAGTATTGTATACCGAGCACAAGTATTGTATACCGAGCACAAGTATTGTATACCGAGCACAAGTATTGTATACCGAGCACAAGTATTGTATACCGAGCACAAATATTGTATACCGAGCACAAGTATTGTATACCGAGCACAATTACTTTGATAGGATACTTATTTATCCTTTAAAATGAATTATCACAAAGTAGACGCCTTAACAATCCAATACTTAAATTGTTATCTTTTATAATAAGATAAATGTCGACGTGTGATATATTTACTAGTGAAATAAAATCACTTTTACTACTACTGTAAAGAGATACTTTATATCTGCAAAACTAGATAGGGCAAATAACAATTATTTGCTTAAATAGTAGTTTTCAAATAAATCATTTTATTGCTGATACTAGCCACATAAATCCCTAATATGTTCCAAATTGATGAAATATTTTTATAACTCTCGCCTACCAGCCCATAAAGCCATCCTTTTTACAAATCTTTCGCCCCTAAAATCACGCGTGGCCTCGCACCCGAAAAAAAAAATCGGGAACGCACCCACTAAACTTTTATATCCGGATTCGGTTTATTGGCGCCGGGCAGTAAACAAGCCCCTAAAATTTTCACTCACGTGACGACTTCACTGTGGTCACGAGACCGTCGCGATTTGCGTCGAATAAATACGCGTTCATTTGCATCCCCTCGTGTGCGCCGCCGCCCCCCCCTTGGGTGATTGACGCCAATCTTGATACGGATTTTCAATGTTCGGTATGAATTTCAAGCGCTTGTTTTATCTGATCGTGAGGGCGAGGGGTAGAAATCGAGGCCCGCGGTACGCTTACGCAAACAGAGAACAACAGCAGGGTGGGTTGGAACACGTATAAACAGGTTTTCACTGTGTTATCATCGGTAATTATTATTGATTGTATTTGTATATTCAAGGTGTTGGTTTCAATAAGGGTGCTATTTGATTTTTTAATTAACTTTAAATAGATTTATATAGATTTATATAAACTATATAAAATATAATATTATATAAACTACCTCCGACAAAATAAAGCAAGAAAGATAATTTTCACGATATCTATATTCGAACAGTCTCGAAATCCCCACAGTATCCAAATTCGAATATTATTGAAACCCTGAGACTATCGAAAACCTGACAGTATCAAAATCTAAAAATAGTATAAAAATAAGCTTATATTATTAAAACATACGGTGGCTATGTATATTCTGTTAATTTGTATTTGTGCGGATGGTTACTTTTTATTTTTATGTATTTTTTGTTTCGTGCTCTACCTGTATGAGCATTATGTATTGGGGGATGTGTCTATTTCTTGAGCGGTATGCCAAATAAAGGTCTTTTTTATTAAAACATAAACTTTACTGATTATATTGATCTAAAGACAATTTCTTAACTCAAGAAATGAATTAATATATCCTCCTCCCATACAATTTGTTCTTGAAAAATAGAACGCGTTATATTTATCCATTCGATCTACCATCCAATTCAATATTTCAAATAATTTGCTGTATGATACGAGACAATTTTGAGTCAAGAAATTGTCTTGTCTAGAACGATCTTAATATAGTGATTATTTACATTTTTCTAATATAATGAGAGATAAATTGTGTAATTAAATCTGTTATTTGTGTTTATAAAAAGGTACTTACATTGCTCCAACGTAGAGGGCGTCGCGTTTCACGTCCAAATGGAACGTCCTGTAGTACATCATCCCGCAGGCGAACTCCCGGACATGATCTGCAAACACACAAGAGAGAGAAAAAAACGGTTAGTCGATAATCAATCAATCAATAGCCGGGTGGCCGAAAATGCTGATGGACACACAATGGACAGCGGGAGATTTCCGGGCGAGCGGTATTAATAATAAATTTATCGCGATAAACCCAGCCGCGACCCTGTCAATAATATTCACCATTCAACCCACATAAAGAAATCA
Organism: Lordithon lunulatus; assembly: GCA_963942505.1. Lineage (NCBI taxonomy): Eukaryota > Metazoa > Arthropoda > Insecta > Coleoptera > Staphylinidae > Lordithon > Lordithon lunulatus. The sequence goes on from OZ012669.1 coordinate 9,052,625, forward strand.
AATTTCCAAGAGTGAATAGCGAGTAGGTATGAATTATGTGTAATATCTACTCAATAGACATTTTGATGTGAACTGCGTCTAGATAAATTTCACTGCAGAATTCGAAATAGCAGCAGAAACAAATCTGTTGCTATTTTGAATTATAATTATAATATTTTTTATCAGATTTAGTTTTTGAAATAGGTTATATTGGTCAAATATTAAGGGGTTATATATCTTTTTGTGCGGAAAAATTGAGGAAAGTTTGAATTTTTGTAAAGGTATGTAGCAATAATTTTTTTACATCAAAATTATAATTTATTAATAGTACGTTTTTTTAGTGAAAAAAATAAGTATTAGTTTATAAAAAAAAATCATAATTGGCGGAGTTATGGCCCTTTCCCCGAAACCCTCTTTTTTTGATGAGGCTTGCGGTGATCATCATGAAAGTCAAGCAGGTCAATTGAAATCATAAAACCCAAAACATTTCACTAGTATAGGGACCTTCCTAGTACTTGAACGATTATTTAAATAAATATTTTGTTTTTTCAGCATACGGGAACGTTTTTCTCAAAAACCCAATGTTTTGAGCTCTAAATATAATATAATTATTATTTTAGCTTCAAAAATAAATATATATATATTATCAATTGCCTTTTACCTTTCGGTGCAGGCTATATACATAAATATAATTTGTTTATTTTGTAGAAATAATAATGTATCATGCACTAAACACATATTAAATTATCATGTTCACAAGTTTTCGCTCTATTTAACATTGATCGTCAGTGTTGTACACAATTAAACATGCAATTCGGTTACAAATGTGCCGCGCCGATTAGTCAAGCGGTCCGGTGAGTTTTAGTAATTGAAACGAGGAATTTGCCGGTCCGGAAATGATAATTTCTTGCGCTATAAATTGCGCCAGTAGTTTGGGTTAATAAAGGGCACTATCGGGCCTGCGGTGCGCTCCGCCGCCGCCGCCGCCACCGGGGAAGTTTGTAATTCGGTTTGTCACTAGGATCTTCTATGAATTAAATGCAGCTGCAAACTGGAGCGTAAAATTAAGCTAAATAATAAATTTCTCCAATAGTTAGCCATTGAATAACTAATTTATTAGTTTTTTTTTTAATATATAAAAAATTAATTCAAGGCATTCTAATAAAAAATCTGAAATTTTCTGTAAACAAATTAAACAAAGAAATTTTATTAACTTATATATCTAGTATTTCTATTAAGTCTGGAAGTTTTAAAAAATTATTCAAGGCATTCTAATAAAAAATCTGATGCCATGGTATTTTCTGTAAACATATGAAACAAAGAAATTTTATTAATTCATCTATCTAGTATTTCTATTAGTAACCAAGTCTGGAAGTTTTAAATTACCTCCAGAAACCTGTTTTTCTTGTTTTTTAAATTTTTAATATCGCGATATAGGATTTTTGCGCTAATAAAAGACCTGTTCCCGTTGCAGAAATAATAATCATCATCCACCTCCCATCCGTTCTTCGCCTAAGTAAATTACAGCGGCGTAATGGGGCAATTTTCTTCGAATACAAACAAGCAGATGATATTGCGGGGCACACGTTTATCCGATAAGGGCGTATGTATTATGTATGCGCAAGCAACTATTTATGTTTACCCAAGAAAACGCGCCACGAGTAGTATCGTGGGGCAAAACATGGAAAAATAAACAATCAATTGGCGAGTTGTAAAGTGGCCTCGAACACGAATGTTATGAATAATTGGGAAATTAGTATGAAAGAAATAATATGGGGCAGCGACGTAAGGGCGCAGTATAGTTGGAAATCGATTTCATATTCTTACATGTTTATAATTTATAATTTCAGAATATAGTAGAAATGTATGATTACGCGTTACTATTGAGGTTTAAATTTTGATATATATATATATATATATATATATATATATATATATATATATATATATATATATATATATATATATATATATATATATATATATATATATATATCATACATTTCTACCGTATTCTAAAAATGTTCTACCTGATATTCTATTTTCTAATAGAAGATTTATCAGGTAGAAAATTTTCAGAATACTGTAGAAATGTATGATATATATCAAAATTAAAACCTCGATAGAAACGGTGCTTACTAATTTATTAATTTCATGCGAGGTTTTACTTTTGATATATATATATATATATATATATATATATATATATATATCAAAATTGAAACCTCGATAGTAACGGTGCTTCTTACTACTTTCTTGCAAAGGTTCCAATTTTGATATATTATTGATATTATTGATATCATACTGGTAAAAACTGTATAATAATAGAATTATCAATGGGTGTAAAGTAAAATAGCACAAGGAATGACCCCCATTAGCTTATGCACTGTCTTTAGTAATGACCCTGTATATATACGTAATAAAGATGTATGTGTGTATGTATGATGTGTATATATGATGTGTATGTATGATGTGTATGTATGATGTGTATGTATGATGTGTATGAATGATGTGTATGTATGATGTGTATGTATGTATATATACGTAATAAAGATTTTCATTAATTTGACTATTTTGTGTTTATATAAGTCAATCCAATAAAAGAAAAACGAAATGGGAGTTATATAATTGCAAAAATGTATTTTCTGTAGACGATTAAGATTTTCTCTTTCACACCTCCAGCATTCAATTAACTTGGGCTGGGCTATTAAAACTTGAACTTTCGATCACACATAGACACAGGCACACACACACACACACACACATACGTCTAGAAACTTTGATCTCGATAATTGCACCGTGCCCCCGTGGAGGAAATAAAAAGAGCGCGGCGAGAGTTACAAGTTGCAACTTTAATATACTTTGGGCACGGCGGGAGGGCGCGCTCGGCTCTGTCATGTTTTATGTGCGAAACCCGCTTATGTGCATACGCGAGAGATGTCTACATATATGAGAGAGGATGTTGTAAACAAGTCAATTGCATCACCGTGACCGACCTTTGTTTTCCTGCTCGGTCTTTTATGTCCCGGGCAGTAAAGGAGATGGGGAGTATTGTAGCTGTATCACCATTACATGCGCTACAAAGAGAACGAGGGTATGCTAGCTAAAATAAATTTATTTATGGAGAGGAATAAGCGTTATTTGGGTTATTCGACCACGTACTTTGTTTAAATCAAAAGTTTTAAGTTAGAAACTTGATTATATGTAAACACCGTGCATCTTCATCGAGTTTATTTATATGGGGAAAAATTAGTAGTTTTACTACTATCAAATGATAACAATGGCAAAAAATAACATAGGAACCTAGAAATAGCCTGGATAGATTACAAAAAACCCAACGTACCAGGACGAGGAGGAAACCTAGAATTGGACGCGGAGGAAACCGAGAATAGGACGAGAAGGAAACCGAGAATAGGACGAGTAGGAAACCGAGAATAAGACGAGGAGGAAACCGAGAATAGGACGAGGAGGAAACCGAGAATAGGACGAGGAGGAAGCCGAGAATAGGACGAGGAGGAAGCCGAGAATATGACGAGGAGGAAATCGAGAATAGGATGAGGAGGAAACCAAGAATAGGACGAGGAGGAAACCGAGAATAGGACGAGGAGGAAACCGAAAATGAGAATAGGACGACGCGAGGGCAGCCATCAACAAGCTACCTGGCAGAAAGGCGACAGAGCATGATGGTCTGCCTAACGAAAATTTGTTTATAGTCCTTACCGGAGAATATTATACGAATGATGATAGATAAAATAAAAACAATGCACTACAACTGTTACATCGCACATATAGTATCGTAACTTCCTTCCAAAATGAATGTCCTAGTTGTGATTTTTGTTTTGACGAATTTAGGCGTCGATAAATCTTAAAAATTCTTAAATTTTGGTCGAAATTCCTTGAAATTTCCTCTCAGGGTGTCAAAATATTGGACCAGAATGCAAAAATGATTTCACGCGATTTGATAAAAAATTTAAGAATTTTTAAGATTTATCAAGCAGAAGATGGGAGTACATGAGTCGATAAATCTTAAAAAAAATTAAATCTTGGCCGAAATCGCATGGAAATTTTTAACAGGATACGAAAATGTGACAATATTTCAACCTGGAATGCGAAAATTTGAGCGAATTTCACGCGATTTCGCCAAAAATTTAAGGGTTTTTAAGATTTATTGACCCAAAGGGGGGAGTGCATGGGTCTATAACCTTAAAATTTCTTAAATTTTGGTCGACATTGCTTGAAATTTCCTCCCAGGATGTCAAGATGTTTGACCGGGATGCAAAAATGATAGGAATTTCACGCAATTAATTACATAATATTTTAACGCCCCTTCAATCCTTTATTTTGGGTTTAGAATAAACCAAATTATTATTTAAAAAGAAAATAAATAAGTAATTAGTAATTATACTAAATGCTAACAGTACTGGACCTATTGCAATCTTTAAAATGCATTTATCTCAAAAACTGTTTTTGGAAGTTATACATTTGTCATCTCACAGTGCGAAATATTCTGATAATAAAAATCTATATTATGATTTATTTTATTTGTTTATTATTTTTCTTTTCTTTTATATATTGGTGTAGTATTACATACACATTTTATTCTGTATATAGAATAAAATGTCGGAGCTGAAAGAATGTTTATTTTTTTTATGTTGATACATTAATGTTTATTTTGTTGTGATATTGTTGTGTCATCTCAAAGTGCGAAATATTCTGATAATAAAAATCTATATTGTGATTTATTTTATTATTTATTATTTTTCTATTCTTTTATATATTGGTGTAGTTTTACATACACATTTTATTCTATATATAGAATAAAATGTCGGAGCTGGATGAATGTTTATTTTTTTATTTTTATACATTAATGTTTATTTTGTTGTGGTATTGATGTGTTATTTTTGTGTGATTTATTGATGATATATAAATAAATGAAAACAAATATGTTTACCATAGCTACTATATATTTGTTTTCATTTATTTATATATCATCAATAAATCACACAAAAATAACACATCAATATCACAATAAAATAAACATTAAGGGGTTATATACCTTTATGTGCGGAAAAAATGAGGAAAGTTTGAATTTTTGTAAAGGTATGTAGCAATAATTGTTTTAAAGGCACCTTACACCATCAATATTACTGTCAATATTTTGGAATACTGACAGTATTACTGTACGATAATATGTTTAAAATGTTCATTATTCGAAAATATTGCCATCGTGTAATGTATATTAATGATGTAATGAAGAAAATACTGAACTTTATCCGGATAATTGATTACTTGATAAATATAAAAGGAGGATTGAAGCAAATATTGACAGTACTAGGATTGACAGTATTATTGACCGTGTAAGGTGCCTTTTAAATCAAAATTATAAGTTTTTGTGCGGAAAAATTGAGGAAAGTTTGAATTTTTGTAAAGGTATGTAGCGATAATTGTTTTAAATCAAAATTATAATTTTTTGTGCGGAAAAATTGAGGAAAGTTTGAATTTTTGTAAAGGTATGTAGCAATAATTGTTTTAAATCAAAATTATAATTTTTTAATAGTACGTTTTTTAGTGAAAGTATTAGTTAATAAAAAAAATTTCTTAATTGGCGGAGTTATGGCCCTTTCCCCGAAACCCTTTTTTTGATAAGGCTTGCGTTGATCATCATGAAAGTCAAGCAGGTCAATTGAAATCAAAAAACCCAAAAAATTTCACTAGTATAGGGACCTACCTAGTACTTGAACGATTATTTAAATAAATATTTTGTTATTTCATCATACGGGAACGTTTTTTCCTAAAACTCAATGTTTTAAGCTCTAAAAATTTTATTAAAAAATTCGTATTTGCAAAATAAAAATTTATGCATAAAAAAGGAATCGTTCAAGTACTGACAACATTAATTGCAAACTATTCAAAAAAAAATTAAGAAGATCGGTCAAATAGTTTTTCGGCAATCGCGATCACGGCAAACGCACTTTTGGAAAACACCATTTCGAGATAATCGAGTTTAGCGTGTAATTTTGTTTCGGGAATCCATACTGATTTTGTGAAAAGACGGCCAAACAAGCAGCAGAGAAAAAAATCGATAATCGATGGTAACGCTTCGGAAGCTCGTATACAACTGAAAAAAAAACTTCTATCTCTATAGGGCTATCAGCCGTGAGGCTTTTCCGCCGGTCAAGGAAGAAGCTCAGAGGAGTTTAATCACCCGGTATTTAACTTAACTTCACAGAAAGTATACAACTGATTATAAGGGATTTGTCACAAAACATACGCGGTTGTATGGTCGAGAATGGAGTAGATGTTCCAGGAAACATCGCACCCCGCTCCGAAACGCTGTAACTTTCGATCTATTGCTCGGATCTCCATGAAAATTTCGTGAAATGTTCTCATAGAGTTTTACTTTTAGATAAAGCAATAAAAAAAATAAAAAAATCGATATTTTTGAAGAAATACCTATATTTTATAACTATAACCCCTGAATGTATCATAATAAAAAAAATTACCATAGTTACCATACAAAATTATGTTTTCATATTCTTTTGATGTGAATAAAATAGTTCCATCAGCCATTTTCATTCTAGTCCGACGTGTGTGCTATGCCGCTTACATTTACATTATTTTCCGCATGTTACTTAAAAACCCGCATGTGTGAGTGCACATTCAGCCGCCCCCCGACGTCAACGCGAAAGAACGTAACCGCCATGAAATCGGCGCTATTTTCATGTAAACTAATAAAAACCGAAATAGCGTCGTCCAGCACACTCACCCCGTGCGTGAATAATCGGGGGAGTCAGCGACAATAACCGGGGGGCGGCGGCGGTCGCGTGCCGCACCGCGATCCCACGAGTGTGTCACTTTGATGCGAGCCCGAAACAGGGTCATCAGGGATGTGGCCATTGTTGTGTCGGGGGGCCTTTGTCGTGGGAGCGATTGCGGTTATTTGTCCAGCAACCGATTTACCTTTCCACCCGAGAAAATAAATGTTGCGCGGAATTGGCACTAGGTGTGTTTTTTTTGTGTGTATCCTCGTGAAAATCCAATGTGATTTATGAAGTAATAATTGTTGAGAAAATAATAAAAAAAAACGTCATGATGTGTAACACAAAATATTTCCTTCATGCTTTCAACGTATACAGAGCATCAAAAAAGGTTTGGTGAGGGCATCACAGTGATAGAATCCCAATCTGGCCGGAAAAAATGAAAAAATCAAATTAGTGCAATTTTCTCGGAATAGCCTATCATACAATACAATTAACATTAAGCCCTTATTTAATGGTAATGAATCAAAGAAAGGCTTAATGTTAATTGTTTCAATTTCAGATATTGGTGCTTAGTCAAATTTAAATCAATTATCCTAACCAACACGTCTGTATTCGTAAATGTTTCACATTTTTTCTCTTTAGGGGTGTTTAATGTATAATTAGACGTATATCCGTCTTAATGCAGTTTAAAGTCAGAAAGGGAATCTTGCTATCCACCAAAAAGCAGTATTTCAATTTCAGACATGTCTGCAGAAATGAAGCTTAATGGATATTACGCCACGACTAGTTTTGGCACAGGAGTCAGTTTTTAATTTAATTTATTTATTTGTTTTATTTTGATAAAGAATATTTCTGTAAAATGTTTTTATTTTAACCCATTTATGTATATATAATTTAATAAAATATATATTTATATATTTATATATATATATATATATATATATATATATATATATATATCCGCTGGCCTTTTCTACCACAGTGTGGTGTAAAGGTTTGAATTTTCCCCTATTCTTTTATAAATTTTTTCCATTCTCTTCTATTTATTGCTAGTTCTTTAATAATATATACAAAAAAATAAACATACTTTAATTGTTATTATTATTATATACACGCCTACACCTCACGGTAGAAGCATATGATTAAATAAATAAATTATTATTATTTTTGTTACAGTTATTTTTTTAACAGTTAAAACCAATATTTTAAATTAACGGCAATAGTTAGTCGATGTATGAAAGGGTGTGAAGCAGAGTGGGTGGAAGACTGCAGAAAGCTTAATGAATGGTTAAGGGGGGATGGGGAAGGCGTGACAATCTGCAGGAGGCTGACGTGGGAGAGGAAAGTGGCGAGGGCACAGGGAGCGGTGATAGATGAGGATAATTTGTAATTTTTTGCGGAATATTACTTTTATTTATATTTGTATTTTTATTTTTATTTTTGTATATTTTTGTTGTGGTTTGTGATGTGGAAGGGCAGTGAGGGAAATGCCAATAAAGGTCTTTTTTTTTGGTTAAGGGAGAATGGGGAAGACGTGAAAATCTGCAGGAGGCTGACGTGGGAGAGGAAAGTGGCGAGGGCAGAGCGAGTGGTTATATATGATGTTAATTTGTAATGTTTGCGGAGTGTTACTTTAATTTCTATTTGTGATTTTATTTTGTATGTATTTTGGTTGTGGTTGGTGATATTGAAGAGTTTTTTTTGTGAGGAAAATGTCAATAAAGGTCATTTTTTTTAGTCGCTTTATGAATTATTTCTATTTTCTTCTTTAGATCGGGCATCCATCCCACTAAGCAACTATCCGAATTAATTTATTAATTAATTATTACATTAAAGATTCGACTATTTTCGGGCCGCGCGCTGCTCTCTTGCCCAATACACTTTTTTATTATATCTAACCTAACCTTTTGAATATGTCTAAAATGTTCACGTACAGCCGCGTTACAAAGTTATACGTCCGGAAAATTTGGCTGATGAACCATATGTTACTAGTTAATAACTAATCAAATCAAACACTGTTAAGACGACCTTAATGACACTTTAAGTTTATATTAAAACAAATAATATTCAGTGATTTTAGTACACATGTACAAAAAAATATTTCTTTCACATAAACTGTTAGTTTTAAGGGATATATTTTGCTCAAATTCAACCGGGCCCGCCAGGTAGAGATAAGAAATCAAATTTTATGAAATTTAGAAAAATAAAAACGTTTCAATAAAACTACTTACATAATTATATACGCCATGTGCCCAACGGTGTGGACTACTGTATCATGTAACACACTATCACATCCCTGCTATCACGATAATTTACTGGCACTATTGTTTATTTCTAGCTCTGTTATTTTGTTGATTTTCTAGGTTATTCTTGTACGACGCACTAAAACGCAGCGGTTTGGCTGCAATCGCGCACTGGACTGACCAGTCGCGTGATTCACGCGGTCGCGCTGGATCATCGATGACACGACACGCCAAAAAAAGATTAACGAGTTATATGCACCATCTAAATGCTCCTATTGTTATTATATATCCTTACTTTGCTTAATCATAATATATATTCTTTGTATTAGCTTGCAACAATTATATATTTTATTTATTACTTAGTACTTTCAAGAATGGAATATGTATATAAAATTCGTCAATTAAATTCACTCGTCGTGGATTCGAGTTTTAAAAACAATTATATATTTTATTTATTACTTAGTACTTTCAGCAATGGAATATGTATATAAAATTATAAACTATGTTACTACTACGTTTAATTACGGCTATGCGTTTAAATTAGTCGTAACTTAAAAGCATAGCTGTAACTTAACTTCGTAGTAGTAACATAGTTTATAATTTTATATAGAAATTCCATTGTTGAAAGTACAAAGTAATAAATAAAATATATAATTGTTTTTAAAAACTCAAATCCATGACGAGTAAATTTAATTGACGAATGAAATTCACTCGAGTTACATACGATATGCAGCCCATTCAGCATAATTATTTTTTTTAAGTTACGGCTATGCGTTTAAGTTACGACTAACTTAAACGCATAGCCGTAATTAAACTTCGTAGTAGTAACATAGTTTATAATTTTATATACATATTCCATTGCTGAAAGTACTAAGTAATAAATAAAATATATAATTGTTTTTAAAAACTCGAATCCACAACGAGTGAATTTAATTGACGAATTAAATTCACTCGAGTTACATATGATATTCGGCCCATTCAGCATAATTTTATCTTGTTATTTGTTATTGTAATAACTTGCTGCGAATATGAATAGATTTTAAAGTAATACCAAATTTATGAACATCTAAAAAAATCCGGATCAGGACCTATTGTATAACAGTATCATCAGCTTGCACGATGATACACATAGAATAAGTAATTACTTCTAATTTCTTCAAGAAAATGGTGGAAGGAGCATGTAAACCGAGTGACGGATGAACGTTTGGCAAAGATAGCAATGAGAGACCGATAGGAAGATGGACATCGCCAACCTCGCTTTACCTCGACATCAGACGAGGCGAAAAGCTGATGGGACCAACAGGTTGAAGCTTATTTACAGGAAGAAGAAGAAACAAATAGCGTATATGCCTTATATATCGTACACTGTTTAACTTTCGATCAAAATCAATCAAAGTTCTTTAAATTGCATTCTCTCAATAATAAATGTTTTGAGTTTACTTTTTTAAAACTCGATGTGTTGCCGCCAGAAGGCATTTTGAAATTTGAAATTGTTAACTTATTAGATTTAGCTATTTATTTATTTGTTTTATCTAGTATTTTAATAATTGTTGATATTTTATATATGTTGTATTCATAATTATGAATGTTTATGTTATGTTCATGTATGATATACGGACACTAAATGTATGCTAAGTATTAAATAAATCTATCTATATATCTATCTATCTATCTCTCTATCTCTCTATCTCTCTATCTCTCTATCTCTCTATCTCTCTATCTCTCTATCTCTCTATCTCTCTATCTCTCTATCTCTCTATCTCTCTATCTCTCTATCTCTCTATCTCTCTATCTCTCTATCTCTCTATCTCTCTATCTCTCTATCTCTCTATCTCTCTATCTCTCTATCTCTCTATCTCTCTATCTCTCTGTCTCTCTGTCTATCTCTCTGTCTATCTCTCTGTCTATCTCTCTGTCTATCTCTCTGTCTATCTCTCTGTCTATCTCTCTGTCTATCTCTCTGTCTATCTCTCTGTCTATCTCTCTGTCTATCTCTCTGTCTATCTCTCTGTCTATCTCTCTGTCTATCTCTCTGTCTATCTCTCTGTCTATCTCTCTGTCTATCTCTCTGTCTATCTCTCTGTCTATCTCTCTGTCTATCTCTCTGTCTATCTCTCTGTCTATCTCTCTGTCTATCTCTCTGTCTATCTCTCTGTCTATCTCTCTGTCTATCTCTCTGTCTATCTCTCTGTCTATCTCTCTGTCTATCTCTCTGTCTATCTCTCTGTCTATCTCTCTGTCTATCTCTCTGTCTATCTCTCTGTCTATCTCTCTGTCTATCTCTCTGTCTATCTCTCTGTCTATCTCTCTGTCTATCTCTCTGTCTATCTCTCTGTCTATCTCTCTGTCTATCTCTCTGTCTATCTCTCTGTCTATCTCTCTGTCTATCTCTCTGTCTATCTCTCTGTCTATCTCTCTGTCTATCTCTCTGTCTATCTCTCTGTCTATCTCTCTGTCTATCTCTCTGTCTATCTCTCTGTCTATCTCTCTGTCTATCTCTCTGTCTATCTCTCTGTCTATCTCTCTGTCTATCTCTCTGTCTATCTCTCTGTCTATCTCTCTGTCTATCTCTCTGTCTATCTCTCTGTCTATCTCTCTGTCTATCTCTCTGTCTATCTCTCTGTCTATCTCTCTGTCTATCTCTCTGTCTATCTCTCTGTCTATCTCTCTGTCTATCTCTCTGTCTATCTCTCTGTCTATCTCTCTGTCTATCTCTCTGTCTATCTCTCTGTCTATCTCTCTGTCTATCTCTCTGTCTATCTCTCTGTCTATCTCTCTGTCTATCTCTCTGTCTATCTCTCTGTCTATCTCTCTGTCTATCTCTCTGTCTATCTCTCTGTCTATCTCTCTGTCTATCTCTCTGTCTATCTCTCTGTCTATCTCTCTGTCTATCTCTCTGTCTATCTCTCTGTCTATCTCTCTGTCTATCTCTCTGTCTATCTCTCTGTCTATCTCTCTGTCTATCTCTCTGTCTATCTCTCTGTCTATCTCTCTGTCTATCTCTCTGTCTATCTCTCTGTCTATCTCTCTGTCTATCTCTCTGTCTATCTCTCTGTCTATCTCTCTGTCTATCTCTCTGTCTATCTCTCTGTCTATCTCTCTGTCTCTCTCTGTCTCTCTCTCTGTCTATCTGTCTATCTGTCTATCTGTCTATCTGTCTATCTGTCTATCTGTCTATCTGTCTATCTGTCTATCTGTCTATCTGTCTATCTGTCTATCTGTCTATCTGTCTATCTGTCTATCTGTCTATCTGTCTATCTGTCTATCTGTCTATCTGTCTATCTGTCTATCTGTCTATCTGTCTATCTGTCTATCTGTCTATCTGTCTATCTGTCTATCTGTCTATCTGTCTATCTGTCTATCTGTCTATCTGTCTATCTGTCTATCTGTCTATCTGTCTATCTGTCTATCTGTCTATCTGTCTATCTGTCTATCTGTCTATCTGTCTATCTGTCTATCTGTCTATCTGTCTATCTGTCTATCTGTCTATCTGTCTATCTGTCTATCTGTCTATCTGTCTATCTGTCTATCTGTCTATCTGTCTATCTGTCTATCTGTCTATCTGTCTATCTGTCTATCTGTCTATCTGTCTATCTGTCTATCTGTCTATCTGTCTATCTGTCTATCTGTCTATCTGTCTATCTGTCTATCTGTCTATCTGTCTATCTGTCTATCTGTCTATCTGTCTATCTGTCTATCTGTCTATCTGTCTATCTGTCTATCTGTCTATCTGTCTATCTGTCTATCTGTCTATCTGTCTATCTGTCTATCTGTCTATCTGTCTATCTGTCTATCTGTCTATCTGTCTATCTGTCTATCTGTCTATCTGTCTATCTGTCTATCTGTCTATCTGTCTATCTGTCTATCTGTCTATCTGTCTATCTGTCTATCTGTCTATCTGTCTATCTGTCTATCTGTCTATCTGTCTATCTGTCTATCTGTCTATCTGTCTATCTGTCTATCTGTCTATCTGTCTATCTGTCTATCTGTCTATCTGTCTATCTGTCTATCTGTCTATCTGTCTATCTGTCTATCTGTCTATCTGTCTATCTGTCTATCTGTCTATCTGTCTATCTGTCTATCTGTCTATCTGTCTATCTGTCTATCTGTCTATCTGTCTATCTGTCTATCTGTCTATCTGTCTATCTGTCTATCTGTCTATCTGTCTATCTGTCTATCTGTCTATCTGTCTATCTGTCTATCTGTCTATCTGTCTATCTGTCTATCTGTCTATCTGTCTATCTGTCTATCTGTCTATCTGTCTATCTGTCTATCTGTCTATCTGTCTATCTGTCTATCTGTCTATCTGTCTATCTGTCTATCTGTCTATCTGTCTATCTGTCTATCTGTCTATCTGTCTATCTGTCTATCTGTCTATCTGTCTATCTGTCTATCTGTCTATCTGTCTATCTGTCTATCTGTCTATCTGTCTATCTGTCTATCTGTCTATCTGTCTATCTGTCTATCTGTCTATCTGTCTATCTGTCTATCTGTCTATCTGTCTATCTGTCTATCTGTCTATCTGTCTATCTGTCTATCTGTCTATCTGTCTATCTGTCTATCTGTCTATCTGTCTATCTGTCTATCTGTCTATCTGTCTATCTGTCTATCTGTCTATCTGTCTATCTGTCTATCTGTCTATCTGTCTATCTGTCTATCTGTCTATCTGTCTATCTGTCTATCTGTCTATCTGTCTATCTGTCTATCTGTCTATCTGTCTATCTGTCTATCTGTCTATCTGTCTATCTGTCTATCTGTCTATCTGTCTATCTGTCTATCTGTCTATCTGTCTATCTGTCTATCTGTCTATCTGTCTATCTGTCTATCTGTCTATCTGTCTATCTGTCTATCTGTCTATCTGTCTATCTGTCTATCTGTCTATCTGTCTATCTGTCTATCTGTCTATCTGTCTATCTGTCTATCTGTCTATCTGTCTATCTGTCTATCTGTCTATCTGTCTATCTGTCTATCTGTCTATCTGTCTATCTGTCTATCTGTCTATCTGTCTATCTGTCTATCTGTCTATCTGTCTATCTGTCTATCTGTCTATCTGTCTATCTGTCTATCTGTCTATCTGTCTATCTGTCTATCTGTCTATCTGTCTATCTGTCTATCTGTCTATCTGTCTATCTGTCTATCTGTCTATCTGTCTATCTGTCTATCTGTCTATCTGTCTATCTGTCTATCTGTCTATCTGTCTATCTGTCTATCTGTCTATCTGTCTATCTGTCTATCTGTCTATCTGTCTATCTGTCTATCTGTCTATCTGTCTATCTATCTATCTATCTATCTATCTATCTATCTATCTATCTATCTATCTATCTATCTATCTATCTATCTATCTATCTATCTATCTATCTATCTATCTATCTATCTATCTATCTATCTATCTATCTATCTATCTATCTATCTATCTATCTATCTATCTATCTATCTATCTATCTATCTATCTATCTATCTATCTATCTATCTATCTATCTATCTATCTATCTATCTATCTATCTATCTATCTATCTATCTATCTATCTATCTATCTATCTATCTATCTATCTATCTATCTATCTATCTATCTATCTATCTATCTATCTATCTATCTATCTATCTATCTATCTATCTATCTATCTATCTATCTATCTATCTATCTATCTATCTATCTATCTATCTATCTATCTATCTATCTATCTATCTATCTATCTATCTATCTATCTATCTATCTATCTATCTATCTATCTATCTATCTATCTATCTATCTATCTATCTATCTATCTATCTATCTATCTATCTATCTATCTATCTATCTATCTATCTATCTATCTATCTATCTATCTATCTATCTATCTATCTATCTATCTATCTATCTATCTATCTATCTATCTATCTATCTATCTATCTATCTATCTATCTATCTATCTATCTATCTATCTATCTATCTATCTATCTCTCTATCTGCATATGTCTATCTCTTTATAACAGTTTGTGTGTGTGTGTATCAAGTTTGCAATCGCAAAACTTGTTTCTAGTTGACGTATTGATTTGCACACTCTTTAATTTCATATTTATTCGATCGTTCCGAATGTAACTTTGCTCGCACACTTTTTGTAAACAGCCATTAATAATAAAAATACGCAGGCGGAAAAAAATCGGGGTCATTTCTTCCTCCATAACGTGCTCGTTCGAAAGCAAACGCCGAACTTTTCGCCTGTTTCCTTTCGCATTCGCAAGTCGCCGGCGAGCGGAAGTTCCGGTTGTTCTTTCCACTCGACAAGACACAAGGACTTATTACTGTTTCAGTTTAGTTTTTCCATAATTTTCAATGGAACACGCAGAATAAGAGTAATATATTTCCGTGACTAGATTCATTGTGTAAATACATATATAATATATATATATATATATATATATATATATATATATATATATATATATATATATATATATATATATATCGCGGCCGTCGCACTACCAACTGCGCCACGGAGTGTGGTAGTGGTAGGATCTAAATTGTTGTAGTTAAGCTATTTTAATTTCTTTCTTAACTTATTAAATTCTTCATTGTTTTACCCTGTTCTAGATGGATTTATTTTTTTATTTATACTTTTTACTCTATATCAGTATTTCTCCAGTTTTTTGGGCCGCGATTTGCATTTAAAAATTTAAAAATTTTAATAAAAAGGACCCCTGAAGATGGGTAAGTGTAAATTCAATTTTTTCTGCGCCCCTCTGTAGGTTACGACCCTCACTGAATCACTGCTGTATATAATATTGTTTATTTTTGTCCTGTAATTATGATTAGTCCTGTTATTATTATTACTTGTTACTCTAGATGAGTATTTCTCCAACTTCTTGGGCAGCGGCCCTGGTTTTCATTTATAAATTAAATAATTTTAATAAAAAAAGATCCCCTGAAGATGTGATAAGTGCAAATTCAATATTTTTTCTGCGACCCCCTGTAGGTTACTATCCCCACTTGCTCTATATAATATTATTTATTTTTGTCCTGTAAATATTATTAGTCCTGTTAGGCAGTAAATCATAATTATTAGTATTACTTGTTACTCTAGATGAGTATTTCTCCAACTTTTAGGGCAGCGAGCCCCTTTTTCATTTAAATATTAAATAATTTTAATAAAAAAGATCCCTTGAAGATGTCATAAGTGCAAATTCAATTTTTCTGCGACCCTTTGTTGGTCACGATTCCTACTACTAGAATCACTGCTCTATATAATATTATTTATTTTTGTCCTGTAATTATGATTAGTCCTGTTGGGCAGTAAATCATGATTATTATTATTACTTGTTACTCTAGATGAGTATTTCTACAACTTTTTGGGCCGCGGCCCCGTTTTGCATTTAAAAATTTAATAATTTTAATAAAAGCGACCCCCTGAAGATGGGTAAGAGTAAATTCAATTTTTCTGTAACCCCCTGTAGGTAAAGATCCCCGCTTCGAGAATCACTGCTCTATATAATATTATTTATTTTTGTCCTGTAGTATGATTAGTCCTGTTAGGCAGTAACTCATAATTATTATTATTACTTGTTACTCTAGATGAGTATTTTCCAACTTTTTGGGCTGCGACTCCTTTTTGCATTTAAAAATGAAATAATTCTAATAAAAAGGTCCCCCTGAAGATGAGTAAGTGTAAATTCAATTTTTTCTGCGTCTCTCTGTAAGTCACGATCCCCACTTCGAGAATCTCTACTCCATATAATATTATTTATTTTTGTCCTGTAATTATGATTAGTCCTGTTAGGCAGTAAATCATAATTATTAGTATTACTTGTTACTCTAGATGAGTATTTCTCTAACTTTCTGGGCAGCGACCCCCTTTTTGCATTTAAAAATGTAATAATTTTAATAAAAAGGACCCCCTGAAGACGGGTAGGTGTACATTTATTTTTTGTGCGACCCTCTGTAGGTCACGACACCCCATTTGAGAATCACTGCTTTATATAATATTATTTATTTTTGCCCTGTAATTATGATTAGTCCTGTTAGACAGTAAATCATAATAATTATTATTACTTGTTACTCAAGATGAGTATTTCTTTAACTTTTTGAGCCGCGACTCCCTTTTGCATTTAAAAATTTAATAATATTAATAAAAAGGACCCCCTAAGACGGGTAAGTGTAAATTCATTTTTTTCTGCGACCCTCTGTAGATCACGACCCCCCATTTCAAGAATCACTGCTTTATATAATATTATTATGTGTGTCCTGTAATTATGACTAATCCTATAGGGCAGTAAATTATAATTATTATTATAATATTCACTAGTCTAGTCAATGCTATAGAATACGGGTACAAACTCATAACTTCTGTCATTTCATTTGGCTTCATTATAGAGCCCCCCCAGGCGAGTTAAAAAGAAAAATGCAAAAATGTCTCCGATACGCGAAAAACTCATTACAAACGAGATGCGTAATTAATTCCGTTGAATATTAAACAAAGTTTCCGGCTGCTGGCATGCAAAAACAAAGCGTGATTTTCATAAAATTACCCTCCTGCCGGAGGTAACGGGGCGTGTAACATCCCCAAAATATATGTACCCGCGTTGGGAATTGCTCGGCTGCAAGCGCTGCACAAATGTGCACTGCTCACGCACAATTTCACCGCCGCCGCCGCCCGAATGGAGACGGTAACGGCCTTTGCAGTGATTTTTTTTTATTAAAAATAATAAAAAGCGAGTTGGAGGGAGATTTGAAATAAATTTAGGGGTATTTATGGCGTTGTTTAAGACAATAGAGCCTTTTTTATTAAAAAAAAGTATGGGGAGAAACAAATTGGGGGTTTAGATATATTTACTACAATTTATTGCATTGTTTAAGACAACATATTGTCCAATAGAAAACTAAATTGAGGTAGTACTGGTTTTGAAATGTGTAGGTTATATTATAAACATATAGTAAACACTATGTATACATTTGGTCGATTTAGGTACATTACAACTCGAAAAGTAGTGATGGGGGATATCAAGAACCGAGAACACCTGTTCTCGATTCTTATCAAGAGTCGATGTTCTCGATTATTATCAAGAGTCGATGTTCTCGATTGTTATCAAGAGTCAGTTCTCAATTCCTATCAAGAGTCAATATTCTCGATTCTTAAAAGTTCTCGAGAATTTGAACGACAACCATAACAGAAAATCGAGAACCGAGAACTTGAGCGAGAACAGAGAACTCAAAATTGAGAACTAGAATTAACCGAGAACCGAGAACTTGAGCAAGAACCGAGCACAGAAAGTCGAGAACTTTAATTAACAGAGAACCCAATAATTTTACTATCGTACTTGTACAGGGGGGATGGCCAAAGCGTCGACAGCGGTCGACCAGTTGCCCACGAAACTATTCCTAGTCGCCCGCCTGTCTGAAGACGCTTTCATTAAACATAGTTTAGCATTGCTAGTCGCCCCCGTGGCGTATAGTATCGCTCAGGTCTTGCGGTCGTGCGCTGCCGGTTGTAAGGGCCGAGGTAGAATTATGCGCATCGGAAGCGGTAAATAGAACAAGAAACAATAGGCACGTACCAGCCCAGAGTGATAAACGAAAGGCACTTAATATATTACATACTATAAGAATCTGGGTGTGCTACTGAACAAAGTTTTCCATAAAAAAATATCTCAATAAAGAGTTCTGCGGGGACAAAGATTGAAGAACACTGCCTTAGACGATCAGTAATACTGTTAATATTTTAGAATAATGACAGTATTACTCAGCGTGTAAGGTGTCTTCACTCTGATAATATATATAATAGTTTGTGAATCTATGACCTAAGATATATTTGGTCTAAAATATTTGGTTTAAAAGGTGGAATATTAATTTTTGAAACGAATTTTTAGAATAAATACAACATGTATCTCATGAATTCCATTATACAATACAAAATTTCGATTATTGATTTGTGATTCTACCTAAATTTGGTTTTTGTAGGGTAGGATCATAAAAATGTCTCCTTTAATCCGTTCGATTCTTCAATTAGCACCATAATTTCTGTTTTATCTCCCCTCCCACTCTGATTAACACCTAGCGATGAAAGCCAAAAGACGACCGCCCAGCCCCCACCCCCCCGAAAAAATTACACTTTCAAATCGGCTGGTGAGTGCACCGCCGGCGGGTTGGCGGTCGGCTCGATTTAAATTTTAAAACATCCTTATACACTTTTTTTTTGCTCTTCCTCCTTGGGCCCGCCACAAAGGGTGATTCCGTAATCAGCTAAATTGGCGAAATGGCAACTTCAAACGCGTCCTGGCAAAATGGGATTACGGGGTTTACTTTTGTTGGAAAAGAAAAAAGATCGGAGGGGTGGGGTCGCATAATAAGCAAGGTTTGTATGATAAACGCATGTGGGACGAATGATTGTTGAGGTTATTAGAAACATTTCCAAACTTTAGGTTAACGATGGAATTATAAAGGAAATTTAGTTTAAAAAAAAACGCTGGTTGAATTTAAAATAAAACTCAAAAATTAAATTCATAGGATTTTGCTGCAACAAATTGTAGCTTTTAAGACTTATACTAAACACACTGCATGAGGCTTCTGGGAAGAACTCTATAATCACCTAAGTACTACAACGACAACAGAATAAAGACTAATATACAGGAGATGTTTATTTGCGCAGTAATTTTTCAAATATCAATATACTTATGGATGTAAAGGTCCTGGTTATCTTGAATTTTCGATATATGATTATTTAATATATATTTGGGAGTGATTAAACTACTAGATTGCTTCCTTCTATACAGTCGAATCTTTCACATGCTATAACTACAAATTTTGGTCATCAATTCTTGCAAACTAAGTTTCAATACTAAGGATGGAAGTGTTTTTATTAACTTGCATACATTGTATGCCATTCCATGCCGTAGTTTTACCTAGAACCTGGAAACAATTACACAATTCTCGCTATAAGGAAAGTATAGGCGATCTCCCAGCCTTAATCTCCTTTCAGCTTGTCCCTTGACCGACGGAGAAGTCTCACGGCTGAGTCCATACAGATTTTTGTATGTAATATATAATATATGGAACACATAATTTCATAGTGACGCACTAAACTTTATTATGTGTTTCAAATATTGGATTGTTAAGGCGTCTTCTTTGTGATAATTCAGTTTAAAGGATAAATAAAACGATTTTTTACTTTGTTGTACACACTTCAGTTACACTTTGTCATCGGAGGAGCTCGAAAATGGCTAGAGCTTAGCCGAAACTAGTTACAAAGTGTAACTGAAGTGTGATAAAAACCAAGTAAAAAATCGTTTTATTTATCCTTTATTATGTATTTGTTTGATAATAATATTGATTATATAAAATTTTTCTTAATCAGTCACAGGTGAATCTTATCTCTCTCAATATAAATAAACCGGGATAGCGATTCGCCCCGTTTTCCGAATTCAATTCATGAATAGAAATAAAAACCAATGGCCCGGATACTTTTGCTCGTCGCGCGCGCCGCCGCCGCCCCCCTAGTATTTTTTGCTCCTTTTTCCCTCCACTCTGTGTGCCAAGAGAACGGACTCTTAACTTCGCGGCTCACTTGAATGGATCCAATCTATTCCGCCGGCGCCCATAAACCAAAATTATGGACCTTCTTAATATATTTGATGGGATTACTTAGCAGATTTTATATGCGCCGGGGAGCGGCGATTTTTCAGCCTGGCGCCGTCTGATCCCATGACAATTTAATTTATTAACGCCGCGTGGAAAAGTTAAATATTGCTCGGGAAATTCTTTATTTTAACACTTCTTAGCCAGATTGTATTAATAACTGTCGCTGTGATAACTTACGCGAATATTCAAACTGGCAAGAATATTAGTTTTGTCTTTCAAATTGTTAATTAGCTGCCTCAGTACATATATTCCATAACCTACTACTAAAGTTTAGAAGTAATTTTTTTTATGTATTTCACTTGAGTGTATTTAATTATAGTTTAGTTGCATTTTTTGCAATGCTTGTCCATACAGTACATTTCCATTAGTTTTTTTTGTGTGTGTTTTTATTAAAACGCGTTGTACCCTGTGCGCGTTTGTGTACTTAAATAGATTAAGGCAATTAAAAATATCGCATTCATTATGCAAATGGCTTTTAATCCGGTGGAAATGTACGGCCAAGTTGACATTATCACTCCTCGCGTGCCCCGCTCGTGTTTACACCGCCGTCCCCGATATGCTTATGACGGTGTTTAAGCCAATTTCGATAGCGTGCCGTAATTTCTCCCATTGGCTTATCCTAATTGGCAGTGTACTTTGCGTGGGGCGCCGCCGCCCCCGTAGATAAGCACGAATTTGGTGCAAAATTTACAAGAATAAATTGCGCTCCGAAGGCCTAATTTAATTTTATATTATTCTAGTCAAAGTACTCGAACTAGGTCAGTTTTGATTATTTATGCAATTACCCCGCTATTAATATTATTGTTCGTGCGGTTAAGAGACCGGTCACCCACTAAACCCCCCCTGCAAATAATTTATACACTGTGTGTGAGTGCGGCAGTAGTCTGCGTTGGTAGTCAGGAAGTAATAACTTTAAATGCGGTATGTGAACTGCAGTCATGCCACTTAGATAACTTAATTTCCTTTGAAACGGACAGGTTTGCGGTATCCTTTGCTGCAATTTGAATATTTATGCCAGGTCGTCCCGTAATTACGTACAGATTGTACCTACGGACCGGGGTGTCTTTATTGCCCTCGTTACTGTAAAAGTGCACGTGACACATGAATTTAAAAAAAACGACTGGAATTAATAACTTGCTTTGCATAATACTCGAGGGCCTTATGTAGTAGGGGTCGTATGAAAATTCATACGGGGTGCTTTATATTAAACTAGACGATTTTGGAAGACACATCTAGACTATCATGTCATAACAATATTATTAATATATTTATTGATGATAAATATGATTATAGGTGGGTTTTATAAAATAAGACTGGATTAATAAGTGGAAATAAATATATCGACAAATATACAAAATAAGTTATTAATTCTTGTTTTTTAGGCGTTTTTGTTTAGCATGGTTTAGCATTACTAGTCGCCCTGTGGCGTGCAGTATTGCAGTCGTGCGCCGCCGGTTGTAAGGGCCGCGGTAGAATTATGCGCATAGGAAGCAGCAAATAGAACAAGAAACAATAAGCCCGTAAAAAGCCCAGAGTGATAAACGAAAGGCACTTTTAAAAATGTGTTATGTGCACTTTTGCACACAAAAAACTTCTATCCTTATAGGGCTATCAGCTGTAAGGCTTTTCCGTCGGTAAAGGGAGAAGTTCAGAGGAGTTTAATCAGCGGTATTTATCTTAATTTCACAGAAAAACTGTGAACGGTGATTCGCGAAAATTCGTCTCGGTGGGGTTTGAACTCATGTTCCCGAAACGGATGGCACCTCTAATCATTAGACTACTGAGCTGGGTGCACTTCTATATGGATGAATTATAAAGTAATATAAAAATAATTTCAATAAATGATTGTAAACTTGGCTTGCAGTTGTTGAATACACTTGTAAATAAAAAATAATAATAAAAATATTTATTGTGACACATAACAAATACATTACATATCACAATGGACTGTAAATAAAATTACCATGAAAATTGTGCCAAGATAATATTTCTAATTTAATTTACAAAATTTCACACTCTAATCCTTCCTAGCTAATGAACTAGTTCATGATAAAAAAAACAAATGCCAAAGATTGATTCACTAAAAGAAATAATATAAATTGTATTGGAACAAAACATCTAGCTGATATCATTTGTGTTTACTTTATTATTCGATTGTATGTTAAATTCTCAACAATCCCGACTGTAATTTATGTCGCAGGTGTCCGCAGCGTTCTCGCTCAAATTCATCATTTGCGACTTTATTGGGCAGATGCGTCGCGACGCCTTTTAATATGCGCGCCGGTAGTGTTTAGAACTTGCACTTGCAACCCCTCCCTGCGTCCTTCTAAATCATCCTTTATTAAGATCGTTTATCTGAAATATAGCGCGCTGCCGGCTTACAATTGCCGCCCCTCAAACACTATACCTGTGTGTGTGTGTGCGCGCACATTTTTTAGACCCAAGGCGCGTTTTATTAAACTATAATTCAACGAGATTTTTGTGGAATCGGTTCATTTCGGAAATAAAAAGCGAAGAGTGTATACGGAAGGAATTTTTTTTTATGTTATAGCCTTAGGGAAAATAAATCGTTTTATTTAAACCGTGTTTTATGGAGAGAGATATTTGACTATTTGAACATGTAACTCGAAATTTAGTTAAACTATTTCCATAAAATTTTTATAGGATGTTTAGAATATTGCACACTGAGATGAAAAATGTCGTTTACAGTTTTTGAGATAAATCCATTTTAAATTTCTATAGTTTTACTATTGAGTATAATGCTATCTATTTTTAAAATAATAATTTGGTTTATTCTAAACGCAAAAAAGGATTAAAAGAGCGTTAAATATACATAAAAGTCATCAAAACAAAAATCAAGTCCTGAAAATAAATTTTGGAAGTTACAACACTTGTTATCTCAGAGTGCGGTATGCTTTTTATATAAATAATAATTTTTTATACTAATTAAATTAGTTATCATATAAATGCATACATATATTTTCACAAGTATATTTTAATTTTAGATTTTTTGGCAAATTTTATACTTTTTTGTTTTTGTATATATATATATATATATATATATATATATATATATATATATATATATATATATATATATATATATTTATATTTATACAAAAACTCTTAATTGATTGTCATTACAATTACTCGTATATATTTATACTAAATTTCTTACATATATATCTCACAAGTATATTTTAATTAGAGATTTTTATGCCGTACAAAATTCGGCATAAAAATCTCTAATTAAAATATACTTGTGAGATATATATGTAAGAAATTTAGTATAAATATATACGAGTAATTGTAATGACAATCAATACGACTTTTAAAAGAAATGAAATTTAAAATGATATTTGTTATACTTGATGTATGTTTCGTATTGTGCGTAACTACAGTAAGCTCGAGCTTGCATAGTATTACATAATTTGTCTCTGTTCTGTGTGAAATCAGAAAATTAAAATCCATTCCGCTTGTCTGCAGCCGTGTGCTTGCCGGCGCGATTAGACCCGGCAAAATTCGTTACGCGCTGAAAAGAATAATGTGTTAATTATGGGGCATAATCGCGTATAATCGCGCCCGTATATCTTCTTCGCGCGTACCCCTCTTCTCCGCCCCTCGCCAGCTTTTTTCCCAGCCACCGGCCGGCCGGAGTGCATTAAAACCGTAGATCACAGCACGATTACGCCACAAGGTCGTAATTGTAACATTAATCACAAGTTGTACAGCCATTTTTTTTAAGTTTCATGCGAAGAGGATTTTATAGAAAGACATATTTTGAAAACAAATACGAAAGTAGTAGCAACAGATACAAATCAATTTATATTGAACTTGCATGAAAAATATTTTATAGTAGTAGTTGCAATTCTGTACTTCGCTATCGACCTTCGGGGGTCCTTATGCTGTGCTTAGTGTATGTGTATGTGAGTATTAGGGCTTGCTACTTCAGAAAATCGTCCCCGAGTTTTCTAAGGTGTTGTTAATTGTATCCCAACGGCAATTGGTACCGATATATTTTATATTTTCAAGTATATTTAGATTATATTTATTTACAGACTGCAAAAAGTCTCAAAACTCAATAATATATAAATACTATAAGCCCATATAAAAAAAAAATTATGATGCCATATAGATGGTATCTAAGATGGCGGTGGAAAGCTATCATAATTTGTTTTTCATATCGGCTTATCGTATTTGTATATTTTTGAGTTTTGAGCCTTTTTGCAACGCTCTAATTTATATCGGAAAAGATAGGATCGGAAAAGTTAAAAATTAATAATAAATAGAAGGAACAATTTGAACGATTGACACTTTCCATTTTCTATTATCATTTTGTTATAAACATTGTGTATTTTTTTCAAATCAATTGTATGACGGAGGCATGATTAAAAATAATAATTTACGTTACAACATATATTATACAACAACGCCTATAACAATTATTAATAAAAATATATAACTATTTATTATGGTCCGCAAAACATAAACATAAGTATCCTCAAAATTTGGATTTTATCGGTCACCCGAATTGGTCAGTATAGTACGAGTGAAAACGTAACGTTTGTCATTGACGGAATAAGATGGACTGACCATTTGTAGAAGACTGCACGATTGTATACACATACACCTCGCGACAGGTTAAAACACCTCGGCCGAGATTCTACTGCCAACATTAAGATAAGCAAAATCCTCATAACGTTCGTAAAACAGCCATCCTGTATATAAAATAGTTGAATAAAACAAAGTTTCTACTAAAATTGTTTAATACATATAAATATGAAATTAAGCGAGTTTTATGATTAATCCTGAACTTCGAATGCAGTTTTCATCTAGAATTATTAATGCAAGACGCCCGTGATCAAAGCGGATACATCCGAAACTTTTCCAATCAACACCCTCATACAGCACACACAAAAATAAATATTAAATCCCCCGCGTTTCATACTTAATGGGCCGTGAGATAAGTGCGCGCGCGAGAGTTCTCGCGAGGAAAAACTCTCGAAGCGAATTGAATTAATTACGAGTCTCGATTTAATTTAAAGATTATCCCCGAGGCCGCGAGGGAATGAACATATTTAACTCGGGGAATCCATTAAGGAGTTATCTCGGGGGCGCGGGCGACCCGTGGCCCGGTTCTTCCGCGCCATAAGGCGGCGGCCGCAATTTGCGACTGAAAGGCAAGACGCCCGCCGACCCCTTTCCAACCCCCACACAAGCCCAGGGCTTCACATGTGCGCGACGCGATTTATAGCGCGGATTCTCGGATCGAAAAATTTCAATGGAAAGCACGGGTTTTGATCTTGGCGGTTGAAGGGGGCGGCGGCGGTTCGAATTTATTGCGCGAGGTCCTTTCTTTTACCGCGGATAAAAGGAGTTATGAAGCTGGGGAAGGGGGCGGAGGGTGGACGAGTGCCGTGAAATTGCTAGATCCGTGCGTGTGCTACACGATACAAGGATGGATTTGCAACACAATTTTCTTGAAATTGATATATTTATGGAGGCAGTTTTACATCACAACAATATTCTTGTAACCCAATAAAACTACAAAGCTCAGATTATTATTATTAACTTAAAAATCAAAATGCAATAGTAGAAGAAAAATAAATAGACACGGACACAGAGAATATCAAACACAAACCCACGGCCCGAGGAGGAATCAAAACCACAAACCTCGCGGTGAGGACCGAGGGATGAATTGTTTATAACAGTATTCTTATTTGAACTTTTATCCACTGTAGCCTCAATAATTGAAGCAATTTAACGAATTATATGTTTTTATAAACATAGATAAATAGGTAACATATAAATATCTCAAAAATATCCAAAATCCAATAATTTAATACTTTTCTGAATTTTGTATGCAGGTAACAGTATTCTTATATGAACTTTTACCGACTGTAGCCTCAATAATTAAGGCAATTTAATGAATTATATATTTTTATAAACATAGATAAATAGCTAACATATAAATATCTCAAAAATATCCAAAATCCAATTATTTAATACTTTTTTGAATTTTTTATGCAGGTAACAGTATACTTATATGAACTTTTATCGACTGTAGCCTCAATAGCTGAGGTAATTTAACGAATTATATGTTTTTATATACATAGATAAATAGGTAACATATAAATGTCTCAAAAATATCCAAAATCCAATTATTTAATACTTTTTTGATTTTTTTATGCAGGTAACAGTATACTTATATGAACTTTTATCGGCTGTAGCCTCAATAGCTGAGGCAATTTAACGAATTTTTATAAACATAGATAAATAGGTAATATATAAATGTCTCAAAAATATCCAAAATCCAATTATTTAATACTATTTTGAATTTTTTTATGCAGGTAACAGTATTCTTATATGAACTTTTACCGACTGTAGCCTCAATAGCTGAGGTAATTTAACGAATTATATGTTTTTATAAACATAGATAAATAGGTAACATATAAATATCTCAAAAATATTCAAAATCCAATAATTTAATACTTTTTTGAATTTTTTATGCAGCTAACAGTATTCTTATATGAACTTTTATCGGCTGTAGCCTCAATAGCTGAGGTAATTTAACGAATTATATGTTTTTATAAACATAGATAAATAGGTAACATATAAATATCTCAAAAATATTCAAAATCCAATAATTTAATACTTTTTTGAATTTTTTATGCAGGTAATAGTATTCTTATATGAACTTTTATCGGCTGTAGCCTCAATAGCTGAGACAATTTAACGAATTATATGTTTTTATAAACATAGATAAATAGATAACATATAAATATCTCAAAAATATCCAAAATCCAATTATTTAATACATTTTTGAATTTTTTATGCAGGTAACAGTATTCTTCTATGAACTTTTATCGACTGTAGCCTCAATAGCTGAGGCAATTTAACGAATTATATGTTTTTATAAACATAGATAAATAGGTAACATATAAATATCTCAAAAATATTCAAAATCCAATTATTTAATACTGTTTTGAATTTTTTATGCAGGTAACAGTATTCTTATATGAACTTTTATCAACTGTAGCCTCAATAATTAAGGCAATTTAACGAATTATATATTTTTATAAACATAGATAAATAGCTAACATATAAATGTCTCAAAATATACAAAATCCAATTATTTAATACTTTTTTGAATTTTTATGCAGGTAACAGTATTCTTATATGAACTTTTATCGGCTGTAGCCTCAATAGCTGAGGCAATTTAACGAATTATATGTTTTTATAAACATGGGTAAATAAGTAACATATAAATGTCTCGAAAATATCCAAAATCCAATAATTTAATACTTTTTTGAATTTTTTATGCAGGTAACAATATTCTTATATGAACTTTTATCGGCTGTAGCCTCAATAGCTGAGGTAATTTAACGAATTATATGTTTTTATAAACATAGATAAATAGGTAACATATAAATATCTCAAAAATATTCAAAATCCAATAATTTAATACTTTTTTGATTTTTTTATGCAGGTAACAGTATTCTTATATGAACTTTTACCGACTGTAGCCTCAATAGCTGAGGCAATTTAACGAATTATATGTTTTTATAAACATAGATAAATGGGTAACATATAAATATCTCAAAAATATTCAAAATACAATAATTTAATACTTTTTTGAATTTTTTATGCAGGTAACAGTATTCTTATATGAACTTTTACCGACTGTAGCCTCAATAGCTGAGGTAATTTAACGAATTATATGTTTTTATAAACATAGGTAAATAGGTAACATATAAATATCTCAAAAATATTCAAAATACAATAATTTAAAACTTTTTTGAATTTTTTATGCAGGTAACAGTATTCTTATATGAACTTTTATCGGCTGTAGCCTCAATAGCTGAGGTAATTTAACGAATTATATGTTTTTGTAAACATAGATAAATAGGTAACAGATAAATGTCTCAAAAATATCCAAAATCCAATTATTTAATACATTTTTGAATTTCTTTATGCAGGTAACAATATTTTTATATGAACTTTTATCGGCTGTAGCCTCAATAGCTGAGGCAATTTAACGAATTATATGTTTTTATAAACATAAATAAATAGGTAACATATAAATGTCTCAAAAATATCCAAAATCCAATTATTTAATACTTTTTTGAATTTTTTTATGCAGGTAACAGTATTCTTACATGAACTTTTATCGTCTGTGGCCTCAATAGCTGAGGTAATTTAACGAATTATATGTTTTTATAAACATAGATAAATAGGTAACATATCAATGTCTCAAAAATATCCAAAATCAAATTATTTAATACTTTTTTGAATTTTTTATGCAGGTAACAGTATTCTTATATGAACTTTTATCGGCTGTAGCCTCAATAGCTGAGGCAATTTAACGAATTATATGTTTTTATAAACATAGATAAATAGGTAACATATAAATGTTTCAAAAATAACCAAAATAACCAATATTTAATACTTTTTTGAATTTTTTTATGCAGGTAACAGTATACTTATATGAACTTTTATCGACTGTAGCCTCAATAGCCGAGGCAATTTAACGAATTATATGTTTTTATAAACATAGATAAATAGGTAACATATAAATATCTCAAAAATATTCAAAATACAATAATTTAATACTTTTTTGAATTTTTTATGCAGGTAACAGTATTCTTATATGAACTTTTACCGACTGTAGCCTCAATAGCTGAGGTAATTTAACTAATTATATGTTTTTATAAACATAGATAAATAGGCAATATACAAATTTCTCAAAAATATTCAAAATCCAATAATTTAATACTTTTTTGAATTTTTTTATGCAGGTAACAGTATACTTATATGAACTTTTATCGACTGTAGCCTCAATAGCCGAGCCAATTTAACGAATTATATGTTTTTATAAACACAGATAAATGGGTAATATATAAATATCTCAAAAATATACAAAATCCAATCATTTAATACTTTTTTGAATTTTTTATGCAGGTAACAGTATACTTATATGAATTTTTATCGACTGTAGCCTCAATAGCTGAGGTAATTTAACGAATTATATGTTTTTATAAACATAGATAAATAGGTAACATATAAATATCTCAAAAATATTCAAAATCCAATAATTTAATACTTTTTTGAATTTTTTTATGCAGGTAACAGTATGCTTATATGAACTTTTATCGACTGTAGCCTCAATAGCTGAGGCAATTACTACCCACTACCCGTGCCTGCCACCCAGCGGTGATAACATAGGTGTCTTTCGAAGATTCCATCTTACAGGACTAAAAAAAGATGAACAATCTACCGAAAATTATATTTTTTGTTTTGTGTCAATCCGTTCACTCGACTAATCTAAACCCACCGATTTTTCCGCTTTAAATTTCCAATTTTCTGTGTGATAAAATCATCGATCCCGGGCCGCGCGACTGTTGAATCCTCCACAGGATTTATCGGCGGGCTGTAAAGGCGGCGGGAGTCGCGCTTTATTCAAATGCGGCCGGAATCAATTCCCTTTGTCTAAGAAATTGTGCCCTCATGAAAATGGATATACGTGCGGCGGGGGGCGGCCAGGATTTTCGGGCCGTCGCCCGAAACGATCTAATTTTATCGCCGCCGGTCCCACCCCCATTAAGAAAACCGTATTTCAGATGTTACGCGCTGCGGCCAACCTCGCAGGGGCGAAAGGTAATAAAGTGTTGCAATTCAAGCAGGACGTGCGGTATTGATTGAATACAATGGTGGCTAAAGTTAATTACTGGAAATTGCAACATCTCATCTAAAAACCAAGTAGAACTTGAAATGAAAACACAAAATCCGAAGAATATTTCATATTAAATATCGACTCGAAGAAATAACTACATATATATTGAATGCATCTACTACTAAGGTAGTTTTAGACAAAACAATGTCTTGAATCAAAAGTTAGTCAAGATGCGAGACAATCTAAATTGTGTCATATCATACAGCAAATTATTTGAAATATTTAATTGAAAAGTAGATCGAATGGAAAAATATAACGCGTTCTATTTGTCAAGGACAAATTGTATGGGAGGAGGATATATGAATTCATTTCTTGAACAACTTTTGAGATAAGAAATTGTCTTGTCTAAAACGACCTTTAGGATATAAAATCACACTAGATAAGGAAAACCAAAAAGAGGAAATAAATAGATGCTATTGTAGATACAGCAACCCTCAATTAATTCGGTAAAGACTCGCGCTATTCTAGCTACAAATCAATTTGATTGTTTTCCTCAAGACAAAAAAAATGTGGAAAACAACCAAATCAGCTTTACAAACGGCAGTTTAATGTTTACATAAATCTAAAGAACAGCACTAAATTTTCAACTCATTTAGTCTCAGCCAACATTACACCCAATATTAGTTAGCACACTTCAATCTTCCTCTAATATTTAACCAACTCATTTCCGTTCGAACATCGCAAAACTTTTTAAAACTCGCGAATTTGCGCTCAAATATTGAACTCTTGGCGGTCTCTCGCTTTATTTTTATCGTTTGAATTATTATTCAGCGCGGGCCCGCGTTTGTGTTTGATTAAAAGAACCGTCACCGGCGGTGCACCCTCCCGCCCGAACGAGGATGTAAAATATTTACTCGCCCGGGTTTATTTCCCGTTCGACTTTTAAAGCCGCTTTTGTCTCGGTCTCAAGGCAAATATGAGACGGAAATCGCTTTGATGACCTGAGCTACGTTTTCGGTCTCCGAAAGGCGGCTTACTTATTAATAGTATTAGAAAGAGATTCAGTTCTGCAAACAAAAATGGAATAAATAAACAGATGTGTAAGTAAAATGTTTCATTGTAAATGGTATGGAATACGGTATTGAAAAATTCATATCTCATGAAATAATGCAGTTGTGAATCGCAAATTTTGGGGTATTATTTCATAAGAGATTCAGTAATATATAGAAACATATTAATACCATTACTAATTTTCTCCTAGTTCAGGTATCTAAATGGAAACATATTTTGTATTTTTAGTTATATGTATGAATAAGATTTGTTATCTCGCAAAATAATTTAGCTAGAAGACTACGTTATAATTGTTCCTAATAGACAATATAATAAGTAGAAAAATTAATAATCGTGCCAATTTCCTCATTCGAAAATTTTAGGCGTCTAACTGCAAAAATATTGTGTATGCATTATTTTGGTCATAAGGATGAAAAACAATTGTTATCTCTCAAACTAATTTAGCTATAAGCTTCAAATACTTTAGAGTTGTTCCTAATAGACAATATAATAAGTAGAAAAATCAACAAACTTTCCAATTTCCCCATTCGTATGTTTTAGCTGTCTAAAAACAAACATATTTTGTTTGGGTTAAGTGTTTTGGTTTTAAGTATGAATAAAAATTATTATCTCGCTAATTAATTTAGGTACAAGGCTCAAACAGTTTACAATTGTTCCTAATAGACAATATAATAAGTAGAAAAATGAACAACCGTGCCAATTTCCCCATTCGCAAGTTTCAGCTGTCTAAATGCAAAAATATTGTGTATGCGTTCATTGTTTTGGTCATAAGGATGAAAAACAATTGATATCTCTCAAACTAATTTAGCTATAAGGCTCAAATACTTTAGAGTTATTCCTAATAGACAATATGATAAGTAGAAAAATCAACAACCTTGCCAATTTCCTCATTCGTATGTTTTAGCTGTCTAAATGCAAACATATTTTGTTTGAGTTAAGTGTTTTGGTTATAAGTATGAATAAAAATTATTATCTCGCAAATTAATTTAGGTACAAGGCTCAAATACTTTACAATTGTTCCTAATAGACAATATAATAAGTAGAAAAATCAACAACCTTTCCTAATTCCCCATTCGCATGTTTCAGCTGTCTAAATGCAAACATATTTTGTATGGGTTAAGTGTCTTGGGTATAAGTATGAATAAAAATTGTTATCTCCCAAACTAATTTAGGTACAAGGCTCAAATATTTTACATTTATTCCTAATAGTCAATATAGTAAGTATAAAAATCAACAGCCTTGAAAATTTGCCCATTCTTAAGTTACCGTTATTTAAATGGAAATATATTTTGTAGCCATGCAATATTTTGGTTATAGGTATGAATAAAAATTGTTACTTCACAAATTAATGTAGCCACTAGGCTCAAATACTTTAAACAAATTTCTAATAGACAATATAATAAGTAGAAAAATCAAGGACCTTGCCATTTTTCCTTGTCAGCTGTCTAAATGCAAGAACATTTTCAACGCGTTTTTTAAATGTACAATTTGAAACATTTACTTTATATTTACATTCCGAATACACCACTAAGCTAGGAAAGTATTGTTTTATTATATTAAACAAACATATTAGACTATTAGGAATAAACAATTAACTACTTAAAGTAAATCAATTATGACTGTTTATGTTGAATCGACAGTTGCCAGACGTGCTGTCGTTTGACTTTGCAATTATAATCGCTGGCTGTGCATGCAGCCCCCGCCTGAAATGGATTATATTTAAAAGTTAAATGCACGCCGGCCTGATATTATTTTATATAAATTACAATATCAAAGCTATTTAAATGTGACAACGCGGACGGCGGCCGTATGGAAATCGCGTGGCGGGCGGCGTAATTAAGTCAACGTCTTGTTACCCGGCCATGCGATTTTCGAATCCGTTTTCCAATGCGGATAACCCCGCACGCTACCCGCCCCCCCACATAGAGCCGACCGTCGGAATTTTATACGCCGGCGTTTTAATTTTGCACGTCCGGGGGATTAAATAAACGCGGCCGGAACGCGCGGAAAATTGAACGGTTAACGGGGTTGGAGAGAAATTCAAATTAATATTTTTTTTTCATGGGGGAGTATGTGGTGAAAGAATTCCACGTGTGGCGAGAATGAGAGAGGCTGGGTGGGTTGAAAATTTTTTCATTAAAATCACAGGTATATACCGAAAGTATATTTGTAGCTAGCTACCCAGGGCATATTCTGTATAATACTAACAGTTTGATGTTTGCTAATAATGACTTTTGATATAATCATAGTCATAGTCATATTTATTTCTTCATACATCTTCCTCAGATGTATTACTACATGTTTAAGGAGGTAAAATATACAATTTATAAAATCCTCAAAGGTCCAAAATTTGATGAACATCAACATGGCAAATCTTGATATCCTTTAATACAACATTTCGTTCAGAAACTTGCCGTAGTTATCGACGGTCTCCGGACGGATCTCATCCTCAAATCAAAAATCAGATTAATGCCCAGAAATCATGAAGAATTTCCAATAAAAGTAATTTTTATAAATATATAACGTAGTTATAGAGAGTTTTTATTTTCAATTGTTATATTGTTATAAATATTGTGTAATTTTTTGAAATCAATATCGATATTGAAACAGGTGAAAAATATATAATAAAATACTTTGAACTCGCTCAAAAAAAATAGTTATAATCAAAATGTTTCAATTTCCTTCGGGCATTTGGTACACTGATATGTTTTGAACTAAGATTAGTAAAAAACAACAAAAACAAAATATGTTGCATATTTTTCTTTCTCGCCCCAGCCTCTAAAATGGGAATATTGAGATTTCTGAATTTAAGACGTAGACTATAATTCTATATTATTTATTATTTGGACTATTCTGTATTATTTAGGTTTTAGATATATCAGAAACGTACATATGCCTCTACAATCCTACTTAATTAAAGGATACATGTATTTCAAAAGGAAAAGAAACCCGACAAACATTTCTCTCCCTCCGTATGCGAAAAAATGCATAATGGATGCAGTAAAGACAGTCCCCCCTTTTTTGCTCGCTCGCTGGGGATGGGTGTTATAAAAAATATATGCGCGGTGCGGTAGTACACGTGAAATAGTTCAGACCACCCCCCAAACGTCGCAGTCGCCACCCCCCAACCTACCCGGCCGCAGAAGACACGATACATCGCATGACAGGTTGATCCCCGCCGCTCTGTACTTAGGAAATTGTTACAAACTTCCCCTTTATATCGCACGCCGCCCGTCAATATTTAAAGACCTGCACAATGGCGGGTGGGGGGTGTTTGTTGTGACGTTAAGGAAAAATATAAAATTAGGGATACGATACCATTTCAGCAGCGATTTATGAAGTAGGAGGAATCAATGGTTTACCTGAAACAAACAAACAAAAATTAGCAACAGTTACCGCGATACAATGGGCACAGTTGAAGAAATAGTTTTCAAAAACTAAAATTGAATTTACGTAATTAATAAATTAAGTAATAATTCGACTTGTTTTTTTTTTAAATTTATAACGTATGATACAAGTTACGGCAAACATTGTGTGAACAATTAATTTTTGAACCTCTTCACGGTTTTTCAGCCGTAACTTTCTATTTTTAAGGCTAGAAGGACGACCCAACTTACAAAGTTATAGAGAATTGCAGGCCCGACAAATGGTCTTTTGAAAGTTTTTCGATATCTCTTACTGATTTCCCGGAAATGATAAACATTGTGTGAAAAATGTGTTTTTTGAACCTCTTCGCGGTTTTTGAGTCGTAACTTTCAATCATTAAGACTAGAAAGACGATTCAAATCACAAAGTTATATAGAATTTTAAGCCCAACAAACGGCCCTTTGGATGTTTTCCGCTATCTCTTAACGTTTTTCCGGAAAATTGCAAACATTGTGTGAAAAATGTGATTT
Source organism: Lordithon lunulatus (assembly GCA_963942505.1). Taxonomy (NCBI): domain Eukaryota; kingdom Metazoa; phylum Arthropoda; class Insecta; order Coleoptera; family Staphylinidae; genus Lordithon; species Lordithon lunulatus. Next base: position 9,087,856 of record OZ012669.1, read on the forward strand.
TTGAACCTCTACACGGTTTTCAGCCGTAACTTTATATAATTAAGGCTAGAAGGACGATTAAAATTACAAAGTTATAGAGAATTTCAAGTCAGACAAATGGCCCTTTGAAAGTTTTCCTTTTCCCGCAAAATTGTGTGGAAAATGTGATTTTTGAACGTCGTTACGGCTTTTCAGCCGTAACTTTCTAGAATTAAGGATATAAGGACGATTAAAATTGCTTAGTTATAGAGAATTTCAAGCCCGACAAACAGCCCTTTGGATGTTTTCCGATATCTCTTATCGTTTTCCCAGAAAATGGCAAACATTGTGTGAAAAATGTGATTTTTGAACCTCTTCACGGTTTTTCAGCCGTAACTTTATATAATTAAGGCTAGAAGGACGATTCAAATTGCAAAGTTATAGAGAATTTCAAGTCCGACAAATGGCCCTTTGAAAGTTTTCCACTATCTCTTTTCGTTTTCCCGCAAAATTGCAAAAATTGTGTGGAAAATGCGATTTTTGAACGTCTTTACGGCTTCTCAGTCGTAACTTTTTATAATTAAGGATATAAGGATGATTCAAATTGTATAGTTATAGAGAATTTCAAACGCGATAAACGTCCCTTTAAATGTTTGTGCTATCTCTTATCGATTTCCCGGAAAATGGCAAACATTATGTAAAAAATGTGATTTTTGACAGCCGTAACTTTCAATAATCGTCGTTCTATCCTTAGAAGGACGATTCAAATTGCAAAGTTATAGAGAATTTCAAGGCCGACAAACGAATATATTGCGCAATATCTTACCGATTTTCCAGAAAATGGATTTTTTTTAGTGAAAATGGTATTCTTTTGGGAAAATGTTATTTATGAGTCTCTTCACGGTTTTTCGGTTGTAACTTTCTCTTTTTAAAGCTAGAAGGATAATTCAAATTGCTAAGTTATAAAGAATTTCAAGCCCGACAAACGGCCCGTTGAAAGTTTTCCGCTATCACTTATCGTTTTCCCGGAAAATGGCACACATTCTGTGAAAAATGTGATACAAAAACCTCTTCACGTTTTTTCAGCCTTAACTTTCTATTATTAAGGTTAGAAGGACGATTCAAATTGCAAAGTTATAGAGAACTTCAAGCCCGACAAAAAGCCCTTTGGATGTTTTCCGCTATCTCTTACCGCTGTATCAGAAAATGACAAAAATTGTGTGAAAAATGTGATTTTTGAACTTCTTCACGGTTTTTCTATCGTAACTTTTTATTATTAAGACTAAAAGGACGATTCAAATTGCAAAGTTATATAGAATTCCAAACCCGACAAACTTCCGTTTGAATATTTTGTGCAATATCTTACCGATTTCCCAGCAAATGGTATTTTTTTTGGAAAAATGTTATTTATGAGCCTTTTCACGGTTTTTCGGTCGTAACTTTCTCTTTTTTAAAGCTAGAAGGATAATTCAAATTGCTAAGTTATAGAGAATTTCAAGCCCGACAAACGGCCCTTTGGATGTTTTCCGCTATCTTTTATCGTTTTACCGGAAAATTGGAAAAATTGTGTGAAATGTGTGTTTTTTAACCTCTTCGCGGTTTTTCAGCCGTAACTTTCTATTTTGAAGACTGAAGAACGATTCAAATTGCAAAGTTATAGAGAATTTCAAGCCTGACAAACGACCCTTTGAATATTTTCCGCAATATATTACAGATTTCCTGGAAAAAGGCAACTTTTTGTGAAAATGTTTTTTTATGAGCCTTTTCACGGTTTTTCGGTCGTAACTTTCTCTTTTTTAAAGCTATAAGGATAATTCAAATTGCTAAGTTATAGAGAATTTCAAGCCCGACAAACGGTCCTTTGGATGTTTTCCGCTATCTTTTATCGTTTTACCGGAAAATGGGAAACATTGAGTAAAATGTGTGTTTTTAACCTCTTCGCGGATTTTGAGCCGTAACTTTCTATTTTGAAGACTAGAAGAACGATTCAAATTGCAAAGTTATAGAGAATTTCAAGCCCGACAAACGACCCTTTGAATATTTTCCGCAATATATTACCGATTTCGCGGAAAATGGCAACTTTTTGTGAAAATGTTATTTATGAGGCTTTCACGGTTTTTCGGTCGTAACTTTCTCTTTTTAAAGCTAGAAGAATGATTAAAATTGCTAAGTTATAAAAAATTTCAAGCCCGACAAACGGCCCTTTGAAAGTTTTCCGCTATGTATTACCGTTTTCCCGGAATATGGCAAACATTGTGTGAAAAGTGTGATTTTTGAACCTCTTCATGCTTTTTCAGTCGTAACTTTCTCTTTTTCAGGAAGGACGATTCAAATTGCAAAGTGATAGAGAATTTCACACTCGACAAACGGCCTCTTGGATACTGTCGGCGTTTTCCCGGAGAATAGCAAAAATTGTATGAAAAATGTGATTGTTGTACCTCTTCACGGTTTTTCAGCCGTAACTTTTTCTTTATAAGGCTGGAAGGACAATTCAAATGTCAGAGTTATTGGACAATTCCAGCCCGACAAACGGACTTTTGGATGTTTTCCGCTGTCTCTTAGCGTTTTCCCAGAAAATGGGATAAATGTGATTTTTGAACCTCTTCACGGTTTTTCAGTCGTAACTTTTTCTTTATAGGGCTAGAAGGACAATTCAAATTTCAGAGTTATTGAGCAATTCCAGTCCGACAAACGGACCTTTGGATGTTTTCCGCTATCACTAACCATTTTCCCGGAAAATGGGAAAATGTTTATGAAAAATGTGATTTCTTAACCTCTTCGCGGTTTCAGCCGTAACTTTCTATTTTGAAGGCTAGAAGGACGATTCAAATTGCAATGTTTTAAAAAATTTCAATCCGGATAAACTTCCCTTTGAATATTTTGCACAATATCTTACCGATTTCCCGGAAAATGGTAAAAATAATATGAAAATAGGTGATTTTTGAGCCTATTGGCGGTGTTTCGGCCATAACTTTTTCATTTTAAACCTAGAACGACGATTTAAATTGCAAAATTATAGAGAATTTATATTTCTATCCGGATGTTTTCTGCTATCTCTTGCCGTTTTCCCGGAAAAGGTCAAAAATTGTGTATAAAGTAAAAGCCTTCCCACGATTTTTGGGCCTAAGCTTTTTTCGTTTTAAAGCAGGAAGATTTGATTCATATTGTAAAATTCTACAGAATTACAAGCCCTACCAACGGCTCTTTGTATGTTTTCCGTTATATCTTACCGTTTTCCCGGAATACGGCAAACATTGCGTTGAATTTTGAAGCTTTTCAAGAGTTTTCAACCGTTTTCAACAATTCAAAGAAAAACTGAGATGTTTATTGATGCATCGAACTTAATTTCTTTATTCTATCTTGTTATTTCTTTCCTATATGTATTTTATAATATGTTAAGTTTATATATACTTTTCTTTTTTAGATGTTATATACAATATATAACATCTAAAAAAGAAAAGAATATATAAATTTAACATATTATAAATACATATAGGAAAGAAATAACGAGATAGAATAAAGAAATTAAGATCGATGCATCAATAAATCTCAGTTCTTCTTTCAATTGTTGAAAACGGTTGAATAGCCTCAAAATTCAACGCAATTATATATATATATATATATATATATATATATATATATATATATATATATATATTTCTTATTTAGTATTTTGAGTAACTAAGTTAGGAGCTTTAAAATATAATAAGAAAATAAAATTCTAATCGTTGGTCTACTGAGTTCCACGTGAAAGTCATTGAGCCTGAAGTGCACCACAATTTCCAGTCTTTGATAAACTAATTACGGCTGCATCAGTCCAGATTGGCAGCGGAGCAATAGAACGGGGGGCGGTCGGTTTTGCGGATGGATCATTAAATTGGGACTTGTCGGGGCGCATAAAACCGACGGCGTGTTTACCTGAGCGCTCGGAATTGCAGCCCCTTGATTTTCCGGTAGTTTGTCCGGGGGTGGTCGGCGGCGGCGGCATCGTAACTAGAACGGACAGTCGCCCTACCCCGCTCGAACGCCGCGCGTTCATTACTATTGCATGCCGCCGCTCGGTACGTGCGCCCCCGGATTAGGGGTTTCATTACAGAGCCCGCAGTCCGTACCTATTATACTTACGGCCGCTCTGGGGCGGAATAATTGATGGCTCGATTCGGGGGAGGCAGCGGCGGCCAGGTGAATATGTTGACAAATCGTTAGAGCCGAACAAATCGGGTTAGTTTTTTTTTTCTCTGTGAGAGACGATTAAACGGGAAAATGGGGAGATTATTCCGGTTGGAAACTAAATGAAGGTTAGATGTTATGTAGGAAACGCTTGTTTAAGGATTAGGCAATTATTTAAAACAAATTGAACATTTATAAGTATTTTAGTTTTTTATGTTATTTCTCAGATTTATGCAGAGGTAATTTTAATGTGTTACTTTTATTTTATCTCTTTTATCTATTTTATCTATTTTATCTATTTTATCTATTTTATCTATTTTATCTATTTTATCTATTTTATCTATTTTATCTATTTTATCTATTTTATCTATTTTATCTATTTTATCTATTTTATCTATTTTATCTATTTTATCTATTTTATCTATTTTATCTATTTTATCTATTTTATCTATTTTATCTATTTTATCTATTTTTAATTTTTCTTCTTTAACTTATGTATTGCTGTTTCCTGTTCTTGTAAATACAAAAAAAACACACATGAATAAATCTATCTATCTATCTAAGTATTTCTCTTAGCAAACTTAAAAAATATGTAATGTTTGTGAATAACAGCTTCTCCTTTAAGCTTCACCACTTCACCACTTCACCCCTATAAAGTTTTTTTTTTAAATTTAACCGCGACCCTCAATATCATGATTATTTTATATCATGGGTCGCGGTAAAAAAAGACGTCTATCTTTATAGGGTTATTAGTCGTCAGTCGGGCGAAGCTCAGAGAAGTGTGAACACTCGGTATGTACACTGAAAACTGTGAAAAGTGATTCGCGAAAATTCGCCCCGATGTGGTTCGAATTTAGGCTTTCCAACGCTTAGTTCGAGACGGACGACACCTAACCTAACCACTAGACCAGCTCATTGGGTTCTTGTTTGTTATGTTGTTATTATAACATCTGTAATTGGGTTTTTTTTAACTGTAGAAGTATAAACTAAATAAATAAATAAATATTATGTATTATGTAAATATTATGGTTAAAAATAGTATACCTGCGAATTTCGGCTGATTGAGGATTGATCGCATGAGACATCACTGTCAATTGAAATGATAAACGCTTTCTAACTATTCGTCATCAAACATAAACCTCATCGGGGCACAGGGAAGTGACGCATTAGATGTGACTTATAACACTGATTGAAGTATTCATTTAACGCTAAAAGAATTGGTTGTTGTTTGGTATAATAATAAGACCTTGAGTAGTAGTGAACTATGTTGGTTATAAATCTGTAACCGGCTATCGACCTTAGGGTATTCATGCCGTGTGCTAGTATATGTGTATATATTAGGACTTCGTTAGCAACAGAAATCGTTACAGAGTTTTTTTTTAGTGTGGTTAATTATAACCCAACTACAAAAGATACCGACTACACGGGCCGGCCCGTACTATTACGGCAGTGGTGCTAGCGTGTAAATAACATATATTATTTCAATAACATAAGTTTACGTTACTTGGTGAATGAATGTTGTATTCAGTTTTACCAGACATTTAATCTTACAACGAAGTAAATAAATTGCACACAAAAACTTACAGTTTAATCTCGTCAATCAAATTTCTATATGGTCTCGGTTGGTGGATCATACTCATCTAGCACTGGGACAGTTTGTAACACAACACCCGCGAGAAATAAACGAACATTAGTTAGAATTATTAACATTTTCACTGGAACGATTGAAAACGCACGCGGGTCGGCCGTCAATCGCGCTCGAACTGATGGACAGGTGAGCGCGGGGACCGGTATTCTGTTTCTTATCTGCAACTTTTTTGGTCAGAAAAACTCACCTTCGTCTATGCATCGCAGTAAACAATGTCTAAATATAAATGTTTATCTGGACGAGCAGTACTTTTTGCTTTGCGACGGTCACGGATTTTACTCTCTTTAGTAAAAGATTTGACATTGAAAAGTATGAAACAGTATAAAATGCATGTGCTCTTGTTAGAATCACGAACATTTGTTAGAACGGAAGAAAATGGGTGTTTATATTTTCTCAAAATCTAGAAGGTGGATTGGCACTATTAAATGTTAGTATTAAATTCGTGATAATGCGGCTATTATAAAAAAAGAATCAGTGCTATAATATAACAGCTATAATTTGTTTCTGGATGCTCTAACAATCTTGTGAATAACATTTTATTATATTAGGCGTCTACTTTGTGATAATTCCTTTCAGTTTTACCATTAAGTATAGTATTATCATTTTTTTTTAAATAATAATTTGGTTTATTCTAAACGAAAAAAAAAGGATTAAAGGAGCGTTAAAATATACATAAGAACCATCATAACAAAAATCAAAATCTGATAAATATTGCATTGTTAAGTCTACTTTGTGATAATTCATTTTAAAGGATAAATAAAACTACTTTTTACTTTGTTTTTTATCACACTTCAGTTACACTTTGCTACTAGTTTCGGCTAAGCTCTAGCCATTTTCGACTCAAAATGACAAAGTGCATTTTATTATATTAGGGTCGCAGTTACAAAAATCATTTCTCCAAACCAAAAAGAAGTATTCACACAATTATATTATCGGTTTCATCCGTGAGAATAAGGCTATTCTTAAAAAAATCAGTACTATCCTAGAGAAACTATAAATATATTTTTTGAACACTCCAAAAAACTTCTACAAATTGAAATTACGGTTTTGCGAACAGTTAAAAACCCATTTCTTATTATTTTATTAATCTAAAATACCATTATGCTATCTATTATCTCGTCTTTATCAGCAGTTATCCTTTTAAGGATAATAAAAGGTTATTATATTAAGATATAATTCAGGTGGAAAGATTTAAAGTTAAATATGTTTAACTCCTTTTATAACCCAGTTTCGCTTTTGTAGAACGTAACTTTTATGTAGGATTGTCAGAGCACGACAGGTACACCCAGTAAATATTCCAGGTCTCCCCATTTATCGGGGGATGTTTTGTATACCGTGACACTTCCGTGGATCGCCTGTCAAGCGCGCGGGAGCACTTAGCGGGCGTCATGTCTCATTCTTAATTCAGTTCAGTAACAGCCGCCGCCCCCCCATCATTGCTAATCTGAAAATTCCACGTCCACCCTAGGATTCTTCACACACTCCCAACTAACAAAAAAACAAGTTATATATGGCCGCCGAGCAATATACACGCGTTCGCGCGCGCGGGGCCCCGTGTAAAATATTCACCGTGAAATTGGTTCATATTTGAATTTTTATGCCGACATGTAATCGAAAAATATTCCGTGGTGAATATTAAGAATATTACATCCGCCCCGGAGACGGCTTTCTTATTCCACTACAGCCGAACTGCGCGCAACAGAAATGGAAATGTTTTCCATTACCCGTCCGCCCGTGCGGATTTTTCAATTTTATCATCCGACAAGTTTTTATTGTCCGGCGAAATATATATATTTCGGAGCGTGACAACAATTTTCTGGATAAAAAATGTTCACACTTGAGTTTTTTTTTGTAATTGACACATATATATTTCGGAGTGTAATAACAAATTTCTGTATAAATAAATTGCAGACGGTTTTTGTAATTGACACAGATAATAGCGGCGTTTTATACTTGTAGCAGAAAATATTATTTTAAAAACATAAGAGCGAAACGAAAATCTACAACTTTCCAACAAATTGTTGATATACTCGATTTTATTACAGTATGATTTATACAGGTACGATGTTTGAGTGAGTAATAAATATAGCGATCGTGTGACATTCGGTATTACCAGTATTACTAAGAATGGTGTCGATTTTTGACCTTTTGTTTCGTGAAAGGTAATGGCGATTTTTGACGAAATGTACATGTTTCAGTGTGACAAAGCTATGTACATTAATTTCTGAGTTAATGCTATTAAATATTGGATTGTCAAGGCGTCTACTTTGTGATAATTCATTTCAGTTTTACCATTAAGTATAGTTTTATCATTTTTTTTTAAATAATAATTTGGTTTATTCTAAACGAAAAAAAAGGATTAAAGGAGCGTTAAAATATACATAAGAACCATCATAACAAAAATCAAAATCTGATAAATATTGCATTGTTAAGTCTACTTTGTGATAATTCATTTTAAAGGATAAATAAAACTATTTTTTACTTTGTTTTTTTATCACACTTCAGTTATACTTTGCAACGAGTTTCGGCTTAGCTCTAGCCATTTTCGACTCAAAATGGCTAGAACTTAACCGAAACTAGTTGCTAAGTGTAACTGAAGTGTGATAAAAAAGTAAAAAATCGTTTTATTTATCTTTTAATGCTATTACTTCATTGCTATGAAACGTGTACACTTTACGCGAATGAAAATCACTCCCTAGGATTCCAAATAAAAGATAAAACAGCTAGAGTGCAGCCGAAAATATTCGCAAACAGTAATAAACAAGTGATAAAAAACAAAGAAAAATTCGTTTTATTTATTTATTAAGATAAAACATATTTTTTTGCACGAATTAGACTTTCTTATTCGATTAAATCTAAAATATTGTGCTACAAGTGAATATTGTTGGTTTGAATTATGAAAATAAAAAATAACGAGTGAGTCTGTACCGACAAAAAAAGGCATGTACAGGTCGCTTGTTGAGCGCTATTAACCACTCGAAGCGGGGCCGTAAATAAACACATCTGCTCCCGTCCTGTTAACATAAAATAAATCAAAATATGCAGCTAAAATAAAAAAAAAAACTTTATGGGCTGCATGTAAACATATTAATACCTCCATTAGTCGCTGCATCCGGTTATTTTTGGAACGCACCAAACAGTCTGTCTGCGGTTTAATGATGCATTTGAGAAGGTTGAATATTACTCTTCAGGAGTGTAGTGATTTCACTTAGTGCATAGATATGGTTGTTACACGGTTTATTATTCAATTATCTCCTTAATTTTGTTAATAGAAATATCTTTTCTTCGTCCTTTTATAAATTTACATTTTACTAAACTACAATAGTGTTTACTACAGAAAATTATTTAAAAAAATATATATCACAAACACAATCTAATAATTACTATATTATTTAGTTGTATGTTTAGATAGTTTTGTTGTATCTGAATGTTTTTATTTAAGATTTACATTTACATCACATGTGTGCACATGTTGGCGGTGTCTGCACGTTTTATTTTTTGCTGTTGCTAACAAACGGCGCCCGTGATTAATTGCTGGAGGGTCCGGCGCGTTGGTGAGCTCGCCGCGCGCCGGGGAAAAACTCCTGGTTAATCACCGGAAAATATGCATTTTCGTCCCGTAATTGTTTTCCGCGAGCGAATAAATTCCGGGCGGGAATTATTGCGGGATAAATCCGTTATTAACCGAACGGCCCTCCGAGGACTAACTACTTACGCTAATTGCGCGCGGGCTTATGAAAATTTGTGATTTACACCGTACCCCCAGTGGGGGCAGCTCCTCTGGCCACCTGTTTTCCATTAATTATAGCGAAGTGGAGAAGAAAAAAAATATTCTTTCAACACAATTCAGACATTACAGTTTCGGTTCATGGATTTACTTACTGATGCACATACATTAAGAGCTTAGTCTATCTATGTTATATGTGTATATATACCGACACACCAAATACCGAAAGTATCAAAATACCGACAGCATTTAAATCCTAATATTATAATACCGAAATTCAATATTCAGCTCACAAAATTTTGTTTGAAATACATAAAAACAAAAAAGTAGTAGATCATTATTCAGAGCAGCAGCATCCTAGGTGCAAATAACAATAAAGATCACCAATCTTCCATAGAAGTTCTAGTATATAGACACTGTAACGACGACAACATCTGTTATGATTTAAAGTTAACTTAACTAAACAAAAAACCTATTCCAACCAATATCCAGTAACACAAATGTAATCAGAGCTATTAATAACCAAACGATAATTATTAAAACAACAACGACCTAAATTCAACCACCGTTACGTTATTTACAACCGCACTCTAATTTCTACACAAAAGCATATAATTCTACAAATCAGACATCATAGGTTATGAAATTTTAAGCAGCGTCGGTAAAACCCATAACGAAATTTTGTCTTTCTTGACATCGCCCCCGAACTGGCAGAGCACTTAATATCTGAAATATTAATAGCGCCGCAGCGAGTCTCAACGTTCGATTCTTTTTTAATTGGACGCGACGTGGATGAAAGCGGGATGAAGGGCGGCGGCGGGTGGGGGTTTTTTTTTTGAGGGCAGCGTTTCCGTCATATGAGCCGGGCCCCATTTAGAGTCCATTAGGGAGAAAATATTAGGGATTCCATTTTTAAAGGGCGACAAATGGAATCCGCAGGCTCGTGACATTCGGCGAGGGGCTGGGATTGTGCGAATCTAAGACGACATTCAACCCCCTATCTATCTACGTGTCTTTACAATGCATACACATTAAACTAACGAAGTCTCGGATTGAGAATGGGGAGGAAATCCGTAAAGACTACTAAAAAATGATTAGGCGCACAAGGGATTTATAGGAGAGAAAAAAACAGAGATTTGTGATTTGATATCATTTCGTTTCGATTTTTTTCGGAAACACATAGTTTTATTAGGAAATAAAATATATGGCTAGTGCAAATTTACTTGTATATACATATTATTTCAATGAAGAAAAACAGACTACAAACAAATATTTACACACCAAATGAAAATTTATGTTAGAAATAAAATTTATAAAATTTACCCAAAATCAATTTATGGACACAAAAGAATTAAAAATCCCCCGTACGACCACCAGACTCTCAGCTAGTAATATCAGATCAACAACAAATTATATCCCATTGTGAGGCTAAAACAGTAAGCTATACGATTCGTTTTTGCAGTTTTCGATAATCTAGGATATAGATTACTTGAAACAATAAATCAATAGTTCCCAATGTATAACTCTCGGTAACTTAGCTATTGGATTAATAAGTTTTGATAGAAGATTCATAGGTTGCCAACCAAAATTGTTCTTGAACGATTGGACAAAGTTACCAACTTACTGTCACTGCTAAAATCCTAATCCTATCTAGGATATAGATTTGTTTGTTATTTTATGCCAAAGGTAAACGCTATCTTCCCTAGGCTTCTCTGTTATAGCTGTAGTGGATATGACCGAGTTAAATTAATCACTTACGTTGAGATAACAAATTAAATACTGATATAAAAAAATCTACATCTATAAAACAGTTTAAATCTAGTTTAAGAAAAATTATGTAGATGATTTAGTTTTCTTGTATCATGATTCTCTGTTAGGTTATTCTAATTCTAATTTATTATATTATTTACTGATAGTTCTGGATAGTTGGCTGGAGGGTCGCATAGCTACAGACATTTAGGCCTCAAGATGGGCCCATTGTGAAACCTCCCTTTAAGGCTACTCGATTTACTGATACTGTATATATTTTTTCATTTACGTTCCTCTCATATTTTATATTATATATATTATTATAATAATTGTAATTTATTTTTCTTTATCATTAGATTATTATTTTCGGTAAACTGTAGGTCCTGGGCACTATATTTGTATCCACACAGACCGCGTATAGCAAGACTGTCCCGCTGAGGGATATTTTAGTTTTTATACAAAACATTGGTAATACGATTGCATACAATTAATAACGTTTAGGGATACTAAATTAAAATATGCCAAATAAGGGTATATAAGCCGCAACAAAATTTTTGTAACAACCTCGCTTTTCTTTCAATGTCAAAGATCTCTCAATATAATAAACGCCTTGAATGCAGTTCGCTATTAATTGCATATTTTACATGTCGGAAACACGCAGCATCCATCCCCTTGCCATCGGGGGAATTAATCTCTTTCGCTCTGCTCTGAAGAATGTTAATATTCCTCCTAGTGCCGGCAAAAATAGAAGATGGGGAATAAATGGAGTGCGCGCCAGACCATCATCGCGTATTGAAATCGCGGCAGACTGTATTGTAAATCCGCCTCAAGTGGTCCCATTGTGTTTTAAGAATACGTTGCTAAATTTATTAAATTCACTTCCTGCGCCGCGGCGGAAGCTCCGCCGCCGCCGCCACCGCCGCTTCGCCAGACAATTCCACTCCAAGATTTTAACAACAAAAGTAAGGAGATTATATTTTATAGTTTTTTTTATTCTCACTTGCAACGCGAAAATAACTAATGTAAAACGATGGCGGTATTAAATATCAGTAGATATAGTTACGCAGAATGTACATTCGATTCTGGTAAGTTAATTTTTCGTTAAAGTTAATTTCTGTATTTCTGTATTTATGTCTGCATTTATGTCTGTATTTATGTCTCTATTTATGTCTGTATCAATGTTTGTATTTATGTCTGCATTTATGTCTGTATTTGTTTCTGTATTTATCTCTATATCTATTTCTGTATTTATTTATGTATTTATTTCTGTATTTATGACTGTATTTATGTCTGTATTTATTTCTGTATTTATTTCTGTATTTATTTCTGTTTTTATTTCTGTATTTATTTCTGTTTTTATTTCTGTATTTATGTCTGTATTTATGTCTGTATTTATTTCTGTATTTATGTCTGTATTTATATCTCTGTGTATGTATTTATGTTTGTATTTTTAAGTCTGTATTTAAGTCCATGTTTATGTCTGTATTTATGTCTATATTTATGTCTATATCTATGTCTATATATGCCTGTAGTTATGCCTTTAGTTATGCTTGTAGTTATGCCTGTAGTTATGCCTGTAGTTATGCCTATAATTATGCCTATAGTTATGCCTATAGTTATACCTATTGTTATGCCTGTAGTTATGCCTATAATTATGCCTATAGTTATACCTATTGTTATGCCTGTAGTCATGCCTGTAGTTATGCCTGTAGTTAGGTCTGTATTTATGTCTCTGTGTATGTATTTATGTTTGTATTTTTAAGTCTGTATTTAAGTCTATGTTTATGTCTGTATTTATGTCTGTATTTATGTCTATATCTATGTCTATATATGCCTGTAGTTATGCCTGTAGTTATGCCTGTAGTTATGCCTGTAGTTATGCCTGTAGTTATGCCTGTAGTTATGCTTGTAGTAATGCCTGTAGTTATGCCTGTAGTTATGCCTATAATTATGCCTATAGTTATGCCTATAGTTATACCTATTGTTATGCCTATAATTATGCCTATAGTTATACCTATTGTTATGCCTGTAGTCATGCCTGTAGTTAGGTCTGTAGTTAGGTCTGTAGTTAGGTCTGTAGTTAGGTCTGTAGGTAGGTCTGTAGTTAGGTCTGTAGTTAGGTCTGTAGGTAGGTCTGTAGCTAGGTCTGTAGTTAGGTCTGTAGTTAGGTCTGTATTTATGTCTGTATTTATGTCTGTATTTATTTCTGTATTTATTTCTGTATTTATTTCTGTATTAATTAATTAATTAATTAATATATTTATTTATTTATTTATTTATTTATTTATTTATTTATTTATTTATTTATTTATTTATTTATTTATTTATTTATTTATTTATTTATTTATTTATTTATTTATTTATTTATTTATTTATTTATTTATTTATTTATTTATTTATTTATTTATTTATTTATTTATTTATTTATTTATTTATTTATTTATTTATTTATTTATTTATTTATTTATTTATTTATTTATTTATTTATTTATTTATTTATTTATTTATTTATTTATTTATTTATTTATTTATTTATTTATTTATTGTGAAGAGTGGTGCAGATATACCAAATAATTTTTTTTTTATTAAAAAAATAAAATAATTATGTCCCGCACACGAATTTTGGTGGATGCGCCGGGTAACCCGTATGTTACATTATACACGTAATTATTTCTACTCGTAACTTATCCGCATCATGATCCACATTTATTACGCCAAAAATTTACTCACCCCCACATATACATCTAATCTAAAATATTTCATTTCGATTACAAAAAATAAACCATTTACGGTGAATATTGATGGGACGTCGTTACGTTTCAAATTACACCCCCTCACGCAATTTCCCCTCGAAATTGATATTTGAAAAATTCATCTGGAATCGCACTGATCTACCCTTATTATGCGGCCTCCAGGGGCAAGCATATTAAGAGCGAGATCATTACCGTGACGTCGAGGGGGTGGTGGGAATTTAAAATTAAATCCCCTCGTTGGAAAACACTATCAATTCCTGTCGGGCACTATTCGAGTCGAGTTCATTTCGTTTGAAAAACGAGGAGCAGCAGCCGCCGCCGCCGCCCCCTCGCGATGCTAATATCGACTAAACATACGCGCGGCGTCGTTGTCACAACAAGTGTCCGCAGGGCATTCAGACGGGGGGTGATTTATCATCGGCCGGTACGCGTATTTTCAATATAAACTGCGGGGGGATGGGACTGATACGCGCGGCACGGATGTATAGACGACTCGAAGTGAATGATTGTTATTATTTTTATACTTATAACAATAATCTAACTATTTATCATTTTTTTGTTTATAAAAAAAAATTCCAAATTAATCAGTAATATTTAGTGGCTTGAATTTTATATAGTATAGTGGCGTTGTGCTCTAGGTCATGGATAATGTACCGACAATTCTGAATTTCGCCCTATAATTTAAAATAATCGATAGTTTGATAGATTATTTTAAATTATAGGGCGAAATTCAGAATTGTTGGTACATTATCCATGACCTAGAGCACAACACCACTATACTATATAAAATTCAAGCCACTAAATATTACTGATTATTTTGGAAAGCTTCCTCTGAAAACTTTGAATACATATATACTGCATAAAGAGGTTACACCGCCTTGAGATTTATAGAAAATCGATTTTTTTTTGGCTAGATAAATTTCTTATACTTATATTTTAAATGTTTAATCATCTCAACGTTGCTATCTTAACGTTACTTTTCTGAGAAAGTTGTTAAAAATAACGTTTGAATCACGATTGTTAATTAATGAAATTAATTTGTTTTTATACAACCCAGCCTCAATTAGCCCCACTGAAAATTTAAATAGTTAGAATTTTTTGCCATAAACATTTTCTCCGAGTAATTTCAAGAGCAACGACCTTGTTCACCGCAGCGGCCACAACAAATTTGTTTCCCCTCTCATTTTTTTTTGCTCGTACCTCTCAATTATTCATCAGCGCTAAATATTCAAATCAGTTTCCCTTAGAGAGGCTTAAAGCATTGAATAATTCGCGACCGCGGTCCGAAAGTGCGATCTGCCACATGCATTATTCCCGACTCGAATTGATTCCGCCGCCGGCGGCGGCGTGCGCTAGTAAATTTTTAATGCCGCCCCCCATGGCGAACTGTCAAAAAGTAGGAGTCCTAGGCGTTAGTTCTGGCGCTCCCGGGAGAAATGCAGCGCGTCGCACACACACATATATATATACCGACACATAGGGCATCCGTGTCTGCGATTTATTGTCTATAAAATATTTACGCTCCCCCGCAAATCAATGGCCGCCCCCCGCACCATCCACCGCCGATGCGAGGGGAGCGAACGCAATAAAGCCGACAGGTGAAATTCGAATCGTTAAGTATTTATGGATGTTATTTATATACGGGGGGCGGTGCGGCTATGGAAATAAATAAATGTTGTAAATATTTTATACAATTTCATCTTTCATAACATTATTACGTATCAATTTACAATGCCAATGTGTAATTAAATATTTTATTTCATCCAAAATTATAATAACAATAACTCCTTAACAAAGAGTTGCGTTAAGGCACATTTAACAACACCAGCGCTGTTGATGAAATTTCTTAACATCAGTAGTGTTGTTATATATTTCTTAACAAACTGCTTTAGTTATTAAATGGTTAAAATCAGGTCAATATACATTGTAAACAAATGATAATTGTCATGAATACTACTTGGACATTGAGGAGCGAGAGTTCAAACCGCGTTATGGGAGGGATTTCACGAAGTTCTAGTTTTTTTTCAGAGGTTCTCTATAAAGTTTAGATGAATATTGGGCGATTCCACTCCTCTGAGCTTCTCCCTTTACTAGCGGAAAAGCCCTCGGGCTGTTAAGCTATACAGATAGATTTTTATTTTAATAGTTTTTGTTTTGCAATTTTATTATTTTATTTTTATTTTAAATACTATATGTATACTAATGTATAACATACTAATTTTTTTAGCGAAGTTGCAATTTTATCAATAGGATATTTGTATAATTGTAGCAACGTAGTAGTGTTGCGCATTGTTTCGACCTACAAATTGATATTCTATCACAGAAGGGTTGAAATATTGCGACCAGGGGGAGGCTAGGTCTGTGAATTCGCCCCGAATTGCCGGACCGCGTAACGAAATCAAAAGCAAGCGCTCGCGCGCGCGCTCGCTCCGGAATTCAATTTGCACCAGGCCGAGAGGACGAGGGTCAGCCCGTCGATTTTCAAAAATAAAATAACGTCGCTGCTGCAAAACCACCCCGCGCCGCCCTGTTTCGAGCGCCGTTAAGTAGTGGAACGCGTTAAACGGGCAAAGTTTACGACGGAATTAAAATCTATCCAACTTTTTTAATTACACAAAGCGGCGGTGGCGGCGGCGCTTTATCTAGGAAATTTATAGGTGACGCTCTTAAATAATCAACCACCGAATGCAGGGAGCGGTTTTTTTTTTAATGTGAGAAAAAGTTGGCATCAACATAAATTGCTTTCAATTTTTTTAAAGTTGAAAGTTTCTTAAAGGAAAATAATTAATATTGATGAGTCAAACATTTGGAATGTAAGAGCGGTAAACAAAGGGAAGTGTAAAGAAAAGTGGAAGGCCTATCTTAAATACTGTACCCTACGAAGATCAGTACGGGAGCAGCCTTGGTCTGACTGCTTCCCAACATCTAGCCCGTTTAAACGAAACTCAATATTAATCTTTTTATTTTAGACGTAAACAAACATTCTGTAACTGAAAACGTCTAAATTTTCAAACACCAGAACTCCACTATAAAAGTTAAAGTATCAAGTTTTTTGTATGTGATACAGTCTAAATGCAATTGAACAACTGTAATTACAACTCCGCAAAGTCAAATCATGTTTGAAATCGCATAACAAATAGCCTTTTAATTTTTAATCATCGCTAGGGCGGCCCCGCTACCGAAACATAATATTTCGTTACGGGCTACCCCGAGCGCGCATCTGGCATTGTCAGGGGAGGCATAATTATGTGGACAGATGCGACAGATTTTAAACAAGCCGCGCTTTCAAATCGGCGAGAGGGAAATTTATATAAACCCGTCGCACTTCATATTATTCATGATTGATTGTACTCTCCTCCGGGCTATATACGTGTGTGTATGTGTATGTGTATGTGTGGGGGGTTGACTTTATAAATATTTATCCCCGATCGGTAGTGGTTGGTGCACGCAACAACACCGCCGCTGCAGCCGAAATGCAAATGAGAGCCCGCAATTAAAATTTAATTGAAACGCACGATCGAGACTCATCAAATTTATGTATAACAAGTTTTACGATATTTAATGTGTAAACATATGCCCTTACACCTTACAGGGTTAGGCTTAAATATAGTTACAGTAGCTAGTATTTTTTAAACCATATTTTACATGGCTATCTATTATTTCAAGTAAAAAAAAAGGACCTTTATTTGGCATAACCACTCAAAAAAATGCCCATCCACATCAAGAACGACAACAAAAATACATAAAAATAAGTACCTCATTTGAGTTTTGGTAGAAATTGTTTTTTTTGTTGATTTTATGAATTAAAAGTTATTGCGTTATAAAGCTCGACCGCTGTACATTTTGTTGAGACGTCTTGTGATACAATGGCGCCGAGGGTGGATATTTTTAATGAATACCGGGGAGCGGCAAAAAGTGGCGGCGCCGGCAAATTGAGAGGGTTAAATTAATTTGGGAGCGCGCCCGTGTCCGGCGCGCTGCAAATTGCATTTCTGTTTACACCCTCGTAATTGAGAGCTTTAATATATAACCCGGTAATCTATTGTAACCTCTTACAAGTGGATAATATATTAGTCCTGGAATGCTTGGGGTGGACTAGCAGCTAATTTCTGCGTATCGATTTATGCGAAACATGAGGCGAGTTACAGTCTACTGAATGTAAAACACCCAAGATCTGCATGGTTTCTATCTACAGTTGTGTTCATTCAATTTGATTCCATTATTTTTTAGGAATTTAGTCCTGATTGCAACTAAATTTAATCTGTTTCGGCATACTAAAAGAAAAGATATGAAATTGGATAAAAATATAAGTATAAAATATACCTCTAGCAGGTTGGTTGGTATAGGGTACATAAAAGTAATAAGATTAAAGTATAATTGAAAAAGGAATATATAAAATTAAAAGTTCTTACGGACCAACCAGACATTTTACTTCATCAGGTTTTTTTTTACATGATATTTAGAACTATAAAAGGCAACTTTTAACCACAATGCCTTGATAAAAAATTGGTTAGTAATTGAGAGAAATGAGACAAGTGTTTGCGGACCCTAAAGAAGGAAATTGAAAAATTTTGATTCTAAGTTTTGTTTTTTCGGCGACCAAGTGGAACATATTTCTTTATTATTATTTTTGACCAAGCCGTGCAAACGATATGGATTTGAAAAAAATTGTTTAATGTTTATAACAATATGACAATGTAAAATGGAAAGTCTCTATCCCTACGTATTTGTTTTAATATTTTTTTAATTTTTAACTTTTACGCTCCTATCTCGATAATCCGATTTTAGAGAGTCTATAAAAAAGTAATACAATGTTCAATTTTTTTTGCTGAATATTGATGCTAGTAGGATTTTTTTATAAATTAGGGTGCGCATTACCGTTGAGTGAAAAATAACTAAGTGTTGTTTCACTCAATGATAATGCACAGACAAATTTATAAACAAAAATCCTGATTCTAGCATCAATATTCTGAACATTCTGATAAACATATAAATAAAGTGATATAATTTCACGGCTCGTCGCGCTTCAAAAACTAACCCAATGTGTTTCACTCACGACAAGCTCGTTATCTTTATCGCTAGGAAAACTTTAATTTGTGTGCGACCTGCGGCCGCCCGCGATAAATAAAGGCGGTTAAGTGGGCCGTTTCCGAAATTACGGCTCCCACGGCGACGCAGCACAAAGCCCTTCAGACGCATTAAAATTATTTAAGGGCGCGTCGCGTCGCGCGCCACTGCTGACCGCCCGGAAGTGCCGACTTGGAGGAGGATTCATCATCGCTCCTCAATGCTTGGTGGGAGGCGAAATAAACTACTCAGATAAAGAGGAAATGAATGTATGGGGCAGAGCGATGGGATGGGATGTAAAGGCACATATGGACACCACGCTACTGGTATAAGGCATATAAATCCTATATAAAATCCGATTATACAAGAAAATTATGTCAAAAGAACCAGATTTAAGTCATTAAAATTTGTATATAACAATAACCACATTCTTGCGACCAGCATATATACACCATAAGGTAGCTGATTTAAAGCCTTCCGCTATCACAAACCGCCCCCGCGCTGCTGCTGATAACAATATGTTATGATCGTGTTTACGAGGTGTCGGGGCGTTAAACACGCAAGTCGCCGTTTTATTGCCATCGCCTCTAGCTCCCGTCAATTTCCGATACACCTGCACTTTATTTGCTCCCCATAAACACACATATGAAAATTGGCATCACCCCCACATACGAACTGAACAAAAAAATAAAAATCGGCGCGGCGTAATCTGTCGGGATCGATCCGCGAAGTTTAACACTTGCGACTGGGTTGGAGGGGGTTTGAGGCCCCGAGGCCCAGCCATTATTCAAGTGAAATCGGACGTAAACTTTCTGCCTGATTGACTGGCTGAGTGAGTTTATTGGGAGCAGACTCGGAAAGTCGCCCGGGTGCAGGATACACCAGCGGGGGTGAGGGATATTCGCGAATGTGTGCTATTTGTAGCGCAAACATATGCCTGACGATTTTTATTCCACCAGTGCTCGAGAGGGAAATATTTACACCATTTTTTTGTGTCTGTTTGTTAGCAAAATATACATACATCTACATAATATATTATAATTTTTTTTTTGAAATTTAAACAGATTAGTGCTGGGCCTGAGTTTTCGGAATTTTCGCGAATCACTTTTCACAGCTTTTCAGAGGTTTTCTGTGAAGTTAAGGTGAGAATATTAAGAATACCGGGTGATTCAACTCCTCTGAGCTTAGCTTCTACCTTGACCGCCGGAAAAGCTTCAAGGCTGATAGGTCTATAAAGATAGAAGTTTTGTATGCACGTGTGTTTTTTGGTTTTAGTTATCGTCTGCGGGCGAGACTTAAGTTCTGATTTTCTAGGAAGCAGTGCCGATAAAAGCGGCTATTTTGACGAAATTTTGACATCACAAAAAAATGTGTTCGTGTATTTATATAAATATGGTAAGCCAAAGAGCGGTATACCACCTCAACGTATCGGAAAAAAGTCGTGAATTTATTATTATTATTTATTATCCTTTGTAATAATGGTTTCTTGTAATGTGGCTTTCATTTTACAACTGGACGCTTTTATCGACACCGCTTCCAAGAAAACCAGAGCTTTTGTTCTTATGTAACAACCCTAGTTTTCATCCAGCAGCCCTTGACACCTCTGTACACATATTATTTTTATATAGATACTGTTGATATATGTATATTGAAAATCTACGCAGAGAGATTTAACATGCACATAATTTATACTTAAAATATAAAATTCAGTCTACAAAATACAGTATAATAATTTACAATTTGAAAATTCAAGCTCAAAAACAAATTTAGAAAAAACTATCAATATTTCAATGGAATCCAAATTTTTCTTCGCCAGTGTATATACATAAAATAAAAATTAATTATGTAATTATAAATAATATATACAATTTGAAAATTCAAGCTCAAAAACAAATTTAGAAAAAAAATATCAATATTTCAATGCAATCCAAATCTTTCCTCGTCAGTGTATATACACTGGCGAGCAAAAAAATTAATTATAATATATAAATAATATTAGAGTACAAATTTTTGTCCGAAAATTCTATTTATCATTTGAAATACAATTTCCACTCAAGTGTAACCTAAACATCCGTTCGCGGTGACACTCCTCGGGGCTATAAATTTCTCCACCCCCGCGCGGCCGCTTATCGCGCGCCCACTGTGGGAAAAAAATGCTGAACGGTCGAACTGGCGAGAATTATTAATGGTGGCATGAAATTTTTCTGCGTGAGAGAAAAAAATAATATATAAGCGGCAGCCGAAGAGATAAAAGCCAGCGATGATTTACTTGTACGCGCGATAAAGCCCCCCCAACCATACCGAAAAAAAAACCTGTAAATTAAAACGATGGCGCGGAATTAGCGCGGGTGCTGTAAATAACTTAATCGCGATCGAGTGATCGCGCGACCGACCTTGGGGGGCGAGCCGTGCTTTGGGTGGTCTCCGGACCGGTCTCTCTTCTCACCGTCAGGACGGGAAAACTTAATTATAACGTGATTGCTAGCCGGTGAATTTGTTAAAGTGCACTTCAAGCTGTTTTTTTTTTCACTATTGCAATATCTTTTTACATCAGGTGAGTCCGGTTTTACACTCATGCAATATTATGCAGACGAAAGAAGTAATCAACACAATTAAAATCAGAAAGTTGTGACATTTGAGCCACGTGATGCGGGGAGAAAGATATAGATTACGGCAACTGATCATGATACGTGATACGAAATCAGAAGTATGATTTACTACAACTTATCATTGAAGGAAAAATTGAGGGAAATATTTGGTTTGACACCATAGGACTTTCCGAATTACATTTTTTATATTTAGACATATTTTGACACATTCTGACACCTCTTGACACGTTTTGACACATTTTGATACATTCCGAAACATTTCAGGTTTTCTCATATTTTCCAAAATTTGTACACATTTTCCCATTGTTATTGTCGTTTCCTCACATTTTCATATTTTCACATTTTCACATATTTGCATTTTTACAGATTCACATATTCACATATTCACATATTCACATATTCACATATTCACATATTCACATATTCACATATTCACATATTCACATATTCACATATTCACATATTCACATATTCACATATTCACATATTCACATATTCACATATTCACATATTCACATATTCACATATTCACATATTCACATATTCACATATTCACATATTCACATATTCACATATTCACATATTCACATATTCACATATTCACATATTCACATATTCACATATTCAGTCCTTAAGGACTAAAAAAGCTTCAAAACTCTCCCATCCTGGACGGGTCCAGCCGGGACGGTGTCCACCCACCCATCGAACTCGGGTTCCGGAGCGCGAGATGACCATGCGCTCGTGGATGGATCGTCGATCCTGGTGGCCCTTCGAAGGATGGAAGTACAAAACAACAGAGAAGTGTGTAGCCGGAGGAAGCCTACGAGACCACCAGGGTAATGAAGGCGCAGGATATCCGCCCATCCCCGGACACTCCCCTGATCAGACTGATGGACGGGGACTGCCCCTCCATCAACACGACATAAACATTACATTACTGCATTTAATATGCGACCATTTTTGTTAGTTGCTCGCGCGATTACGAATAGTGCATTAAACGCCAATTGTGCGCAGGTAATTGGTTTTATCGAGTTTTCTTCAATGTTAGTGGATCGATTTTGATGAAATTTTCACTGGATCGTCCCATGTAGGTTTCTCAGCCGATTTGGCCGTAATACGTTGTGCCGTTTTCACGGAGTTTTGTTCACAGACAGACTGATATACATTATAAACACACACAGACACACACACATACACACATCGCAAAAATCAGGTTTATTACGACTATTTTAGGTTCATGATTTGAGCGTATCAAACATTATAAATTATTATTATTTAAGCGTATCAAACATTAATTCAGATTTTCTTTTTTTAATATTAATATGTAACAATCATTTGTTTTTCTTTTCTCTGTAATTAGATTTGATGTCTGTAGAGAAATAAATAAACAACAAAACCTTTTTCCTGGAAAGTTGTCACATATTTTGACAATCTTAGTTTGAAAACGTGAAAACGCTAAACAATACCTTCATTATACAGCAGTGCTCTATTCGGAAAGTAAAAAGAGGAGTTGGAAGAAGAAAAAAAATCTTGTGGATGAGAAATAAAGCAAGAAACGCGGCCATTGAAGCAAGAAATACTTTGAAATATCAAGTCGGCGTGTAATATTTTGAATAGTCTCATAATTTCAAATTTCATAGATATATGTGTGGTATATTTACCAGATGTTTGTTGCTTAATATACCCACTTACATCTCTGAAATTTGAAATTATTAAACCATTCAAAATATTGAGTGTAACACGCCGACTTGATATTTAAGTAATTCTTGCTTCAAAAGCAAGCATCATTTGGTCATAAGCGGTCACAGAAAAATAGGAACAAAAAACTGGTCGCCATGCAGCAGATTTCTATGTATTCATCAACAATAATCTTTTTGTAACGTGGCGCAACGGAGGGGGGCGGCGGCGGCAGCGGGGCCTCTAATGAATGCAGGGCGCGACCGAACGCGCCTTTAATTAATGAGAACAATGAGCAATTAAGATGGGAGAGCTGGCCGTTTTTGTGCCTTTTAAATGATGTATCAATTGAAAAGGCAGTCTGGAAAAGGTCACAGACTTGAAAAATAAATAAATGGAATAATGAATGTTTTTTTTTACGTTGCTATCGATAAAAGTTGTTAATTAAATTAACACATATAATGGATGAACGTTTTAGTGGCATGAGTGTAATCATGAATTTCTATAGGATTGTTTATAAATAATTCATGAATAATAAACAGTGAATTTAAACAATACTAATATAATTTTCAATGTCTAGAAAAGATCACAGATTTAAAAAATACATACATGAACTATGAATGACTTTTTATGATGTTATCGATAAAAATAATATAAATTGTATTGAAATTATATTAGATATTCGTTATATTAAAAAAAAATCATAATCCACTATTTGTGATAATTTAATTTATAAAAATTAAATAAAACAAAATTTTCCTTTGTTTTTTTTATCACTTGTTTAAAAAAAACACTATTTGTGTTAATTTAATTTATCAAAAACAATAAAAACGAATTTTTCCTTTGTTTTTTTATCACTCCTTTTTCTAAACAAGTGATAAAAGACATTAATTTTTGTTTATTTATTATAATGAATTATAACAAAGCAGACACCGGCTTTGTGATAATTCATTAAAATAAATAAATAAAATGAATTTGTCCTTGTCCTTTAGAAAAACAAGTCATAAAAAATACAAAGGAAAAATTCGTTTTATTTATTTATTATTATTTGATTTTATTAATTTTTTTGTAATATAACGAGTGTAAGGACAAATTTCTAAAGGCATATTTATAGACAATTTATGAATAAACTGGGAATTGAAACAATTCTAAAATAAAGAAGAAATAAAACGTGTTTTACTTTGTTTTTTTATGACTTGTTTTTCTAAACATAAAAGCCAAAGGACAAATTCATTTTATTTATTTATTTTAATGGATTATCACAAAGCCGGTGTCTGCTTTGTTATAATTCATTATAATAAATAAATAAGTTACACTTTGCAACTAGTTTCGGCTAAGCTCTAGCCATTATCGAGCTCCTCCGATGAGGAGGTGTAACTGAAGTATGATAAAAAGTAAAAAATCGTCAAATTTATTTTTTATAAATTAAATTAACACAAATAGTGTTTTATGAAATTCTGTCTAATATAACGAGTGTAAGGACGAATTTCTAAAGGCATATTTATAGACAATTTACGAGTAAACTGTGAATTGAAACAATTGTAACATAAAGGATAAATAAAAAGATTTTTTACTTTGTTTTTTTTATCACACTTCAGTTACGCTTTGCAACTAGTTTCGGCTAGCCATTTTCGAGCTCCTCCGATGAGGTGTAACTGAATGCGATAAAAAACAAAGTAAAAAATCGTTTTATTTATCCTTTAAAATGAATTATCACAAAGTAGACGTCCTAACAATCCAATAATTGTAAAATCATTCTCTAAAATATCTAGAAAATGTCACAAACTTATAAGTTCCGTTTATAACTTTGTAAAATTTTCTAGACATTTTAGAGAATGATGTTAATTATTGGATTGTTGGATGAAGGCCTTTTTATGCTATCGATAAACCAATGTAAATTAAATGAATACAAGCAGTAGATGATGAAATTTTCAGTAACACGAGTGTAATAAATCACGAATTTCAATAGACTTATTTATAAACAATTCATGAATAAATGGTGAATTTAATAACAGTAACATAATTTTGAATGTCTCAAAAAGGACTTGAAAAATGCATACATAGGACGATGAATGAGTTTTTATTTTGCTATTGATAAAAAACACTTATTAATGAAACACAAGGGGTTGATGATGAAATTACAGAAAATTTCATCATACATAATCATGAAGTTCTAGGATTATTTATAAACAGTTATACTGACGAGCAGAATAGTAACAGAACTTTATTTATTCTCCACTCAAGGCACAGTCAATAATACTATCAATACTAGTACTGTCAGTATTTGCTTCAATTCTCCTTTTATATTCATCAAGTAATCAATTATCCAGATAAACATCAGTATTCTCCTCATTCCATCATTACTATACCTTACACAATCAGTAATACTGTCAATATTTTAGAATAATGAAAATGTTTAACATCTTATCATACAGAAATACTTTCACTACATTCTAAAATATTGACAGTATTACTGATTGTGTAAGGTATAGTAATGATGGAATGAAGAGAATATTGATGTTTATCTGGATAATTGATTGACCCTGTAAGGTCCAGTTCTAAAATAGACATTTAACTGGAGAATAAGGCTATTCCTGGAATAAGTTTGAGATATTAGCGTTAAAACCTCAAACTTATTCCACGAATAGCCTTATTCTCCAGTTAAATGTCAATTGTAGAACCGGCCCTTAGTGGCGTAAGGTGCCTTTCAGAGTAAGGCACATAGCCATGCAATCGTTTAATAAATTTAATTTCTTACTGATATCCTAATCGGTTGGTGTAGCGCTGATAAAGGATTGTAGAACTCACCTGAAAAAAAAAAACACAAATTATTACATGCAAAATAGAATACAAAATCGTATATTTTAAAATTTAAATTATTGTAGATATAATTGACAACAATAATTTTTCATTACTAATAATATAATAGTTAAAGTGGTTAAATATTTATTGAACCGTTGCATCTCTTTTTTTTTCTCCCCCCAATTCATAAAGGTCGGCAACGAACCATAACGTACGATGTGGCGGAACCGTTCGCTCTAATTTCGCGTCTCCCCGATACATATTTCCCAATCAAAACCACCCCAGCCACCCCGCGTGTAATTCCCCCCCACGATTGATGCGTCGATCGGAATTTCATTTTGCGTTTGCCGCGATGCGTGGCTATAATGGGGGCCGGAATCCGATGCGCACAATTACACAGAAAATGAGTTTCGGTGAAAAAAATGATTCTAAAATTAGTTAATATATACATATAGAGTGATATTTTACCACCACTAGTGGTTGAAAAATAAAAGTCTCAAATTGTAGCAGCATAGTACATTTTTTTTTGTGAGGGTGTAAAAGCAGAAATTGCAGAAAGCTGAATAAATGGTTAGGAGAGGATGGGAAAGGCGTGAAAATCTGCAGGAGGCTGACGTGGGAAAAGAAGGCAGAGTGGAATGGAAATTGCAGAAAGCTGAATGAATGGTTAGGAGAGGATGGGAAAGGCGTGAAAATCTGTAGAAGGCTGTCATGGGAAAGGAAAGCAGAGTGGGTTTGAAATTGCAGATAGCTGAATGAATAGTTAGGAGAGGATGGGAAAGGCGTGAAAATCTGCAGGAGGCTGACGTGGGAAATAAAAGCAGAGTGGGTTGGAAATTGCAGAAAGCTAAATGAATGGTTAGGAGAGGATGGGAAAGGCGTGAAAATCTGTAGAAGGCTGTCATGGGAAAGGAAAGCAGAGTGGGTTGGAAATTGCAGATAGCTGAATGAATAGTTAGGAGAGGATGGGAAACGCGTGAAAATCTGCAGGAGGCTGACGTGGGAAAGGAAAGCAGAGTAAGTTGGAAATTGCAGATAACTGAATGAATGATTAGGAGAGGATGGGAAAGACGTGAAAATCTGCAGGAGGCTGACGTGGGAAATAAAAGCAGAGTGGGTTGGAAATTGCAGAAAGCTGAATGAATGGTTAGGAGAGGATGGGAAAGGCGTGAAAATCTGCATGACGCTGATGTGGGAAAGGAAAGCATTGTGGGTTGGAAATTGCAGATAACTGAATTAATGGTTAGGAGAGGATGGGAAAGGCGTGAAAATCTGCAGGAGGCTGACGTGGGAAATAAAAGCAGAGTGGGTTGGAAATTGCAGAAAGCTGAATGAATGGTTAGGAGAGGATGGGAAAGGTGTGAAAATCTGTAGGAGGCTAACGTGGGAAAGGAAAGCAGAGTGGGTTGGAAATTGCAGAAAGCTGAATTAATGGTTAGGAGAGGATGGGAAAGGCGTGAAAATCTGCATGACGCTGACGTGGGAAAGGAAAGCAGTGTGGGTTGGAAATTGCAGAAAGCTGAATGAATAGTTAGGAGAGGATGGGAAAGGTGTGAAAATCTGCAGGAGGCTGACGTGGGAAATAAAAGCAGAGTGGGTTGGAAATTGCAGAAAGCTGAATGAATGGTTAGGAGAGGATGGGAAAGGTGTGAAAATCTGTAGGAGGCTAACGTGGGAAAGGAAAGCAGAGTGGGTTGGAAATTGCAGAAAGCTGAATTAATGGTTAGGAGAGGATGGGAAAGGCGTGAAAATCTGCATGACGCTGACGTGGGAAAGGAAAGCAGTGTGGGTTGGAAATTGCAGAAAGCTGAATGAATAGTTAGGAGAGGATGGGAAAGGTGTGAAAATCTGCAGGAGGCTGACGTGGGAAATAAAAGCAGAGTGGGTTGGAAATTGCAGAAAGCTGAATGAATGGTTAGGAGAGGATGGGAAAGACGTGAAAATCTGCAGGAGGCTGACGTGGGAAAGGAAAGCAGAGTGGGTTGGAAATTGCAGAAAGCTGAATGAATGGTTAGGAGAGGATGGGAAAGGCGTGAAAATTTGCAGGAGGCAGACGTGGGAAAGGAACGCAGAGTGGGTTGGAAATTGCAGATAGCTGAATGAATGATTAGGGGAGGATAGGAAAGGCGTGAACATCTGCAGGAGGCTGACGTGGGAAAGGAAAACAGAATCGGTTGGAAATTGCAGGAAGCTAAATGAATGGTTAGTAGAGGATAGGAAAAGCGTGAAAATCTGCAGGAGGCTGACATGGGAAAGGAAAGTGGCGAGGGCAGAGGGAGTGTAGGGTTATTTATGCCGTTAATGTGTATTTTGCCGATTGTTACTTTTATTTTTATTTTATATATATATATATATATATATATATATATATATATATATATATATATATATATATATATATAATTTTTTTTGTTATTCTTGATGAGCATTGTATTTTGGAGGGTTTATGTATTTTTTGAGTCCATGCCAAATAAACGTCTTTTTTTACAATTTTTTTTAGACTAATGTATGATCTGTAGTTTGTTTTTATATATTTTATATGCTTTAATAAATTCATTATAGACACAAAATACTTCTATAAAATTTCAGTGTTTTTCTCCCGTTTGATTTATATCCACGTCCATAATTCTTCAGATTGACAAGCGCAGCACTTTCCTAACCCCCTCACTGGCGAAAGCAAAAAAAAAAACATAACATAACCGCCCATCTAATATCCGTCCTTATCAACCCCCCGAGTAGCTTATCGTCCGCGTAAAATTTTACGGCGTCTGGCATAGGTGAACGGCCCCCGACGGGCTTCCGCAAGCACCCCCCGAAACCATCCCCCCGACATGTGAATATTCATCTTTGCTTCGATTTTCGCGCCGCCGTTTTTATTTTTATTTTGAGGCATCGGTAATAAATATGTCTGAATAGACGTGCCGTGTAGAGAAAAGTGAAAGCCCTGGAGGCTTTAATATCGTAAAGCTCCGGTTTGAAATTATTTCTCATGAAAAATGGATAATCGAAGGTAATGGGAATGTAACAATCGAATATTGAATGGGTAGCTATTATTCATGTTTGATTCTTTCTTTTCTAGTGGCTTTGTTCTATTTTACAGTTAAATTATTTCTAAATGTGATACAATGCATTTTCATATATTAATGCTAGAGGCCTTCACTTCGTTAGTTTTTTTGATAATAAATTAATTAAACTAAATTTCTTTCTCTCACAAATGTACTCTTGGGCCTTTTCACCGTTTTTCAACAGAAATATTTTTCTTTTTAAAGCTAGAAGTATAATTCAAATAGTAAAGATATAAATAATTTAAGATCCGACAAACGGCACTTGGAATGTTTTTTCTCATCTCTTACTATTTTCCCACAAAATGCACAAAGTTGAATGAAAAATATGAAATTTTCACGGTTTTTCAGCTTCAAGAATAATTCAAATAGCAAAGATATAAATAATTTAAGGTCCGACAAACGGCCCTTGGAATGTTCATAGGGGGTTAGTTATATTTATTTGGTATGAATTGGTGACTATAATTGGTCATTATGGACGTTATAATATTGTAAGAGTTTAATTGCCTAGTTTTTACTGAAATCTCAATAAAAATCCCGCAATTCGCGCTATATAATAACTGATTGATAATTGATAAGAAAAATATAGACGTTAGATTGTCTACCAATTATCAATCAGTTTTTATCAAAAATTTCATCTGACTTTCATAAATTTCAAATTTTATCGTCGAATTTTTTACATTATTTGTCGCCCTTATTGTAACCATGACAAATTTCAACCTTCTTTGCGACAGCATTGTCAATTTCCACCTACATCATTTCGTATACATACAGCGAGGGCGCTCGTAACTCGGATGCGCGCTCTCGCCCAACTTTCTTAATGATTTGTAAATATTTTAGCGGAATTTACTATTCTATTCCGCGCGCCCCGGCGTCGCGAACAATTTGCGATGCAACCGACGGATGGAGTTCCTTCGCACACCTTGCCGCGACGACTGCATTATCCACAAGGGCGCTGCAATAACTCCCCCCGCAGCCTCCATCCAACAACCTCCACCCCCGTCGTGCACGAAACTCGACAACTTTTAGTTGGTTCTACGCGCCACGTCGAAGTTTCCCCGCACGTAAATAACTTCCACTTATTTACTTACATTTACTTAGACGCGGGGGTGGAGGAATTGGGGGGGCGGCGGCGCGAAATTTATTGGCAACTGCTTAAGCTGACAGCGGCAGCGACGGCAAACAACAACAGCTAGGAGTAATAAGCGAGCGAGTGCAGTTTTCGAGTTCGGGATCAGATTTTAAAGTGTCTGAACATTATAAACACACACATAAGAACACTCTCTAATACATGAGTGCATCAATTTTTTAACACTAGTTATTTAATACGAGATATATTATTCTTTCAACCCAACTCTCCAGTAGAAATAAGCATGTAGATGGACAAAAAACATACCCAAGGGCTTTTCCACCGGGCTAGCTCAGAAGAGCCACTATTTAATTACATACAATTTTAAATTTATGATATGTATATAAATCAAAAGAACTCAAGGTGGAGAGCTTCAAAAGAGTTAAAGTGTGCTCATATTCCCTCAAGGCTGGATCATAACATACACAAATGAGACCAATGTCTAGGCTCCACTTTCCAAACAAATTTAAACAAATTAAGTTTATACCTATATATTGTGTGGTCTTGTACTGAGCATTGGGGAGCGAGAGTTCAATCAAACTCCGTTGTTTGCGAAATTTCAAAACGACACACGACCAGACAAAAAACCTAACACGCCGTACTCTTCAGCACGTATAAGCGGGAATTAGAGGAGTCACCTTTCACAGTTTTTTTTAGAGATTTTCTTCTAATCCATACTTTGTATTATAAAGTAAAAATTTCCCACAATGTTCTTGAAAACTGATTATTTTCCGTTACGTCAATCCGCATAACTTTTTAAGTCGTTCCAACCCCTTGTTTGTGTTTGCACTCTTATTATCATCAGAAGTAATTAATTTAAATCCGAGCTGACGTCGGCGTCGTCGTCGTCGTCTGCGGCGTCTCTTGGGCCGAAACAAAAGTTAAATTCGCCCATCAAAAACCGGATTTAAAATCCATCCCAAGTTCAAATTCGCCCCGTTAACGCATTAGCGGGGCCGCATTGCATTTAAATCCCCGAAATAATTTCCCCCGGGGGCGGCGACGGCGGCCGCTCGCGTAATTTCTCCCGTAAGCCGATAAATAACAACCCCTGGCGACCTTGGCGTCTTTGAAGTTCTCGGAGAGAAAAAAAAACAACCGGTTTTTCAATTCTTGGGGTTGTTTACAAGGGTGTGTGTGTGTGTGATCGTGGCTGGACCTTGTTAGGTTAGGGGAGGGTGAGGACGGCTCGAGATCCTGTCGGATTTACCGTGGCCCCCTTTTCGTTTCCAAGTAGGACGGACATCTGAATAAGTTTCAGACCTGTGTGTGTGTGTATTTGCACCCTTGCACTTTCATGAGCACACACATATATCCCCCCAGCGGGGGCGGGTGTTTGTGTTTCCGCAGACACAAATGCATTTTATGCGCATTTTTAAAAGTGGAAACAAAAGATATTATGCATCACTTAGTGGGAACACATGTGGAAACGCGAGGTTTTCCTGAATTATTTATTTTATACTGAATGATGTTATGAATCACGTGACTATTTGGTGAACACCGAACACTAAAATTATGCATATTATTGTTTAATTAGTAATTAAACTTCATAATGAAATTATTTATTTGTTGATGGTGTCTTATACAGTAAGTATTTATATAGGTCACATACGAAATCAATTATAAATATTATTCAATACATAGTTGAATACTGAAGGTGGGTTTCATTCACTCTTTTTCCGTCCTGTCTTTCCTTCCTTGCTATCTTCCTCTAAGGAACCATAACTTATTTAATGAGCCTTTCGCGGTTTCACCTTAATTTGGCTTATACTGAGACACACATTAAAAATTCAGACAATTATTGAAATAATTTAAAATCAGTAGAAAAATAGTTTTACTATTTAAAAAAATCATAGATAAACAGTTGATCTGTATGAAGAAAAGTAAATTTCTGAGTAAACAAATTAATCATATAACATATCGAATTTTTGTATTCAAAATTAAATATTATTTGTTTATTTTGGCCTATTGAAAACGTCTCAATCTGAGGAAAAACAAAGTACATACAATTTTGGCAGTAGCCATTTTTTTTGTGGTCAAATCTGAAACTTGTAACACATTATGCCCGAAACAGATCTTATACAAATAAATTTCTGTTTCTGTTTATTCTTATCATTACAATAATTTTCTAACTTTATTTTCCTTCATTCCTATTTCTATTATTTCGCGATCACGCGATTGTGAAATGGCATGCGGAATTTCTTCCCTCACCAGCATGTTTCGATCAAAACATGCAAGTATCATATTGCGGCTGGGCGTTTGATTAAGCCGTAACATTCAGAGACAGCCTCGCGCGCGCGCGCGCCACCCCCGTGCTGGCAAACACCAACAGCAAACAAACAAAAAAACAACTGTAAACCTACAGGCACGTTCATACTTTCGTAAGATTACGGCCCGATAAATTCTAATGTGAGCTGTTTTCCCATATAAATCAAAAAGACGGATGGGAAACAAACGCGGCGCGCACAAAACAAAAACGCATTCGGGGTAACAAGAAGTCGAGGCTTGGATGTAATAGGTTGAAAGCACGCGACGAAGAATAGTTAATGAGACTGAATGAATTGAAATTTTGTACTGGAGTTATATAATGTGATTTTTATTTTAAAATAACTCATGTGGGCAGCACACAACTTTTCGAATTACATGACCTATTTAATTTTTTTAATTTTGTCTACTTTTTTGACATTTATTGACAAAACATATATAAGTGTGAACCCACCTCTTAGCAATCTACATATCTAGATTTCGATCTTTTTAGATCTCGTCAGGGTAGCTCAGCTAGTGAGGATGAATTCACACAATATCTCGAGTTCGCACTTATATATGTTTTATACGATTGGCCTTGTGCTGATATCTCAAGCACTCTGTTGGAATATTATTCTCTAGAGGGCACTACCCGGTGATCCTGAAGACATGAGCATGTTGACGGTTATTACCATATGGGTGTGCATTGCTAATTGATGTGGTGCCGCCAGATGACGTTTAACTTCCCTCTTCGAGGGTAAGTTGTACTATTTATTGTCAAATTTTTTCAGATTTTTTTTTAGAAAACTCGACATTCTTACATTTTCTTTACTCTACTACATTTAACATGCGACCATTTTCGCTAATTCCGCGCTTGATATACGTCATATATATATTTATTCATTTAATTAATTATTTATTTATTTAATCGAACGCCTTTCTACCTTGTTATTGCAGTAAAAAAATAAACAAACAATTGTAAATTGATTTTGACCTCTAGTCGATAAATTACAATGAATATCGTACATTTCCATGTACAACACGTTGAAATAGCAGGCGACAAACGTCGACGCTAATGAAATGAGCCCAGATAAGCCTTAAGTGACCCGTTCCGGCGACAAACAAGTAAATTCACTTTCATAACGGCCGCAATAGACATCGATGGGCCTATTCGTATGAAAATTCGGCTGTGATTTTATTGGCGGTCGGGCACCAGTACCAGCTCTTTCGGGGCCGCGCACTTATCTCGCATGTGCTGCGAATAAGAACAAGCAAATGATGCCGTTTTATGCAGCAATAAAATCCTAAAATATGCATTGCGAAGATAACCATCGAATCATATTCTATTCGGATGGCAGGCGAACAGCATGAATTATTGATTGCATTAAGTCTGGATGGTGAAATGGTTGACTGCAGGTTTATTTATGCTGGTCGCCGTTTCATCTGTTTTATTTATGATGAATAATAAAGTTAAGTTTACATTCAATATTTGGAATGTAGAAATTTTAACGGCTTAACATTTTAAGTTGTGGAAAATAACTATGTGGGGCTGGAGTCTCTCAGTCTGTGACATATTTAGTTGACACTTTTATGGAACACTACTGGGGATTTTATAACAACATTTTATAACTGCTTTTAGTTAGTTTTTGGATAAAAGAATTATTATTATACTTAATATGTAGACTTTTTTTAGAACCTGGATTTTTGTTAACCTTGTTAATTTTTACTACCTCTATTAAAAAAACGTATTAAATAGAGGTAGTAAAAATTAACAAGGTTAACAAAAATCCAGGTTCTGAAAAAAGTCTACATATTAAGTATAATAATAATACTTTTATCCAAAAACTAACTAAAAGCAGTTATAAAATGTTGTTATAAAATCCCCAGTAGTGTTCCATAAAAGTGTCAACTATTAAGTATAATAATAATTCTTTTATTCAAAAACTAACTAAAAGCAGTTATAATGTTATTTATTTGTTGTTTATTTTTTTTTTTGTTTATTAATATTTTTATTATGTATTTTGTTATTAATTATTGTTACAATGTACTATTTTTTCATATAGAATTTATTTTGTTGCACTGTAATTGGGATTACCTGTTCGGCAATAAACATTATTATTATTATTATTATTAATATTTCCGTACTATGGGTTTACGTCATTAAAAATATATCCTCCAATTTTAAAAAACAAATTTTTCACGTGGCTAATATCTCAAGCATTGATTTGTTTTTGATGCAAATTGATCGTAGAAAGACCCAAATTATGTAATTACTGAAAAAAAAAATTGAATATTAAAAACTTCTATCTTTATCATATACATGGATGAAATAATGAAGAGCATGAAACCAGAAATAAAAAAAGCAAAAATAGGGTACAAAAACATGCAAGTGGTAAAAATATCGGAAGGAGCATTCGTTGATGATGTAGCGATAGCAGAAAATGAAGCTAATCTGCAGCACAACCTGAGTGTATGGAATAGGCATCTAGAAAAGTATAATATGAAAATGAATTATAACAAAACAAAAGTGATGATAATAAGAAACCGGAAACAAGAAATAAATATAAAGATAGAACAACACAAAATAGAGCAAGTAGAACAATTCAAATACCTAGGAGTAGCACTGACAGAAAACGGAAAAAAGGAAGGTGAACTTAGTAATAGAATAAACAACACAGTTAAAACATATCACGCATTGTGCAATATATTGACTAACAAAAAAGAGATAAGCAGAAGAACAAAAATAAATATATACAAAAGCATATATAGACCTATAATGACATATGGGAGCGAGACGTGGAAACAACGAAGAGGGACAAAATTCGCCAAAAATACAAATTTTTGTTTAACAATTTCAAATTATACATGGTGATTCCTCAACATAGGCTCACCACAGCCGATAATTTTTAGTGATATTCAATAGCTATAACTCGAGTTATAGCTTATTTAATAAAAAGTGTTTGTAAATAAATGTGATTGATATTTTAAAAATTCGCCAAAAATACAATTTTTCGTTTAACAATTTCAAATTATACACTGTGATTCCTGAACACATGCTCAACACATGCTCACCACAGCTGATGATTTCTAGTGATATTCAATAGCTACAACTCGAGTTATAGCTGATTTAACAAAAAGTGTTTGTAAATAAATGTGATTGAAATTTTAAAAATTCGCCAAAAATACAATTTTTTGTTTAACAATTTCAAATTGTACAAGGTGATTCCTCAACAAATGCTCACAATAGCTGCTGATTTTTAGTGATATTCAATAGCTACAATTCGAGTTATAGCTGATTTAATAAAAAGTGTTTGTAAATAAATGTGATTGATATTTTAAAAATTCGCCAAAAATACAATTTTTTGTTTAACAATTTCAAATTGTACATGGTGATTCCTCAACACATGCTCATCATAGCTGATGATTTTTAGTGATATTCAATAGCTACAACCCGAGTTATAGCTGATTTAATAAAAAGTGTTTGCAAATAAATGTGATTGAAATTTTAAAAAATCGCCAAAAATAAATCTTTTCGTTTAAAAATTTCCAATTGTACCTGGTGATTCCTCAACACATGCTCACCATAGCTGATGATTTTTAGTGATATTCAATAGCTACAACGCGAGTTATATCTGATTTAATAAAAAGTGTTTGTAAATAAATGTGATTGAAATTTTAAAAATTCGCCAAAAATACAATTTTTTGTTTAACAATTTCAAATTGTATATGGTGATTCATCAACACATGCTCACCACTGCTGATAATTTTTACTGATATTCAATAGCTACAACTCCAGTTATAGCTGATTTAATAAAAAGTGTTTGTAAATAAATGTGATTAAAATTTTAAAGAATCGCCAAAAATACAATTTTAAATGTTACATGGTGATTCCTCAACACATGCTCGCTATAGCTGCTAATTTTTATTGATATTCCATAGCTACAACTCGAGTTATAGCTGATTTAATAAAAAGTGTTTGTAAATAAATGTGATTAAAATTTTAAAAATTCGCCAAAAATACAATTTTTTGTTGAACAATTTAAAATTATACACGGTGATTCCTAAACAAATGCTCACCATAGCTGCTTATTTTTAGTGATATTCAATAGCTACAACTCAAGTTATAGCTGATTTAATAAAAAGTGTTTGTAAATAAATGTGATTGAAATTTTAAAAATTCGCCAAAAATACAATTTTTTTGTTTAAAAATTTCAAATTATACGTGGTGATTCCTCAATAAATGCTCACCATAGCTGCTGATTTTTAGTGATATTCAATAGCTACAACTCAAGTTATAGCTGATTTAATAAAAAGTGTTTGTAAATAAATGTGATTGAAATTTAAAAAAATCGCCAAAAATACAATTTTTTGTTTAACAATTTCAAATTATACATGGTGATTCCTCAACATAGGCTCACCATAGCTGATGATTTTTAGTGATATTCAATAGCTACAACCCGAGTTATAGCTGATTTAATAAAAAGTGTTTGTAAATAAATATGATTAAAATTTTTAAAATTCGCCAAAAATACAATTTTTTGTTTAACAATTTCAAATTCTATATGGTGATTTATCAACACATGCTCACCACAGCTGATAATTTTTAGTGATATTCAATAGCTACAACTCGAGTTATAGCTGATTTAATAAAAAGGGTTTGTAAATAAATGTGATTGAAATTTTAAAAATTCGCCAAAAATACAATTTTTTGTTTAACAATTTCAAATTATACATGGTAATTCCTCAACAAATGCTCACCATAGTTGCTGATTTTTAGTGATATTCAATAGCTACAACTCGAATTATAGCTGATTTATTAAAAAGTGTTTGTAAATAAATGTGATTGATATTTTAAAAATTCGCCAAAAATACAATTTTTTGTTTAACAATTTCAAATTATACATGGTAATTCCTCAACACATGCTCACAACAGCTGATAATTTTTAGTGATATTCAATAGCTACAACTCGAGTTATAGCTGATTTAATCAAAAGTGTTTGTAAATAAATGTGATTGAAATTTTAAAAAATCGCCAAAAATACAATTTTCTGTTAAAAAATTTCAAATTGTACATGGTGATTACTCAACACATGCTCACCATAGCTGCTGATTTTTAGTGATATTCAATAGCTACAACTCGAGTTATAGCTGATTTAATAAAAAGTGTTGGTAAATAAATGTGATTGATATTTTAAAAATTCGCCAAAAATACAATTTTTTGTTTAACAATTTCAAATTGTACATGGTGATTCCTCAACACATGCTCACCATAGCTGATGATTTTTAGTGATATTCAATAGCTACAACCCTAGTTATAGCTGATTTAATAAAAAGTGTTTGCAAATAAATGTGATTGAAATTTAAAAAAATCGCCAAAAATAAATCTTTTTGTTTAAAAATTTCAAATTGTACCTGGTGATTCCTCAACACATGCACACCATAGCTGATGATTTTTAGTGATATTCAGTAGCTACAACTCGAGTTATAGCTGATTTAATAAAAAGTGTTTGTAAATAAATGTGATTGAAATTTTAAAAAGTCGCCAAAAATAAATCTTTTAGTTTAAAAATTTCAAATTGTACATGGTGATTCCTCAACATATGCTCACCATAGCTGATGATTTTTAGTGATATTCAATAGCTACAACTCGAGTTATAGCTAATTTAATAAAAAGTGTTTGTAAATAAACGTGAACGTAGAATACAGGCAATGGAAATGAAATAAATATATCTGAGGAGTAAAACAAGTTACGAGAAGAGACAGAATAAGAAATGATGACATCAGAGAAGAATTGGGAATTGAATCTATAGAAAAGTATATAGAACTGAAAATAGTGGAAAGAAATTACAAATGTATAAACAACAACAATAATTGTAAAGTATAATGTTAATATAATAGCTTACACCGAAAGGTAAACGGCAAAGAGATAATTATATATAAATACATATATATATATATATATATATATATATATATATATATATATATATATATATATATATATATCTTTATAGGGCTAGCAGACTGCTGAGACTTTTCCCCCAGGCTCTGAGTAGTTTAATCGCGCGGAATGGGTGATTCGTGAAAATTGGCACCGATGGGATTCGAACTCACCGCTCAGTACGAGTCGGATGACCCTTTTATTTGGTCACTTATATAAGTTATTTGGTTTAATAATATTCTTTAATTATTATAATTACATATGATAAGCAATATGCACTAGTCACATTTGATTTTTTAATGAAGATGAATGTATCAAAGGTAATAACAGTGCACGCCTGTATATTTATGTGTTTGAGGATAGAGCCGACTGATCCGTAGTAGTTTAAATAAACGAGCAACCCGACTAAACCATGGGTCTTATAATCTATGTGGGAGTGGCGGAGGTCGCCTTAGCGACGTGCATCTTGTTATCTGCACACATACAGAGCGACCATCTTCATTAGACTTGAAGTCTCCGCAAGTAACGAGACACCGGCGAACTCAAACTCGTCTTTAATTCCCCCGGGGATGATTCGAATGGGCCCACACAACACAGCCAAACAACGATCATTATTTTTCGTTGTCCATAACAAATTGATGAGCGCGCGGATAATTTCAACGGGCCCCCCCTCTAGCTTCATTAAGAATTCACGCAGCAGGATAATTGCGATTTCGCGGCTGCAGCTGGCGAAAAATCGGATTACCCCTAATGCCTGGGTGCTCATCCCCCGTTGGGATGTAGCGGTCGCGTACACGTGCATGTATCAAGCCGCCTCCGCCGCCGCAGCCCCCCGTGACAGATGGCACTGCAGCGAGTCCGCCACCGCATCCCCATAAACATCCCGGGCTGCCATTAAAACGGCACGTCACTACCTGATGACCGGGGCCGTAATTAATATACCTGCACTAACTGCCTTTTGCCCTTCATAACTCTAAATCAGGGGCGCGTCACTCTCGCCGCGGCAGGCCACTACATCACAACCGCGACGGCCATCAATCGCCCTGGTATACGCAAATAATTGAACCCGAAGAGAGACGCATTGTCTGGAAGGAAAATAAAACAAAAGCCCCGAAAAGAAACTGGCGTATCATGCAACATATTGGAGCAGCGGACGTGACGGGCACTCGAATTTCATTCCGACCGGACGTGAACCACCAGCAGAATCGTGCGGGAACGATCTAATTGTAAAATTTTTCTACAGTGGCACTTTGTTGTGCCCAAATGATATATTACTTCAGGTTTAGACAGCTCTAAACTAGAGCTGTTTGTGATAGTTGGATGGCTATAAAAAATATTCGAAAACATTATTAGTAGCAAGTAATGTAACTTTATAGAGAATAAGTTGCATTACTTTAAATGTAAATCACTTGGGATTCTGTGAAGATCGAAATCTAGAACTTGTAGATTGCTAAGAGGTGAACACACACATATGTTAATTAGTGGGAGTATAAAAATAAAATATGGATTAGATTATGATTATTATTATCTCGCGCTGTAGCGGTGAATATGGGGAAATTTCATATTTTCAGTTTCAACTCTGTGGCGTAGCTATTTCAAATGCTAGAGAGATTGGTTTATATATGAAAATGTAGAGTATTTCAAGCACTACAGATTAAGACTAGACCTTTTTCTGTATCTGTTACTGTTTTGTACACAATTCAGAAGAAGTTAATTAGATCCACCGTGAAATTACGCCAATGTTATATATTTTCGAAAGAAAACGGGACTATATGATGATGCTGATGTTGAAACTCGCAAAGAAATATCACTACCAATGAGCTGAGTAGTGAGATATAGTTATTTTTTATTGGTGTCACCCCCTTTCCGCTATCCATCCCATGTATTTTATTATGAAGAGAGCGTATTATTTTTAGTAACCCACGGGCGCCTAATGTCTTAGGATGATCATAGTGTAGTCATCAAGACGCATCGTGTGAACAACCCGTAAGGCATTATATATAGCCAGCAACTTTCACAAGTATCCCAGTTTTAAATTTATTTAAGCTATTTATTATTTATTTTATTCTATTTTTTACACATTGCATATTACTCAAATATTATTATACATAATATGTTTAACCCGTAACCGGTGATGTCCATTCTTATATTTGCCCGTTTAAGAGTTAAAATTAGAATTGCTACCGGTTATAGGTTAAAGAGGAAAGCTTCAATTTTTTTTTATTCCATAATGTGTAAATAAATAAATCTGTTGATCAGGTTTCAATGTATGTACCATGCTATTTGTATATCACCTATGGTATCGATCACCTCAACTCTCAGCAAACCTCAAATTTGTTTAAATTCCGCGTTGCTGCATAGAGGCCGCGTAATTGCAGCCGTAAAGTCCAGTAACGAAGCGCTAAATTTTGTAGCGCGTTTGCTGGGAAAGGCCAGTTTACGCCCCAATTCGTCGCCGGCTTTACGGCGGGCACTAATATTTAAGTGGCAACACATAAAAATAATGATTAAACAAAAGCGAGGGGGGGGTGTTAAAAGTAACGCGGCTCGCGTAATTGACTCGTGTAAAGTTTTTGATAGTTCCTGGTTTACGGCCGCCGCTGTTTCAAGTATTGAATTTAAAATAATACTTCCCTTGGCGATTTTTGATCACTAAGGTACAGTAGCACGTCATAACTTCATTAGGTTTCACTAGTTTGGACTTGTTACTTCTGAAGACTGGCCTTAACCTTTAACTGGATGACAGGATCAAATTTGAACCTACAGTTTTTTTTTTATAAACTTGCTATTTTTGTTACGCTTTTAGAATTGCTATTATTTGTTTAATAAAAGGGTTAGCCGATTGTCTCTTGAACATGTATGTATGTATATCTTGTATGTATGTTTGTTACAATAAATATATCTTCTTCTTTTAAAAGGGCTCTGCTCGTAACTTGTTTTACTTCTCTTAGATATTTCATTTCCATTGCCTGTATTCTACTTTTGTCCCTCTTCGTTAGTTTCCACGTCTCGCTCCCATATGTCAGTATAGGTCTCATCATTTTATAAATATACTTCCTTAGTTTAGTTAGCGACATTTCAAGAAAGTTAATTTTCAATGAATGAGATGAATAAAACTACTATGTTTTTTTGCCATTTGCAATTAAAAAACATAGTAGTTAATTCTGTATTTACTATTTTTTTTTTACCACTTACTACATAGTAGTTAAATTCATCTCCTTCATTGAAAATTAATTACCACGTAGTAGACGCCCACAACCATTCAATTTCTGAAAGTTTATTTTATTTTGCATTAATTTTATTGTATTTAAAACTTAATGGCATCTAATTTAAAAAAATATACCTGTTGCGATTACCAATTTTTTACTGTATTACTATTTGCATTTAAAAAAAACACAGGCATTTGAGTTTTACAGCACTGAATTAATAACAATCCACATTTTACTCAAATTCAAAAGCATTTCCCTCTTATTGTCTTCCCCGCAACTCCATTCAAATTTTCTACATTTCATCTTGAACTTTTCGCGCCGCCGCCGAAAAGTTGCTATCATTAAACCGCCTTTTCGCGTAGCTGCGGGGGGCCCGGCGGGGGTGGCACTCTGCGGCGCTTCCGGCGCTCGCGAACAATCCAATTCCTATCAATTCCTGAAAAGGATTTCAGGCGGACCATTGTTCGCCATTGCCCCACAGCCTCCCCCCGCGAAAAACTTTTACATCGTGCGCAGGGGGCAGGCGGGGGGCCATGATTTGTTATTGCTGGTGCACACACAATGCGCCCGCCCGTCAGCCTTGACTGACGGGGCCGGAGGAGGCTGAGCCTTCAATCAAACGACGAAAATGTAAATAAAATCACGGGTTTATTTATGCGCATTGAAATTAAATGGATTTGTTTAAAACCGGGTTGCGTGAGTCGCGTCGCATTCTTCGGATTTTAACCCCCTGCCGCCGCCGCCGCCGGCACAGGCCGTAACCGCAGGCTGCATACTAAGCCGCTGATGAATTTATTTAGAACGGGCTTACCGGCTTAATATTAATCGCTTTCGTGATTACTGTCGCTCCCGTTTATAATTTAATAATGGAGAGAGGAGGTCCTTTTTTTTACTGTTTTGGGGTTATTGTGGGGGCTTTATAAAAGTTTATTTTTCGCGTTTTAAAGGGCGCATTCATTTTTTAGGAAACCAATACTATACTAAACACGAAAAACTATTATTAAGATTTTTCTTTGGTTAACAATTCTTCTATCCAATAGCCTAAAGTTCATCTTGATTGTACAATTTTTATTTTATTTTTCATCACTTCTTCGAATTTACTATAGAGAAGGGTATACTTTTCATCAAAATATTTTATCTTTTTCTCCTTGGAAATGAAAGACCT
The DNA here is from genome assembly GCA_963942505.1 of Lordithon lunulatus. Lineage (NCBI taxonomy): Eukaryota > Metazoa > Arthropoda > Insecta > Coleoptera > Staphylinidae > Lordithon > Lordithon lunulatus. The sequence goes on from OZ012669.1 coordinate 9,130,766, forward strand.
ACAATATAAGACGAAAAACCACTTTCTATCATGATATAAAATTTTCAAAGTTTTGCCTGTAGCTTTTCAGGTTCAATTTGAAACAATCTCGACATTTTCCCGGTCATCTAGACTATATTTCCAATCAAACATCATAGGATTCAAAGTTTCAAAAATTTGCCAAGGCCCGTAGCGTTTCAGGTTCAATTTGAAACAATCTCGACATTTTCCCGGTCATCTAAACTATATTTCCAATCAAACATCATAGGATGTGCCACTTCTGGGATTCTGATTTTACCGATTGTTATTACTTTTATATTTTATCCTGTAACGGGTTTGTATTTTATCTTAGAGAAAAGATGTTTTAAGATTTTTCATTTCGTTCTAAATTGTCTATCCAACAGGCTAAAAAAGCTCTTCTTGATTGGATAATTTTTTTTCTTCAGTTCTTTTTTACAATTTTTTAAGACTATTTTTGGGTTTTTCTCTTTGGAAATTAAATACCTACAATATAAGACCAAAATCCACTTTCTATCATGAAATAAAATTTACAAATTTTCAAAAATTTGTAAAGGCCTTTTCCGGTTCAATTTGAAACAATCTTGACATTTTTTCCGCCATTTAGATTATATTTCCAATCAAATGACTTAGTTTGAGTATAATGTCACTGCTATGACGACTCCTGCTTTGACGCAACGGAGGATAGTGTTGGCAATTTTACTGATTTTTATCACTTTTCAAATTAAATTCGTGACGGGTTTATCTTTTATTTTAGAGAAAAATCGTACTAAGATTTTTTAGTTGGTTGAAAATTGTCTATCCAATGGGATAAAGTAGATCTTGATTGGACCATTTTAATTTTAATTTTCTTCAGTTTTTCGGCTTACCTCCAAAACGGTACAATTTTTATAACAATATTTTTTCTTATTTTTCTTTGGAATTAAAAGACCTACAAAATAAGATTTACAACGACTTTCTAACATGAAATAAAATTTTCCTGGTTCGAAAAATTTGCCAAGTCCTATAGCTTTACCGGTTCTATTTGAAACAATCTCGTTATTTTTGCCGTCATCGAGACTATATTTCAAATCAAATGACTTAGTTTCAGTGTCATGCCACTATTATGACGACCCCTGCTGTGACGCAACGTTTGGCTATTTCACCGATTTTTATCACGTTTCAAATTAAATTCGTGACGGGTTTATCTTTTGTTTTACAGAAAAATCGTTCTAAGATTTTTGAATTGGTTAATAATTGTCTATCCAATGAGCTCATGTTGATTTTGATTGGATCATTTTCATTTTTATTTTCTTCACTTCTTCGACTTTACCACGAAACCGGTGCACGTTTTATAACAATATTTTTTCTTATTCTTCTTTGGAATTAAAAGACCTACAAAAGATGAGATCTACCACAGCTTCCTGTCATAAAATAAAATTTTCCAAATTCGGAAAATTTGTCAAGGCCCGTAGCTTTTCCGGTTCAATTTGAAACAATCTCGACAGTTTTCCTGCTATCTAGACTATATTTGCAATCAAAGGACTTAGTTTCAGCTACTTGTCGCCGTTAGGACGACCCCTGCTTTGACGCAACGTAGGATAGTTTTGTAACGTTTACAGAATTTTTTTGAAAATTTGAATTTTTGCTTTTTGCAGCTTTATCTGTAACTTTAGAGCCATTATCTTCATGGGTCAGTTTTCGATTGCCTATCCAATGAGCATAAACTTGTTTTATTTGGAAAATTTTGATTTTTTATTTTTGCAGTTTTCCTGCAGTACACGCCTACTGGTTGACAATTTCTAATATTTTTTCCCCGATCTTTACTTGCATCTTTAGCGCGCACAACTGACAATATAATATATTACTATATTGAACAAATAATATTTATAAAATTATTCTTGTATGCTATGTGAAACTCCTTGAATAGAAGTCCTAACAAAGTTTCGGCCCGTATAGGGTATATCCAGCCCACACTTTGTACTTGTGTGGACACACCTATGCCGATTGCGTTCCCCTACTACGATTAAAGTTGAATGAATTTCAATGGAATCCATAAAAAAAAATATATTTTTATGTAACCGATTAATCCATGCAATCAATCCCGACAACAATAATAACAGCAATTTCGCTGATTGCGATTATTGTGCGGTGCTATCACAATGCAGCGATCGCTTCCACGTCGTGGGGGCCCGCGCGCTCCACGCTCGTTGAAACGCGATAGCCGCCCACCGTCGATCATGCGGGCATATAATTAAATCGATCGTTATGGGGCTGAGGGAGGCGGATATACACGTATATAAACGTCGCGGCAGGATGGACGCGTTCCGTATCGTGTTGTAGATGGGAATGAAGACCTGGGGCGTAGTAAAACGGCCATAAATAACGGCTGGAGATGGCACGCCGGCGATAAAGCGCGCGAGACGAGCGTCCGCGGGAAGTCGGAAAACGCAGCAACTGCGCTACGCTGATAAGGCGAAGATGGAATTATTACCCACCGCCGGTCGGCGGAATAAACGCTGACTTGCGTGGATGAATTATCAAAAAGTGATTATGCCACATGCAGGCTACACATTAATTGGAGTCACATGCGAGTGTGATTAAGGGCCGCAATCAAGCGGGTTTTCCCCCCTCAAACACTTGGCGAACGCAGATGCTTCATTAACGGAAAATACAGCAGCTTGCAACTCTTTTTTTCATGACTAGTAAATTTTCTCGTAAATGTCACGGATGGTTATGCAGAAAAAAATATTTTTCATGTCTGAATTTTATCGAAAATGAGAAGCTAGTATTTGTTGATCCTTAAAAAATAAGAAACTTGATTAAAATATTTCGGCGATTGGAATTTATGAATGTAGAAACCTATAAAATTCATCATTAAAGGAAAATACAGCAGCTTGCAACTCTTTTTCATGACTCGTAAATTCTCTTGTAAATGTCACGGGTGGTTTCGCAGAAGAAAATATTTTTCATGCCTGATTTTTATCGAAAATGAGAAGCTAATATTAGATGATCCTTAAAAATTAAGAAAATTGATTAAAATATTTCAACGATTGGAATTTATCAATGTAAAAACCTATAAAATTCATCATTAACGGAAAATACAGCAGCTTGCAACTCTTTTTCATGACTCGTAAATTTTCTTGTAAATGTCACGGGTGGTTTCGCAGAAAAAAATATATTTCATGTCTGATTTTTCATCGAAAATGAGAAGCTAATATTTGTTGATCCTTCAAAATTAAGAAAATTGATTTAAATATTTCGACGATTGGAATTTATCAATGTAGAAACCTATAAAATTCATCATTAACGGAAAATACAGCAGCCTTGCAAATCTTTTTCATGACTCGTAAATTTTCTCGTAAATGTCACGGGTGGTTTCGCAGAAAAAAATATTTTTCTTGTCTGATTTTTTATCGAAAATGAGAAGCTAATATTAGCTCATCCTGAAAAATTAAGAAAATTGATTAAAATATTTCGACGATTGGAATTTATCAATGTAGAAACTTAAAAAATTCATCATTAACGGAAAATACAGCAGCTTGCAACTCTTTTTCATGACTCGTAAATTTTCTAGTAAATGTCACGGGTGGTTTCGCAGAAAAAAATATTTTTCATGTCTGATTTTTATCGAAAATGAGAAGCTAATATTTGCTGATCCTTAAAAATTAAGAACATTGGTTAAAATATTTCGGCGATTGGAATTTATCAACCTATAAAACATAACACATCTCTGAGCAAACTAAAAAATTCAGTTCAGTTAGCGAGTAGTGAAAACCCCGAATCGTCGATAATCCGGACGTTAAAATTCTGGACAATCCGGATTGGATCCTGGCGAATAAAATCGCATTACGTTTTTTTTTTGTATTTAATTAAAATACGTAAAATTGTCACTACATACTGGTTTTATTAAGCCGCTCCAATTGTGTAATCATCAGAGTGAATTATGAACAATATTAGCAAAATATAAATTTTACTTTTTTTGTGCCACACTTTAGTTACATTTTGCAACTAGTTGTGGTCTGGTCCCAATTAATATTCGGATTATCAACGTTCTACTGTATTAGAAAAAGATTAAATAAAAGAGAGAGATTTAATTGAAATTATGTTGTGCTTGAAGAGATTGTTCAAAAAGTTATAATTTCTGCGGGTTGCACAAAATAGTTTTATTTTATTCACTATAAATACGAGTATTTATATATATGCTGTTAAATTGTATTTTTGCGTTGTTACTTCTATTTTTATGTTTATGTATTTTTGTTGTTGTTCTTGATGTTGATGAGCATTTTTTTGAGGGATTATGCTAAATAAAAGTCTATTTTTTTATTATGTTATTTATATTATATTTGTCTAAATTAGACAAAAAAGGATCTTTATTTAGCATAACCCCTCAAAAAAATGCTCATCAACAACAAGAACAACAACAAAACTACATAAAAATAAAAATAAAAGTAACAATCCGCAAAAATACAAATTAACAGCATATACATAAATAACCCTTCACTCCCTCTGCCCTCACCAATAAAATAATATATTTGAAAATCTAAATAAATCCCCTCAGTTACTATAAAATTACTTAAATAGTACCTGTGTGGACTCCACATTTTTTTTTTATTATAAAATAATCTGTTTATGAATATATAATTTTAAATTGCAGAAACGAATTGAAAATTAGTAATATAATGTGTTAATTCGTGGATTCCTGTTGTAAATCCGAAACGCGCGCAAGCCAGCAGCCCCTGCAGTTGATCGCCATTCAAATGTGAATTATTGGCAGCTCTGACGGCAGGGAGGGCCGTTGTTATTGACATGTGCGGATCACTGCAGATATATAGGTACGCGCCGCTCAATTCGATAACGTTATGTATGGGGGACTAACTTTATTACTATCTAATCAACGTCGCTTATCCCCAGAAAGCTTTTACATTAGTTATCCCTGATTTTATTCAATCAACGGCCTCCCGCCTATGCGTAATCGCCTGCCACCCATGTGAAGTGCAGAGTGTACACAGGCAATGGCATTCACAATTATACTTTTTGGAATATGGAAATTTATTAAAGATAATTTACGCTACTTGCACACGACTGGCAGTTTTGCTGGTGGTCGGTGGAAAAATCGTTGCTATTTGAAGTGTAACTAAAGTGTGATACAAAAAATCCTTTTTATTTATCGTTGCTAATATTGTTCATACTTCACTCTGATGGTTACATAAATGGATAGTATGGATAAAACCAATATGTAGTGAAAATTTTACATATTTAATTACATAGAAAAAAAAACATTTTTTTTCGCCAGGATCGAATCCGAATTTATCCTTTAAAATGAATTATCAAGTAGTTGCACACGTCCGGCAGTTTTGCCGACCGGTGAAAAAATCGTTGCTATTTGATCAAAGCCGGTCCTGGCGGGGGATAACCACGGGCGACGCCCATGGGCGGCCAAATTTGGGGGCAGTAGCAAGCCCCATCACTTGGGGTGTGTTATTTACATTTAAATTCGGGCAACTTGCAAGAGCAATAAGATTATGGTTTGGATTAGTTTCCATTTAAAACGTTAAGAAAAGTAAAAATTTGAATTTTATTATAACATTTAGTTAGTGAATGAACTATAAGTAAATTTTGATCATGAATAGGAAACTTCTTTAATGATACAACTAACCCCCTAGGAAGAAAGTTAAACGCCATCTGGTGGCACCACATCAATTAGCAATGCACACCCAAACTTCTTTGTTTTATACCATTAATTTTAACTACTTTTCTTTGCGTTATACAAGTAGTATAAACGAAAATATACTAGAGAATGGACTATAAGTAAATTTTAAACATGAATAGGAAACTTCTTTAATGATACAACTAACCCCCTAGGAAAAAAGTTAAACGCCATCTGGCGGCACCACATCAATTAGCAATGCACACCCATATGGTAATAACCGTCAACATGCTCATGGCATCAGAAGCACCGGGTAGTGCACTCTATGGAATAGTATTCCAATAGAGTGCTTGAGATATCAACACAAGGAAAAATCTTATAAAACATATATATGTGTGAATCCACCTCTTAGCAATCTATATATCTAGATTTCGATCGTATTAGATCTCATCAGTGTAGCTCAGCTAGTGAGGATGAATTCACACAATATCTCGAGTGATTATATAAAAAAAATGATATAACTAACCGCCTAGGAGGAAAGTTAAACGCCATCTGGCGGCACCACATCAATTAGCAATGCACACCCATATGGTAATAACTGTCAACATGCTCATGGCATCAGGATCACCGGGTAGTGCCCTCTATGGAATAATATTCCAATAGAGTGCTTGAGATATCAGCACAAGGAAAAATCTTATAAAACATATATATGTGCGAATCCACCTCTTAGCAACCTATATATCTATATTTCGATCTTATTAGATCTTAGTAGATCTCATCAGTGTAGCTCAGCTAGTGAGGATGAATTCACACAATATCTCGAGTGATTATATAAAAGAATTATACAACTAACCCCCTAGGAGGAAAGTTAAACGCCATCTAGCGGCACCACATCAATTAGCAATGCACACCCAAACTTCTTCGTTGTATACCATCAATTTTAACTTTGCGTTGTACAAGTAGTATAGACGAAAATATACTATGTGTAACTAGTTAATCCCCAAGAGAAGTATCAATACAATGCACCATAAAACTAAATAGCAGTTTTTTCTTTGAAATGCCATCATTATAACACTCATTAGAGAGATGCGTAAAAAGTTTCAAACGCGCACAGCAACTAGAAACACAATTTACGATTCGCATAGGTAGTATTAAAACGTTGTGCGAACAAATTCGCGCATTTATTTTTGTTTGCCGTCCAATAATGCTCGAGCAGTTTCTCTAAGCGCTCCCAAACAAATTCACGAAACGCTCGGTGCTCGGGCATTATCATATAAAATATTCCGAAGCTCGCTCGCGCAATTAGCCCGTCGCAATATGCCTTCCGATATTGCAGTCCCAGTTGTTTTCCCGCCCGAATCTATTTTAATTATTCTTAAGCGTTATTGTGTGCGCTCGCGATCGCATTATTTTGCGCCCGCCGCCGGCGCGCTCGCCTTCATCTGTATCAATAAAGTTCCATCACGGAAACTAAATAATGACGCGGGTTATTTATTTCCCTCAGCGAGAACGGGCGAAACTTCGCCAGGATTTGTCAGGAGATTTTTTGCAGCCCGGGCTGTAATTTATCGGGCATATTTGTTGCTGTTTGCCATTAGTAACCTAAGAGGGGATTTGTTTGAAAGGAGCAGAAGTTATATTTATTTATTGTAGTCACATTGTGACATCAATGCACTGGCATGAGGGGTCGCTGGGCTGTCGGCATACTAGGAAATTTCCTGGTGTACCGGCAAGTAAAGCTTTTATTCGTTGCTTTCTCCGCGAACGCACTTGAACGCGCTGTTTAGGTATCTTTTCTTGCCGATACACATGTTTAATTATTCAGTGTTTCCAATAGAGAAAATCTAAAGTAACTACATTCCCTAGAGAATATATTTATTGTTTCTATAACAACAAATACTTATGGGTTCAATAGCTATTGATACATTTATGAAACGTTCGTGAATACGGGGATCAATTATATAATTTCTTGATGAAAGGAAGAATTTTCATTTAAAAAAAACTGCGATTCCCCTCGTTCGGTTCTCATAATTACTTTTACACAAGAACACGTACACGTTTCGCCTTCATTGGTAACTCGTCCAAGTAACTTTTTTCACGGCGCACCATCCTAATAACAGTCTTTAAAACCCCCACGACCACGAACTGGGAACAAAAAAAAAATACAATTTGTAGCGAGCCCATAATTACGCGTCCGTCCGTCCGGATTAAGCAATTTCCAACGACTTGAAACCGTCCTGACCGCACAAAGCTAATCTCCATTGTTCAATCTGACAGTAGTCCTGCCGCCGATCAATCCGGTCTGTGTGCGGTGTGTAATTCAAATGTTTATCCGCTTTCCCAAACTAAAACGATGATAATGACTCGGCGGCGGGGAGGGAGAGGTTGATGATAATATAGCGCGCGGCGGGGATGTAAATACGGGATGTCTGAGGGTGGTGGCTGTTTCATCAAAGGGTTCGCAGTGCAGAGAGGAAGGGAGTCAGCGAAGCGCGCCGCGGAGGTATCGACCTTATAGTGGAACCGGAGGTGTCGGTACATGTATAATCACGACAGCCTCTCTCTAAAACAATGATGGTTTTGGGACTTAATTAAACTCTGTCTTGTCATGTTTATCCAGGGCCTGTGCGGTTGCAGGCGACGTTTGCCGGTTTATAACTACTTGTCATCCACAAGCACAGTGGAATTTATAATTGTTTGATTTTTCAGCAATTGCTACAGATATATAGAATGCATATTGTTCAAGACGTAAAACATGCAAATATTATTTAACAAAATAATATAATTTTACTAAATACAAATTTTATTCAAAAGTTATTTAGGGCCGGTTCTACAATTGACATTTTTAATCGGAGAATAAGGCTATTCGTGGAATAAGTTTGAAATTTTAAAGCCAATATCTCAAACTTATTCCACTAATAGCCTTATTCTCCGGTTAATCGTCACATATCTAAGAAGCAATACATACATTATATTATTCTGCTCAATATTTCTAATATACAATGAGATACACTAAAAACATAGCAATACACCAAAGCGAAAATAAAATCTGTAGGTAAGTTATCTTTGGCTCATTGTATAGATATGAACTACAGAATTAAAGCCTATAAAAATACAATTTAGTTTTACATCAAGTAATATAATAAATAAATGTCCAAAAAAACTTTCAACTTATAAGTATACCAGCGATTTTTGCGAATATTAAGACATAAATTATACACGACGTAATAGAAACAAGACACAAAATGGGAAGTTAAAGATGTATACAGTGATGGCATTGAAAATGAGGATACCGTACAGAAAAGAGTAAGAAACAGGAAGAGCAGTAACACGATACAGAAAAGGTCAAAACAGTTGGATACAAAACACATCTGTTAAGAGAAAGCAGCGTAGCATAACTATACAAAAACGAATAGAAGTAGCGCTAACAAAACCAATATACAGAACTTCCTCCGGCAAAAAATCTACTTCCACCCTTTGTGGCGCAGTTGGTAGCGCGACAGCCGCGATAGCCGGAGACGTGGGTTCAAGTCCCACAGGAGAGTGAAATTTTTGACAAATTATATATATGAAGCAAATAAGAATACAGGAAATTCAGAAACAAAATTGGGGGATATTTTAAGCAAGAAGATCAATGCAATTTATTTCAAAAATTGTTAATAAAAAAATACAATACTTACTTTGAAATTTTAAAATTGTTTCTGAATTCAGTATTTTAAAATTTCACAAGCTTTGTATTCTTTAAAAGTACGCTTTAAAACAAGTTATCATTTGTCTTTTTTTATTAAAAACCAAAAAGACAAAGAGAAAGTTCGAAACAGAAAAAACAAAAAATTCAACAACCATTTCAAATTTAATCCCATTTTGATTTTTGGAAAGTCAACCTAACTATTGCTGTCATTATTTCAAAAATAAATTTGTGAGACTAGGATATCTCAGTAATTTATTTTTGAAATAAGATGAACTTCTATTTTTATAGCTATCAGACCGAGAGATTTTCGCTGTTAAATGGAGAAGCTATACCTCAACTTCATAGAAATTGAACTGAAAAATCATGAAAAGTGATTGGGTTGAAGAGAAAAACCATGAAAATTAAGTGATTGGTTTGAACTGAAAAACCATGAAAAGTGATTGGTTTGAACTCCAGTTCCCCAATGCTCAATACAACACAGGGCCACTAAGATGGGTAGTACAATAATATTGATACGATTTAGCGATTAAGGGCGATGTTTTATTTAATCTCCCTAGAGATGTTGGACGTTCATCATACTAACTCACATTTTGTCTTTGTTTTCCCTCCTACTTGCGTGGTTTACAATATAAAATTATTATTTATTATTATTGATGTAATTTAATATTTTATACACCCCTATCGATTTACAATATATATTTTTTTGCAAGATTCCCATCAATTATTTTCGGTTTTCGTGCACCAGGTGACAACTCCACTCTATTTCGGGCGCACGCTTCCGTCAAATTGAATTTGTAATTGTCCAGCGGGAAGTCGGGAGCGGAAAAGGTTCGTCGTCGCCGTCCTTACAGGTGAATTGCCAATTAAACGGGCTCCGAGGGGCGGCGGCGGGTGCTCTCATTTTCAAATCAAACAAGGATTTGCTCGACGGCCTTATCGCGTCGGCCGATTCAATCGGAAGGGTGTATTGCGTCCGACGATCCCCCAGGTAAATAAAACATTCTACCGTAGTAAGGGTTGGAGGGTCTGATCAACGTTGCCACCTTCTATTTCTGAACTGATACTATTTGTGTTAGAATAGTTGAACTATTTTCGACGTTAAAACTTGTATCTCGGTATAAATGTAGAATTACTGTTAAGGTCTGAAACATATATAAGTGTGAACCCACCTCTTAGCAATCTACATATCTAGATTTTGATCTTATTAGATCTCATCAGTGTAGCTCAGCTAGTGAGGATGAATTCACACTTATATATGTTTTATACGATTGGCCTTGTGCTGATATCTCAAGCACTCTGTTGGAATATTGTTCCATAGAGGGCAACACCCGGTGATCCTGATGGCATGAGCATGTTGACGGTTATTACCATATGGGTGTGCATTGCTAATTGATGTGGTGCCGCCTGATGGCGTTTAACTTTCCTCCTAGGGAGTTGTATAATAATAACTGTCAAGGTTGTTTTAGACAAGACAATTTCTTGACTCAAAAGTTAGTCAAGATGCGAGCCAATCTAAATTGTCTAGTATCATACAGCAAATTATTTGAAATATTGAATTGGTGGATCAAATACAAAAATATAACGCGTTCTATTTGTCAAGAACAAATTGTATGGAAGGAGGATATATGAATTCATTTCTTGAACACATTTTGAGCTAAGAAATTGTCTTGTCTAGAATGACCTTTATCTCTCATTATTTGATAGTGATATCAAATAATGATCTGATCCCCAACAGAAATAGTAACTATATTCACAGTAATGCAACTGTCTCTTTAGGGAAATAGTTTAACGCCATCTGGTTGAACTAACAAAATTAGCAGGTTGCATTACATTACAACCACTACATTCTGAATTAATCCTAACTAGCTGAGTTACACTGATGAAATATAACAGGTTCGAAATCTAGATATGTAGATTGCTAATAGGTGAATTTCCACATATGTTTTTCAAGATTTTTATGTGGTGATATCTCGACACTCTCTTGGTATAGTTTTCCACTTGGAGGAAGAATAATTTAACTGGAATTGTATAGGAGAAATAGCCAAAGATAGGGTAAAAAGTGGAAAATGGAAATAAAAGAATTGCTTGAAAAAAACAGTTAATTTCGATTAAATAGAAACGATAATGAATGAATATTGTCGCGGATAGGGGGGTGTAGACTCTAAGAGCTTGAGGTATCGGTGTATTTATAGATATATCTACCCGCAACATGTGCCTTAATCCTATTACAATAACCTACTAGACTTGCCCGGGCATCGCCATGGTCGAGTTACTATACTCGGCCAGGCAGACGAAGAAACAAGAGAGAGAGTTTCTGCCTGGAGCACAGGTACTTATGCGTTTCGAATATTAATGATTATTCCATATATATATATATATATATATATATATATATATATATATATATATATATATATATATATATATATATATATATATATTGTAAATTAGTTTGAATTATATGCTGTCACTTTATCGCGTTACGTATTCATATTTTTATGTGAAAATTCCCCGGAAATATTGTTTTTGATCTCAGAAATGTTTGCGCCCATTTCCAGTCCCTATCAGCGATTTTTATGGACGAATCGCGAATTATTCATATGCTACGGGTTTGTGTGGGGGGTGGGGCGGGCGTTCCTGGGATGGTGCCGGGGCGTAAGCCCATAAAATAGATTTCGTCCGGAGATATAACTGAATTACAGTTGTCGCCATGAAAAAACATACGTATATACGACTTTATAAATCACCGGAAAGTTGGTAGCGTCGTAAAAACGACGCCGAGGCGGGCGGGAAAACAAAGACAATATGTGAGTTTTCCTGTATGATGAACGTCACGGCATCTCTCAACTTTCGGGGCGATTGAATAAAACAAGCGCGCTGGTAAAACTGGAGTGAACTAGATTGTTTTGGGGATGTTCTATTTTTCTATATTTGTATGAATGTTAAGGTCGTTTTAGACATAACAATTTCTTGACTTAAAAGTTAGTCAAGATGCGAGACAATCTAAATTGTCTTGTATCATACAGAAAATTATTTTAAATATTGATTTGGATGGTAGATCGAATGGAAAATTATAACGCGTTCTATTTGTGAAGGACATATATGGGAGGAGGATATATGAATTCATTTCTTGAACAACTTTTGAGCTAAAAAATTGTTTTGTCTAAAACGACCTTTAGTTCATAATTTTAAAATGGAATTCTAGGCAAACTTATTAGATACCTATATGTTAAACTGTTAAAGGCGATTCCCAAAATTTCGCCCACATCGGGATTTGAACTCGCTATGCTACGTACTAGCAATTTCAAGGGTAATCCACTTTTGATCTGGGGCATTGATAGCAAAAGTGGAGTAATCTTGAAATTTTAAAAATCTAGTTGTATGTTAAACTAGATTTTTAAAATTTCAAGGTTACTCCGCTTTTTCTCTGGGGATTTTTAAAATGTCAAGGTTTTGCTTTTGCTCTAAATATAGAGCAAAAGCAAAACCTTGACATTTTAAAAATCTAGTTGTATGTTATGTTGTGTTGATTTTTCTTTAATTTCAGGGTTAGTTCACTTTTCCCTCATATTATTTACCATTCATTTTATGTGTATCCTATACATGATCACAAATTGCCTGTTTAAATCTAAACCCCGCAACTCTTGCCCTCCAGATCCTCGACTTTGTATGTCTCAGCATCACACATTCAGGACAGTTCCTCGGAATTAATTAAGTTCGGCTAAGACCCACAACACAGAAGTTTAGTTGCAGACAAGTTCCCCCCAAAATGTCTGGGTCTAGACGAGCGGTGCCTGTTACATGTCGCCCAGGCTAATAAAATACGCTGACAGACAGCACGTCGGGATTTCGGCCGAAACGTTTGCCCTTACTTCATGCATGCCGGCCGTAAAAATGGAAATGATGCCCCCCGCCGCCCCCGCCGGCTTTAATGTGCACGCCAAAGTTTCGTAATTTAAATTTAATGACCATTTAAATAAATAACTTTCACCGGGAGACCCGGCAAAAATCTAGCTAGCTGTATAATCAAGTTTGTAGTGGTTTCAGAGATTTGTGTTTTAATACTAGATGGTGCTGATAATTACTATTGTAGATTACTTCATTCTATTGTCATGTCATTGCCAACTGCATCTCGATTATCGTTACTATACCTTACACGATAAGTAATACTGTCAATATTTTAGAATAATGAACATTTTAAACATATTATCATACAGTAATACTGTCATTATTCTAAAATATTGACAGTATTATTGATCGTGTAAGTTGCCTTTATGAGAGCGAAGCTGTCATTGATGCAGTTGGCAATGGTCATGCTGAATTGTATGAAGTTAACTGTTGTCAAAATTATTTTATTTACTTTCTAATTTCTGATCCTACAGAGTACTTTAAATGAAACCCTGTTCTTGAATCGTAAACTAAAATTCTCTACTGCGATATGACCAACTCATAGACACGCTACTAAGAAAGATAGACCTCACAAGACATGAGAATAATTTCAAACCTCTATTACGGACAAAAAGCAGTAGTAGGAGTAGAAGACATACCAATATACAATTTTAATATTGAATATTTTAAAGCAATATTATTGCAAAACTACACTGCTGCATATATACCTCTTACTCGCTTCCGAACAAGGATAGAGGGTGTCAAGCTTTCACAAAACAAATTTAACACCCTGTATCTTTGTTAGGAAGCGAATAGAAGGCTTGCATGCAGTGTAGTTTTGAATCAGAACGACGGGAAGAATATTGTGTTAAAATATTCAATATTAAAACTGAATCACAGTATACAAACGTATTATCATAATACAAAATATTTAGAATTTCGCTTATGATATCTGTATTAGTGTATATGTCGAAATTAGTCATTAGCAGCACAAAAGGTAGTTCATAAATGTATTATGCTTGGATCAAACAAAATATTTCTATTATTTATTGAAAAATATATGTTAAAACATATTGTATGAGATAGCTCATACAAAATGATTTAATACATGCGTAAATTAATAAATGAAAATAAAATTAAATCATAAAAAGTAATGGATAACAATGTAGTGTAGAGTTCAAGTCATTTGAAATAATGGACGGGCATAGTTTGGTTATATATATATATATATATAACCAAACTATGCCCGTCGATTATTTCAAATGACTTGAACTCTGCACTACATTGTTATCCATTACTTTTTATGATTTAATTTTAGTTTCCTTTATTAATTTACGCGTGATTTATAAAAAAATGTTTAAAACAATGTAGTGCATAGTTCAAGTCGTTTTAAATAGTGGACGGGCATAGTTTGGTTGGTAGGGGCCACCCACCCACCCCTCCTTTACCCGCATAGTTTTTCCATAGGATACCACTCTTCTTGGAATAGTTTAAACAATATAAAACGTTTGTATCCATTGAAAAATGTATGCGAGCAAATGTGGGGTGGGCGGGTGACTCCTACCGACCAAACTATGCCCGTCCATTATTTCAAATGACTTGAACTCTGCACTACATTGTTATCCATTTCTTTTTATGATTTAATTTTAGTTTCATTTATTAATTTACGCCTGATTCGTAAAAAATGTTTAAAACAATGTAGTGCATAGTTCAAGTCGTTTGAAATAGTGGACGGGCATAGTTTGGTTGGTAGGTGCCACCCGCCCACCCCACCTATGTTCGCATAGTTTTACCATAGGATAACACTCTTCTTGGAATAGTTTAAACAATATAAAACGTTTGTATCCATTGAAAAATGTATGCCAGCAAATGTGGGGTGGGCGGGTGGCCCCTACCGACCAAACTATGTCTGTCCACTATTTCAAATGACTTGAACTACGCACTACACTGTTACCCGTTACTTTCTATGATTCAATTAGTTGCATTTATTAATTTACGCCTTATTCGTAAAAAAAAATGTGAGAAACAATGTAGTGTGCTTAGTATAAATCTAAATTATTTAAAAAAAAGTCAAAAGTTCTAAGGTTCTCAAAAATATAGTCAAATAGTACTCAAAAATATACTCAAATATTTAAAAGAAAATCTATATGCTCATAACAAGACACCAAGGAATAATAAAATAATTGCATTAATGACTTTAAAAAAGACATTGAATTGTCTTTATTGATCAAACATACAATAACAATCTCTATTAAAATAATTAACTCGACTGTACTCTTGATCATATAACTCACAATAGCCAATCAGAGTCAATAAGCATTTTTTTCCGTCCAGCAACACACCCAGCAACGATTACGATTACGAAGCCCGCAGGAAGCGATAAATTGTGGTGCACACCTTAAAGTCCGTGGGCAATTTCGCATCGGATTAATTGAGTTTCGGGGCACCACCTGCTTCGGTTTTATAAACACACTTCTGGCCACATAATGGCTTAATATGTACCGGTCCCCCAGCTGGCCTGGCTCTACCTGCTCGGGCAGGACTGCGTATCATTGTTTGGAGTGACCCTTTCCAAGAATTCAAATGAGTTTACCTGTCCGGTAAAATGCCACAATGATGGGAATGGTGAAATTCTTTAAGTTAAAGACAGTATTTCAAATAATTCTGTATTTATTATTGGGCTGAATTTATGGTTGGTCACCGCTTTTACACAGTAAAGTAAATGTATTACATTTTATTATTTTATATATTTATAATACCGGTACCGGTAATTTTAACAAAATCAGGGCTTTCTGTATCCCAGGATCTTGGTTTTGTACAGTAAAGTGAAGTAAATGCATTAAAATTTATTATTTTATATATTTATAATACCGGTATTTCAATATCGACAAAATCGTGGCTTTCTGTATCCCAGGATCTCGGTTTTGTACAGCAAAGTGAAGTAAATGTATTAAAATTTATTATTTTATGTATTTATAATACCGGTATTTCAATATCGACACAATTATGGCTTTCTGTATCCCAGGATCTCGTTTTTGTACTTGAGTTTTGTTTTTGAGTTACTATGGTACAATGTTTATGTTTATCATTGAAAAGGAATACAGTTTAAGCAAACAATATTTTATTACCTATTTGATTATAATGGTGCTAGCAGATATTGTTGCTCTACTTCGTCCATTTGATGTGTAATAAAATAAATAGTCACTAATAAAATTCTATTCTATCTGAATGATTAAAAAAAAAACTTCTATCTATATAGGAGTATCAGCCATGAGACTTTTACGTCAGTAAAAGGAGAAGCTCGGAGATTTAGAACCCGGTATTTACCTTAAATTCACAAAAAAATACGCTGAGAAAGTATGAAAGGTGATACGCGAAAATTTGTGGACTTGGAAAGTAAGGAAATTCTATACAGTATTGTGTCGTATTAGCCTTATTAGATTATTAACATATTTTAGTCTCTCATGATATATGCATTTAAAGTTTTAATAAACGACCATAACTACCAACAAAAAATTATATTTACTATTGTATTTGAGTACACAAGCATCTCAACTACCATACGAAAGGGTTTGTGATTATTAGTATTTCCCTTCTTTCGAGCAGCCCCCTTGTACTTCGGCTTCTCGAGCCGTGGGGGCGGCGGAGGCATAAACAAGCGCACGTCTGCGTTTTAAATAAAAATCCGTCGTCGACGTACCGCCGGCGATATTGCCACTCGAATAGAACTAATAAATTCCGGACCGAATCTAAATGCTAATGAAACGAAACGCGCGGAACCCCTGCGAATTTACCTCCGGGGGTACCACCGCCGCCACCAACCCCCCCTGTTCGCATCGCGGCAATAATTTCAACGTTTTGCACAACGGAATTGTCGTAATAACACTGAGAAATATATGTTGTGATGTACAGGCTCATAACCATCTTGAAGTTATTTCTATTCAACATAAAAAAATATCGAAAAAATAAAACATATATAAGTGTGAACCCACCTCTTAAGCTGGCCATACACGTTCCGGTATACCGGAGAGGTTTACCTACGCAAAGACCTGTACAGGTAAATCGGAGCGTGTGTGTACAAGTTGGGTAAAACTGCACAGGCTTAGTGGCCTGTACAGGCGACCGGAGAGGAATGTAACCGTCAGGTTTACCTCTCCGGTATACCGGAACGACTATGACTGGCTTTAGCAATCTACATCAATTAGCAATGCACACCCATATGGTTATTACCATATAGATGTGCATTGCTAATTGATGTGGTGCCGCCAGATGGCGTTTAACTTTCCTCCTAGGGTATTAGTTGTATCATATTCGAAAAAGTAACTTAAAAATACCATAAAAAAACGAAACGTCCTAATACCACATGAAATCAAAACCCGGGGCGCCCGTTCGTAAATACGGTGGTGCTAACCACAATTATTTTATTGTAGATATATTATATTTAGCATAAGCGCGAGTCTCCCTATTGGTATCCAAAATAAAAGTCAGTACTAACACATGCATCCCCCTCAATTCCTTCAGTCATTATTATTATTTTCGGGATGACCACACGCCGGAACGCGCTCCAGATGCACCGTACCGGAAACTTCCATGATATACGACCCCTTCCCGGAGCAAATGGCTTTCGTAACGGTGGCCCGGAGTTTTAAACTTCCCAACAATATTAGTTCTGGAAGAATTTCACGAGGTCGGGGGGCGTGTGCGCGAGAGCTCTTCTTCCCAAGTTATTGTCATAGTTTTCCCGTGGAACAATCGCGCTAGCGAAACCAGCACCCCCCCATGTCGCGCATTATCCCAACTACCACATTGTTGTGCGGCTAATTGCCCATCTTATTTCGTCTTCGACAAATTGAAAAGCAATTCAACGACTAGAATAGCGATGAAAATCAATGATTATTTGAAATTTTAAGATATGATTAAAGAATTATTTAAGATTTTAATTTAAGAATTTAATCTGAAAATTATATCGTTGTTTAGCAACTAAAAGAGCTAAAATGTGGTATATAACAAACAATAGGGGTAGTCTTTCCTTTTGTTTTGCAGGAAAGAAAGAAAGAATGAATAAATAATTTATGTAAATATGAATATCAAATTTAATTTAATTTTTATTTTTTTATTTTGTAATGGAATGGCTAATGGTGGGTTATTATATTATATTGCTGTAAGGATAACTAAAAGATGTATAATTTTTAAGTTTATTACATACTGTGTAGAGGATTGTTAATGCCAATAAAGCTTAATAAATAAAGTGGTTTTACTAGAAAAAATTGTACAACTAACTAAGAGGGCTAGTGACTGAAATTAGTTTGAGAAACACGGCAGCTTTAGTGGTAGAACTACGTGTATAGTTAGCAACAAATATCAACCAGTTGGTGTAATAATCGCATAACCGCAACTCACAGCATGTTTGGGATCTCAGGGGTTTCGGGTCTTAAAAGGCTTCCGAATTTATGTAGTCTTCGCGCTGCAGCGAGAGACGCGGGCACGGTGCAAGGATTACAGGAGTATTTAGGACTGAAGAAATTTAATATGTCGCACGCCCGCCACTTGGGTGATTATTTCGTGAACGTGCGCAATCGCATTAACAATGCGGTAATCGTCGCGGGGCACGTTAAAAATGTCATTTGTCAACCGCAAACGAGCTTTATCTGAGGGTGGTACGTGTGTTTTGCCGATAACCGAAACGGCGCACGCTAATCGGCACGCTGCGAAGAATGGAAAAATGCCGTGCGGTGTATGCAAAACGCAACGATTTGTGCGCGCACCGCGGGCGGTTGGAACGAACAAGAAGTGCGTGTTAAGTGGTCGAATTGATTCCGGCACGAGGGTTTATATTTTCTAGCTAATACTGTTTTACTTTTATTTTTATAGGTATTTACTATTAAGCGGGATATTTTGCAGTTTCTAGCAGGTTTTTCGAGGAAAACTTTTGAGGATATTTTACAGTGTTTGTAGCAGGTTTCTCGAGGAAAATATTTAAGGATATTTTCAAATATATTCCCCGAGAAACCTGCTACAAACTGTAAAATATCCTTAAATGTTTTCCTCAAGAAACCTGTTACAAACGGCAAATGTTTTCCTGAAGAAACCGGCTACAAACTGCAAAATATTCTCAAATGTTTTCCGCGAGAAACCTGCTATCCTCAAATGCTTTTGACTTACGGCCATTAAAATTGTATAATCAAAAGTAAACATACACATAGAGCGACTTCTATTATTTTTAGAAATAATTTCGCCACTACTACTAATTCCGTATATGAGAAGAATTTGTTTTGTTAAATTTGCATGAATCACCCCCACCCAGTTATTCTGGGGTATTTTAAAACATTTAATTAAGCCTCCCCTCCGCTGCAAAATGCAATATTTTGCTTGTCCTCCGCTGCGGAATTCAGTGGGGTGGAATGCGTCGTGCGGGTGCATCCGAATTAAAGCGCGTAATCGGCGCTAATTATAGCAGGCATTTAGCAAAATGTCCATTAACGTCTGCGCCGTTTGTTTTACCACCCTCTCGCCACGTCCGAGTAAAGGCTTGTGAGATATACCGCCGTAGCAAGGATGACGGTGGTAACCAAACTAATTTATTTATTACATTGCAAAGCAAACCCTAATGCAAACAACACTTACAGTAAGCTAAGAAGCTGGATTTAAACAAGCAAGAGAACTGGCGAAGAACAGAAAAGAGTGAAAAAATTTACAAATGCATAACCACAAAATGTAAAATATACTATATAGCTTAGTCCTTCTGAATCATGACCATGTAGAAATTATTGAAATTATCCTTCAGGCTTTTGAGATATGAATTTTTGAAATTACAATTCGCTGTATACAAGTATTTGTTTCAATTTCGGAGGGAGTTAAAAAATACTTGTATATAGCGAATTCTAATTTCAAAAATTCATATCTCAAAAACCTGAAGGATAATTTCAAAAATTTCTACATGGTCATGATTCAGAAGGACTAGGCTATTAATGAAAAAAATCAAGATAGGTAGAGAATCCTGCTAAGTATTTTTAACTCCATCCGAAATTGAAACAAATACTTGTATATAGCGAATTGAAATTTCAAAAATTCATATCTCAAAAACCTGAAGGATAATTTCAATAATTTCTACAAGGTCATGATTCAGAAGTACTATGCTATTTATGAAAAAAATCAAGGTTGGTAGAGAATCCTGCTAAGTATTTTTTAACTCCATTCGAAATTGATACAAATGCTTGTATATAGCGAATTGAAATTTCAAAAATTCATATCTCAAAAATATGAAGGATAATTTCAATAATTTCTACATGGTCATGATTCAGAAGGACTAGGCTATTTATAAAAAGAATCAAGGTCGGTAGAGAATCCTGCTAAGTATTTTTTAACTCCATCCGAAATTGAAACAAATACTCGTATATAGCGAGTGTAATTTCAAAAATTCATATCTCAAAAATGTGAGGGATAATTTCAATAATTTCTACATGGTTATGATACAGAAGGACTAGGCTATTTATGAAAAAAAACAAGGTTGGTAGAGAATCCTGCTAAGTATTTTTTAACTCTATCCGAAATTGATACAAATGCTTGTATATTGCGAATTGAAATTTCAAAAATTCATATCTCAAAAACCTGAAGGATAATTTCAATAATTTCTACATGGTCATGATTCAGAAGGACTAGGCTATTTATGAAAAAAATCAAGGTTGGTAGAGAATCCTGCTAAGTATTTTTTAACTCTATCCGAAATTGATACAAATGCTTGTATATTGCGAATTGAAATTTCAAAAATGCATATCTCAAAAACCTGAAGGATAATTTCAATAATTTCTACATGGTGATGATTCAGAAGGACTAGGCTATTTATGAAAAAAATCAAGGTTGG
Organism: Lordithon lunulatus; assembly: GCA_963942505.1. Taxonomy (NCBI): domain Eukaryota; kingdom Metazoa; phylum Arthropoda; class Insecta; order Coleoptera; family Staphylinidae; genus Lordithon; species Lordithon lunulatus. Next base: position 9,151,832 of record OZ012669.1, read on the forward strand.
TAAAGAATCCTGCTAAATATTTTTTAACTCCATCCGAAATTGAAACAAATACTTGTAATATAGCGAATTGTAACTTCAAAAATTCATATCTCAAAAACCTGAAGGATAATTTCAATAATTTCTACATGGTCATGCTTCAGAAGGACTAGGCTATTTGTGAAAAATATCAAGGTTGGTAGAGAATCCTGCTAAGTATTTTTTAACTCTATCCGAAATTGATACAAATGCTTGTATATAGCGAATTGAAATTTCAAAAATTCATATCTCAAAAACCTGAAGGATAATTTCAATAATTTCTGCATGGTGATGATTCAGAAGGACTAGGCTATTTATGAAAAAAATCAAGGTTGGTAGAGAATCCTGCTAAGTATTTTTTAACTCCATCCGAAATTGAAACAAATACTTGTATATAGCGAATTGTAATTTCAAAAATTCATATCTCAAAAATATGAAGGATAATTTCAATAATTTCTACATGGTCATGATTCAGAAGAACTAGGCTATTTATGAAAATAATCAAGGTTGGTAGAGAATCCTGCTAAGTATTTTTTAACTCCATCCGAAATTGAAACAAATACTTGTATATAGCGAATTGAAATTTCAAAAATTCATATCTCAAAAACCTGAAGGATAATTTAAATAATTTCTACATGGTCATGATTCAGAAGGACTAGGCTATTTACGAAAAAATCAAGATTGGTAGAGAATCCTGCTAAGTATTTTTTAACTCCATCCGAAATTGAAACAAATACTTGTATATAGCGAATTGTAATTTCAAAAATTCATATCTCAAAAACCTGAAGGATAATTTTAATAATTTCTACATGGTCATGATTCAGAAGGACTAGGCTATTTATGAAAAAAATCAAGGTTGGTATAGAATCCTGCTAAGTATTTTAACTCTATCCGAAATTGATACAAATGCTTGTATATACCGAATTGAAATTTCAAAAATTCATATCTCAAAAATCTCAAGGATAATTTCAATAATTTCTACATGGTCATGATTCAGAAGGACTAGGCTATTTAGGAAAAAATCAAGGTTGGTAGAGAATCCTGCTAAGTATTTTTTAAATCCATTCGAAATTGAAACAAATGCTTGTATACAGCGAATTGTAATTTCAAAAATTCATATCTTAAAAACCTGAAGGATAATTTCAATAATTTCTACATGGTCATGATTCAGAAAGACTAGGATATTTACGAAAAAAATCAAGGTTGGTAGAGAATCCTGCTAACTATTTTTTAACGCCATCCGAAATTGAAACAAATACTTGTATATAGCGAATTGTAATTTCAAAAATTCATATCTCAAAAACCTGAAGGATAATTTCAATAATTTCTACATGGTCATGATTCAGAAGGACTAGGCTATTTATGAAAAAAATCAAGGTTGGTAGAGAATCCTGCGAAGTATTTTTTAACTCCATCCGAAATTAAAACAAATACTTGTATATAGCGAATTGTAATTTCAAAAATTCATATCTCAAATATATAAAGAATAATTTCAATAATTTCTACATGGTCATGATTCAGAAGGACTAGGCTATTTATGAAAAAAATCAAAGTTGGTAGAGAATACTGCTAAGTATTTTTTAACTCTATCCGAAATTTATACAGAAAACCTGAAGGATAATTTCAATAATTTCTACATGGTAATGATTCAGAAGGACTAGGCTATTTATGAAAAAAATCAAAGTTGGTAGAGAATCCTGCTAAGTATTTTTTAACTCTATCCGAAATTGATACAAATGCTTGTATATAGCGAATTGAAATTTCAAAAATTCATATCTCAAAAATTGAAGGATAATTTCAATAATTTCTACATGGTCATGATTCAGAAGGACTAAGCTATAGTACATTTTGTGGTTATTCATTTGTAAATTTTGTCCACTCTTTTCTGTTCTTCGCCAGGTCTCTTTCTTGTTTAAATATCTTTCCTTTGTTGATTATTATTTCCTCTATTCTTTTATCCCATTCTTTTCTTGATGTACCTCTTCCACTTTTATTTCCAGTTCATGCATCACATACTTGTTTTGTTTGATTCTTTTTGTCGAGAAATAAAAAACAAAATAAAAATAATAGTAACAAATTAAAAATGTAATAATAATAGAAAATAATAATAGAAAATAATAATAGAAAATAATACTCTACTAAAAATACAATTGGTAGAGTGTTTGTGTCGGGTGTTTTTTGCCAGTTCGTCTGTCATGTCGTTTTATACATAAGTTATCAAGTATCATCCTGTTTGCTTCTTTTTGAGAGCTAATAATAACACAAAAACTTTAAATTCTGAAGAAAATAAAATTGATGCTCATAATATCCATTTCCAATTGACTATAAAAAGCTCCATTAACATCTACATACGAGTTTTACTTTTGAATTATGTTTTCTAGTAAACCATAATTTGTTGAATTAAAACTACTGAATTTTAAATTTTAATTTAATGTTTAATTATATTAAACTAATTCGTAATGCCTGCTATTGTAAAAGAGATCTAGCTTTCAAGAGTATAAATTGCAACAAGAATCACAGTCCTGATCCTTCCGACTCGTTTAAACCGGTGATTTCCTGCGATTTAATTACCGCCTGCATGCACCATACGTGCGCATAAATTTCGTCTTCAATTACCCAAGTCGTTTGGCTTGCAAATTGCAGGGTGGGTGGTCGGCGTGGCGCGCGTTTCCCTTTAACCACCGTCGGTCGCCCGCATAAATATAAATAGTTTAAAATAGCAATAAAGTTCAAGACTAGACGTCCCATGGGAGGCCGGCTTTTAATCTCGGAAAATCGAGAAGATATTGATTGTATAGCCGATCGTCAACTAGAATATAATATATAGAGCGCAACCTAATTATTTTGCATGTCCCAAACAGACCAAATATAGTTCAGTTTCTGCGACTAGGGGGGGGCTATTTTTGAGCAATCGCTATGAATACAGACCTTCACTATTATTGGGAATGGTATCTATGTTTGGCCCATCACGTCGTCAAGAGTGATCGCTATGTTTGGTAGAACTAAAAACTTGACAGTTGTTATATTTTGTCATTAATTTTTGAGCTAATCCTATTAGTCCATCGCTACGAAACTAAACGTTTTATAGCGCTTGGCGATAACGATCGCTTAAAAATCGCACTTTAGATAGAGTATACGTCAGCTTGCATCGCTTATAAAAATAAATATATTTGTTCAGTTCGTCTACAGAATTGGCGGCTGAGCGCTGTGGGAATGCAACCCAGGACTTGCTTTCCATTACATGATTCCTAGCCTATTTAAAGAAAACCGTTTTTTGTTTGGTGTGTGCCACAGACGTAGAAGTATGCGCAAGCCAAGGCCACCAAAAGAAGCGATAATTGTTTTTCTTCGCGAGCGCACGCATTCCCCGTAGCCGTGCTATTAACGCACCCGTCCAATTAAATAGGAAGTGTTTTCCTAATTAGTAAACCTGTGGCATTTGTAATTTGAACAGATGTTGCAAATGGTTGCAGGTATTGAACATGATTATTCGTCCAGTGTAAATAATCTTATGTAGCTAAGTGTACATTACTTTATCATATTAATTAAAAGAAAACGATTTTATTTAAGTTGTTTAATTTTTTTTGCTAGGTGCATTGTTACGAAACAGAGTGTGCAAGAAAATGTTTAACTGTATTTTTTTGAAATCACTAAAATAATGTTTTATAAACAAAATGGTTAAATAAAAATGTATGTGTATAAGGCACCTTACACGATCAATATTACTGTCAATATTTTCGAATAATGACATTGTTACTGTACGATAATATGATTTAAATGTTCATTATTCTAAAATATTGTCAGTATTATTTATCATGTAAAGTGTACATAATATCATATTATCGTACAGTAACAATGTCATTATTCGAAAATATTGACAGTAATATTGATCGTGTAAGGTGCCTTCATGGGCACATACATTTGTTATAAATAAAAAATAATTTTACCAATATTTTACTTACACGTTAATGTTTAAAAATAATTTTAAAAAAAAGTAAGGACCGTAACAGTATCCGAAAATATGTGTGATGATTGTTGTTAAATTCTAAATAATATATTGTCAGTTTCAAAAAAAAATCGTTGGCGGTACTTTATAAAAAATTACAATTTCTGTTATTGCAAATATTATTCAATAACAGTTAACAAAATTAAGTAAAATCTGTTTTTTTCTTATTTTATGATCACCAAGACATAAGTAAACAATTGTTGAAAATTTTTTTTTTTTGTACGCTCAGTTTAGTAATAATGCACCGAGAAAAAAGTCGGCCGGAATTATTTAACTTAACACCGGTTGTGATGAGAAGCAAGTCAGAACGCTACAATTCTACTAGTAGCGTGTAATGACGAACAACCTCATGAGTAATAGCCATCATTACGCTACCGTTGAATAATATACTATTAAATTATTTATTTTAAATTGCGCTGTTGTTTACGATTTATCATCCCCCGCGCCACAAAATATGCAGATGACGCCGTTGTAGTAATTTTTGGCTCATAAACCCGACTGCAAGTGGCGTGTTTTTCGTTCCGCGAAGGGGGATCACATGCAAATACCGGCACGCATGTCCATGCAAATCCGGAAAATGAATTTTATTACGCCGGACAAACACGGCACTTTGCAAATATTAAAATTTCATCCCTATCCGTCGCCGCCGGGACAGTACGTGAGTGCGGACGCATCCTTATTTGCGCCCCCCTACACCCCCTCTGCATATGCAAATACCCGATGGCCGAATTTAATTTAATTAAAGCGAAGGGAGCGAATTTGTGTGCTGGCAAAAAAATCCAACATACACACACACGATGTTGTACATTTTTCGTCTAATCCGGGGAGTTAATTCATAATTCATACAGGCGCGCACCACCGCGGAATCCCATTGTTTTCTTATCTGCAGCACCCCCCACGGTGTACGCGTGCTCGCGAGGGTCGGGATTGACATGCGATCGCTGCTCGTTATTTATTCATGTTATTTGCCTCATTATATGGCTCCTAAACCCGTATTTTAATGCCACCCTGACAGCCGAAATCTTCCATGTTACCGCCCCCACCACATACACACGCATACAAAGCCACGGAAATGTAGGATGTACATATGGAAATAAACGTGATATAAATAACAAAAGGCTTTACGCAGTATTAGAGGTGTAAATAGTGATAAAATACAAATTATATATACAGAGAGTATGACGCAAGTATCGATAGTTTAAAAACAATCAATAAAGTTGAATAATATACTGGGAATGGAAGACGACAGCAAAACATAAACATAAATATGGAAACAACAATTTCCAAGCACCAATAAACACACAAAGCCAGTAGGATCAGATCAAGAAAACGACACAATACAGAGAGACGAAGTAAACACGTCTACCCAAGCAGAGTTCATCGTGGTAATGTAGAAGCAACCAAAAAACGGAAAAGCAACAGGCGCAGACGAGATATCAATGAGAATTTCTAAAATGTACTACGCCAACGTGTAATACTTCTCCTCCACATTTTAGAAATTCTCCTGATATCTCGTCTGCCCCTAGTGAATTTATTTCCGCATGAAAATGATGGACCTACTATGGCATGATAGGAACAATTTTTAATTGTAACAATTCGGTAATGAAGTCATTATTAATAAATTACTATAAGTCACCTTACACGGTCAATAATACTGTCAATCCTAGTACTGTCAGTATTTGCTTGAATCGTTCTTCAATATTTAGCAAGTAATCAATTATCCGGATAAACATCAGTATTCTATTCATTCCATCATTACTTCACCTTACACGATCAGTAATACTGTCAATAATTTAGAATAATGAAAATTTTAAAGATATCGTACAGTATTACCATTAATACTGTCATTATTCTAAAATATTGACAATAATATTGACCGTGTAAGGTGCCTGTAAGAACAACTTGTTTGCTGTTTGCCAAATTATATTTTAGACATGCTGTTTCTTTCATGTATCCTTAATTATTCGATTCGTCAACCCTGTTTCTTTTTATTGTAATTATGCACATTATACTTTACGTGTTAATCTTTTAAACTGTAATTTTACATTGCACATTATATTTTATGTGTTAATCTGTAACTTTACATGTATACTTTTATATTTATATTTAAATTGTTGTCTTGTAATTTATTTTAATCTGTTGAGCAATAAACAATATTACTATTATTATTATAAGTAGATCAAATTGTTTTTGTTTGTGCAATAAATTTTACGAAATAATAGGATACAATTTTTTTTATAAAAATTGAATATTATCAGGAAGTGTCAGAAACTGTCTGCATTAACCTATTTTTCCGACATTTTCCCGATTTCCTGTGCAAAATTTAAACTATACCACCGCACGAAACTAATTCATAATCCAATTAAAGCACCTGTCACCCATCCAATTCTCTCTGACCGGTTCATACGTCCACCGTGAAATTGTTAAATCTTCCAATCGCGTGCACGCCCCGTGCAGTTGCATTCCCCATGCCGCCGCCGCCGCCCTTATTATCTCAATCCGACATTCGTGCGTCCGCCGTCCCGGACGTAATGCGTTTTTGATTTCGGTAACAGGCACGCGGTAAAGCGTTCTTTTTTCTCGAGGGGGTGGCTTTAAAAGCACCGTCTGAACGTGCGGCTAGTCGCCACCTTTGTGCGGATGTTTCTGGCGACGGGGGGCGGCGGTTTTGCGTGCACACGCCAAAGAGCCATTCGGAGCTCTCATGGCCCGTCACCACGAATCCAATCAGCAAGGTAATAGGCGCATTGGGCATATGCGAATGGGCAAAAAACATGAGAATCAGCTGTAAAAGTGATTGGAATGCTAGAGATTCAATTAGATTGAGCTTTACACACGGAACTATGGTTGGTATATGTGGTATATTTTGATTCATGATTGCATCGTGTTGCTTCATGACTGTGTGACATGGAAAAAAAACTAGAACACACGGAAGAGAGATTTAGATTTAGATTTAGAGAGAAAATTCAACCACTTCAATGAAACTATAAAGATCTACTTAAACTCCTTGAGGAATAAACAAAAGAAGTGAATGTGAAAAACTTCCTGAAAACTATACGAGATTTGAACATTACTCAATACCTATTATTGAACTATACTAAAAAATATAATATTCACATGTGCGAAAACCGCAACAGCTACAGAAAAACGTCTAGTCTCAATCTGTAGGGCTAGAAATATAATACATTTTCACATATAAACCATGTCACTCACATTTGAAATACAGACGATTTAGAGTTAAAACTGAAGAAAACATGAAATTTCATCATATTCACTTTTTTAAACCGCTACATTGCGGAAACGGTAACAGATACAGAAAAACCTGTAGTCTCAATCTGTGGGGCTAGAAATACTCTGCATTTTCACATATAAACCATCTCTCTAGCATTTAAAATACAGACGCTAGAGAGTTGAAACTGGGGAAAACATGAAATTTCATTATATTCACATATTCTCAGCGCTATAGCGCAAAAAACTGAAACAGCTACAGAAATGTGTCTATTCTGAATCTGTAAGGCTAGAAGTACTCTGCATGTTCACATATAAACCATCTCAATCGCATTTGCAATACAGGCACTAGAGAGTTGGAACTGGAGAAAAACACCTCTAGTCTCAATCTGTAAGGCTAGAAATACTCTACATTTTCACATATAAACCATCTCATTTACATTTGAAATACAGACGCTATAGAGTTAAAACTGGAGAAAACACGAAATTTCATCATATTCACTTTTTTAAAAACCGCTACATCGCAAAAACGGTAATAGATACAGAAAAACCTGTTGTCTCAATCTGTGAGGCTAGAAATACTCTGCATTTTCACATATAAACCATCTCTCTAGTATTTAAAATACAGACGCTAGAGAGTTGAAACTGGGTAAAACATGAAATTTTATTATATTCACATATTCTCACCGCTATAGCGCGAAAACGGGGACAGCTACAGAAAAACGTATAGTCTCAATCTGAAGTGCTAGAAATACTCTACATTTTCACATATAAACCGTCTACTCACATTTGAAATACAGACGATATAGAGTTAAAACTGGAGAAAACATGAAATTTCATCATAGTCACCGCTACATCGCGAAAACGGTAACAGATAAAGAAAAGTCTGTAGCCTCAATCTGTCTGGCTAGAAACACTTTTCACATATAAACCATCTCTAGAGATATTTGAAATACATACGCTAGAGAGTTGAAATTGGGGAAAATACATGAAATTTCATCATATTCACATATTCTCGCCGCTAAACTATTGGCTCGGCACTCCAGCTGCAGATCTACGGAGGAGCAGTTCGGCTTCTCATAATTGAGGTCGTACTAGTCAGGGCCAAAAATACCTCATTTTTATCACAGTATAGTTTTCAGGAAGGTCCTCCACACTTCCGTTTTCACTTTTGTTTCATATTACAACGAGTTTAAGTAGATATTTAGTTGTTAACATTTTGTTTGATGTTAAAAACAAAGTCGCCAATCTATCAAGCCATCCAGTGCTTTCGCTGCGGTGTTCGTTTTAATGACGGTGGACCTCCCATGATTAGCCTGGGGGGCGCACAGCGGCCACAATGAAGATATCAGTGGGGCCGGGTGGGTGCCGCCGCGCCCAGGTACACGAGCAATTTGGTTCTGGGAAGCGTCCGAGCTGGGGCCCGTTATTATGAAGGACTCTCGTGACCGTGAGCGCCGGACGAGAGAAAGAGAGGACGTACCACGGACCCCACACCGGGGCGGGTGGCGAAAATGGCCGTTCCAATTAGAGCCCCCCACGTACAACAACAGGTAATTGAAGACGAGGGGGGCATGGAGGCCGCTATTGTTTTTAATTGTTCAGTGTGAAGTAGACCAATGCGACGACGTTTCCGGTGTGATGGAATGAAGATGGCGATAAGTATGAATGTAAACGTGTTTGTTTTGAAGATTTTATTATATATTTTTTAATATACTTTTCATATGAATTTATGAAAAGCTCTAATCTCTATTTTGATGTTTGTACACAGCTTCACCTTTCAACATTAAAGGTGAAGCTGTGTATAAACAGTAAAATACAGATTAGAGCTTGTACAACTCAAAGGGTCAGAAAGAGAAGCATAAGTGGAAGAACATGAGAGATTAAGAAAAATGATCTATTTACCAAGAAAAAAAGGCGAGAAAAATAGAAGAAAATAAAACGGAAAAAAGAAACCTCGACTAAAATACGGATCAATCACCAAGAAATTAGCTTGTTGGTTTTTGATTTGCTTTGGGTTTAGTAATGTACTTTCCCTAATTACCTTTCCGTTTCATTTACTGGTAATAATATTTTTGTACAACCATGTGTGGTTACTACATGTAAAAACGGTTGTCCAACGGATGAACTTTAGATTTGTAAGTTAGTATAATATGTATTAGAAATAAATTAGAGACTGATCATTATGATCAGTTTTAGTGTAAAGGATGTATTTGTAAGATAAATATATGTATTAGGAAAAAAAATTACCATTGCTCAATAAAACAAGTGGTTGATCATTGTGATCACTTTTAGTGTAAAGCATGTATTTGTAAGATAAATATATGTATTAGAAAAAAAAAACCATTTCTCAATAAAGCAAGTGGTTGATGATTGTGATCAGTTTTAGTATAAAGCATGTATTTGTAAGATAAATATATGTATTAGGAAAAAAATATTACCATTGCTCAATAAAGCAAGTGGTTGATCATTGTGATCACTTTTAGTGTAAAGCATGTATTTGTAAGGTAAATATATGCATTATGAAAAAAAATATTACCATTGCACAATAAAACAAGTGGTTGATCATTGTGATCACTTTTAGTGTAAAGCATGTATTTGTAAGATAAATATATGTATTAGAAAAAAAAATACCATTTCTCAATAAAGCAAGTGGTTGATGATTGTGATCAGTTTTAGTATAAAGCATGTATTTGTAAGATAAATATATGTATTAGGAAAAAAATATTACCATTGCTTAATAAAGCAAGTGGTTGATCATTGTGATCACTTTTAGTGTAAAGCATATATTTGTAAGGTAAATATATGCATTATGAAAAAAATATTACCATTGCACAATAAAACAAGTGGTTGATCATTGTGATCACTTTTAGTGTAAAGCATGTATTTGTAAGATAAATATATGTATTAGAAAAAAAATATTACCATTGCTCAATAAAGCAAGTGGTTGATGATTGTGATCAGTTTTAGTATAAAGCATGTATTTGTAAGATAAATATATGTATTAGGAAACAAAATATTATCATTGCTCAATAAAGCAAGTGGTTGATCATTGTGATCAGTTTTAGTGTAAAGCATGTATTTGTAAGGTAAATACATGTATTATGAAAAAAAAAATTACCATTGTACAATAAAACAACTGGTTGGTGATTGTGATCACTTTTAGTGTAAAGCATGTATTTGTAAGATAAATATATGTATTAGAAAAAAAAATTACCATTGCTCAATAAAGCAAGTGGTTGATGATTGTGATCAGTTTTAGTGTAAAGCATGTATTTGTAAGGTAAATATAAGTATTATGAAAAAAAAATATTACCATTGCTCAATAAAACAAGTGGTTGATGATTGTAATCAGTTTTAGTATAAAGCATGTATTTGTAAGATAAATATATGTATTAGGAAAAAAAATATTACCATTGCTCAATAAAGCAAGTGGTTGATGATTGTGATCAGTTTTAGTGTAAAGCTTGTATTTGTAAGATACATATATGTATTATAAAAAAAAAATTACCATTGCTCAATAAACTAATACACTAATACGTTTAGTGTAGACAGTTTTTTTTTTGCGAAGAGTATATTTGTAAGCTATAAACACTCTAGGAGTTGCAGCCCAATTTCGTGAATTTGCGAAAAGGGCTGAAACGCTAGAGTGTTTATAGCTTACAAATATACCCTCCGCAAAAGAAAACCGTCGACACTAAACGCATTAGTGCATTAGTTTGTTTACAAACAAACAACTCCACACATACATACAGCTGTATATAAACTCTCGATGAATAATCCCATCAGCAATGCGCCTCGTAACGCAATCTAAATTCCGCAACTATTATTAAGCCGAACATGTGCGCGACCAATAAATCAGTCTCTCGCTCTTCCCACGCCAACTGGTGTTTGCGAATTGTCGCAAAAATAAAAATCATCATTTGACACGAATTGACATGAGCGCCCCCCCAAAAAAATGAATGTGTCGCAACAAGAGTGGGCGGGCGCAACACGTGGAAATTAATGCTAGGTTTAGTGGCGCAGCTGCCCCCTGTCGCGCAATCACAATAATGAGCGCAGTTTTTCCACCCCAGGCACAGCCAGGTGGACGCAAAAAAAATTGAACTAAATAGCAGGTGTTTAGTAAATGGAGCTCCATTTTGGCCGATCCGAGGGGTGGCATCTTAATAGAGCAATTATGGGAGTGGAAAATTGCTACGTTAAAATGTCTGTAGTTGATAATTATAGCTGTTTTTCGTTAATAGGGTAGCAATTTGTAATTAGGTTCATTTATATTATATGTGGAGATATTGCAGGTTGTGTTCGTGCTATTTAAAAATTGCTATGCACTTATATGTGGCTATGTTCTATATAAGTAATTTGTATTTTGTATTGTTAATTTGTATTTTGTATTGACTATTGTCAACTTCTTGAAGTGATAACACTAATAAACAAGTATTATTATTATTATAAATTTATCAATTTTACCGCGCGCACGTTTGCGTGTGTGTACTGACCAATTGGGGTGACCAATAAAATCCAAATTTTGAGGAATCTTTTGTTAATGTCTTGCCGACCATAATATATAGTTCTATATGTTTATTAATAATTTTTATAGGCGTTGTTGTATAATATATGTTGTAACGTAAATTATTATTTTTGATCATAAATCCGGCATACGATCGATTTGAAAAAATTACACAATGTTTATAACAAAATGGCAATGGAAAATGGAAAGGTTCTATCTTGACATATTTTTCCTTGTATTTATTTTTTATTTTTAACTTTTACGATCCTATCTCGATATGTGGATTTTAGAGGCTGATTGTTTGCGGGTCTGTACTGACCAATTGGGGTGACCAATAAAATCCAAATGTTGAGGAATCTTTTGTTAATGTCTTGCCGACCATAATATATAGTTCTATATTTTTATTAATAATTTTTATAGGCGTTGTTGTATAATATATGTTATAATGTAAATTATTATTTTTGATCATCAATCCGTCATACAATTGATTTGAAAAAATTGCACAATCTTTACAACAAAATGGCAATGGAAAATGGAAAGTTTCTATATTGGCATATTTTTCCTTCTATTTATTTTTAATTTTTAACTTTTACGCTCCTATCTCGATATGTTGATTTTAGAGGCCGGGTCGATAAAAAAATTATGCAACATATTTTGTTTAATTTTTTACCTAATGAAAGCGCCGGGTGTGCGTAAATGCATTTCCTTTAGGTGAATATGTTTTTTTTTTCAAAAGCTAGAAATCAGGATTTATGCTTTTTAAATATTTTTATAAAAAGCATAATATCCTGATTTTTAGCTTTTGGAACAAAAAATATTCTTATTTTATTACTTATGGCCGGTTCTACAATTGACATTTAACCGGGGAATAAGGTTATTCGTGGAATAAGTATGAGATATTGACGCCAATATCTCAAATTTAGTCCATGGATATCCTTATTCTCCAGATAAATGTCAATTGTAGAACCGGCCCTTAGTGATTAAGGTTCAAAATGAGGTACACACTATTAATTTGTTAATTTCCTGAGTCTTAGAGAAGGAATTTTCTGAAACAAGTTTCTTTTCTGATGTATATTGTATGTTCAAAACATCACAAAACCTCAGATTATTATAATTTATAAATTATATGTAAATTCGTATGGCTGCGGCATTAATTTTCAATGAAGGAGATGAATATGTTTTTTATCAATTATTTTAAAATAAGTGGTAAAAACATAGTAGTTTTATTTATCTCCTTCACATTACATTTTAATGGATATAGTGGTGAATATTGTTTTTTTTAATGTTTCACTCCTTCGAGTGTTTGCTAGTCGTGGTGATTTCTTTATTTAATGCTTTCTCACGCAACATCTTGTAGTGTTATATGGCAACGGTGGACAAATCTGGCTCCCAGAGCTACATTTTATTTGTACCCTTGAATTGTATTACTAAAATTTAGAAATGTTTGAAATTAAAAAAAAACTTCTATATTTATAGGGCTATCAGCCGTGAGGCTTTTCCGCCGATCAAGGGAGAAGCTCAGAGTAGTTTAATCACCAGGTATTTACCTTAACTTCACAGGAAACCTCTGAAAAACTGTGAAAGGTGATTCGCGCAAATTCTTTCCCCTCTGGGGATCGAACTTAGGCTCCCCAATGCTCAGTACGAGACGAACGACACCTCTAACCACTTGGCCACTGAGCTGGGTTGAAATTTTTTATATGTTCAAATTTTGAATTTGTGTATCTACGTACGAGTGGCGCTTTATAAAATATCAAAAATAGAATTATGGCTAATTTTGGCCTCACTAACCCTGTTATATGGTGATGTAAATATTATATTAATATTATATGTTCAAATTTTGAATTTGTGTATCTATGAGTAGCGCTTTATAAAATATCAAAAATAGGAGTGTGGACATTTTGGCCGCACTAACCCTATTATATGGTGATGTAAATATTACTTTTCTTGTCAGTCCATTTGATTTTCAATTGTCTTTGATTCCCTGATTCCACTCAAAAGAGGGCACCTTATAAAATTCCAAATAAAAATTGTGTTAACAATTACAATCCCTGTGTAACGCATGTAAATTCACTGTAAATATTATTCCATAGTGTTCCAGTGGCTTTTTGCAATTTGAACAAAGCGGATTACGAGCGATGCACAGGCATTCTACATACACACACAAACCATCCGGTTAATCTCGTTCGAAATTAATAAGTGCACTGTTTGGTTTCCGCGAATAGCGGTATGGTGGTGTGCAAGCACACACACAGCGTCACGTTAATTACCAGCAACACAATTGCAGCATGGAAAAATAATCAATCGTTGCGTGTAGGTGCGTTCTTACATAATCGAGCTGGGTGGGTCGCCCACCATCCTTATAAACGCGGAAGAGACTCATCCAAGAATTGAAACAATGCATGCGGCGGTGCATGTCAAGCAGAACATTGTTTGAATTTGTTCTGGAGGGAAATACTGTGTTTATTAGGATATTGACCAGGATGGGTTTGGTTGGATGTGTTATATTATAGCGAGAGATGTTATACCATGAACAATAAAATTAATTTATATAATGTTAGGCATTTTAAGTTAGTTAATACCGTGGATAACGTAGCATTTACACAGAAACGACTTAAAAAACAAACTTAAAATCCTACGGTAGCATACTAGGGAGTTGTCGTCGAGTGGAAAGGCAGCTACATCTGCAAGCTGCCTTTCCACTCACGACAACTCCCTAGTATGCTACCGTAGGATTTAAAGTTTGATTTATAAGTCGTTTCTGTGTAAATGCTACGTTATTCACGGTACTAACTAACTTAAAATGCCTAACATTATATAAATTAATTTTATTGTTCATGGTATAACATCTCTTAACCTTCGTTAATAAATGTATGATTAAATTGATTTCTCCCAACAAATCTGCAGGTTAATCCTGCCCTTTCCATGATTTTAGAGTAGGATTAACCTACAGATATATTATTTGGCCCTATACCTAAACATTTTGTTTTGATTGATTTAACTGTAGGTTAATCCTGCCTACTGTAAGATTTTAAGTTTGATTTTTAAGTCGTTTCTGTGTAAAATGCCTAATATTATATAAATTAATTTCATTGTTCATGGTATAACATCTCTTGGATATTGGATATTGACCAGGATGGGTTTGGTTAGATGTGTTATATTATAGTAACACATCCAACCAAACCCATCCTGGTCAATATCCTAATACACTACAACTGCTCATGGATTTTCTTTAAAATACCTTGCTGGAATGAAATCTAGTGATTCAAAGCAAATATATGGATAGGCACAGTAACTGTAAATGTTATGGTGGCAAATGCCACCGGCAGGGCCGAAAGGGTTAAAAAAAGGACAACAATTAGAGCTCGCATGAATTTTGATTTTTTTTTTAAATACGCATTTCTAAATATTTTTTTTCTCCAAAATTTTGTAAATTATGTTAATTGCCAGTTTCTATGTTCATTAATTTTGCATAATTATCCTGATGATGCTCGAAATTAAACGAGCGAAATGTTGATATATTACAAAAAAAGTTTCACTGCCCTCGCTGTTTCCCAAAAATAACTTTTATATACATACATACATACATACATACATATATATATATATATATATATATATATATATATATATATATATATCAATATATATGCATGTATGTATATTAAAGGTATTTTTGGGAAATATATATATATATATATATATATATATATATATATATATATATACATTTTTTAAGGATAAATAGAAAATTTAGATATTTCAGAAATTGAATGGTTTTGGCGTCTGCTACGTGGTAATTCATTTTCAATAAAGGATCTCCTTTAGTTTAGATATTTCATATTAATTTCTCACTTGATATGGGAATTGTTTATACAATTAAATAGACCAGTTCAATGAGTCACAATTTAAAATAATTCGCTGTTATTATAGGACTTAATTTTCCTATTAAATTTTATAATAGGAACTTGTAGTGCATATGATCGTAATAACAGCATTCCTCACTGAGGAGGTTAGCCGCGGAGTTCACAGTCCCACCACATAATTAATATGAACCATTATTCTTAACGAGAAAGGAGGACAATGTCCATATTGAGCTGATGTTATGCAACAAAGAAGTAGAGATGAATTATACAGTACAAACCATAAATATACATGTTTTGTATAGATTTGATAGATATTAAACATATCATATACAAATATTTGAGGAATTCAATAAGTATATAAATATAATTTCTATAAATGTGCTTCTAACCTTCTTTATTCGAGTATTTTTCCCTGCTGTAGATTAGTAGATAAGATTGATTGAAACTCACCTGAAAAAAGAAGAAAAACACAATTAGTATATAATATAATTGACTGATTTATATATAGGTATATTTTTTGTAGTAATTTTTGACGAAATATTAATAACACTATCCTACGCTGGTTCCTATTAATTGATACTCTATAGCCGCCTTCGTTTATCGATCGGGAGTTGTTTTAAGCCGGTCTTAGCTGGTTTAGAACAGCCGGGGACAACTCCCAAACAATAAACGAAAGCGGCTTATATAATAAAACAGATAACTCCCGAGTTAATTTGAGACCAGCGATTGTAACCTCACTTTTTCCAACTTTGACACATACTGCGACGTTGCTGTATATAAACAGAGATACATGACACTATGAAATTAAGTTTAAAACAATTTATGCAAAATCTAACAATATAATCATGGGTTATAGTTACTTAGCCTTTATAAAACCGAGCCATAGACGTTTAATCTTAATAATAATAATTGCTTTGATGTCCTAAAATCCAATTACAGGACAACATGGAGCATTTTGACAAAAAAGTCATCGAACACAAGATGTCTGTCAGCATCTGTCGGTCAAGTTATTAGTCAATGATATAAATACATACATAACTTTAGTCATTAGCCTGTATATAAGATTCTACGAGAAAAAGGCAGCTATTTGCGTACTCAGCATATAATATAAATTCGAAATCAGTTTAATTTTTCGGTACCAAGCTGAACATTTAATTGTGTGTATGAAATAATAACAAAAATAAAAATAAACTTATAAAACTATAAACTATCTTTATAGGTCTATCAGCTGTGAGACTTTTCCGTCCATTTAAGTCTGTAATTGTAATAGGGGGGAGCTATTAACTAATACTAATTTTTGATGTTTCCTTTTGATATATTATTCTAGCATTTAGTGTTAATCAACGATACCGCTTATAAATGGCATTCCTCTCCTCTGAAATACACTCCTTTCGCTTTCTATTATCATTTAAAGATATATATTTGTTCTGTTAGGTGCCGGGAACGGCCACTAAAAAGGGCAATAAATCATTGTGGAGGAGCGGGCATAATTTAGGCGAAAACTTGTAAGCCCCGGGACATAATAGACGAACGGCTTGAAAGGATGGGCGTAATGAAAAGTTTGTTGTTGCCCTTTAAGTCGTCTGGGCGGGGAGACTCACCCTCGCCCATGCTGTTGCTTTTTTTATTCCCCACCTTGTTTAATGATAATTATGCGCGGGGCAATGGGGTTATACAACAAAAGATAATTTCCTAACGAAAATATGGCTGACTTTTAGTCATCTGTATGATTGATTGTTTAAATAGTGAATGATTTCATATAGCAACTCATGTTAACCACAAATAACTCAGTTGGATGATGTAATGATTATTGTAAATATTTTAATTCGAATGCAGTATAAACAAGAATACAAATGATTTTATTTTCAATTGATTGTGCAAATAATTGATATTCTAATACATTTATTTTTTGTCTCTCAACGCCTTTGTTCAGTTTAATTTTCACACACGAGGACTCTTTGTAAAATGTTTAATGTTGTTTGGAATAATAAAATAAATAACTACGGCTGAACAATAAAATCAAAATTAGATTTAGAGTTTTCTTATATTATGCGTCTGCTTGTAGTTTTCATAAAATAATGTTTGTATTAAACATCAATATCCATTTTTTTTACAAAAATAAAATGTTCTCAAATATGTGGCATATGGGGAGCCGCAAAGACACAAGCGTCGCGAATATTGTACAATTAAGAATTGAAATAGTACAAATATTACATTAATTCTTTTTTGTACAATATTCGCGACACTTCTGTCTTAGCGCTCCCCATAATGCCACAATTTGTGTGAAAATTTTATTTTTGTAAAAAAAATATGGATATTCATGTTTAATACAAAAAATATTTTATGGAAACTACAAGAAAACTCTAAATCTTGGTTGGTGGTAATTATTTGATAATCTCTAGCCTACTCTAGCAACAAGACTTATAATCTCTTGATAAGATTGTCTCCATTCGGTTGCATTTCCGTAACTACTAGCAGTCCTTTTTGCCCTCATTAACGCATATCTTATCCCCCTTTTGTGGCCCAACTAATGACACCGCGCATTGTTCTAAAACGGTACTTTTTTTATACACACAATAGTGGGCCCCGCCGTGTATGACTCGTATTTTAAAATATATACTCATCCGCATCCTCCTCTCTCTACCATTTAGAAAACAATAGCAAAATTAACTCCATCCCATTGTTCCTCCGTCCGCGCTGGCTGAATTGCAGAGAAGATAATATTTGTTGATATCAACATTTATCCACCAATTGTCAAACCTGTTATAGGAAAATACGCTGATTGATGGTTTTATTGGCGCGACGAGAAGAGCCCTAGTCATCGTCCCTTATTAAAACGCGCGGGGGCAATTGCGGCGCCCGTGTAATTAACATTTTGATTAATGACGGCGCGTGTTCATGACAACGTTCCGCGCGACGCGGCCGATTTTTACCGTTTTGTCCCTCGCCGGTGATTTATTGCCGCGATTAACGGCCACCTCTCATTCACGGGTAAATATTTGCGAACGGGGCGCTATCGAAAATGCCATATTTGTGCAAACCACACGCGTGAAATATGCTCGCAACACACCGAGGAATTAATAACGAGCATTCAAATTAATGGGTCGTTTTTTATGTGATGTATACGAACTGAAACATTATCTGCCATTAAATAAGTTGAACGATTTATATTCATTCGAAAATCTAGCTGTGAAAGGACGTTGATTGTGACTTTAATATGCTCGGGGAGGACTCACTTTATCTATCTATATCTACTAGTCCCTTGCCAGCGTAAATGTTTGCGAATGTATAAAAAAAAATGCTCGCGGAGGGGTGAACGCCGGATGGTAAATGAAAGGGAAAGCTCCGATTGAAGCATATAAAAACGTAACGTAAGGAAGCGGATAATGCGAAAAATTCCGTGTGTAGCGGAGCAGCGTCGTTTGTAAAACGTCGCGTGTTGCGCTGCGCAAACATGTGCAGCGTCCCGAGGCTATTTCAGTCTCGATCGTTCGCTTTTTGTGCTCGCTAGACGACAAAAAGAATTACCAGCGAGAGTTGCTAGCTACGAGTTTAATAAACACAACGCTCGCAGTTCATAATAAAACAATTTTTGCGATGATTTATTAGCTGCAACAAGCTTAATTTAGTTTGATTGTGTTGGTTTACAGGCTCACAATGCATGATGATAAATTTAGATCAAAAAATGTTATACCTAGCCAGTTTTCTAAAATTCATGGACTTATTTCAGATTAAATTTATAAAAAATATACTACTGCCCTAAATAGTTTTGGCTATTACCTCAAAGTACACTAATCAGGCTCTACATAACTGTTATCACAAATACTCTTATCAGAAACTTGTTTTAGAACTTACTGAAAATGGTGAAAACTATTTCTAACGCGAATTCAATTGTCAATAATTGAAAAAATGTTGTCTGAATTTATTTTTAATTTACGACACGAAATTATAGGCCTATGTGGTTCGCTGTTGCTTGCTCCCCTCCGGGACCGGCCATGAGATTTGTAGATTGACTTAAACTGACTACTTCGATATTTGGAATATTCTTAATAAAAAAGCAAAGATTTAAGAAATTTAAATGTATAATATTATTTTACATTCTATGTCTCAAAATAAGCCAGCCATTTTTTTTTTGATAATTTTCACTCAAACATAAAGTCTACAGGAAGATTTACATACTACCAGCTGTTTTAAATTAATCGGCTGAGTTATAAAAAATCATAAAAAATCAAAGATTTAAGAAATTTAAATTTATGATATTAGATTACATTTTATATTTAATTGAACTCAAAATAAACCATTTTTTGATAATTTTCATCCAAAAATAAAGTCTACAGGAAGATTTTTATAGTACGAGCTGTTTTAAATGAATCGACGACTGAGTTATAAAAAATGATAAAAAATCAAAGATTTACACAATTTAAATTTATGATATTATTTTACATTCGATATTTAATTGGGCTCACAATAAGCCGTTTTTTGATAATTCTCACCGAAAACTAATGTCTGCAGGAAGGTTTTTATTGCACTAGCTGTTTTAAATTAATCGACTGAGGTATAAAAAATGATAAAAAATCAAAGATTTAAGTAATTTAAATTTATGATATTATTTTACATTTTATATTTAATTGAGCTCAAAATAAGCTATTTTTTGATAATTTTTACCCAAAAATAAAGTCTACACGAAGATTTTTATAGTACGAGCTGTTTTAAATTAATCGACTGAGTTATACAAAAAATGCTAAAAAATCGTAGATTTAAGAAATTTAAATGTATGATATTATTTTACATTCAATATTTAACTGGGCTCAAAATAAACCATATCTTGATCATTTTCACCCAAAAATAAAGTCTCCAGGAAAGTTTTTATTGCACGAGCTGTTTCAAATTAATCGACTAAGTTATAAAAAATTATAAAAAAATTAATGATTTCAGCAATTTACATTTATGATATTATTTTACATTCGATATTTAATTGGACTCAAAATAAGTCGCTTTTTGATAATTCTTACTCAAAAATAAAGTTTGCAAGAAGCTTTTTATTGCACGAGCTGTTTTAAATTAATCGACTCAGTTTTACAAAATTATAAAAAATAATAGATATAAGAAATTTAAATTTTTGATATTATTTTACATTCTATATTTAATTGGGCACAAAATAAGCCATTTTTTGATAATTTTCACCCAAAGTACGAGCTATTTTAAATGAATCGGCTGATGAAAAATCAAAGATTTAAGAAATTTAAATTTATGATATTATTTTACATTCTATATATAACTGGGCTCAAAATAAACCATTTTTCGATCATTTTCATCCAACAATAAAGTTTACATTAAGATTTTTATACTACGGGCTGTTTCAAATTAATCGACTGAGTTATAAATATATTTATAATAATAATAATAAATTTATTATATTATTATTTTATATTCTATGTTTAATTGGGATCAAAATAAACCATTTTTTAATAATTTTTACCCAAAAATAAAGTCTACAGGAAAAATTTTATAGTACGAGCTGTTTCAAATTAATCGACTCAGTTTTACAAAATTATAAAAAATAATAGATATAAGAAATTTAAATATATGATATTATTTTACTTTCTATATTTAATTCGACACAAAATAAGCCATTTTTTGATAATTTTCACCCAGAAATAAAGTCTACAGAAAGATTTTTATAGTACGAGCTATTTTAAATTAATCGGCTGAGTTATAAAAATTGATGAAAAATCAAAGATTTAAGAAATTCAAATTTATAATATTATTTTACAATCTATATATAACTGGGCTCAAAATAAACCATTTTTTGATCATTTTCATCCAACAACAAAGTTTACAGGAAGAGTTTTATACTACGAGCTGTTTCAAATTAATCGGCTGAGTTATAAAAAATGATGAAAAATCAAAGATTTAAGAAATTTAAATTTATGATATTATTTTACATTCTATATATAACTGGGCTCAAAATAAACCATTTTTCGATAATCGATAATAATTCCATCCAACAATAAAGTTTACAGGAAGATTTTTATACTACGAACTGTTTCAAATTAATCGACTATAAAAAAATCATAAAAAATCGAAACTTTAAGCAATTTTAATTTATTATATTATTTTACATTCTATGTTTAATTGGGATCAAAATAAACCATTTTTTAATAATTTTTACCCAAAAATAAAGTCTACAGGAAAAATTTTATAGTACGAGCTGTTTCAAATTAATCGACTCAGTTTTACAAAATTATAAAAAATAATAGATATAAGAAATTTAAATATATGATATTATTTTACTTTCTATATTTAATTCGACACAAAATAAGCCATTTTTTGATAATTTTCACCCAGAAATAAAGTCTACAGAAAGATTTTTATAGTACGAGCTATTTTAAATTAATCGGCTGAGTTATAAAAATTGATGAAAAATCAAAGATTTAAGAAATTCAAATTTATAATATTATTTTACAATCTATATATAACTGGGCTCAAAATAAACCATTTTTTGATCATTTTCATCCAACAACAAAGTTTACAGGAAGAGTTTTATACTACGAGCTGTTTCAAATTAATCGGCTGAGTTACAAAAAATCATAAAAAATCGAAAATTTAAGCAATTTAAATTTATGATATTATTTTACATTCTATATTTAATTGGGCTCAAAATGAGCCATTTTTTGATAATTTTCACCCAAAAATAAAGTCTACAGGAAGGTTGTTATTGTACGAGCGGTTTTAAATTAATCGACTGAGTTATAAAAAATCATAGATTTAAGAAATTCAAATTATTGATATTATTTTACATTCTATATTTATTTGGGCTCAAAATAAACCATTTTTCGATCATTTTCACCCAAAAATAAAGTCTACAGGAAGGTTTTTATAGTACGAGTTGTTTTAAATTAATCGGCCGAGTTATAAAAAATCATAAAAAATCGAAGATTTAAGATATTTAAATTTATGATATTATTTTACATTCTATATTTGTTGGGCTTAAAATAAGCCGTTTTATGATTATTTTCACCCAAAAATAAACTCCTACCTGCAGTTTTTAGTGTACGAGTTGTTTTAAATTAATCGACTATTTCCATTTGCTCTTGCTTCCCACCCCTGCTTTACTTGCAACATATTGCTTACGTTACCATTACCATGGTTATAATGAAAGAGACTGTTATATTTTATACTCATTTGTAAGTGCATGTAATTTTGTGCTTTTAGTTAATTAGTTCAAACTACATATGAATAAATCCTTCTAAATCAATCTGATTCGGTTCGTTTGAAATTAATTAATATCAACTACTTAAAAGTCAGTTAAAATCTCTATAAACACACCAGCCAGTTAAACTCTCGCAAACACTCATCATTCATTTGTAAACCCTTTACAAGATTAAACCAGCCCTCCTCCTTTTATAACGCGGAAATAAACGTCTTCGTCACATTAATCCCGCTTATCGCGCCAGCTTTTTTAACTTCTTAATTAGCCCCAGCAGCGGGCTGTTTAAACTTTTTCCCTTGCCAGCAAAACGCAATAAAACATGTTCCCACACCGCCTGTTCGAAGAGGGAAACGTTGATCGTTCCCCGAAACAGCTGCACTACCTGTGGGCCCCTTTTTCGCCAGTGCATGAATGGACGAAATTCACACCCCATTACAGTGGGCGGCGATTTGTAAATTGCAGATCGTCGCGTATGTACTGTGGCTAAACTACAATGAAGTTTCAACGTTTTGAAAGTTCAGTTGCTAATTCTAGCCGGCTGGTGTTCTTCGATAGGCCGTTTTTGATGTAGTGCAGTTGCAGTTACAATTCCCAGATTTAAGGAGATCGAAAGGAATGTAAAGCATGTTTTAGACAAAACATCATATCATGGGCGGATTTGCCAGGTTTATGTATCATCATGATTTCTGCCACTTTCGCTATTCTAGTAGGCTGGTTTCTTCGATGGGTTTTTTCTTCAGAATGAAGTATATGGCACATTATCAATATACTTCATTATGAAAAAAAAACATCGAAGAACACCAGACTACAATCCTAATAGACCAAGATGGAACTACTTCCAAGATGCTTAATACGAAGAAAGGGGGATGAAAAAACATACTACATCCCTCAGTGCAAACAGCCTAAGATGGAACTACTTCCAAAATACTTGAGATGAAGAAAGAGGGATGAAAAAACATACTACAACAAAAAAACCATCGAAGAACACCAGACGGCTAGAATAGCAGTGGCCGAAATCATGATGATACATAAACTTGACAAATCCGCCCATGATATGATGTTTTGTCTAAAACATGCTTTACATTCCTTTCGATCTCCTTAAATCTGGGATTTGTAACTGCAACTGCACTACATCTGCTTGTTGTAATTAATTTTATATTGATATGATATTTTAGAAATTGAATGGTTTTGGAGTCTACTACGTGGTAATTCATTTTCAATAAAGGAGATGAATATTCGTCTCCTTTATATGATATTTTTGTAATGGCCATGGCAATGAAAGGTTATTTTATAGAAACGGTTTGGTGTAAATTTCATAAACTAAAAAAATCATCTTAGTTCTAGATTTTTTTTTCAACTTCAAAGCCTTTAAGTATCGTTATCATCAAAATTTGTGCTCGTGTGTAATTATTTCATACTTAATAGTTGTGCCCCCCATAAAACATCTGCTTTGATCCCTTTGCGCACGAAGCAATATTTCTTGGAATACGCCTGCCTGAATACTTCTGACTAAAATAGATATTAATCCGGCGCTTTAAATAGACTTGCCGTGGAACAAAACAGATGCCGGTATTTATGATTGAAAATACAAATAATCGAGGGTGGTGTAAACACAGGAGTAAATTCTGTTTTCGGGATTACATGCCCGTAAACACATATATGTGTTTACCCCGCAACGCGCGATTTAAGTTTAAAAATACTGGTTTGAAATAAATAAGGCCGCAAATGGACTAGCTGGATCAGTAACCTTTACTATACCACGCCCATTTAATAAGTTTCTTATATAGACATAGAGTTGTATGAAATTTAATTATTAACATAAGACTATTAACATATGAATGTTATAGCGCTCTCATTAAGTAGTTTTATGTAAAAAAAGTGTCCAATATATCTTCATACTATTGTTGTATACAGCCATAGGCATAAACAGAAAGCAAGCGTGGACCAAAAACTAAAAATTGCGGATGAGTGTTGAATATGTCTGGGGTGAGTGCCTAATAAAACAAGGGATGGAGGATAAAGAAGGAAGACGGTAAGGCAGGCAGCCGGGTAAACTAAAAATGGGAAGGACGAGCAGGAATTTTAAAACAAGAGATAGACTGAATATAAAATACTGGGGAGCTGCCCCAGTATTTTATATTCAGTCTTACAAGTATGGATAGACATGAAGGATATAATGGGTATGTTGGATACTTAAGTAATTGAAGAGAAGCATATGACAGTTCCAATGGATAGGAAGTGGAGTGTATGATGCAAATGATAGGGATGGAAGAGGAAGCGATGGAATGCATGAGAAGGATAGACAAAGAATCATGAGCAAACGTGAGAGTTAATAAAAAGATTCAGGGAAATTTAGCTCGCAATAACTTATAATGTTTGTAGTTGCACTCCCAAACAAGTGTCCAGTATTTCATAAACTTATAAAATATCGAATCTTATCACTCTATACGTCTGGCTTAATAAAATAACACACCAAGACCGTTACACTTTTTAAGTGTTTCGTTTTCTTATATGGGACCGATGGCGGGCGTTCTTATTATTGCCCCCGCGCCCGCCGTAAATAACTTTACTGCCGCCTCTAAAAACGTATCCGCGTGGGCATCTTTACGGCGGATTCGGCTGCGACCCGCGGGGCCGTTTGATTTCTGATTCGTTTTTGATACGCGGACGCGTCGCATGAGAAAAATGCAGACTTCGGCATAAAACCGGGATTTACAGACATGAAACAGAGTTGCCGTCAAGAAACGCCGGGGCCATCAACATATATACATCAAATAATAAATGTATATACAGTTTTCATATAAACAAATAAATCGTTTTTATTTATACTTGTTTTAGTTTGTTGAATATAGGTCTTACAATAAATACATGGTGCACTATGTACGTTTAACTGGTGATTGAAATATACTTCAATCTATGGTTTAACATAAAGGACGATTGACATAATTAAATAAATTTTCATGAAAAGAACTTAATCGCATCACATTCTAAGTAAAAACAAAATTCCTTCTACTCAACGAAAATTTAGGGAAATAAAACAGGTTAACAAACATACTACATCCCTCAATCCTGACAGACCAAGATGGAACTACTTCCAAAATGCTTAAGATGAAGAAAGGGGGATGAAAAAACATACTACAACCATCAATGCAAACAGACCAAGATGGAACCACTTCCAAAATACTTAAGATGAAGAAAGAGGGATGAAACAACATACTACAACCCTCAATGCAAACAGCCTAAGATGGAACTACTTCCAAAATACTTAAAATGAAGAAAAAGAGATGCAAAAAGATACTACATCCCTCAATGCAAACAGCCTAAGATGGAACTACTTCCAAAATACTTAAGATGCAGAAAGAGGGGTGAAAAACATACTACATCCCTCAGTGCAAACAGCCTAAGATGGAACTACTTCCAAAATATTTGAGATGAAGAAAGAGGGATGAAAAACATACTACAACCCTCAATGCAAACAGGCTAAGATGGAACTACTTTCAAAATACTTGAGATGAAGAAAGTGGGATGAAAAAACATACTACAACCCTCAATGCAAACAGGCTAAGATGGAACTACTTCCAAAATACTTAAGATGAAGAAAGGGGATGAAAAAATATACTACAACCCTCAATGCAAACAGCCTAAGATGGAACTACTTCCAAAATACTTGAGATGAAGAAAGAAGGGATGAAAAAACATACTACAGCCCTCAATTGAAACAGACCAAGATGGAACTACTTCCAAAATACTTGAGATGAAGAAAGAGGGATGAAAAAACATACTACAACCCTCAATGAAAACAGCCTAAGATGGAACTACTTCCAAAATACTTAAGATGAAGAAAGTGGGATGAAAAAACATACTACAACCCTCATTGCAAACAGGCTAAGATGGAACTACTTCCAAAATACTTGAGATGAAAAAAGGGGGATGAAAAAACATACTAAAACCCTCAATGCAAACAGCCTAAGATGGAACTACTTCCAAACTGCTTAAGATGAAGAAAGAGGGATAGAAAAAACATAGTACAACCCTCAATGCAAACAGCCTAAGATGGAACTACTTCCAAAATATTTGAAATGAAGAAAGAGGGATGAAAAACATACTACCACCCTCAATGCAAACAGCCTAGGATGGAACTACTTCCAAAATACTTGAAATGAAGAAAGAGAGATGAAAAAACATACTACATCCCTCAATGCAAACAGCCTAAGATGGAGCTACTTCCAAAATACTTAAGATGAAGAAAGAGGGATAGAAAAAACATACTACAACCCTCAATGCAAACAGCCTAAGATGGAGCTACTTCCAAAATACTTGAGATGAAGAAAGAGTGATGAAAAAACATACTACAAGCTTCACTGCAAACAGACCAAGATGGAACTACTTCCAAAATACTTAAGATGCAGAAAGAGGGGTGAAAAGACATACTACATCCCTCAATGCAAATAGCCTAAGATGGAGCTACTTCCAAAATACTTAAGATGAAGAAAGAGGGATGAAAAAACATACTACAAACCTCAATGCAAAAAGCCTAAGATGGAACTACTTCCAAAATACTTGAGATGAAGAAAGAGGGATGAAAAAACATACTACAGCCCTCAATGCAAACAGCCTAAGATGAAACTACTTCCGAAATACTTAAGATGAAGAAAGAGGGATGAGAAAACATACTACATCCCTCAATGCAAACAGCCTAAGATGGAACTACTTCCAAAATGCTTAATATGAAGAAAGGGGGAAGAAAAAACATACTACAACCCTAAATTCAAACAGCCTAAGATGGAACTACTTCCAAAATGCTTAAGATGAAGAAAGAGGAATGAAAAAACATACTACAAGCCTCAATGCAAACAGCCTAAGAAGGAACACCTTCCAAAATACTTCAGATGAAGAAATAGGGATGAGAAAACATACTATATCCCTCAATGCAAACAGCCTAAGATGAAACTACTTCCAAAATGCTTAAGATGAAGAAAGAGGGATGAAAAAACAATACTACAACCCTCAATGGAAACAGCCTAAGAGATGGAATTACTTCCAAAATACTTAAGATGAAGCAAGAGGAATGAAAAAAAATATACTACATCCCTCAATGCAAACAGCCTAAGATGGAACTACTTCCAAAATATTTAAGATGAAGAAAGAGGGATGAAAAAAACATACTACAACCCTCAATGCAAACAGCCTAAGCTAGAACTACTTCCAAAATATTTAAGATGAAGAAAGAGGGATGAAAAACGTACTATAACCCTCAATGCAAACCGCCCAAGATATAACTACTTCCAAAATACTTGAGATGAAGAAAAAGGGATGAAAAAACTTACTATAACCCTCAATGCAAACAGCCTAAGATAGAACTACTTCCAAAATACTTGAGATAAAGAAAGAGGGATGACAAAACATTCTACATCCGTCAATGCAAACAGTCTAAGATGGACCTACTTCGAAAATACTTAAGATGAAGAAAGAGGGATGAAAAAACATACTACATTCCTCAATGCAAACAGCCTAAAATGGAACTACTTCCAAAATACTTAAAATGAAGAAAGAGGGATGAGAAAACAACCACAGGGAAACATCTCTATGATTATAAAAATTGTAAATTGTAAAATTTCTTCATATTCATATCAATAAAATTATTAAATTCTAAATAAAGAAATAAAATTTAAAAATATTCATATCATCCCTAGAATTAAAAATAACTAATTGTATAGATGATTTCTTGAGGTCAATTTTGTTGTTGGAAATTTATTGCGCCTAAAAATTGAAGGATATGATGAGATAAGAGAATAGTACCATCTTTAATTGCATTTTCAAACAGAGATTAAATTTGGTACTATACGTATTCCTTAGGTTATTATCTATACCTAAATCGTGATGTTTTATTACTAATAATAAATAGCATGGTCAAGTACTTAGTCCAGTAAGTCTAGGACGTGCTCTTTTGAAGATATTATTCAATTCACAATAAATAATTAGGCCTTCCTCACAATCAACTAACACATTTTATTAAAAACTAAGTAACTTAAAGCATTGATCATACAATTAATCATAATTATCTTAATTGAGAAGGAAGTCCAGGCTAACATGCCAATGGTCTATTTATAGGCTTGCTGAGGATATGATCTCAAGTCTCATCAATTCCTTAAAATTGGCTGCATGACTTATCAGACGCTGTGCAATGCATCTGTTTGGCTTGGAAACGATTATTGCAATCAAGCAAGCGCCCGACATATATATTTTTCAATTTTCAAAATTCGTTTGATACTATTTGAAAAATACTGATAAATGTACCCTTATATTTACGTAATTATGATTCAAGTAACTACAAATTCACTTCGTGTATACTAGTAAACAGTAACTATTACTGTATATGATAGTAACTATCTATATAGATGTTTTTATGCAGAATATTAATCTTTTTCAATTTCCAAAATTGGTTGAGTAGTATACGAAAAATATTGTAAATGATGTTACATTTACAATATTTTTCGGATATGTTTGTATAATTAGACGAGTAAAAACACCTGTATATCTACTATTAATCTATTAATTGTTATTGTAATTTACACATCAGTATTCAAGTTTTTTTTTTTTGTAAATTATGTATAGCTTAGGAGTGCCAGTGTAAGTAGAAATTGAAATATGATGAATTGTACAAAACACAGTTGTCGGTACGTGGAATATACAAAGTATGGTATGTTACAATAAAAGAGATCAAAAGAACTTGCTAATAATAAAAACAAAGGCTTTTTTATTAGTCGTCATATGTAGCACAGATTTCAGTTGCAGAATATATTTGGTAGCAATCTGGCAATCACTGTTTATCCGCAATTGTTGTTAATTAAAAGCATTTGTCCGGCGGCGAAAGTGGGGGCCGCGCGCATATTGAAAACCGTAATTTAATATGCGCAAAAATATTGCGTTTTTTTTTCAGCAGCGCTGAAAAAAATAGGTTAATTTTGCAGCATTGGCAGCGATTGGAAATTTATAGCTGCATATAAAAGCGGAAATTAACCTGGCTGTAACAAATATTGACCAGAGTTGAAATTTAAAAAAAAAACGCGAATACATTTATTATTATCAAGAATAAACTTATTAGTATTATATTTAATATAATTTTAATTACCTAATAAAATGCATTTCAATTATTCTTAGCAGTAGTAAATATATATTAAAATTGTCTTATTATGGTTGGTTTGTGCATTAATGCCCTAACGTGGTGATATACGATTCCAGCACACACAAATGGTTATGATTCGAAGCACCAAGTTTGAACAATATTTTATTAAATAATAAAATATATTTCAATTATTCTTAACACAACTTATACAAGTAGGAATTAATAGTTGCCTTTTTATGGTTTGAAGCCCAAAATAATAGACAATTGCAAAATTTACGGCAGTTTGATTAAAAGTGACTTGCCTATTTTGGCTTTGCTGTTAACTTTTTAAGTGACCCTTTAAGGCTGTGTTTATTACATTGCGATAGTAACACATTGTAATAAATGTACACATAAATTTACATATGAAAAGAATAATGTAATTACCCGCAAAGACTATTCCCATGCATTACCATTCTCTGCGGAACATAAAACGACGAGAATGTAATTAATAATTAATGCTTTTGCAATATAATATAATACGTGTGTTGTGAAAAAGTTTCCGCAAACTATACGTGTTGAGTGATTTAACATATAAAAAAATATTCACATCAAGGTTAAAGTTTACACGAAACTGCTTGAGGAATAAAATAATTGGATTATTTTTATAGCTGTTATTAAAAGGCAATCTTTTAAAACTGCTGATTGATTGATGGTTGGAATTAGAACGCAGAGGATATATAAAAGCCATAAAACTTCTATAAAATTGAGTTTATATCACCCATCTACGTTTGTTTGGTGGTTTTATTGTTTTCTTTTAAGAGGGCTGTTAAAATGAAAATCTTTAAAACATTACCTGACAATGATAAATAAAAATTATACTAAATTTGTAGTATATGTTAGTGCCCATCCTCGCTTGAAAGATAAATGGTGTGTATAAAATATTATATTATAGTTGCATGAATCATAACATATATAAGCTATGTATTTCATATTTAATACATGACTAATACAACACGTGATATGGTTGTATTACTATAGGGGGCAGTGTAGCGCAGTGGTAAGGCATCGGACTGCTGTGTTGAAGATCTCGACTTCAAACCTCACAATACTTTTCAGGTTGCAAGCGCCTACTCCCACACTCCCCAACCCGCCAGGCCAGCGTAGGGTTTCCCGGTTAAACACATTTCTCTGGTACGGAGTAGATGATATTCTCATCTAAACCTACTGGTTCGGAAACCACGTTAAGCTCGCCCACTTGTAGTGCCAACACTATAGGCAGAGAAAGAGAGCCAACGCCAGTAGTTGCGTGAATATGGTCACAAGCGAATACAACCATAGTAAAGAATATGAGAAAATTAAAGCAGAGTAGTTTGAAGATTACAGAAAGGTAAATTAATGGTTACGAGGGAATGGGATAGGTGTGAATATCTGCAGGAGGTTGACGTGGGAGAGGAAATTGGCGAGGGCCGAGGCGGTCTAGTGTGGAGGAACAAGCCATACAATATCATATAATTTTTTTTCTTTTTGTCTGTTATTTATGTTACAGTCTTGTTGATTGTGAGAATTCTGTAGAAAAGATGAATTTTTGTGTGGTTATACCAAATAAAGGTCTTTGTTTTACAACTATAGTAGAATAAAATCTGAAATTCGGATTGCTAGTCAACGAATACCATTTTTCTAAATAAAACCCTGTGATTTCAGTATTTTCTATGTTTAAAAATTTTAAAAACTTGAGCTACATACATCATTTTTTTAACGCAATTATATTGGGGTTTATAAATTATATCGTTATAGCTATCAGCCCAATGACTTTTCCACTGGTAAAGGTAGAAGCTCAGAGGAGTGTAATCACCTAGTATTTACCTTAACTTCACAGAAAATCTGTAAAAGGCAATTCGCGAAATTTCGCCCACAAAGGGGTTTAAACGCTCCCCAATGTTCAGTACGAGACAGACGTTGCCTCAATATCTGATGTATAAACTACAGAAGTTGAATATGGGGCCATTGGCCTTCCTACATCAGAATAAGGCAGAACACCGTAATTTGATTTCCCATGTAAGTCACATCTTCCTACTAAAAGTCCTGTATAATAGCGCAATTGAATTGCTCTCGCTATATAAATTTAAACCGATGCACTCATCAATATTATTGTAGCGATGACCCCTTTTGCCCACAAAACACATTCCATATGCATTGATAGCAAACAATTTGCTCGAACCACCGTCACTCGCAAACAGTTTCCAATTATTAATCACGCAATTTTTCTGTTACAACCCGCGAATTATTATTAATTAACAATCCATTTTAAATGAGACCCAATTTAATATTTAATATACAATACGCGCAGTAATAAATTATTAAATTGCACTCCATACTAATAATAATAATGCTGCTAGTGTAATTGTCTTCGTGTTTTAAAGGGTGCGTGTGGTGGTGGCACATCGCAAACATTATGAAGCGTTTTCTCATTACAACGTCGATTATAATAGCATCATCTTGATGCGAGCAATTAGCGAGCGAATCCGACAACCTCATCGTCGGCCATTGTTCGGCCGGATTAGCTCCGGCGTCAGTAGCGCGAGGATCATCAATCATATAGCCGAAAAGGGTGAAATCGTAACCAAAAATTTGTAACGCGACGCTTTAATGGAAAACCAATTAGATTTTTATTTCCCGTGTCACCTTACGGTGTACAGCGCGCCTCTGTTTGTAATTGCGAGGGCCCTGTCGCGGCGCATAATGCGGCGCTAATGAACTGAAATGTACATGAGAATTGAGCGGCGGCTGCAAGAGAGAGAGAGTTTGGTAAGAATGGATTAATTCGACACCGGGGAACGCGTGTTTCACTCTTGTACCGGTCCGTCGACAATATCGCTCGTTACTGGAGGAGGTCGAGAATCTCGTTATTGATACATGCTGCGAGAGAGCTGGAGGTGAAATAAAATGCACTCGCCACGAAGGCTGAATTAAAACGATGCGTGTTTTGTAATCAAGCCCACATTCTTTATGGATTAAAATGTTGTAGTCGATTAATATGATTGATACTATTGGGGATTCTTCTTAAGACGCGCGCGGGATTTGGGAAGGCTTTAATTACTGGACATAATTAAGTAATTTATCTTATGTAGCAGATGCGGTGCGTTGGGAACATTGTATGAGACTTTTCTATGAGCGATTTATTCATAAGATACTAACATGCAATACAAATGTTATGTGTAAAACTTTATAAGGATCATATATAACAACTATTTTGGCTTCTATTTGTATAACTATAAACTTTAAGTTAAAAAAAACTGCATCTTCATACTTTTTTTTCAGTAAAGCTTGTGTAATTCATGGTTTATCAGCTTAAATATAATATAATATAGTATAAACTGTAAGTTAAATCTAACTGTATCTTCATACTTTTTTTTCAGTGAAGCTTGTGTAATTCATGCTTTATCACCAACTAAATTTTAAACTGTAGTTTAACATAAATTCCGAAATACAGGTAAAATATGTACAGCACCACACTTTCACGAACGTATGGAGGAATATCGATGGAAATTCTGCAGCCTTCCATCTGAAACTACATATCACGCCTTCACCTGGGCTTATATAGATTTATTTGTAGATAAAATCAAATAATATTGTAAAATAATGTCGGAAACCGTTTTTGATTGACCAATGCACGTAAATTAAAAAATGTATTATTTTTCAATACATGCGCAGTACATATATGTAATTTTTTTGTAGACTATTGCCACGTCGTCAAAATGGAAAATCTTTTCTCAGATAGAAATCTCAATCTAGCCTTGAGAGTCCGCTGATAAATTTTTTCAACACTACTGTATGGGATGGAAGCATGGACATTAAAGAAAAATAACGTAAAAAAAACTAGAGTCGTTTGTAGATCTATAACCGCATGCTCAAGATATCCTGGACGGACCTAGTAAACAACGAATAAGTCATGCGAAGAATGCATAAAGAAAAGGAACTGATCCTTACGATTAAAACACGAAAGCTAGAGTACTTGAGACACATCACCCGCGGAGAGAGATACTCTATTCTCCAACTGATCATGCAAGGAAAAATACAAGGAAGAAGAAGCATTGGGCATCGCAGAACCTCACGGTTAAAGAGCCTTAGAGAATGGTACGGACAAACATCGGTCGGACTATTTCATTGGCAATCTTCTTCTTCTTCCCTACCAACCAAACTATACCCGTCTACTATTTCAAACGACTTGAACTATGCACTACACTATTATCCGTTATATTCTATGGTTAAATTAATGTCATTTATTAATTTGAGACTAATTAAAAAATATATATGAAAAATAATGTAATGCATAGTTCAAGTCATTTGAAATAGTGGACGGGTATAGTTTAATTGGTGGGGGCCGCCCGCCCACCCCACCTTTGTTCGCATAGTTTTTTCCATAGGATAACACTCTTCTTGGAATGATTTCAACAATATGGAACTTCTATATCCTTTGAAAAAACTATGGGAACAAAGGTGGGGTGGGTGGGCGGCCCCCACCAACCAAACTATACCCGTCCACTATTTCAAACGACTTGAACTATGCACTACACTATTATCCATTATTTTCTATGGTTAAATTAATGTCATTTATTAATTTGAGACTAATTAAAAAAATATATATGAAAAATAATGTAATGCATAGTTCAAGTCATTTGAAATAGTGAACGGGTATAGTTTGGTTGGTAGGGGCCGCCCGCCTACCCCACCTTTGTTCGAATAGTTTTTTCCTTAGGATAACACTCTCCTTGGAATGATTTCAACAATATGGAACTTCTATATCCATTGAAAAAACTATGCGAACAAAGGTGGGGTGGGCGGGCGGCCCCTACCAACCAAACTATACCCGTCCACTATTTCAAATGACTTGAACTATGCATTACATTATTTTTCATATATTTTTTTTAATTAGTCTCAAATTAATAAATGACATTAATTTAACCATAGAATATAACGGATAATAGTGTAGTGCATAGTTCAAGTCGTTTGAAATAGTGGACGGGTATAGTTTGGTTGGTAGGGGCAGCCCGCCCACCCCACCTTTGTTCGAATAGTTTTTTCCATAGGATAACACTCTCCTTGGAATGATTTCAACAATATGGAACTTCTATATCCATTGAAAAAACTATGCGAACATAGGTGGGGTGGGCGGGCGGCCCCTACCAACCAAACTATACACGTCCACTATTTCAAACGACTTGAACTATGCACTACACTATTATCCGTTATATTCTATGGTTAAATTAATGTCATTTATTAATTTGAGAGTAATTAAAAAAAAAAAGTGAAAAATAATGTAATGCATAGTTCAAGTCGTGGTGCCGTCTCCTATCATGGCGATTCTAATTTTTGATGCTGCAGCTCCAAAGATTAGAATCGCCATGATGATTGCCAACCTCCGGTAAGAGACGGCACCAAAAGAAGAAGAAGATTGCCATGTAAATAAATGAATTATTATTTAGTTAT
Organism: Lordithon lunulatus; assembly: GCA_963942505.1. NCBI lineage: Eukaryota > Metazoa > Arthropoda > Insecta > Coleoptera > Staphylinidae > Lordithon > Lordithon lunulatus. The sequence continues at coordinate 9,187,265 of OZ012669.1, forward strand.
ATACGGCCAAAATTAAATCATTATAGCTGCACTGCCAATATATTATAAAAATACAAGATAAAGCAGAAGCCTTCAACTTTTTTCACTTCACTCAAGTCCACTATTCACTTTTTTAGTGCTCACAAGTGAAAATATAAAACATGCAAATAGTTTTTTTTTATGTTATACCGCCCCACGCTTTATGCCTTTCTGTAATTGCATTTTTTTATGCATGCTCCGGTCGAGGCAATTTTTTTTTTTTGGTGGAGGGTCAAGAAACCCATAGCCGAGGCCCCCCATCCGAACGGAGGCATATAAATTAAGTGTGCCCCACACGTCCTCCTTTTTTCCTGCTTCATCTTTGCGATATGCAAATCGGGGCGACGCGCACGGCCCGCGGTTGCCGCATCGAAAATTGATGGCGAGAGGAATAATGGAATGGCGGGTGCAACCTGACGGGGGATAAAATTAGTTTTACGAGTGGGTCCGTTTATATTTCGTATAGCGAGTGGGTGTAATAAACGGATACAAAATACTAAACCAAGCAGTATTGTAGTTTGTACAGATGAAGGTTTCAAATTTAAAGTTTTTGATTATAGTAGGAATTAATTTCAAAAAGCGTTGTATTCACTACTACTAACGAGGAACGGGAAAACGCCACAACGGATCGCGACCAAACTTGGAAAAGGGTTGAGATGCCGAGCTGGGACGATCCTATGAAAATTTGAGCAAAATTGGTTAACAAACAGCAAAGAAAACTCGACAAAATCGACTAACAGCAAAGAAAACTCGCATAAATGGGCGCAGACGCCTCAAAAAATTAACGGGCGACGGAAAAACGTCACAAAGCATCGCGACAAAATGTGGAAAAGGGTTAAGATGCCGAGCTGGGACGACCCTATGAAAATTTGAGCAAAATCGGTTCACGAACAGCGAAGAAAACTCGACAAAATCGACTAACAGCAAAGAAAACTCGCATAATTGGGCGCGGGCGCCTAAAAAAATCTTCGGGCGACCGGGAAACGTCACAACGCATGGCGGCCAAATTTGGAAATGGGCTGAGATGCCGAGCTGGGACGACCCTGTGACAATTTGAGCAAAATCGGTTCACGAACAGTGCAGAAAACTCGACAAAATCGACTTCGACGCATAATTAGGCGAGGCCGTTCCAAAATTTCGCTCAGGGCAGTAAACAACAAGTATTTTATCGGCGGTAACGTATCTCAAACGTCAAGTTTTCTCAAAAATTCGTCAAAATGTCAAAATATCAACATAATTTCTCAAAAAGTAGTCAAGAATGTGTCCAAAATATTACAAAAATAGGAAAAGTAAACAACAAGAACGTTATCGGCGGTAAGGTATATCAAAATTTCAAGTTGTCTCAAAAATTCGTCAAATTGTCAAGTTTTCTCAAAAATTCGTCAAAATGTCAAAATGTCAACATGTCAAAATGTCAGAATTTCTCAAAAAGTAGTCAAAAATGTGTCCAAAATGTTACAAAAATAGAAAAAGTAAACAACAAGTACGTTATCGGCGGTGAGGTATATCAAAATGTCAAATTGTCTCAAAAATTCGTCAAAATGTCAAGTTTTCTCAAAAATTCGTCAAAATGTCAACATGTCAAAATGTCGGGATTTCTCAAAAAGTAGTCAAAAATGTGTCAAAAATGTTACAAAAATAGAAAAAGTAAACAACAAGTACGTTATCGGTGGTAAGGTATATCAAAATGTAAAGTTGTCTCAAAAATTCGTCAAAATATCAAGTTTTCTCAAAAAATCGTCAAAATGTCAAAATGTCAACATGTCAAAATGTCGGGATTTCTCAAAAAGTAGTCAAAAATGTGTCCAAAATGTTACAAAAATATAAAAAGTAAACAACAAGTACGTTATCGGCGGTAAGGTATATCAAAATGTCAAGTTTTATCAAAAATTCGCCAAAATGTCAAAATATCAACATGTCAAGTTTTCTCAAAAACTAATCAAAAATGTGTCCAAAATGTTACAAAAATAGAAAAAGTAAAAAATGTCGAAAACGTTAAACAAGTGAAACATTATTCACTTTGTCGGCATTTTTGACTTTATCTATATATTTTTTTTAACATTCTGGACACATTTTTGACTAGTGTAATTCTGAAAGTCGTGTGGTCTGTCCACACCAGATTTGTTTTGTACTATCTAAGTATATCTTATAATTCATGATGATAGTTACAGTTTGCACTAATAGAAGAACATTTATAGATTTTAATGGCTTATTAAAGAACGGATTGACCAACATTTGGTCAACATTCAAAAAGCGTTGTATTCTGCATGACATTTAATAAAAGACATCTCTTATTCGTCCATAGCAGTGACAGACATGTTAGTTCGTGGCACCCTTTACTCAAAAAAATTAAAGGACTATAGATATGTGTAGAAAAACATCCCAAATGATCTATAATCATTTTTTTCTGCAAACCCCCAAATATTTTTTCAAATTATTTGAATCAATTAATGTAAGTTGACTCAACGTTTTAGTTTTCTAGAGAAGCAGAACCAGTTGCAACCAATAGATAAGTGGAGTGAGCATTTCCGAGTACTCTGGCAAGGAAAACAAGAATGAACAGAGAATGATAAAAACCCTCTTCGTTTTTATCATTCTCTGTTCATTCTTGGTTTCTTGTTATCTGAAAATTGAACAGAAAATAACAAAAGATAGAGTAGAGGAAGGTATCAAAAACTTGAACAAACCTCACAGCATCGACGACGAGGCCTGCAAATAGACAACGGGGGACGTTCTTGTTTGAAAAACTTTGACAAAGGGTGGGAACAGATTACAAAGCTAGTAAATATGAGCGGTGTAGAAGTAGGGTGGTAGAAAGAACCCAATGAAGTACAGAAGCGTTCACATATTACAAAATATTTGCGAAAATTCTGCTGAACTTCTTAGAAGAAGAGATCGAGGACTGCTATCTGCACGAAAAATAAACACTAATTCTTCCACGCTTTCGTAGAAGTGTCCCGCCAGATTTTACGAATGCATATTTTGTATGTTAAATAAATGCTATCATGCCATTTATCTTATTGTTAGTGTGCTGCCAAATGTTTTAATTATCAAAAGTGAAACAAGGTTGATCAGTGCTGTAGAACTACAAAGTTTAAATATTTATAGTACGTTTTACCATATGATAATTACTATCGTTGATATTATCGGCTTTTAGTGCCGTGAATAATCGAAATTGCAAAATATGATTAGTTTACATAATCCGTTGGTTATATGCATACTAATCTAGTATTAGATAATTTCGAATATCGACACAAAAAGTTTATAATAACACATAGAGAACATCTCTGCAAACATTTAGGCTTTGTAGTTCTAAAGCGTCTTGTTACTTGAAAAATGATTACACAACAGCATCTCGCCTTTGAGATGACCCAATCGTCCTAATTCCCCGTCCACACAATTGTATATTCCGCACTACCGCTGGCATTAATTTGGAGGGACTTTGTGTCCGACTTAATACAATTCCGACTTGAGCACACAAGAATTTTTAAACAAGGCCGACACGGGGGGGGGTTAATTCAATTAAACCGAATATTAATCGGACGTGCGGGATTTCGATTATGGCCGGACCGGGCACAAAAGCGGCGAGGGCTCCAATTAAAAATGACATTCCGTGCGGTCGCGCCGTATTTATGCACACACACACATACATTCCGGGCAGACAATACGCGATAACGGCCGGAGGAAAAATCCGCGGAATCTGGCGAGACAATGCCCCTGGGAGGAACAATAAAAACGCGCGGTCACCGTAATTAATACCGAAACCGAAGGTGAGCCTGAGGGGAATATAAATACCTGTGTGTATGTGTGTGTGTGTGTGTGCGTTACGCGGGTGAATACAGAAAGTGTAATCCTTCTTAATACCTTTGCACTTCCTGCGCAATAAAGCTTAGGGTAACCACTGCTACTGCTGCAAGCGAACTTTGCATGGGCATTGAAGTGAACTATGTTGAAAGTTTGATGTTGCTTAATGCACCGTGTATTTCATACAAACGAAGATTTAATATTGGAAAAAGAGAGGTATTGGATGGAGGGTGGAGGTGAAAGGCCTGGAGAGATGCACGTGTGTTGATTCAGATAGAAATTTCAACGATAAAATTACATGCGATTTTTACAAGTTGTTTCGTGATAGTTTTATTGGTACTTTGCAATTTTATATCCTTCAGGCTTCTTTATGAGAACTATTCCAGAATACAACCCGACAATTTATAATTACAGAATACAAACTGCGACTAGCAATGATAAACCATGCTAAACGAAAGCGCCTAAAGTTCCCAGCATGTTGTGGTGGCAAGTAGCGAGATTCTCAAATTTCAAGTTTCTCATTTTCAAATTATTACGGTACGCTTTTAGTCATTTCCTACTGAAATCGATGTAAATATTATTGTTATCAGTATAATTTAATTGTAAATATTAAAAATATTACTTACACTTACATATATTTGCACATATGTAAGTAAATATTATTGTTATCAGTATAATTTAATTGTAAATATTAAAAATATTACTTACACTTACATATATTTGCACATATGTAAGTGTAAGTAATATTTTTAATACACAAATTACACACCCTGGTTATAAACATAAGCAATATATTTTTAGCTATATTATATTTAAATACCGGTATAAATATCATTCAAAAATAAATTCCTTATTTCTTATTTTGTTGCATCAGAAACCCGCGTTAGAACTTCCATTTATTTTTATACCTGTTCACCACGCAGGTTAAAAATAAAATTAATCTTATCGCAGATAAGGCACCGTGCCGCATTCTATTCGATTTCCAGAAATGAATTCATCACCCAAAACGTGTTGGTTTAACGATAATAGCTGCATACAAATCCATCATTTGATATACGATATACAAATATTGAATGTTTCCGTATATATTACTCATATTGCGGTCATATAATTTAAGACGGATTTACATATGAGCGATATGATAACGCTACGTTTAGGATATAGTTTAGCGTGTATTCACCCCGTAAATAAATGATTAGTATTATTTAGGAAAGACTGTTGGGAAGCGAAATACTACCGTCTGAATGATTATTATAGGTCTCAGCTATATGTAGAGTGATATGTAGGAGAATAATTATTTGTATTATTAAATAGAAGCGTAAGGCCCAATTCACACATAAGCGGCGTCGGGCGGAGGCGCGGTTTGGCGAGGTGCAGACGCGACGTCGCACAGGCGATTGTGATGTCCATATGCAGTGAAGGGGTGGACATTGCACCTTATGTTTACATAGTAGCGGCGTGGAAGAGTTTCGCCTCTTCGCCTACCGTGTCTTAGGCGAAGAGGCAAAGACGCGGTGCCAGCGCGGCGAGAGGCACGAGGCAAATGCCCGCGCCTCGTCACCTAAGTGGGCATTGCACCACATGTTTATATAGAGGGGGCGTGAAAGCGTCGTGCCTTTCGCAGCGCCGGCACCGCGCCTCCGCTTGAGACACAGTGCCTGCGAGGCAAGAGGCATAACTCTTCCACGCCGCCTCTATGTAAACATACGGTGCAATGTCCACCCCTTCACTGCAAATGAACAATACAATCGCCTGTGCGACGTCGCGCCTGCACCTCGCCCACACCGCTCCTCCGCCCGACGCCGCTTATGTGTGAATTGGGGATAAGGTTTGGTTGTATAAAGTCGAGGTAACTATAACCCGTGATTATATTGTTAATGTTACATAAATTGTTTTTAACTTTCCAATTCATAGTCTCATGTACCTCTGTTTATATATCACTGGTTTTAAAGGGCTTAAGTTTGTACCAGTAGAAATGAGCAGATTTTTTGGTTAAAAAGACATAAAACCTTATTTTCGTAAAAATTATGACTTAAGCCCTTTTGCCTAAACACCAGTTATATGGTATCGTCGCATTATGTGTCAACATTGTCAAAAGTGAGCTTTCCAATGCATAGTCTCATGTACGTCTGTTTATATATCACTGATGTCTGGGCTAAAGGGCTTAAGTTTGTACCAGTGGCAAGAGCAGAATTTGTTGGTTAAAAAGACATACAAACCTTATTTTCGTAAAAAAATATGACTTAAGATCTTTTGCCTAAACACCAGTAATATGGTAACGTCGCACTATATGTGAACATTGTCAAAAGTGGGCTTTCCAATTCATAGTCTCATGTACGTCTGTTTATATATCACTGGTGTTTGGGCTAAAGAGCTTAAAAGTTTGTACCAGTGGAAATGAGCAGACTTTTGATTAAAAAGACATAAAACCTTAGTTTCGTAAAAATTATGACTTAAGCCCTTTTGCCTAAACACCAGTAATACGGTAACATTGTCAAAAGTGGGCTTTCCAATTCATAGTCTAATGTACTTCTGTTTATATATCACTGGTGTTTGGGCTAAAGAGCTTAAAAATTTGTACCAGTGGAAATGAGCAGATTTTTTTGGTTAAAAAGACATAAAAACCTTATTTTCGTAAAAATGATAACTTAAGCCCTTTTGCCTAAACACCAGTTATATGGTATCGTCGCATTATGTGTCAAAATTGCCAAAAGTGAGCTTTCCAATTCATAGTCTCATGTACGTCTGTTTATATATATCACTGGTGTTTGGGCTAAAGGGCTTAAGTTTTAAGTTATCAAAAGTGAGCCTAGAATCACGAATTGGAAATATTAACCAGACAGTTATTTGATTTATATAACTGAGCCTGATGTGTATCGTTTTCTCAATTCTTGAATTTTATATAATATTTATTAGCTATAAAATGTCTACTGCGATAAACAAGTTAATACTTGTATAACGCTAGACAGGCAATAAATACGCGAAGTTATGAGCAAAAATTTTCAACCCGGCTGCAATTAATTGCGTTCAGCTACATCTTAAGTACGCGACAGGTGTTGAGTTAATTATAACGCGTTTGTAAGCCGATAATACATAAATCAACGCAATGAATGCGTTTTCTGACACACAGAGCACCTAATAATAAATGTAGACAATTAAAAGTCTGCTGTAAAGTACTATAAATAATCAAGCAAACAGCAAGTAATTGGTTTTTAAATAGAATACACTGGGCTGTTATTTCCGAGCTAAAAGACTGCGTTTATTTAGATTTATTCTAGGGCGTATCAGTCCACCAATGCGATTAATATGATTTCAGTCTGCTATAATGTGCTATAGTGTTGGAGTTTTTCGTAATTTCATTATTTATGAATTTTTTCAATATTTTATGTTATTTTTTAGTTATGAACAATATTTTGTTATGATTTTTTTTAACAATAAGAGTTTGTGAGGGAGCTCTTGGTTTTCAATTTTGGTATCTATAATCCGAACTCATGGGAATGATTATTTATTTTTTACTTTATTATTATTTATTACTTTTGAATTTTATGATAAATTTTTTATTTATAATAATATGATTCCTTTAAGATTTTTAAAGAATAGGTTTTGATTAATTGATCAATTTATATATTCTTTTTATATTTTTTAAATTTTTGATTTCCTTTTCAATGAATTTATATATAATATAATATATAATATATATATATATATATATATATATATATATATATATATATATATATATATATATAATTTATAATATTAGATATATTTTTGGATGTGATTTGTTAAGATACACAATAATTTTACTAAGTATTTGGATTTGTTCATTAATAATTTTAGTTCAAAATTATTTAACATTAATAATTATAGAATTTTTTTTTTTTAGTAATTATTATATTATTAAATATTTGTATTTGCTTAAATATTGTTCATTCAGCAATAAGTTTTGTATAAAAGAATGTAATGGAGATAATGCCAATAAAGGGTTTCTATATAATTAAATTATATTCACTCAAACCTCGTTTTCTCAAAAACATAATATAAATCACGAAAACACACAATATACAATACGTGCACGTTTTTGTAATTTTTTAGTGTATGCAATTAATTTTTAGTTAAATAATTTGTATTTGCTAAAATAGTTTTCATTCAGCAATGACTTTTATATAAAAGAATGAAATGGAGATAATGCCAATAAATGTTTTCTATATATTTAAAATATATTTACTCAAACCTGCTCGCTTTCTCAAAAACATGATATAAATCACGAAAACACACAATATACAACACGTGCACCTTTTTGTAATTTTTTAGTGTATGCAATGAATTCTTAGTTAAATAATTTGTATTTGCTTAAATATTTTTCATTCAGCAATGAGTTTTATATAAAAGAATGTAATGGAGATAATGCCAATAATGGTTTTCTATATAATTAAATTATATTCACTCAAACCTCCTCGTTTTCTCAAAAACATAATATAAATCACGAAAACACACAATATACAATACGTGCACGTTTATGTAATTTTTTAGTGTATGCAATTAATTTTTAGTTAAATAATTTGTATTTGCTTAAATAGCTTTCATTCAGCAATGACTTTTATATAAAAGAATGTAATGGAGATAATGCCAATAAATGTTTTCAATATATTTAAAATATATTCACTCAAACCTGCTCGTTTTCTCAAAAACTTTATATAAATCACGAAAACACACAATATATAACACGTGCACGTTTTTATAATTTTTTAGTGAATGCAATTTATTTTTAGTTAAATAATTTGTATTTGCTTAAATATTGTTGATTCAGCAATGAGTTTTATTATAAAAGAATGTGTTGGAGATAATGCCAATAAAGGTTTTTCGATATAATTAAATTATATTCACTCAAACCTCCTCGTTTTTCGCAAAAAAACATGATATAAAGCATGAAAACAGACAAAATACAACACGTGCACTTAAAATTTGGAAACACTATAAACCGTAACAAGCTGAGAAATCAAAAAATAGCTAATTTTCAACAATTTCAAGTATAGTTTATCCCGTTTGGTGTTTTTTCATCCTACTGCTGTATTCTCGCAATTTTGTTCACATATATACGTGATTTATTTAGTGTATACAATTCACTTTTAGTTTAAATAATTTGTATTTGCTTATTTATTGTTCGTTTAGCGATACGTTTAATAAAAAAGAATCTAATAGAAATAATGCCATTATATGTTTTCTATATAATAAAAGTATATTCACTCAAACCCTCCTCGATTTCTCTAAAACATCACGAAAAAACAAAATACGACACGTGCACTTCAAATTTTCAACACTATACGACTGTATCAAACTAATAATTCAAGAAACATCTCATTTTCAACAATTTCAATTATAGTCAGGAAAATAGACTATAGTTTTTCTGAAATAATCCCGTGTTTTTTAATCCATCCTACAAGGCACGCTAGTAACATTGCCAGTCACTCGACCCTCCAGAAATAGCATTCGGCTCCTTTACCTCTGTGATGCCTGACATGATGGTTCCCGGACCCGGAACAGCACGGCTGCTCCATGTACATCGTCCAGCTGTTCTCAAACTCCCCGCACGCGGCGTGCACCAACAAACCCAACAAAAACAAACACACCACCGACATCATCATCCTCTCTTCAGAACAAAAAAAATCCACTGCGAAGAAATAAACCAAACCGCACTCGGAACTAGTGTGAGCAAATCGCTAGAAGTAACATCCGCACCGCATTGTTTATGTTATTACGCGACCGGAAGTGTGGTAGAACGCGCGTCGCGGCGTCTCTCTGTAGCGACGTCGCGGGGCCAACTGAAGTCGCGTCCGTTGCGCCGGCGGGTCGCATGCGATCGCGCGCCGTCGGGCCCACAACGATGGAGCCGAGGATGGGTTGCTGGTGGCACATGCAGGCCCGTCGGAGAGGAGAGAACGTGTTTTAGTTATTGCACGCTTCGCTTCGTCCGTACAACGAGTGCACCCCGTTTTCAACCTGTCCTCGCGACCAATGGAACTCAGGGACCGTGATTAAAGGTTCAATAGTTTGAGTTCATTGAAATTAGTTTTATAACTACGACTTGAACGGATGTGATTCAGTTTAGAAGAATATCGATGGTACAGATGAAGTAAATGCAATTCGTCCTGTAAAAATATCTGATGTGGACACCACAGGACATTTCGGATTGTCATGTTTTTAAAAATTCTTTATTATTCGTCAAAATTATTTTAATCAAAGATTTTCAGAACCTTATTATACACTAGTATCTATCTATCTGGGCAGCCTAGCGCAGTGGTAAGGCATCGGACCACGGCGCTGAAGATCGTGAGTTCAAACCAAACAAAGCGAAATACTTTTGTTTGGTTTTGATTTTAGACGATGATGAAAGCGTATCTTTGCCTCCCCCAGAATTCTTGAGGCAGACCTGTTTCAACGTGTGATATTTCGCTGCCAAACCCACCTGGGGTCTTCTTCCTATTGTTTTCAGATTCGCTTCCAAACATGGATCTGAAAACAATAGGAAGAAGACCCCAGGTGGGTGTAGCATATCTCACACCTTGAAAAAGGTCTGCCTCAAGAATTCTGGGGGAGGCAAAGATATGCTTTCATCATCGTCTAAAACCAAAACCAAACAAAAAAAAGAGAAAGTTAGAAAGAAGACCCCAGGTGGGTGTAGCATCCAAATCTCACACCTTGAAAAAGGTTTGCCTCAAGAATTCTGGGGGAGGCAAAGATTCGCTGTCATCATCGTCTAAAACCAAAACCAAACAAAAAAAAGAGAAAATTAGAAAGAAGACTCCAGGTGGGTGTAGCATCTAAATATCACACCTTGAAAAAGGTCTGCCTCAAGAATTCCGGGGAGGCAAAGATTCGCTGTCATCATCGTCTAAAACCTATACCAAACAAAAAAAAAGAGAAAGTTAGAAAGAAGACCCCAGATGGGTGTAGCATCTAAATCTCACACCTTGAAAAAAGACTGCCTCAAGAATTTTGGGGGTGGCAAAGATATGCTTTCATCATCGTCTAAAACCAAAACCAAACAAAAAAAAGAGAAAGTTAGAAAGAAGACCCCAGATGGGTGTAGCATCTAAATCTCACACCTTGAAAAAAGACTGCCTCGAGAATTTTGGGGGTGGCAAAGATATGCTTTCATCATCGTCTAAAACCAAAACCAAACAAAAAAAAGAGAAAGTTACAAAGAAGACCCCAGGTGGGTGTAGCATCCAAATCTCACACCTTGAAAAAGGTCTGCCTCAAGAATTCTGGGGGAGGCAAAGATTCGCTTTCATCATCGTCTAAAACCAAAACCAAAACGAAAAAAAAAAAAAGAGAAATCTCACACTTTGAAACAGGTCTGCCTCAAGAATTCTGGGGGAGGCAAAGATATGCTTTCATCATCGTCTAAAACCAAAACCAAACACAAAAAGAGAAAGTTAGAAAGAAGACCCCAGATGGGTGTAGCATCTATATCTCACACCTTGAAAAAGGTCTGCCTCAAGAATTCTGGGGGAGGTAAAGATATGCTTTCATCATCGTCTAAAACCAAAACCAAAACCAAACAAAAAAAAAGAGAAAGTTAGAAATTGCAACATATAACACAAGACCACTTTTCTCCGAAGAAACACTGACTGAATTGGAAATTGAAATAGAGGAAATTGAATGGGACGTTGTCAGCCTTAGTGAAGTTAGAAGGCACGGGGAGGACCTATGAAAACTAAAGCCTGGATACCTCCTTTATTACTTCTGAGAACCATACAAATCAGAAGGATGAATCGGCTTCCCAATCCACAGAGGCTTCAGTAACGACATATAGCTGCGATAAGAACTATTAATTAGCTGCTTTTAACAAGATCACACTGAGGACAATAATATGTAATATCATTATGACCAAAATTATATTTTACAAATGCTGTAATTATTCAAATTTGAGGATTTTAAATATTATATGTGTAATCCCGGATTATACAGGGACAAAATGCGATAAGAAATATTAATTCGCTACTTTTAATAAGGTCACTTTGAGAACAATAAGATAAAATGTCATAGTATGACCAATATTGTTTTATACAAATGCTGTAATAATTCAATTTGAGGATTCTAAAAATTACATGTATAATCCTGGATTACACAAGTATTTAGCTATGAACTGCGATACCATTTGTTAATTTTCTACTTTTAATAAAGTCACAGTGAGGACAATAAAATGAAATGTCACATTACCAATATACTGTTTTATAAGAGTTAATATAATAATAATAAGAGTAATTATTCAAATTTGAGGTTTTTAAATATTATATTGTAATCCCGAATTATACAAGTACTTAGCTATAAAATGCGATAGCAACTGTTCATTAGCTACTTTTAATAAGGTCACAGCGAGGAAAATAAAATTAAATGTCATATTATGACCACTAAGGTGTTTCATAAATGCTGTAATTATTCAAATTTGATTTTAAAAATTACATGTGTAATCCCGAATTATAGAAGTACTTAGCTACAAAATGCGATAGCAATTGTTCATTAGCTACTTTTAATAAGGTCACAGTGAGGACAATAAGATGAAATGTCACATTATGCCCAATATTGTGTTTTACAAGTGCTGCAATTATTCAAATTGGAGGATTTTAAAAGTTACATGTATAATCCTGAATTATACAAGTATTTGGCTACTAAATGCGATAGCAATTGTTTATTAGCTACTTTTAATAAGGTCACAGTGAGGACAATAAAGTGATATGTCACATTTTGACCACAATATGGTGTTTTATAAATGCTGCAATAATTCAAATTTGAGTATTTTAAAAATTACATGTATAATTATTGGATATACAAGTTTTTAGCTATGAACTGCTATACCAATTGTTAATTATCTACTTTTATTAAAGTCACAGTGAGGACAATAATATGAAATGTCACAGTATGACCAATAGAGTGTTTTATAAATGCTGTAATTATTCAAATTTGACGATTATTAAAATTATATGTATAATCCCGATTTATACAAGTGCTTAGCTACTAAATGCGATAGCAACTGTTCATTAGCTACTTTTAATAAGGTCACAGTGAGGACAATAAGATAAAATGTCACATATTGTGTTTTAAAAATGCTGTAATTGTTGAAATTTGGGGATTTTAAAAATTACATGTATAATCCCAGATTATAGAAGTATTTCGC